>CM020051.1:10000000-11200000 GCA_009769605.1 Bucorvus abyssinicus
AGCACCAAGGGCTGAATCAGGCTCCCAAAGGGCTGGGACAGGGCAGCTGTGCTGGACAGATGAGCCAGAGACCCGCTGACAAAGGGCTGTGTGTAAAGCCCGTGAGCTTCTCCCCTCACAGCAGGTTTTGAGGGACAGCTTGTCCTTCGCCCAGCAATGGCACGCATGGGGGCTGACCGCGGAGGCACCGATTGGAGCCCCGTGGCTTGCTCTTTGCATGCAATCCTTTTGAAATATCCCACCCCCGTCAGCAGGGCTGAAGCAACATCTGGAAACAACTGGTCCAACAACAGGAGCTGAGCCCAGAGCCCCGCGGTGCTCCTGAGGCGTTTGTAACACCCACAGAGCACCGAGCCCCGCGGTGTCACCAGCAGGCAGAGAGGGGCAATGGTGCACCCCCGGCAAACCAGCCTCAGAGCCGGCAAATCCCCGGGGGTGCCGAGGGGAGGGCGCGGGCTTTGCCCCGCTCCCCGGGACACCCTGCGCTGCTGCTCCCGCTCCGTGCCGGCTGAGCGGAGCTGGTGACAGCTCTGCTTATTGGTTTTGCTGGGCCGAAGAGAGCACTTTAAAAGGAAGCAAAGCAGTTACATAGCATTAGTTCCTGCTGGAAGAGGGAACGAGAGACGCACATTCCTGCCTTGTATGGGAAATCTGGCCTGCTTGCACCACCCCAGGAGTTTGGGCTGAATACCGTATTCTTAGCACCCCATCCTCAGGCAGCCCGAGCTCCTGCTAGGCGATGCCAGCCCCGAGATGGTTTGCTGCAGCAGCGGGCGAAGTCACGCCGGACAACTCGCTGAGGCTTCGAGATAGGGCTGGGCGATGGCCAAGCAGCGGCGACGGCTGTGCTAAACCCACCGGAAAAATCCCAGGGAGGGGGAAACCCGCCCTGTTGTGCATTTGTCAGGGTGTTCACATCCACCTGCTGGAGCGTGCCGGGGTGGTGATGGGGATTCACGCCCACACGCCAGCTCGCGGATAAGCCCATCACTCTGCAGGGTACCACCAGAGTGGGGTGCGATTCTGGACCCCAAGAGCCAACCCCTCCCTGGGGACAGCCTGGCCGGTGCGTGTGTCCCAGGCGCTGGAGGGCTTTGGAGGGAATCCCAGGACGGAGCTTTTGGCAACTGGAGAGCACAACATCCCAGTGTCATTTTAGGCCTAATTTGCATGTACAGCACAGCGCCAAGCGTGTAATTACCGAGCCGCGCAGGCAGTCGTCAGCTCGGCTGTTTCAAAACACCATCTTTAGTGCTTCACGAAACATAAGCAGACACCTTCCCCTCGACGCAGCTGCCTGTGAGGTTCGGCTGTGAGAAGCAGTGGGGTGGTGGAGGTTAGGTCTACCTGCCCAGCCTCAGCTGGACGTGCCCTAGGAGACGCGGTCACCTCCTCGACGCGGAAGAGGGCTGAGGCGAGGTCACCTTAGTCTGAACATGTTGATAGCCAGCAACAGCTCTTCTTGGCCTCCACATCTGCCACACACTAGCCAGACCTGTCGTTTCTCAGCCCCCCCAGTCCTCAGGCTCCCCCCTCCCACTCTCTCTACTCCCTTCCTGGCCTCCGTGTTCACCCATGAGCTCTCCCCTCCCTCCCGGGAGCTGTCAGAGGCATCTGCAGCAATAAGCTGGGTGGGCTCAGTCACCGGGGAAGGCAGGAAAAGCTCAGCCTTGAGGCTCCCCTTCATTTTGTGAGCTTGTGTCCCAGCTCAGAGGTATCCAGACGAAGAAGGGAAAAGTCAAGCTCAGGGTCTAGCAGGAGTTTACGTGCAAGGGGATGCTCCAGTCTGTGTATAAGCATTTGCGTTGCGTGCATGCACAGGAGGGCAGACGGAGGTCTGGGCATGAATACGGCTGGGGGGCATCTGCGTGTTTGCAATGTGCGAGCTCTACGCATCTGCATGTCAGGTGTATTTTGCACGGAGGGTAGTGTGTTTTCACAGGTTTCTCTGCATGGGTGTTCTCAGAAGAAGGGCCTCACACACATTTTTGAAGATACATCTAGGTCTGGATGTGTGTCCTGTGCTGACAGAGCAATGACTCTGTGGTTACAGGGTTATGTTTAAAAATGGCAGAGAAGACGGAGCATCACCACACATCTGGGTCACTATCAGATTCCTTCTCCCGCCAGCTCCGTTTCCCCATCCCATGCGCTGGACAAGGGCGTGGGCAGGGCGGGGACGGGCACCCCGCGCTCCTTCCAGCCGGGGCTCAGCCGGACCGTGGGTTGTGTTTTCAGCTTGCCCGTTCCTTTGCGCCGGTGGATTTGTTTCGTTCCGTCTGCTAATATCAACAAAACCTGCCAGGGCACCTCATCACCGGGGCTCCCTGAGAGCAGAACGCGACATACTTGGAGCATGCAGTCAGCTTTTCCAACCAGTCCACACGGCCGGCGTAAACTGTCTAAGTACCGTCAGAAACCACTTTATAAACTCCGGACGGGCAGGAGATGATTGATGGCTCCACACTGGACATGACGCAGCTTCTACACTTCCCAGTATTTATAATATTTGTGTATCGCCCCTGCCTCAAAGCTCGGCAGGGCTAGTCCCATTCACTTAGAGATACGAATTTGGCACAGCCTGACATAAACTCCATCGCTTCGGGCCACCAAGGGAGAACCATTGTTATAAACTTTCTCCCCCCGCGCCCTGCTTGGCCCCTTTTTTCCCCCCTTCCAGCCGCGTTATTTCTTTACAAGCCAACAAGAACAGAACCAAATGTTTCACATCTGTTCTCGCCGTCCGGCCATTTGCATGAGAATCGCGGTCCGTGTTTCAACGAGCACAGCTCGCTGGCTGGCTACCGCGATGGAGCCGGCCACCACCAGCCCCTCGCGCTCCTGCCAGATGTCCGGGCTCCACACAAAAGAGATGGACCTGTGGCGTTAACACATCCCCTTAGTTCAGGATCTAATCGCTCTAGAGATATATCAGGTGACTTTTCTTTCTGGATGGTGTTGTGGAGCCGACGCTCACCATGGGGTCAACCCCTTTGAACATCCAGTTTAAGGGGTTTGGTGGCGGCGTTCTAGTTTTCTGACACTGCTGTCACCAAGGGAAGGTGGTGCATCAGCCAGGCGTAAGGCAGGGGCAGTTTTTGTTTAATCAATCAGTAATGGTAATTTTAATGGTAGATCTCTCCAGTGATACTGCACTGCTGGGAAAGGTTCTTGAAAAATACGCCCCTGTTTCACAGGGAGCTCCCATTTAAAAAAAAATCCAAATACCCACTAATCTGCTCTTTTTCTGTTTGCCCAAAAGCATCTTCCTCCCCGCCTGCTCTTCCCCTGCACCCCCTGCCCTGTCCCTTCTCCAGGCCTGGTCGGCTCCTGCCCCTGCCCTGAGCACTAGGCTGGTGGCGAGACTCGCGGCTGCAATGTTTGGAAGCTGCTGCTTCTCTTTCCAGCTGGGCTGGGTATTATGAGCTGCTGGTTGACTGACGCAGTGGTGGATGAAAGACTTAAGCTCTCGATGTAAGCTGGCAAAAATGCCTTGGAAATTGTATCAGCGTAGCCCTGAAGCCCCTCCGCACCATCAGCCTCCTTCCCCATTTAGCCGATGCTCCTATTAACTGTCCAAGCCATGGCGTTCTCCAAGGACAATTAAGGTATGAAGAGGAATTTTTCAGGCATTGTGGTCTGCAGGGCCTCTCAGGTCGAGGGCTGTGGTTCTGACCTTCAAGCAGCTCTGTACAGCCCCAACAAGGGCAGCTCAGCCTTGCCATGGGGGATGTTGGATGGCTTGGTGTTTTCAGCTCTGCTGGGATGCATCGGGAAGGCTTCAAGGCTGGAATCACCTTCCAGAATGAAGATTATTCCAGGTGGTAGTTCCTGGGTATAGCCCACTGGGTCTATGCAGGAGGCTGTCCTGCCTCAGGATGGTAAGCTGATATCCATGTGCTGGCATCTGAGCCCTGCCTGCGCGGTTCACAGTCGCTCCCAGGAGCTGGGAATCACCCCATGGGGATATTTGGGAAAGGCAGGGTGGCCCCACAGGAGCAGGCATCTGCTGGGGTCATGATCCCCAGCTGTAACATCCTCCTTCGGGCCTGTCGAAGCATTTAACTCTGTTTTGGAGGATTCCCAACCACAAAGGCAATACAGATTGTGTATCGATCCAGCTCCCTCCGGTCAATAGCTACAAACCACCCACAGCCGGGGCAAGGGCCTGATCAGCGCTGCTGGGAGAGGGCTGGGTTGGGGTGCAGCTGCAGCAGAGGGGTAGCAAAGCCCCACGAGCTACAATGTGCCACGAGCCCCTGGCTCAGCCTCAGCCCCGTCGGGGTGGGCTGGATGCAGTTGGCTCATCTGAGCATCTTGCACTGACGTTGCGCCCACCTCAACCTCCAACCCGTGGTACAGGTTTGAGAAAGGGCATTTTAGCAGCACGAAGGGCTGCGTTTATCCACTCTGCACACCAGCGGTGGAACTATCAGCAGCTGAAGGACTGGCACTGAGCTGCTCCCGGCAACTCGGCAAGCCCCGCTGTGTCCATACCCTCCCCTTGCCTGCAGCAAAGCCCCAGCAGCTGCAGATGTGCTGCCCTGGGAAAACAGGCAGCCCCGGTACCTGCCAGTTCACGGGCGGCTGGCAGCGGAGATGGAGCACAGACCTGGCTTCTCTGCTGCCATGCAGAGCTGCCCGTCCCAGTGCTGCCATGGCTGTGCAGACCCACCAGAGCCAGGGCTTGCGCTGCAGGACATGGAGGGTGGTGCAGATTTCCCTGCTCAGATATGGTCTTGGTAGGGTGCAGCTGGATCGGTGGGTCAGAGGACATCCCTGGGGGGATACGTGCTAACACATCGCATCCCTGTGAGCACTCCCACACTTTAATACCACCTGGTAAGAAAGACAGTGCAGAAGGCACTGGCTGCCCCCATGCTGCCGTATCCACCCGGCAGGGTTCAGGTGAGCAGGTCCACACAGACACCAGCCACGGAGGCGGTGGCATCTCTCCCAAGGTTTCCCCATCCATCACAGGGAGCAAGGTCTCACTGCTGTCAGCGCTCCTGCACGTGGCCAGGGATGGGGCTTACTGGTCCAGCTCGAACGCAAAGGGGAATGAAAACAGAGTACGCCAAGGCAGCAGAGGTGTTTTGGCTGGCGGGTGGCACCTGTGGCCAGCGGCAGGACCTTCCCGGCATGTCCCTCAGCTGTGCCCTTCACTCCCCAGCTGAGCCACCGCTGCGACTCATGCTGACCTTTAGGGACCAAGTATTTTTTCAGGCTGCTGCCTGACGGGCCAAGGGTCTGGAATGCACCAGGGAATCCCTTTGAAGCTGACATCTCTCAGCGAGCCGCGTTTTCTGCCTTTTGTTGGAGAGATGTGTTCGGAAAGGCTCATCTGCGCTGCCCGTGCCTTGGGACAGTCCTCAGCTCCTGTGCAAAACGTTGCCAGCTCCAAAGGTGTGTGTGCACCCTCACTTGGGCATAAGTGACAGGGGCAAGCTCAGGACAGGGGAGAGACAGTGTCTGCTCTGCTTTGCATCTTTGTGTGTGCAGTGATGCCACGGGATGCCTTCTCAGTGCAGCTGCCCTGGGGTGATGCTCAGAAGGATATGGGAAGGTGTATGGCAGCGCAAAAGCAAGTCCCTGAGACGTCTAGAAGACCATGAGGAAGAGTACAGCAATGCTGGCACTTCCACTAGTGTCTTAGACCTCGGGGCAAGTGCTTTTGCTGTTTGGGCTGTGCAGTCCCACCTGGCAATTCAGAGTCTGTTTTGTCATGTGGCAGCTCGGGCATTTGGAGAGAGGAGGCTGTGGGTGACGGGTCTGCAGCCATCCTGGGTCTTTACCTCCCTCTGCACAACTGCTGGAAACACCCTGTGCATTGCATCTCCCCGGCCAAGAAACCAGCTCCATCCCCTCACCTGCCCCAGTCCTTTCTCTTTCAAAATGAAAGTAGTAGAAGCAGCTACCAGAGTCATCTACTCCATGTCCATGCTGACGGCGCTGCCTTAGGTGGCCTCCTGGTACCTCTTGAGCAGCCAGTGAGAGTAGATGTGGCAAACTGGGAGGTTGCTGGCTATCATGGGAAGGTCTGCATGGACGTTAGAAGGATGAAGAGGTGGGTTCACTGTAACTGGTGCCGGCTGGAAGCAGGAAAGAGGACGTGCAATATATACTTGTGAGCACAAGAGGGAGAGCAAGGAAGGAAGAGAGAGGAAGGACAGGACTGAAGGAAATGGACTTGCTACCTGTTTGTAAACTAGGTCAAGATTAATAATGATTTGGATAATCTTGGCTCCAGGCCCAATTTTAGGGGTTTTGCGAAGGCATATATAGACAGGACAATTCCTGCTGGAAGAACGGGCAGTCGATGGCTCCGCTCCGCTCTGATTTACACGGTCGGCACTTTACACGTGCCAGGAGCCCGATTTCCACCCACATAAACCTGACCAAATGAGCAAGGATTTGAAGGCTCTGGGCTCGGCAGGTTAAGTCAAGGCTCTGGTTTAATCCTACTTATGACAGTAAAGACAAGTCTTATTCAAGGAAAAAAACAGAAAAACCCCACTGGCTTGTGAACTATTTTTATTTCACTGCTTTATCTGCTTTGCTCTGTCATTCCCTCTCACTGCCGTATTCAAGCAGACAAGAAAATGATTGCTCCAATGGTTTAGCTGATTTAACAGAAGTGATATAAAAGAGAAGAAAAATTGAAAGCTGGGGTTGGTATTTTGCAAGACCAGCTCAGTGTTTGCTGTCTGGACACAAGATAGTTGAGACTGAGCAGAAAGTCTTGTAACAGTCCTCTGGGAAAGAGGGAGCACTGGTGTGGGCTCGCCCGGTGTCCGGGGCTGGCGGGGGGCAGAGCCGGGCAGGACCGCCCTGGCAGACGGGCAGTCCCCAGGCAGCCTTCGCCAGGCACCGGAGCGCTGGTAGCCTGATGAGAGGTTTTGAGAGCTATTTAGCAACACTGAATTGGGACTTGAAGCAGAATTAATTGAGCTCAAATTGCATCCTCCCAGCAATCCGCTAATCTGCTCCAGCAGGAGGATAATGACAACTCAAGAAACCGGCTTCAAAAATTGAAACTTGCCGAGTTTTAATAAACGGGCTGCTTAAAAAGAGGATTAATACTTGCATATAAAATATCGCCATACCAAGACTTACGTTCATATGGGAGTCTTTGGCCTCCAAATGGAAGGGGGATCTCAGGAGAGTTTGTGAAGTACATGCACACGCGCGCGCACACGATTACGTGCCCAAGAGCACACAGAACCAAGCGGCCGTCGTGTCCCCAAATCACTTTTCTTAAACCGTGTTTATTAGTCCTAGGCAGTTCTTAACAGGCAGGAACTTTAATAAAAGCTCCTTTCAAGCAAAGACCTCAAAATGCTCTGCAAACAGCCACAAATCGAGTGTCACATCATCGCTGGTGACACGGGGACAGCACTGCAGCCTCGGGGAAACAAGTGGTGCGTGGCAAATACACGGCAGAACCGGGGACAGAAGCCAAAAGTCTTTTTGAGCGCCGCACCCTCTTCCACTTCATCTGATTTCTCCCATTTTCTGAGATCTCTGTCACTGGAAGACAGTTGAGAAAATGGGATTTTTGCTCTGATTGCAGCAGGAGCCCTTTGGGAAAACGCCCTGTTCACAGCGGCCACGTGCGGCACGGCGGGCTTTCAGGATTGCTGTTCAATCCGTTGGATTTCTGGAGAATATTCCTCTACCCTCCCCACTCTGTGACTCCTCTTTGGGTGCAGCTGGCTGAAAACACCGAATGCCTTAATGCCAAGTGAATCCCTTTGCACCTCTGCCCGCACCTCAGAGCAGGGCTCGTCTCGTCAGGCTTCACCTCGTTCCCTAACGTTCCGCTTTGCTGAGGTTCTGTGTTAATCTAGCAAGATGGAGAAGAAGCTCTCCACAAAGTCTTATCCATCATCCTCAAATTACATTTTATTAGTATGGGTACCCATAGCACAACAAATAAACTGTGGCGGCTTGTTCCCTCTGTTGCTGTCAATAATACCGTTGCTGTCACCAACCCAATTAGAAGTGCTTGTCGTGTTCAGTAATAAGCTCAGAGCTGGTGCTGAGGTCTCTGTCTTTCACCGGGTGGCTCACAGGCCACTATGAAATATTTATGAACGATCTTGGATGACATCTGTTTGCTATTTTGCTGGTGATGTTCCCAGCGAGCGGCCGGCCGGGGAAGCACACGCTGGTCCTGGCAGTGCGAGCATCAGGTGAGCCCACGCTGGGGGATCAGCAGGAAAATAAACTAAAGCAGGGCTCAGCTGCTCCATCCCGGAGCAGGTCCCAGCTGCCACGTGGGTGCATGACCCCAGGCTGGTCCAGCCACGTGCAACCGGAGAAGCATCACCTGGGATGATGCGCTTGAGGCTCAGCAGGCAGCACTGGGGACGCTGGGGCTCCAGCCCAGCCCAGCCCAGGGCTGGTTTCCTTCACAGCAACGTGCTTTTGACTAGCTCTGCTGCTGGTTGCGTGTGAGATGTGTCTCTTCACTGGATGGTCGTAGGAGGAGGGTTAACTTTACCTAAGAAGCAAATACTTGAAGGATGAGCTACTTCAGGTTTGGCCAAGGCAGGGAAATATCATGGCCAAGCACCAAAGTGTTTGGGCCAGGAATGAGAGTTACGCTGCCGGCACAAATTTGTGCCCCGTAGTTCCCATGTACAGTGGCCCAGGCAAGGGGAAGGGGTGGTTGGACCCCGCATCCATACGAACAGGACCCACCACTGGTATAGCACTGGCTGAGCAAGGAACAACCGTGGAGGAGACGTTGCACCTCTGTAGAAAATCACAAAATGCCCCGAATCATCCAATGCCCCCAAAAGGTCATCGTGATTGCCTGAGCACTACCGTTGAGAGAGGATTCAACTCACCCCGATTTAAGCACTTCACTGAGACCCCTAAATAGGTGTTTATTCATCTGGCCTTCCTCTGGTGTCTGCAATGATTGATTTGCACTTAAACCTATGCCTGAGATGGGACTTACATTCTAGAAATGCCTGTTTTTTCTTCGGGGAGCTGTGCCCCCCACCAACTTCCCCAGGGAACAACCCATCCCTGCGATGCTTAGCAGGATCCGCAGCTTGCCGTAGAGTTTATCGGTGTTATTAGAGATCCAATATCTGCTCAAAGGCTTCCTACCTGTTCCTTGGTGGCCTGACCACCACAAGATGGGTGGCAGCTGCCCAGTGTGGGCCAGAACTGTGCTGTGACCACAAGCTTTAGCCAAGCCACGGGAGCAAGCTCTGTGTTGCGGGGAGGGGAGGAGGGCGGTGGGGCAGGATTGGTGCTCTGGCTGGAGGGGCAGGGTGGATGCACGCTGTGCCCCAAGAGCCACGCTCACAGGACTGAAGGGCTGCCCAGAAGGGAGGCTGGCTGGGCACGTGGTTGCGTAAAAGCCTAGAAAATCCCTCAAATTATACCCTTCCTGCTGCAAGGAGAGAACAGCGGCTGGGCTGAAGCTGTAATTTGCACAGGAATAGCAGGGTTGTTGTATTTATATCATACATAAGCCTGAGTGCAGCTCATTCCCCAGAGCTCTTGATACCACCAGCACTTTCTCCTGAGACCCCATCCACAACCCCTGAGCCTCCAGCCCACCCTCAAACCTTCCCTGAGGTCACGGTGGAGCTGTCAGCAGCAACGCTCAGTAGGAGGGGAGTTAACGACAGAGGTCTGCGTTCCCAATCCGATGCGCTAGTGACACTCCGACGGAGGTGTTAGTTTGTCATCGGATAACCCTGTCACGACCGTGCCTTGGAGAGATGCTTTCCTGCAGGACAAGCCCTGGCAGACCCCGTGACGCTGCAAGTGTACGAGGTAGGTGTGGTGCTGGGGTATCAATGTGAGCATGGAGGCGCTGCAGGGATATGCCAAGGGCCGTGGGGTGAGTTGGTGTCAGAGACAGGATTGGGCTCAGCTCTGGGACCTCAGGTGGGGCAGCCCTGCACACCACGGGGCACGTAGAACAGTGCAGGGCAACTGCCTCTGGCAATATAAAGCCCAGGGTCTTCTTTCCGTTTATCCCAACCACCGTTTGCATCTCAAGTGTAGGAGCAAATTGACAATTTGGATCAAGTGAAATGACCTACAAAGAGATACCCATCTGGCTGCTCCTCAGGCTGAACCTCCACCGGCAGACAAAAAACCTCTTGGTTACAGACCTCCCTGAAGCACCTCTCCATGGTCATTCTAGGACCATGCCGTTAAAGATGCTCCTCCCCTGACTCCTCAGCTCTGTTTATTCACATATGAGTTTTAATCTTTGACGGGCCCAGGGGCTTGTGTAGATCCTGTCTGTCTGCGTGTGGAGGCTTTACCTGGAAAGTCTCTGGCGATGCCTCTTGGTGGTTTTTGTCTTTTGAGCACCCGCACTGCAAGCTCTTTGAGTATCAGTCAAAAAGTCAGGAAAAGTGAAATAAAAAGAGCAAAGGGGAGAGTCTTTCCAGCAAGGCTACTCTGGGCGTTTTCTAGGCTTGGCAGCAGGGACCCACCTCCTCCCCCTAGCCCCCAGCCATTCCATGAGCTGTTTTAATTAAAGCCCGCACAGACACCTTCTCATGTCTGCTCTCCAGCCAGGCACTTCCTCGGGGTGACTTTGCTCGTGGTGGAGGGTGCCGCTGTTAACACTTCATTCTACCTGAAGGATATGAGGATGAAAGATCAGTGGAAATAATTTTCCACTGAGGGACATCAGTAAAACGTATGAAAACTGCCTGTCTCTGGACCATCTGGCTGCTGATAATACAATATTAATAACCACAGTCAATTAAGCTGAGCCTCCCTTGGGGAGCAGGGTTTCAGTTGGGCAATGTCACAAGAATTGATGTAATCCAAGTTCTGATGCCATTGATAGCAGCTGGCCCAGGAGCCAGGGCACCCAGGGAGGTGTCCAGCTCTCCTGGGAGAGCCACTGCCACCGGCAGATGCTTGCGAGGATCCCTGAAAGAAGTGTTCAAGATGATCTGCAGGTGCTTTGGGAGCCCACGCTGGGGCACCAGAAGTGTCATGTCTTAAGAAAGCCTGGAGTGGGAAAAGCTACTGAGAGGTGGTGGTGGTAACTCTGTGAGATGCTGGAGAGGCACTTGGATAAATACACCAGCAGGTGGGAAGGGTTTTCCACTCACTGGGATACACAAGCTGAAGGGGACATACGATGTGGGGATCTCTTGTTACGAGCATTGACATGCCCAGTGTTGGAGTCACAGTTGCTTCAGAGGAGACACAATTTTCCCTCCTGCCATCACTTGTAAAACCCCTTTCTTTCCTCTTAGACAAAGCTCTTTCGGGTTTCCTTTAAGGTTTTTAAGGGTTGAGGCTTGTGACTTGACAGGGCTTTGCAGGCAGGGGAGAAGCAGCCCAAGGAAGCCCTTCATGGTAAGGACATTTGTCACCTTCTGTCACGACCCAGCAGTGTCCCACGCCCTGATGGAGCTGAGTTTCGGCACACAGCCTGTCCCCTTGCAGGGCTCCTGCTCTCCATCCAAAGCTCTTCAGGACTCCGAGACCCTCTCCTGCTGCAAGATGGATGGGGTTTTTTTGCATCTCTGGAAGAGTTTCACCAAAAAACCCCATGGGAAATACCAAGGTGAGAGGCAGATTGTGCTAAGGATGGATGCACACTAAGATGCTTTACTCACTAGGTCACACGTGATACCCACAAAAATCCAGGATATGTATGTGAGAGCAGGTGAGTGCCCAGGTTCCCCAGTAAAACCGTCAGTCCAACAGCAGCTCCCCAGAGAAGCGGTTCTTTAGCTTGAGAGGAGTCACCTCTCGATGCGTCACTTTGGGAAGCACCTCTGCTGGGGAGGATGGTGTTTTCCCGCAGAACATCCCTCCAGGATTTTGCACACAGACTCCAGGAGCACGTTTGTAGTACCAAAAAAATCTCCTCACCGCCTCCCAGGCAAACTCCTCATCATCGGAGACTTGCCAAAAATTTCACATGAAAAGCAGAGTGATTTAGCATTTTAAGGGAGAAATAGCTAGGTATGGCTAGGAGATTTTTTTTTTTTTTGACATTTCATTACAAATTTGAATTGGGAACCATTTGGCTGGAAAATTCACACTGTGAGAAAATTCAGGGCTTTCAAATAATATCTTTCCCAGCAGCAAAAGCTCACTATGAGTGACAGACAGTGTCACATGATAGTTTTGCTCAAACTTTTGGTATCTAAATTTTCACCAGGTTTGACCCAGTTCCAAAACTATTGCAAAAAAAAGTGAAGACTGAGGGGCACAGGAGACCTTCAAAACTGGAAGGGGCGAGGAAAATTCCCCGAGTAATAGAGCAGCAAAGGTGCTGGTGTTTTAATGCAACGCAACATGCAACTTTTCTCGTCGCTTCCACTCACGGAGTTTCGTTGGCACTGAGAAGGAGAGGCAGGAGCTGACACAACTGGGGTTTATGGGATGGGTGACAGCTCCTCCCAAAGCACTTCCCAAAGGGCAGCCAAGTGGGACCCTGTTTTGGGAAGGGCCAGGGGCTTCCAGACAGCTCATGTCCAGCCTCAACCTTCTCTCTAAGGTTAATTAGGCTGTAATTAGACACTTCCAAACGTAGGTGTCTTCGTGTGAGCACGTACAGCATCCACTGGAAAGAAGCTCTGGGCACGGCTGGAGCCATGTAATAAAAACCACATTAATAGTCCACAGAAGGAAACAAAAGAGCAAAACCAGTTCAGGTGAGTCTTCACTTACACCAGTTTGTCAGCAGTACCTTCCAAAGGAGCTGAAACACCTACCGAAGCCAGGCCAAAGAGCTGTTAGGAAAAAAAAAAAATTGCTTGCATTGAAAATATATTGTGTGGTTCATTCAACAGCGGTTAAAGCAGTTCAGAGCCATCAGCAGGATCAGAGTGAGGGATTTGCTCTGCTTGATCAGACAAATAAGCCGTGACGTTGGATGGCTCTGCCTGCAGAAGTTCAAACACTGGAGCTTCTTCTGAGACCCCCTCTCTGCTCTGCGGAGAGCCTGGACACGTCCCATGCGTGGACGAGCGTTCCTCTCCCGACCACCCCGGGCAATCTGCTGCTGCTGTGCTGCGACGCTAAAGCATAAGATCGGATTAGGCTTTTCTTAGCTTGCCTCCCTCCGCATGTAGTGTTGCCAATTTGTATGATTTTATGCCAAGCCTTGTGATATTTGGGATTTTTCTTAGAGCATCAGTTCCTGGAATAAAGCGATTACAGAAGAACCCCATCGCTGCCTCGGTTATAAAAGCACGTTCCTGTCCCACGTTGTTACCAGGAGGGTTGAAACAGGGAGGGAAGAGCATGCGCGGGCCAGATAAAGACTTCCACCACCCAATTTTGGGGATTTGTGTTAAAGCCCCTGCATGTTTTTACATAACGATCTCTGATCTCAGAGCGTCTGGTCAAATCTACCTTGGAATTGCAGACAAATTTCCTACCTATATCTGGTGCATTCAGAGGGGAACCTCAGTTCTGGAGCAGTAACAGGAGATCATCAAAATGACTCGGCTGGTCCTGCCCAGGCTGAGCTTGCCCAGTGTCCCTAGGATGGTGGCACTTTCCCAGGACGCTCTTGCAGCCTCAGTGATCTCTGGCTCAGAGACAAGCTGAGCCTTCACCTTAGACATCTCCTCCAAGGACTAACAGTGCAGCGACAGGTACAACCGTGTTCAGCACACTGGGCCGACAGTCCCACATCTGCTGGCTCTTTGCTGCAGCTGTTCCAGGAGGGTAAGGACTGCCCAGAGGTGACCCTGGTCGTCTGCAGTGAGTGTGACGTCCACGTGGTTGCGAAGATGCTGAACCACCCGGATAAGCTCTATTCCTAATGAACTCGCTTCTGTGCTTCCTTTCAGACAACCGCTCTTTTCCCGTGTCTCACCGCAAAGCGAAGCACCCCTGTCCTTTCAAGATGAGCGGGTTTGTCCTTGAGTCAGAATCACTTGGGTTAGTTTTGGTGGCCACCAAGTTAGTGACCTAAAGGATTTTAGCTGATCACTGCAAGCTTGCCCCTCCTGGCCCTTCCCCTGGCGTCCAAAGCCACGATGTCATGCAGCAAATGGACAATGGCAACCGTGGAATCCCATTTAAAGATGAGTCTTGTTGTTTTTACACCAATTACAAGGTTATGGATCGGGCTAAAAGGTGTTTAATATGTTGTAATATTTAGGCACGCTTGGCTCCCACGTTTATTGGGGCTGTTTGTAGCAACGTGTACTATGTGCTCACTGTGGAAGTATGTGGCAGGCACATAAAACCGGCACAGATGTGCCGAGAAGTGCCGGGGAAGCCGGGCTGGCCCACGGCGTGGGGAGCAAGTCCTCCTGCCTGCAGCGAGGGCAGCGGGAGAAGGGAGGAGAGGGGAGGAAAAGAGATAGACTCGTACCTGCTGGGTCTGCTCCACTCAGCTGCATCTTACTTCTACGTAGTGTTTTCTTTTGAGGTCTCAAACTCCCATTGCACAATATTGCAAAAATGTCATAAAATATTTTATTGCCTTGTACAACTGAAATGCTGCCAAGAGCCTTAACCCCTGAGCTGCCTCCTTCCCGCGGATGCCCAGCGTGTCACCAGTCAGGAACTGGCTCCCTTTGTTTTGTGGCTGAACTTTGAAGAAGATGAAGGGAGTTTAGGGGCTCGGCAATGAGAGCTGCCGGATTACCACTCCAGGGCTCTGCTCTAAGACTGTTGTCAGCTAATTCGGGGCCTTCCCATGCCTCTCTCAGGGGATTTCAGCTTGATCAGAATCAGAGGTGAGATCAGTCCTGGTGCTTTCACTCCTCACCTTCTCCCTCAGTGCCAGTCCTGTGAATACCAGTGGAAATGCGGTCACTGCTCTGGAACTCTCAGTGCGTCCCAGTGTCTTGTTTCATGCTGAAGCCGTCAATCAGCCACGAAAGGACTTTCTGAAGCATCTGGAGTCAAATCGCAAAGGTACAGGAGGTGAAGGACCAGCCCTTCCAGCTGGGCCATGGCCATCCATTGGTCCTTAGGAGGTTGATGGTGCTGCTGGATGGATGACATTGGGAAGTCACTTCTCAGCACTGGGCATCATTTTCCCAGGGTGTGCACGGGGATAAACAGCTTTATGGACCTGCTGTGTAAAGCTCTTGGAAATGTACTGGGGAGGAGACCATGTTACCAGTGTTTATGAGATTGATGGTGGGTCTTTAGAGGTCAGTGGTGACATGGGGTTAATATGACGCCCCTTCCTTATGCTGGATCCCAAATCAAGGAGCAAACTGGACAAGGCCAACATGAGATCAGGGGGCTCCTGTTCCTCAGAGCAGTCTCAGAAGGAAAACCTGACCCTTGGAGCACGGTTGAGGAGTCCAGCTCTGCACAAGGCTGAGCTTCCCTTCAGTCCCTTGCCCTGTGATACCCAGCTGCGTATCCAAAAAAATGACCACCTGGCTGCCCCATCCCTGCATCGACAGACGCTGTCGTTAACTTGGGAAATATTTCACATCAGCTGGAAAATTCCAGCAAGCTGGGGAGGCCAGAGGCCTCTCCTCCCACAGATGTTGGGTCTGTGCTTGCCAGCAACCAGATCTTGGCCTGAGTTTGTTATAAAGAGTGAAAATTAGCCAGCTGTTCTTGGTGGGGATTTTCATCCCTTTTTCTCCCCCTTTAATGAAAGAAATAACTCCATGAAAGGCGCAGACAGAACTTATTTAGGCCCAGGGGAAATTCACCCTGCTCAGAGGTATAGATGCCAATTAATTCTCACTTAAAGCCTATTTTGAGTGGTACTTCATGGGTGTAAAGCTTTCTGCTGGTGTTCATACAGAGTTGAATTTTCAACCTAGTTGTAGCCCTGAAGGGCAAAATCCAAACTCTCTCTTCTTTCATAGTCCCCAAGAACGCCGTACAAGCAATACCACTTTTTTTAGCCTTCCTGGGCTGTACGTAGGATGGGGTATTGAGTCCTGGGCCAGCAGAGTCCTTCGGAGAAGCGTTTATCTGCTGTAATGAATCTCAGGACCACTCTGGATTTGCAGGCTGCATTGCCACCAGTGCCTCCCACCCCCTCCCAGCTCCTAAGAGCCTGTGGTGCCTCGTGTCCCACAGACACACCACTGGCATTTTAATAAGGGACTTCTAACGCAAATTCCCCTTGAGTTTGTGCTAAATCTCCCGTCCCAGAGGCCAGCGAGCTGGCTGAGATGTGCTGGGGAGGAATGTGGGGATCTGCTCGTTTGCTTTTCTCTCTAAACAAAATGCTTTCCCATAAACACGGAGGAGGAAACCCCACTTGGCTGCGCCCCTTGGAAGAAGTGTCTTCACTGGGAAAGTTTATATGTTGCCTCTGAAACCTAAACTGCGGCTTCAAACAGGAACTGTCTCGCTTATGACCAATGTGGCCAGGGCTGAGCCCCGCGCCCGGCACCGGGTGCTGCCTGCCCTGCCAGCCTCACTGCGGGCAGCCGAGCAGAGCCCGCCTTGGGACCTGAGCTGGGGTTTCCATACAGCAAGTTCGCCCGCTGTTCCTGCGGTGGCACAGACCTCCCTCACCCTGAGGACAGCAGAACAGCGGCTGGAGGAGGAAGTCAGCAGCTCCTGCTTGCTCGTCTTTAGTGTTCACGAGGGGTCATCACAGAGTCTTCTTGGTAAACCCAGGTAGCCAAGAGCCCATTGTCTTCTCCATGGGGAACCCAGGACTTTTGGAGAGCCTCAGGGTTTGTTTGGCAAGTTCTGAGTCCTGGCAAAGAAACCCAAGTGCCCGTGTCCCTGCCTTCTGTCAGCCCTGGGTGCTCCACGGACGCTCCTCCTTTGGAGAACCAGGCAGCCTAACTGTTTTGCCTTCATTTCAATTCATCTGGGGGTTGTAACCTGAGGGCACTCCAAGCTCCATGGATGGTGTGTTGTACAGCCGGGGTTTGCCATGGCAGTGCCTCAGTTTCCCTGCTGTAGAGCAGAGATAACAGCATGGACCACCTGGAGGGAGCACGGCAGCTGGTCTGGCTGGAGAGCACAAAGCAATTTTTATTACACCCCAAAGCAAAGTCCTTGAGGATTATTTGGTGCTGGGACACCGCTATGTGTCACACTTCGTGTTAATGACCATTCAACTGCTCAATGGTCACTACAGTGAGAGTACCGCCGGTACTCTTCACCTTCTCCCAAAACCTATTTCTTCTCCCCAGAGCTACCAGGAAGGAGAAGACAGAGCCGACTGAGGTTTTTCAGCCTCACACCATGGGAACACCCCAGCCTTTTGCTGCTGGACAGGCAGACGTGACCGACAGACAGGCCTGTGTCCAGACACAGACGACTGTGTCGGCAAAGCCGCACTTTCCGTATGGTCCCTTATATCGCAGGGAGTGTTTTGACTGTACGAGCACGAAGCGTAGCCGGACCAGAATAGCACATCAGAGCTCTGCTAGTACTCCCACACTGCTTCTGCTAAGCCGAATGAAGACATAATCCTCGGCGCTGGGAGGCTGGGTTCCCGTTAGCATTAAAGGGGACGGGCAGCCGGACTTTAACGCCCATCCACTGCGAAATCCTTCACAAAAGGGCTGGGAGGTTTTTGCAGGAACAGTTTCCTGCGTCAGAGCTGAACGTGGTGTCTAGGACAGATAGAAATCACCGTGGATTTCGATCAGCTCCTCAGTACAGGTTTCTCCTCTTAGCTCAGCCAGAACAGGGTGTCTGAAATCTCCAGCACTTTAGATTTAACCCCCCACGTTAACAGCTCCCCTCAAAGCTGCCGAGAAACAACGCTCTGATATTACAAGGACAAGAAATCACTGCTGGCTGTTGGAGCAGTTAGGGCAGCTCCTACACACGCTGCAAAGAAGTGGCTAAACTTCGTAATACCTGGTGTGATCACCCGCTCAGCTTGACACCCCCACAGCCGGGCAGTGAGCTGAGACCCACCGTGCGACCCGGGCCAGCAGCGGCTCCTGCACACGCCGGTGACAGACCCCGCTGCCGCCACAGCCCGCTCGGAGAAATGCAAAGGACAAACGGGTGACACAAAGGTGCTCTGATTTCCAGCACGAACAGGCACAAACCCATATAGAACACCATGGGAAACACCCCGCGTGCCCGCAGCGTTGTTCACAGGCTCGGCGGCATGTTACGGGTGTGTCTGTACCCCCAAAGCTGTGGCTGGGTTGGGATGCACGAAGCCTAATGAACTGCCCGGTGCAGGGTTAATCTGACTGCAACCACTGCAGGAGGGCACTGGCAGGCATTCCTGCAAGCTCCTGGGAGCAGCGGTTGCCTTTTTTAGCCGCAGAGGACTTAGGAGGACATGGTCCATGACAGGTTGCACACTTCTATTCTACCTGAGCAGTGCAAAGCCAGCCCTGTGATGTAGAACCGAAGCGCACGGGGCAGCGAGGGACGTCTCCCACCAGGAGGTTTGGTCCCTGTGTTGTCCGAGGCACCAACAGCAACGTTCTATTTTGCTTTTGGGCTGTGCTACAGCGTGTCCTGTCACATCCCACACAGATGCACACGCACGTTCTCCCAAGAGTGCATCTGCCCACGAAAGCAAACAGCTCTGCAGGCTCTGAACCAGCCACAAACCCTTCTGCGCAAGGGAAAACACGCAGGGACGGCGGCTTCAGAAGGTGAGCAAGAAGAAAATGAAACAGTGGCAGAAGCACGTAAGCTCCTCCACATCCAACACCGATGGCGTGAGACATTGTGGTCAGCGTCAGGGCCCTTCTCCTGGTTTTTTGCAAAGTTTATCTGTGAAACCTGGGGGTGAAAGCAGGGTCCGACACGGGGTGCGCAGCACAGCCCAAGGTGACTCCGGATGGTGGCAGTTAACACAATCAAAGAGCAGCGAGCAACACCGACACACAAATAAACTCGTGTTTTTGAGGAATTCATTAGAGATTCACATTGGCACAAAGAGGATGGATCATCAAGGGGGCTAAAGCAAAAAGCAAGGTAGCTTTTTTTGGTCTGTTGCTGTTAACTGCTACGAAATGACTCTGGTTTACCCCATTCAGTTCTTCATTTCCTCTCTGGAGGTGCTGCCACATGGAAGCAAAGCTGATCAGCAGGCTCTTCTGAGCCCGTGAATTAAAACCTGCTCGCTGATTAAAACGCCGCTGCACTTGGCTCACCCTCTGTCTCGGTCTCTGGTCATATTGATGCTGCGCCAAGAGAAAACATGTGCTTGTCTTTCATAAAGAATTGCATCTCCTCGTCAGCCCAGCACCGTGTTACTGGTGAGCGGTTCCCATCTTCCATCATGCAAAGTGAAATGATTAAAAGAGAATTACTGGAATTCCCTACATCTCCATCAGAGATCAGGCTTGGTCATATGGAAAATAAGTAATGAACACCATTTGTTAATGTCACTGTTAAGTGATGAATTTTTTTACGCTTAACACGCCAGGCCTATTTTCTCTTCATTTCCACGTTTGTTTTTGAACCTGCTAATTTAATTAAATCTCTACTGTTGAGGAACCATTAAAGGTGACCAACCATGCAAGATACCTGCTGTGGCGCACCAGATAATTAAAGTGAACGGGAGGGAGCTTGGGGGAAGAGGGGAGCAGGTCCCTGTGCTGTACCAGGACAACACCTGGGTTTACAGGGTTATGCCTCTGCCGAAGGAGTTATAGCATATTTTAACACATTGCAGTTAAAATATTATTATATTTTATATAATAGAATATATTCCAGTCCTCTCCTGGCCCTAGGACAATGCTCTGAAAGCACACACTGGATGATTGGGATTAAGTATGTTCCCCTGCAGCTTTTTTTTGTTTAATATGTAAGATCACTAAGTGTCTCGCTATACGCTAAAGGCTTTTTGTCTTCCCATCCAAAGGAAAAACACCTGGAATGAACCAGAAACGTAAATGTATTCTGCCCTTTGCTCTGGGGATCCTCCCTGTGCAAAGGTAGGGAAAAGAGCAGGGAGGGAAGGGGAGGCATCAGACGCAGCAGCTGAACGTTCTTTTCCTCTTCCCCTGACCAGCTATCGCAGTTACCTGCAGCTTCAAGACGTGTTGGCAGACATCGCAAAGTGCTGGGCTCCCAACAGCAGCCTCAGCAGCCTCACACGTTTTGTTCTTTGTAAAGAGGGAAGCGTTCACCTTGTAGACAGCGTCTACGGCTCCTCATAATCCACACCTGTAAGCTTTGATTTTGCCTTTCAGAAGGAATTTAACCCATGACACGACAGAGCACCACAGAGGAATTTCCCTTCAAAACCCCAGGAGAGACCGGTGACCGTCATGGCATGTCTGTCCCTTCGCACTGTGCCTCTGTCTCCAACGGGGGCTGTGCCCCAGCCGGGGGTGCTGCTGCTCTGGGTGTGATGTTCTGAGAGTGCTTTGGTCCCCACATTTCAGCAGAGCACAGACCAGCCTGTCCAACAGCGCTTCCCAAGAGAGGGGATGCTTCTGCACCATCTTCCCACCAGGAAGACTCATGGGCAATTTTAACACAAGGTCCACCAGATGCTGGGAGGAGTGAGATAGCTGGGCTCACCTCATCTGGCAGCGTCCCTCGGGGGAAAGTGGGGACATGCATCCTAGTGGCGTGCAGCCTTCCCCGGGTGAGCATTATCCCAGGAGGACACTCACAACTGCCTGTCTGTTTTTTCCCTTTGGCAAAACTGCTCTCTGGGCCATATGACCTCAACCAAATGAACGGTTAGTGGAGGATGAGATGGGGTTTGTGCTGCTCCAAGACAACATTAAGCAGGGAAAGACTGAAATTACCACCCGCTGTCTGATAAAAACACTGTTCTCCAGAGCCCAACATGGAGCTGCTGGATGGCACTTTCTTTCCTCACAGCCTACGTTCAGTAGTTGCTTCATTACATCTCAGAAGAAGCTGATAAGAGCCAAGCCATGGCTCCAGCTGAGCAGAAAGCCAGACCGTCTCCCGTGGCCCTTCCGTGGTGGATCTCTGCTGGTTGCTGATGCCAATACAATTTATACAGCTATTAAAGACTCCCATCATCCTACGAGTAGCTGTGCTCCCATTTGAATGCAGAGGAGTCGTAGCGCTGCAATACCCGTTCGTGGATGAAGCTGGGACATCCTTGATGGTTTCCCGCGGCTGCCAGCCTTGGGCTGCCCTGATTTATATGATGTGTTCAGGGCAGTGTGTGCGTGGCAGCATCCCTGCCTGCTTGGGAAGAGGTGGGGAAGCCCCAGGGGATGGTGCGAGCTTAGATGGCGTCGTAGGTGGCCACAAGACACCAAGCTGGCAGAGCCCACCAGCACGGCCCACAGCCTGGGTGCTCCAGCAGGGCTGCAAGGCGGCAGCGCCTGTTTTTTAAGGACAAGCAAAGCAGAAGACCCATGTGTGTGCAGCGGAAAAAGAACACAGGTCATCCTCCCGCCTGGCGGAAAGGAAAGGAGCACGGCTGTGCTGATGTCAGGGCAATGCCCCCTCTTTGCACCAGTGCTGGATGTGGCCCAGTCTGCTCAGGAAGTGAAGAGGGATCCAAAATGCAAATGTAAATAGATGCTTTAAAAAGCACTGGAATATATACAAGCTCCAGCAGGAATGTGGGGAGCAGCTGCTGTTTTTCTCCTCGGCCCGCTGCTGAACGTACACATGCACATTTTGTTGGTTGTAAATGTTTAGAGAAAACAGTTACCATTAGACTGTTTGAGGACCACTTTATATCAGCTGGGCACTTGTGTAAGAACCATGGTGGTGATGAGCTGCACACGTACAGCCCAGGCTATCAGAGCCTGCATCCCGAAGCATGCTAAGCACGGCGCCTTTGCTCCGGTGGTATCTCAGCATAGGTTACAAAGAGCAAACACAAGGAAGCTGTTGAGACGACGGCTTTTACCTCTAGCAAGAATATCCCTAAGCTACTTATGAATTCAGTGATCATCCCACTGAACGAAAAGTCTGCTGGCCCCACTGGCAGCAGCCTTAGCCCTTACACTGATCTGTGGTTGCTTTTCTCTTATCAGCTTTCTCATAGTAGCTGGAAAAAAAGCAGAGGTGGGATGAAAGCAAAATCTCTGGATTCAAGCAGCCTGGGATGCTGCCGCAAGAACTCTCTTCTCTTTCCTTCCCTTAAGTCCTTCCTGCCCATTCACGAACTACAAACCAGCTTAGGATATCGTAGCAGTTTAAGCCAGGGAGATAGGGAGGAGGGAAGGAAAGTCAACGGCTTGATCTGCATAAAGGTAACAGAGAAAGACAGGGACATCTTTAGCCCTGTCTTAGACTCCCGTCGCCCTGCATTGACTTGTGTACCTTGCTTAGACATCTAAGGCATCTGAAGTTAGATGAGATCATCCCATCCAACGAGTTAAGAGGTAGTTAAGGATGAGAATTTGGCACAGAAGGAAAGGAAATGAGGAGAGGGGGGAAAAATAAGCCCCCAGGAGCTGTTGCAGAGCCTGGCTGAAAAGCCGTGCAGCCCTCCCTGTGCCCCCAAGCAGCAACCTGTCCTCCTGTGCAGAGGAGCAGAAGGCACTCCAGCCCTTTCGGCCAAGTCTCCCCCCACGTCTCGCCCCAGCCCAGGCTGGAGCTCTCCTCCAGCTGGGACAAAGTCAGGCAAAGCAGAAAACAAACACGTCCTAATTGCAAGTGGCATCTCCTGCTGTGGGTGGGCTCCGGCCACAGAGGCAGGACATTGTCTGGGAGCCCCGCTGCACGGTGGGCAGCAGCATGGAGGGGTGGTGTGTCCCTGCCCGTGGGTTTCGTCCTGCTGCTGGGTAATAAGGGCTTAATGTGGGGAAGGACGCACTGGGCTGTGCAGCAATCAGCCAGGAGCTGGGCTGCAATAGCCATCATTAAAGGTGCACAACTGGCTCCCGGAGAACAAAACCCCCGTCTCTCTCACCAGCCCTCCCAGTACCGTTTTGGTGCTGGGCCAGGGCATTGTGATTGTTGTTTTGATGGATGCCGATTCAAAACAAGCCCCTGGTCAGTAATGAGGCTGGTTCAAATTGCCTGGGACTCCGTTTGTTCTCCTCACAATTAATGCTTTCAGAGGAAGAATGCAAATTATTGCCCAAACTGGGGGACGAGGAGGGGGTGGGGATGGAGATAGCGTTGAGGGAGGGTGACTGGTTCATCAGAGGGAAGGATGAACATCCAGCTCTCTGCGTCCGACCCAGCTTTGCCTCTCGGGCACTAAAACAGTTTAATGCTGACAAGTGAGGTCACGATTAACAACCTTTAACGGTGTGTCACTAACAAGGAAGGTTATGGTAAGTTCTAGCCCCACCACGCTACACCAGAGCGGTGTTCATCGGCCATTAACCACGTGCGCCGAGTGCTGCCTCCTGGGCTGTAGCTCTCATCGTTTCGGTGTGGCAAAGCGGGAGGCAGAAAGCTGCCTCCATGGCAACAATTAGGTGACATCTCATGGCGCCGTGATGTCCTGGAAGTGTCAGCAGAGAGCCTGACTAGTCCCAATACAGAATTGGGTCATGTGAGAAATTTTCCTGTGGTTAGACAGGGTCTGAAACACACCAAAGTTGGGTTTCTCCTGCTGGTGTTCAGTCTGGAGCAAACTAGCATAAATCTGTGCGTTCCCACCAAAGACTATGCAGATGGGTGCCCACGGGCCACCTTCTCCCACCTATCTCTCCATTCACTTGGTGTCCCCTCCGTACCACACCTGGGTCACAGCATAGGACCATTTCTCACTCCTCCTTTCCTGGGGTGAAATTTCTGCCTGTGGTTTGCCCACTCATGCCAAGGCAGACTGCGCTGTGTGCTGGCCAAACTTCATTTGTCATAGGAGAAGGCACTTACAGTTGGGTTTTTAACCTGTTTTATCAGTGCTCTGATCAAAAATGGTTTATGTTTGCTCTGATCAAACATGTCCCCCTTCTCCCAGTCCCCCACCTCTCCCTCCTGGCTGAGTTAAGAGACCCTGAGACCTCCGTGGGACCTGGGGCAGGAGGCTGGATGCTCTGGCACAAACAGAAACACTTCTGAGCTTTTACATTTTTTTTAAAAAAGGGCATCTGGGGGCCAGCAGGGTCTGAGTAGAGAGTCCTAGAATTGCAGTTTGAATTTGGGTCCTCAGGTGTTTCTTTGCCCTGGGCTGAGCGTGCAGGGCACAAGGCAGGCAAGCGTGCTGCGGGTGCACGGCTGGGGTGGCAGCGTGAAGGCACGAGATAAAGGAGTGTAAATGAACCTCCGTCCATTCTGTCCTTAAAACTAATCCTCTCTGAATGAAAAATGAACAGTCCTGGTTTTTTAAAGTTTGTGCTCAGTTCCTTGTGTGCTCAGTTGTCTCCTTCAGAAATGTTCTCTGCACTCTGTGCTTGATGGTTATTTTCTGATTGGGCAAATGCTTTCTGATTTTTTTTTTCCCCCCTAAAAATGAAAGCTCAGTTCTCCTGGATAATTTAACTTCTTATAAAATATTGAGAATGAAGACCTAATGGAAAAAAACCCTAAAATAAATACTTTATGGCTCTGAAAAGCCCCCAAACTCCATCATGGAACACTGTTAGATATGGCCAAGTTCTTAAAAAAAAAGGGAAGTTTACTGCTTGGAAAAACTCATAACTAATTTATTTATGCCCCCAGTGGCCAGGGGCAGCAGAGTATGATGAGGGGAGGGGATGGGCATTGGGCAGTAAAGAACAGCTTTGCCCCCTTAAAAATACCAAATGCTGATCTGCCTTTACTGACACTTTTGCCTCACAAGCCACTTTTTAAAATCCAAATCCTGTGAACCGCCAGCCCTTGTCAATAAGGTCCTTGAAGGGGCTTGGGCTCCTTGTAGGAGAAAAATCTGAGTGCTGGGCACAGGCCAGGAGAGCTGCTGCCTGCACATGGTTGGGCATCGCTGGAAAATCCCCCGGTTACCGCTGGGGACATCTATGTGTCCCTGCTGGGGACAGGGAGCAAAGGTTATAGCCATTGCCTTGGGTTCCTACACCTGGGTGGTGTGACACCGTCCACAGGCATTTGAACACAAAGATTTCAGGATGTTTTCCTGCTTGAACTTGTTAGTGCTGCTATTGGTTTTCCACTAGATTTTTAAAAATGCAGAAAATGCAGCTTTTGGGGAAAATGCCCTTCCTGCACCGCTTCTTGGCTAACGCCAGCCCTGCCTTTCCCTGGGCAGGTGAGTGGGTCCAAGAGGTGACAGTGTCAGGGAGAGGTCAAGAAAAGTTTAAGAAGTGCTGTAATTAGGAGTAGCCCATTTTTCTCTCTATCTAATCAATGAGGTTCTCTACATGGATGCATACGAACCCATTTCCTAGGAGGAAGAGTGAGCCTGGATGGGGTTTTGATGGATCATCCTGCACGAGGGCAGCCTCTTCACTGGCCCTAATGACACCCCGGTGCTACGGCAGCTGACTGATAGCGGGCAGCTAGGAAACCCCAGGAGAGCGAACGTGAAGGATACTCCTATTATCTGCAGGCATGTTCAGGAGACAGGATTCCTTTTTTTTTTAATTATTATTTTGAATCTCTATCCAGAGAGGGTTGGTTACAAAGGAAAAAACCTCTTCGGCTCATTATCCTTTAATTACTGAAGTGAATGATTTGGGTAAAACGGAGGAGACTGAAAACATGGAGATTATATTCCACTCCATTAGGCAACCTTAGATTTCCTAGAGCAGTATCTTTAAGGTTGACAGGAATATTTTTTAATTTATTCTGTCATCTGCGAACAGAGAGAACTCTGTCGTTACGGAAAGGACTTTCAAAGCTAGACATTTTATCCCCCTGTTTTGCTCTTCTTAGCAATCACCTCTCCATGCCTCCCACCCCTGAGCTCCGGGTTTCTGGTTTAGTTGCGCTTTTAATTATTAAAAAAAAAAAAAAAATCAGTCTGGCATTTGAAAGACCACCTGACTGGCTGCTCCACTAGCGATCCGACCTCACCTCACATGAAACACTGAAAACCAAGCAGGATACAAGGAAAAAAGAAGTTTTGTTGTGGTTAGAAAATGTTCAAGAAGAAACAATATTATGAGAAAAAATGTGTTCACCAAAAATAAATTGGCGTTATGAAAACGCCCTGGATGAAGAATGTGGATGCTCTAAACCTGGAAGAGGGCTGTGACATTAGGCAGGTACCTTTTTCCATTGCCCCATTTTTTTCCTCTGGGATTGCCCTTTCCGTGCTGATTGGTGGGGCCGGGAGCTGGGCAGCTCCAGAGCTGTGTCCCTCACGGCTGGTGGCACCTCACAGCCCTTGCTGGGACCTTGCTGCTGCCAGGGCCAGGGCCAGCATCCCCACACCTCCCTGCTGCTGCCCACCTGGGAAATGGCACTTGTGATAAACTTTATAATCAGCTTTTCTAACAAGTTTTCCAGAGAAAAGGAAGAGTTTCAGCCACTCACTTCACAGCTGCTCTGCCAGGCTGCAGAAATCCCAGTAAAGCTGCTGGGTGTTACTTCCTGCAGTGCAAAGGCCAGTCACTGATCTCCTGCAACAACTCTTCGCTGCCATGGAGTCACCTCCTGCTCCTCTACTCTGGATCAAACACCTTGATCTGCCTCTGCTGCTCGCTGCAGCTGGTCCTTCCTGCCCTTCACATCACTCTGCTGGCTTCTACCTTGGCTCTGTCTTTTTTAACACTACCAGGTCCAAAGTGGGTCACGGTGTTTTGGACAAGACCTCAAACGTGCTAAGAAAGCAACTAAATTATCTCCATACATCCCCGCATGAGGTTTGACTGGGAACTGCCATTAGATTGCAATGTTGGTCCATGTTTAGCTCGTGATCCACTTTGACGCCACACTGTTCTTCGGTCAATTAATTTTGACGTGGTACTTGCACATTTGTATTCTTCTTAAATGTACCATTTTACAGCTTCTCCCGAATGTTACGTCGCTAGATTCCTAATCAGGTATTTGGCTTGTTGAGGTCGGTTTTGTTCTGATAAGGTGTTTTCAATGAAGCGTATATCCAAATTACATCTTTCAGCAGTGATTTCCTCCAGACAGCACCGTCCAAGGTTACGAGAGCATCAATCCAAACACTGTCAAAAGCCTCCTTACCCAAAAGCCATCACATGTATCACTTGGCTCTTATTCCAAAGGAGGAAATGAAATTAATTTGACATGTCAGCATACAATTAGGTAAAACTGAGGAGTATTTTTAGCGTGGGAGAGTTGTCGAGTTGATTGGGAATTTTTTAGCACAGAGCACTACTCTTCAAGTACATCTACTCCACAAGACTCCAAAAGTTGGGAGAACTCAGACTGTTGATACACCAATGAGTCTGTCTGATGAAGATAAGACCTAAACACATCTTAAATGAAGAGATGGTAAAACTCAGCTGGCTTCAGAGTCTGTCAGACTCAAACACCAGGAAGTTTTCAATGAACCTCTTGAGCTGCTTGCTCGCTCTAGTTTACCTTGGTCCTTTCCATTTATCTCCAAAATCCAAACAGTTTGATAGTTACCTCATGTGAAAGCTAACAGAGAGTTTACAGGTTTTTTTTTTCCTGAGCAAGACTTAAGTTCATCAATCGTGTTGATGTTTTTCAGACACTCACTTTCCTAAGTGGCTTCAATAACAGAGTTGAGTTATGGACATTACGTTATTACATTTGTTGTTACCTCAAAGTGTACACTGCTGATGTTTGGCCTTATTTCCCCTTCTTTCCTCTTTATCTGAAATGTCATATCCTTCTTATTTCTGTTCATTACATCTTACATCATTATTCTCAACTTGCATTTCTGAGGGTGGTGGGTTTTTTTCACATGTAGTCTGAATCAGATTCAGTTTGAAGCAAGTTGTTTTATGTCTTTGGAAACCCATGAAAGATTTCTGAAAGCCAGACTTGTCCCTCATTAGCTGTATGACTGATGGATCAAACATAATCATACCAAAAATCTAAACCTGCTTTTAACATCTCTGATGGGTGGTTGAAGATTGAAAACTTAGAAGTGTTGTGACTCATTGATTACTTTCAATTAAAGCGTTCGCCTTTTGCTGAAGACAACCGAGGTGCAAATGGCTCCTGGAGCTGACTCCGCCACTGCGCCGGGGAAATTTCACTCTAAGAATAAAGGTTGTTTCTTTGCAAAGACACAATGAGAGTCCATGGGATTTTGTTTCTATCAACAGTAAATCATGTGTTTCAACCTTAACAAGTATTTTTACAAAGTAAATTCTTAAAAAATATGATGGACCAGCTCCAAAAGTTGTGAAAGGACCCTTAGTTTCCCTTGTGCTAGCAAACCACCGTAAAAATATATACAGAGTTGAGACAAAGTTGACAATTTCTGCTAACAAGTAAAGAAAACACACTGCACTCAAATCCAGCAATAAGAAATGCAGAAGTTTCATAAAGGTTTTGGATCTGATCCACAGCTGGTAAATTAAAGTATTTTAAACTCACTTCTTCCCATAAGAAGGTACAGGCTTTTAAGATCTATTTTTACACAGCTAAATTGGGATGATAATAGTTTCACAGCTCTTTCCCCCATGAAGGGGAACTGACAGCGAGTCCCCCAAAATACCTGTTGAAAAGCTGCAAGCTCCAAATTTGGGTGCAAAAGACCGATGGAAACATTTGACCTTCTTTTTGAAAGAAGTGAGGGAGTCTTCTTGCAGATCTTTCAAACAGTGTCGGTCTGTCAATTTTCAGACTCTTTAATTTTTTCCAGCTGTAAATCAATCATCTTATTAACTCTTCTCTAATGTCTCCCACCAAGTTATCTGGGACTGGCAGCTTGACAAGCCCTTTCTGTGGAGCCATGAGAATAAAGTTTCTCTTGTGCACTGCCGTGATGTCATGAGCACTCACTCCTGGCTTTCACTGATCCTCTTTCACAAAAGCCTCCTTCTTTGCTCGTAGCAATTATTCAGCTATTAAAGCACATTACGTTAGGTTTCTTATTTTAAGAGTGATATCACTCCTTGCTTTAATGTCCAGCCGATGGAGCAATTTGCACCAACTTCCCCTGACACCGCGCTGGTGCTCCAGTCCCCAGCTTATGTTCCTGCCTGCATAAAGCTGCTATTGATGGGATCTACATGTGGAGAAGGCAGAGGGGCTCTGGCTCATTTAAACATGTAAGTACTCAACATTATGTACTCACTCCTACGAAACATTACCAGAGCCACCACTGAGCCCTGCTTCACAAATCTTTAAACCCTTTCTCCATGTCTCTTCATCTCGGCTTCTTAAGAAGATGAAACTCCAGAGCTTTGGTCTGTGGGCGTATGCATGTTTGCGCATGTCTCCTCCCCACTTTTGGCCCATCACCTATGTCAGTCCTGACAGAGACTTTGCTGCTCCAGGTACGCAGCTCCTGCCAGTCCTGCAAAACCAGGTGACCAGGTTGGAGAGGAAAACATGCAAAGAGGATCTTGGCCCTCCTAGCAGAGAGCTGCTATGGAAGAGATGCTCCAGTGTTTCCTCTGGAGCCTGCACCTCCTTACAAACCAAAGCATGCATACATAATGCTTTGGTGGCCTGTCCCTTGTCTTTCTCCAGCCCATCACTATCCAAACTGCCTTCAGGGATCTTCCCTCTGGAAGGAACAAGAAGAAAAATGAACCCTGAGCTTGTGGGGACATGGAAGCATGCCTGGTCAGGGATCTGGCAAGCACAGCGCCTGCTAGACTCTATCCATCTCCATGGAGCCATAGAAAACCACGTGGCCTGAGCCCTGGTGCTCCGAGAACTAGCTGCTGACATCCTCCACCTTTGTTACACTTGCTCTTCCTCCTCCCATTTGACACATCTATCACCAGCTTTCAACCTTCCATCCCAAATCGTCTTCCTTTCTCCCCTTTGCTACAGCGTGACAGGCAGTGACCACAGCCACTGGAGCCCAGGCTGGGTACCAAGGGGCTGCGTGCACGTGGTGCTGCCCAGGCTCACATCTGCAACTCAAACTGCTATTCTCCCAGTGCAAAACCAGAATGACTGTAGCCTCCGACTTCCACCCAGGAAATGCTGCTATTTCTACTTCTGTCTCCAATTTGGGAGTAGCAAAGGGAAAGGGCTGATGCAGGAGAGCTCCCTGCCTATGCCAGCCCATAGGTCTGCTCTTTGTAGCAAGGTGGTAAGGTAGGGCAACCCAAAACTGCTTGAGAGCAAAATGGTGGGACTGTCACCACAGAGGCAGCCACTGGGGCTGGCCATCACCGAGCCATTTCTAAGCCTCTGCATATCCAGGTGTACCCCTTCTCCTGGGCAGAGGACACTGCCAGCAGCCGTACCCCGACAGGCAGCACCCAGCTCCTGCCTGCCCACGGAGCTGGCCTGGCACCTATGGCCCTTCTTTGGGGGAGCAAAGGGAGGTCTGACCACTTTGCCTTGCTCACAGTGCTCCCTCAGAGGGGCTGATGGTGTTCAGCTCCGTCTCCGGTTTCCTCGCAGGTGGTCCAATGCTCAGGAGGGTCAGGTGTATATATATGACCTGCTATTTATAGGTTTGCTTAATTTCCCAGTTCCACTGTGTATTAACCACAAACCAAGCAACACGGGCAGCAATCTGTTATTACTGCTATGTCCTGCACGCAAGATGTGGAGCTCAGAGGCTACTGAAGGACTTTCCACTGAGAAATGCCTACCCAGTGCAGCAAGCAGTGGTTTAAAGAGCCAGCGAGGGCTTAAAATCTGTTTTCATGACCTGATGTAAATGTCAAATGAATATGGATATGCTGATGGTTTGATGCTGAGTTTATCATGGCTTAACCAGGGAACAAGTGCCTACCACGCAATGCAACTTCCCAGTCTCTCCTGAAAGCCTGAGCTCGTGATCAGCCTAAACTCATCATTACTATCTTGTGTGGTCTCAACAAAGAGTGAGCAAGTTGTTATCGCTATTAACATCCCTGTTCAAAGCGCGATCCATGATGTACACGAGTAGGTGAAATAGAGGTGCCACCGTTTGAAGACTACACTGAATTTTTAAGTCCCCGCAGGCTGAAAATAGCAGAAGCTGAAGAGAAACAAGGACTGTTCAAAAAGCGATTCATGCAGATCTAAAACATTTCGGGTGAATTTCTCTCCGGAAATCTCTTTTCACTAACAACTGAGGGAAATGAAATGACCAGTTTGAAATGAAAGGCCCAATAATGCAATAACTCAGTTTTATACAAGCTTTTTTTTTTTTCCCCTCTTTCCCAGACTATCTTGGCACGCAGCAGGACAGCCAGAGAGACACTGTTTGAGGGTTTCCCTCAAATACGCAACTAAGAAAATGTATTAGGTGCTATTGAATACTTGGACAATATACTGATGCACAGTGAAAAAGCCAGCTCGGACTTCACAGGAAATAGAGCAGAAGCAGCAGAATGGATGATGAAACCTGCGAAGGGTTTAGTTGTGGTTACACATAAAAGAAGCTCAGAGAGAAAATCACAAAAAGGGAAAAGGTGTTGTAGGAGAAAGCAGCAAAGAAAAGCTTGACAAGCTCCAAGAACATGGGTTGGAAGGAGACTCGGGATGAGATGGTATGAAGCAGCTCTGGGACAAACAGGATTACAAAGCATAACCTGGATGTTGGAGCAATCACATGATGGGAAGTCCAAACAGAAGGCTTTGGCCTGTGTTAGCTCCCAACAAAACACTTCAAACAATGCTCTTGAGCCTGAGGATGCGTGTTACTCATTCCTTCTGGGGGAGGGCAGGAGGCAGCCGTTTAGCAGCTCATGACAATGGTGCAGCAAGGGTCTAAGCAGGCTGTAGAGTGGGATAACACACCCAGCTACAACTACATGAAGAACATGGGCTCATGGCATGTAACTGCTGTCCTGTGTAGGCTGCCCTGAACACTAATGACCACACAGGGTCAGGAATCTGTAGTCAATCCCCAGAAATGGAATGATGTGATCCATCAGCATCAGTGACTTCGTCTTTGACACAAAAGTCCAAAGGACTTTGGGTTGCGGAGTCTCCTCTGAGGTTTCCATCTGCATCAGCATTATCCGCTGTAGGATTGCTTCTGTGTTGCAGCAATGGAGCTCTGGCTTCCCTCACCACAGGGATAAACAGACTCCTTGCAACAGACATTTTTACTAACCATGTGACTCAATGAAGGCCCTGCAAATTCACATGAATTTTCATTTGAGAAGAGTCCCAGCAAGGAAGAGAAGCCTCCTGCCAGACTGGTTCTAATGCTTCTTGGCTGTGGGCAACAGCGAGCCCTGCCAGCTCCTTTCAGCTCAAAGCAAAAGAGAAAGAGGAGGGGGAGAAAAACTTGCAACTAAAGATGTTTTAGTGGCAAAAATGTACTTCAGACAAACTTTTATGGGGTCCCTCTGGACAGCACTGGCAATAATAACAAAAAAAATCCTGTCAAACTGGCAAAAGGGAAAAGCTGAATATGAAAAAATTGCATGAGATGAATTATATATAATCATCATCATCATGGTTTAATGTAGTTCAGATATGCACCATGGTGAGGGAAGATGTGCTCTGCTTTCACTTTGCTGCAGGGTGGGCGGGAGTGAAATAACAATGGCCCCAGCGAGCCACTCTGGACATAATCTCCGTGCCTGTCATCAGAGGTGGCTGATGGCTGCACGAGAGAGCAGCCTGGCAGCTCAGGGATGCTTCACGCTGTCTGCTCCCACATGCAAACCTCTGTACGGAGCTGAAGCTTCTTAACCCCCTGAAGCAGCTGGTTATTGTACCTGGCACCCACTGTGGCCACCCTGCCCAGCACAACCACCATGGCCCACAAGGTGGTCCGCCAAAAGCAGCTGAGAGGGGGAGAGTTATGAGGGATGGAGGACCAGGTTAAAAAACACTCCTTATGCAATGGCAAAACGACACAATGATTATAACCTGCTAGTCACCGAGCGCTAAGCATCTCATTTAAATCTGCTTGGGTTTGAGGAGGTTTGATGGCCTTACAGGATATTAAAAGCCCAGTGATCTTCCCCTCTCCGGGTACCCCTGCTGTCCCAAGGACATCATGGGTCAGTTCCAAACTTGAGAACTAGCAGCCACTTGTAGCCACTCCACTATTCTTTCTTTAATTAGCAGACATTTTCCACACTGTGTATCTCTGTTGACAGCCTCCAGCACATGAGAAATGGGAACACTCATGGTTTCAACCTGATTGGGACTGGAAGCAAAACTAATGCTAAAAGAGTCCTATGAAAAGGAAATCCTCCTTCCCGACCTGCCGCCACAGCAGCAGAGCTGATCTCTCAGAGAGGGGCACAGGCAGCTACTCCCATACGCAAGTTTATATTTCAAAAGTGGTCGCAGCTGGATGGACAATGAAAGCCAAAACCAAAATAAATCTCTTGCAAAGGAAATACCTGATCCAGACGCACTAGCGGGCCCTTCTGCTAAGGCAGCCTGCAAATGAGCTGCCCCAGCCATGGGGATCACCAGGAACAGGGCTTTGGGCTCCTCATCAGCTGCCCGTCAAACTGCCAAAGGCCAAGCAGAAAGCTGCACACACCCAGACAGACTTCCAGCAGAAGGACACACAGCAGGTATCTGCAGAACAGGGAAGACTCGTATACTGTATTAACGTAGGCACACGTTTCCTCAGCATCGGCAGAGGCCTCTCTGCTGCACGCCTTCTGACCTGGCAGTGTCAGCAGGTCTTCAAGCAGAAAGTCCAATGGATCTTAAACATCACTGTTCATGCATGCATCAACTTCCTAACTACCAGCCTGACCAAGCGTTCCCAGCACACACCTACGGCACATACACTGCAAAGAGCGGAGTTGTTCCGTGTCAGCGTAATGGGAATTCCCCCAAGATTTTTTGAGGTCCAAAAGCCTGGACTGCTGGATATCCACAAGTCAGGTATCCCACAGCCCACATTAGTGTGGTACTAAATCATCACCAAAACTGGTGGTTCACTGACCGTTAAAGTCAGCAAATCTCTGCACTAAGCATGTTGATGACTAGAGGACATCAGGTTTTTCACTGGGACCACACCACCTTTCGCTTGCTGCGATGTTCAGCAGTTCTGGAAATCTGGACCTCACTCTCCGAAGGGTTTTTAACTTGCTCTGACATACAGGAACACATCAAGCAGAGGGGTTCAGGATAAGGTGAGTGATCATTGCTGAATGCTTAGAATGAAACAAAGGTAAGTTTTTCCATCAGGTAAAAAGAACTAGAAACATGCATTTAAATGAAATAATTACTCTTAAAGTTCTGAGAAATCCAGGTAGTAATTTAAAGGGTGAACGAAGGTTTCTGCACAAACAATGTTTTCACAGTATTGTTTGTCTTGGAGAAGAAGCACTCATAAATCTATGGCCTGTGCCATTGCAAAAATTATCTCAGCTAATTTCAGGCCCAAACTAATTAATCAGCACTTGTTGCCATGTTAATTAGCCAAAAGTGACCTCAGATCTATTGGCCTTTTCCGGCTACTACCCTAATGGGAGAGTATGCACCTGAGGCAAAGCCTAGGCATAAATAGATGTGAAGCCCGGTTCCAGCTGGGTAAATACAGCCCAGACTTCCCGGTTCCTACGCTTGTGTAACAAACTCTGCCCCAAACTCGCCTCACTTTGCTTTCTGGCCTTGTGGAACATCTACGACTCTATGGGCTTTAAGCTGAACCTTTGCAATGTGTTATTTATGCAGTGGTGGCCTTGGAAAAATTTACAGCTTGGTCTTGGCCACTTGTAAGATTACTGCTGCAGTATTTCCTGCTGGGAAGGCTTGTTCTGAATGCAATAAACCGCAGCCAGGCGTGCACGGCTGCAGCAAAGCCACCTTCAGAGAGGGAGCACAGAGGGTTGTGCACAGAGCACCCACTGCCTGCCACAAGCTCGTGGACCCTCATGAGTGAGGTCCCTCCTCCACGTGGCCCTCTTTCTCCAGCCTCACTAATACTCAGGGTTCACCCCTTAATCATTCAGCTCGTTCTCAAGACTAGAGTTGCAAGGCCAACTTTGTGAAAAAAGGTCCAAGAAAAATGGTCCAAGTGCCTTTCCAGCTAAGGAGGAGTGGTGGTGAAAAGGGGAAAGCCAATGCCACAATACCATTTGAAAGATCATTTACATCTACGCAGCCAGTTCCTGTTGGTTTTCCTAAATCAAATGATCTTTTACAGGCTGAAATTACAGAACCTGGCTTTCCCCTTTAGAAAGCTTCTTCTAGATGAGCACATGAAGTTGTATTACATGAGCTAGCTTGAGCTAAATCGTTGATTAAGACAAAGCACTTGAGAATACAGAAAGCTAAACAGGGTCAAGAATATTATTCCTATAGATCTATTATTCTGTATAGGTCAATATTCTACATAGGTCTACTGTCTGAATAAATACCCCTTTATTCAATTTTTTGACTCTTAATGTGCCTAACTTTGCAATTCTCTGACAAGAAGAGAAACGTGATTGTCCTCACATCACAGATGAGGTGACTTGCCCAAGGTCTTGAGTGAGAAACCAAACCCTCCCCATCCACACGAATTCAGCCTTTCCAGCTGCTGAGTGCAGAGGAATCTGGACTCCACTGCAACCTGGTATCACTGCAAGCAGCGGGATCAAGCAGGCTGACAAAATGCAAATACAAACCCTCTTCTCTATCAGAGTCCACAATGGGACTCCCAAAGGCAGCACAACCATCACGGAATGCCTCCCTTCATCATAGGCATAAAGCTGAAGCACCTCCAGCCACTGCTCCCATCCCACTTACATGCAAACAAGTTATTTTGGAAAGTTTCTAGTCTCAAGAAAGTCTCTGGTTTTGAAAGTGTTTTTTTAATCTACTGGAATATTCTTCCTTCTAAAGCAGTTGCAATTCCCACTCTCAACAGTTTTAGCAAAACACCAGTTTTCTTATTTTCCCTGAGACTCTCTGACTTTTACCAGCTTTAAGAACCTTTTCAACTGAATCATCCCCAGCTGAAATCGCTTGCTGTTGCTCTTAAACAGCCATTACCATTTCAAAAAACTGTTTGAAAATCCCAAACCTCTCTTGAGTCACTTCCAAGGAACTTTTATGAATCATGGTTTGTATCCTATCACACCATTCAGCAAGACATGGGCTGGAACAAAGGTATTAACAGGCATGACCAATCTTCAAAATATCCAAGTAAGGAATAACAGTTAAGTGTTGTGAAGGTTGCAACTGGGGTCGTAGGAAGCCATAAGTGAGTGTACGACTGCTACTTAAAGACCATTTCACTTTCTTCAGCTCTTGTGAGCCTGCAAAGAATTAAACATTCAGTGGAGGAAAGGGAATTAATTTCCAAAATTGAAGTCATGCATCTTAGAGTGGTCTTATCTCTGGAACATGACCTTATTATGCATAACAACTCAAAATAAGAACAAATGATGTTGGTCTCCCTTGGGATCACGTCAGAGCATGCTATGTTTTGAATCGAAGCTAGTTTGAAATCAGTCACTAAGGCGACTGTAGGAATTCTTTAAGGACTTCTTCAAATGTGGTGAATTTAAAAGCAACATTACTTTTAACTACTTCACTCTTCTAACCCGCTTCAGCTCGTTATTTTGGCACCACGAGATGCAAAGGGAAGGCTTCTTGCATTTCACATATTCTTTCTAAATAAACAGAGATGCCCTGCTGCTTTTGGAAAGGGTGGTTATTTTGTTTATAAACTAAAAAAATGCCTCCGAGACCCTACTCCTCTGATGTTAATGGCATAGCTGGGGAATGAGCAGAACAGCACCTTCCCCAAATCATCCCATCTGCTCCCCGTGCAGCCAGGAGCCCACAAGCACTGCACAAAGCTCCAAGTGATGTGCTCAGGCTCAGACCCGGCATTTGGGGCAGGGGCTGTGGGAGAGGAATGCCTGAAGAAACCCCACTCCCACGTCTGCAATCTCCAGATTGAACCAGAGCATCCCTGGGAGACTTCAAGAGCAAGTCAGGCCGGCTAACAGCTGCGGAGGGTAACTCCTTCCTCTGCTCCCTCTCGTACCTTGCTCACATGTATTACGCTTTGGTGCCTTTCACTGCAGGTTAGTAAAGATGCATTATACATGAGCAGCTACCGGTTGGTGTGGTTAATGCGGGGTAGGGTTACCCAGGAGCAGCAAGCAGAGCCGAAAGCTAAAATTGATCCCAGCCTTTGTTAATAACCACCTAATACAGAGTGCTCAGTGGTTCTGTCTTCTGTTTTGGGCTGCCCTGGTGTATCGCTGTAGGCTCTGATACCCTTTCATCAACTTCACAGTTTTGGAGTTTTTTACTAAGAAGTGCCACTGAAGTTCCAAGCAATGGGTTAGGGTTGAAATTTAAATTCTAGGTCAAGAGGGACCTGTTCATTTAACAGCAGGTTATTGGTTCAGTATCAATATGGAGAGAGAAAGCAGAAGAAATAACCTGACGATGCTCCAATGAGGTCGCTGGGAGCAAATCTGGTCAGGCTCTGCTGCAAAGGAAACATGAGCAATCATTTCAGTTTGAAATAGTGCTAAATATGTCAAAGGCATTTCAAGGTTATTTCTTTTAAAATCAGTGGGTTGAATTCAGCACTAGGGTAAAAGGGAGGTATGAATAACCCCTTCGGAGGCGAGGATTTGGGGAACAAGATGGTTCCTTTGCCCTGGAGTTGGAAGTGGCTTCACTAAAAGGTTGTTTCCTCTGCTGAGGAGCACAAAGGTGCTCCTAAAATAAAATGAGGAGGAAAGAACTTCCTCCAAGGGGATTATTGTAAAGGGAGGGGAAAGGTTTATGCACACAACTTGTCCTAGCCCTGGTCATGGCCGTAAGATAAAGTTTGAAAAATGTGTCCCTCAAAAGCTACAACTTAAAAAGGAAATTAAAAGAAGCCAAAGATAGATGTATTTTCTACTCTCTCAACATTTAGGAGATTGACACATGATTTTTGAACACTCCGAGCTGGCAATATTAATAAAGCTGCTTTCACTGTCAGCTTTTCAATGTCAGGTTCATTGAAGCAAGGACTGGAACTGAGCAATTCTCTTTCCCAAATGCACGCCCTAACCACCAGGCTGGAGAATCTGCCGTATGCTCGCGTTCGAGCTGAATGAATACTGAAACAGCCCACACGAGAGAAACGCCGCAGTAGGAGGGACCGAGGGGTCTCTGTCTTTCACCCTCATCTGGCAAACAAGAAACTCTCCTATAGACTAGAGCTCAAAATCCCCTAACATTTGGGCAAGTGAGCATTAATTACTGATTTAATGTTGGGAAAAAGGCTGTAGCATCAATAACCTAAACCTTCAATTACTAAGGCAGGAAAACAAAAGGTTGCAGCAAAACACAATTTTCTGGGTTTTCACTTTGGGGAGGAAAAAACGCCTAAACAGGCAAACAAGCAAATTACCACCGACTAATCACATAAAAAAATTATCTCTTCCTCTCTCCAGATGGAAAATGGAGTACTTGTGCAGCCCATTTTCAGAGTGTTTCTTCCCTTCGAAGGCCATCAGAGAAATAATGAAAAATCCAAAGGCAAAAGCTGGTGGTATCCTGAAGATCTACAACCCTCAGAGAGTTTGGGACAGCAAAAATATATTGTTCCTGGAGATCGCCAGACTCCCCCACCTGCATCCCCCCCGCAGGACTTCTGCAACATCTTGTGGAAATGCCACAGGAGGATGAATGGGGCAACAGGAAGGAGAAAAGCTCCTCTCCAGGTCTAGGTGTTCGTACAAACCTAGATTGTTCTCCAAAGCTCCAAATCAAAGCAATGGGCATGCCACCCATCAATATCAGTGAAAATATCCTGCCCGATGAAGTCCACATTAGCACCTGCCCTGAGAGCTGGTTTGAAGTTAAAACAGAATTGGGTATTGACTCTGGTTTCTGGGCCTGGTCCTTCAAACAACAGGAACTGACCAAAAGCCCACACTCCAGCTAGCTTCTCACTCCCTTCCTTTCCCTGCAGGACCCCCCTCACCTCAGCCTCTGTGAGAGGGAAGGGGAAGACTGGGTGCAGTGGTGGGAAGCCATCTGCTCTGCATTCATCCCCCTGTGCACATGTTTGAGTTTTGAGGGTTTAACGGGAGCATGACCCAAAGGAGAAGTCCTGCCAACCCTGAACAAGGGTTTGGATCCCTTCCCTGCCTAGTTCTGTCTGAGATCCTTCCTGCCAATGCCACGAAGAAAAATGGCAGAGGTGGGCAGCACAGGTGACACCTGAAACCACCCAGTTTACACAGCTCCCCATTTCTTTCAACTCTGGAGAACCAAGGGCCAGGACACTAAGCTCAAACAGTTTCACCCTGTGAAGCGCACGTCATGCTACAACCTCACGTTCCCTTCTCCGAAATACATAAACCATATGTTCACCCTCAGCACAAAGGTGACTCTAAGCCACGGCGCCCATGTCCAGGCACACAAAGCAGCTCACTGTTTCTGCGCGCTGTCTGGGGGGAGCGCATTTGTGCCAAACACATCAGTCCTCTGAGCAGCCGCAGCGTGCGGGAACACTCGTGACACAGGCCATTAACTCTTTAGTGCACACCGCTGCAACCCTCTGCAGGACTGATGGGCTTACACATGCCCTAGTCACTGTGTTTGCTCCACGTCCCTTTGACACCCCGTGTAGCAGAGGCACGGCTCAGGGTTTCACCCCAGCGCAGGGTGGGCAGCATCCTCCTTATCTAAGTACTAACGCCTGCACCTCCTCTCACTTCTGCTTTTTGACTCAGCACCCAATTGCCCCAACCAGACAGGTGGCAAATGTCCCCACTTGCAGCCCCACAGCCCCAAGCTGATGCCAAGCCCCATGCTGGCTTTCTAAATGAATCTGTGGCCCAGGCAGCGTGTACCAAAAGGGTGTCGGGCCATTCTGCATCTGAGAGCCAGGGTAACACCTGATCCAGGGTTGAGCGGCCCAGAGGAACCCTGCCTCATAGCCATTGCCATCTTTGGGTTATTTCAAGCCAATGCAACTGCTGCCCATTCCATATTATGCTGCAAAGTGAGTATGAATGATAACAGTTGATGATGTCAAGCTGCACAGTGCTGTACACAGGCGAGTGGCCTCATCTGCATTCCTTCCTGCCCCCTCTGCAAGATGAAATATCCCATTTTCATCCCTCTCAATTAAAGTAGGTAGCACGCTTATAAGAGAAAGCAAGAGGTTATGCTCAGCAAACAATGGTTCACTCAGTTAAAAGAAAATGCTCCTAGGAAACCCGGGGCAGGAGAGTCAAATGTTTTCATTTATCCTCTGCTGCCTTTTATTTGCTTCTACAAGACAAGTCACATCTCCTTCTCTCGCTTCTCTCTCTCACTTACACCCACCCACCAGAGACCAAACCTTGCCCAGCACATACGCCTTGATGCAGTAAACGAGTCGCCTGGCAAATGCTTCCTGAAATTGCCCCGGCAAGGCAGGAGCCTGTAGCAAATAACAAGTCTGACAGGTAGCTGACCAGAGTTTAATGAGCTTTCTGTGCACAGAGGAGGAATTACTGAATATGCAAAGTTCTACGGTAAAAGCATTCCTATTCAAGAGTCACTTTTGAAGTGAGAGTTGTGTACTCTTACCTGTGGGTGCTTAATAACAACTTCGGGTTATTTGATGAGAAAGAACTTCTAAGGTGCTCTTCCCCAGTGTGCAAGCTGGCAGCATTGCTTTTCAGCTGCTTCTTCAGCCATGTATCAGGATTATCTTCCATTTAAACAAAATAATAGGTTTCTAGCCAGGTTGAACGAAAAAGCCGAGATGAACAGGCTCAAAAGACAAGAGGCAAATGGAAGTCTTGTGTTATCAGTTTCCCAAAAATAACATGATTTTTAGGATCTTTTTTCCCCCGGTTCACAGTTCTCAGTCACGTGAATTGCTGACACCACTCTGTTATTTAGTCTGTTTATTTACTTTCTGCACTCACTGCAAGTAGAAAAACCCAACCTTGCTGGTTTCACATGGCATTTCTGTAAGTGGGGTGGAAGTGATGTACGGGTCTGTCACTAACCCCTTCAAGAAAGATGAACTTCACTGATCTCCAACTAGCTCCTGCAGAAACCAGTGGCCAAACGCTGGTGGGACCAGCTCATGCTCATACCGCCCAGGCTGGGTCTTGTCTTCACCACCCACACTGCAGCTGCTGGGGAACTGGTGGCCCTTCCCTGGGAGCTGCTGGGGAAGTCAGGCTGAAGCCTGTGTGCAAAGTGACTACCCACAACAAGCTTCCACCTCCATCCCACTCAGCCCCGTGCAAGAGAGGGACAAGAAAAGCACCAAAACCCGGAGGGGATCTGCCATGAACCCAGGGTTTCACCAAAACAGAATGTGGGCACCCAGCTCCCCCAGGGTCTTTGGGAGCAATTCCCATGGCTTGTGTAATTTATGACTATTATCATGATCAGGACAACTTATTCATCCTTCAAAGCACATTTTCTACATATCAGGTGCTCGGCACAAAGAGCACAAACCACAGAATAACAGACAATTGAAAACGTGTTAAACCTCAAGTTTAAAGTCTGAGAGGAGGGATGTCATTTTACATCTGCATCAGAAGGAGCCACATCCCCGACTCCCTGGCCAGGACACAGCAGGTGGCATGAGGCTCTGGAGAAGCTATTTGTCATTCTGGGAGGCAGCAGGGACCTCACAGTTTGACAACATCCAGCAGCTTTGCCAAAACTCCCCACACCAGCCCTTGAGGCAACAGCACACAGGTCACTGTAGCCCCAACTGGAGCAAAGATGCAAAAAAAATGCATTAAAAAATGGGAAGAATATACCAAGCGAACTTAGACCATCACAAAACAGAAAGCAGATGCAAAATTCATTGAATTTTGCTCCATTTCACACAACAGACTGCTCAACGGCAGATGTCAAGTGTATTTATGTTGTGGGAATATTTCCAGATACTTCCTGGGATCTCGGTAAGATCTCTGTGATTTGTTCTAACAGATTAGAAATAAGAGGTTTCATATTTTCAGCTCTAGTTTCCATATTCCATAAACTGTTCGGTGCTGCCAGAGGAAGACACTCAAAGTCCTGCTCTGCAACAAATATCCTTCATCGCTTTTCACCCTCTGCTCCGCGTTGTGCCACAGGAAAGCAACCCTTGTCTTTCCCCATTGGTAAAGGCAATGCCAGTTTGCTCCTGTGCCTGCATAGCACCTGCGACTGGATGGGGTATGTTACCAAACAGCCCTCTGCTCTTGGACAACTGCTTTGGTATTTTCATGGGAAAGCATTTCTTCTTTAAAAAAAATGGTATTATAATTGACTGAAACTAATAGCAAACTCACAGTAAATTACTTGGATTATTTGGCAACAAAATCAGGGAAAAAAATGAAACATCAGAATGCTTTTTCCTTGGTATTTTCAAGTAAAAAATTTCTGACATTTCATTTGGAAACAAAGCTCTGTTTCAAAAGGGAACCATATTTAGTATTTAAAAAAGAGGAATCAGAAACAATCAAGCACTGCATTCTGAGACAAATGACACATTTTCCTGACCCAGAAAACCCTTAAAAATATACATCTATGATTTTCCTGTGGAAAGCAAATTAATTTAAAATAAACTCAGAAAGAAACTTATCTTAGGAAGAGGGTTATTCTGTGAAATAAGAAGTCAGCTGTTTGCAAAGAACCCACCTCCAGCATTTGCTGTAAGTGGGGATGCTTCTGCTAGTAAAGTTTTGATCAGCTACAGATTGGCAGAAAGCAAATAAACAAGGCAGAGATGGACACAGCTGACACAAACCCATATGAAAAGTCAACCAGAACCTCATCAAGCACCAGACAGAAAGGAGAGATGGCATCAGGAGAGTGGCCCAAATCAAATTGTCCACAGGAGGACGCAGCCAGCAGCAGAAGACCTTCAGTGCCAATGTCCATCAGATCTAAACTGTAATTTTTTGGCTGAGTGCTGCTCCCGAAGCTGGAGCAAGAGCTAAATCCAGGGGGAAATCTTCTCCTGCCACCTCCCCCAGTACTGCTGGCAGAACCACTGCCTTTGTGGCAAATTAGGGATGGGGTCAAGGAGCTCAAGAGTGATTGATATCGCTTCCTGGAAGACCAGACTTCCAGGTCATGTTGCTTACCTTAGGGCTGGCAGTTCATTATTATGCTAACAGCATGAAAGCCCCAAATCTCACTCTTTCAAACCATAATCCTTTATTACCCACTGTCAGAAATACCCTGGGCCAGTTTCCATTCCTCCCACCTGCTCCCCATTTCCAGCTCTGCCTGGAAAACACTGGGCAAAACCCAGCCTGAGGTCTAAGACCCATCCTTTTGTCTGTGCTGGGGCAAACTGGGTGTTCCTGGTGGTGCCAGCACTGGGTGGGCTCTTTATTTACAGGCTATTTTTAAGTGTATACAAAGTGCTCCCTCCCACCAACATCCAGGGGTTTTATCCCCGCCTCAGGCTCAGACAACTGATGAGGGTGCAGCAAATGGGGGGGTCTCCTGGGGCCAATTAGCAGAGATTTGGGTAGCATCCAGACACTGCTGGGGGATCTCTCAAAAGGCTCAGCCTTGAATTTACAGCCTGCTCTCCTCAGTGCGCTGTTTGCTCACAAACAGGCACACATGCAGCAGACGCAGGGGGACTTTGATCCAAAATAGATTTTTGTTTATCCAGACAGCAGGGCTCGGGCACCAGTGGTGGCAACTTGCATGTGTGTTTGCATCCAAATATATTTCAAGCAGTAAAAGCGTCCCCAACGTCACGGCTGGAATGCAAACGAAGCGCCAAGGGCGCCTTTGGGACAAAGACCGGGTGCAATCACCTTGTTGCCTGGAAAGCCGTATGCCAGGGGTGCCACCAACCACGCCACCGCCTTGCTGGGATGCATTTTGCATGTCTTTGCCTGTGCAAATAAAACCAGGAAGAGATGACCCTCGAACAGCTCTCTCCCTGCCATGACAGCTCTGCTGCAGGCAGCTGGGTGATGGGTTGTCTGCCAGGGGCTTTGCTGGAGCTCCGGATCGCTGCAGGGGCACAGCGATGGAGAGTAGTTGGGGACTTGCCCTCTCCTCTGGGAAGAAGGGGATGCTCTTACACAAAATCCGGTCAATGGTAAAGAACAAGCTGGAGGTGCTGGAAGACTGCCTCCAGTAAAAGCCAGTGATGCCCCCTGTGCTGCTCAAAACCTCCCTGGAAAACCAGACAGGTTTTTTTTTGGCTCTGTTTTTCCACTTGCAGTGATGCTCAGGTGTTTCTTATAACTCCAGAGCAGAAAACATTTCTCTACAGAAGCATCATGTTTTAAAGGTGATGGTATGTTTTTACGAGGCCAGGAGGGAAACATTTCAGCCACGACTAAGAGTTTGCTGTCTAGACACACATCTGACCAAAAAAAGGGACACTTATTACGTAACCCTTACCACAGCGTACAGAGCATTGAGCACAACTATTCAAAGATCCTTTTAAGCATCGTGCCCCCAAAGCCTTTCTGCCCACAGCAAGCTTCAGCACACAGTACACAAACTTCCAGGACACTCTCAAATCCTGCCCTCACCCCAAGCACTCCCCTCCACACGTCCTGCAGGCCCAGCATGAATTAAGAGCTGGATACTGAAGTTAACCGAAACACTCTCAACTTCAACCAGCAAAAAGTGGCAGCAATCACATCAGCCTAAAGTGTAACCTGTCGTGCAAGAAACCTATTGGAAACCTCCGCTTCGGCTGTCCAAAGGCATCCCCACCACTGGGCACCTTGTCCTTTTGATTTACGCTTGCGTGGGCTTCACAGGACCTCATCAGCCAGAGGACCCTGCCCAGATAATCAGCTCAGCCTTACACAAGTAAGCATGTCAACCGGTGACATTGCTTCCATTAAGGAAGAAATGACTGATGTGTTTCCAACTGTCTTGCTCTGGGTGGAGGAGGCACTAATCCCATTATCAGTCATCTGCAAGAAACTGGCTCACCAGTTTGAACGTGGGCCCAGGTAACACGGGAGCTGGCAGACAGGCACACCAGGAGCAGAGGTTTAAAGCAGCCAGACAGGTCTGAGGTTTCCTTGTTGCACCAATCTAACTTGGTCAGGGACACAGGACACAGCTGCTTATTGCAAAGGGCCTGAATGGAAAATTTTCAGCAAAAAACCCCCATGAAGTTTAGATGTTAGAATCCTCCATCTTTGGAAACCTACATTTTTCTTCAGCTTTCCCACAGAAGAGTTAAAGCGCAGAGTTACTGAGCCTCTGGGCTTGCTTTCTCCACCTTCCAACAATTTTCCCCACGCAGCCCCTTCTCCCCTTGGTCCCCAAAGCAGCCCAGGCTCCCTGGGAACAACACGTGCCAATCAGAACAGCAGAAAATGCAATTTCTGATGACTTAAGGATGGAGGCATCAGATCAAGTACGTGCAAGAGAAACTGAACAAAACTTTAAATTTTAGTACGAAATAAATGTGTATGTTCTGCTTATTTCTGTTGCCAAATTCTGCAGACATTTCCTTCCTTGCTCACCCTTCTCACAGGTAATCATGGCAGTGGTTCTTCTGAAGGTTACACGGCTCACGCTAAATGATCGGAAAGGGTGACTGTGTGTCTTTGCATTCCTGCTGTTGGTTATGCCTGGTTAGGAATAATTACACTTCAGTAATGGTTATTACTCACAAGTGCCCGACCCACTCCCCCAACTGCAGCTCCACCTTTCTGGGTTTTCTTGTCTGGGAATTGCTCTGCTGCTGGGTTCATAACCTTGATGGATGATCTTCGCGGCAGAATCGTCCCAGTGCTAGTGTTACTTCTACCAAACTTAACACAAGTGCTATCAGGAAGACAGAGAATACAGCGAGTGCTGCTCTGAGGTTTGAAGGTGCCAAGTCTTCCCTCCTGCCTTAACAGCAGCAGCTTCATGGCCCAAAATTAAGCAGAAGTCCTCTCCAGGATGGGTATGCTTGGGTGGCTCTTAGCTTAGAGGACATGAAGAGCTGGGGCAGAGCAATAACCAGGTCTCTGTGCTATTACAGTATGAGGTTAAGAAATGAGGCGATGCCATCACTAGACTTTCATTAAATGTCCTCAAACCAGCAATAACTCAGTGTGGGTTACTGGAAGGTGCACAGAAAGAGGATAGTAAATCCTGGATGATGATGCAGCAGAGCAGCCCAGCACGGGGAATAGTTTTAGGCATCAGACAGACACATGAAAACACCTCCACAATGGATGAAAAAGCTTGTTAGGCCCAGTTACTGCTCCCTGTAAGAGTTTCTGGCTGGCTCAAGCTGCTGGAAGTTGTTCACCCTGGCTCCTTCAGCATCTCTCCAGCCCGTGGGATAGAAGAGATTTGAGCTTCTACAGACTGATTAAAGAGACATCATTAACATTTGTCACTGGTACACTTCAGATCACAGTATTACAGACCACACGTGGAGCAGAGGCAACAGTCCAAATACTAAGCTAATGGAGATCTAAGAACTGTGGCTTACTCCAATAAACAGCACAAAACGGGGAAAAAATGTTAGAGAATAGACTTCTACCCAAAACCACAGTGGGACATAACGCCAGAGGTCTGTAAAGTGTTTCAGCTGCAACATTTTCACTTGAAAAAAAGACAGAAGGAATTATTTTCCTTTTCATCAAGATGTCAAAATTAGTGGCGGGACTGCAATGACTGCTTCTCTTCCCACTCAAGGCAGCAGTAAAAGTGCCACTGCCTGAAGGGTGGAAGCATCCCGAAGGACTTCCTTGGCCCAGCACACCCATCGCAGCTGCTTTATCAGGGAGCAGCTAAGGTCTGTGCTAACTCTAACGACCCCCTTGGAAGCTGCCAGCTTGGGAAAGGAGTGACACCATCGCTTTGGGACGAAGCCAAGCAGAGAAACATGTGTCCCAGGCAGGATCACGGAGCAAAGTGGATGTCCCAGGAGCTCTCGGCAGGCGGCTGGGGCTCCCAGTCCCCCAGGTGGGGTCTGGATTGCCAGAAGGAGCACGCGAGTCCCGATGAGGCTCCTGCAGCCCCAGCCCCGGGCGCTGGCACTAATGAAGCTCCCTGGCCCTCATTCCCTTTCTCTTTTCTTTTCCCAGGTTGGACCACCCCATCCCACCAGAATGCACTTGAAAGAACAAGATACTTCCTTTGTACTGGGAAACAAATGATGATTAATGTGTTAGTTGTAATTAATCTGCGATGACAGATTAGCAGAGCAGTGGCGGTGTCTTTTGCTGCTGCAGGAGCCAGTGCTGATAGGACAGCTGGTGAGAGGGGACACCAAATTCAATTTGCTCCTCATTTGCATACATATGACAACCATCTGTGCTAATAGCACTGCAATGTCTCTATTAGACTCTTCTCCTGGGCTGGCTCACCTAGACTCCAATTAGGCCTTTAAGAGAGAAAGCCTAAAGCATAAATATTTGCAGAGGGGAAGGGGCAGCTCAGCAGGGCCCTGTGCATGGCCCTTCCCTTCCTGCTGAAGGCTGAATCCTCTCCAACGCCTGAGCTAAGATGCTCTGCTGCCATTTAGCACCTGGTAATGAGATGCCGAGCACAACCACCAGACTAACTCCACCAGGCCCATGTTATCCGAAGATGCCTGGAGCCATGCGAGAAAATCCAATCAGCTGCAGAGGCTTATTCAAAACTAGTCTTGCAAGAGGGAAGGAGCCTTGACCAACAAGGCTGCCTGCCTGCCCTATCTTCTCACCCAAATCTGAGAGCTCTCAGGCTTGTAAGCACAAGAGTGCTGCCCCCAGGGCTGAAAGCAGCCAGGCTGTTTGCAGCCATGAAGAGGTACCACAGAGAAGGCCAATCCTGCACAGGTTGTCCCCTGCCTAGGTTTCATCTGACACCGCCCTTACCAGCTGCTCTCGGAGCAACTGGGCACATGCAGCAGGAGCACATATCTGCCTCGAGCTACGAGTGTGCCACCAACTTTTGTTCCAAGAGGCCATTTATTTTTGTACATGCATTTCAAAAATAGCAGTCCCAGGCTCCCCTGAAAGTTAATTAGGGAAGAAGTTAATTAATGAGCTGGCTCATCTACCCAGTTCTTCCTGTTCTTCCCATCAAGGTGATGTCTGCAATCTTGAGTTTGTTTCTTGTTTTCCAGCTCTAATACCTCAACCCCTCCAGAGCATTCAATGAAACCAGAGCACAAGGAAGGACTGGGCAGGAGAAAGGACACTTCAGGAGCTCACTGCAGCCACAGCCAGTAATGCAGGAATGCCTGCAGCCAACCTAGAGCTGGGCGACTGCTCCAGGCACTGTGTAGGTCCCTTCGACATGACCAACTGGAAACCAGCCATGGAGCGTGAGAGGTAGCAGCCACTACTTCTCCAGCTATCCATATTCATATGGTTCGGTGCTGCAAGGAGAGATTTTTCTACATCCTGACCAGGAATCAAGCCCCAATCCTGCATCCCGTGCCAGCTCCCAGCAGGGCACTGGGCTAGCCCTGCTGCAACCACACTGCTCCTGGCCCCAGGACAGGGCCATGAAGCACCACTGAAAGTATCCATGTGTCAGCTCAGAAGCTGTTGCCCACAGACTGGGCTGTCTCTGGGCTGTTTTCCCCCATTGCTATTTCTCATCTCTGCAGCACAACCTTCGCAAGACATTTTCATTGCCATGTACAAGAAAACCAAACACCTCCCCATCCAGGTACTGCTGCCACTCTGCTTGATGGGGAGGATGTTTCCATCACAGCATTAGGTGAGCAGTTCAGTTTCTTGCCCAGGGGTGCATCACGCACCCTGCCAGGAATGTCTTTAGCACCAAGTATTTTTTACTTGTGGTTTGTTGGTTCTTTTGGAGGGGAGGTAAGGGGTTGGTTTGTACTGATGGAAAAATACATTTCCCTTGTAAGTTTGAATGGGCTTAACGTTAAAGGGCACCTCATTAATCTATCCCTGCTCACACTTCCACAGGACTCCCAAGGCTGTGCAGATTGTTTGGAAACTGCCTCTACTCTGCCCTGAGATGCCAGACTGGGACAGGGACCTGTGTGCAGCCCTCAGCCAGGACAGCTCATCTCTGCCCAGACACTGCCAAACCTCCCCGGCAACTCATAGCTAAAAGTTCATCTCTGTGCGCAGCCCTGGGGAAGCATGCACTAGCTGGGCTTTAACCAAATGTGGTGCAATCTAAAAAAATCCTATTTTACATGTGAATCTGCAGTTTAACACTGGCTGGACTGTTATTTACTTCTGACATCCAGTAGGGTCCAGCCCCTGCTTGTACACACACACCCATTTCTACAGGAGAATATCCTTTCAGCTGTGGTGAGGCAGGGGTGCAGGCCAGCCTTTGCTAGCCAGTGCCATACCCTAAATATCACCCTCTATCCCTGTGAAGGGCTCACCAAGCCCAGGAGAGCTGTGCTACCCCAAGCCAGCATGCCAGAGCTGATTCTTGAGGCAGGACAAGGAGGTGTTTGTGCTTACCACTGCTGGGAGCTGAGAGCCTCAAACATAGTTAATTCTGATAGCAATTGGGCATTACCTCCTCTCTATGCATAAGTGGTTTGTGTGCCAGGGGGCTTCAGCAGTGCGGAGGCTCTGCACAGAGCCCCTCCCTCCGGTGAACTGTGGTTTTGTCACCAGCGGGGCTTGAGTCTGCAAAACTGAGCATCCAAACAGCTGCCAGCCAAGCTAACAGGGCTGCTCCAGCTCACACGGCCCCAACCCTCTCATCAGCTCTGAGGCTGCCTGGCAGGGACTTGTGCTGGTGGGTTTATCCTGCAGAAGCAGCTCCTGCCTTCTCCAAGCCTGGTCCTGCCATATCCTGAAGCCACCAAGCCAGGTTTGGGTCCCCCATGTCACCCAGGGGTAACATCCCCGGGGTCAGCTCTCCTGCACCTGGTGGAGCAGAGTGGAAGAGCATTATTGGGTGCCTTTGCAGCAAAGGCTCAGATTAACAAAGGGTTTTAGCAGTGTCTGGACTATCCAGCTCCCCCGAGAAGCAGGGGCTGCTGGGGGACCTATCTGCTGCCCACCACCAGTGAGCACCCACTGGCACAGAGCCCCATCCAGAAACAATCTTGGCTACACATCCCCTGCAGCATCCCCTGCAGCCCCCCAGATGTCACTACTGAAGAAGTGGCATTGCCGAAAGGGGTGAAGGACTATGCCGAAGGACCAGTCCTGGAATGCCTCGAAGCAGAGCACTGCCAGGGGCTCTGCTGGGATGGCTGCGGGCATCAGCTTTTCCAGCACAAAACACAATTTGATACCAAACTTCAACATGAAAGAACAAGCAGGAACTCATTCAGGGGCCCCTTCACGGGTGCACACAGAGTTCAGGTGTGCCAGGCCATTACAGTGATACTGAGTTTGTTTTGAGGGAAACTCCTACTGTGTTTTATGGAAAACCATTTCCCACTCTGCTCCATCCAGCACAGGGTACTGGTTGTGCAAGGCAGGCGTTAACGGCTGCACCTCTAAACGCATCCAGCACGCACACACTGCATTATTGTAAGGCACAGCGAACAAAGGAAATAAAGCCTTGAAATGCTTCATTTAAGCCCACACAAACCAAGCCACGTACACACCTACCCTGTTCCCATCAATGAAGTACAGGCCAGAAGTTTACAGAGCAAACAGAACAGAAGGACACTGTGATTGTTCCAAACCCAGGTATTAAATAGAGCCAAAACTTCAGATGTACAGCAGCACTTTAAAGACCTCAAAGGCAGTAAGACATGAAAATATGTAATTAAAATCTCTAGACCACCTTAACTCTGACCTCCAACATCACCAAGCCTGGCATGACAATGATCGAGGTATCCTCCTCCCTGTGGAGCCAACACGTTAAATATTACTTGTCTTTGTGCCCACTTCAACCACGGAGATTTTATCCTGAAAGAAAACCTTGCCCTCCACTGGCACATCCACAGTTTTCATATCCCCCCCAACCCTTTTTTTTTTTTTTGTTTTTAAATGAATGATGAAGCAAAAGTTTTATATTTTGCCTTTGGAAATAAAAATACTGGAGTTCAACTTTAAAGGAGAAAAACTTCCATTATACGCTTTTTATATATAAAAAACATTTCCCAAACATGCTGCCTGTTATCTACACTGTCTATCTAGACAGACTGATCGTGCTTCAAGCTAAAACTAACTGCAGTTTCCTGACCTGACAGCATTAGCGTTACATGATTTATATTTTCGGCCACTTCTTTTTTTTCTATTATTGATCCAGATCATTAACTACCAGAACATTAATTAACAATGTCATCATGTAACTCAAAAAAGACCAAATAAAGTAACAGTCCTGTGCAGCTGGTATAAATTAATTAGTTCATGTGAATTTTGAATGTTTCTTAAAAAGAGAAAAATATTCAGGCTGGAGGACCGGGAGTGATGGAGAAGCTGCGACGTCCACTGCTGTGCTGGATCTCTGTGTGCTGGCTCCCAGCAGGGTTCAGCTGCAGCTCCCAGCTCCTGAACCCACTGCAGCCAGAAAAGAGAGAACAGGCAGGGACACCCCGTCAGGGAGAGCAGTCTGAGTCCAGGGGCTGGGGATGTGTTTGGGGCTGCGCTCAGGGCTGGGGAGAGCATGCTGCAACTGTAAAGGCACTGAAGGCACCAGCACGAACTTGGAAATACTTCGGAAACGGCAAGTTTGCAAGATTTGCAGCTGAAAAAATAGCGTTTGCAGTCGGATCCTTGCAGTGCGTTACCTCAGGAGGAAAACCACCGCAAAACCCCCAGCATCGCGTATTTCTAGGCACAATTTGAACCCCACGGTCGGTAGGTTCCTCCGGGAGTCCACCTCTGCACCCCTTTTCCCCGGCAGGGCAGCCCGTTGCCCAGCACCCAGCGCACACCACCAGCACAAGCATCCTTCCCCCGGACTGTCTCAATGGCCAGGACCACCCGCTGCTCCCGGAGCCAGCGGGTGCCCCCTTGGCCCCTCCGCGGGCCCGCTCTGCCCAGGCAGCCACCACCCCTCCAGGGGCCGGCCTGCGGCCCGGTTCGGCCTTGTCTCTGCAGCTCAGAGGGTGCAAACCCGAGGCACCAACCTTTCCTCTTTGCCCCTTTTTTTGCACAAATCACCGGCACAGAGCGGACTGCCAGCTGCCCAGGAGGGCTGCTGGAGTCCCCAGCCGTCGGACCAGCACCGCCTTCCCGCCACCGGGTCCCCTGTGCTGGCCCCGGCCCAGCGGGGAGCCCGCCCAGGGCCCTCCGGCCCGCTGCCCTCAGCGCCTCAGCCGCTGCCTCCACCGGGCGGGCCCGCCAGCAGTTCATGCGGGTGTCGTGCTCTTAACGGGGGGGGAGTTACGTGCATGGGACGGAAGATTGATACGGTGGATAACGCAGCCCTGCCGGAGGCTCTGCTGGATCAGCCGGCGCTGCTCTCGTTTGCCAGGACCACGCTCATCGCCCTTCGCCGGGGAGACTCTGGTCCCGCCGGCGGCAAGCAGGGCTGGCTGCTGCTTTCATCAGCTCCGCGCTGTCGCTAACACCACCGAGCCACACAGCAAATGCGTGTTGACAAAACGCTCCCTGACATTTGCATTCAGAGTCTGCAAAGTCCCTTGTTCGTCTCTCGACTTGGCAGGGACAGGCCGGGTGAGCCCTGGCGGACACAGCCTGCGGGGGTGACGGCCAGCAGGGCTTGGCAGTGCCCTCCTGTGCAAAAAAAGCCGAGCCTTTTTATCTTCGCCCTCCCCAGGAGGAAGAGGGCACTCGGGGCACACCTTTGGGAGCCTGGGGTTCACATCAGTCACCACTGTCACCGCCTTTCCTCGTGGCCTTGAACAAAAATTACACCGTGCACAGGACGGACCAGGGGCGGCTTCAGAAGATCATTCCCTTTTTGCCTGAGGAATGCTGCCACACCAGGGAAAAGCTAAAATAATCGCCAGGCCCGCTATGATTCATCGCTGCCGGGACCGTCCCCCAGGTCCCGGACGCTGTGGTAGGTCCCACGCAGATGTCCCTGCCCTGATTCCAGAGCCTAACTGCAGCCCAGCGGCATGCCCAGACACACACGGCGAGCTTCCAGGGGCTGGGGGCAAATCCGTGCCTGGGGAAACGGCACAGGAATTCAGGGTGGTTTTACTGCTGCGGTGAGCAACGAAATGTGCTGAGGAAGGAGCGGGCAGGGTCAGCCCACGAGCCTGGGACCTGCTGAGGGGTCAGGGTGAGCATGGCTAACATCACACCATTGTCCTGCAAAGGGATGCTGGCAGCCCAGTGCTGGTACCTAGCCCAAACCTCCTTCCCTCTGAACCTGAGGGAGCCTTTTGCAAAACAGCTATTAGCCAGGACAGACTGTGGCACGTCCTCTCCAGGGTGACACGTGTCCCAGAGCCAGAGCCACAAGCATTTCTGCAACCAAAGAAGAAGTTCCCTGCTGTGCTGCTCTCACTCTGTGCATGACCTTGCAGAAAAATCCAGCCCATGCTCATTGTAACAGCCCAAATACCTAATCTTGCCCTTACCTTTCAGGTACCTCCACCTCCATCAATACTGCAGGAAAGCCAAATGCCTGTAAAGGCACAGGACAAGGCCAGAAGCAGCTGTATCAGCTAAACCATCTCCACACACCCTCCAAACCCCTCCTGGCCCCTCCACTGCCCTGCCAGCCTCAGGTGCCTCCACCCCGCTCCCCTTTCTGCTCCCGCTGGTGCTCACCCAGACAGACAGTCCCATTCCCCCTTCCCATCTAGTGCCCCATAATCTAGTTTCTTGGACACAATTAGTCAACACCAGAGCTATGTTAATTAATGGCTCATTAATTTTTCAGTTCACTGGTTGAATGAGAAGAAAAAAAGCATTCGCACTGGACACCAAAACTTGGTTTCACCTGAACTGCAGCATTTCATTCTCATTTCTTAAAGTTATTTGGAGGTGACATTTCAAACAGAACTGTCAGCTTGAAACAAAATACTCTCGAAAAAGTTGAAATTAAGCATTCTGACTTTCTTAAACTTTATCCCCCCCCCTACCCCTTGCAAAGGGGAACAGGCTAGGAAATGATTTGATGAATTTGACCTGAATGGAAGAATTAGTTCAGCTGACTAAGCAATCATTTTATTCAGCAAACAGTTACTTCCCACAAATTTATCATTTATGCCATTGTTACAAATGTAGAATTAGTGTTCAAAGCTGTTGGGGAAAAACTGAATGTTCCTGCGAGGAATCAGCTGCTACTCTGCGTGCCGATGGATACGGATTTACTGGTCTATTCATGTGTCCCTGCCTTGGCAGAACCAGGGTGGCCCCGTCTTACCTGGGAGCAGCTGCTGCAGCAGCTTTTGCTCTGAAACAAGGGCCTGAGCTCTTCCGAAGCCAGAAAATTGCTCTGAGTGTTCCCGATTGCCAGGACTTTGTTGAAATATTTACTTAAGGCTTAATCAGGCAGGTCTTTTTATGACTAGCAGACAGGTTCAAAACCTGCTTTTTTTTTTCCCTCCCTAAATGAACACACAGATCTGTGACAGACCTCAGACTGCTGCTGCTGCCTCTCGACCCGGACTGCAGGCAGAGGAAAACAGGGTGGCAATTCAAAGCAAAGTCCTTGTTTTGTCCCCTGATTCCCAAAAGGTGACATTCAGAAGGCATCAGTGATCAAATGGCTATCAAGCAGGGAAGGAGGAAATCAGAAAAGGGGAAAGTGTCCCAGCTTTTTCCTATTCCATCTAAATTTGGTGAGTCCTTTTGGTGAGGTGCAACACAGGCAGCCCAGCATTTGCATGTATCTCCTGTGACCCTCAGCTCAGGGGAACCCACAGCACAAGAAAGGGATTATTACAACTTCCATTACTTTTAGGGGCCTGATTTCTCTTAAAAGCTCTTCCACCAGACTTGGCTTCCTGTTGCAGCTTGCAACAAGCTCACACCATTGCCTCTGAGTTTACTCTGCCAGCACTTCACTGATGAGGGAGCACATACACTGCAACCACCCTAAAGCAAAACTACCCCTCAGCGCAGCATCTCCCGTAGCAAAAAAGTGTCAGAGGAAAGCCTGGGGTGTCGTGATTTAAGGGTTACACTGCTTGGAAGTTCGCTTTTCCTGAAAGCACAGTGCATCTTCCTACACACTGACTGACTAGAGCCGTGATAACCAGGAGCAAGTGCATAGGGTTATCTTCTGCTGAGACCTCTCTCAGGGGAGTCATGGATGATGGGGGACACTCCTATCACAACCGTACTGAACACTAAGCCCTGGTTTGGTTTACAAGTCAAAAGTGTCTCCTCAGTGAACTTCATGTAACTGCTCTGCCTTTTGTTTCCCAAACATGCTGCACTCTCAAAATGCCACAACTGGTTCTGGATATTAATTACAATATATTCTGGTATTTACTGCTTTTAAAACTCCACATGCTGCATTCATCGGATTGAACAAGAGCATTAGTTTGTTTAAAATGGAATTACATGTTCCTGTCCCTTGTGGGTTGAAAGAAGAACACCCGCAGGAAACGAGCACATCCTAAACCAAGTAGTAAACGAAAACCCACAAACCTATTGCATCTAAAAATACATATTTTAATTATAAAGCTGATCTCAGGAGTTTTCAGGCTGACTCAGGGCTCTCTCGCCTACCACCTTTTCATGTTCCCAGACTGGAGCACAGACAATACTCTCTCCTTTTCTTTGAAGAATTCACTTCAGGTTTTGTTGTTTCCAGTTACTCAGTCCTGAAGTTCCTACAGCAGGGTAGATCTGCTGCCTGCCTTAGTTCAGTCTCATTTCTTTTTACTCAGTCCTCTCTATTTCACAGTCTCTGTGTATCTGCTTTTATCATGTAATAAATTAATCTCCAGTGCCAGCTCTTGGTCTTACATCACTTTAAGGCACTGAGCTCCACCCCTTCCCAAGTTTGCTCCTCTGTCTCCCTCATGATGCTCTTCGGAGCTTTTAGTCACTTGCACTCAAACCTTTAGTCCTAACTTTCATTTTTTAAAGTGGTTTATGACTTCTTCAATTTAATAAGACATTACTGCATGAGGCTGGAGTTTGTCTTGTCAGCTTTTCCAGCAAGGTTGTAAATCAGCTTGTGAAACATGAATCTGATGAGAGGTTTGAGGAGTAACAGGCCTTTACTCCTAACCAGCTGCAGATGCCCATGCCTCTGGATCTCAGATGAGATCTATTTTAGATATAATTTATTTTCTCTGGAATGCATAACAGATGGGGATGCTATGGGGGTTCTTCAAGGGCAGCCAGTTGTGCCCAGAGGCACAGTGCAGCCAGAACAACATCCTGCAGCACTTGCTGCTTAAGGTGATACTCTTAAGCCCATGCAACCTTAAATCCCAATACCTTACCTACAAAAAGTCTCTGTCCAACAGAGGAACAGTCCAGAGAGGAGAGATGGCATCCACAGACTGGGTTAATCCCCTGAAAACATGTTACCCAACCTGCCTCCTCCACCACAGAGGAGACCAGCCAAAGCCCATCGCAAAAGGCACAAGGATTCATCCCATAGCAGGGAGACACATGAGAGGGGACAAGCAATCGAGGCACCTCTCCAACACACAGTAATGGGTACCCAGGTTTTAGCCAGAATGTGCCAACATGGTTACATTTCATCCAAACATCTTAATGGGCAGATGCATACTCCAGGTAGCAGAATGACAGGGGACCCTGCACTGGAGTCCGCCCTTGCCACAGGAAGGATGCACTGGAAATTAGCTGGAAACAATCCTTCAGAACCCATTTTTAATGCTGAAAATCAAAGCCCTGCAAGTTTACAACACACCCAGAGCTCAAGGTAAAGGCAAATGCAAAGCTGAACTGTTTTCTGGATTTACATATGGAGCAACAGGTGACCATCTCTCACAGTCCCCCCACTGCTTCCCCAGACAGACACAGCCACATTCAGCAGTAGGATTGCATCATCATCCCCAGGGAACCTGCAGTGTCACCCACTGCCAGCAGCTCATCCAAACCCCAAACACCACCCACCACTGCAGAGGGAGCCCAGCCTGCATCCCACACACCTCAGCACCTCTCAGCAGCCATGCCAGACAGTTAAGGAGCTAAACGGATTTTCTTTTTAATATAACATGATTAAGCACCACAAATAAAGAACAGCCAAACCCTGACCACTGTGTTCTTACTGCAGCTGTAAAACCTGGGATCTAAAGAATATATTCTTCAGCCCGACCTACCAGCACCTTATCCTTAGCTCTTTGCATAAGCAGCAGTAAAACATCTCCACACATACAGATGTGGCTGCACCCTGGACCCCAACATTGCCCTTGAGCACCACAGCTGGCCGAGGGGAACCCAGCAGAGGCCCCGAAAATGAGTGTTCTGATCTCTCCCCATTAAAGCATGTCACCATGATCTACATAGAGAAGGGACATGGACAAAAGCCATAAGTTGGGCAGGCACATAAAGAAAGAATAACCTTTGGACAAGCTTTTCCTGAAAATGCAGCATTTCCTTGGAACTGAGTCCAGTGGGGAGAGTTATTATGGGAAGATTTACTTCCACTGGGATGCCAGGCTTTTAATATCACCCTTTTAAATAATGCACATTTAAAAAGGTTATTTTACTGCGAGAAAAGGTTAATGCTATTGTTAGTTCTCTCCTGCCTGTCCTGGATCAAGTGCCTTACAACACCTACTAGTAGAAGAAATAAATGTGGTGTTACCTGGCTCAGGCACAGCTGTGTCAGCCGGTGGCAGCGGGCAAAGGCCAGAAGCAGAGGAGCCACAACATGCTGTCTTGCTGCAGAGTTTCATCTTGGAGAGGTTCTGGTTAAAAGGATCAGCTGGTCTGTTGGTTCAGCTTTGGGCTCTTCTAAATGTACCATCTCACATCTTGCAACACACCCTGTGCCTAGGCAAGAGAAGCACAAACTGCCCATCACTTGCTGCTTGTTTGGAGACATCCATCAGTGGTCCCAGCCCACCTGTAGTTCATCATCCTGCTCTGCCCCCTCCTCTCCCAGCAAAGCAGCTAAAGGGCCTTGGATATTTACACAGCCCATGGTGCCTATTGCTGCAGGATCTAAAATATTGCATCAGGTATGCTGTGAAGTTTATTGTTGACACCCAGAAAATACATGGTCAGGAGCATGCAATGGGACAGGTGCATGGCTCAATGCTTTGCTGTGTGCTTGGACACATTGTCAAGAGAGTGCACTAAGCAGGTTACATCAAATCCATTTCCTGCCCTTGCACTCTCCCAGTCACCTCGCCCAGTCCAGTCACTTCTGCTTTGTCACTTTCTGGTTTCAGTTCATCATCAGCTCAGTCACTGGTTCAGCAGTGCTGCTGGTAGGCTTGCAGTAGCTCTGACTGTTACATACTGAGAGCTATTAAAGCAGCTAGGAGGTATAGCAATCCAGCAGGCATCCCTCTCCTCTCCCTCCAGCCCATTTTCCTCCTCCCTTGGTCTGTGCAGGAGCATGACAGAGGAGAAATTACAAAAGTTGAGCTCCCAGCCTTCCTCTTCTGCTCCAAGCACTGGAGCAGGCAAGAAACCCAGCAGTGAGAAGGACATGCTGGCAGCATGGAGCTGGGGAAATGCTCAGGAGATGCAAAGCCTCATTTTCCTAGCCTGATGCCTATCTGAGCATCTCAGTCTGATTTTCCTGATTGCTGTTCTCCCTTCCCAAATGAATCAGGAAGCACTAGATGCTGCATGCCCAGCTATCTGCTTCCTTTGACTGCAGTGGCCTGGCTGGGCAGCAGAGAGCAGGCAGGCAGGGACACACAGCAGGAAGCAGCTCTGGGAGCAGATCCCCCCTCCCTGCTACAGCCAGGCACCCTCCAGAGCCATTTAGACTCAGCAGATACAGGTCCTGAAGGCTTACCTTGCAGAATGACAAACTCCATCCAGAGAGCAAATATGTGCTTGGAGCAGCTCCCAAACATCACAGAGCACCAGAGGAGCCACAGAAATACCTGTGACACCTGCAGACATCTAGGGGACAGCAAGGCAGGTTTCTGCAGCACTGTGCACGCCTACAAGCAGTAACACCAGAAGTGCAGCAACTAGGAGCTCGTCCAGAACCAGCTCTGGAGCAGGAACATTTACAGGCTTAGCTACATTCTACACAAACACTGAAGTAATACAGAAGCTGGAAAACAAAACAAAGCTTAGAAGAGCTCCTAGCAGATCAAAGGCTGGTATTTCTAAAAGAAAAGAGAGGCCTCCAGCTCAGCTTTAATAGCTGCAGGTCCCTCCCCCTCCCCAGCTGAGACCCCTCAGCCTTCAACGAGCCCTCTACAAAAGTCCCTGGGCAGGACTGTCTCCTCTTTTGTCCTGAAAGCCCCAGAAGCAGCAGCAGTATGTTTCTCCTACATAATAGCTGCTACTTCTTGGTTCTAAAAAAATGCCTCTATTGATACAGAAGTATTTGATATGTGCTAATTTTTCTAATGCATATGTGGAGCCTGCACACAGAAGGTCTGCCTCAAGCCAGCCTCACCTGATCAAGCTTTGCAGTAGATGTGACTAAGATTGAAGATAACACTGTAGGGATCTGCAGGGTGACCAGTCACAGCCCTCAGCCAGTCTCTGGGCCCTGCTGCTGCCTGCAAAGCACAGCTGGTGCTGCAAGGATGAAGGAGGATTTGAGAGCTCGTTCTGGGGTGAACAGCCCAGGAAGCTGCATGCACTGTTGGACGGTAAAAACTGCAATGGCAGCTGGTGCTTGGAGACAAGAAAGCTAAAGGAGAAGCTTAGTAGATGTGCTGCTTCAAGAACCAGAGCAAGCAGGGAAACTGGACTTTGCTGTTTACTATTGGATGAAGTGATAAAAAGAAACCTTTTGTTTTAAAAAAGCAAAACTTTGGGTGAAAAAGATGCTCTTCTGCAAGATCAAGTGTTCCTTGATGAGGTAATCAACACAAGCTATCTTCTGGTTCATACCATCAGGGTTAAGGCTGGTGCCTGCTGGTGGAAGGTGCACCAAGCTGTGGTGGCATGAGGCCCAGGCAGGGCTGGGGGAAAAATCCACCATCTCATGAGTCACCAAAACCTGTCCCTTGGTGCTCACAAATGCTGGACTCTGGTTTGGTGCCAGGACAATGGCTGTGCTGTATGACCCTGCATTTGTAACTGTGCACCACCTCTTTGCACTGAAATCCTGCCACACGCTGACCTGCTCTGTGGAGAAGCCTCTGCTTGGCCTAGACCTGGTGAATCTGTATGTGGGGGACCATGGCTGTGCTCCAGACTGCAGGATTTGGGGTGAGTCTGGCTGAACCTCTCAAGTGTGGACTGCGGGAGCTGTGAGCTATCTCAGCTCCACAGCTAGTTAGCTAATGAGTCTCCTAACTGAATCATTAGCTCGTCTGCTCCCTGTTAACCTTTTCTCCCAGTCTCATCAAGAGATATGAGGAAACATGCATCATATAGAAGGGGAAGGTCTATATTTTTATTCTTTGATTTACTGATGTGCTAACCTGCAGTGCTTTCTGGGATGAAGCTTTCCCCCACTATAACCCTACTGTCTCTGGCAATATTGCAGCTGGGAAAAATTTATCTCACTTAGTGGAAAAAGGTGGCCTAGGGAGGAAGGTAGGGAAGGACTTGCAGATTCCAGCCCTGGGATTAGATTTCTTCAAGCAGGAGAAATTGATAGATGGTGGATTTAGAAGGGATCCAGTGGGAACAGTGCAGTCAGCTCTGCAGTGTGGTTTGCAATCTGCAGTCCCAGCACATTCTGCAGCTTGTGTGTGGTTTAACTCACATTTAATTTACTTCAATGGGACCTTTTCCTTGTGTTTGGACTTGCATACAGTGGCATCATGCATAACTGTAAGCATGCAGCTGATGAGCAAAGGGAAGGACTTTCTCTATGGAAATGGGTATTTGGGAAGTATTACAGTAGTTGCTGCACTGATTTGCTTTGCTTTATCCAGGGATACAGCCCGCTGTCCAGCCACTGCTCTGTGGTGCTGTTGTGGCTTAGCCCATAGGGTCTGCTTGAAGCTGCAGTGACTTGATTGTTTTCTGTGGTATCTTTTCCCTCTGGGGTGTCCATGGGGATGACAGAGGTGCACAGAGTCTCACAAGATACCTGGTAGCAAAGCAGGGAACTGACTCTCCAAGGTATCTGCTTGATAGTTCAGCAATCTGCTGGAGCAGGAAGGACTCTCCTCTCTAGTAAATCTTTTAGGACCTTAGAGTTGTTTTACAGACTCTGCTTGGGTTTGTCTCAATTTCCAAAGGCTTTTCTCAAAGCACATATATCCCAGTCATACCATAGGAAGGAATGCTTTTAAGACTGGCTGGTTCAATGGTTAAGGTTTGGTCAGATGCTTCAGACATGCTAAATTGTTCCCTGGATGAATCAGCACACCTTCTCTCAAATGTAAACTGTGCTGCTTTACATGACTCACCTTTTTTTGTGAAGTTTCTTTTCTTTCCCTTTCCAAGCCCTGTGGCTTCAGCCTGGACCCATATGTGTAACTCAAGTGTTGTATCTTTTGCATCACTGCAAAGCATCTTATAGCAATGGTCTGAGCAAATGGTTTTGGAAAGTTATCCCTGTCCTTCCAGTTGTTGTCCAATGTGTTCTTGATTAGTTGAACAAGATCTCACCTGAAGCACCAGGTTTGGAAATGGTTACAGAAATCCAACTTCTTACTCTCTCCCCTTGCTCCATGGTAAGCAGCACTGGGGGAGTTGTGCACCTGAGACCAGTATCACTTCATGTGGCTGGAACATTAGGGGCTATTTGGTGGTACATGGGACCATAGGAGGGGCCTTTAGAGGATGGCTCAGCCTAGCAAGTTGTGGTTGTCCAGGTGTGCCTCAGTGCTGGCCCCTGGGAATAGGGGTGAATGGTGCAGAGAGGACTTTGATCAAACATAACCCCATCAACAAAACTGCACAATCATGTTAGAGGGAAGCAAAGCAATGCAGGATTAGCTGCCCATGACCTGAGCTTGCTGTTTGTGTATCTCATGAGAATGAGGTGTTCCTGTTTGCCTTCTGTGGTATTTGGTTTTGCTCCATCTACTTGTCTGCCTGGGTGAGCGCTGCCTTGCAGGGACAAAGTGGCAGGATGAGGCTGTAATGAGCAGAAGAGTGATTCAGGCAGAGCTGGGGAGATCAGTGATCCCAGGCTAATGGGATATATTGCCCCAGAACAGTGCAGGGAAATGTCTTCCCTGCTTCATGAATACTTCCAAGATTTTGTAAGTTTTTGTCTAATTCTAGTGCCAAGAAACTGTCAGCTCTTCTAGAAAACTAGAAATATCCCGAATAACTTACCAGGTACGAGCCCCCAAGGAATTTGGGTTGTGCTGTGAAGACGGATGGATAGATGTATACAAGTGCACAGCCACAAGCCTGTGAGCCCTTGCTGGAGGGTTGTTTCCCCGGTATGACTAACGGGGCTGTCTGTAGCCCCAGAGTCAGAAGATTATTTCTGTTGTGTTTGGTTGTCTAAAAATTTATCAAACCCTATGCTGGGAAGGACATGTATGACTTCAGCATGTTGTGTAAAAAGGACCTAGTGTGGCAGGAGATGTGTGACCCTAATTATTCCTCCTAATAATTTTTTTTGCTGTTTAAATACAAATGAAGACAAACATGACATTACCCAAAATGCCTGTTTTTGAGGACTAATTTCCAGTCTGAGACACTTTGGGGTCTGATAGCCACATGGAGATACACAGTCCTTTCTGACCAGGAAGGGAATCCTGTTCACCTCCTGCTAGCTGGCCTCTTAACAGCTGAGATCACTTGAAGGAGGGAAAATCCAGACTTCTAACCCATTAACTCAGGATCCCAAAGAGCAGATGGGATATGATATACTTTGTGTAAGGATCTTTGTTCAGTAGTCAAAAGGTTTTTCTGTCCCTGGTTGGTAAGGTCCATTACAGACTCCATAACATGGCTTTCAGCTGTCTGAAGTTCTCAACTCCCTTTGTTTAAAGCCCTAGTTCCCTGGGGTCCTGTGGGCATGGGGGCATCTCAGCTTATCCTAATTCTCCTCGAGGAAAGCTAAAAGGGATGCTTGAATGCACTGTTTGGAAGAAGATAAACAACCTGCTCCCAAGTTTTTGCTAACAGAACTACCAGTTTTGTCTTGGCCTGGCTTCTGGAGTCAGCAGTGTTGGGCAGAGGGTCTTCACCCACACTTAGAGTCAAGCTGTTGAGTTGCACTTGAGGCAAGCACCTGATTTATTACTTGGTTAAAAAAATCCTCCTACCCCTGTGTCTGGCAGGGCTGTGTACTGATGAGGTTAGCATGTCAAATCCAAGGTCTGGGTTTGAAAGGGGTTGGTAAAGAGTAAGATTCATAACTGTCGTAATATGGAGTGATTAAGTTCTCCATCTGGGAAGCAGAGCTGACCTGTTCATGTCCAGCCAGCCCTGCAACAGCTGGGAGGCTGCTGATTTATGCTGTGGGGATTCACTGTTCTAATGATTTTTGGAAAGCTGGTCCATCACCTGAAGTTGTTCGCACCTGTAGATCAGCCCTATCAGGTTGTTCTGTGCTGGCCTGTTCTGGTTTGATTGCTCTGCTGAAGGAGTGTCTTTGGGCTGTATCACCCTCACCTGCAGGAGTGCAGAGGAAGGAAAAGGGGGGGATGTGAGAATACTCAAAGTTGTGGTATGGATTCAAACTGAGGCAAACCTGAGGATGTGCTGACTGAGGGATGAATGAAATTCCAGCTAGCTGGGTGACAAAGATCAGCCATGCCTAGGGAAGCCTGGCATCTCCCCTTGCTCTTTGAACTACCTGCTGTACCCTGCATCACCCTGTTTTGCTGTCCCTTTGGCAGGGCACGCTGCAGGCAGCTGGGGCACTGCTGGGTGCAGTACTGCCTGGCATGTTCTTGCAGCACAGGATGTTTGATGATGTTTTGAACTGCCACAACCTCCTTAAAAATTGAACAAGGTGAGAAAAGGAAGGATTTTTTTTAGACATCCAGATTATCCACCGGAGAGCAGAGCTCAGAGCTGTGTGTGATTGCTGGGGTGGGGGCAGTGGTTTCAGCATGTGTGGATTTAGGGGGAACAGGGAGGGAGGAGCCCCTCCAAGGCTGCAGGACACCTCTGGCTCTGTGGCCCCGTAGGGGCTGTACCCCAGTGTGATGGTGTCAGCTTTGCCTGCCAGCAGCCCTCACCCCATGTCTCCACCTCACCAGCTCTTCCCAGCCCCGGGAGCAGAGCTGAGCCAGGCTGCCCAGTTTTCTGTAGGCACTCCTCAGGAATGAGCTCCTCCTGGTCTAATCCTTTATGTCCTCTGGAAGGAGGGGAGAGGGACAAGAGAGATGGGGCAGAGAGGAAGGAAAGGGGAGACAATGCTTTTGTGAGGTACTGCAGCAACAGTCACAAGGAGAGAGCAACCACTCCCCCTGTGCTGCAGCACAGTGGTCTCCAGGGCAGAGCAGAAACCCTCCCAAAATAAAGCTTTGCTGAGCACTGTACTCAAACATGCCACCCCTGCCAAGCTTCCCAGGACCTGCCGTGCCAGTGAGGCCGTTGGCTGGGCTCTGAACCCATGTGCAGGGCAGCACTGGGCAGAGTGGAGAGGCTTGTACAGGGAGAGGAGCTGCTGCCAGTGCAGCCCAGCAGCTGCGGAGGTGTGAAATGCTGACACACCAGCTGCCAGCACCATTTACATCAGCAAGATTGGTCTCTTAGGACAATAATGGATGTAGGACAAATGATGATGGTGAGCTGAAAGTGCTATTACTCATTATTGAAACTTTGGATTACTCTCTGGCCAGTGCTAAAACTATAAAGCCGGCAGCCAGTGGACAAGCCCTCGGTAACCTCTGCCACTGAACTAAAAGCTTTCGGAGGGGAACAGAAGTGCTATAAATCTTGTGGGTGACATTAAACATTTGTCAGAGAAACACTTTGGACTTATTTTAATCTCTTCGTTTCAGAGGGTTCATCATAACAAATAACCAGTGCGTCGAGCCTGACTGGTGAATCCCCCACCTCTCCCAGCTCCAAATGGAAACTCAAAGTGGCCCCTTAATAGAAAGGGCAGCTCTGCGCATCGGTGCCTCTGGTGCACTGTGTGGTCTCCCAGCCGCTCCTAAATGGATGCAGTCCCTGCAGTGTTTACGCGTGCTGCCTGTTATTGCAATGACACCGGGGCCTGCAAATGTTTTAACTTGATTTTTTTTTTTTTTTCAAAAAACTCTCCATTAATCTTCCTCAGCGCTCGGAAGGAAAGTAAATTATTTACGGTGCGGATGTTATAGGGGATTGTTCCTGCATTAACATTTCATTTGGGAGTGTTAAATCTGTCTCTCGTGCTAAGTTAGGGATGGGGTTTGTGAGGTGACTTGTCCAGAGATGAATCCCATCCAGGCGCACATCCACCAGCGCGTCTTCCTCTGCCCAGTTGCTTCCCTGCTATGGAAGGAGTGCCCCATGCTCCAAGGGAAACAACTGCAGGGGCCAAGGAGAATAACCGTATAAAGTGTGTTTTAAGCTGTAAATTTCTGTACTCACCTAACTGAGAAGCAGTCTTGGCTGAAAAACGACAAGATTTTGTGCTAACTTCTCAGATACGGCTCTGCCAATGCGCTGCCATTAGCATTCCTGCTATTTCTGTGCTGGCTTATTTGGGCTGTGCAGTTCTGCTTCATGAGAGACTGTTACTGGTAGTTAATCAGGCAGTCATGCATTGGACTGGATTCTGTAAGAGCTGCTGGGCCTAATTTTAAATTAATATGTCAGGAAAGTGACACTTGTATTGTCCCCATGGTATCCGAATGAAAGGTGTATTTGTGTTCCCTGTGCTGGGCTGTCCTTGTCACCACTCCTCCCAGGAATGGAGCGAGCTGACCTGTGACCAGTTAGAAAGGGACTGTTATTCCAAACTTTTAGTTATTAGAAGGAGTTTTAGACATACCTGTAACCCCAAAATCCTACTGCAATCAGCAGAGCTTTATCGTGGGAAAGCTGTTAGAGGAAAACCAGAACCGAACAAAAGCTGCCTCGCACTTGAGCGCAGCGTGTCTGTGAGGAGCTGCTGTGGAACAGCCAGCGAGCAGTAAAGGCGCCGGCTTTCCTACATGCGTTAACTGGTGTGGCCGTATGCTGAGCATCAGGATTTCCAGGCGGTCTTCTGGCCATCCCTGGCACACTTGGGGCAATGACTTGCCCTCTCGCAGCCACCATTAACCTTTCTGTGACTGCAGTGACAGAGCAGGTTGTGAAGTGCTCCGAAAAGCATCAGCTGAAGACACGGTGGGACCAGCAGATGCTTAAACCTTGACGGCCACCGCTTCCCTACCACATGTCAAGGTGTATTTGGGGGAAGCGTGTGCACAATAACAGCTGAACTGCGCTACTGAGGTGCCCGTGGTGTGTCCTCTGGAGGAGAAATGTTTGAAGAGAGGACTGGAAAGCAGAGGGTAGAGCAGAGAATGCCGGACATTGGAACCTGCAGTGGGTTTGACTGGAGAGGATGAGTCTGTTAATGGAAATATTGATTGTCTCAGAGGTTCAGTGCTGCCAACCAACCTGCACATATGGAACCAGTTTTATTGATATATGAATAAGATTAAACATGACACCTGTGTCAAAGGAATCCCCTGGTACCATTTAACTCACACTTAAAGCAGCTGCTTTTGAAAGATTACCTTCAGGCACAGGCCACCCAAGCAGAACAATATCATCACCTTAAGCACTGCCCCAGTTGCTGACAAATGGGAATTCTTGCCTTGAAGTGATCTAATTAGACAATATTAGTGAAAGTCAAACAACAGGGCATTCGGTGCTTGGATGTGCTCTCTGGCTATATGGTGGCTTCCCTGATTTTACTGTTATCTCCACATGCAATTGCTCATCCGTGGGCCTTAGGTCTCCTTGAGTCTGTGAGCTTGAGACTGGGTTGTTTGTTTGCAGGTAGGATTTACTGTGAATCAGAATGTTGGGCTATTCTGAAATCTTCTATATTATTGTTAAAAAAATATTTTATCTCCACCCTTAATAGAATAGTCTAGGAATTAATTTGATTTCTTACTGGGAGTGGAGTGGATTAAGGATGTGTCTCCTTGTTCAATAATGAGCAAATAATCGAACTTTAAGTCTTGTGTGAGTGCAAGAAACTTCTTCCCAGGTTGGGGATACTGTCAGTTTTCTTTTTTCTGATTTCTGCTCAAACTTCTGCTTCCTAATGATTAGTCACCGCACAGGACAGACTGCCAGTCGCGAGCAACAGCAGAAAATTCAGGTTTCTGTATGGCAAGGGTATGTCTGTAACATCTCCTCTAGGAAAGGACAACATGCTCCAGCTCACGCTGCTGTGTAGCTGATGAGGATAAGGCAGGAAGGGGAGCGTGCCATTTGCTGTCCAGGTCACGGGTGACCAGCTGCGCTGGCACACAGCCGTGTGGCTGGGGACTGCTGCAGTGTGGTGGTCACAGCAACCTCAGGTCTCATCATTTCCCCAGCTTTGAGCATCCCTGTAGCTGGAGGATGTGTGAGAGGCAGGGGGACAGTATCCAGCCACCTCTGTCTTCCAGAAATGACATGTTAAATTAATAACCCATTTCATCTCCACATCCACTGCCTATCCCTCCATCTAATCTAATCTCTCCACCTCTTTGAGTAAATCATCCTTCCTTCTGTTAGAACTGCAGTGTTCTGCGGAAAGGGGTAATTGGTGATGGGTGGTGAATTGAAAGCAGAAAACCGATCGCTCATGATATGGCTATTAGTACTTTTGGCATTTAGCAGGTCAAATATTCCTTAGGAGTCACCGAAACAACATCCTCTGATACTACAGGCTTGATAGGACATGAAAACAGCTTGTATTACTATTAAAGTAATCCCCTTCTCAGTACCAATTTTGAGCTAATAGATGATTCTTGCGATGTAAAGTCCTACTGCCTTCTGAGACTCTGCGTGACTTCTCGGCATGGATCTGCCCAGAAGACCAGGGCTCACCCTGCAGATTCACGTGCACCTAGGAGCTTTAGGAGCGTAAATCCTCTTAACCGATGAGCACAAACTCCCCAAAGTGCCAATGCCTTCAGCAGAACACCTCAACCTGCCTAGCGTACGCGGGCAGAGAGCTCATTTCGAAGGAGTGTGTGGCCATAAATCCTCTAAATACTTTTGAAAATCTTCTCCAGAGTTGTTGAACTGAAAAAACAGGTTTGTGGGCTGCAGAGAGCAGATATGTCCTGTGTACATCAAAGATGTATTGGCTGCGTCGTGACCTCATGAAATTGCTTGAGCTGGCAGCTCTTCCCCCATTTCTGCCATGGGTGCAGCTTAATGATACAATCTAAGGTTTTTTAGCTATTGGAGTAAAACACAGGAGAGAGCCAAACAGATATAATGGTGTAATTGCTTTGGCTGCCCCTTGGCTCCCCTGCACACTCCTCTCTTTTATCCCCTGCCTGCTCCCGCCGCACTTTTGCTGCACGGTGGTGAGGCTTGTGACAGCAAGTCCGGGTTTATGAAGGCATCAGCTGCCAGTGTCAGAAGCAATGCAGCTGAAAACAGTCTAGAGCTCTCTGTCCTAAGCCCCTGCTGACTATATTTATAATCCAATCATGCTGGCAAACACAAACATAACTTCTGTCTGACCTTCTCTATTAAACCATGAGGACTTTTTCTCTAGGATTTCTAATACCTTGACATATGCAGTATTTTGTCTGGTGGCACTTCCCCTGCTGTTTCTGGTATTATTTACATGGCCAGACTATGGCAAAGCTGGCAGCTGCAGGAGGCTGTAGGAGCACCTCGGGAAGGTGTCTGTCTTGTTGGGCTCTGGGCAGAAAGGGAAGGGGCAATGACTTGCAAGGAAAATGATGCCAGAGGCAGTCTCTGAAGAACAAGCACAAATGACTGCTCTGTGATACGTTGTTGAGGCTGGAGGTAATGAGAAAAGCTCTCTCCAGCTCCCACGCCTGTTGCCCTCGCGGCCTCTGGACTCCTCCAGGACGTGACAGCATGGTTATTACCCCAGTTTATAGGATACAGAGGTTAAAGCATCTGCTCAAGGTCCTTCTGAAAGGAAAAAAAAAGGGGCAGGAACAGGTCCCAGGTTCCATGATTTCCCCTTGTGTCCCAGAAGCCTAATTCCTGCTCTTGCCTTTCACTTTCTAAAATCAGGCACTTCCCATGGAGAACTCAGATTCTCTGTTTATGAGGACTGTGCTCAATGCTACCAGCAGAAACCTTTAAAACACCCCTTGTACCATCACACCAAGGCAATGTGGATGTCTTCTGACCAGGCCTGTCTGCACCCACATAAATGACTGCGTGTGGCACAGGGTGCTGGAGAGTCCACCCAGACTCTCTTCTTCCTTGCACTAAAGCAAAGGTATATTTGAAGACTGGTGTGAGTGGGGGCTGCTCTCTTACTGTCTGCTGTACCCACATCTTCTCTTGTGGACTACTAGATAAAGACTCTTGATGTGTTTCTATGGGCCAGACTAGGTGACAGCCTTTCCTAGGTACAGCTGCTGGCCACCCTCTAGGGCCCAGAGTTGTGCAGGCATACAACATTAATGAAGAACTCTCTCTACGTGCCGAAGTCCTATGTAAATGAGGCTGTAACCTGATTTTTTCACTGGGCTAGAAGAAATTTCAACTAAAGTTTACCAGCTTTGCCCAGGCGTCTGAGTCAGATGATGAGTGTCTCTGTCTCAGGGATTGCTTCTGGGTTTGGGGATTCCCATCCTGCAATGGCCTGGGCAGTCCCATGTGAACCATGTTGTTTATTGTTTCTTGTAATTAGTCCCATCTTTTGAAGTGGGAGAAGTCATCACCTTCCATTTGAATGTGTTCCCTCTCAGTTCAAACCAGACTCTTTTAGCAGCCAGGCATAATTTATGGGCTGGTTATATCCACTTCCAAAGAATGAATGAATGAGTGGAATTCCTTTGTAAAGCTGGGTCACACGTACAGTCGCATGTTTAGCAGAGTAGGAGGCGTGAGACCTTCTACTGACACAACCTGCTATATGGAAGTCTGGCTGAGAAGCTGTATCAGGTCCTACAGCTTCTGCTACCATATGTTGGCACTGTGCAAGCTGGGCAGGCATTGGTGTCACTTTGTTTTCCTGGGATTGAGTGTATTTGCCTACTGCTCTACCTTATATGTGAGCCCGGCCTAGAGCGCTGATGCTGTTATGTCAGCAAAGAGCACAGGAAAAGGCACGTCTTGCTGGACACCACTGTGCTGGCAGGGCTCCCGGTGCAGGAGAAAGGGGTAGTAGCTCAGCGCTGAGCTGGTCACTCGTGATTAGTGCATGCCTCGCCTGCTACGCTAACAAGAAAACTGCATTTGCTCAAACTCTTAATTCAACACTTCAACCCAGCTTTGGTGGTTTTGTTGCTTTCGCCCGTTTTGCTGAGGATGGCAGGGGAGAGGGAGTGTGCTGTCATAACTGGGGACCGTGCTTGAGAGAAGTGACTTCTAAACCAGTCTGAAGTAGTCATTGTCCCCGCTGTGATGCTGCTGGGGCTGTAGCGATGCTCCCTGTGCGTTCCCACTGGAAAGCCATGGCTGTATGGCAGGGCTCCCCTCTAGCACCTTCACACGGCCAGCTATCCAGATTAGGGATTGCCTTGCCACACAGCCCATCCTTTTCAGAGCCTTTAGGAAAAGAGGACCCTTGTCTGTGGTGTCTCAGGTGGTGTCATACTGCCAGTAGGAAATAAAGCTATTTAGGAATCCATCCCCTCTCCAGGCTCCTTTGACTTTCCAATGGCCGCTGCCCTTGTCGAACACCATTCCAGGAACGTTTCACTGTGCTGGACACCTATGCCATAGCCTCTGTGGCTTGAGTGTCCCTTGTGCATTTAATATATCCTTTATGGCTGTTAGGAAAGAGAAAATTCAAGAGAGTGGCACTTACAGGACATCAAAGATACAAAGGGCCTCTTTATCCGGGAGACATCTCTACATTTGGGGCAGTATTTTACCTGTTTAAATGGCTTCTCCTAGAGCCCTTAAGCGCAGTGTTGTGCCAGCTACGTATGGATTTTTAATTAAGCCCCTCTCCCTCCCTCCCCTCTTTTGCACATAACTATAATTTTACAGGTTAAGAAATCCCCTTAATATCTAGCTAGAGGTTTAATGCTATATGCTCTTTAAAGTGCCCCCCCAAGCACTGTGCTGTATTAATAGCTCTGAGATGATAATTTTTACAGTCTTCTAGGACTGATGTCTGCTGTTAACACTTTGTGATCATGTCAAGGGAGTGGGGGGATGGGAACTATACCTGTCAGCTGATGTTTTAACATGCGCCTTTAATCTTTTTAATTAACACAACTTCATGCAAAAAAGCCAGGCAGTTCTCAATGCACAAGCCTTTCTACCGGGGGAGGCAGTGAGGGATGTAGTGTGGATGCTCCTCGTTGGCAGCAAAAGGAGCATCTCTGGTCCCCACCAATACCCACCACAGAGCCCTGGGTTAGACTGCGGCCATGGAGGCCTGGGGATGCCACAGCGACAGATGAATAGGCAGGAGAAGCTGATTTAAAACCTGAGCTGCTTGCATAATTCATATGTCAAGTAAACATCTGAGTAAGGTTGCCATGGTATCAGGGATGTATATCATCTTGGCCATGTGTGTGCTCAAATATAGGAAAACTTGCGAAGTACCATCTTTTGACAAACACGACTGAAAGACACGGTTCTGCTCTCGGTGTTGGTGGGTTTTGTGTTGAAGAGCACCAGTGCTGACTGTGGTTGTCATCCTGGGAGAGACAATCGCTGCCATCCCAGGGCACATCAGGCTGTCTCTTGCAGTGGTTGGTGATGGATGATGCTCAGGAAGAGTAGAAGGAAGAGGGCATGTGTATGGTGCTACGTCAGAAACAGCCTCCCCCAAAACCCTGCCCAAACCCGAGCCGCCTCCTGCGTCTGTTCCAGCCTTTTCTCTGGGACTGCACAAATCTGGCCCATCTATTCCCTGCCTGTGGTGGCCCCTGAGGTCAGTGAACGAGTCCTTGAATGGCTCATGTGTGAGCAGTGCAGAAGCTCTGTCCTTTCCTACCACCTCTGCTTTCCGGTCACCACGACGCAGGTTTCTGCAGCGGGGAGCACGGGGTGGTGCTGGCGGCAGCGCTGCGGGAGGACGGGCAGCCCTGGGCCCCCACGCCCTGCAGAGCTGGTTCTCTCCCCACAGTGCAAATGAAGTCGACTTGCATAAAAGATGTATTAATGCTGAAAAGCTCTGGGGATTTGGTTTTCCATCTTTCATTTTACCTCTTGATCGCCTTCTGTATGAGGCCTTTGGGGACTGGAGGTGCACAGCCTTACTCTGTGCCCCGCGGTAGCATCTCTGCCTTTACTGCTAGCCCAGCAGCTAGTCCGAAGCCAGGCTGGGTATTACCTACCCGTGCTACAAACACCTTCCCTTCGTTTTGTGGCCGCCAGCACAGCTTTCCCCGGCTGCAGCCCAGCAGCCCTGCTCCAAGGCTGCGGATGGCTCTGCCAGGGGGTGCCTCAGCCTCCTTGGCTTCAGTGGGGCTGAGACACATCTTGAAAAGCTGTGGGCGTGCTTTGCGCGAGGAGCTGGGCTGGGGCTGCAGTCAGCACTTGCCAGCAGTGGCAACCCCCGGTGCCTCACCCCTGTGATCTGGGCGCCCGTTGACAAGAGGCTCCCCTTTGAAGGAGCATTCAAAGCCTCTCAGGGCCAGCTGGGAGGTGACTTCAGACCTCTCCGGTTTAGCACGTGGCATTCGGTGGGCAAGGATCCCTTTCATTAATACTGATAGATGATGCTTTTTTGCAATATTTACAATTCAAAGCGTTCTGATCAAAGTGCTGGAAATTAGGATGTTGATGTGAGATAATTACTCCTTTCCTAGCGTTTGCACCAGAAGAGAGCGCGAAACTCTCTTTCCCTTTGTATACCCCGTGTCAGTTGAAAGCATGTCTGCAGAGCTGGTGCCTGTAGATATATTTGCTGACTCTTAATGTCAGCAAATCCCACTATGATTAGGCCTTGAGGTGACAAAACAAAACCTTGACTGTTACAAGCTAGGTAACTCAGTGCTGAGATAAAACCTAAAAATAAACCCCAGTAGCCTTTTAATGGAACTGAGTGCAGCGCAAAATAAATTTTTATAAGTTGTTAGGTCCTCACAGCAAAGGGAAGAACTATAAAATCCTGTTTGATGGTTTTTTAATGGCCGTTGTTTCATTTAAAGCTTTTAGTGAAGCAGGTTACATGGCAAAAGCAGAATAATAAACAGTAAGAAAATGCATTCACCCTGTGAAACAACCGCGATTAAACACTCAGCAGTAACTTGGTGATACCAGCTCTGGGGTTTTCAGCAGGACCGTACCGGGGTGGGTTTTGCCTGCTCAGGTTTCCATCCCCAGCTCTCGTCCTGGTCACGTACCCCTGTTCCTGCCTCGCCTTTTGCCTTGGCTCGCTTTATAAAGGCGTCCCTGCAAAATGCTTTTCCGAACTGAGCCTTCTCTGTGGGATATCGTGCTGTTGCAGCGCTGTAAAAGTCTTCCTTGCTTTGCTGAATCGAACAAGAGGTGCGTGGGGTGGCTTCACCACTTTTGTCTTCCCAGTTCAGGCCTTGCTCTGGGTTTTGCAGGTGAGATTCAAGTGTCAGCCACAGCTAAACCAGTAACAAACCTGCACAGAGGGATTCCTTGCCCTGCGCCTCCCTCATGCCCCCAGCTTTGTGAAACCACGTGCCACGGAAAACATCCGTGGCCGGTACACAGAGAAAACAGGCAAGGTGGGAACCTGCCTCTTGCAGCCCAAAGCCACTCCATAATGAAGGCTGGGGGGAGCAGTGGCCCCCTCCGAGCATCTCTGGCCAGCTGGTGACCGCCTGCAGCGCTTGGGGCAGGTTTTGTTCTGCGTGTGGGAGTCTCAGACTCACGGTCTGGGCTTTCCTCCTGCTCTGAGCTGAAGGTGCCAGTACGGCAGGGGCCACCTCGCTCTTACGATATGATGTTAGGGAGAGGAGCTCTCCTGCGTGTGAGGTTTGTGTTTGGAAATCCACATTCCCCTGCCTGCGAGCTGAAGCGTGCTTTGTGTTTGGCTTGGAAGAGAGGAGATGATTGTGATGTGTCTAATCCTCCTCCCAGCAGAAGGTGGCTGTTGAACAGTTAATGAATAATGCTCTTTTACTGGGGCTTTGTTTAGAACTGGGCTTAGCTTCGATGCTATCGTAACACTGTGATACTGGCTACAAAAAGTGAGAAATGTCTGTGAACAGTTCCTTGAAATATTTATAAGCAATACACTGGAAATCCTACCCACCGTTCCAAACTGTCCTGGTCCCTGGGGTGCTGCAGGCGGCTTTGCCCTGGTGGTCACAGCCCAGCTGATGTTGATGGACACCAGGGAAGGCTCTCGGTGCAAACCATTTTCTTTATAATCATCAGGAAATTCCTTCAGCTTGGTTACAAATGTTGGCCTAAGCATTTTGACAGTATCCTTTTAATAGAAACCAACCGTCAGCTCCAGTCAAGTAACAATTTACTCGGGGTGGTTAATGCCATTGGGAATACTTTCTTCTTTTTCTTTGTCTCTTTTTTTAAAGAAACAAAAAATGAGAAGCAAATCCAAGCCCACATTTTTCATTGATCTCAGAGCACAGACACAAACAGCTGGGATTTTAATGCCACACTTTACAGCAATATAATCAAACCAAACTTCTGAAATCAATATTTCTTCATAACTGACCTTTCCAGATTAATGATATATTGCTATGCTACTCCACAGACAGTCATCTCCAATAGAAAGACTAACCATTCAGACCGCTTTAATCACCCTCCGTTCCCCACTCACCCAACGAAGTCTTAGTGATGTTCAGGAGGCAGCAGCCCCAACTATTGAAACCCATCGTTAAACTGGAGATCAGTGGTCAGTATAGGGGAGAAAATGTCTCTCTAAGCCACACAGGAGAAACATATGTACACAAAATAGTATTTTTGAGTCTACTACCTTCTTCTGTGTTATCTCCCTCTTCTTCACCTGGCCACAGCCCCAGGACATGATCATCTGCTGATGATGGTAGGGAATTCATTCCCATAGGAACAGACAGCAATGTGACAAACAGCCCGGTGACCTCTTAGCATGAGGGCAAAACAGATGAGCTGTGCAAAAGAAATGTCATATTTGTGCATGTTGATTTTTAATAACTGGCTATCCAGGGCGGTGAGCAGCTGGACACATATTACCAGGATCATTATGATGTTTAAACACAAGCCTGTAATATGGATAAACAGTAACATCACCCTGAGTTTTCAGCCAAGAAGCTCTATTAGCTCTTTAGAAACTGCAGACAGGCACAGCCCAGCCAAACAGCCATTCGTCTCCTTTTGGCTGACAGTAAAGGAGTCACCAAAGCTTGGGGTGGGCCAGCTGCTTCTCACACGCAGCACCAGGGCTTCACCCCAGTAAGTCATCTTTTATGTGACTGTTGCATGTTCAATCTTGGGAAATGCATTTGAGATGTGCAGTTTAGGTGCTACTTGACTTTCCTCTGAGATCCTCAGTGATGCTGACAAAAGGGTGATGTAGACAGTGTTTCTGTAGGGAAGTGGACTGAGACCACCAACCTATTTTGACAACCCACCAAATTACCAGGTTCCAGGGGAACATCTGAAGACCACCACTGTCATTTTATCAGCTCATCCAGTTCCTGCAGGTAAATGCGTGCACAGCAAAGTTCCTGCAGCGCTGTGATTTCAGAGCAAAACATCAAAGACAACAAAAAACCCCTCTGCAGACAGGGCTGGGGTAGAGGAATGTGCTGTGAAGAGCCTCGGGGGGGGGTCTTTGTTGATGGTTAGGGCTGACCTGGGATCACCCCTCCGCTGGTACCTGTCAACTGTTTTATACAGTCAACCTCTCAGCTTGATGAAATTCAGAAGTCCATGAAATTACACCCTGAATTAATCTGGCCCGTTGCCAGGAGGGTAAATAAGTTGTAAGGCCCAAACTTTACGTTAGAAGCCTTTTTTTTAATCCTTCATTATGGCCCAGGTAAGATGTAATGCCATTATCAATTCAGCCAACGGGATTCAAACACATCTCCCTTTGACTGTAATTTCAAAAAACGAGAAATATATCTGACAATAAATTAGTGTCATAACCAGCCAGGTTGTCTCCCTAGGAGGGAAGCTGGGGGCTTTGAACTGCTGCTTTTGTGTCGTGGCGTTGGTGTTCAGAGGGTCCCTTTTGACGTTGCGGTCTCTCATCTCTGAGTGACACAACATGCAGCTTGTCACCGCCCGTGCCAGACACCGCTGGGAGCAGTCACAGCACGCTTCTCCACCTTTGGAAATGCCAATCACGGCCACCTCCTGCGCAGGGACTCGCTTGTCACTCCCCTTCAAAGACGCCCATCTCCAGGCATTTATCCCCAGGGATGTCTTCGAACACCCCTCGCTGTGGAGGATGGGAAGGCAGGAGAAACCTGCATATCCAGGGAGAAGCATCGTGGCTGGTTCTCGGTATTTTATAGAAGGTCACCTTGCGCTTTGCTCAGGGCAAGCGAGAAAGCCCTTGGCAAGCATGGCAATAGCTCCTGGGGGAAGGTGTCTACAGGAACCAGTTGTGGGATCATTGGGTTGGTCCTTGATGCATGATTTCCTCCGAGAAGGTAAAGCAGGTCTATGCTGAAATCAGTAATAAGCCGGAGGAGAACTGGGGCTATTTGCTTTTCTGGAAAGGAAATGTCTTTTCAAGGCCTTACAAAGGCAATCTGCACCCTGAGGTCCTGGGTCCTCACCAGAGGCTGCTTTTTCCTTCAGTGACGATGGGGAAGGAGAGGTGTGGTGCTCCCATGGACTGCATTGCTCTGGGTGAGCTCCTTTTTCATTCCCCAGCTCTGGTGCTGTGGCAGGAGCTTTGCCTCAGCAGGTCAGTTTTATTCCAAGAGGTGAAGTTTCGGGGTATGATGGGGGGGTTGCAGCTCGAGAGGAGGGTGTGGTTTGAAGCAGCAGTGGGTCTGTGCAGCAGCACCTCCTGCGCTGGCACTGGTCCGGGTGCAAGCAGGGCGTGATGCGCACGCACGGGTGCTGCAGTGTGTGAGGAAGAGGGGTGTGATGCACAAGGTTTACCAGATCTCTGAATCCTTTAAAAATAATTAAAAAAAAGAGGGGAAAGCTCCTCTAGGTGCCTTCTAGAAAGTACCTCTGAAGCGATCTCTGTGAAGAGGCAGCACTGACCCACACTCTGCCAACAGCCGCTTGGTCCCTCTGCCGGGGTGACTGAAATGGTCTCCTCTTTCAGCCCGCTTCTGAAATCCTGCTTGCGGATGAACCGCGCTGCTGTGCGGAAGGGCTGCACTGGACGGGGCTGTCTAGGAGTTAAGTGGTTTGTAGGTGAGATCAGCGATCTCTCTAGCTAACGGTCTGTGTTGTTGACACATCCTCTGGGCATTGGCGCAGTCATTTGTGCAGGGGTAATGCCTCAAGGTCCTGACCAAGATGACAAGTCCTGTTGTGCTCTGCACCCGAGGGAGTTTTGGCCCAAGCCAAAACCATTTTGGGGGGCCTGTAGTAACAATTTCAGAGCTGGATGGCTGCAGGCAGTGGGCAGATCCATGACCTGGGTCCCTGGCTCTGCTGGAGGGTGACAGCGTTATACCAAGAGGCGTACAAAGACCCTCATATACCAGGGCCACAAGGAGTTTGTGGTGTGAGTAGGAGCTTAAAGTGGGAAAAGTGGGAGATGTTGCACCACAGTGCGATACAGCTCCGAGAGCAGAGAGGTGACAAAAACTGGCGCAGAACCTGGATCTCCTGCAACCCCATCCCATCTGTGACTCCGTGTTCCCTTCTCTAGGCCAAATAGTGCTCTGCAAGTATAAGCAACTAAGGAAAGGTAGTTGTGGCTTACCGAAATGTTTTGCTGTGAGATGTCAGTCCTTATTTTAAACATTTCACATATAGGTGAAATAGACATCTCAGTTATTCGGAGTAAATAAGCTCTAAGTCAATTTGCATCAGTGGAATTGAATTAGATTTCTACCAGTGCAACTGAGATCAGGAGTGGCCTGTAATTTGAGAGATTTGAGAACTTAAATATTTTTTTAGTTGGGTTATTTTTTAAGTTCTTCATTTCACCAGTAATGGGGTTTCTTTGCCCTTTACAAAGTGACTGGAATGAGGTCAGATTTTTGCAAGCTTCTGCCAACATTTAATAAGAATAATAATCTAATACTGCCCTTCTCAACCAAAACCCATTACCTATAAGTTCAGATGGAGAGCAAATCATGACCCAGGGGGGAATTGGTCATTTCATGGTCCTGGCAGCCCTGGTTTCCTCGTCAGGGATGATGAAGCTGGGGGGGGTAGAGCCCTTGGGGGATTAGTTCCACAGCTCCTCAGGAAGTGGTGTCAATGTGCGTGATTTTTTCTAAAACCTGCAGACATGGTTTGTCGCCTTCTCCAAACCCCGCCAGCGATGGATGCACAGCTCTGACCTTGGTCATGCTGGTGGCAATCCAGAAGGAAAGCAGTGGAGGTGGTGGAATGACTCAGGTTTTAGATGGACCTATGGATGAGGTCTGGGGAGCAGTTCAACCCATCTGTCAGTTGACCTGGTCTTGCTGAGAATTAAGTCACCTTTCCCAGGGTTTCTCAGCAGATGCAGATCCCCATCTCGCTTGTCGTGCAGGGAGGGACAGGACCACAGCACCCCCTGGGAGGCAGGGATTCATAGCTGGAGGAGTGGATGCAGCACCTCACTTAAACTGGTTGTTGCTTAAATTGATTGTGAAAGCTAGAGGCAAGCACTTGGATTATTGGAGGAGTTGGTGGTTTTTTTTTTTTTTATTTAAATGCTTGATTTTCCTCTGACAAATGGTTTGTGTTCATTTAAAAACTCTACCAGCAGCCTTGGCTCTGTGTGTGCTGACAACTGGCCCAGGAAAATAAAGCACGAATAAGCAATTACAGATCACCTGAGCTCTGAGAAAGGATCGCTTGATCTTGCCTGGTAGATAACTGCTTAGCCCAGAAGGCAAGGGGACCTGTGTCCCTTCCAGCAGGCGTGTTTGTGGTGTTCAATGCTTGGAGCTCTGGGTGCTCCCTGCAAACATACAAGCTGTCTCTCAGAGGCTGCTGAGGATTTGGCCTTGCTTAGTGCAGGGTTTCACGGTGGGAAAAGGTCAGATTTCCTCCTATTGCTTTTGAACATGCTGCTGGTTGTGGAAGGGAGCTCTGAGCTGATCCTGCATGCCAGGGGTGCAGGACAATGCTTTTGGGACTCCTGGGGTCAAGGGTGTCCCTGGCCTTGCAGACTGAGGGGTGTGTGGGCACGGGCAAGGTGAGACAGATGAGAAATCAGGGAATAGCAGAGCTGCGAGATGTCTGCAGGCACCTGTGACTGCAGTCACCAGGCTTGAAATACTGATGCTCGTGCATGAATCTGAAAGAAAAAGGCCAGACAAGCATCATTCGTGTAGGTCCCCTCTTGGTCCCAGTTTGACTTGGAGCAAATGAAGCTGGAGGCTCAAAGAGGGCCAAGAGCCGCCACTTGGCATCTGCTGCCACTGCGTAATAACACCCTTTTCCTGGCAAAAAATCCCTGTAGCAGGCAGAGAGCCCGGAGGCGGACAGGCAGCCTGCACATCTTGTCTCTGACGGAACACGGGCCAGGACGACACACACCGCGCCCAGAATAAACAGCGAATTCCTCGGGGGGCACCCACTGCACTGGGGTCGGTGCAAAGAGAAGTCACTGCCAGCGCTAGTGCAGGAGCGTGGAAATAACAGCAAACGTGAAGGAAAACACAAGAAACGGCCCAGGCCAACCGGGCAAGAGCTGCCCTTGCTGTGACACGGGGCCGGAAGATGCTGTAGAAATGCAGGAGGAGTTGGAAATGTCCAATTAAGAGACCCGACTCAGCGTCATTCTACTAAGTCATAACTGCTGTTCTCTAAAGCAGCAGCGAATGAATAAAACGAAAATAGAAAATAAATGAAAGACCATCAAAGCATACGTATACATTCAGCAGGTACAGTTTTCTCCAGCTATTTAGTCAAATCCCATCTACCGGAGTCAGAGGCAGTCCCCAGCCCTGGAGGTATTTAAAAGACGTGTAGATGTGGCACTTAGGGACATGGTTCAGGTCTTTTCCAACGTGATGGATTCCATGATTCTCTGTGGTTGTCACTGCAGCAGTAGCTGTTATCAATACGTGAAATCCTGGCTAGGAAAACAGCTTGGATTTTTCAGGGGGAAGTTGAGTAAGAAATCTCAAATGTCTATTAGGTGAAAATGTTGTGGGTTTTAAGGCAGACTTTGTATTTCAAGGTAGTTTTAATTCTAGCACTGGGGATTAGCATAACTATGTTGCTTTAATAAAATCAGTTTAAATGTTGAAATCAACTGCAGAACATCGCTTCCCTCCCTCCCCTTGCATCAAATACGTTCCCATTTTCCAACTCAGTGGCCATGCTTTGCAAAGACTAGATGAAATGATGGACTTAGGCCTCCTACCTAACCTTAGAGGAGAGTAAAATATAATTTACTTGTATTTAGCAGCAGCTGTTTTGATGGTGGGTATTAAAGTGATTGGCAAATATGGTAGCAATTTATCCCAAGTAGTAACTGCAAGCTGCTATTTTAGGTTCATAAAAATGTAGTTACAAAATACCGTAACGTACCGAATGCAACTATTTTATGATCTCATAAAAATAGCACTGCAGCGTTTTGTCCTGCCGAGCTCGGGCCGGGGCTGTTCCCGCGGCGGCAGGATCCGTGCGGGCAGCGCTGCCCTCAATTGCAGCTCATTACAAGCTGCCTTCCCTTAATTGCAAGACAGGTCACCTTTCATGTCCTGCCAGGGGACATCTGAACAGCCCGTGCTTGGGCTTCCAAAGTGCTCAGGAGTTACGTCCCGTGCTCCGACGAGGGGGTTGGCTTCCCCAGGACCTGCGGAGACCTAAATTGGGACCAGTGATAGCTCTGGGCATGTAGCACAAAGGATGAATCTGGGCAAATTGCTGCCAAGGAACATTTTCCTCCTCTCTCTGAGTTAAAAATAAGCTGAGGGTTGTGTAACCCTTTGGGGATAGGTAGTGGCAGCAGCAGCAAGAGTCATGTTTGAAGAACTTGGGGCCCTCCTTAAAACTAACAAATACTTTGGCTTGAGCCTGACCTAGAATTTCAAAATACCTCCCCTCGGTGCTCCCAGCCAGCAGTGCTTCCTCCCTAGCAAAGGCAGTTTGTGTGCAGAGAAAGGGGAACTGTTAGGAGAGGGAACTCAGCGTCAGCCCAAGCGCCACCAGCAATAGCCGTCTGCCCAGACGGGTGATCATTAACACAACGCTGCCCTACCGCTGGCCAGAGGCTGTTAGCTGAGTGCCTCCTCACGGGGCTGCGTCCAGCACACAAATGCCTTTTCTTCCTTTCCGTACTCAATTTAGTGTTCAGTGTAGTCACGAAACAAAAGCTTGTCCTAGTGCTCCTGGGCTTGAGGTCTAATTGCCTTTAGTCCCAGCTCTGAGCTGGACAGACTTTGTTAGAAATACTTCCCACAGCCTGGAAATTCAAAGTAGCACTGATAGATAGGGGCTGGTGTGGAGGGTCTTGGGAAGTTTTGAAAAGACAGACGGTTAAAACAAGCAGCTTTCACTGGATGTACCTGAAGTGATACAGGTCAAAATAACTATTTTTAGGTGCAGGATTATCTTTGCAGCTGAGCCTTCCTGAGACCTGTCCCCCACAGCCCCTGCCAAACCTTGAGGATGCAAAACTTGGCCCAGAGAGGAGTGAGGCCATGGTGGATGGAAGAGGCTTTGCTTCAGCCACAGCAAGATCCTCTGGGGTCCTGGCCAGATCTTAAAGCTGCTCACTCCTTTGGGCAAACCACTGTGCCTTCCGCATGGCTCCAGCACTGCGTGCAAATACCCAACAGCTGCCACGCACCCATGGGAGAGCATCTCCTCCAGGAGAGGATGCGCTTTTTGCCTTCAGGCAAAAAGCCTTTTAGGGATAGCCCTTGCAGCATCCTTTTCTCCTCTTGCCCTGGAACAAGGGCAAATCCATCAGGAAAAAGCAGCGTTACCTCCAGAGACCATGTGGAGCGAATTTGGTCCAGCCTAAGATTAAAAGGGGCGTTACTTCAGACAGTGCTAAGATTGTGAGCTGGGGACTACCTAGGGGCTGCAAACAAGAAAATGAAGCGCTAAATATGTTGTTCAGCAGAGTTCCTGAGCTTTTGCCTTGTTGTTGTCTTGATTCCTGAGCAAACCCACAAATCACCTCCTGTTTAAGGGAGAATCCTCCCCCACTGATCAGCCCTAAAGCACCAGGATTAATGTCAACCTTAATTTTCAGTTGTCGCTTGCAGGAAGCATTGTCCCTGCATATTTCATAAATACGGGCTGTATTTTGAAAACCCGGAGAAACGAAAACACTCTCAGTTTTCCAAAACAACCAGGAATGGTTCAGGAGGAGCCGTAACTTCTCCAGCAGAAGCCAGGATGGCCTCCTTCGCAGCTGGCTCGCAATCGTTCATCCAGCGAGAGCTGTCCCACAGACAGCGAATAAATTGTGCAACGTGCTCTGTTTCTTGGCAGCCTGATAATGAAAATGTAATCACTGTGAAAGTGCAGTTTATTGGGTCAGCTGGTGCGACAAACCTCTTCCACCCAAACTGCCGTCCAACACAGGCAAACCTGGGGCTCTGACTGGAGAAAAACTGAACAACTTTGGTATTTTCCCGTTTCTCAGCATGTTGTACTTTTGGTCGAAATCAGGAGCGACGGTGAGTTTCTCCCTCTGCAGGGTTTCCCACTGGAGCAAGCAAATATACAGCCAGATATGCTGCAGCAAGGCTGTTGCTTATGAGGTTCCCAGCTCACTTCTGTGGAGCCAACTTTAAACTCCTTCAATGCTCAAGGGTGTCTGGGACTGGGGCGTTTAGGCCATGTCTATCTCTTGGTCCTGCAAGACCATCCCATGCCTGATGTTCTTCAAGGGTTTTGATCTAAGGCTGTGTATAATGACTCCCAAGCTAGCGAGGATGGATGATATGACACTGTCCTTTTTAATGAGTGATGGGGCTCAAATTAACATTCAGGGTATGAAAAGGAAGGGCTGTTGAAAGAGCGTCTCGTTATTTCTGATGTCAAACGCTTTACAGGGAAATCCAAGATCAGAGCAGATTTGGGGGGAGCGGCTGTGAATTTGGGTTTGAGTGAAATTCGGTCCTTCATCACGCGGGGCTGTGAGTGGTGAGGTGATTAGCTGCAAGCGCACGGTGATCTGTCTGGGCTTTGATTAATTTGTTAATGAGCTTGTGATAGACAACACTATGTCTATCTCGCATGTCAACCTTGCTGTGTATCATTTATCCCCTGAGATTTAAACGGGGCACAGATGCCTTCTAACGTTGTCTTGGACTTTGGAAAGCAGCTGCGGAAACAGTTAATTGCAGCTGATTTTCACTTTGAAATTTTGGACTGATTCAAAGCTCAGAGCTTCTTCCGTGACAACCTGCCAGAAGGGACAGAGCTTGATCCCTTGCATGAATCTCTTTGTATTCCATTTGCAGCCACGTTCTGAGTTTTGCTGACCACGAATGCAAAATGCAACCTTTAATTTCTGTTGCACCCAAAGAAAAGACACGGTGCGTTTGTGCCCCCATCCTGCAGACATTAATCATCTCCCTACAACTTTGCTCGTGTGAATTTCTACCGATTTGGGTTGAGACTAATAACACACCCAACGCAGTAGATGCGAGAGCGTTTAAAGGACTGGGACCTTAAATTGCGTCTCCAACATACCTTATTTCCCCAGAGATTTCTGAAACTAAAGGATCAACTTTTCACATGCTGCAAGCTCTGTGTAGATAGAGGCAGAAGCCCTCGTGTTCACAACGGGATGTAATTTATGCAGACAAAAGCAATTTAAACTAAAATTGATCCAGCAGCACAGAAAGTGATTGGGTCAGTAGTTTGGCAAATAAGAAGGATGAGTTCACTCCATGGGCGTTTACAGTGGATAATAAATTAGATCTGGCTGCAATATTTTGACCAGAATTTTTTTTTTTCAATCCCAACGGAAGTATTATGCAAAAATTTGCTTTAGAGCTTCAGAAGGATGAAACTCAAGTCCAGGTGACGGTTAGAAAAACTGTGTAGCTGGATAAGGAAAGAGGTTGTGGTGTGGGAGTTCATGGACATAATTCTGGCTGAAGTTCCAAAACTTCTGGAAACTGCAAATATTCTTTATATGTACTTTACTGATCATGTAACACTCATAAACAACAGACGTAATTAGAAACGTCTCAAGGCTTTGAAATTGCTTTGCTTCTGCAGGAAAATGAAACTGTTGTTGCGGTGTAATAGAGCCTGAACCCCTGGGTCAGGATGCTGCCTGCATGGCAAAGCAGGCAAAGGGGGGCCTGGCATTTCAGGGGGGTTGTGAAGGAGACTCCGCCAAAACTTTCTGAACCTTCTGGTTTCGTTTTTGCATCCAACTGAGAACAATTTGCAAAATCTCGAATGGTTTCACAAAATGGAAACGCAGGTTTCTGATCAGCTGCAGCTATTTTTATTGTCCGCAATATTAAGGACGGCGGCAGGTTGTGAAGATGTTGACAGATTGAAAATGTTTCTCGCGTTTTAGTCTGTGTTCATACTGGAAATGGCTTAAATCCCTGTTACCTGTGATTGAGGGTTCCTGGGGCAGAAGTGGTGGGTTGCGATACGCCAGGACGTCACGGGTAATGTATTGGTGTTGGTATGAACTATTCTATGCTTGTTGCAAACGGTGCCCGAGAAAATAGATCTTCTCATGAAATGGGAACTGGTTCTGTGCAGGTATTTGAGGGAATAGGAAACGGCAAAAAAACTTGCTTCAGTGAACATTTTTCATGGAATATTTTCAGATTCTTACTGGAAACCTAAGAACGGAACTGATGGGCCTCCAGCACCTGAATCATTTCAGTTGGACTCACCACCATCTCCCGTGTGGTATTTTTGGTTTGGTTTTAGATGCTGCAGACTAGAACAGTGTAACTTTAAATGATTGTTTAAAGAAACCCTTAATAACTGGCACCTTCCGATTTTATGAAAAGACATTTTTCAGTTCACCTTCTAGTCTAAAACCCCAAGAAATCCCATCAGAATTGTATCCACTTCAGTTCGAATCACAATTTTTCTATCCATTCGATGGCAGGCATTGCTTTCAGGAAAAAGTTCAGAGAGTTCGGGGGAAAAATTCAGAACAAAAGTTCTGAGTGTTTTTCATAGAAGACAACTCCTGTTTTTCAGAGCTGCAGATGGGGAGTCAGCACAAGATCCGTTTCTCTCAGGCTCTGGCAGGGGAACAGCAAAGGGATATCAAAGGCTTCACCCAGCAGAGTTGTTCTGCCACGATGACTGCAGACACTCGCTGGTGTAGGAGCCACGGGCTTGTATTAGCTCGCAGCTCGAGGGCTTTCAAATCTTTTGTAGCGTATAAACCCGGGTGTCTTGCACCGGCAGTCGGGTACGTCTGTAGCAGGTGCTGTTTCTGAGCATTTGCTCTCCAGGGCTACAAAAAGCCAGTCAGTTAAATACCAAGATAGAAGAGCTCTGAAGCCGAGAGACCCGAGGCTGGCCGTATGGTTTCATACGTGAACATCTCCCGTGTTTAGCAAACTGCTGGGCCTGCTTGTGCTCCTCGCATCGCTGGTGGATTCTGTTATTGAGAACAAACCAGATCCGCAACAGAACAATTGCTTGGCAATAGGTGGCAAACGTAGATGGTCCTAGTCCGACACCTTCAGTAAGTAAATGCAACTGGGCAACTGTTTGTAATTGAAACCACTGCCCAGGAGGGTTTCCTTTGCAGAACTGGGTTATCTCTAACTCATTGATTGGTAAGAGCTGTACAAGGAGTGGATACAACAGTCAGCTGCAGGGAGCAGGTACTGCTGTCCTGCTGCAATGTGCATAGTTGCTCAGTTGGGTGAGGGGAGCAGCTCCAAGGACCGGTGATGTTCTTCCTCTGCAGGTGAATTCCCCAAACTCAGACCTGCACAGCAGTAACTACAGAAGAACTTTAAAACCTTGGCATAGGAAAAGGAAAAAAACCAGAAGTCTTACCAGACATAGGTTTCTTTCATATGGGTGGATGTGTGTTGTGAAACATCTTTTGTTATAGTTTATGATTTATAAACTTGGAACCTGACCTAGTGAAAATACTGAGATCAAAGGAAAGGCTGACTTTGATTTCAACAGCCTTTGGAACAGACCATTAGCTGATACTAATCTATCTGTGCGTTTGTATGTGGTTAGTGTCAAATCATTACTCCAGTAGTCAGGAAGGGTTTTTTCCTTGGAGCTTTCTGGTTTCATTTTCTTAAATGTTCTCCACCGGTTTGGGGAGTTCGTGACAAAGGCTGCCTTGGCAGCTCAGCCAGCAAGGGGATGATGTGAAGGCCGTTTGTCTCATTTATCTTGTGTTAGGTTTTGAGTTCTTGATGCTCTGGTTGTTTCTGGATGAGCTAACATGTCAGCAAGGAGGTTGCCTGAAAGCTGAGCCCTGGGTGGTTCCTCGCAGATGACCCATTCCGTACCTCGTGTGTTGTATAAAACCTCATTGATGTGCACCTCTTGCAAAAACCTCTTCCTTTTGCCTGCACCGTAGTCTGTGTTTAGGATTAACTAGAAAAATACCTGAAAGGCCTTTCTGTTATTTCTAGATGTCAGTTCTTGATGGAACTGGGCAGTTCAAGAAATGCGCGTGCTTAAACCCAGAAGCCTGTAAAACCAAATGCTGCTGAATGTTCCCCAAGCCTTGAAGAACAAAGTTTGACTTGGAAAGAGTTTTGACAGAGATGTAATTGAACTGGCTCTTGCCTGGACAAAAAAAAAAACATCCCCGTGGTGCAGATTTCATGTGGAAAGTGATGGATGTGCCCGAGCGGTCTGGACCCAGAGTGGCACTGCTTCTCGCAGGGTGCGGAGCTGCTCACATCCGAGAAGCGTTACCTTGCTGCTTTTTGGCCAAAGTCCTATTCTGAAACTGAGATGTGCTGGTTAAGGCGGATTTAAGCTAAAAACATCTGAGGACTTGTGCCAGATTTGGCAATAAGTATCTTTGGCCAAAAGAAAAGTTTTTAGAAAAATGTTCCATTTGGAAATGAAATATTCCAAATCTTCATTTCACAAAGATTTTTAATCATTAAATTTACTTCCGTTTATTTATTTAACAAAAACATTTCAGGTTGGGCAAAATGTCCCAAAATTATTTTTCTTTCCAGTTTTTCATTCCAGAGCAACGCAATTATCTGAGAAAGGCTTTAATACCCTGAAACAGATCTCCTATTCTCACAGCTCTCTTTTGTGTCACAAGATGAGCCGTAATAACCCATCTTCCTGGTAAACATCTGTAATTCACATCAGCGTTAACAAAGTCAGGAAGTTCCTGCGTCTCTGACTATCCCTTCCATTTCTCAGTCATTTTTCCTGTCCCTAAAGAAGTTACTAGCCTCGAAATTGCAGTATTTATCCTTTTCACTTATTAGTGGGAACATGATGGTCTGAGCACAGAGGCCAGGACACAAACCGCTGGGGACTTAAGTCTTAGACATCTCCCCGAGGCGAGGCAGAGGAATTTTGGTGGGGTGCAGCGGTGAGCCCAGTTTATGTGAGTCTGCAGCAGTTCAGTGGCTAAGGGGAGCTCAGGAATGCCTTCGAGTGAGCAATATTCATGAGCTCCACATTCACAGAATGGAAAGAGAAGTGTGTGACAGGCTGTACGGCTCGACGGACTGTTTCAATAATCTCTTCTGACGTTGTGAATACAATGTCCCAGTCTTCCACCTGGGGTGCTGCTGCCCTGCTGAACAACTCGCTGTTGAACTCCAGTTTGGGGTTTTTTCACCATCGTCTTGGTCACAATACTGCATGTGCTGTGGAGCGTTTACCTGAGGTTGTTGATCATCTTTCCTAGTGATCAATTAACTCCAAAAACTGTGGCATTTTATTTCATCTTTGCGTTTTTCCGGCTGCTGCTTCCTGGATCTCTGGGCGCAGTGATTTGCTGTCTCACAGGCCTGTTGGTGTCTAACAGCATCTCTTGACATGGGAAATGAGGCTGCTGTTAGGAAGAACAAACAGCCGTGACATTTTAAGCAATCCGTACTCCTCACTCGGTATTGCCCTGGGACAGCTCGTGCCTTTGACTGACAGCTCTCAAGGCACAGGGTCATCCTTTGCTGGATGCCTTTTCTTGGGGGACTCTCCTGGAGCTGTGGTGATGCACAGCAGGGCACTTCAGTCCTTGCATTCATAAGCGGTCCTGCCCCGGGTCGTTGAAGTCCAGTCCTGATCAAGGAAGGACAAAAATATGAAGGCAAAATGGATTTGCCTCTCTCCCAAAGCTGTCCAGCTGATGGATCCCGAATGGCACCTCACAGGTCCCCAGGGTCTGCTGGTCTGGTTGGCCACGCAGCCGAGCACGTCTGTGAGGCCCTTCAACACAGTGATGGAGGAGCATCTTTACAGGGGCTAGAGCTGAAGCATTTGTCTTGTGCTCCTTAAAGAGTCTGGGTCCCACGGACCAGGGTCCCTAATCTCTCTGGTGGCCTTTTTCAGGTCATTTAATTTCTGTCTCCATCAACAAAATGAGGGCAAGGTTGCTCACCCCATGGCTAGTGAAGACCGTGGGTCAACACAGCCATGATGCTCTCCCAGACACACTCCTGCTCTCAGCTGGACCTGGCTTTGGGAGTCAGTCTAAAACAGCTTTCCCGTTGGTGTAAGTAGTGCTGGAGGCACGCGCTAATGAGGAACCCAAGGAGCTCGATCGATCGCTAACTCGAACTTTGTGTGAGTGCCAGCGCTGATGATTCTGTACCTGTACGTTTTGTGACATAGGGTGGAGGTGGGTAGCGCTGCTTTATCCACGTCCGACCCCTCCCTGCAGCGGCAGCAGAGGGGCTGCTCTTGGCAAGCCTGGGGTCTTCCGCAGGCACGCGGGCAGAAATCCCCCACCGCTCTGTGGAAGAAGGCGGCGGTTTGGGAAGTCACATCTGGAGTTTTGTTACATACTAAATCAAGGCTGTGGCAGGTGTGTAAAGCTGAGATTTCAGAGCCATTAGGACAGCCAATATATGTGGCAGCTGTTTATTCAAAGGAGCAACCGCTGAAGCGGGGTTTGGAATCATTTGTTTTGATTTTTAAATCCCTTTCTCTGAATTCATGTGATGTTTGTGAGAGAATAAGTGAGCAGAGTTTTCTGAGACGTGCTGTCTTGCTGCAGAGAAGTTGCTCTGCAAATGCCTCTCTGAAGGCAGAAATCTTATGCATTTCTCCCCCAGCGCTGTGCTGTGCCCGTCAGGCTGCTCCTCAGGGCTCTGCACGACTGACCCAGGAAGAGGATGCAAAGGGACTGGGGTATTTTGGGGCACTATTCTGGTAATTCTTTTCCTTCAGAAAAAAAAATAAGACTTCTTAGCTGTGTGAGCTACCTAGACTTGGGGCAGACCTCAGCCACACTCCCATCTCCATTCCCTAATGCCACCTTAGTTATTGTGTGTGCTTCTGCAATGGCAAGAGCAGCTCTGCAGTCGCTTTAAAAGCTGAGCAGGCCAAGATGAAATCCTAACGGCTGAGCGTCCTCTCTAGGAAGAGACCTCAACTCATGGGGCGATTGTTTGTCTTCAAGGAACACGAATTGGGGCTGCAGGAGATTGTGGAGGTTGTTCTGATGAGATTTTGTCTCTGAGGACTTGTCTGGCAGCTGCCTGAAGGCATCAGCTTTTCTGGCCGGTCGTGCTTAATGGCATTTACTGTGCTGTGCTTTCAAGAAGAAACTGAGGCTGGCACAAACTGGCCATGTTTCTGCTTTCCCAAGTCTGGCTCTGTGCTTGTCCCCCATGTTGTAGAAACCGTGCCAATCTCTTGGCCTCACCAGTGTGGTCCTTACAATCCTGGTGCGAGAATGTCACCGTGAAGACAAGTGCAGCCTAGAACTCAGGCGGCAAGCGAGCAATAATGCAATCTAATAATCTTGGGTGCTCTCCTCCATCACCCCATCTGGTCTTTCCTTCCTTAGCAGTAGCAGCTGCTCCCATGGGATTGCTTTGCTGTCTCTGTTCCCTCTGCTGCCCTAATGCACAAAATCCACAGAGGATGAACCGCTGCCAGGCTGAGCTGGTACGATGGTGGTTAGAAAACTCTTGTATTTCTACAACTGGTTGATATGGTGCCAAAACTATTGCTGGGTGACATCCTCAGAGCAGGCAGATGTTACATTGGCCAAGGCATTCATCTGAACAGGTCTGTGCTGGAATCATCTGTGTGATCACCCCTCACCAGGGATGTGGGGAAGGGAGGTGGCACTGGGGCTTGGTCAGAAATGTCCTCTCTGTAATAGCTTGCGCTTCCGTGACATGCTCAGATCTCACTTTGCAAGTACTAACTGAATGTTAGAAAATTCAGGAGGTGAAGACCGCTACCCCTATTCTAAATGGAAGCCATAAAAGCGAAGCCCACATCAGCCTGTTCCAGATACAGAGTCCCCTGTCCTCGTTTTTATACTAGCCTCAGGAATACCATTCGCTAAGCGAAAGTGTGATTATTTCTGGAAAGAAACACTGCTGAAGACTTAGTGCCAGCGTTGGCATCGTTACAAATGCAGAAAGGAAACTGTCAAATAACTGGTTGTGTTTTCAGATGTACCACATGTGACTGGGGCTGTGTTAGAAAACATGATCCATCCCATGTAAATCGTGAACCGTTGAACAAAAGTACTATTTGTAAATTTGAATATTGGCAGCCAGCTTTTGAAACTCTCCGTTTTGAAAATAGTTCTGTGATGCTTTGAGCGAGCACAGAAACGCAGTGGGACTCAGCCAGGTTCCCCGGACCTTGCCAACTTTCGACTCAAACCCTCTTTGCCTTCATAAACTAGGAGGAAAACTGAAGCAAGGACCTCCAAATTCGGCTTGAAACACAAGTGAGGCAAAACCTGGCTCCAGAGAAATTTATTCCAAACAATATAATTTGTCAGAGTGGCCGTATACTGTAATTCTGCTGCTACTCAGTCCCTTTTAACTATTCCTGTAGATTTGCCCTTCTTGAGAAGATACAAAAGAAGAGAAAGCCTGTAACTGAATTAAATCTCAGCATTTTCAAAAACTATAATAAAAAGTACAACTCATTAGGGCTCTTTATTTGCATGCGAATGTCCAAAGGCATGAAGAGAAAAACAAGGCGGCTTCAAGCCAGAATACAAAGTCCTGAGATAGCAGGACACCTAAGGAAACTGTATTTTTATTAAGTGATCAGAGAGAATAGTCCACTCGAGCAGCAAACCAGAACATGAAAGTTAATTTTCTTAGCACACCTATTTGTTAGAGCTCGGATGTTTTACGGAAGTGAAATGCAGATGTTTCCACAAAAGCCTGGCCTAGAAGTTTGTCAGAAAGGTGGGCAGGAGCAGCTCAGATCTGCGTAATTCTTTGTCCCGCTCAGCCCTTCCTGGCAGAAATGCCGGGCTCTAACTAATAGGATGGATGTGGGTCCTGAGCCTGCCCCACCGCTGGAGCTGGGGTGCGAGTGCTGCTTTTGTGGCCTCTGCAAAGCGAAAACCTCAGGTGTGACTTGAACGTGGTTACTTCACCACCTGCCACTGCAGGTGTACCAGAAGGGTTTGGGGTTACCCCAGCAAGGAACAACAGCTGATTTCTGTTCTTCAAGTTGTCATCCTCTGGGCAGAGCAACTCACCAAAAGAGAGATTGATATGGGCACTGAGCCATGAAAGAGTCACATCCCCACTTCCTGGGGTAAAAGGGATCCTCCCCAAACAGTTAATGACTTTCTAAAACTTTTTTTTTTTTTTAAAAAAAGCAGAGATCATGGCTTTTATAAGAGACTGTGATCTCGGGTTAAGGTTTCTGTGAGGAAGCTGTAAGAATGCTGGGTCCTCGCCCAAACTGGACCTTGCACCTGAACTTTATCTCTCTGTGCTAGTACTTGTGCAGGAAGGGTGCTAAGATCAACTATTTATATGCAAGACCCATTTAGTGCAGACTCCAAAGAGTCTAACTTGGGAGATTTTTATTGAGTATAATGTTTTAAATTGTTACTGAGAGGTTTAAAATAAGTGGGCATGTATTTTTAATTTAGAATGTTGAAGGACACGAAGAAAAGTGATAAAGAAAGGAAAAAAAAAGAGGATAGAGCAGGAAAATTAAGCTATTCACTGATTACCGTAAAAGAAAATGTGAATCCAGAGAGCAGCATGGCATGAACTTCAACCATGAGCTGGTTATTTCCAAGATGCTCCTCGTAGCAGCCAGGGGCTCCAGTGACACTTGCTGGAAGAGGCTGGTTTTCTGCAGTGTGAGGCAGGGCTGGGCTGAAACCCCGAGAACTGCGGGATTTATTCTCTTCAGCCATTATTTCTGTTGTTTCTCTGCTTTGGAGTTTATCTAGGACAGATTGCTCTAGATTAATTTAGTAATTAAAAATCAATCTTGAAATATCTTAAGCTGACTTGATAGGCTTTTTATTTACCAACCTGCTTAAACAGGCCATTGAGTATGTTATCTCCTGTGAGTTTCTTAGCCCTTCCCCTGGAGTACGTTGCCATGGTCAAAGGCAGGGTGCAGGATTAGATGAACCCACCGTGTGTTCTCGCCCGGTAACGCCTCTACCTCCAGATAACAATGTCTGTATTCACCTCATAGTATAGCAATTCTTTTTATTGTCAGGCGCTGATTTTGCCAGGATAAATATTCCTTTCCTGGTAAACCTGCCAAGACCTGGAGGCATGTGTGCTTTTATGCCTCTGTGCGTGTGCGCTGGGTGGTGAAGTACGTTTATGTAATAACCGTGGGTTATATTCTACTGCTGTGGTGAAAGTGGAAATGCACCAGCACGCCAGCCAGAATGCCACTTCTCCCCCATTTTCAGTGCCAGCCTTCCTCTCTCAGGGGTGGGGAAGGGTTTAGCTAATGCTATGAAGCCCTCCAAGGCATGGAGAAACCATCCCCAAGAAAGCCCCACTAATCACTTCGAGATAAAGCCAAGCTGAGAAAACGCGCTTTTCTTCCAACGTGAAAAGAGCAGAAGCTACATTTGAGACAAAAGCAAAAACTGAACAAGTTACATTCATCAAAGAGTTTTCAAAGGAACATTCAATTATATCTGCAACACCTAAAAGGAAGGGTTGTTCTTTTACTTATTTATTTTGCGATAAAGAGGGTTATTAGGTCTTGTTATCTCCCTTCACTTTAATGCATTCTGCTGAAACCCTCAGCAAAACCAGCGTGCTTTGTGAACAACAAAGTGATAAGTGAAAAAGAAAGATTAAAATTAGTTACAGGATAAAAAAGAGCGTATATTTTACAGTCAGAATCTCCTGGTGTAAGCGCTGATGCATTCAAATGAAGAGAACAGATCTTGATTACGATGCAACTCTGCCTTGCTGCTCCAAGTGCCTGGCTCTGATCTTTCTGCAGACAACTGAAATGGTTTCAGAGCTCTGAATTTAGAAAAAAAAACAACCCAAAACCCTCAGACCATGCAAAAAGAGCTTACTGCTTCTGGATTCATCACATGCATCGGCTGAAAAAGGAGAAGGCTGCGCATGCTGGAACCAAATTGGCAGGAGGAAACTGGGAATCGTAGACTGGGGAAGCTGAGATTTTGCAAGCAGGGGAAGATGCTGTATCCAGATGCCAGGTTATGGTTTAAGGTTACTGAGCATTTGTGCTGAGAAGGCTCTCAGGTTTTACAGCTCTTGGTCATAGTCCTTTTCCTGCCTCCAACCATATCTTTTTCTCCTTGGACTCATCTTATTAATCACATTTTTCTACTCTTAGAGCCTGATGCAAAGCCCGGTGAAATCAATGGAAGGTTTTCTGTGGCCTTAGCTGATCTGTGGCTTAGGTCCCAATAAGCTTTCAGTCTTTGAGTTAGATGACACCTGCATGGTTTGCTAGCACAAACAGGAAAGGAAACGCTTCCTTAAATTGATGTCTGAATTTTAGATTTGTTCTGAGATTTGCCTCCTTCCTTTGAAGCCCGAAAAGGGAAAGAAAAAAAGAAAAAACTCCTTTTACTCCAAACCCAATAGTTCATGTTGTGCTTTGCAGAGCCACGTCGTCTCTTACAAGGATTGTACCAGTGTGGTGTAACACAAGCTCACAGAGCACCTGCAGTTCTTCCATAGCTCTTTTCTACTGGCCCTGAGGTTTTCTTTCCTGGAGGCTAAAATCCAGCATGGAAATGGCACCCCTTGGTGCTGCTCGTCTACCATTGCCAGTGGTGCAGAAATGTCCAAGATGTCAACAGAACCTCCCCTGCTGCATGTGACAAGACGAAGCCTCTCCCAGGCTATAAATCCTGGCTTGCTCTTATTCATGGTGCTAGGAGAGGACAGCAGGTTCCTCGTGCTGAAGGGTTCCTCCAAAGCTCTATCGCACTTCGGGGAGCAGGAGAGTGCTTCTCACACCACGTTGGCCTCTTCCCATGAGGACACTGCACCCTGCCAGAGGACAAACAAGCTCTCACGGCTTGGACTGTCCTCCCAGCTCACCAGAGGCCATGGCAGGTGGAAATATCGCCCTTCAGATCATGCATATAACAGCAAGGCGTTTGTTGTCGTCAGCATGAGCCGGGGAGAAGACAGTGTCGAGGAAACGGGAATAATGGTTGTGTAACTGGGAAAAAGTGCTGCTCTCTGCAGTGATAGTTACACCTGATTTAGCTACTGAAAGAAGGAGGAGAAGCCATGAAGACATTAAACCTCTTATCACCCTGACGGAGTGAAATTGGAAAGAAAAAAAAATCCCCAGTTATTTGGCAGCAAATGGGTTTATTAACTTCTAAAATGGTGTGTGTTTGAATGTGATAGGGAAAGCAGCATTCGTCAGAGTGTTCACCGCATCAAAAGACAAATTAATCCTTTGAAGAAACCTAGCTTTTAAAAATCTCCCCCGTTAAACAATCTATCAGGAGCCAAGCTGGGCTGCAGGGCTGGGAGCCGGTCCCTGTGCCCCAGGAGGACCTAGGGGTGACACAGGTCCCGGCACGGCTGCTCTCCTCTGCGAGGGTTAACTGGCCCAGCCTTACAAAGCCATGGTGCAGGAGCTACTTCTAGGCTATGTTTTCCCTTCCAGCTCTACCTTAACTCTTTTCCTGCCATGGTGCCTGCAGGGCTTATGGAGTAGAGTCTCACTGAGGTGGCATGAGGGATTTTGGTGGCTTCCTCTGGCCCCACCACCCGCAGCATCGTGGCATTGTGGTCCCACCAGGCTTCTCACGGCTCTGCCGCCCTCCCCCATCGGCAGCTGGTCGCAAATCACTGTTGGTGACTTTGTAAATGTTCTTCAAAAAGCTTCAGTGAGCCATGTGTTGCGAAAGGATCTCTATTTCCTCTGCTAAGAATGCTCCATGAGAGGAATATAATTTTCTGTCATGGAAACCAGTGTTCTGGTTTTCAAGTTTTTTTAGTGAGGATGCTCTGGTTTTCCAATCCGCTGCTTCCTGTGAGATGTTTTCTCCCCTCTGGAGTGCTCCTCTCCAAGGCAGCGTTTGAGCCACCATGGTGTGACACCCTGTTTCACACGAAAAATGACACACGTGAGTGGCGTCTCTCCAGATGGGAAAGTAACATTGCATATTGTGTTAACAGAAACGAGGCAGAAACAAGGGATTTTGCTGCCTACGTTCTCTCGTCTCCTGGTGAGCACATGGATATTTAAGACATCTTTCTATGCACCTCCCGAACTCCTCAGGTATCTCAACATCTGCACTTCATCTAACACAGCAGTAACAGATAATGCTAAAGCCTCAGCACCCCGAAGGAGCCACTGCTCCTTTGCTGGCGGGTGAACCAGGCAAACACGTGTGAGGTACGGAAGTACCTTCAGACCAAATCAGATTTGCAGCGACTCCTGGTTGTTTCAGGTTATTTCTCCTTTCTGTGCTGCTTTTCCCTATTCTACAGTTTGTTTAGATGGGCTTTAAGATTTCTGAGGTGAGCACTGGCTCTGCTGTGCTGATTCGCATCAAAGGGGGGTGTTGGTGAAAATAAAGGCACCTCAGCATTTGTAGCTCTGAGCCAGAGGGTTCAGGCTGCTGACTTTTCATGGAAGCATAGGCTGCTTCTGCGTGTTCGTACAACCTGTAGTACAGCAGGACCGAAGCAGGGCAGGTATCTTGAGCTGCTCCTGTATTACAAATCCATCAGTGGAAGCAAAGCAGCCCTGAGCATGCTGCCTTCTATCAGTATTTCACCCCTAGGAGTGAGACCTTTGCAGCTTAGTAATGCTTTGGTGGAAGCGGGGGGAAAAAAGCCATCCAGAGGAGCACTGTTGGTCATTTTAAGATGCATTTATTGTGTGGCTGGTGAGTGAGGGTGGGGTGAGAGGAAGGAGAAGCACTCGTGTCTCATCCAGATTATGTCCTCAAGCCCTGCTGCTGCAGTGGCAAGTCTGGGCTGTGTAGGAGGAGGATCGAGGCTCTGAGGATGGGCTGCTGAGCCAGCTCAGCTCATGCATGAGCCCACTGCCACGCTAGCTCGAACTCTCTGCAGTCCAGAGTGAGCGGTTTGCTGGTCCAGGCAGGGGTATGCTGCTGCTCTTGGCTGTTGCATGTGGAGTTCATGAAAATTCAAAGAACCCCGATGCTTGAAAAAGGAAACTTTTTCAGGTGATGGAGCAGGTGTAGTCAAAGCTGTTGAGCAGCACGATGTCATCAGGGGCTACTGCTGCGCAGTGTGGGAGGTAGAGAAGCAGTGCCCCAAAGCCTTTGGTGATGCTGGGGTACACCTCTGAGGCAATGCCTGTGCCCGAGGTGGCTGAGAGCAGACTCCTTGCTGGGACAGTGACACTTACCTTCTGCCGGGACAGACACAGAGCAACCTGTTAGAGCTCAGGGTGTCCTCAGCTCTTATTTGGCTCTATCTGATATTTGTCTGTGATTAGCATGCGGGTTTCTGATGAGGAACATGCAGCTGTTTCTCCAAAGGGCCAGCAATGAAGACAGAGATCCTTCTGGTTTGTTTTTTCAGCCCCAGCTCTAAAAGCTTGGCAGGATGGAAATATTCATCATTCGTCAGCTAAGCTTCCCTTTAGGTTGGAGGACGGGCAATGACTGCTATTCCCAGCTTACACATGTGCGGAGAGGAGGCACAGGGAAGGGGAAAGGCAGAATTACATCCTGATCCCGTGAATTCCAAGCTTCAACTTCCAGACAGCTTTGCTGTGCATGGCTAACAGGATGAGACCCCCCTTTTAGAAGAACTGCTGGGAGAAACAGATTTACCCATCCTCTTAGGATAAGATTGCCATTAAACATTAAATCAGTTTTCCTTCTTTTTTGGGGGTGCCTATTACAAAAAATGAGGGCAAATCAGAAACACATCCCCCTCCCCTATCTCCCCAGTGCTCTGCGTGGGGATCTCACGGGAACAAAACCCCGGAGCCGGTGCCTCTAGCCTGGAAAGCCTTGCAGCGAGCCCCCAGCCTGGCAGTGCCAGGGGAGATTAGGACGCCGCGTCTTTCCTGGGCACACACGCTCTTCTGCAGGCGCTCAGCAAAGTGTCTGGTTTCTGGGGTTTGAAATATTTTTTCCCCTGCTGCCAAGGAAGAGAAGAAAACAACCCTTTGAAGAGGCTCTGAAACCCAAGTAGAGAGAGCTGGGGAACGTTTACTTTAAAGTCCGCTAATGTTTAGGTTACAGCCCCTAATCCCCAAGCCCCGTCCCAGCAGGGTGTCTCAGGGAAAGAGGCTGGCGGAGCAGGGCCAATTGCAAGTGTGACGCACACGAAGGGCTCCCAGGGAAACGCTCTCACATTTTTTCATACAAAGATATTTTAAAAAGCAAGAGAGAGATGGCCCGAGTGGGAAATACATCCTAACAGATGTGTAATATCATTAAAGCTGACTCTAATATAATCTAAGCTGCAGTTTGGTGTATTAATGCTTTGTTTATCTTTAAGCACAGATGGATATTTTTATTAGCATTACTTTGTTGATGCAGCTTCTAGAAAGGTTAGTCCGGAGGGCAGATGTCTGTGTTATGAGAGAGTGTTCATGCCGGGGCGACTAATCAGAAAGGTGCAGCTTTTCCATGAAATTTCAATTAGAAAATTAAACCTCGTAAGTGCAGGCAGCCTGGATCTGCTGTTCAGTCTGTGTGGCCAATTAGGATGAGCCACAAAAGTCCTTCCTTTGGGCTGGGTGTCTTGGCCATTCTTGTGCCCTCCTGGGATTAACTCTGTCCGTGAGCAGGGGGCTGGTGGTGAAACGGGGTGCTGTGGGTGCTGGTGAGCCAGGGAAGGGCAGGGGATGCCGGTGGCAGGATGGGCATCTGGTCTCTTGGCTGAGTTCCTTACTGCAGTTTTAGGGATGAGCATGGCTCTGCCGATGAACACAGACGCTGCAGGGTGTGATGGGGCTGGGACTGCACAGGGCCAAAGGGGCTCGGTTGATGATGGAAAGAGCCACTTGAATTGCTCTTAAACATAGGGCAAACTGGATTTCTGCACCCACTTGTTTCTCCCTGAAACAGACTTCAAAACACAAAGCACTGAAGACACAGACCCAGATTTCTTGCTTGTGGTAAGAGTCCAGACCCATTACAGTCAATTGGAGGCTGCTCATTAAATTACATCCTTGGGTGGGAGCCAGTACCAGTTCCGTCAGTGATTTCATCATCACTGTCTGAAAGGATAACACCTGCTCAGGTTGGGGCAGCAGCGAGATGCCCTGAGCTTGGGGACCCTCTCTCTGAGCCCTGAGGAAAGCCCCCTGTGCTGGTCCCACATGTTCCCCACACTGTCCCACAGAGCGCTTGGGTGATGGAGGAGAACGAGCCTGATTTGGGCCACTCTTAGCGTGGCTTTCCCCTCTGCACTGTCTCCGGGACCTGGGAAATACTGCAGTGCTCCCACAGCTTCCCCGGTGAACTGGGACAGGAGGCAGCAGTCCCAAGGGAGGGGAGAAGTCTGAGCTCTGGTTGTGTCACGCTGTTGGCTGAAGGAAGGGGCAGGTATCTCCCATTCTCAAAAGGTTTCCCAGAGCTTCTGTTTTCTTTTACTGAGCAGAGGAAAAAGCAGTGAGTTCCCTTTGGAGCTGTCCTGCTCCAAAGGGAACTTGTGCTTTCTTTAGCCTGCTAAAGGGGTTTTGAACTTTTCCCCATGTGAGGTACTGCTTTAGCTCAGGAGGTGTCAGAGCATCCCCTTGCAGCTGAGGGGGAAGCAGACTGCAGCCTTCCGGCCAGCTACAAACCCCTCAGGTAACCGAGCAGTGAAGTTGTGTCTGGGCTGAGCTAGAGAAGAAAAGGCTCAAACCCCACGAGCACACCGACAACCAAGCAAACAAGCAATGGTGTTTGGCTCTCAGGAAGAAATCATTGCTGCCCCCTGCGATGCAGCAGCATCAGAGTCTGCCCAGCTGCCCCAGGCTGCCCCAGATCACCCAGTACTTCCCTCCTCTTGCTCCTGGCTCGAGTTCACTGCAACAGGACCTGCTTTGGAAAAGCAGCTTGTTCCTAATAAAATATAATAATTGTGGGACTGCAGCCGTGAGATCCGTCATCCACAGATCTGAAGGGAGAAGGGATGAGTGTCCTTTTTCTGGGGATTTTCACTTCTCCAGCCTTCCTTCCCCCAGGTCAGCCTGTCAGTCATCCAACTCTCCCATGGCAGTTCCCAGGAAGCAAAATTTCTAACAAAGGGGATGCTCAGGCACCCTAACTCTGGGGCTCGTGACCTGCAGCCACAGCCCTGTGCTTGGCAGGGCATAACGGGATGGGGCAACTGGTAATGGGTGCTCTGGTCACTGCATCGTGGGGAGGCAACCTGGGGTGCTCGGAGTCTCCCCTCTTGGCAGCACCAGTAGTGAGAAAGAGGAAGGAAGCTCATTGGTCTCTAAAGAGGCAGAGGCCATAGAAGAAAACTTCTTTAAACTATTACAGAGGCACTGTCGTGACTCCATAGCCCGGTTAGTGTTTGACTTTGGGGATTAAACCACTTGATTCATGGAGAGCACAGAGTGTCTCCGTCAACGGCATGCCACTGGTGGAGAGCTCAAATGGAGCTGAGATTCGCAATTAAGTCTGTTACTTTGTCTCTAAGTTAAAGTTAATTGAAAATGCCCCTTAAAGATAAGGCTCACTCGAGCAAGATTCTTGATTTGCATCCTGACAGCAGGTTATTGCCCTGATCTGAAAACCACGGGAAAACTGGAAAAAGTCAGCAGGCAGTGGAGGTTTTGAAAAAGGAGAGAAAAACATGTGGAAGGGGAGCCTTTCCAGGCCAGCCCTGGAGCAAAGCTAACTCTCCCGCATGCGCTGTGGTACAAAGGTCCATCCTTCCATTCGGAGGCAAAAGTGATTATTTTTGGGTGCCTCCGCTTCTCCCACAGTTAACTTCCTATGGAGCACCCCAAGCATGGGTGACTGTCACTATTTCACCAGGTAAGACATTTTCTGTGAAGGCGCAGAATTGCATTTCCTCCCCCCGCGCCGTCTCCTGCCATTAGCAGGTGGCGAATGAAGGCAGCTTCACTCATATGTTTTGCATCAGTTTGCATCGTCTACGACAAAGCTCTTACAAATGAATCTGTCAAGCCTAGCTGGCACCTTTCAGGATAAATGATGCAAATCGGGGGCTGTGCGAGGCAACCTGTGCCCACAGCGCCATCCACGAGTGCCTTCAGCCCCAGGAATGTCTTTGCAAACATCTGCTGTAGTTTGAGGAGAGCTGGCAGAAGGGGGAGGGGAAAATCCCCAGTAATGGATGTTCTGGAAGTTTTTGGAAGCGCAGTGGGAGAGAGGAAGCAGGGTGGGGGAAATCAATGAGAGAGAGGGAGAATATTTTGCCTGGCAGTCACTCATCACTCGAGCCGGGTGATTATTAATTATCTCTGCTCATTGACACAATTTGCGAGTTTTCTGGGTAGGTGGGTCCTGCGCTTAGTCATCTTGGCATTTTTAAAGATGAATGAAGAATTATCCAGGATGTAGAGCCAAGAGCGAGAAAGATAAATAACACCAAGAAGCTGATCGCTGCCCGTCTGTCATAAAATTTCATTAGTTCTGACAGCCCGTACATAAGCAATGAACGAATGCTAACGACACTTCCTCTCCGTCTGCTTCCATATTTCACTCCTGTTGCTTTGCTTGGAGAAAAGGCTGGCCAGACAAGTCTTGAGGATGAAAGGAGGTGCTGGACCATTCGCAGGATCAGGACGATACTTGAAACAGGAATAGTGAAGGGTTAGGGTTATTAGGGTTACTTGCCAAGAGCATTTTTTGCCGGGCACAGCTGGAAAAGACAGACATTGATCCGTGCAGGTATCCAAGAGGATGGCTTTCCTCCCAGTCCTGCAGGAGAGCAAAGGGGCAGAGGAGGCTGTTTATCATCCCAAAGCCAGCTCTTTTGCTGGGGTAACACTTCACGAAAGTTTGAAAATATTGGGAGAACAAAGTCAGAGGGAAGGTGATCAGGATCCCAGCTATACCCAGGTTTCACAGTGGTGTGTTTCTGTCTCCGAGGTCTGTACAAGAGCAGCTGTACAGTTCCGAAGCCCTGACCTGTATCATCTACATTTCAGATGGAAACTAACAGAGACCTCAAGACTTTACTGAAATATCCATCAGCCCCTGCCACGGGATCTCAGAGATGTTCTTCATTTTTGAGCATGTAGGCGACTAAGACAAGAGAGGTTCTGCCACCTGCAGATGCACCCCAGAGCCACTGCTGCCCTCTTCATCTTTTAAGTCCTAAGTAATGAAAATAAATATGATGAGGTCTATCATAATGACATGGAATGGGATGTTTTGATCATATTAATTGTTCAAGCTGTTGCAATACAGGATCACAAATCAATATTTCCCCAGTGGCTGGCTCAGCCTCCCTGTGCACCTTTAAACAGATGTGACCTTGATGAGCAGAGATACTGGGAGCTCGAGGCAAGCCTGCAAGACAAATGAACATGCTTCGTCAGATTTATGAGAAGTTATTCCTCGGTGTAGAAAAGTCTATCTTCTTTCATCTAACTTCTCCTCCAAAAGTGACTTTTCCTGTGTACAAAACACGAGCAATCTGCAGAGCTAGTGACAATGTCAAGAGGTCTTCAAGGAAAAATGTTTCCATAGGGCTGGAGCAGAGAGGCAGCAAAGTGAAAACAGAGGTGTGATTCATTCAGAACAAGGTGTCCTCGTTCATTTATAGCAGTTTGCTCTCCCTGTAAAGGATATCCTGCTCAGACAATGCTGGCACTTTCTTTTAATCTGTGCCTGCATCATGAGAGATCATGGATCTCCTCCCGTGCAACTGAGGCTCTTTCATTTAGTGTCACCTTCCGTCATGCCAAGAAAACCCACAGTAGCCAGCTGGGTTGAAAGGGGTGTCTGTAAACACATGTTTACTGAAACTGCTGGTAAAGCAGCCCCGGAGTCATCACCTCCCACTGCTCTACGTGTCAATCCTTCCTCATCTCAGGCAATAACATCAGGCTTGCACTAATTCCTGATTACATTAGAGACTAGAAGCCCAAATACTATGAGTATGTGTGAGGGAGAGCAAGGTGGAGATTGGAGGTCTGCTGGAGGCTGGGGGGAAATGCTTTGCCTCTTCAACCTTCTGAAACGAAAGAGCTGAACTGAATCCGTAAATACTAATGACAGACAGAACTAAGAACAACAGGCCTGTTTGCACGTTTTAAAACTTCAGTTAGCATCACCGCTGCTGGCACGTGCGATATCCAGGAACCCGTCTGGTTCCAAGGGTCTGCAGATACCCTCATTGACTTAGGAAAGTTCAAGTGCTGAAGAGGAGCTGTTCTTCTGCTACGTCCAACCTGGAGTCGCTGCCTCTGGGAGTCTTGCATCTGCATCTCACAACTTCAGATCCCAGCCTGCGATGGCTTTGGTACATCCTCCTCAAGGTCGGTTCTGATGTGGTCTCATAAACATGAAGGGATCATTATGATCATCCGGTCTCATATTTCTAGGCTATAAGGACTTCTCTGGGCTCGTTCCTGCTTGGACCACAGCATGGAAAAGCATCCCGTCCTGACCTCAAAACCTTCAGTGACGGAAAAATCTACCATAACTTTTGCAAATTCTTCCAATGATTAATTATGGTCACTGCTAGAAATAACAAATAAAGTGCATCTTGGTTTTGGTCAACATTTGTTCAGCTTCAACTTCAGTCTATCTGAGAAGAGCATCTATAAATGCATTCAGTTAACTGTGGTTGAATAGACCTTCTACCACTACCAGGATGGAGAGGTTGAAACAAATCATGTTGGTCAGGTAACCCTCACTTGAAAGGCTTAATTAACATGATGGATGGGGTTACAAAAGGTTAAGTCTCTGCAGGAGGCTGTAGCCCTCCTGGAGAGAGAAGCGGGATTTCCTGGCTTGCAGGACACTGACACTCAGCTTTGGCTGGAGCGCAGCTGAAGTGCGGCTATCAGGAAAGGCGGGGTGAGAATCAGCCATGCCAGCGAAGGGACCTAGTGAGGTCTTGTGCCAATGTGCTGCATGTTAGGAGGGAGAGAAGCGGAGGAGACTGGGATGGAGCAAATGGCACAGCCCTTTGCAGGGTGGCTGCACTGCTAATACGTGGTGAGTCCTGCCTGCAGCTGCTGAAGTGCCTGGCAGGGGCAGGAGGGTGTTTATATCTCGGCACTGGAAATTGGGGTACCTACGGCCAAGAGCGGCTGAAGGACGTCCTCTGCTCCCTGTCCCAGCTGAGCTCTTCCAGGGACACTGAGGGCTTCAGGCAGCACCAGAGAGGGATGCAAGAACACAGGGAGGATCCAAGCTGTGGTCAGGACTTTCAAATTCATAACACGGATGTGGAAAACTCCTATGGCTTGTAGACTGGAAAAGAGACTGCAAAGAGCCCAGCAACAGTCAAAACAGGGTAGCACATCTGGTAGGGTAACTTCATGAAGTCACCATTTTTTGTCATTAAACTGAAAATATTCCTAATTAACACCTTTCTGCTCATGAAGGATTCCCAAGAGGCTGCAAGTTCACTGAGAGGGAATACTTCTAGAGACGGAGACCTTCCTTAGGATCACTGTGCCTTGGATTTGTGACAGTTTGATTATCAAAACAATCATTTGTCCAGCGTTGAAAAGCTGCGAGGAAAGAAAGAAAAGTAAATACGTTTGACCTCACTTCTGGGAGAGAAACTCCTGGGAGTCATTACAAGTCAACTGTGGAAGAATCAACACACTGATTTTAATGGATGAGTCTGAAACAAATTCTTTCCAAGAGCCAACATTCTTCTGTCCTTCACCCCGCACCTGAACGAGCAGAGAGAGAATGGTCTTCTACAGCAAAAGTCTTCTGCTTCCTTGGGTAACTGTGGAGAGAGCAGGAGGGATAAGTGGAAAATAATTTATCAGACCTGAAGGGAAACCAAGTTTGTCAGGATTTCCTCACTGTTGCAAAAGCAGCAGCAATATATTCAAATGTGGTCAAATGTGACACGCTCATTTTTCTCACTTAGGTCGTGGTTCTGGAAAACGTCTTGGAAAAGCACTTCAGTATGTGCTGATGCTTAAACCTGGGTGTGAACCCCGTGCAGACTCGTGAAACTCAAGCACGTGCTTACAGATAAGCGTGTATACACTCAAGTGCTGTCCTGATTAGGGTGTATATTTAAGTGGCTCCTTGAGCTGAGCCTCTGGCTCTGAACAGGCACTCCAGTTCTTTGTGTGTTGTGCAGAAAGAACTAACTAAATACACGCTTGTTTTCTGTAGCGCTGACCAGAACCACCTCGAGCACCAGGGCAGCAGACATAAGCAGGCAAATTGACTCTGATCATCCCTGGGGTCATTTAACTAAAACACACATTTCGGTCGAGCCAAGTGTTCACCAGCACTTTTCAACTCCCAGGGTGTCAAAACAATTAGCAGATCACAGCAGCCCTGATTCACTGGCGCTCCAATAAAAGCATCTGGCCAACACATGGAAATTTAACACCAGCACCGAATAAGCTCCTCCACGCACCGTCCGCTGCCTGCAGGACAACACAGTCTGGGTAATTCCTCCATCACTGGACAGGTTATGCAATTCAGCTGAACCCTTGGAGAAGAGATCGCTGCAGAATCCCAAAGACGGATTGATACCATTCGAACTGGAACCTGGCAAGAGGCACATAAACCTACTTTCAGAGGATTCTCTCTGTTGGAATTGATCAATCAGTTGGGGTTTTTTTCTAAATCCAAGCCCTTCTGTCTATTTGCCGTTAGTCGCAGCCCTCTCCCACCTTGGCAGCTCCAGGAAGCATAACTGGATGCTGAAGAACTCAGCCCTCTTTCAGGCTGGGGCATGAAATGGTAGCCGTCAGGTGGAAATAGGCTACACCAGGATAACCGGCCTGATGCCCTACAAGGCAGAGGCAGGGAAGCGGTCAGTCTGTGGGGATGAAAGTGAGCTTTGGGCCACAGCGACACACCCGACGTTCTCCGATGACGGCAGAAAAGATTGTGGGTGTGGATGCTGCTCAGTGTGCTCTGAGGCTTTTTTGTCCAGGAGGCCCACGGGCCCCGGCGGTAGGGACGAGCAGCGTGTCTCTAGTCAACCTGCTTGTCCCCGTTGGGAGAACTGCAGTGGGCTCACCGGAGAGGTGCCGGCGACCCAGGGCTGCTCCACAGGGGAGGTGCTCCAGAGTTCACTGTGCTTCCAGCAGGAAGTGTCAGACCAGGTAAATGGTGGCAAAAAATGCACTGTGTGGGTGGATCTGGAAATCCTATTTCTTCATAATGAAGATAAAAAGGTCTCTCACCTGCTTACTCTGGCACGGGGTGCATCGCTGCTGCTGCTCGGGTGATTTACCAGCACGGGTGGAGTGTGCACACCTTGCATCAGCTGTCGAGTGATTTCACTTTGTTGTCCCAGTCTCCAAAGGAGACAAATGACTGCAAGTGACCTCCAGCATCTCCTGCCAAGCAGGCTATGAAAAGGCCAACCAGACAGCAGAACTTGAGAAATACAGCCTAAGAAGATGAGCTGCAAATAACCTGCCCAGCAAGAATAGGACACAGATGGGTTGTCAGTTGATTATAAAAGTTCCATTCAGTCAGAAATGGATTTCATTAATCAAAAGCATTTTTGACATAACTTCAGACCTGGCTGAAAATGTTCTTTCTTATTTTATTATATGGCATTTATTAACACAGCTATTAGCTATGTTAATGCAACCCCAGCGGTATTTTCATTGACTCTTAACAGACACTTCTTGTGTGAACCACATCGCAAATGTCACCAGAAGGAATGCGACGCCACCAACCTTTCCCTTGCAATTAACGTGGGACCCAAAACAAACCAGCATCGCTGCCCAAGGAACCAGGCATCCTACAAATAAATACCGAATTGCAAATCTGTGGCAAGTTGAGAATAAATCTGCTTCACCTGAACTGGAAGAGAAAGCAGAGTTCGAGGCTGCTACTGAATGCCGATACCATTCACTTCAGGGCGGTATAAAACGATCCACCTGACAGGCTGAGCCCCTGGGCTGGGAAAATAAGGCCATCTAATTTTCTCTATGTCCTGCAGCTGAATGGCATCTGCCCCCCTCCATGGGCCGCTCGCTCGTGCAGAGCCAGCGCAGGACCTGAGCCACACTTCCAAAACGCTGTTACTATTCCATGTAGTTCCACACCTCATTCCTGTGAACCTCCTAGAGCTTACTCATTTGCCCTCTGCCAGCTTCCTTGCTCACCTTTTCCATTTACATCTTCTGCTTCACTCAGGTGGTTTTTTTTTTCGCTTTCTCCTCGTCCCGTGCAGTAGCACACCTTGCCTGGCCCCACAGCAGCAGCGTGTCCATTAGCTGCAGCTCACAAACAGCAAAGGAACCAGGTCATAAAACGTGGCGGAGAGTACATTCATTAGAGACTCGCATGGCAAAACGTTTCAGATCCGTTTTTGTTTTAAAAAAAGCCACACACGCAAGCACTGCAGTGCCATGTTTGCATGTAATTGCCTTTTCCGCCCCTCCTTTGTCCTTGTGGTAGAACATCTGTTGTCTTATCACCCCTCCCATGGCTTTGGCGTCTCTCAAGAGGATGCTGCATCGTGCTGATGTAGCAGCCTCTGGAATCCTCTGCGATCTCTCAGTGTTCCCCAGGTTTGCCACCCATCACTGGGTTACCTCTTTCTGTCCCATTTCAATGGCTGCGTCTGACCTGCTCGTCATCGGTGCAATAATGGTGATACCTTAGAGATGATAAAAATGCTGACACTGCGATCAGGACACCTACCTACATTTGTGCGCTGGCTCGGCACCCACAGGGCTGCACTTGAACAAGGACCTTGTCTGCCTTCCCTCCCTCTCCCATCCCGGGCCCTTGTGCTGTTGCTGATGCCCGGTCACATCCCGCTGATGCCCCGTCACATCCCACTGATGCCAACGGAGCCCGTTCCTCTGCAGCTCCCGGGGCCTGCGGTGCTGATTTTATCACTCTACCTCTGAAATACCCTCCACATTTTGCCACTCTCACTCTACACTGCAGCTCCCTTCTGCTTCTGCATCTGCCTTTAAAGCCGCAGGTTTTGCTGTTTATTTTTTGCGGGCACCAGGTCAGATTTAGCCCTAACAGAAGGCGGCTGTTCCCGACCTGTCCTTAGGGCTCCTCTGTAGCCCGCCTGTCTTCAGGGCTTTACCTCGCTGTTTTCCAACAGTGCAAACGTTCCTATGTTGGGTCAGGCTGGGATCTGTCTAGCCCAGCATCCTGTCTGGCATGGGAGGCTTCAGAGTCGCAAGAAACCCCAAATCTACATTTTGAGGCTAGCAGCCCCCCTCTTCCCAAGCCTCGCCGGCGACGGGAACGCATTTGGTGGCTGGATCCTGCTGCATCGCTATTTCTGCTCTGCAGCTCACACTGGAACTCGTTCAATTTTAAATTCTAATCCTGGGATACTAAGGACGCAGCAAGTTCTTTTTGAAAAGATTTACTACTAATCTCTCCGGTGTCTGTGACAAAGGACAGTTTCTCAGCATTACCTCCAGTGTTAAAATATTAATGAGCAGAGAGTTTGGGGGCTGGCAGAGGCTGTCTTCGCTAGCCCTGGAGATGGACTTAATGATCTCTGTGCCTTTGCTACTGCAAAATGAACATCTTACACAGGAGAGATTAGACAGACCTGACACCTTTAATAGAATATGGCCTGTATTTCTACGGATGTATTTAAAGTCATTTAAATCCCTTAATGTTTTATGAAATAGCAAAGCTTTGTGTGAATCTATTTAGAATAGTCTTTAAGCACCGCAGTAAGTTTTATTTTGACCCGGCTCCCATTTGTAACGTGCTCACTCCTTATATCATGTTTATATATATATAATTTTTTTCCACCCAGATGACTTTCAGAAATTAATAAAATACTCGTAAAAGGTGGATGGTTGATAGCACTGGAGACCATAGCCAGGAGTTTCAAAAAGAGCTGCCTCTGAGAGTCTTAAATCTCCACGTACGGGCTGAAACAGCCTGATTTTCCACTACGCTTGGCTCCAGCGATCCCACTGAGCCCCGACTCTGCCAGGGTGTCACCTTGTACCAGGACACGGCCACCAAGGGCACAGACATCTTTGAAGAGGGAGCCTGGCCACCACCAGGCAGCACTTGGTGGCCACTCTCAGCCTGAGTCAGAACCCACAATGGTACCTAGGAGAGCCTGGGGGTCTTCTCTGAGAATTTGGCTTTGTATCGCCTTCACTTGATTTGGGATGAGGACAAAGCTGCTGTTATTTAAAACTCTGGACACTCTGGTCCCAAAGGGGGAAGGGGAGGCAAGGCAAACCCCCAGTTTCCTTCCAGCGTCTCCCTGGCTTACCCCAGAGTCAGGATTGCCGCTTCATGCTTTCAATGGTACGGTATTTCTACTGCTTCGGCCACGGCATGAGATCCTAGTAAAGTGGATCCCTGCCCCTTGGGGAACGCTGGAGATCTGTCCTTGACAAAATACAAGAACTTCAGCTGCTCAAGTAGAAAATTATGGCTCTAAGAAGTCCCAACATGCAAAGACAGCCTGGAGCAGAGAAACTGCCAAGAGCAGCAGGGGAGCCCTCCTCGCTGCCGGCACGACCGGCTCTGGCTTGGCCACCTCTCCCTCCACGGGTCACCCGTCACCCCCAGGCTGTGGCAGGAGAGCTGAGAGGGCTCCTGCAAGAACGCTGCTGGCCTGAGCTCACCGAGCGTGCTGCAGAGAGGCAACAGCTTCTGAATTCAAGGGTTTTCCTCACTGCTGTCTGTGCCGGGCTCCCGGTATGGTTTTCAACTGCGCTAGTGGAAAGCCCTGTGCTTTGGGGCAGGGGAGGGAAGGGAAGGAGAAAGCATTTCCCTAGCAGCGGGGTAAGGAGACGAGAGGTAAGAGACACCTTGTCTAGGAGATGGTTCTGCCCCGCACTGGAGGAGGCAGGTTCAGTTGTCCCTCAGTGCTAAGCAGAGCAGCACAGTCAGTGGTTCGTCGCCCAAGGCTGGACCGGGGATCTGAGCCCTGGCTGACTGTGCACATCGTAGGGGCTGCCTGCCCTCAGCTCCAAATCACGACCCACCTCTCCCCCTCTGCCCAGGCAGATGGGAAATACGGGGCCAGGCAGAGATCAGTGAATAACTCATCTTTTTTTAGTTCGCTGGTAATTTTGAAAAAAAAAAAAAAAAAGAGAACAAAACCCCCAAACCCTACAAAACCAGTGTGGCTTCAGCTGTGTTGAACTCAAACAGTTCTGCTTAGAAAAAGGAATATCATGTGCCCTAAAAGCTATAGGAAGGATGGGGAATCTCCCATTTCCCTGCAGCAGATCAGGAACGTGGGAGATCAAGTTCCGTTCCCACGGCTGCCTGATTATGATTTGAACCCTCTTCTCCCAGGAAAGGGCTCCAACAAGAAGACCATCAATGCGTGCTCAGGCAAGTTCCACCCATTCCATCAGTGGGACCAGTTCCACTTACTGCAAAATATTCATCTAGCCAAAGGCCAAAGGGACGTGACTGACCCCGTGGTCTGTTAGGTAGGGACTGCCCGAGGAGGGGAGTTACGCAGTGCAGAGGAGATCCGAGCCGGGGCTGCCCACGTCCCTTGTGAGCAGTCTAAACCCTTGAGATGTTGGTAAACCAACTCGCTGTTTCCCACACTCCTTTGAAGCCAGATTTGCATTTCATTTGCTTTTGTTACGGTGCTGATTTTTTTCCTAGAGGGAGCTGAACAGAGCACTGCACAGCCACAGGTTTTTCATGGACTGGCTCAGAAAAGCAGCTCTAAACCCAGGCTTTGGTTACCCCCATCCAAGAGCTGGGTTTCGAGTCCTAAGAGCCAGAGTTGTGCCCACCCGTAGCTGTATGGGCAGGTGGAGTGCCAGGCTCGATGCCAGAAAGAAGTTGAGGTCCCCCTTGCAAACTGGCATGTGAATGGGTGAAACATTCAGAATTTTCTTCAAAATTTTCCCCCAAAATCTGATCTGCAACCACAGATGACTTGAGCAGTTCCCACCAGTAATGCCACTCTTGTCTCCGTGTTTGTTGCAACATCTTAGGATAAAAATAAATATATATATTTGCAGCTGGGCTTATAGAGAGCTGCTTTATGCAGGCACAGCCTCCTCGTTGGCCTCAGTCTTCCAGGCCAGTTATGGCACAGCCAGTGTTTGTAAAGCCAGTGGAGTGGGTTAGCAGCTCTCCCCGTAAAACCAGCTCAAAGCCTTTCCCTGTCGCTGTGCGTTTAACTTCCCCGTTCAGAGGCCGGTGAGAGCAAAGGCGATCTGCGTAGGGAAACTTTTAATTAAACTGCTAATACAGAGCCGAGTCAGTTCTGGTGGAGGTTTAAGCAGTCTGTGGGAGAAGTGCTGAGTTGTGGGAGAGGAAGGCAGCGTTTGTCTCCAGCCCTGGAATTTGTCCATTCATCAAACAGTCGTCCCAGGAGTTGAAGCTGATCCAATTGCGTGTCAACAACATTGGCCATGCCTCATTAGAAATCAGTTGTAAAAAGTTTTTTAAAAGAGCATTAATTCATCTTGTTTCTTTTTTTTTCCTCCTTTGCTGTGGATTTTCATCACCCGTAGTGAGAATTTTAGGGGAAATTGTTTCTGGATGGCTGTTTTCCAGGGCAGACAATTTCTTTTCCCTCTGCCTCTGGTAGAAATTCAGTCTTTTTAAAAGTGAGTATCTAAAGTCAGGCTTCCAAACCCACAGCCTGATTTGCAAGTTGAGCAACCAAAGGACATCAAAGGCTCTCAGCGAGGCTGGATATCACAGGCTTCCTGAGGTGCATCGCCACGTTTTGATAGCTCCAGCCCAGCCTCGACGAGGCGATAAGCCGTCAGAGAATGGCCTCGTCTAGATCTCCTGAATTTTCTTGGCGACACTGACTGCTGCAGAGAGAGCGAATTAGGGTACCACGAGGAGATGGTGCTGCTCCACCCTCCTTTCACCGGTGGAAATGGAAGCACCAGCCATAAGGCACTACGGGGTGTGTTTGCAGGATGCTCTTTTGTAGCTCTTCTCCTCTCTGTGCAAACGACTGTCACAGCCCGTAGGCCTGGGTCTACCGAAGCCCTACTGACCTCAGCCGAAAAGGTCTTCTAGTTTACGCTGTGGAGATCGGAGCCAGCCCAAATTCACTGGCATTTCATACCCTTATTAGTTGCTCAGATTCATCCAAGGGGGGATGAATCCTCCGTGTACGTGAGGAGGTCAGAGAACACATACTGCCCTTGCTGTGTCGAGGGGCTGCGAGCGCCTGGAGGTGCCAGGGAGCAGCAGTTGTCCTTCCAGGCGCTTCCCGAGGCTTCTGAACTTGTATTTCTCTCATATTGGTATGAAATGGCAGCTTTCCTCGTGCCTTGTATGGAAGTGGAAGTTGTCCTTGTCCCAGGCTGCTCTGGAGTGGGGAGAGCGGGGACCAGTCCTTCTCTGCCGTGCAGCAGGGAGGTTTTGCAGCCAGCAGCCTGGACCCTTATCTACCTCCCCACAGAAACACCACCATAAAGAAACCTCTTTCACACGCACATGGAAGAAATCAAATGTCACCAACAACACACTGTCTCCCAGCCCTGGCTCTGGGCCGCAGGCATTCGCCTGGGGACGTGACACGTCAGATTGCGAGCGCTGCCGAGGCACTTCCCTACAGCCGGGAGGGACCGAACCATTATTGACCATTCCTAGTTCCTGTTTATATTAAAAAAACCTGGTGGCGTTATTTTTTTAAATGAATAGCTGCTGCTTCTTAAAGAAAATATTGAAGTTTCTATAGCAAGTGTGTGCTCCTGACACACCCACGTGTCTGAACCCACTTTTACTCAGCTAAGAAACAACCTTCTGTTCCTTCTGGGGCAGGTGTTAATATTCTCCGGCTCTGGCAGATGGCTTATCTTCACGCAGCAAAGAGGAGTTCGGCGACTATCAGTTTGCTACTGGGATTTCTGAGCAAGCCACGGGACACCTTGGTCTAACTGAAGGTCATCGCACTGCTGGAAGGCGATTTGATTAGGAAGGGACAAAATAATTCAGCAGGACGGGGAGTAGATCCAAAAAAGAAATCTAGAACTTAACAAGCTGAAGCCTCCCTGGCATTTCTGAAATTCATGAAGCAGAAACGAAGGGCTGGATGTGCTGGCAGCGGTGGAGAGGAGGCGGCTCTTGGCGTGCCGTCCCCACGCGCAGGCAGGAGGGCTCTGCCAGCCCCTCTGCGACCCAGGACAACTCACCTGAGGAGCAGTAACACAGCAACGCCGAGAAGTAGGCTCTGCATGAGAGCTCAGCCGGCAGCGGCGATGGGGAACGCCCCTGCAAACCTCTCCTTGCTTTACTTCCTTGGTATAATGGGGAAAAGGGATTTCCCTTCTGGCTCATCTGCGGAGTGTAACTGCTTTGGGACGGGGGGCTCTCGCTGTGCCCGTGCCATCCCGAGCAGAACTGGGCCACCCCCAGGCCCGTAAGGACTGATCCAAATTACAGTCATGCTAATTACTACTAAATGACTGCAACGGTTACAATACTGTAATGCAGGCGTAGGAGGATTAGAGAACTGATTAGAGGCAGTCTGGGCAGGCTGCGAACAAGGAAGGACAAGCTCTACCAGCGAAAGGGTGAGCGATGGTCCAGGAGAAAGTAGGACAGGCGCCCGGCTGCTGTCAGGTAGCCCAAATCCCTGCCAGGGGAAGGGGCTGCATGCTGTGCTAGTGTGCTCCCATCCTTAAGGATGTTTTTACATGGGAAGAGGAAAATGTGACGACCAAGAGCAGCAGACGAGGCAGAAAAGGGAGGTGGTGGGAAAGTCAGAAAGAGCACCAAGTTTTCTGGCAGGAAAGGGGAGCGGACGCAGCAGCAAGCGCACGTCTGGCTGAGGAGGGGAGGCTTTCAGGGAGATGGCAAGGGCAGCCGGATGAGTGACTGCTCCCAGAGGCATCAGGAAGGCTTTTAGAAATATATCATGGGGACACAAAAGGCAAGAGAGAAAGTAGCTCCATCAATAAATAAGGAGGAAGATTAAGTTAATGGTGACTCTGAAATGGCTGAGCTGCTGAACTCCTTTTTTAAAAATCAGTCGTTAACAAGAAAAATAAGGGAAAGAGGTACTGTGCGGACACTTAATTAGGAGTTGCCGTTGTGGGAGCCCGGCGAGCTGTGGCACCTCACAATCCTCCCTCCTGCACCCTGCCCCGGCTCAGAGAGTGGCTGTGCCACTGGGACCAGCACGGCCCGGCTCTGCTCTCGGCAGACGGCTCAGGTCGTCTCTTTGATAGAGGAAAAGCCTCCAAGCCACTGGATGAACCGTGAGTGTGAGAGTGTCCAAACCAGAGACCGAGGCGGTTAAGTCATCTGCTCTGACCCTTCCTGGAGCCGCCTTTTGAGTGTGCTTTGGAGCCCTGCTCGTGCAGGACAGGGATGCTGTGCTTGCACCCTCCAGCAGAGATGCGCCCTTGTGCTGGTTTCACCGGGATAGAATCCTGGCCAGCCATGGTGTGCAGGCTGTTAGCAGTTTGGAGTCAGGCAGGAGCTTAAGCTGGGAGGAGCAAAAGCGAGGGCAGCTGCCTGAGCTGGCCAGAGGTGGACCCCAGACCATGAATGTCATGCTCAGTATAAAGGGGGAAGTTTGCTGAAGGGGGGGGTCTCCTGCTGCTCCTCCTGCTGCTCCTCCTCCTCCTCTCAGTTGCCCTCCCTGCAGGGGTTTGCTCACCGTTCTGTGCCCCGGGACTGCTTTCCCATTTGCTGTGCCTGCCGTACGTTCACTGGGCTGAGTATAACTCTGGATGCTTTCTACTGACATTCGTATTAACGTCAGTTTTGCTCCTTCATTATATCTGTTTTCACTTCAACCCGGGGCTCTCCTCTGCTTTTCCTGATCCCTCTTCTTGGCTGGGGAGGGGTCATTGGGTGATGGAACAACTGTTACAGTTCAGCCCCTGATATGAGCTAGATGTCGACCACCCTGCAGAGACTTTCCTCCTGAGACCCTCCTTCACAGCGGGGTAGGTTTGCTCTTACACTTTGTTTCTCCTTGAAGTCCTTCAGAGGCCCACTTGGGTCTCCTCATTCCCCCCGAAACAGCAATTATTCCCTCATTACAGAGGCAATGGGCTGGCCTGCCTTTAATTGGAATAGGGATTGTTTCGCTTTCCTGGAGATGCAGATGTCCCAGACTAATGTCATCTCCTGAGCTGGCCTTGCTAATTCACAGCTTGTTGAAACAACCCCTGTCTCTCCAGGGCTCATGGCTGTCTGCGTGTGTGAAGCACGTCTTATGTGGGCCCTTGTACTCCTCATCCATTTCTACACTAACGCAGAGTTGACACGAGTGTCTTAATGAGATAAATTATTATTTGTTACTGGTTCATTACTGGCTCTTGATGGAACCCAACGTGATGATGATTAGCCTGTTGGAGGTTTCAGGAGGCTTTGGGGGTGAGATGTACTACTGCAGCTGGGGTGCTGGGCTTCCTCCTGCCACTGGCTGCCTGCCTGACCCGTGCCAGGCGCAGAGTCAGACCCTTGCTGGGGTCTCCTCTCGCATCCCCTCCCGCAGGGTCCCCACCTCTGCGACACGTGTTGCCCGTCTGACCGATGCGAGCAGCCCCTGGAAAGAACCCCACTACAATGGAGCAAACCTGTCCTCTGAGCTCAGGCTCCTGCATTTGGTGTCTGGGGTTAGTTAGTGGGAATACTCCTTTCTTCGTGTCCTTGTTCCCCATCTGTAGCGTGGTGATAACAGCGCTCCCCTCTTCCCTTGGTGTTATCTGCTTGATTTTACTTATCTGTGGCCTGGGCTGCATCGGATGCTGTATTTATACAGCACCTAGTGCCATTTGATCTTGATCTTGGCTGGCATACATAGGGAGCTTAATTCAAATAATATGTAGTATGAATAAAAAAAAGGCCCTGGCCAAAATCGGAACATTCGCTCCCAGATACAGCCCATGGACCCCAACCTTGGGTCTGCGGTGCATTTCATGAGTATGAAATTGTATTTTAAAACATTGTCATGAAGCAGAGCAGAATAAGTTGAGGAAAGTTTATGATAAAAGGATGAATTTAGAGTGTAGTTCTGAAAAGAATATTTACAAGGATTTTAAAAACTCAGAAAGCTTCCTTACTGCTGTAGTAATGAAGGTCCCCTGAGGGATTTAAACTCTGCAGTATCCAAATTCAGGTCAGATAAAGTTGCTCTTAATGATGCAACTCCTTCAAGTTCCTCCATGTAACAAAATCAGGCCTAAACTTCACTCATTTTTGCAGAAATAAGACAAAATTGATTTGAAAATACTGAAGACAAACTGCTTGCACCACATGGAAAATTACAAAGGTCTCCTGGAGGTGAATGTGTGACCAAAAGGACCTGGGCTCCCAGCACATATAAATAAGTCATGCTGGCCTGTTTTGAAAACAAACAGTGCCTTGAGAATCCAGTGTGGGACTGGTTAGTAAGCGATGCTGATCAGGCTGATTTTATTCAGTCTCTGTATTTGCTACAGACAACTATGAAAATATAGATTTTATAAATATCCTTTACAAAAACCTTCCTCTGTGTGCCTCCAGCTCTTCCCTGGGCGGTGGCACTCCGTGAAGTGCGGCCGTCCCCTCCCTGTCTCTTTCTCAGAGATCCAGATAAGGCAACCCTGTGATTCTTCGTTCTTAAAACCAGGGTGGGTATACACACGGGGAAATGGGCTAACGGACAGAGCACAGAGGTTTTTCCATGGTATTTTGGGTGAATTTGGGCTTTATTTCCCTCTCTGTGACAGGGTTGATGACGCTGATCTGAGAGCTCCGAGAGGCACGTGCTATTTCACAGGTTGTTTTTCTTATTACACAGTCACCAGTCTCTCCACACCATCCAGGTCCAACATGATAATGTGGTCATACCGAAATTCAAGTTGGGTTTTGGCAGGTGTCTCATCCCAGCTTTAATGGACACTAAACCTGTTTGCATCCAAGCTCCACCTTTCTGCAAATACTTTGCAAACCTATCCAGCAAACCTCTGAACCTTCCCACCCCTGCCTTTTTCTTTCTTTCTTTTTCCTCTTCCACTTAGAAGGTATGAAGGATATTTTTGAGCTATCTTCAGCAGCTTCCTATGCTGCTGTGCAGTTCTCCTCAACCCAAACACTGTTCCGTGTTTCACGTAGCTTAGCGCTGTGGCTGGAAACCATTACTATGAAAACTTTGCGATCCATCAAGCCGATGATGTAGGCTCCATCAGCTCCCTCCTTCCAGACTGTGGATAGTAATTCACTTCGAGGGGAAAAAAAGCTCTCAAGAGGCAATGTTTGCAGGCTCTTTGTTTCAGCAGCACACAAGACTATTGTCCCGTTGTTCAGATGGGTATTTGCAAGACCCCTTTCACAGAGCAAGGACTGGACATCCCATACTGCTTGTTGTGGCACAAACCACAGCTCTTTACACCTCAGCAGAATCTTTAAATTATGGGCTGATAGAACAGCCAGGGTGGAGATGTCAGCCTCTATCAGTGAATCAAAGCATTCAGCTGCCTTCACTGTCTTACGTTTCTTTCCACTAGGCTGGGCCAAGCAAAGCCAGCGCTAATCGGCTGAGAGAGCTGCAAATGTTTTGAAATACTGAGGATTAGGAAAAGTCCTTGATTTGGGCAGACATGAATTATTGTGTGTAGATATAAATAAATATTGTTTCCCGGCTCAGCCTCTGGCTCATGTCCAACATGCCACAGATTCATCAAGAAATGAATGGGTTAGTGTGTTAACAAGTGCCTGACAGACTACGAAAACTGCCCGGGGGGGGCACATGCTTTTCTTGACCAGGTCCCCTTGTTTGCCAAAATTAACCCTCAGAATATGGCAGCACTGAATGGAGACAGCCCACGGAAAATAAGGCTGATTTGATGTGTGCTCCGGCTTGTCGCTTCAGCAGTGATGGAAGGTGGGTGTGAGTTAGAGAGCTTTTTTCAATATCTATGTGATAGCTGCCAGAGTGAAATAAAGAGCCCTAGGTGGAAGAGAGCTCTCACCCCGATCAGAACAGCCTACCTTGTTATCTGCAGAGCAGCAGGGACAGAGCTGTGATAGCTAAAACTTGACTTTTAAAAACAGTGTTCTGAATTACTGAGGATCTCAAAATGGCTTATCTGTAGGCTGCCTCTTTCATCTCTTGCTACTTTTAATAGACCATTATGAATCATTTTGATATGTTCATAAATGTTATCCTTTCTGCAAGTTCTCTGCTATGGTTGTCAACTGCTGAGGCTAATATGAACGTGGTTAGTTGGGCTGGGAAGGGAGAGCTTCAAAAAAATGACTGCTTGGCTGCGTGATTTATAATAACACCGACTGCCCTAAACGTCCATAAATAAGCAGAATGGGTATTCTGCTTTCCTATAACCAAGACATCCTCAGTCTCCTTTGTTTAAGAGGAGGAGGTTGCGCTGGACCTGGTTTGTCTTTCAGGGTGACACCGTGGGATAAACACTGCTCCAGCTGAAATCAGTAGCACCGTAACGCTCACTTTGGGGGGACGAGGACCCACTGCAGCAGCCAGGAGCCCAGACAGGCAGCCTTTGAATAGCATAACTTGTCTGGCACGTAAACCCCCTCCACTGTTGAGGGGTTTCTGCGCAGTCTGCCAACATCTCCATGAGACCTTCTTCCACAGAGGCTCAAAGCCAATGGCGAAGGTTGTCCAGCACCACTCTGCTCCCTGGAGCAGGGCTGCTCAACCTGCACCCCTGCAGCCCTCCCCCATGTGTTGTTCTGACCATGGGCTCTTCCCTTCCTGAGGACCTGGTGGGAGCAGTCTGTGGACACATGAATTGTCCTGACCATGACAGCCTCCTCCTGGTATCAGCTTGCTTTAGGATCTGCAGCCTTCAGGCCACAAAGAGCTTGTGGAGCCTGCAGTCAACTGGACGCATATGATATTTCTCTAAAATAGAGACTTGATGTGTCTTGGATGTATTTTGTGACTGGAAACATGAGCAAGGCATTCATTTACTTTGGCCATCCAGGCTGCAAGACGCTGGGGAAGGACATGTACTACTGCTGAGGGTGGTAGGATGGAGGGGTCTCTCCTGCATCTCCTGTTGCCAGCTCTGGTGTGTTTCCTCAGAAACTAAATTGCTTCATGCACAAATTTAAAAAAATATAAACCATCCCTCCCTTCACAGAGAGGGGGAACGCTGGAGTTTCTCACTCTTCTCCCATGAGGCACTTGTCTAGCTTAACACCCAGGAGAAGGGGCAAACCAGACAGCCCTCCCATCTCCCAGCCAGGGAGGGCTGTGCTCACTGGTGAGGTAGGTGCAAAGAAATTATTGCGAGGAAGTGCTGCTTCCCAGGGGATCTGGAGCTCAACCGGGCAGCAACTAACTAGCAGGGATGGGAAGGTGTAAGAGAAATGAGATGAGTGGTTACGACCTCAGTTACGTTCCATGTCTGAAAGGCAAAGCCTCCCACCATGCCATGCCTCCGTACCATGCCTGGGCACAGGCTCAGCACTGACACAGAAGAAGTGCCAGCATCTGAGTCACCAGGACCACTTCTTGCAGCGCTACAGCTTTTCCTTAGCATCAGTCCAAGTAATAACAAGACCGAATTTCACTTAGCTGGTGCGATGTGAGAAGATGGCAGCCCCAGGCAGGAGGACTAGCTTGGCTGCCTGCCACGTACTGCAGGTCAAGGCAGTAAGTGCATGGGCAAAGCGGTGGGGATAAAGCCCGAGCCAGCCTTGCCCACAGCATGTCCTGGCTCACCAGTGCCGCCATCCTCTCCTCTGTGAGCCGTTCAGTCTCATGCTGTGGAGAAGTTGCCAAGGGCTACGTTAATTATACCAGGATCTGCTATCGCTGCACTCGTACTGTTCTGAGGTGAGGACGAGGTGGGCAGAGGAGCAGCACAGCCATCAGGCAGCTGGGCTTCCCGTAAGAGCGTGGCTGTTCCCACACCCACCAGGTCACAAAATAGAACAGTGTCCTCCCAGCATGGAAAGTGGACATTAAAGCTCTCCCTAATCTGACTTTGGGTGTTCTCAGAACTATAAAAAGAATAATTTATGAAATCCCGCGATCAGTTGTATAACAGCATCACTGTGTGTAATTGCACAGCCCAGGAGTGTTGTTACCTCTGCAAGTCAGTCATCTGCACCTACGTGGTTGGTGCTGCTATGACAGCAGAAGGCGTTTTTTGCTGAATCCAAGAAATTCTGCTGCAGAACAACTGTCCAAACAACGTAGTGCTACGGGGCTTGTGATGCTTCTTCCATAAAAGCTTGAAATAGTGCAGGGCAGGAGGAAGTGACACCGAATGGGAAATTTGCTGGAAAGCTGTGAAGTCTGTCAGACAAATAACACGAGGCGCTGAGCAAGCTGTGCTGATGTTACAGGAGCTACCACAGCAGAGGACTCATCTTGCACAAACCCAAGGTTGCCAGAGGAGATTCAGCCACAGTTTCCTCTGAGATGGTCGAGGAGCTATTTCCCCTCACCTCAGAAATGCAGAGGACAGTTAATTAGGGATGCGTGAGCGTTAGCAGTGGATCTGATTCAACGTCCATTTAAGTCAACGGAAGCATTTATGGATTGATTTATTGATTGATTTCAGAAGGCTGGTTTGGGGCTTAAGTTTCGAGATGAAGTGTGTAGATGTGCAGAAAGAAAACTGGTTCTCTGAAGCTCAGCTGAACTGTCTAAAAGTCCAGAATCCACAAGTGACTGAGCAGATGGGTGCTGCCGTGCCTCTCACAGCTCTCAATGCGAGAACTGCTGGGGCCGAGCGCTTGTACCTGGGCAAAAATAGTGTGGAGGGAGAAAAACGAGTCAGAAAGGGAGTTCTGCCAACATGGGTGCTGCAGTGTGGGGTTTAAACCCAACCAAAGAAGGAGGTGGAGAGGGTGGTGGGCCGATAGGGATAGCAAATCGTGGCCTCGGGGTGAGCAGAAAAGAGTGATGGGGCAGAGGGAGGACAGGCAGAAAGAGCCATCCTATAGGTCTCATAATGTGCTCGTATCGCTCCCACTAAGAGCTGGTGGTGGGCAAGAGCAGAGAGACACTGGCTGTAGTGGGGCAATACTGGGCTGTGGAGCGTGGAGAGTCTTGGTGCCTCAAGCCCCTCTGAGCAGAGCCGTCCGGAGCCCCTCTGCTGCTGCCAGGGAGGTCGGCAGGCGAAACGAGCTAACAGTGGGATAGCAAAACCCAACTTTGCATCTGGTGCTGAGAAGCTGCGAGCGTGAGCACTGGTGGCCTCTGTGCCGCTAATGGCCGTGTCTGCGGGGAAGACACACTCGGCAGACGGCTGCCTGCCCGTCCTGGCTGGCGGGCTGGAAAGCCCTTCCACAAAACAGTTAACGTCTGTGCACCGAGCGCTTCCTGAGCAGTTGCTGAGTACAGGAGATCAGTTATACAAGCTGTTTCTTCAGTTTTAATCTGATTTCCTCCCTCTGCTTTTAATAAATCTTATTTTTATTAGATCTTTTGAGTCCTAGGCAGCTTGGGAATTTGACATAGATTTTCCAGGAAAAGAAAGACCTCTGAAAAGAGGTATGAGAAAAAAAATACAAAGAGGCTCTGGAGATATTCAGGCAGCAATTCTCAGCTGAACGAGCACAGGACACAGGTCCTTTTCTTCAGAATGTTTTTTTCAGGGCAAAGGGCTGCTGGAAATAGCTATTGCTGACTGTGGCTGAGAACTTGAAGGGGTAAGAGGTATCACTCCTGGTCAGAAATGCAATGTCGGGGTGAGTTAAGGGATGGCTGATGTGGTGGGGGATTGCAGTGGGTTATGCAGCTCCTTTGTGAACCTGCGTGGCTGGTTGCTGCTGCCTTCAGGCAGGTCTTGCCATGTCTGACGGGGTGATTCCCCCTGTGCCACCCTCTCTATGGTTCATCCTCAGTCATCTTGGTGTTTACTTCCCTTTGCCCACATGTTTGCACCAGATCTGACAGCTCCAAATCTGATCGCAGCTGCATTTACACCAGATGCTCGGCAACGCTCTACCTAAGGGAAGGCTGTAGGTTTATTACGTGAAGTGAGCTATTGTAGCTCGAAGTCCATCGCAGGTGGTGAGCGAGCAACACAGGGCTTGCCAAAAAAAGGCAAACCACAGGGTCAGCACGAGGCCACCTTTGACAGCTGGGAAGAGGCAGCAATTTCTAGCTTCTGCTGATTTCCTATGGTATATTTGAACTCTGCTTTGGGAAAGAAATCAGCCTGGCACACCACTTCAGAAAGCCTACTGAGCCCTCAGCTACCAGCATGACTATTCCACTTGTTCGTGGAAGCTTGAACTACTCTTGAAACACTGCAATCAGGGTGGTGGGAAGGGTTGGGGGGTTTTGAGGGGTTTTTTTTCCCCACCTGCTGTTTCCTCCTGGAGTTATTTGCTGAGGGCAAGTCTTTAATAGCGAGGACTTGGCATCCAGGCTCTCAGCTGGTACTAGTACATTTTGCTGCTGGTTCTGGGGTTTCTTGCTTCAACCTCGCAGATACAAATGTTGTTCATTTCATATCAATTTGTATAAAATCACAGAAACCCCCAAACCCATGCCATTACCAGTGACTCAAGGAACTACTTAACTGGCCTTCAGGATCCCCGGACGGTTCTCAGCCACTGAAGCTGGGCCAAGCCCTGACTCAAGGAGATCTCAGCAGGGCTGCAACTGTAGTGTGGGGCAGAGAGCTTTTGCTCAGTCCAGATGCCTTCAGCAGTCAACCTCCTACCCTTACAGTCCGCCTTGGCCTTTAATACTTTCTTAGTTGCTCTTATCTGTTATTTCTGTGCTTCTGATACGTCCTAGTGCCCTTCACTTTGGACACCATTTCTTCTGTTACATACTGGGCACCCCCCAAAAGCAAATACGGTTGGGCTTCAGCTTGACCAAGCACAGAGGTGTATTTCCAAACCACCAGTCACAGCTCTGAACTGATCTGGAAAGGTTACCACAACACCCGCAGGATGCCACCTTATTTATTTTGCACTTGGCTGTTAGAGTTCCCTATCTGAAAGCACATCAAGTCTCTGTGGAGCTCTAACATCAATGCCACGTTCTATGAAGCGAGGAAGATATAATATTTTTCCAGTTGGTCTTTAAATCATTTTCTGACAACAAATCAATCTTACAAGAAGCCTTGTTGGTGTTATGAGTAAGAGGAGAGATTTTTGAGATTAAAGTATAATAATAGTTTGCTGTCTCCACAAATTTGCCCTTTCGTGTATCAAACTATCGCATTCTGCTGCTGAGATGGAATTAAGCCCCACCAATCAGATTTATGATAGTGCTAATAGGAAAAAGGATCGTAGAATGCTGTTAATACGTGCTCTATAATTAACAGTAATGGGAGTCATGTGGTTAAACGCCCCTTGCATCACCCTGAATACAGACCTGTAGGTGCAGGGTTTGCTTTATAACCGTGGGGAAGTAGCAACAGACACCCAGCAATTAGCAAAAAAGTTAGAGATGCTTCAGGAATCGCTCTGCCTCGCAGCAGTGCTTGACCTTGAACCCTGTGTCAGGGGGTGAGTCTCCTGCAGCCCTCCTCGCGGTCCTGTGACATCGGTACCCAGGCTTTCATGAACTAGATGGTGGGAGCCGAGCGGGGAAGGTGCTGGGAGCAATCTGGAAGGGCTGTACCCTGCCCAGGTGCCAGCTCCTGCAGAACCGGCACGGTGCAGACTCGAACCTTTGGTAACGAGATCGAAAGCCTGTGGAGCCATTTTAGGCTGAAGTACAACTCTGACACTTGGGTATTTGTGTCTGCTAAAAACCCCAAGACTTTTTTCTCTCTAGGAGTAGTGCTAGTGGTTAGACCCAAAGGGGAACGTGACATTCTGTGTGCCCTAAACTGTCATTATTGTTCACGAGGAGGTATTGCTCTGTCTTGAGGCCCGCAGATAACGTTCTCCTTAATTAGAAAAGTAGCGTTTTACCCCTTCTCTCCAGGGGTGCAATTTATTGCCCAAGTGAAAGGCAATGAAAATCATTAAACCTTAAATCTCAGCCCTGACACTGAACACTCGGCTACCTCAACCTTTTCCTCTCTGACCCAAACTGCCCTAAAGCCAACCAACCGTTCCAGCCCTCTGTGTAACCATTGTGTGCGTTCTGCTACGTGATGTTTATTTTATTTTATTTTTGCAGGTGAAAATTTTAAATTGAGGCCAAATCTGTGGAAGTGACAAAAAAAATGAGAGACCCAAACAGGAAGCGCAAAGTGATATATGCTCAGTGTAAAGCAGGATATTAACTGTAAGAAATGTGAAGTCCTAATTTCTCCCCAGCTCCCCAAATAGAAAGAGAGTGGAAATAAATGCTTAGAAGTAGGATATTCTTGGTGAATTAGAGTGAGTGTTTTCATTTTATCTTCCTAATAATGATTTAAGATGACTTTTGCATGAATTTAAGCACTATAAAGAAATGAAAGCCTAGAAGGAAGATGGTTCTGAGGAAGATTTCCAAGTTAAAATATTGAGGATGATTTTCAAAAGCATTTAAGTGACTTATAGCCGACATCTCCTGAACTTAAACTCTTAAGAGAAAACATTTTAAAGATGCCTGGGGGTGCAATTATGCTTTACAGCACGAGCAGTCCTAACCATTCCCTTCCCTTGTAGTTCAGTCTTCCTCTTGCACCAGCTTTCAACCTATCGGACCCTGCGCAGGCTGAGTTCAAGCAGTTAAACCAGCAAAATAAGCCATTTTCCCCCTTCAGGTTATGGAGCTGAGTCGGCTTAGCAGAGGACACAGCCACCCCCGGAACGCGTGGGAGGGGAGGAGGAGATGAGGGCTGGGTGAGCTCTTGTCTGCCCTCCTGCCACACGAAACTTCACCCAAGGGGTACAGAAATCACACTCTCATCTTCAAATATTACTCTAGGAACGAAATACAGGTTTTCTTTTATTTTTTGTTACCAAGCCTTTGGCTCTTTAAAGCTCGGGTCCTTTTGGGAATGAGACTCCGTGTCCTCTAGAATGAATTTATTTTTTATGAGACCTCTCTTGGCTGTTTTACACGTATGATGCCATCTCCCCACGAACGCCACTGCACCCTCTTGCTCCCTGTCACTGACACCACATCAACTCTGCCACCTTAAACTGGAAATGAGCCCAGGGATGCAGACGAGGGCACCGGTGCAACCAGTGCCAGGAGCAGGCGGCTGTGAGGATGCCCGGCAGGGCTCTGGCTGTCTCAAGTCTCCAGTCCGGCTCCAGCTCCCACCCGATCGCCTTCACCTGGTACCCCCCGAACCCCGACATGCCCCGAGGGCTCTCCCCCTCGGCAGGTAGGTATCGCTTTACAGGTGACGCTCCGGGGGAAGCTGCTCCGGCACTTGCTTTGCGGGACCAACACTCAACCACAGCCCGCACCGGGCTCCCTCTCCACGCCGCCCGGGGCCGTGAAGCGCTTCTCCCCCGGTGCTGCAAAGCCGCGGGAAGCAAGAGGCGGTGGCCACGGCCCGGGAACGGCGGGGCCAGAGGCGCCTCCCCGCAGCCTGACGGACCCCGATCCGCCGGGCTGCGGCCTGTGCGGGCCCGACCGCCCGGGCCCGGCCGCACCTCTCGGCTGCACGGCACCAGACAGGCCCGGCCCGCCCATTCCCGCCTCACCCGGAGACCCACATCCCGCCCCGCCGCCCCGGGAAGCGCCGACCCGGAAGGCGTTTGGAGGTCATGGCGGGCAAGATGGCGGCGCCCAGGCGGTGAGGGAGAGGGCGGCGGGAGCGGCGCTGCGGCGATGAGCGCTGCCCGCCGCTGCAGCCCGCCCCGGGCAATGGCAGGTACCGCCGCTCCCGCGGGCCCTGGGGATGCAGGGCGGCCGCGCCCGGCGCTGTGCGAGGCCGGTGGGCCGGGCGGGGCCGGGGCGGCCGCTGGGTCTGGCCCGACGCTGGGGCTGTGAGTAGTCCCTGGGGCTGCTCTGTGTAGCGGTGTACAGAGCCTGTGTGTCTCTGTGCGCACCCTCCTCTACGGGGCCGTGGCTGTCGGGTCACGCAGGGGTGTCCTCTGGCTGCGTCAGCTGCGTCCTTTCAGCCCCGCTTGTGCCATTTTGCCAAAAGAAGTGTGTCGATGGCACGTAGAGACAGCAGTGGAACCACACACTAAAAATACATCTCTGGGTTGCTGAGAGGTTTGGAGGAAAACCCCCAAACCCTTAGGGCAAGCCTGCGCTGCCCCTGCTTTCACCTGGAGCCTGCAAACACGATCCTCCCCACCCCTGCAGCCCTGGCTCTCCTTGGTTGGGGTGTCACAGCTGACAGCAGACACTGTGGGCTCAGTTAGAAGCAAACTCAGGGGCAGAGGACGAACTGGAATCTAATGCTCTCTTTTTTTGTTATTTCACTAGGATTATTTGTCTGGCACCTGAAGAACACTGGAGTACGGCAGCTACCCTGCCGCTTTGTGCACCTATGCCGTGTAGCCAATGACAGACTGATCACGTTTCAGTACTTCAACTTTCTCAAACGAATGGTAAGTCAGGGAGTGTATTTATCCCCTATTTCTCATTCTTTAATTCACTTTGTCCCAGGTGATGAGTCAAAATGGAGATTAGGTGATAAAAATAATATTTTTCTTGTCGGCCAAGCTCAGGCAATTCCAGACATCTCCTTTTCTGCTCTGCATCAGGGTTAAGCACTTGGCATCTAAAATGTTTGAGGCTGGAGGAAAGCTGGTGTAGCGAGGACAAGGGATTGTGGGGCAGCACATCCTCTGCTTGACAGGGGGCTTTCTGTGCCTTTGAAACGGGGCGCTCATCTGTTGAGAAACATGGAATGAGATGATTTCTAAAGTTATTATTTGTAAAAATGCTAATAAGAAAGTCCAACCTCGGCTAACAGTCATACACGTGGTAGGTGGAACTCGCTTGGAGAGGCAAGTGTCTTCTGACTGCAGAGTTAATTGGTTAATTTAAATCAAAACTCTTGAGCTCGTTAGCTTAATAGGTTACATTCTGCAGTGTGCTGTTAGTTTAGGTATTAAAAGAGCTGTAATTATCATTCACACCCTTGAAGTTGTATCTTTGAGCAGTTGTATCATGTGTAAGAGGGTGGTGGTGAAAGTTGTGTTTTGCTCTTCCTGAGTTGCATCCTGTTTGTTGTGCTTTGGAGCTGCGACTGTGAAATATGGGTAAGATGAAGTTTTACAGCTAATGACCGCTTTGACTGCGAGGAGCGTGTCCATCTGTTGGTGTTTTTTGAGCTTCAGACCTGTGTGAAGCAAGAGATGGGCTCTCCTACATGCTTCTGGGGATCACCAGCACTTCTCAAAGTCTTTTTTTTTTTTTTTTGCTATGTATGGATCTGTACTCACATCACTCATTCAGAGTTTCAGATCTCTCTTCCTTGTTATAATTATTTATGTGGACTTTAAACCATGTTTGATTGAAAGCTCAGTCATTTTATGCCTCTCGTGCTTGAAATATATAGAGTATTTTGGGAAAGAAAATAGATAAGAGGAGGTAAAAGCTCTTTTTCTTATTCTGTGTTTTATTCCATAAGAGTTCTAAAAGAGAGGAAACCACTGTTTCCTGACTTTCTGTTCAATATATGTTCATTTGAACTCCTGTTGAAAATTGCTGTCTAGTTAATTAACACAAAGTTTGGAATAAATAGTAATAGCTCAATGTGGGAGATTATATCTATTTACAGGAGGTGGATTGTATTTTCTGGCATTTTTTCATATCTTAAAGATGCAGGAAGTATAGTGCTGGTATATGGAGCCTGGAGTTGTTAGGGGCACGTGTGTACCTCTTTGTTTAAAGGTGAATTGATCACTTGTAAATTAAATGATATTATCCCGTGGTTTTGAATGTGAATAAAATAGAGTTTGCTGTTGAAGCTGCAGGGGAGGAAGTAGTTTTATCCACAACAATTCTTCATAATTAAGTAAACATTATTGAGGCAGTTGTGCGTTGAAAAGCTGCTTTTGTAATGGCTTGTCCAACTTCAGAAACTTTTTTTGTGTGAAATAAGTGTTTGGAGTTCAGGCTAATTCAGTCGTAGGAAGTGATTCTCCTGTAACATAGCAGAAGTATTGATGTTGTTAATAACCTGAGAGGGACAGAAATAGCTTCTTAACTCTTCATCTTCACGTTTCTCATTCTGTTTAGTATGTAACGCAATACAACAATGACCTCAGCCAGCGAGCCAAACCCAAGTCAGAGGCAGTTGTGTCTCCTTTTCGTGAGCTTCAGCAACTGGATCAAGAAAAAAAGGTTGTACATAAGATTAGCCCAATTTCACCTGTTCAACAACCTTTGTCTGAGACCTCAAGCAAAAATGAGTTGAGAGAAATGAAGTCAGCTGCGGACACTGAAGACTTGGTCACACTAGTAAGAGCAAGATCCAAAGACGACAGACAGTGGAAAGAAATGAAGCTACGGCTGGATGATTTGCCAGGAATTTTGGCACGCTTGTCCAAAATTAAGCTCACAGGTATGTTGTTTAACTTCTGTGCATCCTGTCTGACATCAGAGTTCTTCAGCGTGTCGCTGCTGTTGTGTAGGTTTTTGTGTGGTAATTCCCGCTTTACTGACACAAAGTCCCAGGGTCAATTCCATTGAATGTGTGCAGGGCAAACTTGTTTTGTGGAAGCACTTAATAGTTTTCCCATTACATTTGTTTAAAAACTGTGAGGAGGAGCTTACACTGTATCGTCAACTAGCTTTTGGGATTCATAAGCAAGTGTTAGTACGCAGAATATGGTGAAACTGGGTTAGGATGTGAATTTACAAGCGTTGTGTTAAGTATTTGAAGTCATCTTGCTTAAGTTTACCAAAGTGCTGTCTTATTTACTTACCTTTCATTTCAGTACTGCTTATTGTGAAATTAGTATTAAAAGTACCAACAAAAGATAATCTGAGTAATTTCCTCTTTTATAAAGGAAAATGTTTGAGTGTGACCAATTAAATTTTCTAAAATAAGGTATCTTTTACTTTCCGAGTCAATGCCAGCATTGTATCTTCAAACCAGCGGTTCGTTAAGCAATTGCCTTGTTGCCTAACTGCGTTTTCCCTTGTTCTAATAGTAATGGTTAACTCTAAATTCCTGCTTTACCAATAGGTAGTGCTATATATACTTTTATCTCAAAGGAGCTGACCCAAAGCCTTGCATCTTGTCCGTATCAGGGCCAAGAACAGAAATCTAATTTTCCAAGTCCCCACTGTGGTGCTCTCTCTAGCGGGTGAAATAAATTCTTGATGATAAACCCATTATTCTTTGCCATAACAATTTGTTATGATAAAAATCCTGAATTCACTTTACTTTTTGCAGCTTCTTGCCTTGTGAGACATATGTTTTCACTGTTTGTTTCTCTGTGGAAGAGCTGTGCTGCCCACATACGGCGTACAATGGTCATTTAAATTTTTCTCTAATAAAAAGCCCTCTAGTTCTTGGTGTTGATGAGACATCAAAACTGATTTTGTCTGTATGTCCAAATGTTCTTCCTCATTATTTTTAAAAAAACCTCTCCTTTGTGCTGGTAAGGAGTTGGGTTAGTAGCCTCGAGGGATGCAAAGCAGGTCTTTCAATACTTTACCATGTCACTTTTTCCGTCTTAGCTTTGGTAATACCAAATTTAGGTATATAAAACTCCTAGTAGCACATTCAGAAGTTATCAAGATCATTGTACTTCAGATTTACAACAGTGTTTTTGTAGCCCATACAACCTTAACTACTACTTCTTTCTTTCTAAGTAATCCGTGTCTTGCCTTTTTCTCTCCCAAGCTGTTCAATTTTAGTAACGTCTTGTCTCTGTTGGGCTCGCCATGGATAACTTGTAAATGCTGTCTTAACAATTAGCTCTTCTGGCATATTTTCAGCGAGGCGATTTTATTTAAGTGGCTCCTTTATGTGAATATGAAAGCTATGCTGATTATTGAAGTAGAATTAAATTTAAAAAAGTCTTGATAGATCCAGAGATGAAAAATTAAAATGCAGTGACCAAGTGACCAGAGAGAGAGAGAGAGAAAATGAACTGTTGTTTTAAGCACTTGAAATGTGTGTTCTTTTGTTTGCTGATTTTCTCAGTGTTAGTACTGCATCGGAGCATTCCTGGTGCTCCTCAAAAGGGGAGTTTCAAGAACTGCAGCAAGATGGAAGAGTGTCTTTTTCTGGAGAAAATAATTTTATGTGATGTTTTTTTGTGTGGCCTCTGTTGCTGCAAACTTTAAAATAGCTTCTAGCAGGCTATTTTAAATGCGAAAGGCACTAGTGAGAGGCAGGCAAGATCCACTCGGGTTTGAAAATAAGGTGTTACGTGAAAGCTGTAGAAGGCAAAAATGACACAATTTCATTCCCTTCAGGACTGTTGTTTTGTACGAGGCTGCATTTTGAGATGTGCTGTTCTTGATCCAAGGAAGTGTAGGAAACTCTGTTGAGAAGGTGTAGAGAGAGAGAAAAACCCGTGACCTCTCAGTCTTGTGACCTTTCTGTATTTGGTGGGGAAGATGATCCCGGCTAGGGAGATTTTATTGGAAGTAGAAAGTATAAAAGAGTAAGTTGGATGAGAAGGGGAGTTCTGGTGTTGGTCGTAGGATAGTGTAGAAAATGAGCAGGACAGCTACTGGGTGTAGTGTACTGAGCAAGGAAACAAAATTGTCTTTTTTTCCCCCAGTATATTCTGTAAAGAGTGTGATGATGCGGTTCTTTGATTTTATCTTTTTTTTTAAAAAAAAATCTCTGAAGTCAGTCTTTAAGTTACAAATGACACACATCTCAATTCCTTTCACCCGTGAAGTTCTCATAGATCTCATATCCTGTGTATTTTTCTTTTGGCAACCTCTTTATTTATACTTTTTAGAGTATGAAATAACAAGAAAACAAACTCTGCGTTATGCCAAAATGGGACTTCCTTATGCCCTTCTCTTTTCCTGCTGCTGAAGTGAAGAGAATGTTTGTTTGTGTGTGAACTGTAATTCACCTTTGAAAGGAAATGAGTTTAGCGATTACCATTCCCTCCTGCGTCATGTAAACTGCAGCTCTTGTGACTCTGCCATTAGGAGCTCTGCCTTACCAACAGGAAAAGATTTTTGTTTATATTCTTTTTGCCATAGAAAACAATTAGGGAACGTGTCACGTAACCTACCTTTTGGGGTTTGATTTCCATCCTGTCCCTCCTCTGTGGTAGTGTGCGTTGGCTGCAGTCTGAGCAGTTCTGTCTTGCTGTCCAGGCACTTAAAGCTGACGTATCTGCTGGCACATTTTCCGAATGATAAATGTCATTTATGTGTGACTGAAAATAGGAGAGAGACGTGTAAACAAATGGTAGTAGGAGGACATTTTAATAATTATTAACTCAAACACAGTAAGAATTTCAGGCTGTCTCATCTTCTTAAATTTAACTTCACGGTTACACTTAAATAATGTTTTCCCCGGTGATCGCAGGTGAAAACTAAGACGGGCTCTATGTGCAAAACCCCAGGGAAATGGAACTGCAGTTTTTATTTTGGGGGAAGTGCGATGGAGGCACCATACGAAAGATGCTGAGTATCTTCGTTAGATATTTCCTATGGCTTGTGAACACGTTCTCCCTGTTGCTCCTGTAGTAAGGGATGTCTTGCACGTGGGTCCTTTGGTGAGGACAGCCAGCTAGAGGTGGAGCACCTTACGTAGCACCCGAGAAGTGGATGTGTCAGCATGGGCCCTGTATAAACTTAACTGGTAATTTCTAAAGAGCTGCAGAATTTCTAATCTAACTTGCAAGGCTGTTGAGGAAGCGGCTGTGTCTTAGCGTATCTCTACCTCTACTGGCCCTGGAAGAGTTGAGTCCTACTGTAACACAGATCTTCAGGAAGTCATACCAGAGCCCGTATGTTTCAACATTTATCTACCTTTCCTTTATCCTGTATTTTAATATATGACAGTTACACTTTTGTCTTCACAAATGTATTAATTTGTGGCTGAAGGTTCTTTTTCATTCACGATTGTGTGTTAACTGGGGGTTGTTTATCCAGAGATCATGTGCAAAGTCACAGTCTCTCTCTGAAGTCTGACTGTTCTTTTACGCCTCTTATTGCAAAGTGCTTTTACCTTCCAACTCCTCAAAGGTAGTTTAGAGCTTTGGTAGTGTTTTTTTTTCAAGGTACATTTTAATAGTCCATTAAAGCAGGCTGAACGATGCTTTTCTGGGCTGATAACTGAAGACTTGTTTCAGATCTCACCTGAGTGGCTTCTGCGCTTGCTTTGGCTCAGTGTGTGCAGTATCCATGTAGAATCACGGGGACCTCAAAGGGACACTTCAGGAAGTCATCTCATCTACTTTTCCCCAAGGCAGGATCACCTTTATGTTTATCACTCCTGACTTGATGTTGCTTTGTCTGTTCTTAAAACCGACCAGGGAATATCTCAAGATTGATGCAGTCGATGGTCTAGGGAAGCCCATGCATTTGTTTGGTGTTTGTTTTTAAGCTAAAGATTTACGTATCATTTTGTTGCCATCTGATCAGTAGCTCCTTCTACAGGAAGGAGGATGTGGACATTCTCCAGTTGGGTGCCAAAATTGCTTTAAAGACAGATTTGGAGGTATCTATGCTTTAGTTCTTAAATCTTTTTTAAAATACGTGAATCTTATCGCAGAGAAAACATGTTTCATGAATTGAAAGGGGAGGTTGTGGCTTGATGTAAGGAAAAAAAGAAGTTTCACCATGAAAACAATTAAACTTTGGAGCTGGTTGCCCAGAGATGATGTGAAATTTCCATCCTTGGAGATGATGAAGCCCTAAGTGACCTGGCCTGAACTCAGCGTTGACCCTGCTTTGAGCAGGAGGTTGGACTTGATGATTGCCTGAGATCCCTTCCAGTCTGAATTACTCTGTGGTGTTGCTAGACAATATTAGACAAAAACCTAGGAGTAAAGGCTACCAGCTACTGTGCGCGGTTTCTATGTCATGGATTTACTGACCTAAGTTTAAGATGTGGAGACTAAACTAGAGTGTTTTCTCATATGTCCTCTTTTAAGAAATTACTCTAGTCTGGTTTACTAGAAGACAGCTGGAATTTATTGGATGTGTTGCTCACGTAAGAATATCTGTGCGTGCAGTAGTGATCCCCTAGCTTAGAAGTTGGAAATCAGAAGCCTGAGGCATTTCCTACTGACTTTAGATGTGATCATGGACATCCTGCTCCATCTCTGTGTCTGTTGTGCGTTTGTCAAAGGAAGGTGTTGGATATCCACGTAATGACTGAGTGTTACCAAACAGCTGCATAATGGAGCAGCAGTGACTAAATAAGGTGCCTACGTTGTGGTCATAGGCTAAAAATCTGGTAACAGCCACTCCAGTAAATAATCCATTTGCTTTAGTGGAGTTCCAGCATGTTTCCACTTTATTCTGGAATAATGGCATTTATTATGGCATTTATTCTTTGAGTGGTAGCTTTAATAGAGCCAGAAACTTTAACAATGATTTATGGGTGTATATATTGTTTAGATTATTACTAGTCTGCATTTATTCTTGGTTCTAAATATATTTCATACACCTGTCAAAGTAGTTCTTATTTTGTGGTTATTAAAACAGTGACTATTATCCTATCAGAGAAGCAAAGCTCAATAGTGGTAGCTCTCATGGTACAAGGAAACCTAATGAAATAAAAATAAACTATTATTACAGCTTATTTTTTGCAAAGCATTTTAAAATTGTGTGATGGTAAAAGGAGATTGTCTGTTCTGTTCATAATAGTGCACTTGAATTTTATATCACAGAATCATTTTGGTTGGAAAATACCTTTAATATCATCAAGTCCCCCCGTTCCCCCAGCACTGCCAGGTCCCCACTGACCCCTGTCCCTCAGCACCACCTCCACACGGCTGGGAAACCCCTCCAGGGATGGGGACTCCACCACTGCCCTGGGCAGCCTGGGACACGCCTGGACAACCCCAACAGGGAAGAGATTGTTCCTCAGGGACAACCTCAACCTCCCCTGGTGCAACTTGAGGCCAAAGAGACCGACCCCCACCTCGCTCCAGCCTCCTGTCAGGGAGTTGTCAGAGCCAGAAGGTCTTCCCTGAGCCTCCTTTTCTCCAGGCTCAACCCCTGGCCAGGTCCCTCAGCGCACTTGTGCTCCAGACCCTGCACCAGCCTCATTGCCCTTCTCAGGACACGCTCCAGCCCCTCAATGTCCTTCTGGGAGTGAGGGGCCCAAACTGGTGAGGCGGCCTCACCAGTGCCAAGGATGATGCAAACACTTGTTTATTGTTCCAGATTTAAGTGTGCTTCAGGAGTTTGGCCTATTTTAGTGTGTGGGTTATATTCTGCAGCAAACCTTAGGTACGTATGCCCACATGCCAAGGAATCTCAGCGTGTGAAGGAAGCGGTGGTCAGTTGTTTGGCACTAACCCTGATGGTACATCTAGCTTTCCAGAAACGGAAGTATGAAAACTGTGGAAGGAAAATCCCATCAGCTTTTGGAAAGGGAGCCTCCTTTAAGGATTGTGTAAATGGTTGTAGTAAAACAGTGAAATTGGTTCTTAAATTAAAGTAGAAATGCGTTTGCTTCTGTCCTCCCGTATGTATGGATATTTCATCAGTACAGGAGTAGAACGGAAATCTAAAGCTGAATTGGTTTGCTTTGGCTTTCTACACTTTTATTTTGGCTTGGCTACTTTTTAATAGGAGGCAAACAGAATATGGCAGAGTGGGTTCGCATGCTATAAATACAAATACAGATCACGTTACAATGAAGCTGAAGAGGAATATGAAGAATACATGTAGACTTTTTGAATGTGTTTTTGTACCATAAGCATTATAATTCACTCTTTTTGTCACCGATTCATTAGCAATTTCTTTTTCATTTACGTTGGACTGGGAGACAAATGTCCCCTGTTAATTTCTGCTAAAGCTAAAGATGTTTAAAAGGCTGAAAATTAAGTTTAGGCTGAGATCATAAGTTTAAGTCCTGGCTTCTTTCTGAAGAGCATATATAATGCCAACTCTCATCAACAAATCTTGAAAGGATCAATTCCATCTATTATGCAATAAGGTAAAGTTAATTCGGCCCCTAAAGCACTAAACTAACAGGGATTAAAAACCAAACAGAGTCAATGACCTCATTCCCTTGATGTGATCTCGATTAAATATACTTTTCCTCCATGAGGAAAGTGGAAGAGTAAATTATTGCTTCCACGGCAAAAGAAAATAAACTTTCCAATCCAAAGGGAATATTTTCTTATTTACTCTTCATGTGTAGCGTTGGGATTGCTGGGCGATGAGATGAGCCTGGTCCAGAGCACTACCCAGACAACCAGGAATTCCTGGTTCTTTGGGGTAAGGGAGAGGATGTCCTGTAACCTTTTTTAATGAGATCCTGATAAGTCACACTGAAATGACTGGCTGAAATTAATCTGGAGAAATCAATGGGGACTTTAATTAGTGCTGGAGCTGTACAGTATTAGAATTGCTGTGAGGTCAGTGCAGTGGTAATGTTACCCTGACTGTTTGCCAATCTGCTCCACCTTTCTTCTTCAGCTGGTGTTTTCCCATAATAAATTGGTGTAAAGTGCTCTCGACGATAAGTTTTAATTAAATTCTTGTCTAGAAGTGAATGTGTGATTTATTATGAAAAAAAAAATGTGATCACTCTTAGAAATGCAAACGCCACTGTTTTCACTGTCATCTTTTCAGTGTATTTTTTAACTCTCGGTTGTAAACTGATGCATTTCTTATTTTCTGGTGTGCTACTAAGAAGGATCCAAGAGTTTTGAAACCAAGATGTGTGGATATGATAAATGTGGCCCGGGCTTTAGAGGGGATCAGTACCTGCATGTCCGTTAGTCTGTCCGGTGGGGTTGTTTCACTGCTGCTCAGAGGCATAAGGCTCCAGTGCTGATTTGTTGTGTTTTACAAGCAGCCGAAAGGGCTGCAGTGAGAGTCTGGTGCTGTGGTGGGGAATTGAGGGCAGGGACTCGCCTTGGTATCGGGCAGAGGCTCTGCCGCAGCACGCTCATACCCAGCTGTGCAACAGCATCTGCACAACACCCTCTGCATCCCTAACAAGGCTGAAGACTGTGTATCATCATATTATGTGTATTATTATAATAATATTCAGCTGCCAATGGATTTTAATACTTAGAGGAAAGTTTTGATGAGCAGCGAGTTTTCTCCACTGTCTTTTCAGGATTAAATCCTAAGGTTCTTATGCAGGCACAGTTCTTAAAATCAGCCTTTGGCAGATGCGTCCTTGCTGGCAGGTCTCTGCCGTGATACTTTTGTTTTCTTCTCGAGTAGCACTGCTTAGTAGATAATCCAGGTATTTTCAGTCAGCAGAGGTTTTATTTGTCAGTTCACTTCAGACAAACAGGAGACTTGTAGGAATCGGGAAGATAAGAACATGTTGATGCTTTGATTTGAGCTACCTGAGGTCTGGAACGTGTAATTACATGCAGAATATAATCTATACACTTTCTGTTTAATAACTATTAATTTCAGATTGTAAGGCTCAGGATACTCAGTAAGTGTGGTGACTTTATAAGAAATTTTTCATGTCACATGGTTTCTTGCCAAAAGTGAGGTCCGTAAGACCTATTATTTGGGTAATTACAGTATTGGAATTGAGACTTTAATAGGTAACTTTAATTTTAAGGATGTGATTTGCAGTATTCTACTAAAGTTATAATTTCGAGGGACAAAACAAAATGGATTTTTATTAATCTACTCAAATTTTGAGGCCTCCAAGAGTTGCTGGGTCCATGTGATGATGTGATTGTGCCTTCTGCTTGAAGTGGGCATGAACAGTGTGAACAGGTACTTGTACAGTGAAGTTACTGGTTTTACCAGCAGTAGCCCACATGCCCCAAGTCTTTTTGACTCTGCACTGGTTTAGTTCCTGCTGTAATTTGATGTAATGCATATATCTCAGTTTAGGATTTTTCTTACTGTTTTTCTTTGGTGTCAGATTTTGCTATTGCACATGTCTTACTGGAACAAATTTGTCTTCTGTACGTGTTGTGTGAGGCAGTTTGATCCTGTAGCAGGACCATAAAATAGGGAATACAGAGGTGTAAGTTTTATTCTCACCTCTTCTACTAATGTTCTGATGCTTCTGGCTTTCTCATGTCATCCCTGACAGTTCGTCTCATCTTTGACTTCTTTATGTAGAGTGTTAGTGGGAATGGCATGCAGTTCCTGGAGCTACTTTGAGCCATGAAAGTAGCAAAAAGTTAATCTGCACAAGGGTTCTTACGGGTTTAAAACGCTTAACTCTAGCGTTACGTATAAAGTACATGGTTTCTTGTTGATGCTTTGACCTGTGCTCTCACTTGTGTTGCAGCTCTGGTTGTAAGCACTGCATCTGCTGGCTTTGCCATGGCCCCGGTCCCTTTCGACCTCACCTGTTTCCTGCTCGCCTCCCTCGGAACCGGACTGGCATCCTGTGCTGCCAACTCCATCAATCAGGTCAGTCCATCTCTTCATCTGTACTGCAGATTGGTGTTGGTCTGGCTTCTGAAAAGCTGCCACGGAGTGTAACGGGGTGGCTGGGAGTGCTGGGCCTTCAGCTGCCGCGTGAGCTCTAAGCCACTAAAACTGACACCGCGAAAGGAGTACACGTCTGCGAATTAAAGTGTAGTTGCTAGGCACAGTGTGTTTATTCATAATGCAGTTGATGAGGTTTTAAGCCTCTGAATAATAATGTTTATCTTGATAATACCAAGCCTGGGTCACTGCAAGTGACATAGGAAGGACCATGTAATTGGAGTATAAGAATAGCCATCAGGACTCCAGCCTTACGGGCCCCATTCCTCAGTGCGTTATTGTGCGACCTTGTCAGATCTGCCTAAAGAATGTCCCTGAGCACCCTTCTAAATGTCTGTAGTGGGACTTTGGTGGGGTTTGCGGGCTTCTGTTCAGGCTCGAATCAGGGAATCCCTTGTGTCTAGAAAACAGACTGTAAGTCTCTGTCATGTGGTAGCTGAGGCTGAGTCCTGGGATCTTGCTAACGGAACGGAGCCTGGAGGTTTCCTGTGAGCCACATCCTGGAGACGCCTCGATTGAGTTGGGCTCTTTGAAGTTCACACCTTGTAACACCTCAGTTGTAGGCACCTCATGTGCTTGGTGAGGTTGCAGCCCTAAGCACGCCTTTCTCAGACAGAATTACGTACAGGTTTTACTGCTTGTTTTCCCTGAGCTTAAAATTGGGGTAGGCAGCTGACCTTGTGTCTGTGTGTTCTGCAAAGTAGGAAAGATGCTGCATGATTTTCACTTGCTTGGAAGTATTTAGGTAGCCCACCTAACTCAAACACTTAAGTAGCCTTGAAAAATGATTTTTAGCAGGTCACACCGTTTTCTGAAGTGCATATTCAGTCATCATGGCCATCTTTTTCACGTAAAGTCCTGGTAGAGAAGATGTCGTAACTAAAGGGGGAGCTTTCTTGGTTTGGATACAATTTTGGAGGTATGCTTCTCTTCCTCCCTTTTTTCCTTTACTACAGGTATTTTTTAATATTAAAAATTCATTTTGGGACTTACCAACATAAGACTTGTCTTGCTTGAGATTGCGATAGATCTTCCTAGAGATCATACTCAAGCACAAATATCTGGTTTTCTTTGTCTTCAGCTTCCATATGTTGTATCTCCAAAGTAGCCACTTTTTAAACTCATGGAAGCCACTTTTAAAAATCTTGCTTTTCAAAATCTGGAGATACTTGGGAGTACCAGGAATCCTGCACCATAATTTGGAGTTTGACGCTTTTGAGGCTGGCTGGGATGGGAAAGGGAAGTGAGGAGCGCAGTAATTTTGTGCCTCGGCTCATAATTCACTCTTCACTCGCTGCTGTCTCACCACAGGAACAGCTGCTGATGTGCCCGCAAATAGAGGAGGTTACTCCAGCCTCACTAAATATGCAACTGTCTGTCACAATTGCAGCTGAACACTTTAAGTTTGCGCGCTCGCTCTTGTTGTGCCACTGGCCTGTGTAGGCGGACCTTCAAGGCGACTCCTCTTGTTAGGGGAAGTAAAGCAGCAGAGTTGGTAACAAAGCAAAAGAGCCGAGCAGGTCTGTGACCTTGTTTCTGAATGGATCCTTTCAGTACGAGCCTTTCCCGGTGTTGCTGGTGGTGCAGTGTCTGAATTGGTTGGGAATTTAATTTTCGATAAACTCTGTAAGCTTGGGTATGCGTCTCGACCTTTGGGAAGGAGCACGTTTGACTTGGAACTTCCTTTATTGCTACTTCGCTCTGTCCATTGCTCCCCATACGCATCCTCTTCCCTGGCAGCTCATGACTCATGTTTCCCTTGTTGCTCCTTGCGATCCCTTAAGGACCTTTTTATATGATAACTGTCTTTCCGCTTCCCATGTTGCTATAAATCTGTACATCTTTAAGGGCAACTCGTCTTTCCCACTCCTCATTTCCCTGATAAATCTCTGCTCATGATTTACCGTCCTCAAATATGTCGTGGGAAGGTAAAGTGTCGATTGTGTGAGATTCTTCCTTGTGATTTAGGACAGGATGTGAGGAGCCTGGTACTGTGAAGATGTAATAGAGATTCTGTAATATTTGTGGAAGTATTGATACAAAATACTAACTGTTCAAATTCTGTGGTTTGGGTTTTTTTTCTCCTGACCATTTTAGCAATCTGGGAGGAGCTGAGGCCAGTTTACCCCCATCAAATTAAGTTGAATAACTATTTAAGTTGAGTTAACTGCTGAGGAGCAAGCCAGGACTACGCACAGAGACTTAGAAGTCGTGTTTTGTTTCTGTACAAAGTTGGTCTAAACCAATCTTTTAATTATCGCTTCCTCTCTCGACTTCAGATGGCTGCATGTCGTACTTTAAACTTTTTTTTTCCTAGTTGCAAGAGCTAGAAAGCCACAAAAATCTGCCAGAGTGGAGGTTCTTGCCCCACTTTCGCTGTCCTTAAGGAGAAGGCGATAATAAAAAAATGTGAGTTGGCAACATTGTGTTTTTTCACTGCTTATAGAAGTTCTATCTGGATATTTATCAACCAAAGCTGTATTTACAAACAGGTTTCACAACCATAAATTCTAAACTCTAGCTGTACTTTCTGATGCAAGTAGAAATGGTGTATTTTTATGATGATTCTGTGAAACTGGGTAACTATTTTTAAGAAGCTGATGATTTTTTTTGGCAAAATGACAGTGAAAATGTTGTGTTTGAAAATATCCTGGAAAATACAGACAAAAAGTACTTGAATGTGGGCTTGCATTAAGGGGAAACACGGTGCCTCTTCTACAGCAAGGTCATTCTAGAAACATTTGTGTAGAAAATGTCAAGAAAAGTATCTTGGAATAATTTATGTTAGACAGTAGTTTGAGAGAAACAGAATCTCCGAGACTGGTGGAAAATGTTATGAATTCTGGGGATCTGGATAAATATCGGAGAGTCTCTGGGTTTTCCTGCAGAGTGTGTTGGGTCAGTGGGCTGCGAGGGAGTAAACTCCTGCTGGAAGGTGCCAAAGAAAAGATAGCGTTTGATTTCTCCGGTCCTCCACCAGCAGTTCTGCCTCTGCCTCACTCCTTTGTATCACAATACTTCAGAGTTGTACTTCACACCTAATCTAGCATTTTAGTGGCACACTGAGCCAGTTGTCCCTGGTTCTCTTCCACATCACCCAACACTGCGTTATATCCTTCAGCCCTTCAGGATTGTACTACAACATGTCACCACGTTTCAGTCCCACCTGCTAAAACTGCTTTCCCCCCCTTTTTTTTTTCCCCTCTTTTTCTAATGGTGTTTTTTTCTTTTTTCCATCACTGAAGTAACTTAAAACTGTTTGGGACAGGTGTTCTTTACTGCTGTTCTATCTTTTCAAAATAATCAATATTTTACAGTGGTTTTTAACTAAAAAAAAATTTCACTTAATACATTTACCAAGGCATAGACAGAGACACATTTTTAGTGTGACATGACTAAGCCAGCCAAACCCACCAGAAAATCTCATTACAAGAGATCAGTCTTATTAATTGCAGTTATGGGAAGGAAATGAAAGTATATTTGGGGTTTCATCTTGTAGACACTGCTTGATAATCTTGAATAAAACAGGTAATTATTCCGAGCATATCACTTTTATACACTGTCCACTTTCCTGACTCTTTCACTGGTGTGGATACATGAGAAGGTGTTTTATCTTACTGTTGTTCCTTATGAGTAACAAAAAAGAATAACCAAAACGTTGGTTTTCTGATTGGTGAAGACCAGTTTCGTAACTTGTTTTTTCCCATACTGTACTCAGGCTGTCATAGAAATGGAGTGGGAGAAAATGATACTGAGTTAGCTGATAATCTTTTGCTTTTCCTTAGCTCAGGTTTTTGATGATTTTTTGAAAGCTGACTCAAGTTTCAAGGAGTAGAGTCTTACACTTATATTTGGAGGAAACATGTCATCTCTGAGACTTCTAAGATACCAGCCTCTGATTTATGGAGAAGGAGATAAAACATGAAGAGATGTTTACAGCACAATACATGGCATTAAAATGTTAAAGGAATCACGTACACGTTTTATATGTCAAGTACGTTCTTCTGTAACTGCAGCACGGTTAAAAAGTGGGAGCGAGCTGTAAAGATGAAAGCAGGATGTTTAAAATGGTTTGAGTTTAGTAACTGAGAGATAAAACGATGTGCTTGGATTTGACTGATGGTACCTCGAAGAGGAAGCAGACTGGACTGAGTATCTTAGCTGGAGTTAGAGAGCTGAAAATAAGTAGTACAGTAAATATGTTAAGCAGAATGAGAGAACAAATGGTAGACCGGTTAACATCCCTGTCCCTGCAAGGTCTGAGCTGATGGCTGCGTTCTGCTCTTAATGCCATCTCTCTTGACAGCGATGATCCCTTAGAAGTATAGCTGTAATGGATGGGTTTGGTGTTAAAATAATGGAGTGACATTCAGGATCTGAGTTCAGTTGCCAGCCCATGGACCCTCTGTGTGATCTTTTGATTTAAGACAAGCTGTGATGGTCATTTGGATACTGCAGTGATGGGCCCCAGGCTAAATAAAGTGAAAACAGAGCAGCCTCTCTTGTTGTAAGGATTGAAGAAACAGGAAAAGATAGCCAAGGGTTGAACTAATGCACAGAAAGTGGCAGTTAGTGCTAGATACTTGAATTATCAAAGAAGTGGAAAAGAAAAATAGCAGGAGTCTGACAGTCCCTCAGACCCCTTTCTCTTTATTTCTCAGTGGAGAAATTCAACACAGAAGAGAGAACTGCAGTAGTTCTTTTTATATTTCCCCAAACCAAGTGGGTTTGGTGATATCTCGTCTTGCCTAAACTTTTCCTGCTAAATATGTTTTATTGACTGTTTGAAGATACATAGTGGGAACTTGCTATTCCGACGCTAACGTTATTGATGTGCTCTCATTCAGACCCAGGCTGGAGGAGATGACCTCTGTCACATCACTGCCCAGCTCCACTCGATGCAGGAGGTTTTTCCCAAGTCATCTCCTGAAAGTTCTGTCTTGTCCACTTTTTTGAAAGCCCTAAAAATTTATCTCTGCTTCTTCCCCGGGCAGATTACTACACTGCCACATTTGAATGAGAAAACTTGTTTTAAACACCACACTGCGCATTTGAAAAATCAGATAGTTGAGTGATTAAAGTGATTTAGAAAGAGCCTAAAATGACTTTCCAAGGTTTTGGGTTTCCAAGTCAAAATACCGCATGCCAGCTAACAGCACCTTTCCCTTTCCACGTGCTGCCTGAACGAGCCCACTGGCCGGTGCGTCCCCTTTTTTGACTGGAACTGGCGAGTGAGGCAGCCCGCCTGCACTCCCGGTTCTTCGTGTGAGATTAACACCTGATGCATCTCTGTCTCTCTCTGAAGTGCCCTTTGTTTTGACTGAGCAGATTGCCTGCAGCAGGCGGCCTTGCCTTTCATCTGCCCCCCCCAGCGATCAAACGATTGTCAGGAGTGGTTATTAAAACCTGGTGTTTAACTCCGAGTACGGGACTGTCGGAGTTGGAGGCAGCCTGGGATGTAATTTACAGTATATAATAAATAGAAGAGAAGCTCAGCACTGGAAGTCTATCTTGTGCTCTACAGTGTGCTGATATATGCTACTTTGATATTTTAACTGCTAGGCAGCCTTCGTTAGTGGTCATTGGAGATCATAACTCACGGCTCCGTCAGATAATTCATAATTGCAACAGCTAGATCAAGTTAGCTTGTGGGAATCCATGATACTGAGCAGGAATGGCCCAGCTTGTGAAGATGTGTTTAATGAGCAGTGAAAGTGATGAGCACTAATGAGAACCAACCTCTGAAAGACTGATAAATTTTAAATGCAGCGATTATCTTTGCAAAGAATGTATTATTTGACCTACAACTGAATCTTGATAAAGGATCTTGGAAAAATATTATAAATTAATTTGTAGCATTGTTGGCAGAAATTCTCTTTCCTCATGTGTGTATTGTGCGAGAATGGTACATGACGAGTCGTGCGTGGTGAAAGAAGGTGGGTGGCTTCGCGTAGCCCTGGAGAGAGGGGGCACTTAGAGCCCAGTCACCAGAGTGCAGTGTTCAGCAAAGACAGTGCAAATAAATAAACCACATCCTTTTGTGCTCTTTTGCCTCCCTGTGTGGCATTTGTTCTTAGAATAAAGCTTCAGATTTTAGAGGAGTTTAAAGGAAAATGGTTTGATTTGATTCTTTCTCTTATGTTACATTTCATAGATAATAAAATCCAACAAAAAACCTTAAAGAGTTGATAAAAATTTGTATTTAATGCTGTTCCTCTTCTTTACGGTTTGTCATGCGTCCAGATTTGCTGAAGAATTTTTTCCTGTAGCTGCACAAAATAAATACATCCCACTGGTTGTACTTTAGTGACCAGGGCAATCAGTACAAGTACTGGGTGCACGCTTTTCTGTCCCTGGCTGCGTTTGTTGATGAGCAGCTTATGTCTTAAATGCAGATCAGAAGGTGGGCAGGGTGGTAAAGGGAGAGGTTCTGGAGACGATGTGGCTGCGGGGACTGCAGCCACCTCTGCGCTGCCAGGACAGTGCATGGGAAACAGCCCCACAGCCCTGTGTCACCTTTCTCTCCGGCTGAAACTGTCCTTTCATAGGCTTTGGTGACAGGTACGGTCTGAGAGGGGCTCCAGAGGAAATTCCTGGTGTTGCTCTGAAGTATCAGCCTGACCGCCAGGAACCTTTGAGGGGTAACTGCAGAAACTGCTGGACTTCTGTGCATGCATGAATCCTCCAGACAATGCGTTTTGCTGCTGCAGGAAGTTGTCTCATTAGCACTACACTGAAAGGTTCTCTGGAAATACTGGGGGCAGCTGAGGTGAGGGGACCAGAAAGAAATAAATTACCAAATGATTAATTATCAGGAATACTTCAGTGGTGTGGGGTTCCCTTTAGATCCGATGCCAGATTTCCCCTGGAAACCCTGATCACAGGCAGAACAAAGGAATTTCAAAGGCCTGAAATGATGGAATGTGGAGAGAGCACTAGACAAAAGGGAAACCTAGTACTTAATAAGATTTATCTGGCCTTTTGATCCGTAGGGGTATTGCCTTTCTAAGCTTAGAAAAGTGAAAATAACTAGTCAATATTTTTTTTGTCAGTCTTAAGTACATGTTTTGACATTTTCCAAATAACTGGTAATTTCTTCAGCAATGCAAGTATTAAATTCTATCCTTATTAGATCATTAGTGAAATGTCATTTTCTTTCTTGTAATTTAAATGGTGTCATAGTCATCCTGTTTATTGCCTTGAGTTGGACTCGTGATGGTTTTGAAAACAGCAATCCTGTACCTTGGGTACTGTGCCGTACGAAAATTAACGAGTGTGTGGGGCCGTATGACTCAAGGGTTAAGAGAAACGATTTCCTCGTTCCCTGAAACAGCCTACCAATACCATTTCTTCTGGGAATAGCTCACTGAAACACAAACCCAGAGCATTCTAACAATCCCTTTTCAGTTATTTTAGGGTTTTCTGTTCAAATTTCCATTGTTAAAAAATACTATTAAATGCCTCGAGTTCAGATTCTACTTTGACTTCTTAACGTTGGGTAGGATTTATGTGCAGTAACACGGAGTAAAAGTCCACTTCCCTGAATTTTGCATGACTCTTGTTGCTGTTAATACAAAGTTTTACTCTGCTTTGTCTTTGCTACATGTTCCGGTTATCAACAGCTGTGAGGAGTGGACCTAGTGGAACGCTGGTCCTGCTTTGCAACTAGGAAAGGCAAGTAGGGCTGGAGCAAGCACTCAATGTTCTTGTTTGTATGGGCTGCAAGATGTTAATTTGCCTTATGTGGCTTTTAATATTTTTTTTTTTTCTCCCCAAAGCTGCGAGATTTTACAGTAAAGCCTAGTGCAAAGCTGATGCTGCTGAGCTGATCTGCCAGAGCGCAGGAGAGGATTTGGGGCAGGCAGGTGTTCCAAGGGAATCGCCTTCCTCTGTTGTAGCTGAGTAGGGAGAAGGAAGAGGAGATCCCTCTGGATTATGAGGAAGGGGATGAGGAGGTCTTGGCACACCTTCTCCTACAAAAGGGTGAAGGAGCAATTGCCACAGATGTTCCCCACTGGAAATGGAAAGGATCTTTCTTCTGCGGTTGCTAGGACTGCTGCGACTGGGAGGTTGAAAATGCAGATATTTTATTAACAGTGAAACTCTTGTTTTTTAGGGATTTTTCGTGTGAGGAAGCTCAGAGTAGCTGTATTTCAGGTCTCTATAGGGGTCTAACACAAGCAGATGCATATGGAGTCCCTGTTTGGGCGAATGTCTCGTAGCCCGTGCAGTAACTCCTACTAGAAAGTCTGATGAGTGTGTAGGATGAAGTGCTTAATAATTTCAACTCTTTTTACCTTGGTCGCGTTGATTCTTTTTTTGTTATCTTTATCTAGAATTCAACTGTCCTGGTTCCAACAGAGATATCACAGTGACATAATTCTTTTGATTTTTTTTTCTTCAAACTCCATGAGTAGTTTGTTGGAAAAGCCCATCTAGGATTGTCAGGGTGGCAGGTCCCCGAGAGCATGATAAAGCACGCTCTGACAGAAACGAGACACCAGTAGGTGTGATTGGTTCCCGTTCTGAGAACTCTCCTCATGTGTAACAGCAGTCGGTCATCTGCTCCTGGCAGTGCTGCGCTGTTTAAACGTAACGTTTTTGAAAGCACCGTAGCAAGTCTTTGAAGTTGAGTCTGTGGATCACAGCAGATCCAGGTCCCGGAGGATCCTTCCCTTCATATCTGTGGTGGTAGCACATAGTTTTATTATTTAATATCTGTATTGTAGCCTGGTGATTTTCCAGATAAGAAGGTAATGAATTTGCAATCTGAGCGGTTAGATTCTGGAAGTGTGTGGGTTTGCCTTTAAAAACCAAAGCACTTCTCTGAGTCACATACTGCAGTTTTTCGGGGGAGTGTAGAGAGAAGATTGAGAAGTGAGTTGGTTAGTCTGGAGAAATCGAGGACGGTAGTTACTGCCAGGAGAGATGTAGTCCTGAATGGAAACAGGCTGCATTAAGCATGTAAAAAACACAAGGACCATCCATCTTCTTTCTGGACGTGACTTACCCTGAACCTTGGAAGTGCTGGAGGAAGTATTAAGCTTTGTCAAAGCTGGTGGTTGATGGTAAGACTACGTACTAGTGTCAGCCTGGAGTTTACTAAAAATCAACATCACCTCCTACAAGAAAGTCATTGAGAGTTGATTTATGCTGATTAAAATTCTTACTCATAAAATGCTTTTTAATTTTTCCCTGTATTTCTGTGCACGGATGGGGTGGGTGTTGCTCTAGGCACCAGCAAGGTCTGTTGCTCGATTCTTGGAGGCAGGCAAGAGTCTGTGCTGTGCAAGAGGCTTCTAATACATGATCTACCTCATTTATAGTCAGATGAGCACACAGGACAGGTACAATACCGATGCTGTCAACTCTTGGGGCATGTGTGAGTTGTCCTCAAAAGTTCACTTCCACCCGCAGTTCCGGAAGGTTGAATTTTTTGTTTTAAAATTTGTCATGCCTTAAGTAGACAGGCATCTGACACATGCCTTGGCAAGGTATAGAATATATATATGTATTGCTCCACAATTGCTTGGATTCTGGTGGGAAACGTCCTTCCAAATTGCACCAAAAATTCAGCAGTATCCCCAGTGGGATTATAACACTGGTATGAATAGAAAGCTGTAGTAAATTCTTTTAAAATTTTTTTATTTGTAGTGTCGAGTAGCCATTTACCACTAAGTGACTTTTTAAGAGGATTCGAAGCATAAGCTGTTTAATGAAGGAGTAAACCACAGCTTTGGGCAGTAATCCATTTCTTCTGGTTTTTATGAGCTGTGTATGGAGACTGAAGGAGGAGGTTAGTTTTCAGTACCAAAATCATTCCTAAGGTGCATCGTCCAGATTGAGGAGCACAAGGCATGTTGGAAGAGTCGTTAAACCAGGACAAGAAATAAAATGGGACATGTAAGAGTTGTAGCAGCTTAATAATATAAGCTTTGACTTTAAACCAAACAAGTTTGCAAATCTCTGAGGTTTGGTATTCTCAGGTCACTAAGGGCCAGCTCTGCCTGGATCTGTATAGATTATGTAAATTTTTGAAGTAAACCAGACTTGTAGAAGATGAAAATCTGTCCCTATAATCCTCCTTTTAAGACTTGTTTCTTATTACAGTCGAGATTTATGTCGATGCTCTGAACAGAGACATGACAATCTGTTTTAACTTCAGAGACTATCATAAAGGTGATGGCGTTTGAAAGCAGGCAGAATAGTTCAGCTTCAGACTCATTTTTATGTCCTGAAATTAGATACTTTTTAAAATAGTAATCTTTTACAAGCTGCATTAAGACATAGGATGCCTTGTGTTTATTAAAGGGCAATAAAAGCAAAATATTATCTTCGAAGGGCATCTTTTATAAAAATATTTATCTGAAATGGCTTTAGACAGCAAGAGAACTGAACGGAAAACAGAAAACCAAGTTGCAGTGAAGCGGAGGACTCTGCCCTGTTTAACTTGCTGCCTGTGCTGGGTCCAGCTCGATTCCTGAAGCCTTTTCTGCCTTTGACCTCAGCAGCTTCCCGACAGCAGGAGCGTGTGGGACAGAGCCAGCCCCGGGATCATCCGGGCTGTCTCTGCTCAGTTAAGATTTTCTCACTCTGAGGTGAGTTTCTGTTGGCTTGTGGATGAGCAGCAGAGCAGTGTCTGCAAGGGACAAATACAGCATCTCACCTGGCAGAGTTTCAGCTGTGATGGGGAAACACCGAGCTACGATCTGTGTGTAGGGTTCACATTCCTCATCCTTGATTAAAGTCTTCAGAGCGAGGACCACTCCTGGAGGAAATCATTCGTGCCTCCTCCGTGAGATGACGGTTGACTTTAACTCCCTCCTGATCTGGATGTTTCTTTTGAAGTGGGGCCAAGAGGTGATGCAGAGGCTTATGAGCGGGGCAGGTTTTGTAGGGAGAGTTGCAGTATTTTATTAGAAGTACCGCTAGAGTCGGGGAAAATGGATAACCTATAAAGCACAAGCTTTCTTCAAGTCGTCGTAGAGATGTGGCTCCATACCTCTGGTCATAGCTAAAGACTAGTCAGCTTGGGCTCCAAGAGTCCCAGAGCGTGATGAAGGTCTGTAAAAGCACAACTGGCAGGGAGAAGATGTTTAGGAAATGGTTATTTACTGTCTCCTGAAAACAAGAATGAGAGCTGTTAGTAAAAGGCAAGTTAAAAATGCAGAAAAGGAGCCTGTTCTTCCCGAAGTGAGCAGTTGGGGTGGGACTCCTTGCTACGACAGATTTGCATGATAAAGGGTTTGGTGATGGTGCTGGCATTGTCTTTTACATCTTTGGGATTTACTTTGTTTATTTTTCAGTTTCATTTTAGTTACTGTCAAATCGAATGAGTTTGAGACATAATACTGAACACAAGATTTAACAAAAGCCCCAGCAACCAACCAAAAACCCACTACCCCCCCAGCCAAACAAACTGCCACTGAAAATTAAAGGTGCTGCCCAGAAAATTGTTTTTCTATCCCCAAATCCACCTTTGCTTTTACTTGACCCGCAAAAGCTGCCTTGCTGCTGTTACTGTTAACCCTTTGTGCTTGGAGAACTGCAGCCTTCCTTAAGCCTGGATTTCACTGCAAGTGCTCAGGTGGTTTTTTCGTCTCTTCTGCTGCAGGTTGTGCAGTCTCTGTGGGGTGTTTTTTGTGGTTAAAAACAAGGGTATAAGAAGGCTGACTTTAAGTGTTTGTCCCAAAGAGAGAAATAAAAGAGATGGCCAAGTGCTTAACTGCTTTGGAACGAAACATGTTGAACTGAAATGGCTCTTTGCATTGCTAGAGAACGCGAAGGAGTAGTGCTTGGGGATGCTCCTGGAAGATCTGCCTTTTCAGTGGGATCTGGAGCAGAACTGTGAGTTGGAATGGCTGGTTACATCTGAAAGTAGGCTTACTCCCTGCTTTCTGTTTAATTCTCTGTTACTGAGAAGGGTATCAGATTTAAACCGTGCTTCAGGCAGTCACGGTAGAAGTTTCCCTCGTGTTCCCTTGCCTTCTCTTTCCAAGAAGATCTCTCCATAGGAGCCAAAATTGCAGAATATTTTCTTAAGCCGCTCTCTCCACGGATCAGCGTCTGTTCTGGTGCTGCTTTGGTGATGCATATTTCCATGAGTAATTGTCGCTACCCGTAACTTCCAAAGAAGCCTCTCCACTAAGTTCTCCCATGACCAAGGCACTGTACGCTTTTGCTGGCTTCAGATTTGCAGCCCCACTGCAGAAGACATTTTCTTCTGTGTCTCCAGAGCTGCTTCATCGCGTGTGTTTTTTTTTTAAAGGCCTGTGAGTTATGTGTGAGTGTTTTTTCTGGAGGCGACAGTCGTCGTATTTCAGAAAGTGGCATTAATTGTGATAATGTAGCATACAGCTCCTCTTTGTGAAATTCAAGTCTTTTTAACATCACCACCTTCAAAGACAATAAAAATTCCAGTCTGCATTTATCTATTCCCATGTGAGGATTTACTGCAGTGTATATTGTATCATTCCATGTGAAATTCTTCTGCTTAATAGTCTCATTTATACACAGTTGTCTGAGGTCAGTTTTCCATTTTGCAGTTGTCAAACAGCTGTCAAATTAAGGGACCAGATCCCAAAGTTCATTTACGTTTTATGCCATTCTTCGGGTGCCTGTTTCATATCTTCATATAACTAATGATTTATCTACATATCTTAGGCTTCTTTCTGCACTTGTTTTTCGCAGATGTTCACATCCTCTTGCTCTTCAAGAGCAACCCTTAAAATAAAACTTCTGTAACTATTTTTTCATTGAGGCTTTTCATTATACAGCTCTAGGAAGACAGGGCTGTGTCTTCAGTGCAGACAGTGTAAAAGAGAACGGTTCAAATTCCACCTCCTGTAAATCATGATTTGAATTCTGGACTGAAAAACAGAACAGTAAAAAAAGTTTTGAAATGCATTGCTAGAGATTACAAGAGACACAAATCTCAATTTCATTCATTTATTGTCGGATTTGGTTAGTAATTGGCCTGGCTATTGATTTCCCTCTCTCACTTTTGATTTCTTGTTCTTCAGTAGGAAACCAGAATTAAAAAGGGCTTTGTTCACTACTCATCTTTGTAGTGAAATGTATTCATTTTTCACCCTCGGCAATATCAAAGGCTATCACACGAGCGAGAACACAGAGACCGCATCGAACGCTGGCTGCGGTTTTGTAGTGTGCTGATCCTGATGTCGCTGAGTTCCAGGCGTAAATTTATACGGTGAAGATTTAGAGGTGGTTTTCTTGGTTTTTTCCAATGGTGTAATGATCAAAGGAATCTCTCCCTACATGCCATTGATGTCTTACTACAAAGCGCTGAAACAGCCCGAGGTAGCCATCGACTTTATAAAAATTCCTTCAAGACAGGTAGGACCCTTGGGTGTTCAGTGTGCGCTGTTGAGCTGGGTGTATGGCTGGCGGGGAAGGCGAGAGATCCTGTTACAGCCCTCACCTTGCTCTGTGGTGCTGAGGTTTAAAGGGCTCTTCAAAACGTAGCCTTAACTCATGGTCGCTGGGGGAAGTTTGTCTCGGGTATGCTGTGCCACAAGACGTTTCTGTGCCATTTCAATGTCATTCACTAACTGGTTCAAGAAGTATACCTTCATTAACCCTTTCCAGGTTTGGGGGGGAAATTCTGGTTGATCCATACATCTTTGTAGCCTCTTTACATTCTGGAAAGAGAGTTTAAAGAACGTCAGTAGTCCTTTTTGCCAGTTGCTTTGTGAAGTAAAGGGAAACGATATCCTTGCAATTTGCTGTTTCATAGGCATTTCATAGGCAATTATTAGTCTTTTCGGTTGATGGGATCCGCATTGGGATTGTAATAAAACACAAGTTGATGTGAAATTGGACTCAGACTAGGAGAGCAGATAAAACCAAGTGAAAATTAATGACAGATGTAAAAGTTATTGGTAATAACGTAGTCATCTTCTTACAACCCTTTTCCAAACTATATTTTTATTTCAGCAAGATGTCACTTGAAATCTTCAGTGTAAATCATCTCTTTGATTTTGATTCTGACCTTGAATACTGGAAGTAGCTTAATTGTGATGGGTTCTGACTTCTTTATGGATACGACTTTTGCGTTTGAGGGCAGGCGCACAGATCCCAGCTGCAGAGCTGTTCAAACAGGGTTGCGATGGTAGAGTGCTCCAGTAGAAGTCTGGTTTCGTGGCTTGAGATATCACTAGCGTTAACTGCAGGGTCCACAGAGCATCCCTGAAGCTGAGGATCTTTCATCATCACACGTGGGACGTGGGGAGTGGAGCAGCTGGTTTGCTCCATGTTCCCTAAGGAAAATGTGGGAAAGCACAGCTTTTCAGTGCTTCGTCAGCACTGGGCATAAACAGCACTTTTATAAGCAACTGAAAAAAGCCTTCCCCACTTGTTTTAAATCATAAGCAAGCTTGGTTTTCTTAGTTTCTCACGTAAGAAGGACCATCCCAGGTCAGGCCAAAGGGCTTTCTGGCATAAGGATCCTCTCTTCAGCAGAATTCATGGATACCCTTCCTGTTTCAGACCCACTGGGTTGTGGAACTTCCTCATTAATCTCTTCCTGGCCTTGTTGGCTATTGGAAGCACTGGGAGGAGGATGCATGATGTGGGAGGTCCCTGGAGCTGAGACCTTCTTCTCATCCCCTGTGGAGCATGACTGGGTAGCACCCGCCAGCTCCCTGGGTGCCCAGAGGGCATTCCTGGAAGAGGTTGGTCAGTGCCTCCAGCTCTTCCCCATTTTTGCACTGTTGAGTTTCCTTCTCCTTTTCATTGTCCCTCAAGCTCTCCCCACCTCACTTGTTTGGAGTGGAGATGGAAAAGGTTATTTTGCTTTGGTAGGTGAACATCAGTTACAAAAGTATGTAGTAGTAGATACTTAGGCTTAAGGTGAGCACAAGCATGAAGGAGTAAGCCTCCAGGAGACTCTCCAGTAAGTTTTGTATCAGGGACTCCTTGAAACAATTTTGGTGTCTGTGTATCTGTGAAAACTTTCCTCCATGAATTTGGCCAATTTCCCTTTTTAGCACTGGGCGAGACAATGACTGCTCACCTCCCTGTTGGTTTTCCATGCTGTTTATGATTTTATAGACATCTCCCATCTTCTCCCTCCCTTGCCCTTTTCCAGGCTGAAGAAAGCTGGTTCTCCTATATGGAAGGTGTTCTGTACTTGTGATTGCCTTTGTCTTGTCTTCACTAGGTTTGGGGGCATCACTTTGAGAAAGGGGGACCCAAACTGCATCCCCTGAGGGTACAGACAGGGATACAGAAGGGATTTATACAGTGACAAGGTATGTGGAGGGCAGAATCCCTCCCTCAGTAGGCACGTGCAGGTGTACACATCTACACATACTCACAGCAAATGTGATTGATCAAGTCCTTAACATAATTGAGGTTAAATGAGACCTCTTGGGACAGGAATGAATCACAGCAGTCAACTAGCTTGGTAGCGGTGCCTATAGCTTTTGTTTCTCTTTTGTTTTTAAAATGATTTCTGAATAGTGACTGACGCTTCCGTACACCTGTCTACTCCTACCCTGTGGTGCTCTTTCTAGGGGAAAATAGCTCAGAGCTGATTGGTTTCTTTCCCATGGGTGAAGTAAGATTTACATTTATCCATACGCTGCCTCTCGTTTGATGTCTACGCACCTGGTATTTTAAGGTACTTCTTCAGTTCTTCACTATCAGCTCCCAGTCTTAAACATCTGAACAGCTTAGTAGGAAAGCAACGTGGTCTGTCCATCTGAGCACATCCTGTTCTTGAGTGAAGTAAGATCTTGAGATCTTATTGTGAAAGACATTAACCATCTTCCTGAGCTGAAATTACCCTGTTTTGAAGTGTTGAGCTGTTGTGAAAAAGGGAGGGTCGCTGCAACCACCACTGTCTCCTGTTCCTGCTAAGGGAAAGAAGCAGCATCTTTTGAAAGGGATGCACAGGCGTGTCCTGCAGGACAGGACTGCTGCCAGTGCCTACCAGCCTGGTGCAGGTGGTACTTGTAATCCAGTGAGACCCTTCAGTCTGGGACAGACAGAGGACCTCAGTAAGACCCGTTTTCAGCCCTTCCTGTTGGTTTCCTTGTGTGAGTCCCAGCTGAACAGGTTGGAAACTGCATTTGGAGGGCTCTGAATTTCTTATTTAGGAACATTGTGCAAACTTGTAGATTTTGCAGTAGAACCGTGTGTTTTTATGTTAGATATGAGTTACATGCTTAGATACCCCCCACTCTCGATGTGGGGATGTCACTAAGAGGTCTGATTTACATGGGTTAAGCATGTACAGTTTGTGCTGAGCTTAAACAGAGCTAACAGGGAGGTGTGAGCCCAAGTCTGCTGCAGAAGACGTAGGTGATTTGAAGCAGCCTTCTGAGAGAGCTCCATGCTTTTGCAGCTCAAATTACTGAAGTGTTAGCTTTGACACATGGGAATATTGATTTTTTTTTTTTTTTTAAACTGCTATCATGAAGTCAGGTGATGTTCAACTGCTGTGTGGACAGAGGGTAGCTCTGAAGATTTCAGTGCGGTGATTTCGGGGTTAACCCGTCATCTAAGGGATCCAAAATTTGCTCTGCGTGCCTGGCTGGGAGGATGGCTTCTGCTTCTGAAATGAGGTTTTCTCCCAGGTCACTGCAAGCTTTTTCTTTGTTGTTAGTGCCCATTCTGGGATGTTTATTATTTGGTGGAGGAAACACAGAGATGCTTTAGCTGCCTTCCAGAGTCCTACTGCACTCGCCCTGTCTTTCTCGCCAGGGAGCTGACTCTTCTCATTAGGCTCAGAAGAAAGTACCTCCTCTCCTGCCCCAGCTCTGCTGAGCAGCTACAGCTTGTTTCACATCTGGAGGACCCCTGACATGCTCAGAAACTTGTCCCTTTTTTAATTCCCCCCAAACTTTATCGCTTGCTCCAATAAAGCATTTTTGGTCTCCCCGCAGACCTTGTCTGCTAGTCTGTAGTAACCTAAAGGTGAAGAGCATTTTGGAATATGTCATAGCTGCCTGTCTTCTGTATCCATGTGCCCCCCAGTACGTTGTTCACTGTGTTTGTGTTACCAATACCCTTTTCTCTCTGTATTTTCCCCAAATGGGTCAGAAACTGAAGCTGAATCGGTGTTGGGATAGTGTGTGAGCCAAAGGACCAGCCTTTTTCTAGGCAGAAGAAAAGCACGTACGTTGGTGACTGGCTGTCAGAGCAAAAAAGAATTAGTACATCCCAAAAGTTTATACATGTTAGATAGACTGGCTTTGTGTGTTATGGTTAATTACTGAAATTAAAGCTATTAGAAGGGTGGGAACTTTTTCTCTCATGATTCATATGGTTTGGCCCTGGAAAACCTGAAAACACATAATACAAACTGGGTGCTGATAAATTATTTTTGCAGAGGTCATAAGACTAATAGTACAGTTTATATAAAGAGGTATAAATTAGAGTATTTAAATGTTATTTTTATGGCATATTAGGTGGAATTATTTTAATGTAAATGGTTTATTTCAAGGAAGCTGTGAAATTGATAAATAAATCTCTTCTGTTCCAGTGCTAAACATGTGAAACGTAATCTTCCGGCGTTTTACATCCACGGCCCTGCGTCCTCCTGTTCACAGTGGGCTATAGGTGCTACTAATGGGTGTAACAGGTGGATGTAAGTGAACTGAGAATAGTCAAAATACCTTTAATCGGTTAACGTTAAGTCAAACCATATGGGTCCACGGCTCCTTTTCTCATGCTGCGCTTGGTGCTTTTGTGGATCAGGGTCATGCAGGACCCAGCAGAGGGGTGTAGAAATGACCCGGTTGCTGAAATGTTAATCGTTCTGCTCCAGAGTAACAGCTGCAGGTGGTGTAAGCGCACGATGGCCCCTTCTGACTTTTCTGCTTTTATACTGGGGTCGGTTTGGGTGATCGCAGGGTTGTGTGATGCCCCAAAGAGCACAGACATAGAACCGCGTGTTTCTGGGAGTGAAGAGCCGTTAAAGAACCTTCTGCATCAGCCTGCGTTAGAAACATAACCAAGGCTTGACCAGGGTGCTCGTCTGGTCGATAGCTTTCAACGCTGAGTCTTCTGTGATACTTTAAAACAGATGCAGTGAAAACAAAGCATAAATATCCTGGAGAGATGGAAATGTTCACCAGACAGCATTTTCCTGTGGCGGCTGATGCAAGAATATTTGGCAACGCGTAGCAACTAGAAAGCAACTTCACTGCCATCCAAGGCACGACAAAGTTTTTATGCTTATAAATGGCAAGTTCCTTTCTTGTTCTGGAATATTAGTTTTACCAAAGACCACTTGAACCAAGGCAGAAACAGTTTTGCTGGGGGACCAGAGTAGTGCGACCATCCAACAGCACTGACACCAGAGCAGTAAGTGTTTCCAGTTTGTCTCTAATATGTGGATTTCTACATTAAATTGTTGGCGGGTAGTTCATTTTTCAGACTCTGTGTTCGGGGTATGTGTGCCCCGTTAGCCGATGCTGCTGGAGGACGCTTGTTCCCATGGGGTTCGTTTGGGGGTGGTTCTCCCAAAGCCGTAATCGATGTCCGCGCAGCGTCTCTTGTCAGCGCGGGGCTGTGAGCTAGCACCAGCTAAGGGTCTGTTCAGGGATCCTCTCTCCAATTAATAAAACTGACTTTTGAAGCTCTCTTTTTCTTGCCTTGGATTAAAGCAATTTGGAACGTCAAGTTTTCCTTTTGAAGTTTAATTTCAAGTTCACGGGCTGTGCTAGTGACCTACATTTCTGCAGATCACAGCTTCAAAAATCAGACGATAAATTTACCCCTGAGACGTTTCTAGGATTTGTTTTCTTGAAAGCTACCATTTAATTAATGTTTACCCTCGTCTTTAGAGTCTCTTGGCAATTGATTACAAGCAAATACACACAAATAAAAAGTTCCTCCGACAGATACTTAAAATATCCCTGGTATACCATTAAATACCAAAATAGCGTCAAAATAATATTCAAGATATATTTTGTACATCTTTTTTAAACTTCTGCGTAAAGTAAATAACTTCCAGTCATTAAATTAATGATTTACTCTTTCTTCTGCTGATATGGTATGAAAAACAAATGTTGACTACTGTTGTTAAACTATTTTTAAGAGAACTCACACGGGAAGCTAGGGAAAATATACTCTGGCACACTAAGGAGCTAGACAGCCTCAGAGCCCCGTAACCGTAAAATGGTTTTGGTGAAAAAAAAATTACAGGAAAATAGCTTTTGTTGTTGCTGGTAATAATAAAGAAAAAATAAAACCAGCAAAGAACCCCACCAGAGAACAAGGCAGAGCTGTCCGAGCGGGGAGTGCGTGCAGGAGCAGTGGCATTTCTTTTGTGCCACTTGTGAAAAGGTTTCGTCTTTATTCCCTGCCCCCTGAGAAGGCTTCAGCTCTAATGTTCTGGGTAGCAGAAGACATCGGCTCTGCTCGCAGCGTTTCAAATACGTGTCAGCGCTGAAGCGGGGTAGACAGCAGCACTAATCACGTTAAGCACAGTCTCCCAACTCGCGGCGAATGCATAATTAACACATTGTCTTAGAGGTGCGGGGCCGGGTCTGCGAGCATAGCTCGCTGCCTGGGCTGGGAGCCTGGGCTGGGCTGGCCGGGCCACCGCCGCTCCCTCCGCTCGCTAAATCTCGTTTGTTACACCTCGAGCCGGAGCCAAGCCATCGAGCAGCCGCCGGCGTTTGCCCCGGCGAGCTCTCGCTGGGGCAGTCAATGCTAATTCAGCGTCAGCGAGAAAACTGCCCGGAGCGGGGTGCTGCAGCTCGTTCCGGGCCCTTCTGGGGATTTGTTGCTGCGAGATTTGTCCTGCTGCCTGTATTTTGTGCGTCTCTCACTACTTTGTTTCCTGTTTTAAGCATCTTGAGTGCATTTTACCGTTTCATCTCCGTTTCAGGTGTTGCTCTGATGTTCGCTTTATGCCAACCTGCCTTTCGATCACCTAACGCAGTAAATGGTCCAACACCTTCTGTTTAACCGTTACACTTCAGTAGAACCCCTGCATGTGAGCATCTACGGTCGTTTTTTGAAATTAGAATTTAATATTACCGTGTGGCAAACTGCTCTACATAACCATACACGGACTTTACCGGTAAATCTCCTCCAGTCATAACCCCAGGTTTAAACTTGCGTTACCACCTCAGCTTTCACAGCGGGTACAATGTACATCGCACATGCCTGGTGAGGTCTGGCTTTTGGTTTTTTTTTTTTACATTCCTGTGAAAACATTGTTTCTCCAAGTTAGCCATGTGTTAACCTCAAAAATGTTAGTTTTATGGGTGGCGTTGCCCTCATAAACCAAAAGTGAATGGATAACACTTTAAAGAAGTCTGCATAGGAAAAGGAGTTTGGAATAACATTCTGCTCTGACTTTCTTGACTAATTTAAACTACTGTTACATTTCTGGTTAAAGGTTAATGTGCCTTTAATTGGCCTTTTAATCGTACATCTATGTTTGGTTGGGGGGGTGTATCCCACTGAACAACGTGCCCCGAGCATTCGCATTTTTTCCCTGGAATCTCAGGGGATTCTCCGTCCTTTTCTGGAGCGTGCTGGCTGAACTCGTGGCCTCCATGCCTCGAACAGCTTTCTGCCAGCAAATACGGTAATATTTTAGGCACAACGTTAGGTAATTTGTAGATATCGTGAATAGTAGCATGTCTGAGCTTGGAGTGGTTTGGAAAGGAGGGGAAAAACCCCTACTTTGATTAGCAAAATAAAGTTTTAATAAAAATTAAAACTACATATTTGATTGTCATGTAGAAGTTGTGAGAAAATGATTGTTTTGTGCAGTACAATGCTCCCTTCTCTTGCATGGGTAGTGTGTTAGTTGATCATATTCGCAATTTCTTTAGCCAAAGTCTGCTGGGACAGAAATCAATGGTAGATTTTACGCTGTCTTTAACAGGAGTAGGATTTACCATACGGAGCTAAATATGGATATTGTTATGTACTGCGAGAAAACAGGAGGGCAGTGAACCTCAAAAGGAGACGGCTCGTAGTGAAAGCATATTTAATTCACCCGCCCGTTGGCTTCACTGCGAACATGGGAATGTCTTTGATTTTACAATTGCAGAAATCAAAAGTGCTAGGAGACAGTCAACTTAATTTGATTTTTTCCTTTTATTTTTTTAAATCTCTGAATACTGATGTGCCTGGTGCGTAGCCAATTTCAGTTTCCCGTTGAGAAGCGTGTAGCTGCATTTTCCATTTGATTGTGTAGCTCTTCCTTACATTAGTAGGGGACGGAGAAATGTTGGAAAAGAAAGAAACCGTGTTAGCAGGGAGCCTCAGTAACTTCGTAATGCCTGAAATAACTTCAAACTGACTTAATGTTATTTATCTGTTACGGAACAATAATCTCTCTGTAACGTAATTAAAACATAAATTAAATCATTGTCTGTCCAAGAAGATGGAAAACTTGAGAAAACTGTGTGATAATTGCCAGAAATAGCCTTTTTAATTACAAAAATGTATTTTGCGGCGTGTGTATTTTTATGCCTAGTAAACCCCGAGCGCTTTCTCGGTTTGGAAACCTGAACAGTTCTGCTTTATCTCACAGATTTACGAGTTGCTTTATGCATATGCTCTGCATTTATTATCTGAATTACAAGACGTTTATTTTAGTGAATATGAGGTCCTGTAAAATAAACAGTTTTCTTTAACACAGTAAATAATAATAGTGAGAAAGCTGCAAGTGAACAACCCGCTCTAAAGCTCTTACACTTTTCATTCCCAGTAACGTGGACATCTCTGTCTGTGGGTTTGTGTGTGGAGTTCTGCCCACACTGAAAAACTCACATCGTGCTCCGGAATGACATGGGACCATGATTTCATTCTCCATGTGCTTTCTGTCCACATCACCGAGTGCCTGTCGGTGGCTGTAAGTCCCGCTATATAAGTTAGTTTATTACCAATCCACTACTGTGTAGTCTCTGATTTTTCTCCAGTGCCAAAACAGCCTCCAGGAAGCCACATGAAAGTTCGGTTCCCCTTCCCACGAGTGTTCTTAATTTATTCCGAAGTCGCGTTTCTAATAGTGGTCTGAAACTCCAGCGCTGTGTGTGGTTTTTAAATTATAGCAGCAAACCGCAAAGACAAAAAGCCCATAGCCCAGGTTTTGCAGTTCCTGGATGTGAAGCTGACTGGCTTCCCCCCTTTGCTGCGGTGGAGAACTTTAAAAGGATCCTGTCAGAGTAACTTAGGATCACGATCTAGGCTGGGGAGTGTGGTGGGGTGAGAAATGATTTCGTGAATACTTTGGAAATCTTGGTTAAATAAATGTGGTAAGACGCTGGGTTTTTGGGGTTTTATTCCCTATCCCGTAGGTCTAGTGAGCATTTGCAGAACTGCACACGCGCCCTGCACTGGGGCTTCAGCTGCGCCCCCCCGGAGCAGGTCTGTCCGTGCAAAGGGCTCGTGCACCTTTGGAGCTGGGAGGGTGTGTGCGCTGCGCCTGCAGAAATGGATCTGGGCTGGTGCTGGTTTCAGACCCGGAGAACTGCCCTGGATCCAAAATCCCAACTGGGAAAAGCTGATGTTTGTGGCAAGGGGATCCATGTTTGCATTAAAAAAACCCCAAACAATCTCCCCCACTGCCAGAAACTCGCTGCTGAGTAATTTCTTTTTTCAATATATTTTTTAAAAATAAAGGTACATTTCAAAAAGTGCTTTTTTGAAATTAGCAGTTGCTGTTTCGGGGAAAGCCACTTTTACAGAGTACACTTCATCCGGGGCTGCCGGAAACCCTCTGGGTGCTGGAACAGGTAACGGGACTTTAGAGGAGTTGTCACCTGAGCAGAAAGACTTGGCACATTGGTCATAACACCTATTCAGAAAACTCATCTGAAGATAATTTTTTTTTTAGCATTGGATTTCTTTTCATTAGTCAATTTTAAAAGTGCTTTTTTTCAAGTAGGCAGTGACTTGTTAAAAATAGCATTGTGAAAGCTATTGCAGCTGCAGTTACAGGTGGACCTTCTTGTTCTCTTGCCATGTTGCTGCCCGTGGTGTCTGATGCCGGCACCGCTGCCAGCCCCGCAGTGCCCGCGCTGGAGGCAGAGGCAGCGAGCAAACCTCAGCCTCGGCAAAGGGCGATCGCTTAGAAATCACCTCACTGGTTTAAATCTCTGCTTGAGCACCAGGGAGTGAAAACCACGGCCCGGCTGGGTTATAATCCCAAAGCCCGTTGCCTTGCGGGAGGTGATGCCTGCAGCCCACACCTCCAGCACCGCAGCCAGGCCGCGGGACTGCAGCCAGCTCTGCCGTACCTGGGGAGCGCGGCGGGCGGGCGGCTGCGGCCAGGCTGGAACGTGAGCAAGGCACGCTGCGGGGGGAAGGCACCTTTGCTGTCGGAGGGTGTCAACCGTTAATTCAAGTTAACGGCGTTACTGCGTGACCCTGGCAAAGTTGCGTTTAGACCACACTGGCGTATGTTGCTTACGGGATTTTATTGTTCCAATTTTAATTTATAGAGGTGCTCATCTTCACATATGGTAACGTTTTCTCATTTTCCACTAATAAAACAGTTTTAGCTGCTGTGTTATACAGGATATTATGAATTATGTGTTAGTCTGTACTTTTCATAAGAGCCAGCTATTTAGACAGGATTTTTGCACTGGCTATTTTTGAATGGTTAATTTGAACATTCCTAGTGTGTGTTTTTGAGTCTGCTGGGAGGGACAGATTGACAGCAAAACCTTAAGTAATAGGTAGCTACATACAGACTCATTTATAAAGTCCATTTTCTTATATGAGAGATAATATTGTCATGCATAAAAGATGCACGTAAATATTTATCGTGTAGGCTGTTGTGGTTTTGCTGCTGCTGGATCCTCACTGGAATAGAACTGAATTGTAGATGAGAGCCAGGTCCTCATTCACGGTTCCTTACAACAGCCGTGGCGCAGAATTACAGATCACCTGGTTTACGTCCTGCTTAAGATCTCTTCTCATATCAGTTCAGTTTGTTAAATCCTCAGGAGTTTTAATTTACAAATATGTAGGAGTTCAGTCATTTAATCACAGATGAGGAGAGGGTTCTGAAAAGGGTTTGAAGGGGGGGTTAAGTTTGGGATGGGGAGTGTGTGTGTAAATCCTTGTGTAGGTATCGTTAGAGGTGTGTACATGTGCTGTGAGACCGGGTGTCCAGCCGAGGCCTTTAGGGGAACATGGGTTCGCCCTCCCCACTGCAGGACCAGAAGCTGGATCCTCTTTCCTTCATACTGGCTCCTCCAAGTGCTGGTCTGGACTGGGAAGATCAGTCGCATTTGGAGGATGTTTCACCTGATAAGACTTCCTGGCTCTGCTTGTGGGCAAGGGCAGCGGTGGGCAGGAGCTGAGGTCCATCACCCATCCCCTGCTGTGCTGGGGTGGGCTGGGAGCCTGTCCTGGGAGCCTATCGTGGCTTCTCACGTGTGGTGACAACACAAACTCGACCCACGGGTTTTACAAAGTGAGAGCATTAAAGAGCTTTGTTTTTGTCTTAAACTTTTCCAAACAACCTTGAAGTTTCACGAGCGTGGGTCAGCACTGAAATCCAGATTGGCCAAGGACAAATCCTTTAAAAAACTTTGCAGTTTTAAGTTGCTGTTAGTATAATTTTGCTGCTTCTCTTTCTTTTCACTTGCTTTCGCACCTTGGCTTGATAGCTCTGGGCTGCAGACAGAAACCTCTTTGTCTACTTCGATGTAATTTCTAGTGAGAAAAACAGGCTGTTTACAGGAAAACTGCAGAGAGGGTGTGTAGGGAATGCTGAAGTTAATATTTATTTAGTTCGCATTTTAATAATTACTTTAAGAATGAATTTGCTTTAAATTTTAAAAGCTTTATGAACGAAGCTCACACGTTCTTGGCAAGGTGGCAATTATCTAGATTATGTTGCTCATCAGGGTGTTTTTCTTCCCTTGGTGATTTTTTTCTCATTTGGGAAGGATTATTTATTAAGGATGGAATTTCATTTGAACTGATAAATGTTCGTAAGAATTAACTTAAAGTGTGTGAATATAAGTGAATTCTTTAAAGAGGGTGGCGTTGTTACATTTGTAATTAACGTAGAAGATGTGTCCTATAATGCAGAATGCTGTACAAAGGCTTCAGGTTTTGTCATCTTTAAAATAAACAGAAATCACATTTCCTCAACCTCAGCTATATTCTGTATAAACATATATTTGAAGAGTGGACTTGGTTCTTCTGTAGCCGCTGGCTGGGAGGTGCAGCCTTCTCGTGTCTTGTGCTAAAGGTATATAAGAGTTAAGATTTTACATAAGGTGTGCTCCTGCTTTGAGCACTCCTCCCATGGTAAACAACTGCAGTCTTGTTTTTCCCCTTGACCGAGCAGGTGTGTCGAGATCAGTTAAGCAGAACTGCTTCCAAGCAGAGTGTTTAGCTTGTTGGCTTAACACTGGATGTCCATCTTTGATACCTTCACCACCCAGGAGCCACCTTTATGCTCCATCTGTGGTCTGTGAGAGTCCTGCTGGACTTCAGGTGGCTTGGAGAGCATCTCTGTTGTCCTGCCCCATCCTGGAGGCACCGTGTGTGTGCAGGAAAGCGTGAGCTGAAGTTTTCTGAGAGGGGAGTGGTGTTGCAGAAGCATTTCACAGCTCTCCATCAAAGGAGATGAAAAGCCAGTTCCTCTCGCAGATGCAGTTTGAGGAGCAGCGGAGCTCTGTGGGGAGGCTGGGGTTGCCTCACCTCCAGAAACGGGATGCTGCTGCACCTAGGAGGAGATCAGGCCCAGTTTTGTGGAGCACATTAGTGCTCTAAATAGGAGTGGGTTTATAAACAATGGCAAATTTAATGCTCTGCAAAGCAGCACTGAAAATAGTAGCCTGCAACTTAAGCAGTGGAAAGCGTGTTCTGGGTGACCATTCGGGGGCTGTTCTGCGTTCCTGGGCTGTAGACTGTGCAGCGCTGAGGGACCTGCCCCGATCTGCCAAGGGGAAAAGAAGAGGAGCTTTGTTATCATTCAAGAGGAAAAAGGGTATTTAAATTAGAGAACCAAGTTCACCAGAAAGTTTAACGCTGTAACTGCTACCTGGATAAAGAGAAATATTTGAATGACAGAGCTACAGTGGCAGCCCTTGGTTTGTCACCCAGCGTGTTCTTCGTGGCTAGATGCACTCTCCTTGGAAGCTCCTGTTACTGGTCTGGAGTTACAAGGATTTGTTATTATGTCTGTACCCAGAGTAACACATTGATGACATTAAATGGAGGCATTTGAGTAATTCGGCTATTCAACAATATTTTTTAATCACTGAAATCTCAGTTTTCGCAATCAATCTTCTTATCCTTGCTTTCTGGTGGATTGATGTGGCTGTTACTTTGGGGACTGGAATTGGAGGAGTTATCTTTTGAGTAGACAAGTGATTGATTTTGGGCATTAGACATTCGCCGAGACGTTATAAACATTTGCCTTTTCCTACTTGTACTTTGAAGTGACCTAAAGCCTTTCCCAAACAGGTCAGTCGCCTCCAAAAGTTACCAAGAACATCTTTATACTTTCCTTGACGCAGTAATTGTAAAGGGGGACGGCCGGGCAGTTTGCTGCGTGGTGTAACCTTTCCTCCTCGCCATATGCGCACAGCTCTCATTATACTCGTAGGAGAACTACATGTGCATCGAGGAGAAAAATGGGTCCCATGTGTCAGAGCTGTCAGGAATTTTTTCTTCCACTACATTGCTTTGCTTTCTTTCTACCTACAGGAACTTTGCAGTTTTTGCACCTTGTTATCCGCTGCCTGTCAAATGTCACATTTTCTAATTCCTTATTCTCAGAGCTGCCGCGATGCCGCGAAGGCTTCGGGAAGATTTCGCAGTGTTGGGTGTTGCTCTGAAAAACCTTCACTGCAACACGGAATTTCAGCTTTAATAGCAGAGAGAGAAGTCAGTGACATAAGCAAATGTGATGTTATTTCTTTAATTTGGTCTCTCTGCTGAAATCAAACACCTTTCCGAGGCCTAATCTGCACAGAGAGCTTCTCTCCCCTTTGTTTAAAAATGTGACACACAAAAATCTAAGCTATAAATAAAAATCCTCTCTCCTCGAATGTTTTAAAAGCTATTTAAAACATTAATATAAATAAAAACCAAGCCGGTGTTTATTCAGCATCTTTGCCCTTAGAAGCGCATTAGGGCTCTTTTCAGATAGTGATGTATTTATGTCAGCAGCTAGCGAGAACTTTCAAAAAACTTATTTGGCTTAGGCAGGATCTAGATTCAGCAGGAAAAATGAAGCTTGAAAGAAGAGGAGAAATACGTCCCTGTGAGTGGAGGTTCAGTAAGTGCATTTTGTAGTGCACAGTGTTTTAAATACATTTTTAAAGTAACTGTGGATTAGTTTAAGGCAAAGCTTTCCCTCTATTGTAAATTCTCTCTGTTTTATTAATCTGTCTGACACATCTTGTCGTATTTTTCTCTCTTTCTTTCTTTGCTTTCTCTACTTTTTTGGGGGAAAGATAAAATAGGATTGGTTAAAAAAAATGCAGAGTAGCTATAATTGCTGCCGTTGATCTCCTTAGTTCAGACACTGCGGTTGCTAGTGCTTCGCCCGCCCCGATGACCTGCGTAGGCAAAAATGCAGTGGTTACTTTTACGAGTTTCTGTGCCCATTTTTGCTGATCTGGCTTCAGAGTTTTGGGAACCAGGCATTGGACATGGAAGCTCCTTCTCTCTCTCAGCCGCAGCTTCCATTGCCTGTGGAGAGGTGAAACCACTGTGTTTTCAGTTAAATCCCTACATGACTGGTAGAAGAATTATCTTAAATGGGATGGGAGATACTAGAAAATGATCAGTCCTTAACAGTGTTATCTAGTGTCTGGGGTCCAGATATTTGGGGCTGGTGCATAAGCTTTGTTTATTCAATGCCTACGATGTTTTGAACACTGCATTAGCATGACTTAATCCTGCTCGTGACTTCTGTTTTACACCGAGTACTTTGCTTCAAAATCCTCCCCAAAATGTGGCTGTGATTTTATTGAGGAGGGTCCTGCCTTCAGTGGTGAGATCGTAGCGGCAGAACCCGGGCTTGCACATCTGTGTGCTGCCGGCAGCGGCCGTGCCTGTGTTCATTAATAAATCGCTGCTAGATGAATGGAATAAATTAACTTTGGGATGTCTGTGGGTAATCGATGGCGGCGCGGCTTTGCCCTGCACGAGCAGTTGGTGTTCCTGCCCAAGGTGAAGTTCCTTTGGCAGTAAGCAGGGAGAGTGGCAGAATTGCAGGCGGCGAGATGGCTGAAGGAAATCAAGCTAACAGAAAAATCAATAGAGTTTCTGGCCCTTAATCACTGCCTGCAAAGGGGAGAGGTCACCCCCTCTGTAATAGTGCTAATTGGTACAGAGAGAGGCTGATTAACATTTTGCAAGTAAGCTCTATTTAAAGGGAAGTAAATCTAACAGGAGATTTTATGGAGACGCAGCGATTTTATACACGTAAAAATCTTCTTTTGTGTGTTATACATTGAGTTTGAAGACTGGGTTTTTTAAATGCTGAGTGCTTGAATCCTGCTGCCTGCAGCTCCGCGAGCTCGTACGGGAGTGCTTGCAGGATCAAGCCCCCACGCGCTTAATGTCTTTACTCTAGAGTCCATCCATTTTTTGGTGCATTTTATCTAGAAGTTGAACACGTGTGTTACATGTGTAACACGTGTATGTTACCCTCGCACACACGTGCTCTTATAGATGAGATTTCCTTTAGCAAGAGCTTACTGTAAACCCCCCACTAATAAACGCCCCGTTGGCTGTGACATCCAGAAGGCGGCATACGTAGGGGTGACGCCAGCAGACTGTGCTTTACATCATCATCTGCTTTACTGCGAAGCCACAAATGACTGTAGTGACAAACAGACTGATGGGAGCGGTTGTACCGGTGACGTGTAGCTAACGCGGCATCGTAGGCTTTACAGCTTCTTGACACACTGACTGTTTTTCCCAAGTCAGGTTTATACTGCCCATAGTTTATTCTGACGTTTTAGAAAGCCCAAAGTTGTTTTTTCAGGTTTGATACCCAGAAGTTGCATAAGAAACTAGAATAACGGGAAAAAAAAGGCTTAAACAACCTTCCCAGTGTGGCTAGTATGAAATTATTTCAATTTGTTTTCACTAACATAAAATTTGGAAATTAGAATTTCTCTATCTTAGAACAAAAAAGCCAATGACAAAACTTCAGCAAGGATTTTCCCTTTGTCTGTTTTTCTATTTCTTCCTTTTCTGTTGAGGCATAAGAAATTCCAGGAAGACAGCGTGGATGTGAGAGTGCACAAACATATTTGCCTCCACCAGGGCTATCTTTTAAAATTTGTAAGTTGGGCTTGTGTGAACGAATCTTGATAAATCGATGCAATTCAACCCAGAAAAATTACCAGATTACAAGCAAAATCATTTTCCTGGAGGGAGAATTCCCACCACAGTCTCTTTTAAACAGCAATTGAAAACTGAGAGTAAAGTTGAATTGTTAAGACTTGGGTCCATACAGTGTACAAACTCTCCTGAGAGCAAGGTGAGAACTGGTGTTGCCCGTGGTTGAATCGTCCGTCATGTAGCTTTAGGTGAGTTAAATCAATATCCGAAATCCCATATTGCAGTGTAATTTAATTAGAATTGTAAATGATTTTGTCTGATATAATTCATTATCAGTGGGTTCAAGTATGAAAAATTTCCTTAGCTAAAGATTCTTTACCAAAACCAGCCCCTTTCTGTTCACCAGAGCGCTGGGATTTCAGTTTGCTAACAGGGTAATTTTGTTCTGTATCTTCTCTGTCAGCATCTTGCAGCATTTCTCCCAAATACGTGAAAATCTGCTGTTCCTATTAACATCTGCCACTTAACAGTTCCCATGATCTGCTGTGTTATAAATAATTTATTATATCTGTATCTTTTTATTTCACCGCAATGATCCTGTGCAGGGGATGATTATACTGGGAAGGAGCAGAAGCAGAGGGGGGGTTTGTTTTCTGGGTTTTGTAATAGTGTTGTAGGACATAAATCCCAATCCGAAAGGAGTCCAGAGTGATCTCTTAATTTACTTCTAAAGTCATATTTTAGCTTTGAATTCCTTACTAGCAGATCATATGTTATTGATATCTTTTCATTCCCCGTCATTCCACTGGCAGTCTGGAGCTGTTTCCCAGTTGTCGAAAAGAAAGAGCTTCTTAATGCGGAAGCTGCAGTGGTTTTCAGATATTATTTATTGCAATGATCAGTTTTTTCTTTGGGGTTTTCCATGTTTAACTTAATTGCTTTTTAGTTTGAAACCAAGGTTTAAAATTATTACAGTTCCCCCAGGTGAAAAATTTCATTCATCCTTTTCCCTTGCCTCATAAAACTATTTAAGAAACCACAAAGAGTTGGCCAAGAACTCCAAAATGATACAATTCATTGCAAGATTAGAGCATCTATCCAAATCTACATGTTGATTTTTAATGCTCCTAAATTAGATCCATCGGTTTGTATTTACAAAGAGAACTCTCCTTACCCACCAAAGCTCTTGCTGTAAATCACCTTCCGTCCGTCTGGCCAACACCTGATTGCACATGCCATCGCCAAGAAGGTTTCAGTGCTGTTCTTTATTATTTAATGATTCAAATACTTTTTTTTTTTTTTACCTGCTCCCAAGGGCCAGAAGATTTATAATCCTTTGTGGGCCGCTGGAGCTGCGTTATTTCCTTTCACAGTGGCTCCGACTCCCATTCCGAGTGGTACTTGCAGGGTAACTAATATTATTTCCTCCTCCTACACTTTCCTTTTCCTGAAGCCATCAGATAACGGTTTGTTTGTTCTTAGTGCTCTTGCGATGCACTCCGCAACCATGGGTTCTGGACTGACCAGATTCTCTTTCAGTTTTCCCATGCTTCCTGTTCGGGGGAATGCCGGGGGGATTTGGTTTGAGATCGTGCTCCCTCTTTATCCTAAAATCTCGGTTTCCTGTGCCTTGCTCTTTTGCAAAGGGCATGCAGGAGAAAGCTGGCTGCAGTATGCCTAAAAAACTTCATGAAATAAAATAAAAATGGCTAGGAAATTGTCCTTATATATGAGATTTTTAGTCTATCACATGTGCTGTTGGAAATATATGAAGGCTTTTTTCACTGCAGTTGAAAATTGGGGATCTGATGAGCTCAATAATACTTGTATTTTATTATTGTCTTTAATGATATACCTACAGAGCTTTGCATTAAGTCATCTTCAGCGTTCGAATCCAATAATAGTGCTTTTCTCTGTAGAGAGTTTCTGCAGGTAATATGCTAGAAAGGTTTACTGCAGTGGAATCCCTTGCAGTACGTAGCTTCTGGGCATAATACCAAATATTTCATCAACCCTCTGAAGATGCATGTTCCTGAAGATCATGTGCTCTTTGCGTTTTCCAAAGTCTTTCAAAATGAGAAAGAGAAAAAAAGAAAATGGAAAAACCAGGAAGAAAAGTGATATAAACTTCGATGTTCAAATTTGAGATTACCTCTGGGAGTGAAGCGTCATCTCTTGGAAAACCTCGTGAGATCAACAGAATGATGCAGGTTTGAACATCTTTGGTGATGCATTTTAGGGAAATAAGTGCAAAAGAAATCTGGTTCAGCTGAACGACTGGGGAGACTTGCCTTAAAATATCTTTAGATACAATATAAATGGTTGAACACAAAATTACGTTATCATTAAACGGAGATCACTTTGCACAGGAGGGCACGTAAGACTGTGGGCGGTGCTTCAGAATACAGGAAATCTTTTGTCTGTAATAAGGAAAAAAAGTTCAACATCGTGTTAAATGTTTTCATAAAAGAATGAGCTTTCACAAAAAGTAGTTGTGAATTCAGTCAGTTTTTCCTTTCTGCATCATTATGAAACATTGTTTTTAGAACCCAGAATCTCATCTATTCCTCTGATACTCTTTTACTACTCTTTTTAGTTAAATTTTCAAACTTGTGAGCGGTAGCGCACATAATCCTCATTTCTTTTTATTATTTTAACACTCGGAATCTGCTCTATCTCCTGCCGTTCCACAAACAACTTGCCTTCCTTCCCTGGTGTCACACTGACCCAACCAAAGTCTTGCTTGATTTGTATGTGGAAAACTGGAGTCCTAAATGCTGGGTTTGGTAATTGGATGACATAAAAAGCAGAATTCCCTTCCTTATTTTGTTATACTAATATATAGAATTTAATATGTTTTTTCCTGTGGCTTTTTTTTCCACCGCTTAGCGATTTAAGCATTACTATGTGGTACAGACTCAATTTCCTCATAGCTTTTATGGATTTAATTACATTGAGGGGCTTAATTTGCTTTAAAAAATCCTGGTTTCCACACTTGTGGAAACTGAAGAAAATCAATTTTTCGCAGTTTCTGCTCCTTGTCCAAACTACCGTGGGGTAAAACGAGACTTCCTAAAATCCGACAGAACCATTACCCTGTTGCTTTTTACTGTCTTCATCATACAAGAGTGTAAAATCAGATATACACCAGTATAAAACCAGATATACACCAGACTCTGAGATACGCTTCAGTGAATGCAGCTTTGCCAGTTATGAGTAGAATTTGAAATATTGTTTAAATCAAATATCTGGAATCTTGGATGTGAAAACCAGTGCTTGAATTTTTCAGGTCTTGATTCTCTCTCATTCGGGTCTGGCAGGGGAAGGGCTGCGGCTCGCTTGAGGCTGGTGAGGAGTGAAGTGTAAAAGCAAACTCCCCCCTTGAAGGGCTGAATTCAGTTTTGTTTGGGTTTTTCTTTTTATTTCTTTTCCAATCCACTGTCAGTACCAGAAAAGCTTTATATTGCTGAAGTGATGTTGCTAAGCTCCTGAATGAGCGGAGAGGTCCCCAGCTCGCGGAATGTCCAACATTTATGAAAACTGAGGGAATTTTAAAGTCGTTTTGGATATTGGTTTTCAAGCAGTAAACGGTTCTCCACTGCCGGTGATTCTGTTGGTTGCTTTAGGCAGCCTTTGTGTTTTCATTCTCATACGTGGTATTAAATAAAAAGTACATATGCCTTATTTTCAAGCTCAGCCCTTGGCCCCAAGAGCTGACCTCTCCGTGCAGCAGCAGCGCTGGCCACATCCCCCTGCTTTGGGCAGGTACCATGGCAAATGCAGCAGCCTTCCCCTGCCCTCCCCTGGTATTTTTGTATCCTCCTGGAAGGTGGCAGCACACAAACAACTCTTGCAAAACACAGAAGCTGTTCGGATGCCACGTCACAGAATTTCACAGGGATGTTTTTTCATTATCTTTTTTTTTTCTTTTCATTTTTTTGAGAAGCAGGCAGCAAGTGGTACACAGGCCAACTGGGATACTGGGAAAATACTCAGCATCCTATCCATTATGCATGGCAAGTATCCTTCAGGCTGTGGGACGCATCAGCAATTTCAGAGCTTTCAGCAGCTTCTCCTGTGGTCCCACTCCTGCCCGTCTATCATGCAGGCTGCCAAGGTTGCCCCATCTCTCTTTCATTTGATATGGGCTGAGAATGACAGGCAGGGGAGCGAGGGCGAGCGCAGCCGTGGCCGAGCGGCAGGCGGGCGCGCGGGGCTCTGCGTACAGCTGCCGAAAGCTGTCAGCATCTTGCCAGGTCATCCCCTAAATGAAGATCTTCCATCATGGTCTTTCTTCGTGGCTGGAGACTTTTCCAAATCCACCACGTGCTTTTCCAGAAGCCCTGAACAGAAGTCACTGTTCACAGGGATGAAAAGCATGGCAGAGGTTTTCCCTCCTGTGCCTTCAGCATTCAAAGGCATCTCTGTTGTCTCCTCGTGCTCTGCTATCGTTCAAAGCCTTCCTCGTCTGTTCCCTTACGTTGTGCTCTCAAATTTTGCTTTTTTCTTTATTTATTGCATCCCATCCCTTGTGTTCTGACAGGTTTCCCCAGCCTCGCTGGACAGCCGCACTCCCTGTCTTTGCCCCCATCTCCCCGCGATCCCCCCAAACCCCCTTTTCTCAAAGCACAATTTCAAGTGAGCTGGTGGGGTGTCAACCCCACCATTTCCCTGGTCCCATTTATGTGCCCTTTGCTACCCTCTGAGGGCAAAGCTGTCTCCTCCTCCCGTTTAATAACAAGTAGAGTGATGGCATTAACTAACCTTTCCATGTTGCCAGGAGTTGTGAGATCAGCTTAGAAACCACTCTGTCAAAAAAAAAAAAAAAAAGCCAATCTGTATTAACGTAGTATTAGGGTGTATACAATTTTTAACGTTGTAATCCAAGGCAGTAGTAGCTGGCTACTGCTGTGCAGTTTCCTTCTGAACTGGTGATGTTGCCCCAGGACTTTTAGTTGCATTTGAAAACAGGAAAAGCCACCCCAAAATGCCCCACCGAGGTGGTGGGCTATGCCTGTGTGCACGGGTCTGTTACCGGGGCAGCCCAGGAGCACGGAGGAGAGCATGGTGTTTCCAGCCTGGCGGGGTGGACCCGGGCTGTATGTACCCATAAAAAGAGACTTCTTGTCATGGGACATTTTTTCATTAAACCGCGTTTATCCTGCCTCCCCTATTCACCCTGGAAAGTAAGCTACTGTGTGAGCAGTCCCTATTTTTAATAGGGACATTCATAAATAAATGAGCCTCGGGAGAGGCCAGGGAAGAGGTTACATCTGCGGTTAGAGATGAAACGGAGTTTCATGAGGGCAGGATTATATTATTTTGGTTATGAATTTCTGCACGTTGCTTTGAAACGCACGGAAGTCCCGGCTCCTTCAGCATTGAGGGGGCTCATTTTGCAGCTGGAAATCCCGATCTAAAATACTCGCCGTGCACAGTCGTGCGCTTTTGCTGGGAAAGGGGCACTTTGGAGAGTATTTTTCTTCCCTGTGTGCCCCAAGGAGGTAGAGCATTTGCCGCTGATAAACCCAACAGGTGCCCGGGCTGGTGGGTACTGGGGCCAGTTGGCTTGCTGCCGGCCGGCTCACAGTGGCTATATTGTGTCTCAAGGTTTTTGTGTGCTTCCATGTCCTTATGAGGGATGGTATAACCCAGTTGAAATACATACTTAAACTCCTGAGGGATTAAGTGTGTTTCCTTTGCTTTACAGTTCAGAATTTTACAGTTTCTTTGTTTGGGGGTTCTCAGATTGCTTAATGATTTTTCCCCCCCCCCGTTTTGCCCAGATGTGTATAATAGCAGTATTTGAACCTTACTAGGTTTGCCAATTTTATTACTCGACATATGGTATATCCTTTTATTTTTGTCTAGTATGTCATTCTTCTGCTGAGAAATCCCTTGGGACATGCTTTTTCCTGATTATTCCTCGGTTGCTGGGTTTGTAACTCTTCTGTCCTCTGAAATTCAGCGTTTCACCAGTGATTCAAGAAGACAAAATGTCAGATGGTTTGCTTCTGTCTGAAAAGTATTGTTTAAGCTGTCACTTATTGGAAGTATTAGGATAGATTAATGTTAAAATAACCCCTTCCCCACCTCCCCAGTAACCTGTTACTCTGGCGTAGGAGAAGCAGCACAGGAGAAGGCGCTAGAAGAAGCGGGTGCTGCCGCAGCGACTCGATGATCTTAGAGCTCTCTTCCAACCAGATGATTCTATGAAGCAGGAGCATGCTGTGCTCCTGCATGCCCACGAGCAGCTCCTCCACGGGGCCAGCACTGGCGATGTTGGAGAGCCCAAACTCCCTAGCAAAGAAGATGAGCTCGCGCGTGTCTGTTTGGCCAGTGTGGTGGTGTTTTGGGGCGCTTCTTCATCCTCGCCCCAGCTTCTCGCCGAGGTTTGGGGGATCACTCTTTTATTCCACCTCTGAAGTGTTCCTAGAGCCTGAACTCTCCTCTCCTGTTCTCTGCTCTCGGCCACATCGGGAGCTTACAGAGGAGACTCACATGGCCAAGTTTGGTTTCCCATAATATAAAGATACATCCGTTGCTCCGAGCATTATGTCTGCATTTTAAAGTTGTTTGGGAGTACATTACTCTGTCCAAAGCCCTGCGTGTGTGGCTCATCCTTACACGTTTATTATGTATTTATAGTGACCAGCATTTGCGGAGATTGTTTTCCTGGTAGGCTCAGGAGTGGATTCTTTTGCGGTTTGCATCTATATAACTCAATTAAATAGCATTAGGATAGACTTACATCAGCTGAGTTCTCAGCCCGGAATCCAAATAATGATGGTTTTACAAGTGATTTTTCTTTATAAAATTTTATTAGTGTTTTCTTCTGAGTGGTTTCTTAAGCCTTTCTTGCTTTATAGTAAAGTCTGCCTGTAAGAGAGCTCAGACTAAGAATATTTTCTTTGAGAGTGAGTCAGAGTCTCAGAATAATTTGTAGCCTGCTGAAACTATCCCCGATGTACTATTCGCATGATAACTCTTGTATAAGCTTCCCAGTTCAGTTGTAAAGGCACAAATCACTTGAGTTCTGTAATTTGTTTCCCACGCAATGGGAATAACACATGGCTTTCTATTGGCAAATATTTTGCTAATGCTTGTATCTGCGTTTGGAAATTATAAATTGCTGTCTGATGCTAATTGCTGTTAATAACAATAATAAGAACCTCTCAGGTAATCTTCCATATAATGAGGAATAAAAATAATTTCCTTAAAGCGTTGCTAATATTCACAGTAGAATGCTTGGCACGTTATTATATGCCTTGAGAAAGAAGATTAAATTCTGCGTAGCAGCTAAATAAGTGACGGTCATGTATCAGCCAGGAGGGCCCAGTTTAAAAAAATCCTTTTGTTTTCGGTCGATATAAAGAATAGGCAGAAGGAGGTGCCCACTGTGTTTTGCCATTAAAAAATATATTGCCCAAATGACTACTAACCTTCCTGCGTTTTCCCTGCGGGAAGGGGAGCAGCACAGTGGCGTCAGGTGAATTAGCAGGGTGCAAGTTGTCGTGGTCCTCACGCACTAACACTGTCCCTTCACCCCGAGGGATGGGGCTTAGGTGCTGTACGATACCGTGTGTAGTTAGGGGAGATTGTGGCATGGTCCTGTAACACTCCGATGTAGATTCAGGCTTTTAAATAGTTGCCCATAGGACCCACAGGCAACAACCCTCCTGGAGCCCAGTTTGTCTTACCTCGCTGGGATGAACGGCTTAAAGTGGCTCCGCTGGAATTCAACCATTGCCTTCCCAACAATCCAGCTATTTCGGAGCTGATACTCAAACCCCTGAACCATCATCGCCAGCATAATTCATCCTTCACCTTTCACCATGAATCGGCCAGCCCAGCTCCGGGGGCCGCACTGGGGTGATCCTGTCGGCGATACCTATCGCTCTGTCGTCTGACTTCCCTGCAGTCATTTCCACACCAGACACTCAGCGCTGCTTTCTGGCCAGGCTCATCTTTCCACAGGCATTTCAATTAAGTGCTGTGAAGGAGTGAGGCCGGTTCCCTTACAAGTACTCGGGGCTGGTGGGTAGCTGGATAATGTCTTTTTTAGCTGTAATTTAGGCAAACGTGTTGTTGAGGCAAAGCACTTGAATCCAAAGTATATTTTAAAATAGATAAAAGGTATTTTAGCACATGTTCTGTTCTTAATATGCCATTTGCTCTGTGAATGGGGAGGCTTTTCCCAGCTCAGATCCTCAGGAAGGCTTGTCCTCAGGTGCTGGTGCAAGTGCCTGTGAAAACTTGGGTACTGGCCCAGCTCCTTCCTGGCTATTGCCACCCAGCGTAATTTTTTAAATGACTTAAAATGAAAAAAACCCAAAAATTATTAGCACTTAGAACTTCATAAGTTCAGAAGTTATTCTATTTAGTGTAATTATTCATCTTATATTATTATACTTCTAATTAGATATATCAGTGGCTGCATTTGGTGGAGAGCTGTTTTGGGTTGCAGTTGTCTGAATTCTGGGGGTTTTGTGCGTGTGGAAGTTGAAACCTGTGCGAGCGGCGGTAGCGATGCGCTCTTGCAGGAGATGTTAAATTCCTGGCTGGGTGTTGGTTGGTAGGATGTTGTTTGTCTCTGATGCGTGTGATGGTATATTAATAATATTGCTTAGATCTCAAGTGCCCTGTGACACGTCTGGAAGGATTCGTTTCCATTGCTGAGGATACCCTTAGGTAAGAGGATTTTTTCCTAGTGCTGAGGGTTTTTTTCAGATTTACTGAAATAGTATAATTTATAACATCTACTGAAAAATATCCAAGAAGGTTCATCTTCTGTTCATGATTTTTATGACGGGGGCAGCATGCTGAGAGCCCAGAGTAATTCTAACCCGCGCTGTCCCCATCGTGCTGGTTTTACAGCAGACATTGCAAACTGCCCAGTGAATTTATGTCTCCCCGAATCCAGCTTTTCTTCTCATTTTCAGCACATTTCACACCCGCTGCAGTCTCCCCAAGGACTGCTCAGTAGCGGATGTTTATGGGAACATTCACAAAAATAATATAAAACTTGCAAGTTCCTGGGTTTTGCCAGGATTCAGTACACCACCAGCAGCTGTCCTTTTATTTACGAACACCACCCCATCTTACACAGACTTGTGTGTACACACATTTATATGTATTTCTTCCCGAACGCTGACAAACCGGTAAAATAATTGAGAGTTAGACTGTTTCATGAAACTTTCCAACCGGGGAGCCATGAAGATTTTTCTAGCCACGGGCAGGATCCTTGCAGGCCGCTGGGTTAATTTGGATTAAGAGGTGATTCTTGTCCTCAGTGAGTTCTGGATTTAAATAGGCAAGTGTGGGAATGAAAAAAGGGAACATGAAGTGACTTCTTCAGGCTCTGGCTGTGGGCTATTAATACCTGACCTAGGTAAAGAGCCAGGTTTTTTTGCTTTCTCGTTCAGAGTATTATCTACTTTAGGATCAAGCCTGCAGGCTTCTCAGGCAGAAAGAACTGAAAAAGAAAAAAATAAATCAGCTTTTCTTAGAGCATGACTGTGCAGTAGTGTGCGAAAGGCAAATGCAGCGTTGAGTCTGCAGCAAGGCATTTCCATGGCGGCAGGGAACTATTAATGCCATTAGCAGATAGGCATCTGGAAAAGTGTGCACCGTTCTGGTCTCCCCTAGGCAAGAAAAATGAGTTCAAATGGGAACAGGTGCTGAGAAGGACTTGCTGGGATGTGGGAGGGAAAGAGGAGCCCGACTTGCAAGAGGTGGCTGAAAGAGCTTGGCTTGCGTGGCCTGGCAGGACAAAAGCTGGTGTGGATACGATTGCTCTATAAATATATCGAGGGGTAAGTGCTGGCGAGGCAAAGGACCTGCCTAGGCTGTGGAGCAGTGTTGGCAAAAGAACAAATGGGCGTAAATTAGCTCTGAGGAAATTTAAGCTGGAAATCAGGTGCAGGTTTCCAGCTATCGTAAACTTGTTAGAATTTCTGAAACGGTGATCCTTTACCTGGGACCTGGTGCCTCTGAATAAGAGGCAGCGCGGCCCCATCGGCTTTATTTAGCCGGGGGAGACTTTGTTCAGCAGGAAGGCTGAGTAACTTGCTCAAGGTTTACACACAGCTGTTAAAAACAAAAAATCCGTGTAAATGCCTGGCCCGGTGTCTTGTATTTTGATGAAATTACCAAGGAAGTATGACGAGTGTGTAGTAGATCCATTATTTGTCTGTTTGCTTCTCTAATAAAAACTCATTCCATTTGGAAATCTTGCATTTTGGAATTTTTTCCTACGAGCGGCCCTGTCTGAATTCAAACTGTGAGATATCTGCATTATTCAGAACAGTAGCTATTCAAACCAGCTGCAATCGGTCACCTTTCTTCATCCCGAGGTGCTGATGGACCTGCCTGGACCAAGACAGTTAACCTTGTAAAAATACTGAGGGGTTGGAGAAGCTGCCCTTGAGACCCTGTCGTCTTGTGCTCAGGGTCGTGTTAGAGGGTTGCGCTTCTTCCAGATCAACCCAACTACTACATTCGAGGAACCTTGGGCCCTGGCAAAGCCCAGAGTAGAAATCCACCTCTGAAGCCCCGATGCCTCCTTAGCAGGCGCAGCAGCTGCTGCTTGGAGAGACCCGAGCGATTGCTGGTGCCATCTCATTTCAAATGGCGATTGAAGCCTATTAGTCTGTGATCGCTAATCAGAGGGGAAGTTGTTTTTTGTTGGCTCTTATTACTCATTCCACTTTGTCCATATTAGTTCCAGGCATAAGGTGATTGCTGCTCTGCTTTGCCGATACACGGCGTTCCCAAGGGACCCCCTTCCCTAAAATCTCGATTGCTCCTTGCAGCCTGTTACAGCTGTAGAATGATTTTTAATACTTCTAGAGTTCTCAATGCAAAGGAGCTTTTTATTATTTTCATAGGTGAGGGTGACATAAATGTTAAAGTGCCTCCTGTTACTTGAGATTTAATTATGAAAGCATCCACTGGAAAAATAGTATGAGCCTGGTGTAATCAGCACTGGCGCAGACCTGCTAATCTTTTCATTTGGTCTAGACGTCAAGGATGCTTTGTACTAGTCTGGCTGTAGCGTGATAATCTAAGACCTTCTGGACTGAAAGTTTGGTGAGCCTTTATGAAGGGAAAAACTCCTACATGAAACCTCTTAAGTTTGCGTGTTCCTCTTTAGCTGATAAATGCCTGTTTGATTAGTTCATGGAAAAGGTATTTGGATGAACCTGACCGGGGAGGCAGCTCGGCTGTTAATGCCTCCGCGTCTGGGAGAGCAGCAGCCCCTGCGTGCTCGCAGTCAAAACAAGGTGCTGGGCCCGGCTCTGTTGGGTCTTTGAACTGGGATAATTCTGGTTCAACAGCGTTTCTATTTGCCATGTTACTTTATAAAAGATTTTTTTAATTAGTTGAGTTCCTGAAGAGATCCCCAGTCCCTGGCGTTTGGTCAGAGGTGAAGAAAATGTTTCCTTGCGCTTTTCTCTTCCTCGTTGTTGGATTGCAATAATCCTCCTTGCTATCTTATTTTAAACCAAAGATTCTAAATAAACACTAAAGTAATTGCCAGTGGTCTGTTTCCCCCACCTACCCACGTAGTTATTTTTCATGCGTCAGAGTCCAGTTTTAATCTGTAACATGGTTTCTGTTAGACCTTAGCAGCTTTAATTAAGGAGCGGGTGGGAGGGTAGCAGCGGGAGAGGGAGGGAATCCCCTTTACCTGTGGGCTGCATTGGGAAAGTCATTTGGGGTCAAAACAAAGAAATTCTCTCTCTCAACAGTGGCCAAAACTGAATGCCTGAGGAGGAGTATAGGAATATAAATGAGGTCTTACATTTTTGATGAGTATTCTAGTTCTTTGCATGGAAATACTCAGATTTTATCTACCCTGGAAGGATTCCAGTGCTGCGTAAAGAAAAATCACTGTCTGAATAAAACCACTCTCCGGTCTGGCACAGCACTGGGAAGTGCTGGTACAGCTCATCCTTCGGGAAGTCGTGATGACGTTACCTCTGGGGTAGATTCAGCACGGTGTTGCCTGAACTTGTCCTTGCTGGGGCCAGACCAGGACGAGCTCCCAGTGTGCCTGCGCTGGTTGCACTGACCTGCCCCAGCAAGTTTATCCTGAGATAAAACTCGAGCCCCCTGTAACCTCTGGTGTTACCTTAGAAATAGATGACCATGAGATTAAGAAAACATAAACTATGGGCGCACAGTGCAATTACTTTTTTTCCCTGGATGTGAAGGCGAAGCCCTGGCTGGGGCGTTTCTGCAAATTCTTGGCCATGTGCTGTGCAAACCTCTGCGAGAAGGGAGCTGGGGAGCCGCGGGGTTGAGCTGGCGACGCGTTGCTAACCGGGCTCTCCGGGCTTGAGGTGACGTGTCCTGCTGATGGCCTCTGGTACCGCTGCTCGGTGCTGGCAGGAACCCTTGGCTTGGCGTTCGCAGTCTCAGAGAAGGCGTGAAATACTTGAGTCAACAGCTCCCGCACTCCCAGATGTGTTTGTCTTCTTCTGCCCCCCAAAATAATCTCATGTAAAATGAAGATTAGACTCTGCTGCTTATTTGTGGGAAGAAAAGGCAAAACAAAATAACACGAGGTTGTAGTCTTCATTGTCTTTTGAACAACTAAGCAGGAGAAACAACTGTTTTTAAATACCCCTCTCTGAAATATATTTGTATATATAACCTATTTAAGAGGCTCTAACTTCATGGAGCAACATTTTCTCTCCTTTTTCTACCAGAAGGCTCTTTTATGCACTGAGTGGTGCTGGGCAACAGGATGGGTGCCTGAAACGAGATTTTTCCTTGATTTGGCTGAATGCTCTGGAGCGAGCTGAGAGGCATCCCGAGGAAAGGCTCGGGGCTCGACTTCGCCCGGTGGCTCTTCTCTCTGAACTTAGCAGATCGCGGTGCCAGGTTATCTCTCTGCCAGCATTTAGAAGCTCGGCTCCATTGTCAGCAGCTTGTCTGCTAATAGGCACAACTGTTCTCCATCAAGGCTGTGCGAGCAAAGCATCTGGAACCGGGGAGCGGGAGAGGAAACATCGCCGGGGAGCCCCAGCAGAGCACCCGCGCGGGCTGCGCCAGCGAGCTGCCAGACTCTAAATATTTACAGAGCAAATGCATATGCTTGGGTGTAAATGAAGTGCTTCTAAACCCTGTGAGCAATCTTCCAAAGGGCTCTGTGTACGCCGTAGTGTTGAAAATGTATTTGAAACCTCTGTTTGTAGGAGCGTGTGCATGGAGAGGAGTTGCCAAGGTGCCTGAAGGAGCTGGGTGCTGAGCTGCCTTTCGCTGCCGCGAGGCGCTTGCACTCACAGTTTCTTTGGCCCAATTGCAGTTATTTTCTTCTTTTTTTTCTTCTTTTTTTTATTTTTATTTTTTCTGGGACCACAATCTGAGAGATTTTGTGTTTGTATCATTTCTGCGGCCATGAGCAGATGATGTATTTCAGAGCTGGAATTTTTTTTTTGTTACTGTGAAGCCAAGAGTTACCCCTCAACTTTTCACCACTCCACGAGTGCTCAAGTGCCAAACTAAGCAGAAAATTGTATTTACTAAATAGCACAATTCTGCCAGTTATTTTCATGATGTGTTCAGAGTTTCAATGACTTGTAAAATATACTTAGATTTCTTTCTCATTTTAATACTTCTCTTCCGTGGATTAAAGAGGTAGGTGGGCTGAGCAATACCTTCTGCAGCAGAAGTTTTGGTACGGCGCCTGTGCCCAGCTCATCAGAATTTTTAATAGCTATTTTCCTATCTGTCTTTTCTCTTCTTAGTACAACACGCAGACACAGTAACCATGTGCTTTTTTAGTTTTATTTCATGCTTCCTCTATAAATCTCAGTTTGTAAGAAGCATTACTAAATGTTGCAATTCATTTCACCGCTTCATATTTAATGATTACCATGTAAGAGCATCTTGGGACTTGCCTGCGCAGGAACTGCAGTGTAATTAAATGGAGATATACATTTAAGGTCTTGCCTACCTAGGGAAATACATTTGAATTTTAGTAGGATGTGAATTTTAAAGCAGATTTTTATTTTTTTTCTCAGGATGCCTTTTATGGGTACTTTTATTTCAGAATAAGAACTTTTTGTTGTAAGCTGGATTTTGGAATTGCCAAGTTAGTGTTTCTCAGGTATATGCACACACTTTCCTCACTGAAGAATTTGAACTCTGCCCCCCCAAAAAAAATCTATGTTTCGACTGATATTTATTTTGGTTATAGAATGTGACAACATTAATTTTAGTTCCAGTTTGTAATGATTTTTTATCCCAAGAGTTTTCTTGAGAGCAACTGATGTGGTTTTACGATCCTTTCTTGAGAGGACCTGATAGCTTTTTATTTTTTATTTTTTATGCATTTCCATGGATACAGAGATGGGATAGGTTATATCATGTCCTGATCTCGGCTCTGGGACAAGCAAATGAAATTCTTTGTTTTATCCTATACTCGCCAGCAAGGAAAGCCCGCTTTGATCAGCGGTGCCTCGATGATGGACTTCTGTCTTTTGTCTTCTTCCGTATATGTTCCTGCTTTCCTAAACAAAGGTTTTGATCCCAGTCTAGATAGTATAATGCACTTCCATTACCACAGAAAAGACTTTTCACGATTCTGGGTTTAGTTCTCTGGGAAATGAACGTGGTGTCCCAGACTCCCAGGACACAGGGTCTGGCTTTCACTCCTTTCACAAAGACCCTCAGTCAGCTCTCCTCTTGAATCCAGGGTACGGACGCCCTGGGGAAATCAGGCCACTGAGGAGCAGGGCGGATTCCACCCCCCACCCCCCCGATACTCGGAAAACATCATATTGGACTAGCACTTCGCAAACAAGGGTGACATTTGAGGCACCTGGAAGGCAAATCTGACAAGAGTGGCATTTCCATGTCAATATTAAAAAGCTCCCGCATGTTCACTGCTCGGTAGAGGTAATATCCATTGCGTGAGCTCCAGGAGTCGGGCAGGAGCGTTGAGCCCTCCGGGTGGGCAGTCAGTTCATCCTTAAATACCATTTTTCTAGAAGGATTGTGCCCTTTTACACACTGGCATCACTCAATTACCGCTTTGATGTTCTGCCAGACCTGGTGGCACTCCTGAGCGAGAAGCTGCGGTTGGGTTCAGGGGTGAAGGCTGCCCGAGGTTTTGCGTGGAAAGCACCGAGTTATTTCAGCCTATTGATGCTCCTGCAGTGCTTAGGACAAGCTTTGCTTATATGTCATTATGTTTCCTATTATTTTTCTTTTAAGAAGAGCCTTCTAAAACAGCAAGAATTGTGCTGTGTTGTCCCTATCTTTGACCTCCTTTGGGCAAAAAATTTCTTGTTGCCAAAAGCCAGGACTAAAGTTACTGTTGTTTAAGCTTTTAAAGCATTTGAAAGGATCACTGTCACAAAATAAATAAATTTAAGCAAGCAAATAGGTCATTACACCTTAAAAAAGGGGGAGGTAATGCTGATTTGGTGTCTTAATTGGTTTCCAAGCTAAAATTAATAGCGTGTGGAATCCCTCTTAGTAACATGACTCAGAACTATTTATTTTTCAACTCCTCTTTTAACTCCGGCTGAGATTGATGGGTGTGTTATCTTAGCATTCGGGAGATGCAAGCAGTATTGGAATGACAAACATTTCTTGACAGCTTTAGAAAGATGGATGATGTGATGCCCCTGCAACAGGTTTGGGTCTTTGTGCTTTCTAATGGGTCATCGTGTGACTCTTGCTTCACTTTCATCCTTAACGAAGGGGAAGGAAAGGTGAGACCTAATTATTGGTTTGAGACGTCTTTGTAACTTGACTTCTCAGTGTACAGCTTCGTCGTCCAGCCTTAGCAGAGGAGCTAACAATGGCCGTCCTCGGTTAATGGTCCCGGTTTGTGCCGTACATGGCTACTGGATTTAACCTGCAAAGCTGGTGCTAAGCGATTAAATAGACCTCGGATATCTGTTACTATATTGTACCTCATTACTTTATTTGGCAGATTACACATTCTGCATAAAATCATGGTTTTATGAGGAGAGATCCCTTTTAAAAACTAACCTACTGTGGGTGAGAGTCCTCAGGCTCGACCAGAAACTTCGTGCAGTTTTGGAAGCACCTCTTGCATCTCTTTTGATGAGCAGAGCTGCAATAGCTTTAGGAGAGGATGTCTTGACAGTGTGACCTGTGTGGCCTGACGCATCGCATATGCAACGTACTTTTCTTGCTCGTCTTTAACAGACCTGTGCAGGCTGAGGAGCCTTGGCTGGAACCCACAGTCCACAGAGCTGCAGCTCTGTCTTCAGCTGTCGAGTCCTGGGAGGTTTGGTAACTGTCACATTCCTCAGCGGAGATGAGCCTTTCCTTTGTGGTCTGTGAAATTAAAAGGAAAAAAAGTACTGTTAGCGTGTTCATAGCTTTCTGTTGCATTCTGTACAGGTGGCAGAGAGCAGAGCAGTTTCTCTCAATTTGCTTTATTGCCAAGATTTTTAAAAAAAGTAAACCATTGTCATACAGATGAAGTTACAGAACTGCACTGGTGGAGGTGCCTTTGATACTATCTTAACATTTAAAGCTCTTCAGAACCCTTGAAACTAGACTCCTCTTGGCACTGAGAGCGCATGGTGGAGTGGAGCAGCGGGGCTGTTCTCTTGCCAGCGACGTGTAAATCATGAAATCCCCCGCAGAGGTTTCTCGCTCTCTCGAACATCTGAACAACAGGAAAAAGTTGATTTGAAATTTTATTGTAAAGGGGATACTTGTAAATTCTCTCCTATAGACCCAGTAGATTCCCTAAATGTGCTGTGTGTAAAAACATGACTTGAAGCTCTTCCTGATATCAACTCTTTAAATGCTTTAAAGGAATAACTCTTGTGGAATGGTTTTATTAACGTGAAGAGGTTTGAGCTGTGGGTGAGTCCAGCGGGTCAGTTCTGCGGCAGTGGGGCAGTGTAACCGCACCGGGTTTCTGTCAAGGACCACCGATGCCACTTTACACCCCTCTTCACAATCAGGCTTTTTTACTGGCACATTCAGATTTCATTCCTTGTGTTTTTTGGGGGGGGATGGTTTTGAGTGTTTGGTTTTTTTGTAAATATGTTGGCCAGAAGGAGCTGTGGATTTTTCTTTTGCCAACTACAGATGGACCAAAGAAAATTTTCACAGGTGCCAGTAACTTCAAGTAAAAATGTTAATTTATTTCCAACAGTAAAAGATGTTTTGAATAAGTAATTTCTGTGTGTGCAGCCTTTCCATCGCCAAAAGCAGGGAGCCTGCTGCTTTCTGTTCGGGGCTACTTTTGTCTGTCCTGGTGAAAGTAAAGCCTCGCTAACGGCTGCATCAGCCAGGAGCAGTTCCAGCGAACGCAGCGAGGTGTGGTAGGAGAGCGCCGTTTCTGGAGGAATATCGGGGTGCCTGGCAGGAAGCACATTGCGGTGGATTAGTGTTCTTGTCATTTCAGTGACAAATTATAAAAAGCTGATTAAAATGACCTGCATCCTGGACGCATGGGTTGGAGCCAGGAGGCGTGTGGAAGTGATTTAAATCTCACATCTCGGTTTCCTTGCTCTAATCTCCTGGGCCAGAACAGGGCAGCAGTGAGGCCGCTTCATTTTACAGCTCTGTCTTGTAGTCACAGGGGACTAAAAAGAAGCTGACACTGATAGTCTGGAGGGCTGGCGAGTTACCTGCCCCTTTTCCAGCTGCCCTGGCTAAAGCCAGGAGCTCAGGATCCCTCCGTAGTTACGAGGGAGAAATAAAGGCTTTGCATCTCAATTAGACAAGCTCCTGCCTCCGTTTGCTCTCCGGAGGAGACGCATGTCTCCCAGTTGACTCCGCACCTCCTGCTTGACTCAAGCGCTTGTGTTGGGCAGCAGAAATACTTCCCCAAGAGTTCCTGAGTAACAACTTTATTCCACCACAGGAATTTGTCTAAGCCATCTTCAGTATCGGATTTTATCTGCAGTATTGCTCAAAGCAGCTGCGCTGTGTCCAGAGGACCTGGCCTTGTGTATTTTAGGACATCTAGTAACTTAAACCAGACACTGACCTTGTGCAATTCCTGTCTTCAGCGAAGAGATTGTTATTTGAAGTTTTGTTTGTTTTTGAAATTACATGTTGCGCTCATGGCATTGCTGGCGTCGTGACAAATATGATTTAACGCAAAGGAATCTCTGCAAGAAAACGGCTTTGCAGAGGGATTCAGGGTGTAGTTTGGTTGGCCTAAAGCTGGTATTTTTCTCCAACTCTAATAATTGTTCCTAAAATATATAGAAATAAAATAGTTCCTGAAGAGCAGGAAGTCTGTACCTCTGCATCTGACATCACTTATAATTCATCATTAAAATCTTGCAAACGCCCTGTGTGAGTCGGTGATGGGTTTGGGGTGATCACAGTCCCGTTGTTGAAGTGTGCGTAGGTAGGTTAAGTTTCTGCTTATGATACCAGGGATGAATGTTCCTTCATTGCCTTATCTCCATGAGCCTGGATAGCAAGAAGAGTTTAACCCCAAAACAAGAGACACACTGCTGTGTTGCTGCTTCTGTCTTGGGGAACATGATGCACCAACTCAGCGCTGGGAGCTGAGTAACAGCTTCATCCTTTCCCTCTCCTGTTCTCATATCTAGGGTGACCTGCTTCAGTGACAGGGAGCAAACGATGAAAAGATCCGGAGGGAAATTAGTTGTATTTTTGGCCACACCAGGTTGTTTTGTGGGTGCGGTTGTCCTGTGCTTTGGAAATTGCTCTCTTTGGTTCAAGGAGCCTAAATATGTTGATGGGCAAGTGCCCTCCTGGAAGTGGGGCCGGAGGAAGGCTTGGAGTAAGGAGCTCTGTTTGTGCATGCAGTAGTTGTGTGCTAAATAAAAAGCACTTGTTGGCAGTAAATATTTAATATTATTAGAAGTCTTTGGCAGCTGGCCAGAAACCAGTATTTCTTCCCGTGAAAGCTAGTTCTCCGAGGTGGATCACATAAGGTGAGAGCCTGTCTGCGGTACCCAGCTTGCATTTCCCCTGGAGCTGAGGCTGACCTACGTGAGACCTCGGGATCTTGCTCTTTAGGTGGCTCATGATGTCAGCACTTTGCAAGATTGAACAGCTTAGAAGGGCTTGGTTTTATTTTATTGTTATTTCATTTTTGTTACGCTATCTTCTTAGCAAAGTGTGATGTTAGTGGGAAGAGCTGGGCTCGTCAGTGGTCACCCACCCTGTTTCCTCTTTACTGAAACAGGAGGTTCATGGCTTTTCTCCCACTTCAAGTCTTGGACATAAGGTGCATTGAAAAAAATGAGACAAAACAAGCTTCTTTTTTTTCTTTTTTAGCATTCATTTGCGCTAGCAAATTTGATTCAAGGATGAAGACAAGAAAACTCTTGTATATAGGGGTAAAGCAGCTGAAGTAATGCCCTATTATTTCATTTGAAGTTATTCATGCAACTGAAGACCGCATGTAGTCCTTAATTATCTTTTCCTACTTCATTAATCCCTTGCTCACCGCAGCATGCTCGGACACACACGTGCATTCCCAGCGTCTCTCCTCCCACCCTTGCTGCGTTTACCCGGCTGAATGTCCCAAGTGTGTCCACCCCTGCAGCGACAGCGGTGGGCTTCAGCGGTGACGAGCGTCATGTCTCAGGATGCGTCTGTCATCCTCAGCTCCGTCCTGTCCCACGACGTCATTGTCATGGTGGCACTCACGGTATTGTCATGATGGGACCCGCGGGTGGGGCAGCAGTGTATCAGGACCACGGTGCTTTGACACTCCTGAGTGTTAACACGGTCGTGCCCTTTTCATGCTCCTTGTAATGGTGCTTGCGATACCACTAAAGGGTGGTGTTTGCCCAAAGTGCTGGTGAAGGGGCCAGTAAGCTGCAAGAGCTTCGTGATGGCTTGTTTTGTTGGACAGACCCGCTGAAAGGGTCCAGAACGGTGTGCCCAGCCTGCCAGCAGCCCTGGGCACTGCCACCAGTTAAGTGCACTTGAGTACTAAGTGCGACGTAAAACCTGAAAAATTCTCAGCTTTGGGGGCAGTAAGCGTCTCTGGGAATCCCAAGAAAGTCACAGGCTTGTAAGTGGTCAAGGAAAGAACAACACATAGCTCTTGATGGGTTTCTAAACACTGGCTGGTAAGAAGACTGAGTCTTTTGTGGAAGCTTTTTAAAAAACAGCTGAACTGTGGCGATGCCTTACCGAGCAGAGCGTCCTTGGGTTTGCTGGGACATGGCAGTTGGGGGTTTAGCTGCCCTGCTCGGTCTGTAAGTAACGTTGTTCGGGCTTGCATCAATCTTGTTTTTAATTAGAATCCTCTTTGAAATGGAAAATATTAAAGCAAATCTGTAGCTAGACTGGGACCTGCAGAGCCAGAGGGTTTTCAGATACCGCCTTTAAAAAAAAAAAGAAAACCATTTCTAATCCTTAAAATATTTGCCTTGCTTTATTTTCATATCTTGAAGACAAACAGGTGCTGTGTGCCCTTTATGATTCTCAAATATACAATCTCCAAGCCAGCAATCTCTAAAGCCTTCCCTTGTTTGTACAATTAGGGTGGGATTTTCAGAATCACTCACTGTTGGTCTGTCTCTGCTCTCATTGCAGTCAAACTGCCGTTGACTTCAGTGAGAACAGTGTCAGATCAGCACGAATGCTTTTGAAAATCTTTCCTGTTGCTGTTTTTTTCCAGTCACATCTGTGTACAATTGAATAAAAGGACCTTTGTAATATACTTTAATTATTCTTTGTTGTTTTCATATAAAAGTGATTGAAAGGAAACCAGAAGAAAACCTATAATAATAATCTTCACTTTGATCTTATTTACCATAAATTATATGTTATGTTTTTCTTCTCTTTTTATGTAATTATATATTACTTTATCACAATGTAAGATAAATCACTGAAAACATGAGGAGTAGAAATAATTAGGTAATATGGAAGGGAAGAGCGCTCGCAAAGGAAGGAACTCGCCTCTGTGGTCTGAAGGGTTTCCCGTGCTGCTTATAGCAACTTTCCTTTGAATGCTTGGGAAATCTGGGAGACTTTCCAGGAATGGCTACTGCTAAAACCTGGTGAATCTGGAGGTTGCGTGGCCAGCTGCCAGGAGTGGCTTTCTGGACGTCACCTTCCCAGGACGCCTCAGGTTATTGTCCAGGTATCCGGACTCCGCTGTGCCAGCGTGCTCTCCCCCTGGCTTTGGTCCAGCCTTTCCTCCTTGATTCCTTTTTCATTTCCAGCGTGCGTTTCAGTGATGTTGACTGATTTCTCTTCGGGAAACCCAAAGGGGATCAGAGCTTGCTGTAGCTCAGGGGCAATGGGACAACCCCAGAAGCATCTAATTCAACACAATCAGTATTTGCAAGACTTGCCCTGTACAGCCCAGCTTCACCTGTGGCTTTAGACATTCAGTGAAGTGCTCAAGTGGGGAGTCTGGTTGTACTGGTCGTTATTTGCATTGTGTTAAAAATGTTTGCACGGATCTGTAAAGAGATTTTAGCTGAGGAGAGGCTTCAGCCACCACCCACACCCATCCCAATGGCTCATATCCACCTCCCTGCTGCCGTGCAAGGCACAGAGGATTTTGGAGACCAGCAGCGCTTCAGTGCAGGAGGAGGCAACTGCTCTTCGACAACAGCCTCATCTTCTCATTCACTCGTTAGTGCTGTAGATTGCCCTGAACTGCCCTTCAGAGAGAAATACGTACATCCAGAGGGCAGCTCTGCTGCCAAAGAGCACGTAGAAGCCTGCTCAGACGCAGGGGTGGTTTTGCAATGGGAAGACCTCTGAGTTGCTGTGAATTAAATTGTCTTTTAATAGCAGGGTTCCGCTCCGTCTTTAGACTCATGGGATTATCAGTTCTGATGTAAATATGTGTTTAGCGTTAGACTAAAATGTTATGTCAATACATGGAAGACCGGTTGCCTATTTCAGCCGCCGCTGTTTCCACCATGTGTCACAGATTAGAGCTGGCCCTGGCCAGGGGCCAGGCTGGTGCTTGATACACTCTAAATCCAAAACCGTACACAAGAGACTTTTTCTAGCCTAAGTGTGGGTGATCTGTCTGATAAACTATATGACATATTGTTCCTCTTAATGCACTCTATTTATGTTTTCATGTGAACAGGAGTAAAGGTATTGAACTGTCATAACTCAGTGGTTAAAATCTCTCGCGCAGGATTGACCATGGATGGCAAAGGCGGTGCGTACTCAGGGCTTTCCATCTGCTCCGCTGCCTCAATTAACTGCAAATAGTCAGGCCACTGTGTTTGAAAACTTAATAGGTGGTGTCGGTGTTTAACTGATGAGATGGAAAGAGCGAGAGGGCATCCTGGAAATGCACGGGACACCCTCGTGCTCTTTCTGTATCATGTTAGTCCTTGAAGTGCCAGCGCAGCGTCTGCAGGGTGATGCTATGGCTTTGTCCAAATAAAATTATTAATCTGTGTCCTCCCAAGGTCTGAATGATTAGCTCTACCCTCTGCACTCCCTGCTCTTTCCAGGACATAGCTTGAAGAAATTAAATGTTCTTCAATGTTTCACTGAAAAACAAAGTGGAAACCAATATGAGGAAGCTGAAGAAAACTCCCCCCACTGTGTAAGCAGCTAAAAGCAGTAATGTGACAGCTAATCTAAGAATTGTTAAATGTTTGCAATATAATTACTGTATATTAACTAGATGAGATCTACACCAAGAGTCTGATGAGCCTGCCAGAGAAATAAACCACAAAGTACTGGCTGGCCTGATTTATTTTCTTCCATCATCATGTTTTAAATGTTCATGCATACTGATTAAAATTTAGGTTAGGGGCTTGAACGCTGTTGCCAAGTTTAGTTGCTCAGGGATTTTTAGATGCTGTAGGTTTAACCCTCTGTCTGTCCTTTCGATGGCCGGCTTCCCAAATACCCAGGGCAGATAATATTCTGCCTTGTCCAGCTGAACCGATGCATTCAGACTTCCTGAGGAAAGAGCCTCTTGAGTGCTTCTAAAGTATTTATTTATCCAGGATTCATCTTACTGAATTTACTGTTACCAGGCAGTTCTCGGTTGGCCTGGCATGAGATAATGTGTTTGAGTTCACTCTTTCATTCCTGTAGAATGATATTTGAGAGGCACTTTTTTTTTTTTTCATTTTTTCTAAAATATAGGGGAAAATAATTTCAGGTGGGGAGAGAATTTTGCTGAACATCTGGGAGCAAAATGGGAAAAGTTTGATAAATGACATGTTGCTGACATGTAATAGCAACTAGCTCAGTGAAAGAATCTAGGGCAGTGCAAATAAAAGGGGTTTTCTTAACTGTAGTTCAATTAGATATGTAGTTTCGTGCGTACAGTTGACAGTAACAGATTATTCAGACTGTCAGATTTTAAAAAGCGAAAAAAATTCAGACTGAAGTCATACAGTAATCTTAATTTCAGGAGCAGCCGTGTCTGTGCACAACAGACACGGATATTTTTGACTACTTAACTCAGCAGAGAAGTCTCTTGTTCAGAATTTGTCTTCCGTTCAGGGGTTAACTCCTGTATGAAGTATATGGAAATACTTCATACACTGATTATGGTATTGTCCAGTTATACTGATAATTCAACCGCATAAGTTTAAATTCTTCCAAGTGTTGAGTGTCCAACTGTTCATTTCAGTCATTTTATGTTTGAGACACATTGAGTATAAAACTTGTGCCTTATTTTGATTTTATCCACCACTCGTATTTTGCTTTCTGTAAGCTGAAGTACTCCCAAATGAGCCGGAATTCCTCACATGCACAAGTGTAAACTGGCAGTAAGCTCAGAGCAGTCAGACTTTGCAAATATAAATAAAAATTGAGTCTTTGTAAAAAACCAGCAAAATTGAGCATAGCCCAAAATCAGGACCAAGACTTCAGCTCTGTAGAATTTTTCCCTTGTATTGCTCTACCAGTCTGATGTCAAATGACATTTTTTCTTTCATTTACCATAATTGTCTCTGAAATGTAACAGTGAAACAAACCATTAGCAAAATGCTGAGCTGTCAGAAGCAATCACTGCTCTCGGATACGAACGGTGCTTTCCCTTCTCCGAAGGTACTCGTTGCGGTTTCCTATGGAGGTGCTTTGTGAACCATGCAGCACTTCAAGGGCAGCGTTGTAGCCGTGAAGGTCTGGCTGGTCCCTCTGAAGTGAGCTGCTGGGGCTCCATGTACTGGGGCTTGTAGACTCCCCTGGGCTCTTCTCCTAAACCAGGGTCTCCACCAGCTTTGGTTAGAGCTGGGACTGACCGTTGCAGATCAGGAGTATCAAACCAAGGATGAGAAATAACCTATTCAGTGCCTGTTTAAAAATAGATAAAAGAGTCACCTAGTACTGTACCAGAACACTCTGGAAAGTGAAAGATGTGTAAACTAACCCTTCTGCTTCCTGCCCCTTCCTCTTTCACGTGAGTAACTCTTGGCTGAGCAGCCTGAGTTTGCTTCAGAAATATCAATAACAAAACTGGGAAGCTTTGAGAGTCGGTAGGAACTGGAAGTGGGTCGGGTGCTCCAGCCCACTGCTCCGGTTGGAGCCTTCTGGCGAGGAAACCATCTGCAGGCTGCATGGCCCCAGCCAGCTCCACCACACAGGTGGAGGCGAGAAATGTTAGTGAGTTGGAGGTGAACTAGTAATTAAAAGCTGTGTTGATGATTTCAATACCCATGCTTTTATATTTCTTAACTTTTGCACGTTTAATCTGCAGCCTTCAATGCAAATTGACAACTGCAGGACCCCTCCCTGCAGAACCGTGGTGCTTTTTGCAGCCATCACGGGCGAATGGAGGACTTTAATATGCAGCGCAGGCTTCAGCCGAGTTACCCGCAGGAATTATCTGTTAATTTGTGTTGGCCGGCCCCTGGAGGGGGGGATAAGGCGGCTGCTGCTCCAGGGGGTTTCATAGCTGCTAGCTGGGGGTGGCGGTGCCAGTTTGGGGTCCCCTAGCCAGAGCCCTCCTTGCTGGCTCTACTGCTGCTTCCTCGACCTTCTTCTCCCTCTTCCCTGCCACCCGCCTGAGCCTCGTTCTTTCCCAGGTTTGGACAGTTTCACAAGCATGACAGAACGTGAAGATGATGCCTGCGGCCAAATTTCTTGGCTTTAGAGCCTGCTGTTAGCAAGTTTCATTTAAGCAGGATAACTTTAGCAAGTGGCTTGAGCATGTGCATGCGTGCAGGACTTTCTCGTGACCTTATTCCCAGGTATGGTTAAATCCATCAGGAAGATTACAGAATCACTGAATCTTTTAGGTTGGAAAAGTCCTTTAAGATCGAGTCCCCCCGTTCCCCTAGCACTGTCAGGTCCCCACTGACCCCTGTCCCTCAGCACCACCTCGACACAGCTGGGAAACCCCCCCAGGGATGGGGACTCTACCACTGCCCTGGGCAGCCTGGGCCAAGATGGTTCAACCTGAGGCTAAAAACGTCACCATGAGTGGAGAATATCGTCAGCCGTGTTAGACAGGATGATACCTGGCGATCTGTTCCCTGTCCTCATCACAATACGTAGGAGCAACAGCAGAGGTTCCCAAACCGTTACACAGTCATTCCTTGAAAGTGACAGATGGGAAGGGTGGTTCCTGTTATCTCGCAGCATCTGTAAATGAAGCGTCTTTCCCTGCTGTGCCCCGGTAGGGTTCTGCTGGGGTCCCTGCTGCTGCCACCGACCCTGTCCTCTGGCATTCCCTGGGAGTGCAGTCCCAGTGAGTAGCCAGACCAGTAATGTGGCCCTGTCAAAATGATGATGTTTGTTAATTTTGTCTTTTGGTGTGTAAAAGGTTACCTCAGCTTGCTTGATTTTATCATACAGCTGTTTGTCATAAAGTCACCGTAGATCTGTCTGCAGTTTGACTGTCCTGAGCTTCCTGCCAGTCTGGTTGGTTGAACTTAACGATTGCCTATGGTACTTTTCCTACATGTTCACCAGAATTGGGAACCTACCCCAAAACCTCAGACATAACATCAGTAGAAAATATTCTTTCTATAAATACATCCTGTAAGTAAATATATGCTTATTATTTTTCTTATTATTTTGGACACGTAAAACTAAATGGCTTCACAGTTTGCTGGATGGCAAAGTGCATCCAGCTTTTCCGGTGACTTTCTGTGTAAAAGGGATCGTACCAAAGCCTGCGGGAATTGCTGGTGTGAAGATAGTGCCGCCTGCATTTCCCCGTAGGTGATGTTTAAAGTCAAATTGGGTTGTGACATTAAATAACACCGTATGGTGTGCTCATTCCCTGCTGCTGGAACGAGATGCTCAGTGCGGTTTCAGTAGCGTTTTACACGAGTTGATTGATTTTGGGGTGGGTTATAGGTTCTCAGAAGTTAGATGATCTTGAAAAAACTTTAGTGTTTGTCTTTTAAATACCAGAGACACAACATTTGCAAGGGCTGTTTGTGTTAAATCAAAACTGGGGGCAGGGCTGTATGTTTATATGTAAATGAGCACCTATAAAAGCTGTGTCAAACCTGTCGAGAACAACCTCAGAATCAAACTCTACTTCAAATAATTAACTTCTGGGTCCTTGCGCAAACTATTTTTGTCCTCCAGGTGATTTTCTTTCTAAGGGGATGCCAAAAGCATTAACGCAGATTATCAAAGCTCCGTGAAAGGAGTTTGCCATTTTCGTTGTATTTCTGAACCTTCAAAACTGGAGATGAAAGCAGCTGCAGACGCAGACAGGCTGTTCCACGCATGGCACGCTCTCTGGCATCCTTTCATTTTCATTCTTCCCTTTTTTTTTCTTTTTTGTTTTGTATTACAGTTCTTTGAGGTTCCGTTTGACTCAAATATGAACAGGACAAAAAACAGACCACTGGTGCGAGGACAGATCAGGTAAGGCAACACACACCTGCTCCGGCGGAGAAGTGAGTCTGCACCTTCCTTTTATCTATCGCCAAGCTTCTCTCTCTCTTCACATGAGGAAAAAGAGCAATTTCAGACCAAAGACTTAAGAAAGAAATGCACCTCTCTGATACTTCTTTGTCTTTATAACTTTCACGTGAGGAGTTTGAGTAATCAGCTGTCCTGTGAAATACCAAATTTCTCAAGGCAGCAGGATTTCCCCTCACATGGTGCCTTTCTTCACGTGTGACGACCATGCGCAGTTGTGATCCACCGAACTTTTGCATTAGCTTGTAACAACAGATCTTTAAAATTTTGTGTCTAAAAACCTACACAAAAGCGTATATTGGTTTTAGTAGTCACATTGATCTGGTAGCTCATGAATATTCGTTTGACTCTCCCGGCAGAGGTATCTGCAGCTCATTTGTTTAGTGGTTTTGTGAGGCACCGTGTGGTCTTTGCCTTTTCTACATGTTTAGCGTAAAGCTGGGGTGAAAACTTCTAATGGTGGCATCTTAGAAAATAAAGGTTTGTCATCATTCAGTTTATTGTCATCCATTTGTAAATCTCTTCCTACACCCCTAAAAAAGCCCTGAATTAGCATAAGGATTTCCTAAAAAAAAAAAAAAAAAAGTTAATTCCTTCATTCACTCTGTTTTCTGGATTCAGTTCAGTTTCTCAAAGGCCGTTTTCCAGCTAAAAAAGCAAAGTGAAAAAGAACATCAACAAAAAACTCCAACTTATTTGCAAACTGAAACTGAAGGCCCAATTCATAAATGATTCAACAAACAATTTTAGTATTGCATTTCCATGATTTGTGCCAAGGATTTTTTATACCAAAATTAGGTTTTCCCTTAGGCTTCTGTGAACAGTTGGTCCTATTTATTTCTGTGTTTTATCCATCACCTTTGGAGAACTGAAAAAAATGTGATGGATGAAATTACAAGAAAATTGCGACAAAATAGTAAAGTGAACCTCGGGGCTAAATTCACTCTCGTTGTAAATAGTTAGAGCCCTTCAATAAACTTGTTCCAATTTGTTCTCGAAGATGGTGCTAATTACAGACTCCTGAGTTGAGTTAATTTTATTTAAAAACATGTTTTAGGGACCACTGCAGTGAGGGCATCTGTGGTACATGCAGTAAGTCAGCTTTAACTGTGCAGTTCAGGGAGCTGCGCTTCCTCCTCTAGCCCTGGAAGAAGGAACACTTGTTAGGAAGAGATGACGGGGCGGGGGGGCGGGTTATTACTTTTTTTTTATCATAGTCTACTAGCATGGCGTGCTGCGTTTCTGGAGTCAAAAGTATAGCTAGGAAACTGCCTGTCAACTCTGGATTCAGAGAAAGCAGTTTGTTTTTTAAGTTTCCGGTGTCCTTAAACAAACTCCACTGTCATCTGAATGCACCACAGATTGGCAAAACCATATTTAAGGGATTTTCTTACTTCCCCCCGCTTCATATTTGCTTTCACCGCAAAATGGTAATGCTGGGGACTTGGTGTAATCACTCATCAATCTATCTACCTGACTGTCAACAGCTAATTTCAGGTTCTTTAAAGTGTCACTTACCTTGAATAATGCTGGTCTCGGTCCCCGTAGACCCTTGAACACGCAGACCTTGTCTGGAGCTATTTCTGTGCGGTGTGCCAGAGGAGAATAATCCAGTGCAAGTGATCTAGCCCTGTTACATTTTGCCATGTATTCCCTGGTGTTCCTTGAACTCTTTCCTTCCTGGCTGGTTAAATAAACCCCTTAAACGGTTATGCGAAAACTAGTCAAAAGCAGCCGAGACAGAGATGGGTAAATTGTACGTAAGAGGCTGATGTCTTGGGAAGGAATCCAGGGAGTGTGGGGTATGTACAGAGTTCTTGGCCAAAATTTGTTTGACACTTGAGTTTTGACATTTTCTTCTCTTCAGCTGCTTCATATCGTGAAATGTTTGCTGCTTTTTAAATTCTGCTGAGTTACGATATCTGTGATACCCCATGCAATTGAGGCATCGGTTTATGACCCATCTTCATTTGCACTGTTTGTAAATATATTGTGATTTCTCTTCTTTTTTTTTCCTTTCTTTCTTTCCTTCCTTTTTCTTTATTTTCCATAGTTCTTGTCACAGAACCGGTCAGTAGGGGTAGCAGTTTTTGCATGGTCTGGTCCTGAGCTTGAGATCCCTTTTGAAGAGTGAGAAGTTTAACTCTCCGTTGCGTTGGCTCGCTGCACCTCCTTGGAAAGGCTTTCGATGGTGGCTTTAATGGGAACTTCTGCCCACTGAGAAACTACACTGAGACAGTAACATCTTTTGTAGAGGTTGTGGCATCACGAAGACAGTTCTTAGATGCTTTGAGCTTGGGCCAGAATCAATCTGGTAACTCCCAGTGAGAGGTCCTTGGTGTCGCTGGGTCATCTGGTCCCTGCATGAGCTGGCGTCTCTGTTAGCTAATTCATGGAGTTGGCTCCCTAGGAAATGTTACGCTGTTGTAGACAAATTATTCCTGTGTGTTTCACTTCGTGGTCTCCGCTTGCAGCTTCAGCCCTGCATGCACGTTCATGTGGTTCCCAAGTCCCCATGTCTCAGCCTTTTCTACAAGTTGCCAAGGACTTGGAGTTTCCTTTGGCGGCAGTGAAGAACCTCGATAGCTTTCAAAGTAATGTCCTGTGGCCAGGGCTGCGCTGTGGACTGGGAATGCCATGGCCTCTGAGGTCTGGCTGGGGACAGTGTCATTATGTTAGCGGCGACACTCAAGAAGTGTTGAAGTTGGGCAGCTTTGGCCTGACCATCTCTCCAGGCAGCACCCTGTGAGCCACAAGCCAGTTCTGCAAAGGTCTCTGGATTTGGAAAAACAATTGTTCTCCATCCTTTGTGAAGTTCTCTCCATATTGCATCAGCTTGATGGTTGAAGTAGTCATTTAGAGGCTCGGTGTGCCCCTGCTGTATTTGATGATGTTTGGCCTGGACGGAACTGTACAGACAGTGAGACAGACGGACTGCGGAGCTGGGGTCTGCTGTACCTCGGGACAACACTACAGAGACCTCTTTTGCCAGCCCCAAGCCCACTGCTGATGCCCGCAGGGAATCTTCTGCCACTAGATTTGTGACAAACAGCACCTGATAGACCATTGACCGCTTGCTTTGCGACGTCCTATTTAATTTGTAAGGCTCTGAAAAAAACTTTCCCTTTGAGCAGTGAGACGTAACCATCCTTATTCTCTATTCAGAGAGTAATCAGAGCCATCCTGTTGCAAAACTAACAAGAGCAGACCCAAACACAGCACGCTGCTAAACGCCATCCATCATCCCAGCCTGCCCGCACGGCCCCCTCCCTCCTGTAACCCCTCAAGGCTTGTTTGGAAATACAAACAGCTTGAGATGGTCTTCATACTTCGGTGTTAAACTCATTGAGCGTGTTTGTGTTCTGCATTACAACAACAGCTGATCCTGTTTTTCCTCCTATGAGTTGGTTTTGTGTCATTGACGAGGAGAAATTGCACGAGCTCACGCCACCTTAGACTCGACTGAAACGGCAGCAGCTTTTCCAGGTTTCCTGTTGGGTGTGATTTATTCCCTTGCTTTTTCAGGTAATGGATTGAATTTTCCTGCAGATTAATTTAAATAAATCTCTAGTATTAGCTGCAGTAGCTGAGTGAGCTTAGTCTCGAGGATGACAAGCGTCCTGCTCCATTATATTGTACAAAGTGGCAGTTTTGATTGCCCTTTACACAGAACTGCTCACACGCGTGTGAAAAAGCGGCCGTTTTTATGAACTTATAGTGCTGCTGGATCCTCTGTGCACTCATGAAACACTTAATAGTTGTACAGGAATAGTTTTTCAGCTTAAAAAAAAAAAGTCATCAAACAGCATGTTCTAAATAACTCGTTCACGACCGACCGTGTAGACACCTTCCAGTTCTGCTCCTGCAGTATTTTGCCACTTGCAACTGTTTTCTGTGCCCTCCTTCGCTTTGGCCTTAGCAGTGGCTGCAGCGTCTGCCTGCGAGCGGGGCTAGGACTTCTCCCTTGCTTTCCCTCCAGGTTTCATGTCACCCGGCCGTGGAGCACTGTACAGGCAGCGTCAGAGGGTGGTTCGGGCTGGAAGGGACCTCAGGGAAGCTGTAGACCAACCTCTGCTCACAGCAGGGACAGCTCTGAGGTCAGACCTGGCTGCTGCAGGCTGTATCCCGCCTTGTCTCAAAGCCCTTCAACAGGAGAACCATGTTCCAGGGAATTTAATTCTATTCTCCTTAGGCACAATAGTTGTGCACTCAAGCTTGCTTTTCCTTGCACATTTCAGAACCACAAGTCTGTTACCTTGACAGAAGAAAGCACAGCACTGACGGTGCCCTGGATGCCTCAAAAGAAGTCAGTCTTTGTGCTGGTTGGTGAAGAATTTTTCCTAGAGCCTCACAAACCTCCTCACTGAGCACTGCACAAGGAGCCGTGTTCTGTAGGAGGAGCCGTGTTCTGTATGGGGAGCCGTGTTCTGTATGGGGAGCCGTGTTCTGTATGGGGAGCCGTGTTCTGTATGGGTAGCTGTGTTCTGTATGGGTAGCTGTGTTCTGTACATGAGCCGCGTTCTGTACATGAGCCGTGTTCTGTACGAGGAGCCGTGTTCTGTACGGGTAGCTGCGTTCTGTACGGGTAGCTGTGTTCTGTACAGGTAGCTGCGTTCTGTATGGGTAGCTGCGTTCTGTACATGAGCCGTGTTCTGTACGAGGAGCCGTGTTCTGTACGGGTAGCTGCGTTCTGTACGGGTAGCTGCGTTCTGTACATGAGCCGTGTTCTGTATGTGAGGCACGTTCTGTACGTGAGTTTACCGCTTCTTACAGCCGTGGTTGATGGTTATTGTGGTTGATGGAGACACTAAGGCTTTTCCTAGTTGCTGACATTTCTTGAGTAGAGCGTTGACTTCGATCGGTTTAAACTATCAGCCAAACTCTCAAAGAATGGACCCCAAATTGCTCCTAAGCAGTAATGTTTCTCACTGATGGCTTCGATTTATGAATCGTAGTTATGATTGCAAATAGTTATGTTGGACATTCATAAACTGGTAGAAAATTGCACCATGTCAAACTTCCCCATTTATTCAACCCCACGTTGAGACTCAAGACTAGTTTGATGTAAAGCTGGGTTTGCCTGTAGCAGACCTACTGTTACAGGCGTGACCAAACCAGTGCTGAAGAACCGTGTGTGCGTTTAAAAAACCAAATCCTCGGTAATCACTGTTGATAACTCAGTGTAATTAGCTTGATTCTGTGCTTGCTAACGCTAATGTAGATCAGGAGTGATTCTACTGATGTTGGTGGAGCTACACTGATGTGAGCGAGAGGAAATCCATGTCCTCGGCTTACGCTGAAACCTGCACTAAGCATTTGGCCAGCCCTGGGTTAAGGCAGCACTTTAAAACCTCCCCGGGGGTTTCAGTACCTCTTCGGTTCCCATTTAAAGATCAGCCTCTGCTTAGCTGACTGCTCTGCTCCCTTGGGTGGTCATTTCAGACAGGTTTCTTTCTACTTAAGTTAAAACAAATAGAACAAAACCTCCATAAATCGACAGTTCAAGAATAATCATTTTGAAGAGATCAGATGCTTGTTCCCCGCAGGGAAACATTCCAATATTTTGTTTAGAAAATACCTCATTTTAAAGGGACTGCCCTGAGATCTTTTCGAATGATAAAAATGTTTCTTTTTTCGGTGGGAGGCTTTCCTCTTGTTTAAACAGGGCACGATTCAAAGCAGACACCACCACAGCAGCCTTTTCAAGCATTTTTTTTTTTTTATCCTGTCTGTATTCAGGCTTTATTATTTGAAAACAAGTAAACGCATTCCTTCCCCACCACCACCCTCCTGCTTCCTTGGCTTTTTGCACGCTGCGTTTTCCCGAAGCTGTCAGTGACTGTGTTTGGTAAACAAGAAATTAAAAAGGCAGCTTTATATTTTTGACATGTACAATTGCTTGTAGAAACGTAGTTCGTGCCTTTTGAACAGCAGGGTATTTTTTGATTTTTTTTCTGGCGTGGCCACATCGTGGAGGGGGGAGTGGGAGGGGAGGGAGGAAAGAAACCTTGAGGCTAAAACATAGTTTAATGAGAATAAAACCCACATCAAAGGGTGGACTAATGGAATGATATAATGCTTACTGTGTCGTTTTCCCGAAGGGGATACGGATGACAGTGCTTATATTTCAATTATCTGTTCACTGCCTGCATTGGATGTTGATTAAATGGTTCGAAGGTATTAGAGTCCTTTTGTGGAATGCACAGGAAAATGGTGATGCTGCACATTATCCTCAGATCAAAATGCCTATTAGCAGGAAATTATATGGCTCTAACTACGTATCTATTTTGTTTCTTAGGGCAATAAAGAGGGTTGTTTTAATAACTCTAACATTACATTCGCATTCGTTTCAGTTGAAACGAAGGAATTGCTGGTTATCCAGCCAGCGCCTCAGCTCGCTCCTCCTGCCCGGACCTCGCTGTGGCGCAGCTCAACACAGACATTCCTTTGCAGGCAGCTCTGGTTGGTACATATAAATCCTGCGGAAACACTTGACCCCTCACGCCTTGCTGCTGCTCAGTTCAGCCGAGGGGCCTTTACCGCCAAATTATTTATCTGAATCCCTAATTGCACGTGGGACAGTTGATAAATCGGAGGACATTGTACGTCGCCCCACGTTAGGAAACATCCCAGATGCTCATGTATAAACCAGGAGTCACGGTGCATTTGGCTAAATAGCTGCTCCATCTGCTCGTGGGGAACGCTGCGGAGAAGTGATACGGGCTCCTAATGGAGTTGTCTTATCCTCTCATGTCAGCTCCTCGCCGGGGGGTAGAGCCCCGTGAGCTGGAGGGAACCAAGCTATTGTACACTAATCCTTCCATCTTTGTGTCCGATACGAACGGGCCTCTTGGACGTTAGTTGTAACCGTTGACTCTTTTCTTTTTTAACCGACTAGTGATGAGTTATTTTCTTCAAAGGTGATGTTAAAGTGAGTTTCCCCCCTTACACTGCACAAACAGGCAAAACTAAAGCTCAAAGCCCAAGATCCTTTCCCCAGGTTGGTGCAGTGTTCTCTTGGCGGCTCTTCTTCCCGTGTCTGTCAAACATTTCAGGTTCGTGTTTGTAAATTTTGGCTTAATGCAGTCAAAATCCCCACACTTTGTTCCCTGTATTAGTATTGAATCTTATCTGGTTTAACCACAACAGCTTCATTATTCACCGTGTGCCAAGTGTTGTAGGAAATGTCACCGCTCAACAAGTCCATTATGGAGCTGCCTCTGATTAGAAGCTGCTATACCCTGAGCTGTGTTTACAGTGAGTCGTGTTAGAAGCACACTTCTTTCCGTGAAGGACAGAGTTTATCATTTCTTATACAAGTTATAACTTACGTGTTATCAGCTTCGCATGTCAGATAGAAAAGAGGGTTTTCTTACGCTTCAATTAGCTGTGCTAACACGGATGCTTGCTCTCCAGTCTTTATGACGAGAAAAGCTGCATTCCTGAGGTTGAGATATGTGGAGAACCTCTTTGATATGTTTTATTTAATGTTTTTTTGCTAGGGACATAGAATCACAAGGAATATTATAGATCATGCGAGACTCATTGCTGCCCATGTGTGACAATAATTACGTTGTGTTCGTGCACTTTGTTTTTTTGTTTTTTCCACCAAACATTTGTAAAATATATCTCTAGATGCCAACTGGAGATAACTACCGTAATAATAATAGTGCAGAAATCCCAAAATACAACTGTCCTCTTCACCCCTGAGGTGGAACATAGCAACTAGTTAAGAGCATCTCTAGAGTGTTAAAACGATCAGAATATCACGCGTGTGCTCGCAGTGTTGCAGAGGAATCTGCAGGTAGGCAGGAAAGATCTGACTTAAATTGCCATTTGAGGGGCTTGTCTGCTCGATTGCTCTTCCACCTAACAGTGGCCTAGAGCCTGATCTCCTCCTGCCGCCCACCCTCACCTCTTGTCCTGCTTTCTGTGGCTGTAGCGAATAACTTACTGCCTTCATTTTTGTTGCTCCTGGGAATGTATTTAGAGTCAGTGATCCTGTACCAAGAACGGCTGGACTATCTTTTCTCTTTGTTTTGAAGAACAGGTTGATAAATACTCTAGAACTTCAGTTTTCTCCATCTTAATGAGATTGAGAACTGGCCTGAGACTTCTTTACCCCACTGCGTTCCAACTGTTGGCTATGGGCTCAGTAGAAACACGTGTTGAATTTAATCACTCTAAATCACAGAAAAATGTGGAGAGACCATGTTATCCCTCCTGTTTGTCAGCTGGTCTCTGGTTCTTAAAGAGAAAATGGAGATTTTGAAATGAAATGAATGGATCACGTAAGTGCCGTGTTGTAAGGTTAGGTTTGTTAGGTTAAAGAGAAGGACTTAGTTTAAATATTATTGGGGCACATTTTTCAAATTTACTGTAGGTTTGTCTTGTAAGAACTTTAAAAAAATATTTACATTTTGGGGGCTGCAGGGAAGCTGTGAATATTCTTATTCCCCCTTTCACTCCTACCTAACAAAGGCATATAACAAGAAGCGTGCTAACGCTCTGCAGGGCTGCTCAGGGCTGTTATGGTTAGTGTTCAGGTGTGTACAGCAAGTGTAATAAGAGCATCAACATTTTCTAAGTGCGGGCCCTTTTCATTTTTCATTTTTCTCTTTTAGTGACGAGGCCCAATTGGAGCTTCTGTGAGTAACAAAGGGCAGCATCACACGTGTTATTTCTGTCTGAAGGTGCTATTGGTGAGCTGCACGTCTCCGCAGGGTTTGCTGAGCTGTCTCATCCCAGAGCTGGGGTTGCTTTGGTCTCAGTCCTCCCGGCAGACTCTTGAAGCCATGAACAATGAAAGAGCAGATCCTGGTGTCATTTGCCTACAGTTAGACTGGTGAAAACAAGAACAGGGTGTATTTAGGAGAAAGCTCCATGCTGAGGGTAGGACTCCTGATTTCTGTTTTTAGTTGGGTTGAAATCCCTTTTGCCTCGGCTTACCATACACATTGTGTCTTTGTGGAAACTTTCAGCAAAATCGATAGGGCCAGGTTTGATTTACGCAGGCATAAAAAAGAGTGATGGGTCCCTTTCAAGATGAAATTATTCTTTTAAATTATTGGAGTTTGTTTATGATAGTTTTAAAATCCCTCACTCTGGCAGGGGAGACAGAACATCTGCAGCTCGGATTCATGAGGAGTGAGGGGAACTAATTGCCTCCAATTTGGTTAAAATACAGTGTTGATTATGCTTTTATACAACTGCGACACACAGCCATGACAGGGCAGCTTGGACTCCGTGCGTGAGTTGTTTCTTCGTTGGGAGAGAAATTAATTGACACAGACATGGGATATTTTATCCTGGTCTGTATTTATTTACACTAAGTACACTTCTGAACACGTATATTAGATAGCGAAGCCAAGGCTGGGTTGGCAATTTAGTGCCAAAACTCAAGACGGCAGCTCCCTGACGAGACCCAGCCAGCTAGACGTGTTTATCCATCGCTGAGCTCCACATCTGCCAAGGTCTCCCTGCATGACATTCCTTGGGAGATTTAGACATCACTCACCGAATCCTGCCCCTTTCCCTGCTGATGGTCCATCCAAAACCACATCCAGGCTGGTGCTGCTGGGCCTGGCTGAGCCCTGTGGACAAAGGGAAGGTATTAGGGGCGATTCCTTTCACAGAGATTTGCATTTTAAAGAGGTTTATTTGAGGTTCAGGTCTGTTAACTCTTCTGCTGGAGACACAGTGCCTGGTGTTGAGCTCCTGACTTAAGTGTGCTTAAATGCTTCCTGTTATCGCAGCTCATGAGGCATTTTGTGAGCACCCACAAGTTTCATACCTCCACTGAACACTGAGTTCCTCCTCAGCTCATATTTTGTGTTGCAAGTTGTTTTTAGAACTTACCCACTATTTTCCACGGTATTTTTGGGTACATTTGGGAAAAGTCCTGTCCGATCTGAGATTTTTAACAGCTTTGTCATAGTTATTACCAGAAACCGAATCACAAAAAGCCAATAACAAGACCAGAAGCAGGCAGAATTGCAACAAGAGTGTTCTGGCAATCTTAAATTAAAATTGTGGTGGTGTTATATCCACTTAAAGGGGATTTGATGTAAAATTCAATACTTGTAGCGCATGCAGAGCCTGATCTGCCACAGCAACACATTTTGGGGGTCGAGATAGCAGGTGCTGCCAGAATGGAGATGCTACTTCTTAACCTGTGAAGACACAGTTAAATAATTTATTAAGAAAAAAGAAAACTAAAAAGACTTGACAAAGCTCCCCATTTGTTTGGGCCTCCTAAAGGACTGCTTGGCAGTCGTCAGTGGTGAATGATAAACAAGCGTGTGTTTGGATACTTGGAGCTGATGGGAAAAAATTGAATTCCCAATTAAAAGTATAATTTTGTTTTACAAGGTGTCATCCTTCATCCCTTGTAATGAGTCATGAACTTGCTTTAATGATGAGAGAGAATACACGAATATCTATTAAGATCTTCCTCTACATTTCTCCCCTTAAAATAGTATCATTTTAGCTCATTGATAGGTATGGTTCAGTTTAACGTAATTCTGGTACTTTGCAAGATTAAGCCTCGGTCAGCAGGTTCTTGGGCTTTGCATAATATTCCATCATGTTGTACCTGGGGAAGAAGATCTCAGAATTGGGGTCGCGGATTGCTTGTGTGTCCTAAAGCTTCTGAGTGATGCCCAATCACATCTACATGACAGAAATAGTCATCTGGCAGTATGTCCATTCTGCCGATGCCAGAGCTATTTTTTCTTTTTAATTAGAAACAACTATCTCTGCTTGGGACTAATCCACTGTGGAATTGAAAGTTGTAGTTGAATATAAAAATATTTTGTCAGTCATGCTTTGAGTCCTTAAAAAGAAGATACGCTGACTCAAAATTGCACTAATTAGTGGTCATAATGTATCATCATGGAACCACTTTGATTTCAAATCTCAGCTCTGAGCGTGGATGTTTTTTCTATCAGGTACATCCCCAGGTTGTCTGTAGGACTCCCCTGGAGTTTAATCTAATGACTTTTGCAAAAAAAAAAAAAAATTAGGATCATTTTAGAAAAGTCACCAGCGATGAAGCCACTGATCCAGGCAATGTTGTTCCAGTTTTAGTTTCCATTAGCGGTGCTGTTATTACTGTAGAACTTTCACAGCTGACAATGGCCACAAATATGGTTTTTATTACTAAATATATAAATATGGAGCCTGAAAGGATTTGTGTGGAAAGTTAAAATTGAATTTCACTGTTGGTAGATGGCCATCGCTCAGTCGTCTGCCGTGATTACTGATTGGCTTTGAATGCTCCGTGCTGTACTCTGAGCTTAGAAGCTGTATGTTTTTTTTAACCTCCCATCAAAAATAATTTCAGGGAAGCTACCGTTGCTATTCAGGGCAAAATGTGCCTTTTTTTACAGCCTCCTGGCTCGTTTCGCGCAGTCAGCTGACTCTGCGGCACTTGCGCCAGCAGACAACCCCACTGCTGGTTTCGGGCATCTGTCCATCTGGGGCAGCAGAGCTGCAAATAACGCAAACGCAATCCAGATGTGTGCTTGAAAGGCGATGGGCTTTCTTCCCCAGTACTGAAGTCGTAGGAGCAGGAAGGCTTCGATATAGTTACGTGTTGGCTGCAGTGCGTAGCGTCCTCAGCTCCTTGTGTCTCTCCCAGGTGGGGTGGGGTGAGATGGGATGAGATAGTCTGGTGTGACTCCTGGGGTTGATGGCCTTCCCTCATTTTCTTAGTGGATCTCTAAAAGCTGCCAAGGAGGGTTCAGCAGTTCTTGGGTGCTGATCTTTAAAATAAATAAATGAAAGTTTAAAAAAATCCCTTGGCTGACTCTCCGCTGGCTGAGGGAGGTGACCAAGTCATAGCTCAGTACCGTGTGACAGTCATGGTGATCACAGACTCAGCTCCTACCCTGGGACTGGTTTTTGGCAACTCTTACTGTTGTTGCCTGGCTGCAGGAGTTTAGAAGGTGCCAGGAGATGAGCAAAACTATCCATCAGCAGCTGGGGCGAATGGTGGTTTTCTGCACAGGGTTAGGTGTGTTTGTGCTGGGGCTCTCCGTGGACATCCTCTCCTCTAGAAATGACCACGGGCTTTTGCAGCCGTAGGAACCTTCAGAGGGATGGGACTTCCGCTTCAGCTGGTGTAACTTCTCATTGCTGTCGGAAAAATGTAAAAACTTCAGGCTGATGCTTTTGTCTCGATTTGTAAGTGGCTTCAGAAGCCTTAATAACTTACTGCTGACCTGGAAAAAATTAGGAAGAGGAGGAGGCTTCCTCCAGCAGCCTTGTAATGATGAGTAGTCTGGGGACATTTTTAGTACCTGCGGATTCCAGAAATAATAAGCAACTTATGATGCTTACTCCTGAAATCTGATTTTAATTATGGCTCTGGAGCAGCGTTCACGCACTGGACTCGTATCTCAGCCCGTCATGGTGAAATGAAACTGCAGAGATGAGAATCGCACTCGTATTCTTTGTCTGCCAAATGCCTTCTTCTGAGCACCCGCTCAGCCTGTCCGTGCGTGAGGCTGGTTCAGGCTGTTCCTCTCCTTACTGCGACAAATTGTTTTGACGCTATATGCAGATGGAATTTGTGCCCAGAGTAGCAGTACTGAGATTAACCTGAGCCGTCACTCGCAACTTTATGGTCTCGGCACTGTTTACCTGCCGCCGCGGAAGGTGCTGGAGTCAGGGGTAATTCAGGAGCGTTTCTGTGGGCAGCAGCAGCAGACGAGCGAGGGCAGGAGGTGGTGGTGGTGGTCTTCCTGAACCTGTGTCTTGAATGAAACAGAAAACTCACCCAAAACCAAAACCAGTTTTTGTCTCATCAAAAAAATCATAAAATTGCGGTTTAATTAAATGGTCTGTGCAGAATATTTGCCGTTCCTAAAACCCCAAGCAGAGGGAAGCGGGGATGCATGTCTTGGCTTTGTTTGGTTGTGGAAATGGCTATAAGTTCTTCCCCCTCCCGCCCCAGCCCGTGCCTGGATGTAGAGCACACGTTTCAGGGAGGTGCAGCTGGGCTGGAGGTGCTGGCAGCAGGGCAGCGGGGCTGTGCTTTATTCGTCCCTGTCCTGCTCATTTTAGATCATCCCCTGCGACTGGCAGAGGGGACCCCGGCTGGTGGCTCGAGGGACACTGGTCAGTAAGGTCTAATACAAAATCATCAGCCGGGAATTGAAGTGTTTTGGTCCGTTGAGGTGTTCGGGGCGTGCTGCGGGAAAACAAAGGGGTGTTGTTGGTTTGGTTGGTTTTATAGGTGCCCTTTTAGAAGCGGGTGATGTTTCTATAAAAGGGTTTTGACAGACAGGGAGAAGACAGAGTTTGTTTTAGTGCCTTTTGTACTAGGCTTTGAATCTAATTTTCACAAATAAGCACTTAACGCTTCGCCTGAAAAAGATGCAGGCAGTCTTAAATGGACACTTACCTTCAGGCTTACGGAGATCCGTTTGCGCGCCCCATCTCCCACGAGCACAAGGTCACAAATGAAGTTGCTTACGTATTTACAGAACATCTGAACGTGAATTGCCTACAACTGCTAACGGCCTGAGTGTGCCGGCGCAGGGTTCATGTGGGCTTTGCGTCTGGATTCGTGGATGAGTGTCGACATATTCACAGAGACAGGGTGAAGCATTGGGTGGTGATACAGGAATTCTCCATGTTTCTAGATATCGATAGGTTTAAGCGGGAATTTTGTCTAGCTCCTCGATTGCTTTTTCCAAACAAAATTTTCTTTAGGCTTTTCCCCCTTTTTAATACTGTTTTTTTATTATAGTTCGAACTGTACTTTGACAGTTGTCTTCTCAAAGTGTTTTGTCCAAGAGCCAGAGACAGCATAGAAAAGCACAGCTAGTAGTGACACTGTTGTTCGTTACAGGCATTAAGCTTGCTAATTCTGCTGTGAAATAGATAAAATAGTGCATTAATTTTATAGATGGGCAAATGTTTAATTTGTTTTCCCCTCTCCATTTTTCCAAGTAATGCCGTGAGTCAATAAGTACTATTATCCAGGGCTCTGGAGCCTCTTAAATAGATATATTTCATGCACATGCGTGAAAGATCATTATATACGTATAACCAGGTCATCTGTGAGGGGCAACTGGATTTGGAAATGCTGTTGCACTTGAACTGAAGTTGGCTGCTGCATTGTCCAAAGTCTCCATGAATGGCATGATGGATGCTTCATGGCCGTGTGTGCAGGGGATGCCTGAATATCAGCCACATGGGATTCCTCCGTTCCTACCAAGCAGCTGTGGGCTGTCCTTGAGGGATCCTCCCCAGCCTGACCGGCAGCATCTCTCCAGACGCCTCCGTGTTCAGCAAAAGCTTGCAGCTGAGTGAGGAGAAATGTGAGTCTGTTCTCCTCCTCCTACTCCTCCTCTTGGACGCTCTCAGTGGAGTACAACTGAGGAGGGTCCATCTTGGGTGAACGCTGTGGGAGAGAAATGTCAGCAGATTGTCTCTGGATCAGGAAAGGTTCAGTTATTCACTGTTCAAGCTGAAGCTCTCTCAGGAGCTTTTCGTTGAATGTGAATGTCTTTTAGCTGTGTTATCAGGCAGGCTTTGGCATGTGCATTCTCAGTAAAGGAGAGAAGAGGAACGAGGCAAAACTGCCAGTGTTTGGTGTTCCTTTAGGAGGTGTCCTGTGTGGTGACATACTGGGTATTTTAGAGTTGAAATTTGAAGAGAACTCATTTGGCACTTGTAGTATTTTTCCAAAGCCTGATTTTAATCAGCCAAATAACTGAAACCAACTCCTCCCAAGAATCCATCATAAACCCAGTTTCTTACTCAATATGTTTGCTTTCTGAGCTAGCTCCTTGGCCAGTTTTCCAGTGGAAGATTGCCTTTGTTTCCCATGGGAGCGATTCCCTTAGCATGAGTGAACGCCCAAGTGAGATGAGGCTTATGAACCAGCATCTGTCACCAGCCTGCACTTACTGCATGGGATGGGTTAAGGATGAAGGAAACCAGCAGAGACCCGCAGCCACTTTTGACCACCACGTGAGAGATTCCCAGTGCTGTGTTACCCATGACTGATACAGTGTGAGGCACACTGGACTGAGTGATGGCACATTTTCCTCAAATAATCTCTCTTTGAGGAGTTGCTGCTGCTTCTCCCAGACCTTACAAATACGACACATTCATGTGAGAGTTGAATTCTCCTCTCCCTCATGTCTCACCGAGAAGGCAAGGTCCTAATTTCTGACTGCAGTGTCTTTGTAATGCCAAATAGTGCTTAAGGGGCAGAAATAACAAAGGTGAGTCATTGGGTCACAGTTTGAGTTTCTGATCTCGGTTGGAGTTTTAGGGGCAGGCACTTGTAAGTCGGACAATTACTCTTCTAGAAAAATTGTACAGTTCCTTGATTGTTAAAGAAACACTGGAAACAAATAGAAAATGTGATACTTTCAGGATGTCTAACAGCAGTATAGTTCAACTGCTTATTAAGAACAGCCCACATTGACTTGATGCCCTCCTCTGAGATCGTTAGAACCGTAACAGACACTAATCAAACTGCCTCCAGGAACTTCCTTTTGAAGAGGCAAACAGGAAGAAACTGAGAAACAGAAATGTGTTTTCATCTACCATGGACATAACTTTTTGGAAGGTCTCAGCCATACAACTTCACCCTACCCTTTTGATAAAGCCTCATTTTTTGAAGGTGCTTTCCTGATCCATTGGCTGGCCATGAAGGCAGCACACAGCTGGTATCAGGGCTGGCACCGCAGGGCTGGCACTGCTGCAGGGAAGCGACGCGTGAGAGACGTGATGCCTTTGTTTTCCCTTCCCGTAACATCCGTGAAGGTCTGGTGTCTGCTGCTCCGTGACCAGCTCAGGGTGTGTGGCGTTCATTTGAACTGGAGACGTGTAGATGAGTCTTTGCTCTTGAGTAGTGAGAGAAGCACTCATTGCATTAGGTCAAACTTGTCCTCATTTATGTCCGTGAGCCCCAAGGGAGCAAACGTGGGTAGCCCAGCCTCATAGGGTCACGCTGGTCATTTGTTGCCTTGCCAGTGTGTTGTGTAAAGCTGGTGTTCAGCGTCTGACTGTATTTTATTCAGGAATCAGTCGAGAGAGATTTGTTTAACCGGTCCCAGTCAGGCTTCCACTACAGAGGGACCATGTCTAGGAAGTATGGTGTTTGGAGTCGGCGTTGAGATGTTCTGTGGTACAGATTGTGTTTTGCTGCCTTTCTGCAAAAGAACACCTCTAGCTGCAAAACCAGAGGGCACAGCACCGTCTGGCTCCTGTCACGGAACGGCTCCTCAAAGCGGTCTCAAACTTTATACATCTCACTGGCAGTGGATGGCCCTGCCCCTCTTCCTGATCTAACACCAGGACTGGTAATGCCAGGGCGTAAATGTGCTCTGTGCACACTCCGTAACCTAAAATCTGTTGATGGGTTTGAAAAGCTGGTTGAAATGTCTTAGTCAATTTAATTTAAATTGAAGGCATGATCTCCATACCATATTGGTCCAACAATGGTCTTAAAAGTCAAAATTTGAATGGTAGGATTTTTTGTTGATAAAACTCCCATAAAATTCATCCCCACCAGCAAATTTTTCTTACGAGGGTTGGAGCGGTGCTTGCAAACACGTCTTTCAGGGTTAAGGATTTGGCCAGGGGGCAGAGTGGTTGTAGAATACAAAGGCTGCATAGTTTTCAGTTAGACAACACGTGTAAGGCTGAACTTCACGCGGAGATGTTTGTTGCAAACGCACGCACTTTCTGCTCTTGTGTGGTGACTAGAAGTGTGTATTTAGCCACATGGGTTATTAACTGCCACTCAGTTAATGGCATTTTCCTCCCTTCCAGAGGAACCCCACTCCACAGGATTTCTTAGTGGTGTTTAGTTCTCTCTTCCCATTATATCAACGCCCTCGAGCAGGACGGGCGAAGGGATCTCCACCAGCAGCAAACGTGATGATTTCCTGCAAGGGATCACAAATAGAGCTGCTGTAGGGTTCCCTCACGGTGCTGCCTGGGAAGTGTGGGTTTGGTAGCAAAAAAAAAAAAAAAATCCGTGTTCATCATATTTGGATGTTTGTTGTGGAACTTGTTAGCAGAATTTTTCGTAGCTTCAGCCACTTCCTTACAGGTACTAACAGGGCTTTCCAACCTTCCCGAGCTCTTAGCTGATGTGCAGTAGATATCAACTGAAATAATTCCCATCATTGCTGCTTTCAGCCAAACCTAAAATATCTTCAGTTAATTCCAGTCATACTTAGAAGATAATAAGTTCTAATTTTGATGCTGTTGTCAGAATTGCTTTAGTGTGCTCCCCCTGCTTAGCACAGTGCCTACACAAAATGGGAAAGTAGAAAATTCAGTATTCTTTTCAGCAAAGCAAAAAAATACTTTATTCCTGTTGAGGTAATTTCAGGACAATTGAATGTACTCTTTTTCTCATAAATGCTACATTTTGTGTCTAACCCTGATGCGTTTCAGTCAAAGGATCCCTTGGATAATTGCAATCAATTTTAGAAAGGCGTTTCTTAGGATCGGGGTTCAAATGGGAAAATTTGGGCTGGCTGAGTGAAAAAATAAAAAAAATCCCATCTGAGTTTTTGGGAGGAAGCAAAAGGAGGGGGACAGCAGTCATTCTTTAGGACACTCTTGCTCAGTGTATGTCCTCGGCTCTCTCCACAGCCCCCTGCTCGCCGTCTGCTTCGCTGCCTCCTGCGGAGTGCCAGGAATCGCCCTGCTGACGCTGGGGGTGAACCCCCTCACCGGCGCCCTGGGAGCCTTCAACATATTCTTGTACACATGCTGTTACACCCCCATGAAGAGAATGAGCATTGCCAACACGTGGGTGGGGGCTGTCGTCGGTGCCATTCCCCCGGTCATGGGCTGGACTGCAGCTACCGGTAGCCTGGATGCTGGTGAGTATAAAACCCTCGTGTCTGGGTGCGTGGATGTTAGCGTTGCCTTTGGGGTAACTAAAAACACCTCCTCCAAAGGCAGTAAACCTCGGTCTTCATGCTTGTTGACCCGATGCTGCTTCGAACGCAGATTCGTTCTGCTGTTTGCGGGTCAAAGTCTGGTACAGTGCTGTACCGTAAGGACTGGATGATAGACGCGATGGTATGATTCTCCTTACAGGGCATTTCAAGGACAAACATCAGCTCATAAAACACCGTGACCTACTGAATGTGTGTTAGGCCATCTTAAAAAAAGGAAAATAGTGTCTTTGGGGTTCACATGGAAGAAAATGTTATGTAATTTCAGGATTAAAACTATACCCTGGAAGATAGAAATCAGGAGCTTTCAGCTGGAAAATTCCCAGATGTGTTTACTACTGTCTTTCCACAAGCCAGAAATAGCCTAGGAAGATGAATTCAGTGGTGTATTTCCTAATTGCCCACTTTTAAACTCGAAGTTTTAAATGTTCCTTCTCCCCTCCTTGAAAAGCCAATGAAAATTTCTATTTTAGTAACTGCGAACCATTTTTACATCCCTCATAAAACACTGATCTCTTCAGCAGCTAAACTCTGACACAATTAGGGCTTGTTTTTCCTGCCAGCTAGAAACCAGAGAATCAAAGTGGCTCCACATACTTATATTCTGAAGAAACTAATAAAGTTCAATTAACAGGTCTGTGAAGAATTGTTTTAGCACACACTCATCCCACAGTGTGGCATATTTAAGGCTTGAATAATACTTTCAGCAACAAGGCTTTTACCCAGAAATTACTCGAATCTGTGTGAAATCCGTTCTTCGCTTGTGCTCTGCACTGCCTATAAAAGTCAGTCTGACTCGGCTTTGTCTTCTGGTACGGATCTAATCCAGAGCTGGGATGAAAGATTTCGTGAGGGTTTTGTAACTGTGTGTACTAGTGTACAAACATTTACTTCTTTGAAAGTTATTTTTATACTCAGCCCTACAAACAATGTGTAGGTAGAGTGGCTCATGCTGAAGAGTGTGTAACAGCCATCATGAGACGCTCTGTAGTTCTGAAGAGAAGAGAATTAATGAAAAGCATGTAATACATATATTTAGGGACTGTATCATTCTGGCTGCATTGCCTAGATCTTGGATCTTACATTGTTTAGGGATGTCTGCGTTGGTTTTGGTGTCTCTTTGCAGAGTTGGTGCTGAAAGGTGATTCTCATGTGCCCATCTTTCACCAGCAAAGTCCAGTGTGGAGGAGCTGGAGTGAAGAGCTCCGTCTCGCCAAAAGCTGCCACAGTGCAAGTTTCCACCCCTGGTTTTAAAATGGCAGCTAAAGTGCTGCAGCTACAGCCCAGCACATTAATCTGCACTGACTTCCATTACCTTTAATTTGTCAAGTTACAACTTGCTCTTGAAGACCCTTTTTCAACAGGCTAAGCTGGCCCTGTATGGCGTAGGGCAGGCAGCAGAGAGCAGCGCTGGTGTCCCCAGCAAGCTCTTCCTCCCTCATTTGCAACTGAGATGTGGTCAGCTGTACCTCTGCCAGCTCTGCTGAGGGACGATGATCTCTGGCAGTGGTGCCATCAGTGGAAGATGATCACTTTAATCCACCCAAGCAGACCAACACACCATCTGCACCGGTGCGTAACCCGATGTTGTGTTGTTTGTTCCAGGTAGCTAAAACGTTCTGCAGTCACCTCCCAGCGTGTGTCAGTGTGTCCAAGCAGCTTGAGAAAGAACTGTTATTGAGGCAGTGCTGGTCTTTGTCATGTAGCACACGTGGGGAGAGTCCTGAAAGTGGTGACCGGAATGTAACACTTCAGTGCATTTCAGTATTAAAAAAAAAAAAGACGCTCACACACCTTTAAAAAGGCCGGAGAGAGATAGAAGAAAAAGATTGCATTGTAGAGTGTGATCTTCAGTGTTAAACGTTCTACTTGTTGCGAAGGAGAAGCAGCACCCGGCAGCATCAGACCCACGTGCTCGCATCGGCGTGCACACGTACGAGGTGCTGGCCTGCGTCCCTGCTCTAACCAGCCTACCCCCAGTTGTTGAACTCATTAATAACGTGTAATTAGCTTGGAGACTTAACCTAGTTTTAGGCAGAGGTGTGAAAATGCATTTGCACCTCGTTTAAAAAAAAAAAAAAAGTCATTCCACTCCATAACAAAGAGGAATGTGAAGGAAGGGAGTTGGAAAACTAATGAGAAGAAGGTTCTCACCGCCTAACTGTTGGGGTTTGGAGTTTACATTTTCCTGTGGATTTTCTCTCCTTGTAATCTTCTCACAGCAGCCACATTGTTGTACATGTTGCCGGTTGTAGGGAAAACAATATTTAAGTGTAGACCTTTTATTGCCGTTTGAGGGGGGTAACCCAGTGTAACGCCGTGCCGTGCGGTACCCTCGGCCAGCCCCGTCTGCGCTCTCCTGCCATGCCGGGGGTTCGGTCCATGGCTGGTACATCGCTGATAACGACTGCTGCTGCTGCGAGGTGCTCTTGGTTGTGTGAGAGAGCTGGAGATGATTCCAACCTTCCGATTCCAGAGATAATAACCAAGTGTTTCAGACTGGGGCAGCCTTGTTTTAATTTGTCCTCGCTTTGATTAGAACTTTCTTATTTCAAAGCTTAATACCTTGATAGTTTCTGGCACAAGAAACAAATATCACATATCTGCAGATAAAAATCTGGGATCCTTTTATTTCCAGTGACGCAAACGCTTGCTGGTATTTCTTTCAGCGCAGACCTTACGGTGGTTTCCAGGGGCGCTTGCTCCCATTTCTGCCCCATAGGTAACTGCCATTATATGCTCTTAAGCCTGATTGAACATCCTGCCCCCCAACGTAATTGAGGGAAAACCTCACACTTCAAAAGCGCAAGATAAGGTTATCTCGGGGAAGATGGGGAATTCTTTGTTGTGGGTTTGGGGGCTTTAGTGGTTTTTTTTTTTAATGGCAGCTGTTTGGAAGTGCTGAAAGATGGGGAATGTTAACATTTCCTCGCTGGGGGAGCTGAGTGCAGGTGAGATGGTCAAAGGTGTGTGATAACGGTGATTCATCACGTGGATATCACTGCGGGTATCGGCGGTATTTATGCAGAACTTAACTGCCAGCCCCTCATTTGCAGGAGCTCATTGGCTTCCTTGAAAGCAGCTTTCATTGCTCCTTTGCGGTACTATTTATTTCCAAAGAGGTTTGTTTTCCCAGTAAATCTATACGCCCTCAAATTATTTCTCCTGATTTTACAAAGGAAAGCGTAGCAGGGAAATAACGAAATTCCCCTAAAGCCTTAAGTGCCAGCATGAAGTCAGGAAAGGAGGCAAAGCTTGGCAGCGAGTCCCGTTCCATGCTGGATCCTCCTCCTGCGCAGGATCCACGTGCGGATCTCCTGGCTGTGCTGCGCTGCTGCCGAGCCTGTGTGCAGCGTCTTTCGGAAGTAACAGAGCTGTTCCTTCTGGCGTGCGGGAGGCACAACGTATACATGCTTTACATTACTCCGGCGGTGCTGGTCATCCTCCCCAGACTAACGCTGCAGCTTCTTGCTAGAAACGTTTACTGTCTATTTAGACTTGTTCTTTCTAGTTAGCAGAAAAATTGAATCTGGGGTATTAGTTTCCAATGCTGTAGCTCATATTTTGCCTTATACATTTTGCACTTCTTCCGCCGACCACCCTGTGCTTACGCGCTGAAGGCTCGATCCCAGCCGACGAGCGGTATCGGGGTCTTAGAGCGGAGCAGTTCAGTGCCGCGGCGTTTGTATAAACCACCCAGTTAGATGGAAGTGACAAGCAGGGGTCCTCAGCATAATGTGCTTATCAGTTAAGGGGATTTATTCTGAGTAGGTGGCAGTGGCATTAGCAGATAACAGCCCTGACAGCACGGCAGACACTGCAGCCCCACGGTGGCCTGGAGCCATAGGTATTACTGCACCAAAGAGTGTTTATCTCAAGAGACTATTTAGTTTATCTCCGATGCTCCACTTATGGTCTCGCTTTCCTGAAAGACATCTTGTACTGATTTTCATTCATTTTCAGAAATTTAAATAATTCCCGGGGCTGTGGAATTTATAGACCGAGTATCAGTCGTAATCATGTGGAGGCTGGTTTTTAAATTGCCTTTACTTTGTAATTCAAATTGTGTTGTATGGTAGACATTAATTATGTCAGCCAACATCTATTTACAAATGGGGATTTAAAACCGGGCAGTTCTTATCAGCTGGTGACATTTGGCAGATGGATGGTTTCAGTAACAAAAAAAAAAGAGAATAGGGGAGGGGGTGCTGCGCCCAACCTGTCAATGGCTGGAGTCTCTCCTACCTTCCCTGGTGTAGCACTTGTCTGCCAGGAGGAGGGAGAGCAAAGCAACAGCTTAATTGCATGCAAAATAAGCATAGAGATCTTTGTGTCCCTTCCAGTTAAGCACTTTGAGTTTTCCAAGCCCCTCGATGTGTGAGCAGGTCTGGGAGCCAGGCACCCGAGCAGGGCAGCTCCGCCGTCCAGCCGCTGGAGCAGAGGAGGCTCTGGCGACAAAGTGCCTCTAGTAAACTCAGCTTTTCGGGGTTTCACTTCTCAGATGAAAGACAGCAGAATTTGTGGTCTGTTCCAGAGGAAACAGAGATATTCATGTCACTGACATATGAAAGTTAGAAGCTGGGGGCCCAGGAGAGCGCTTTGTGGGGGTAAAAACTGTAAAAAACGAGGCAGGGGGACAATACTAGCAAGCAGCTGGTCTGAATTTAGGACAAAAGCCAGTGGGCTATTTTTTTTTTCCCCCTTTCCATCTTCACAAGAAACAAAAGAAATGGCAGTTTCACCACTGGGGCACCTGGGGGCCCAGCCCCATGGATTCCCACGCAACATGCCCTTACCCAGTTCTCTTCCCCGCATATGGCTATGGGGGCCCAGGAGGAGGTGGGGCTGAGTGGCAGCCCCGTGCCCTGGCTGTGAGACACAACACCCGCGAGAGAAGCACCCATGACCCAGCTGTGTGACACAACACCCAGAAGCAGCAGGATGGGGGGTCTGGAGGAGGGACTCCCACCCTGGGCTATGTGGGAGCCCCGGAGGGAGCTGGGGAGAGGTGGCTGGTGAGGAGCCCCTGCGTGGCTGCACAGGTTTGAGTCCTTTGCCGAGTCTGCCCCTTTGGCAAATACTTCCTAAACATATTTTCACATAACGAATGGCCTGTGCAGACCATGTTTTCATCTTGCCCCACAGGCTTTCTGTTTTTATGGCATCTGTTGCTGGGGTTAGCTCAGATGTATTATGTACAGTGTTGTTTTTCTCAGCCTTGCCTGTGTAATGAAAGGTGTTGCCCTGCGAGGCTTTCGACTGCGATAACCTGTTGTGTGCCCTACAAAAAGCGTGCATGCCTCCGTGTATCCATGTGCACATAGCTTTTGTCCACACGGCGAGCGGACCAGAGGACATCTGGCTCCCTCCTGTTAAAGGCAGTGGCCGAGAACGCTCCCTCGAGGTAGAAAACCCCACTGCCAACTTCATTTCCCATTCGTGGTGGACACTGAGGACCGTCCTTTTGTTCCGCAGACAAGCCGTACACACGGCCAACATCCCCTTCCCTTTATGTGCTGCAGCAGAGAAGTCTATCGCAGCCCCGAGACGCTCCTGTTCCACGAGCCTTTTGTGCCATCCTTCAAAAGAAACAGCTATTGAAACCCATGACCATGAAGCTTTTGAGTCTTCCAGTGTTTTCCTCCTCGCCCTTCGTTTACATGACCGTGTAACCTTGAAGGAGCACAATTAGGGCCGTGCGTGGGGCTGCGCTGCCCGCACTGACAGCCGGGACCATTGTTTGCGGCTCAGGGACCTTGTGCAAGGCTTTAGAAGCGATACTTTTCCTTTTTTCCTCCTCAAGGCTGCTCAGCCGCTCACGTGGCATCCAACACAAGCAGCAGCATCTGCTTTTGTTTTCCACTGGAAGCAGAAGAGCCGGTTGTTGTCTTGCTGGGGAGCTCGTGAAGAAACGCTGCAGAGGTGAAACAGAGGAGAATTGCATCAGTTTGGTTAAGGTTCACGATTAGATGTTTCCCGAACGCCTTTGTGTTTGAGAAGGCTTCATCGTCACAAATTAAGATGGAAATTTTGTAGGGCTGAACCCTTTTCTCCTCCCAAAGACAACAAGAAAAACTAAGCAGTAGGTAATGCTTTTCCCCAGGAGTGATGGGGGTAGTTGGAGGCCAGTTGATTTACCCTAATAGTCATTTTCCATCACCGAAACAGATGGAAAGGAAAGGCAGTAATTACTGCACCTTCCAGTTCTCCTTCACAAACAGCAAACGCCACCACCAGCGTAGGAAACCAGCCCTTCGTCTCAGGACACTACAGCCGTGTCATGGCCATGACTCTTCAAACCACTCTGAATATTTGTATCGACTCCCCCAGATAATCCTGTGGGTGTTCAATATTACACTGAATCTGCAGTGGGCAACCAGGCTTTGACGAGACTTCAGAATCTTTCGGCACCCCCATAACTGCTGCAGAGTTAGAAATCTCTGGGGAGGATTACCGTGTTAGACGTGTCGTGAATGAGCGCAGCAGAAGAGATGGAAAATGCAGGCTTTGGGGATGTATCCCGCACATTTCCTGCCAGCTTCAACATCCTGCAAAAATCACGCAGGAGCCCAGCGAAGAGGTTTGGACTGGTTATGTTAAATTTCCTGTAGAAAAGGTGAAAAATGCCGTCTGAGACAGCGCGGTTGCTCACAAGCAGGTGGATACAGCTGGACCAAGTCAAGTCTCTGAGCTCTAATCTACCTTGTCTGGATTAAAGAGGAGTAATTTGTTCAACATCTTTTAAGGGAGGAGAGCCAGTTGTGTGCTATCAAGTAAAACGGTGTGTGGTTGTTTCCTGACTATGATCCGTTAAAAGGCTGAGCTTAGGCTACCAAAGCCTTCCCCTCCTGACAGCAGCCAAACTCGTACCAGTTTCCTAGAGACAAAAGGCCGGTGCTTTCCTCTAATAAGTCGGGGAGCTACCAAGGTCTGGAAATAATTTTAGAATTCCTTCACATTATTCAAGGCAGAAGAATTACTAAAATTGTGCTTTAAGCAAAACAGCGTTCTTAGGTTGCCAAGGCAGTAAACACCAGCTTTGGGAAATGCAGCAAGATTTCAACATCTGTTTTGGAGCTGATACTTTAACCATTCCATGTTTATTTTAATGCCTGGTTGGCCACTTCCCAGTCATACATATGCAGCACCAAAGCAAAGGCAGAAGGAGCGGGTCCGTTCTTGAACTGACGCTGCAGATCAGCTTCTCCTTCTGTATGTTATTTCATTGACTAAGTAAAGAGGCGTTTGTCCTGTCTAGAGCTTGGAGGTGGTACGAGAGGTCTGCAGAACGCTGTGTAGAGGGAAGGCGCTGCGCGTTGTCTAAAGGACAGTGAGAAGGACAGGAAGAGATAAGAAGTTGTTCGTCTCTGGTGTGTTTTCAGGAACACGATGTCGATGCAGCAGTCTCTGAGATAACCTTGAACGTGTTTGCCTCAGCTTGTGCAGACAGGCCCGCGTTCATCTGCCTGCCCAGGCTGGTTGGACTTCGACTGGCCCTGCTCCAGAGGCTGGTGCTCCACCAACACCCACTCTTCTCCAGCCTGTGCCCTCTTGTAGCTCAAGTCCTTGTCTGCCCTGGAAGAATTTGCCTTCAGCAATTTTTCTGAGAATTTCAATTGGATCATCCCAAACTATTGTGCCTGGTGTAAGGCAGACAGCTGAAATAATTCAGGTGTGGGTGAAATCATCGCCGCTGCTCCGTGTGCCAGCCGTACAATGGATAAAACTCTTTCATGCTGGCAATACCTTTCATCATCAAAGAGACCTATTTCAAATCGCTGCTTAAGAGAGTGGCGTTCGCAGCACCGGGCAGTCAAGCAGGATCCAAACATTACTTCTGCCCTTTAGTGGGTGAGAAAATAGGTTTGCCTCCTCGGGTTGCTTTATGTGAATGAAATGGTTTGCTCAGAATGGTGCTACCACCATGATTTCTGTTGGCAGTGATAGCCTGGTAGCTGAATGTGCCCACTCTTTCTGGAGTAGACGACGTATAGACATGAACAGACTCTGCGTCCTTCACAGGACGTGAGAAGTTTGGGAGACTCGCACAAGGGTCTGGAAATATTTGTCCCTGGGTCACCAGTCCTAGCACAAGCCCAGGGTGGGCAGGACAAGAAGCTGTTGCTCCCTGGTTGCTCTGCTCTCCTATCCGTGTGTTAACTGGTGGTCAGAGTTCACACCCTGCAAGGGCTCACACCCTGAAAACCATCTTCCAGTTTCCTGCTTTTAGGTGCTCATCTTAGCAGAGAGACCAAGGACTCACCGGGCGGAGGCGCTGACATTGCTCCCTCGCCTGAGACTTGGACTGTCCAGCAAACGAGCTCATCACAAATTGCTTTAAAAGGAATAAACCGTGAAATTTGACTCAAAATTTAGAGGTACCACACGACCTTCTTGACACCGTAAAGAGCAAAACTTCAGAGGGATTTGCTTCTTGCTCTTGTAATTCTGAAAATTAGTCTGTCAGCTACTGCGGTTTGCAAGCCCAGAATCACTAGTTGCTTTTGGAAGTCTCGTCTCACAGCTATTTCCAAGTCCTACCCAAATTTATTGAACCTTAAAATGTCTTGCCAAGCAGTTTCCGAATGGCTGTGGAATTTAGTGTCTTGTTTGTTTTAGGAAAAGTGCAATTTATAAAGCTTCAGTATTTCACTAGATAAAAATATATTTACAGAAAGAACAAACCATTTTCTACCTTCTTCGGTGCTAGTTGACATTTTGGCTTTATCTTAGATATTAAAATAAAATAAAAATCTCAGCTTGTTCTTGTTTATTAAAAAGAAGATATATTACTATTTAAATATTTCTAAAAGAAGGTAAGAAGAGAAATAGTAGCTTAACCTTAAAATTCATGATGAGCGGTAAAACCTGCTCTTTAACTCTGTGGGTGCCGTAGGACCTCCCTGGTTCTCTGCAGTCGTGTAACTTTGGAGATGATTTAAGGTAGCACAAGCTGATTAAACGGTAGGAACTCGGCAAGAAAACATTTTATACCTATTTTGCACACAAGAGTGAAAGAATACTGGGGACCTGGGTCCTGTTTGCCTAAACAGACTTCATTTTTTTTTTTTCCCAAATCAAACAGGACTCGTCTGCCGAGTGGTCAGGGTTTGTAAGTGTCAGCTCGCAGCTGTCTCAGGTTCTCCACCTGGAGAAGTGAAGAGTGGAAGCGGTCATGAGCGGACTAAACCTGCAGCTGTTAAAAGCTTGGTCAAAAAAGAGTTTGTAATATCCACGAGCCAGGTACTTGTGGTCTTGCAAGTCATAAACACTTGCAGAAGAGCTGGGAGATCTCACAGGAAATCCGTATCCTTCTGCTCACGCTCGGGTTTTTCACGTGCCGCAGAGCTGCCGAGGAGCCCGCGGGCTGCGGTGGCCCTGGGTGCCAAAGCCAGCGCCGTGGCTCTGCTCCGACGGCCGCTGTGGCTTTTGCAAACCCCCTGCCAGCTCCATGCGCTGCCGTTGTGAACGACCCCGTCTGGTCTTCACTTAATTATAAACTCTGGAGAGAAAAAGGAGATTTGCATTGATTAAACTTAGTTTCCAAACTGTTGGGATCGGCACGGAAGCAGCAGAGCAGACTGCACTGTTTTGAACCAGGTTGGTCTCCAGAGTTAGCCTCGCCGCTAATAATTGCTCAAAACCACTGCTGACCTGATTGTGACATAGTTAACATTCATCTCGTAATTAATGAGCATTGCAGTGTCTGCTCTGGGCTTGACAGGAGTCCTACTGTGGACTCACTTGCTGCTGAATTGTACTGGACCATGTGCTGGGCTTTTCAAGTCATCGGTCTTATGGGACACTTAAAGTTCTCTGACAACCCGACAATCTCAGCCCAGGCAGAGCAAATTACGGGATGTCCCAGGCACATGGGAAACTACCAAAAAGATCGGGTCAGTTAAAATCCTCGTAATGGGCTATTAAATTGTTTTACTGTTCAGCTTCTCTATAAAATATCAATTATCTCAATGGTCGTAATGTAATCAAAGTAATTAAATTCCAAAGGCTTGCATGTAAAAACCAGAGTGCTGTAAGCAGGAATCCAGCCTCCACTAGTTTAGTCGCTCTGTTTGTGTTTCAAAGTTTCTCCAGATGACTTTTTTTTTTCCCTTCTAATGGTGTTATAGTTAGAGAACTGTTAAAGGGGTTTGTGTGTTTGAGGTTTAGGGTGTGTTTTGAGCTTGGCTGCGCACAGTGTTTGAACAATTGAATAAGCAAAGCCCGCGTTAGAGCCGCAGCGCAGGGATGCGGCACATGCCAGATGAAAAGCCGTGGGAAGCAGGGACAGCCTCTGCCTCTGATCCTGGCCCCGGCTCCATCTGCCTGTGTTTCCTCAGCGGATGGGAAATTGTAGCTTACCTTTCCCTGAGTTCTGAAACATGACAAGCTAATGTCTCTAAAGCATTTCAGATGTGAAGCTTGAAAAATATTCCTGTCTCGGGTTTATCACATTGGGGATCTTGCCTCTGGTAATATGTTTTACAAGAATAGGAGAAGGTAAAGGATGACATATTACAAGCGCATTTCCCGCATTGTTTCTCCTGGCGTAGGGGGGACTGTTCCATGATTAAGTTTTATTTCCGTTTATTTCCGTGGAGCTGCTCCCTTAGGTTTCGGCAGAACTGAATCAAATCCTGTTTCTTAGGGCCAAAATCACTTTTGTTGCCACACTTTTCTGTAATAAACGGTAATTGTGGGGTGCAGCATTTTCAACCGTCTTAAAAGGTCCCAATTTAGAGGTGTTACGCGTCCGCACCCCGAGAGTCGACTTGACTAGGATGGGATGGCAGGATTCGCAAACGCTTCTGGCTGTGGTCCAGGGAATCACCGAGCAGGCAGGGTTGTCCTGAAAGCTGCATGCCCAACGCGTGAGCATCTGTCTCCGCGCTTCATGTACTCAGCTTTCAGAGGCTTGCACTCGCCTGATGGAGTATTTGTTGCTCATTTCCAAAAGCGGTGAGACAGGTCTTTTATACCACTGCTGGATCTTATAAGCAACTGGAAACCCACGTTGAGTCCAGTGGGCTGCTCCTTCACTGCTTCGTAAGGCAGGGCAAGAAAAAAGGCTCTTTTGCAAACTTAGGCTAGTATTACTTGCATGACAACGCCGGTGTAGGGTGTGCTGTTTACAACAAGAACTAGCCATGCACAGCCGCAAGGAACACAGAGCCAGAACAGGTGGAGAGGAGGTGAACCACGAAGCGTTTCAAAGGAGACAGTGACTTGGTCTTTGTTAGAGCCCGAGCAGTTGCTGGGGGAGAAGTGAGCATTTGGGGAAGAATTTAAATCCATTAACCTGTGCGCAGATAAGTGTTGCTGTTTCTGTTTCTGTCGAGTCATTAAGAAAATGATAGACTCACGGCTCCCACTGAGAAGTAGTTTCCGTAGAGAATGAGCTCATGGAGGCAGGGAGATGCGAAGAAAGTGTTAATGCCAGAGCAGAGTGTTTGGGAGCTGGGGAAACAAAAGGAAAATCTAGGAATGCTCGTAATGCGCTACAGCCTTGGGGTTTTTTTCGTGTCTTCAGACTAAATTAGCAAAGGGAGTTTAGTCTGAGAGCCTCCTTGAAGCTCGCTGAAATCAGCATATAAGCGGCTTCTGCCTTGATAAGCCCTGTACCGTGTCCTGAGGATAGCTGTGAAAAATGTGGTGCTTCCATAGCGCCTTTTTAAATCTAAAAGTAGCTAACTTTGAGAACTGTGACCTGATCAAACTGCTTAGAAGTTCCTACAGTTGGTTTGAAGGAGTAAAAAGTTCTCCCTCTTCTGCCACCTTATAAGCAGCTTCTGCAGGTTCTGCCACCTGCCTGAGGTCCGTGATTGCTCCTGTGCCGTGAGCAATTCCCTCCCTTCGCGCAGTGGGCAAGCAGAAAGCTTGGCCATGCCCCAGGCTACCAGGGTGCCGGTGTTTTCCTGGTTTATCCTCGCCTTTCTGCTGTCCCTGAGCAGGGCTCCCTGTTTCTGGTCAATGTGACACCACTTCGGATACACCAACTCGGGAACCCGGGAGTGGAAACTAGAGGCTGCCAGGAAAACAGTCTGTTGCCCAACTCTGCCTCATTTCCATCAGTCTTCCCTCAGGTAGAGGCTGAATTGGTGCAGAAACCAATTAGCGATGGTTCGGTAGGAGGAAGTGACTTGTTGAAATGCTTTTCAAATTAAATGCTCCAAAAACAGAAGAAGCACCGTGCACAACCCTACATGAATGCCGATGAAAACAGAGCATGGCGTGTCTTCTGCACGGTGCGCTGGAACAGGGTCACAGCGCTGCTCTTTGGCAAATACAGCCCAAATCTGCAGAGGCTTCACGTAGTGCTTCTCGCAGCGGCCCTCTAACGCCTCTTTCCTTCTCTCTCCCACTGCAGGCGCGTTGCTGTTGGGAGGAATCCTCTACTCCTGGCAGTTCCCTCACTTCAACGCCCTGAGCTGGGGTCTGCGGGAGGATTACTCCCGGGGAGGATACTGTATGATGTCCGTCACCCACCCCGAGCTCTGCAGGCGGGTGGCTCTGCGGCACTGCTTGGCCTTAATTGGACTCTCAACGGCGGCTCCTGTTCTCGACATCACCACGTGGACTTTCCCTGTCGTTTCACTCCCTATCAACCTCTACATCTCCTACCTCGGTTTCCGGTTCTACAGGGATGCAGACCGCAGCAGCTCCAGGAAGCTCTTCTTCTGCAGCCTGTGGCATTTGCCAATGCTGCTGCTGGTCATGTTCACGTGTAAGAAATCGTTCCTAGAGAAGGAAGACAAAGGCGATCTGCTCAGTGAAGGTCCTGGCAGGGCTATGGAAATTAGATTGCCTTAAATGTCAATTACTTGTCATCCTCGTGACACATCAGGTAGTATATTTTAGTAATTACAAGGGGGAAATCTGTGGGGATCTGTTGGAAGAAGAATCATTTGTGCCTAGCGACCACTTCATGCGATAATTTTCTATTTTCTTCTGAAAGGGAATAGACGTGAGAGCTTAAAGCGTTCACGGGCCTCAAGCTCACTCACTCATCACGGATTTAAATTTAGCTTATGTCAGAAGCACATCACTTTGGGGTGGCCTTCCAAAGTCCCCGGCAGTCGTGGTCTCTCACCTCATGGGTAGGTTTTCAATTCCACGTCACATGCGCACACTTACTAACCGCCAGCACTGGCAGCCTTGGCGAAGCCGTCAGGAAGCGATAGATGAATGATTTCTCACCCCTGCTCCCCAAGCATCCTTCCCAATTAAGCTTTGAGGCACATGGTGGGTTGGGTGAACTCTGCTTGTCTCCATCCGTGCCGTCCCTGCTCTGATATTACACAGAAGCCTTCAGTTTCTGCGGCTTTGTCCAATCACCTACTTTCCCCAAGGTTCCCATTTACCCCAGTAGATTTTTAGTTTTCATACAGCTGGCACAATGATTAAGGAGTAAGAAACTTGTCTTTCAGCACATGAGCATTAAACCACCCTCCAGATGAACAGCTACTCCATAGCACATGCCCTGAACACACTGAGCTGTTCTGCTGTACATCCACCACGGGGAATTTCTGACTCCCGTGTGGTTTTACGTCATTAGAGTTTGAGCCCTGTGTGTCAGGTCTTTGGCTGGTAAAAATTGTCATTGCTGTTTGTGTTGGTGAAGCCTTGAAAAGGTGTGGGAGGTGAGAACCAGATCTCAGTCTGGTAGTTTTGAGGCTTTTCTATGCTGATGTGTCTCCTGCCAGCCCCTTCAATCTCGGTGTCCTCGGACGAGCTCTGGGCTTGCATCAGGAGTTTGAACTGTGTTGAATATCCCACTGTGATGGCTCCGAGAGGCGGTCTCGCTTTCGGGCTATGGAAACACATTTCACAGAGAGAAAGTTGGGCATTTTTATCTAATATTGTAAAGTTCAAATTGCTGATGCAGCCAGTGTCTCAAAAGCAATTATTGTGGATGGGCTCACTATGAAAACGCATTATCTTTGTTCACTGATACGCTGAGGAATGGTTCTAGCCTCAGTCTAATGTTCTTGTGATCCCGCTGCAGGGTCATGGCTCACCCTCAGCCTACCTGGGGCTGGCTGTGACCCGCTGGGATGCTTCCAAACACAGCGGCATCCCGGGCGGACACAGACTGTGTTCTGGTTTATTGTGGTAGTTAGTGCCTGTTATGACTTGATGTGTCTTCACGCCAAGATTTCTTTCCCATGTGGAGAGGGACTGGGCGGCACTGGTTGTGCATTGTTCCAAAGACAGAGCAATACCTGAAACGAGAGACACTGCCTCTGATCTGATCCCGAATAAAGCCCTTCGGGAAACATCACAAATCTGCCACCACGCGCGTATCCCGCTGACATAAAATCTTCATTGGCTGCTTTCATGATACAAGAGGAGCTTCTGGTCTCAGTTACACTGGTGTAAATCAGGAGTGACACGGTTAACCCCTGCGCCGCTGGCGGAGGTGCTCGCAGGAGCAGAGCCACCTGTTTCACATGGCTCTTAAATAATCGGTTGCACGATTTTCTGACTCTCTCAAGCGATTGCAGATGACAGGATTGAGTTCCCTCACGCTGTTTGTCTGACAGACTCCATTGTACTTGAGTTACTGTGGGCAACGCTTGGTAGAGATGTCTGGAAACTGCACAACTCCTGAATTTCTTTTAAAAATGCATCCAGTCTTCTCTGAAATAAAGCGTGTATTGTACAAAAAAGAGATGAATACTCAAAACCTGATTTAAACAACTCACTTGTGACTGAAACTCTGGTACAGTTCAGTTAATTGCAAAGGTATGTGATAGTTTCATGGCATTTCTTGCAGCAGCAACATTCTTCTTCATCACTGCAACAACAAGAAGAGCTTGCGAAATCCTCGTTTATTGTGCAAAAAGCACCCTGAAATGAAGTTGCATGTGAGTGGAAGGGGTTTGTGCGAAACCAAAGAATTTGGTTGACCTTGAGCTTGGAGAGGAACCTGAAAAGAGCCGATGCCTCACAAAACCCACAGATTTTGCTTCCAGAGGCAGAAAGTGGTGCTGAAGCAAGAGGGTTGTGGTTTTCTCCCAGGTCATCATAGAGCTTCAGGATGGCCTGCGAGTCCTGGGTTCTGTTCTGACAAACCCTGTTTGCATTAAAGGCCCCAAGGACGTGCCTGTGGTTCTGTTTTGAAGAGCTGTCATCTTCAATTCTTGGTCCAAAATGTGTAACATTCCTGGGGTTTAGGGCTAGACAGGAGCTTTATAATCATCACCAAGTGTCTGCAAAATGCAGGTCACCAAGTGTCTGCAAAATGCAGGTCACCGAGTTGCACCATCTCCACACCCAGTCGGTCTGGCCTGGAGAGAAAAAGTGGTTTTATAATGAGTGGACCTGGGATTTAAAGATAAGAAATACCTTATTTTTTTTATTAAAACCAACAAAATAGCTTTTTTCATATAGAGGGTGCTCTCTGCTTTGCTACAGAGTGACCGTGTGGCAGGGCTGGATGAAGCCATCTACTGCCGTTTTACTGCCATTAGGAAATCCCGCTGTTGCATGTGCTTTGAAAATAAAACCATGGCCAAACTGAAATCCCTGTTGTGGACAGGTAGTACAGTCGGTGCTCTCAGGTGTCCTTTTCAATATTGCTGGTGCCGCTGTGGAAATGACAAAAATACTGGACTGCCTGCCCTCATCCTCTGTGACCCTGCGTGGAGAAATAATGTCAGCACGGCTGATACTGCTGCCCAAATTCTGCAGAGAAAGGAGCAGGTGAGGTGCAGAGGAGTGTCTTGTTGCAGTTGCTTTGCACAGCCAGCATGGTGCTGGGAGTTAAACTTGGGCTTTCTGAGTCTCGGTGCTGGGCTGTGTGAACGTCAGGCTTTGCAGGGCTCCTTGAATGTGAAACGGCAGCTCCTGTGGGGAACCGCAGTGGGTTTTTCTTCCTTGTCCCATTTGAAGGATTTGAATATAGGTTGGTTGCCATCCTGCTATCCTGGTTACTCGGTATCCCCCCATGAAATGGTCCTCCTGGAGAATACCTGTCATTAATGTGGTAGTGAACAAAACACTGGCAGTGTCCATGTCCCTCCGACCCCTGGCTCTGCTGGTAGCTGAGATGGTCCCTGGTACAGTGGGCAGCTTCGCACCACCAGAAGCCTGTACTGAAGCTCACAGAGGAACGTGAGTCAGTGACTCAAGAGGATGAAGCTGGTTTTGGTCTATTTGGACTTCAAACCTTTTGTGTGGTTTTGTGGGTAAAACAGTAGCCCTAAGGCTCAGGGGACCTTCATTCTTTCCAGGTCTCTGTTGAGAAGTTCAGTCCGTCTGCGCAACAGGGGTTGTGGTATTTCACCTGGTTGGATGAGCAAACAGCTCATGGTTTTGTCAGCCCCAAACCATTATTCTGTGTGGCCCTGGCTAATGGTTTGAGGAGCGTTGCGGAGAACTGGCACTGGACTGCCTCCACGTCTCTTCTTTGCTCTGACCTTCAGCAAATTGCTCAACCCCAGCACAGGCTTCGCCTCACAGTTCAGTGTGGGGACCTGGGCTACATGGCTGTGAATCGCCCCGAGCTCTTGTGTTTGCAGCTCCCAGGTCCTGCGTGACCCCACTGGCAGTGCCTCGGCACAGCAGGTATCCGGGCAGTCGGTGGGGCTCTGGGCTCTGCAGCATGAATGAGGAAACCCAATCCCTGCGCACGCAGCTCCTTCCCTTCTCGTTTCCCCCACTGGGCTTTTTTTTTTCCTCGCTTCCTGTATCAATCTCTGATATAATCTGCCCCAGCAGAGTCACACATTCACACTCTCCCGGCTCCAGCAGCGTTTCCCACTCAGCCAGGCCACGGAATTTCAAGGCTTACACAAAACACACACATCCTTTTTGGTTCTGACGATCCCACGGGAGTAGGAATGGAAACAGAATGATACTGTTAGACATCATTATCTTTACAGATAGAAAGCGAGTTGTCCTGGTCGCTCTCCAGAGGTGATTAGATATTCCCCTTCCTTGGATATACAGGCTGTCTACAGAACACTTTGCTTTCAAAACAGAACTATCAGCACTGTTTTCCTACCAAGCAGCTCTGCTGGAGGTGGTAACACTAGAAGCTCTGTTGCAGGCTGTCCCTGATGGCATTTCTAGATATGGTATTGCTTAACTAGGCGAAGAGACGGCCCCAGAGAGGGCTCGTGGGATGTGGGATGCCAGTCATGCTGGCAGTGTGGCCTTGGGTCAGTTATTTGCCTCTTGGTACTGCTATTTCTTCTTCCAGTCGTGGAGAAGGTCAGCCCTGCAGCCCAGGTCCTGTGCCTCTTGGTGTGTGTCCAGCACACGAGTTAGGGTCTGGTTCCAATGTTGATCATCTCCTAAACAGTGTGGTGTTAGTCTGGACTCAAAGATGTCAACTGAGTTGTGAGCTCAGAAGTGTCTGTCATTGGTGAGGACCCTCCTCCATGAGAGTCCCTCAGATTGTGGCTTACTGGGTGGTTCCATCGGTGCTCTGATTTTTAGTGCTTTGACACAAAGTTCAGCAGGCTTTGGAGCTGCCTTCCAAACCCTTCTGTGGACTGAGCTGTAGGAGTTCTTGCATGTGAGACAGTTCCTGTGCTCCAGTAGAGCCCGCGTTGCTCTGGATTGCCATGTCGCAAGGACGCCGGCTCCTCTGAAGGGCTGTTGGGGGGCCCAGAGCAGTCAAATTCTCCACACAGCGTGTGTGCCGTGTCCCAAAGCCATGTAGACCACCATCGGCGGTACACGTGTTTAAAAGAGCTGGCAGGGCTCTCTCTCATCAGCTCAGCCTTGTACACTTTCCGTCACCTCTGCTTTTCTGCTTCCAGACTTGAACTGTTCGCACTGAAGATTTTCCAGCCTGGGTCAGCGCCTTGGGCTAGGGTTTAGTTTCCAGTGTCTCAAAAAGGCACAGTTCAACTGTTTCACAGAACAAGGTTGGCGAAACGAGCTGTTTTCCCACAATGTGGAGACGTTTTTCCTACCGCTCCTAACCAGTTCTGGCACCTCCAGGCCTTGGAGCAAGAACTGACGATTTGGCAGCAGGCTCACACGGGTTCAGGTTGGTGCATTTATCCGTTCTGGGAAGGTACCGTGTGTTTCCCCAAGTCCCTGAAAGGTTAATGCTCCCAAATGCTTGTTTGAGAGTTGCTACTTCACCTCCGAAAAGATGCTCTGAGCGTGGTGGGCACAGACTGTACTGGGGAGCTGGCGGGGAGCTGCTGCCACTGTCCTTGCACAAGGACTAAGGAGAGGTGCTTGGAGAGGACACCCGGCTGTCCCTGCTAAAGCTGGGAAAGTTGCCCTGAATTCCTCCCTGTATTCCCATTTTTCTGGGAGCCCTGCTTCAGTCCCGCCTGTTGCGCGAGGCAGAGTGCAGTACCCGAAGGGGTGGCTTCACATCTCAGAACTGTGTGTGACCCCAGGGGCTGAGGCAGTCTGGTGGTTGAGGTTTTTTCCCCTTGGTTTTGCTGTCCAAGACACATGGCGAGGTCCTTTCTGTCCCCTGCTCCCCTTTATTTCGCTTTCTACTCTAACTGCAGCTTCCCTTCAATACATCTTTTTCATGAAATGCGCTATAAAATACGTCACTCGTACCCGTCTCAGCTGCAGCTGTAGCCAGACTGTCTTTCCCTTAACCAGAAACACAGACTTTGGGGAATTGCCCTGAGCGATTGGAAACAGAAGGGCTCTGATCTGCCAAACTGACCAAAGTGTCCTTAACTGGGACCAGTAGGGATATCTTCCCCATCTTCCTCCTCTGAAAAACAAGATGCAGGAAGAGGGAAGGAGATGCAGGTGGGGTGGGGTTGCGACCAGACAGTGGTGCCAGGGCAGGACAGAGCTTGCAGCCAGGCAGGACGGGCTCCACCGCCGACCCTCTCGTTCCCCCTGGGAGCTGGCTGCCCACATGCAGACAGGCGCAAAGAAGTGGCTGGTGCAGGGACTCGTCTTTTGTTTTCTGAGCAACAAGAAAGATCAAGAAATGTGCTGCTGAGAAAGGCTGGGAGATGTTGGGATGGTTTTTTTCACCATGGAGAGGAGCACTGTATCAAATTAAACTTGAAACAGAGACGCAAACGAGGTGATTAAGGCATTTCCGCCGTGCTTCCAGGGGAGCTGCTGGATGGCGTCCAGACAGGGAAGGGAACAGTTTATCAGCTGAGCCCGGAGGTTCGCAGGGATACTTGCACAGCAGAGCAGCCGAAGGGCTGCGTGACTGACATGGTGCCCCTTGGCCATCCCTGCACCAAACCGCTCCAGCCAGTGCAGAAGGGACACCGAGGCTTGCCGAGGGGAAGCGGGATGCACTTAAGGCCACTGTCTGCTTGTTACTTGCGCTTGGCTTTCAACACGAGGCGGGACTGGCAGGAGCTGGCAATAGGTCGGGATTGAGGCTCATCAGCCCTCCGGTGGGAAGAGCCTAGTGGAGGCAGATGTTCCTGCAGCAGCTCTCCCGTGTTCCTCACTTCTAGCACTGCGCAGGGTGAGGGTCTGTCCCCACCCCATGGGAGCCCCGGTGACCTTGGCCAGCCCAGGCACTTGCCAGTAGATGACAAACGCTCCATTTGGGAGTGGGAAAGGGTCTGTCCTGTGCTGCCCGGCAGGTCTGGTCCCCAGGAGTCCCCCAGCATCTGCAACAGCATTTGCACTGCACCCCACGCTCCAGCTCGGGGGCAGCTCGCTGGGCTCCCTGCATGGACTATGCCACGACGATGTTCGTGAGGTGCCTGGGGGTGAGACGAGGAGCCGCCACGCTGGAAGGAGCAGGATAGTGTGAACTCCCTGCAGGGCTCAGCCGTGCCAGGCTCTGTCCTTAGAGCCGTGCCCTGGGCCAGAGACACCGTCTGACTCTGCAGCTCGGAGCTACCGAGCCTGCTCCAGCACCGCCGGCCCTTCGTGTGCTTTGCTTGTTGTGGGGACCGCGGGAAGGCCGTGCTGGGCGGACAGACAGATGGACAAGCAGCGATCCAGGCCGCTCTCAGGGATGTGCAGTGCAGGGATGTGCAGGCTGTGTCTTGCTCCGTCGCGACGGCAGTGAACTCCCTCTGTTGACTTCCCCTGAAGTTGCACCCCTCAATGCCGTGGCGTCCCTGTCTCTGGTAATAAATAGCACCTTCCGTAAATGTCTTCAGCCCCCACTAAACCACAGACCGGCCTGATTATTGCTGCTTTTGTAGCCTGTACAGAGCTGGTTTTATTTATAATTGCACCCCACTGGTGTGTTCATAATGATTTTCCCTGCTGCGTCCCATGCGGTCCAGTGCTACAAAGCCACATTTTCATAGTAGCTGTTGTTGGTTTTAATCACTTGTTAGGCGGATGATAGATTAACAGCAGTATCTCTGCGAGGCTTCAGAGTGTTTTCTTTTTCAAAACATTTGCAACAAAAGCTAAGTGTTAGTCCTAGTAAAACGTGCGTTTCGTTTGGCTCCCTCCGGCAGTGGTGAATGCAATTAAAGGAGCACTCAGCAGAGAGCCCATCTCACCCCATCCTGTCCCACCTCAGCCCATCTCACCCCATCCTGTCCCACCTCAGCCCATCTCACTCCATCCCGTCCCACCTCAGCCCATCTCACCCCGTCCCACCTCACCCCATCCCGTCCCACCTCAGCCCATCTCACCCCGTCCCACCTCACCCCATCCTGTCCCACCTCAGCCCATCTCACCCCATCCCACCTCAGCCCATCTCAGCCCACCTCAGCCCATCTCACCCCATCCCGTCCCACCTCAGCCCATCTCACCCCACCTTAGCCCATCTCACCCCATCCCACCTCACCCCATCCCGTCCCACCTCACCCCATCCTGTCCCACCTCAGCCCATCTCACCCCATCCCACCTCAGCCCACCTCAGCCCATCTCACCCCATCCTGTCCCACCTCAGCCCACCTCAGCCCATCTCAGCCCACCTCAGCCCATCTTACCCCATCCTGTCCCACCTCAGCCCCAAACCTGCTCCTGAACCTCTGATCAAAAGGTGTTTGAGACTCCAGTGGGAACAGGGAGGTGCTTGAAAGGCTCCGCATGGTGGGAGGGGTGTGAGTTTATAATTTCCTGTGTGTAGAAGCCTCTAATAATCAAAAAAACACTTTGCAGATGTTTGTTTGCGCCTTGCGATTCTCCTAAAACACAAATAACCCATTAGACCGCATGTCACGGAGAGAAAGGGCAACGAGGCTGGGTGGTTTGCTGCTCTTGGGATGAGAAGCCACGGCTGGAAGCGGAAGTAAACCCAGAGGTGCCCGTTGCCTCCTGAGCAGGATGCTCTCTCCAGGCGTGGCATGTGGCTGGGGAGGAGTGGGGCCATGCACTTTATTTGAGCTATTTATGGGGGGTAAAGAACCACCCAGCAAAAACTTATCTTTGCTGGAAATGGTTTAAATGAAACGTTTAACTAGCTGAGGCCGCCGCCTTGAATTTCATTCAGAAGGAGGCTGTGAATGGACTCCTCACCCGCTTCAGAAGGCGCTGGCAGCATGTCCGCTGCGCTGCGGGTCATTCATGGACACTACAGGAGATGTGAAAACATCTGCTAGGTCCATGCCTGCTCCTTTCAGTACAGTTACTCCCCTTGCTAATAATTGTCTGTGCTCTGTCAGCTAGAAAGGGACTTTGTGTGCCTCCCAGGTATTCTAATGCTAATTTGTTTAGTTAAAAAGGAGAAGAGGCTAAACAGATGTGAACCATTTGGGTAGGTTGTAGTTCATTTGTTAGGAAGTGCAAAGGATTCTTGGCAGGATATTAAATATTACCTTGGCTGCTCACAAACACTTCATATTTCAAGAGAGGAAGGGAGGTAGGGACTGCACTCCATAAATCAGCCTTTTCAAAGAGACAGAAAAAGGCAAACATTTGATAAATCCGTGTCATTATACTTAGAGATCAAAGGGGGTTTTACATATGTATTTATGCAACTGGCAACCTAGGAGACAATAATAACAAACATAGATCTCTGACAGCTTTACAAAAATAAAAATTAGCCAGTTCTAATCTGTAATTACCCGGGAACGGCGCGAGGTAGGAGGCTGTGAGCGGTCGAGCTGTGAGTTGCTCATGTTGAGACGGCGAGCGAGTGTTCAGTCATTCATAAATACATTAGGAAGTTCTGTGGGCAGGAGATTGCGAAAGGCACCGGCTGGGAGCTGGGCGCAGACCTGGCGTTATCGGCCGAGCCCGGAACAGGCTGGCACTGGGTCCAGCACCAGGAGTCCCCTGGGGAAAACGGGTTTCACCCTGGACCTCTGATTTTCCAGCAGATGATCTACCAGGAATCTACCCGAGGGATCCCTGAAGACAGGAAGGTTGCCAACCCCCGTCTCTCTCCTGCTTGCCAGCAAGTTACAGATCCGTGTCTGATAGCCCAGCACGCCTCGGCGCTGGCCCCAGTGAGCCCTGCCACTGTTCCCAAACCAGGCTGACTCGTTCTGTACAGCCACGCAAGTACAGAACTGGAGCCAAAGCCTCAGGTATGTCAGGGAAGAAGCTTGAAAAGACCCCAGAAGAGGTTTGCCAGCAGCAGGAATAACGGGAGGACCATCGGGGCTGCAGTGGGTGTTACTTTAATCCGGGACAGCGTTTAGCAGAGGATTGCAACCTCTGCAGGAGCAGCAAGGGCCATCGCATCGCTCGAGGAACAAGGAGAAATCCGGTTGTGTGACAGTAATTCCATGGACAAAGCGATGCAGGCACAGAAATTAGAGAGGGAGAAGTAGCATTATGTCATCTCGCCTTTCCTTTTGGCCAGTCTCTGGGCTGATTTCCTATTCTCTGGTGCTGTTTTAAAATGACTTCAGCAACTTGGTTTCTGCTTGTTCCCATGGGAAACTTGCACAGTCTATAGATTTCGCTGGTAGGAAACTCTTCTTGACAGTCAGACTATATTTTCCTTTACTCAATTCCATCACATCGCTCCTACTTACGCCTCCTTGGAGCACCCTAAATGCTCTTCTCCATTGAAGTCGGTGGAGTTATGCAGGCAGTAAATTTGGCCAGTGGCACTTGGAGAAATAGATATTAAAACCCCAGGGACGAATTAGGGGGCGAGGGGAGGGAGGGCAGTGGGGGAAAGGAAATGGTTTCAGGTTGAGAGAAACAAGATCTCCTCTTACATCTGCACAGCGGTGCTGCCTGCTGCCCCGGTGGGAGCACGCCCAGGACTCGGCAGCAAAATGCTGCAAGAGGCAGCGACGTCCCTGGGATGTTCCTGGTGGGGTTACGGAGCCACATCGGAGGCCTCGAGGGCAGTACGTGGCGCTTGGGCTTCTGTGCAGAGGGCTTGCATAAGCCCTGGGCACTTTCCTTGCTGGTGGCTGATGGGGTTTGAGTCCCAGTGATGCTGCCCACAGTCGCCCCACTGCCTTTCACGCCAAGGGTGTCCCAGCCCCACCATTTGGCTGTTTGCAACTGGGATGGTCCCTGGCTGCTGGTCCAGCAATCCTGCCCTATCCTGACATTAATATGAGTCCAGCAGATGTGTGCAGTGATGGAGCTGCCGCGGTACAAGAGGAGAGGAAGCTGCTGACAGACACACGAGATTTACACCTCGGCAATCCGCAGCTCCCCTCTGCTCCGGAATAGCTGCAGTCCACCAGTCCACGTGGTGCACTGTGAAGGACACATGTGGCTGAGGGCAAGAGAGGGGACAGCACAGAGGGTGGAAGAAGTGGAATGAAGATATATGGGATCTCTATTCCTGGGACCTTGCAAGGGGGCAAGGGTTGGGGACATGGACCTGTGACTGTCTCAGGAAAACGGCATCCAGTCTGCACTGGGACCAAGAGCCCCCTGCCTTCATTTTGGGTGCCTCCTCCTATTTCTTACCCCAGCAGGACTGGCTCCTGCAGAACTTTGAAGAGCCATGTGTGCCTCTCACTGCCAGACAAGTCTTTGTACTGCAGAAGAGAGAAAGGAGATGCTGAGCATTTCCAAACTGGCCTGTTCAGTGACAGGAAAACAACGACGTTCGGATTTTCTAGTTGGGAAGAGAGAAAGCAGCAAGGAGAAACTCAGCGTCAGGCCAACAGGACAGGGTCAGCACTGGGAGATGCTGCCTTGTGTCAGACTCCAAGATGATGCTGGAAAGCACATGACTGCAGCTGGGAAAAGTCATCTAGGGTGGATGCTGGTGAGGTGAGCCCCAGACCTGACCCTTCCTCTATCCTTGCTGGGGACTTCGATCATCTCAACTTGAAGGTGTGCTGGGTTCTCTACTTTCTGCCCTGTTTTAACAAGTGCGTTTTGCAGAGCTGGGCACCCTCCGGGCTCATCCCAGTGGTGCTCCACTAAGTGCCACCCTGACCCCTTGTCAGGAGCTGCGCCTTCCCAGTGCTATCTGTGGAACAAATCAATCATCAAGAAGTGGGACCCAGAGACCATACTGATGCAGCTCAATTAGTTTATTGATTAACCATCCAGCAACTATTATGATTCAAGGGCTCTGCAGCAAGAGCATGGAGCAAACCCCGTCTTGCATTTCTGTTCATGCCCTTTTCTTTCCAACTCCTGTTTCTTCATGACGTAGCTCCCGTTGTGCTGTGGCCTCGTCAGTGGGGCACAACACACGTGCTCCTGCCACAACTGCTGCACGTGGGTCATGTAACAAATTGCAAGAGCCCAGAGTGAGCGTGAGCCTTGCTGGAGCCCTGCCGGAGGTGGCAGCAGAGACGGAGGAGACCTGTGCCCTGCTGAGCAGGCCCAGCTGGAGGCAGATAGGTTGGTCTGGAGGATGGAGCCACAACTGGTTCCCAACCCACTGATCAAAACCTGCCCCCCTGCACCCTCTGCTCCAGGAGAGCTCGGACCAAGCAGTCTCAGCCGTCCTCCTGAGCTGCCTTTGCTCGGGAGCCGTTCCTGATCACTTGCCCATTTGTCATTCCTAGGGAGAAGACTCCTGACGTCCAACTGTCGGAGATACAATTACAGTAAAACTTACCTTGGGGCTATTTTGCTTCAAAAGCCAATCCAACGTTTCCAAGCCACAGCTGACATATATTAAAGGCTTAAACCAAACTTGAGGTGACATTTTGTTGATGTTATCCTGGCTGCTGCTGGTGGAGGTAAGGACAAGGAGAATTGCTCCATCCAAAGGGTTTTCCTCGTACCTCATGGGCGTAGGAACGTGGAGTGGAGCAACCTCTGCGCGTGGGCAGCAGGTTTTCTGTTTCAAGTTGTACAGAACACCGAGTGAGGAGGTGAGTAAACCCAGGTCCAGGAGAGCCAGCCTGTGTCACCCGCCCACAACACAGAGTCACGCGTTGCCTCAAAGTGTCCTCTGTAATTCTCTCACAACTACCAGTCTGGCAGAGATCTACCAGCACACAGAGGGGAACTAGAAAGCGATTCCTCCCACAACTGCATTTCATCTCTGCTTGGTTGGTGTCACCCTTCATACCACCGAGAGCCCGGCAGTGCCACCTGCTTTATGTCACAGCAGAGAAATGCTTTGGGGCTGTTCGCTGTTTGACCCTGTAGCTGAAGCACAAAAGATCTCCTCGTGCCCTCCCAAAACCCCCCTCACGAATACCTGGTCCCCGGGAGGATGGGGACCAGCGGCACTGGTACTGACGGGCATTTGGGTGGCCCGAGCACTCTTAGCTCTGTGTCAACCCACTGAGCAGCTTGTAGAGAAGTCAGACACCTCTCAGGGTCTTATTTCCCCTCTTCAGCCTGCAGGAGCTGAGGTGGCGTGGGATGGGGTGAGATGGGCTCTCCGCGCGCACGAGGCTGCTGAGTTAATGTGCTTGCTGGGTGAACACGGACGGTGCAAAATCCCTGCCGGCTCCTTGGAAAACGCTGGCACCATCCGGTCCTGGGAGGGAGGGTCCCAGAGCCGATGGTGTCGTGGGAAGGGTCTCCTCAGCCAAACTCTCTTAATTCAGCTCTTGTGTTTGGACCCTGTATTTTGGTCTCTGTGTTTGCGTTGTGTTTGGTCTCTACGCAATGCTCCTGATCCGTGGGCTGTGACAGATCTCACCGGGTGTTTGTACAGGCAGGGACTTCAGAGGACAGAGCGCTGCGAGAGGTGTGGCTCATCAAAAAGCCAACGCACCTCCAAAGAATAGGGAAATCCAAACACTTTGGGGAGGAGGAGGAGGAAATGGCTGAGATACCCCCAACGCCATGGTGCCCCAGTGCCGGACCCCCAGCTGGCAAGTCCCTGCAGCCGTGGTGGGGTCGGGGACTGGGAAATGCTAGCCTGGCCGGGGACACGCTGTGGGCTTTGTCGCTTCTCCAGCTGTCCCGCGGGCTCCAGAGGAGGGCTGAGCTCCTCGGGGACATGCCCACTGGGTGGGAAGGTTGGGCTGCCATCGCCCTCCGCTAGCAGAGACACTAAAGGAGCGAGGGAAATGTGGGTTGACGGGTGTAATCTGGAATTGCATTATCTCGTCTGGTGTCCAGTCTGGCAATTAAACTTACTATTTCGTCATTAAATCTCATTTAGGGATAAAGCCAGGTCTCATTAACATTCTGGAGTGGAAGCCCTGGGGCATGGACAACATATGGGCTGCCTCACCGGGAGGCTGCAGGAGCCAGGGTGCTCCCCGTGTGAATGGGGGGCCTGGCTCACCCAGGGCGAGGAGAAACCCCCCCGTTGGCAAACATTAGCCAGAGCATCTGAGAGTCCAGCTATGGTCTGTAGATTGAAATCCTCTCCAATTTCCTCTCCTTTGTGGTTTTACAGCTCTAGATGATGCTGGAGCCCCCAGTTCTGATCCACAACCACTGGAGTGAAGCAAGCCTGTTTGGTATAAAGTCCCAAAGTGCTTCCCAGATCACTTACGGGGTGACATCACCCATCCCTCAGACGAGCCAGAAGGTACCACGAACATCTCAGAGGGCTTTTCTGGGGGCTCCAGAGCTGGATGAGGACCCAGACAAGGTGCTGGAAGGCTTCGCATCACCATCGCAGCATCCTCATCGCCCTCCCCGCGGCCGGCGCTTGCCTGGGGGCCCGTACGGACCCCTGCGGGTCCGTACGGGCCCCCGGGTAAGCGCCGGCCCCGGCGAGCGCGATGAAGCCGCCGTCCCGTCCATGGGACGAGGGCACCGCCCCCCGCGCCCCCTGCCGTCTCATCAACCAATGAGCGCTTCTCCTCCTTCCCTCCGCCCCGCCCCCGCGCTCCACCCGCTCTTCCGATTGGCTGCTCCGCCCGGCTCATTATGCGGCGGAGCGCGGCTTGTGATAGGCTGAGGGCGCTGCCCGTCGGCCCCGCTGCCCGCCCCCTCCCGCCGCCGCTGCCTTTGCCTGCGCTGCCGGCGGCGGGAGAGCGGCGCTGGGGCGGGCGGCGGAGCGGCATGGGGCCGCGCCGAGGCTCCGGGCTTCGCCCATGAAGAGCCGGCTAGAGCCGTACCGAGCCGGGCCAGCTCCAGCCATGCATCCCGCCGCGCCCGCGGGCACATGGGGCAGCGCTTGAACCGCTGCCTCGATGTCCCCGTCGCGTTGCCGCCGCCGCCGCTGAGGCGGAGGCTCCTGCTGCTCTTCATCATGCTCTTCCTCTGGCTCTACATGTTCTACTCCTGCGCCGGCTCCTGCGCCGGGCTGGTGACCCGCGGATCCCCCGCACCGCCCCGCGCCCTTCCGCCGCTTCCCCAGCAGCTCCCGCCGGCTGCGGGGGAAGCGGCCGAGGAGAGCAGCCTGGAGGAGCAGCGGGCAGCGCCCGACGCCGCCAGCCCCATCTCCAGCTTCTTCAACGGCTCCGGCACGAAGCGGCTGCCGCAGGCCATCATCATCGGCGTGAAGAAGGGCGGGACGCGGGCGCTGCTGGAGTTCCTGCGGGTGCACCCCGACGTCCGCGCCGTCGGCGCCGAGCCCCACTTCTTCGACCGCAACTACGAGCGGGGACTCGCCTGGTACAGGTAACCGCCGCTCCGCCCGCACCGCGGGGCTCCGGGAGGGGACACGGCGCGGGGCGGGGGGGTCGACCGGCCCGGGGAGGTGCGCGGAGCGGTGCGGGGCGCGTCCGGCCCGGGCTCCGGAGCTGGTCTGGGGAACGTTCCGCTAAATACACCCCCCTAAAGCGACCCCTGCCGCAGCCCCGAACGCTGCGCGGAACTGGCTTTCCGCGTTAGCCCAGGCGGCGGTGGGTGTTCGCAGGCTTTATTCTAGCCAGTCCGTACTGAACCTTTAAATAAAGGTTAAATATTAATTTTCTTTTTTTTTTTTTTACCCTCTCCGTTCGTTGAGCTTGCGGGGCTTTTGCGAGTCTTTTCCCCTTCAGCTCGGGCGTTGCTGAGGGATGCCCGAAGCACCCTCCGGCTCGGGGACCGGGGCCGTTCGCTCCCAGCAAAGGCGCCTTTTGGGGGGTTGGAGCCGTTCTGGGGGCGCCGCGGCCGCCGGGACGGGCAGGCGGCAGCTCCTCGATCGTTCCCTACGCTCTTTCTCCGTTAACTTTCTCCTACCGCTTATAATGAGCTTTAGAGCTGATGGGCGGCTCAGGCTGCCGTCCCCCGCCCAGCCCGCGGTACGCGCGGGGGAAACGGCTGCTCCGAAGCCTTTTTCGCTGGGGAAAGTTCTCAATGACGGGATTTCATCCCGCCGGGGGCGGCGGCGAAGGGATTGTGCGGGGAGCAGCCCCGTGCGTGATGTGTGGGTGCGGGTGGGCTCCAAGCAGCAGGAGCCGATGGGTGCGGAGGAGACGCCCGGTGCCCCCCGGCGCTGCTGGGACCCCCTGTGCGGGGCAGAGCCGCGTTTCCCTTTCGTTTCATCTTTTTTACGGTGAAAATGCCTTGATGAAGAATATTTTGCATATGTCTTTCTGCCGAGTTTACAGGAGTACTAGAGGAGCAGAGATGGAAGCTTCGGAGCTCGGTGGGAGCTGCGAAGTTCTGAATTTAACCTCGCCGTAGTCTCGGAACTGCCCCCGGCCCGTCCGATGAGCTTTGCGACTCTTTTTTTAACGTTGCCATCCCTCAGCAGGCAGCGGAGTGAAGCTCTGGCGAGGAGCAAGCGGGTTTTGAAGGCGCTTTCGGTTTAGGCAATTAATTTTCAGAAATTTGGTGGAGGATGCAGCAGGTCGACCCATAGCGGCCACGGCGAAATCTTGATGAGTTCGGTTGGTTTTAAGAAATAGGAGTGTCGCGGTTTGGAAGGAGAACTTACTTGCAGGAGACCTGTCAGGATTTATTAGCAAAACGGCGTTGTACGTGTTGAACTCTGTTTTTAATTAGGCACCTAAATTAGACCATAAAATGGTTGATTAATCTTTTACAAGGAAGAGGTGGAAGGGGAGAGGGAGAGAATAGCGCTTATGATTGCGTTAATCTGTTATCCCAGGCGCGGCGGGCGAAAGTCAATCTTGCAGGGCTCCACGTTCTTTTCGAACGGGGAGAAGCTGCCACCAGAGTCGCCTGTAACTCCTTCAAAGTTTCACCTTAGCAGCTGCGGGCCCCCTCCCTGCTACGTGATTAAAGGGGTGTTTAACACCCAGAGCGGGTGCGCGAGTGATGCTGAAGCTCTTGAAGTCGCTCGGGAACGATTCACCCCGAGATCGGAGCGTGTTGGTCGGTCTGGGGGACTGGGACCTGGATGGAGCGGCGCGGGAAGAGTAAATCCTGGAAAAGAGGTGGGGGGAGGATGTATTTGCCCAGCTCGAGAGCCGAGTTGTTTGGTAATTGTGCGTTATTTCTAACTTCGATTTGAATTAGACCCAGAAGGTTGTTCCTACGAATTTCAGCGTTAGAAATCAGACGCTGTATGGCTGAAAACTCCACTGACTTTAAATCTGGGCTTCTCAGCCCTCCTCAAGAGCATACTTATTTCTCCAAGCCCTAATGAGGCTTTTATTTATTATCTTCATGTCAGTAAGGAGATGTGTTTGTATTTTCTTGCTAATGGCCCAATAAAATCAGATTAAAAATGCTATAAAATACCGGCCGCGCAGCGAGCTGGGAGAGCCTCGTCTCTGTTTTTTCAGATGCTTTTGCACAAATTGACTGAACTTTGGAACCGGGGGGGTTACTTGAGTCCCCACACCCCGTCCTTGCCGTTTAAATCCAATTGCCTGGCTTTCAAAAGATGAAGATGCCATTTTTGACTCACGTCTCATCAAAAGTCTGTTTTATTCGACTGGTTTCTGGCTAAATTTGCTCCCATCTGTCAGGCGGTTTTGTTTGTTTAAGTTGTTCCTGCCCCGTGATGAAGTGTTCCAATGTAAGATTTTTTTTTTTTCAGATTTCTGAGAGGCAAAAGGCATCATAAATTTGCTGATTTTGCTTGACGAAGGTTTATATTTTGGACAATTTGCCGTTAATTGTATTTATTTTAACTACCGATCTTTGCCTGAAGTTTTAATCTCTAGAAAATAACTTTTGGGGGAGGAAATACAAACTTTTTTCTCGCTCCGTTTTCTGCGAGATCTGGTGTGTGGTTTTCTTTTTCCGCTCCCTACGGAAGGCGAAACGGCATCGAGTGGTGCTGACCACCGTCCCGAAAAAGCCGAGGGAAAAGAGGGAAGAATTAAATTGATTTTTGGCTAGTGAGATAGCCAGCAATCTAATGGAAATAACTTCTGTCCACACGTCGGGGGGTTTCCCCCGGTAACGAATACAGCACGTTAACTGCTTCAAGGGAAAATATGTACCATGACAGAGGAGAAACGGGATCCCGCCGCTATCGCAAACTCATTTTAAGTAGCGCCTGGAGTTTTTTTGGATAATAAAGAAGTTTCCTCGCTGCGGCAGCGAGGACTCAGCCCCGCAGCCTGGGCGCGCAGGGGTCTGGCTGCCCGGCCGAGCAGCGCCCGAGGAAGCTGTCGCTTTCTTAGGGGTTTGCTGTAAGGGTCGCGGCGGGGGAAAGTGCTTCTTGCAAGCCTCAAAAATCAGGTGTTAAGAATTTTTTTCTTTATTTCCATACTTACTACATGCCGCAAAGATGCACTTGTAAATATAGCAGCGACTCAAGGCCTGTTGTCCTGTGATTAACGCGAAATAAGACAAAAAGATCGTGTCCTTGGTGTTAGGTGTCGTGTCTGGGTTTTTTCTGGTTTCTGTCATTTCAGGCCCCGTGCGCTGCACCACCTGGTTCCTCCCGCCGTGGGCTGAACGTTCCCAGCCTCACTCAACGTCACCAATTTATATTTTGAGTCCGCAGCCCTCTGCTAGGAACCCTCTGCCGTGGCTACGCTGGCCGTAACCTCGACCGCGCGGCACAGATGGGAGAGACCGCTCTTTCTTTTGCCTTTTTCCTTTTTTTTTTTTTTTTGGGGGTGGTGTGGAATTCTTTAAACACTGGGGCCTCATCTGCCCGCTCTTGCCAAGCCGCTTAATTCATTCTCCATGCTGAGACTATGGGTGGTTGGGGTGAGCAGGATCAGGCCCGCTCGCCTGGTGGTTTGCAGTAAACAGCGCCTTAGTCTCCTCGATCCCCCAAATAAGCATCGGGGACCTTCGTGTGCAAAGTGCTGCTTGACAGCGATTCCTGAATTGGGAGAAACTTCCTCATTTTTAAAATGTTTTTGGTTTTTTTCCCCCGTAGCCCCTTTTTTGCCCCAAGGAGCGTGGCGGGGGGGTGAGCAGCGCAGCGCCGATGCTTGCTGGGGAAGGATGAGGCAGCGACGGCTAGAAGTGCAGCCTTGCTGAACCGAGGGCAGACCGGGAGCACGGCGGGATTCTGCCCCAGCGGGGGCTGTTCTCTCCAAATCGTGACCTCACAGCGCCAGCCTGGCCGGCGAGGCGCGGATCCGGAGGGGTCGGCACGGACACAACCGGGCGCTTGCAAAACTCGACGTGTTGTTACTGCCGGCTGGCACAGGTTCGTTGGCCCCAGGAGGTTTGGGAAGGGTCTTGCTTCTCCCAACCGGACTTTGGGTGCAAATGACCGTATCTGAGCAAAGACCAGTTTCTCCAGCGCGTTCCCAGGAGCTGTGCTGGGTTGGAACGAGCGTCTCCTAAGGGACAGTTGCGTTCTCTGGGATGGCTTTACCAAGCAGCTTACTGGTGAGGTTTTGTTTTCATGATGTAAAAAAAAAAAAAAATTAAAAATCACCTCTTGAGCGTGCATTGTGTTGCGCTTAAGCGAGGGGGGACTTTTACTGGTCCCCTCGACACGTGCACAGGGTTCAGAGCCCCCTTGGCTGCTGCAGCAGCTCCCCATGGCGTTGCTTTAGCCGCCGTGCAAAGTTTGGAAGAAAATGGCCCCAAAAAAGCCGGGCTGGGCTGGGCTGCTATAATCAGTCAGCAAGGCCCTTGTGTTTGCATGGGATCATTCCTTTAGATCTGAGGAGGGTTGAGTTGTTCAAACAGATGGCAAAGATTATTCGTGTCGCTGGGGTTTCAGCGCGCTGCTCTGTTTCAAGCATGTTGCCCGATATGACGCACGTGACAAGTTCTTCCCAGCACGACGCTGGGGGGGACGACATTGTCTGCCGTGATCGGGTTTCATGGCCTCACCTGTCGAGCTGCTGAACTTTTCAAAGTTGGCCATGCGTTGGGGGTGACTGGTGCGGATGGTGGATCTGCCTGGCTAATCGCGTTAGCGCGGCGGCGCGCGGCGTGCCGGGGAGCCTTGTGCTCCTTCTTGGCATGAAAACGATGGGAATGAAAACCCATGGGCTCGACCCTGGGTTTGGGGGTTATTAGTTTTTTTCTTTCTCAAGTGGGCTGTGGCAGATGTCTGTAACACACACCAAGATCTGGATACCTCAAGGCGCTTCCAGCAGAGGCTTTGTTTTCTGAAAGCATCCAGCAAGGCCCAGATGCAGCAGCTATAAAAACTCTACCCGAACCGCCGTTCTTTTGAGCTGTGTTTCCAACCTGGCCTCATCGTGGGCTTCTCTTACCATCCGGCCTCGCTCGCTAGACTGCTCCGTCTTGCTTGAGCCTGGGTTCGGGGCTATTAATCCATCCCGAGCAGGAAGAACTCTAGTGATCATTGAGTTCATGTCTTCTGGTGGTGTCACCATGGGTGACCAGTGGGTTCAGGGCGTAACGGACCGTCCGGGGTCGTGCGGGACAGTTAACACGTGGGCTGAAAGAGCAACAAATAGCGGGGCGCGTTGTTTCAGTGCTGTAATTAGGAGGTCAGGAGCTGTCAGCCACTACCTGTTGTCACCACGTGGAGCGTGAGGAGGGGCTGGAGGAGTTTGTGAAGTGACTCAGTGCTGTGCCGGGTCCTGACTTGCTGCTGCTGACTGTACCGGGGCTTGCCCATGCCGTTGCAGTGGCAGGTCTTCCAGCAGCTCGCTGTGTGGGTCTTAATTAGCTCGTGAGAAGCACTGGGTGCTGTTTAAAGGAGCTCAGCCCAGCGGCAGCCAGAAGGCAACCGAGTAAATGGACCTTATCTTGACTTTCTTAATGGAAACAAGGGCTCCGTGATGAACTGTGTTGGTTATCCGCCGGCTCCGAGGGAAGGTGGGGTTAATTCAGGGCCGGAGGGGTAGCTTCGCCGTTAGGGAGTTGCTCCTGGACTGGAGGTGGTTGCAGGGTGCCCAGAGACAAGTTGGGGAAGGGCATCGCATCGCGCTGTGGGTCAGATGAGAAGAGGAAGCCAAGGTGAGGAGCGCAGCCCCTCTGCCTTGAGCATCTCTGCCTGCGGATGGTGGGGACGGCTCAGATGCGATGGGCAGTGAACCTTAGTTCATTCCTAACAGTGATGGGAAGGAGGTAACCTCTCCTGGTGCCACGTTGGCTTCAAGCGTTCCCCATGGCAATTCTCCTCTTGATAACAGCTCTGAAGACGCAGGAGGAAAATTGACTCAGTGGAGGTGATTTTGCATGCGGTGTCCTCGTCCTGGGAGGGGGTGAGGGCTGCCGAGGGGTGAGGAGGGGCGTGTGAGAAGCTGTGAGCTGGGTTGCTTGGCTGCTGCCCTGCGGGACCTTGTGTCCCGGCTCTGTGCCCACGTGAGCACCAAGCTCAGGAGTCACTCAGAGAGGATCAGAAACCGGGATGGTTGGGTGTTCAGATGATGCTCGTGGGAATGTTAGAGGAAAATAAGTGTAGAAGTGCTGCTGGCAGAAGACCCCACACTGATTCCTAGTAAATGAATAATTCAATTTTAAAAATTTCTTCTGTTAAAATACATGAGCGTGGCAGTGCCCTGCCACGTGGTGGGTAGCAAGGAGAGAGAGCACTTCATTTAGAGAAAAATAGTGCCGTGTTCTGCTAAGTGCTTTACATCTGCATTAAGCTCTCAGAAACACCCTGGAACCAGCCTGCTTCACAATCAGTTCTGTTTTCTCCTCTCCCTACAGGAGAGGGATGGAGAAGGAACATCTCTACTGAGGGACGCTGACTTAGCGCTGGCTTCAGGGGGGTCATGGCGATTTATGGCCGCAGAGGACCCAGAGTTTAATTTGCAGCCGGTCTTGGAGGCAGGGCTACACGTGGCTTTGTACAGCATCACCGAGGAGCTCGGCTCATCTCTGCTCACCTTTGCTGAAAGGGAGCATCCTCCCTTGTCCTTCCCTTTTTGTAAGCCTCTTGCTGCTAAAATTTGTAAGACCAGAGCTGCAATCTGGCCAGCCCTCTCAGCTAGTGCTGCTGGGGACTTGTGCAAACCCACCGAAGCGACTGGTTTATAGTAAAATCGAGCGGTTGTAACCTCTGCTGTGAATTGGCACGGCCGCTCCCCGCCGGCGCGTGTTCCTGGCAGTGCAGCCGGCAGCTCCTCCAGAAGAAAGGGAGAATGGTGCCTGGGCTTCCCTTCTATATACCGATGCCTAATATTATAGGGGGATGTATATATTTTATACATCCCTTGCTGAAAGTGAGTGCAAGGCCAGATCCTGTCTTGCCACTGATTCTCTTTAAAAAATACCCTTTTCACGTGGGAAGTTGACGTTGAGGAGACAAGTCTCCGGCAGCGCGCTGGTGGCCAGGAGTGGACCAGGTCCCCAAACTCGGCTGTGTTTAATGCAGACCAAAGCCCTGCCTGGGGGAGGGCTCCAGGATCAGGCCCTCGGCTCCTGTCTGGGTGACTGTGAGTGCAGAAAACGCCTGCACAGAAGCCAAACTATCGCAGCGATTACCTTCAATAGAGCAGCTGGACAACCTTTCGATCAACCCTGAGCCTGCAGCCCATCTCGAGTATCGAATCCAAACTTGTCTTAGAACTGGAAAGTCTACAAAGTCCAGGCGAGTGGCAGCGTCAGAAAACTGCTGGTTGGTAGAGTGATTAAACCCAGCAGCAGCGGAGTGCCCCGGCGGTACGCGGGGTTACTTCGCATTAGTACTTTCTCTTTGGAGCAGGGTCCGTCGGGCTGCGGCAGCTCCCAAGCCCGGCGATGCTGCGGCTGGGTGCCGAGATCTCCCGTCACTAGGGGGAGGACGAAACCCCGGCGGTTTATTAATAAAGTGCTTTGCTGCTTCATTGAGCTATTAAATATTTGTTTAGAAACTGGCGAGCCTGCGGCTTTGGCGTGCCTTCGCTTGGCTGGTTTTTTTCCTTTTTAAAGGTGTATTAGACTTGGAATGAAAGCAGGAGGTGCCGAAGTAAACAGCAAGAGTGTCCCAGTGGTGCTGCTCGTGGTCCGTGGCTGGTCTATACGCGGGGCCAAGAGCGCAGCTGCTAACTGGGAATTGCAGAGGGACCCAGGGCTTTGCCCTGCCCCGTGTCTCTGTGTGTCGGGGTGAAGACGATGGCGATGCTGAGATGCCGGGTCTCTGCTCTGAACCCTCTGCACCCACCTCTGGTGCCACGTTTAGCGAATTGTGCCGGGTCGCAGCTGGTCCCCCGGCCGCCAGGGCTGTCCCTGTCTTCCACGAGAGAGTTGAGATGGGGGAAGCTCCTGAAGGTCTCTCTTGGGAGCAGCGGGGTGGTGGGCTTCCTGGGTGGCTCTAAACATCCTCGAGCGCCTGCCCTGGCTTCCCCGGGGCTGGACTGAGCAGAGGGAGCTGCCTGAGGGCCAAAGAGCCTGACCATTGCCCCGTCTTGAGGAGCGGCTTAGCAAAGTCCCTCTCCTTCCTCCTTCCCCAGCCCTGCGCACTGAACTCGGAACTTGTTGCAACTTAACACAAAGCTCGTAGATGGGTTTTTTTCCTTTCTAATTTCCCTCTTGAGGGAAGGAACCTTGGGCGGTCGGCACAGCGTTGTGAGAAGCAGCGGCAATAGCTAATGGGGGGTGTTGAGGCAGCGAGCGAAGCCTTGGGAGGAGATATCAGCCTTGCCAAAGCAGAAGCGGAATAGCCGGTTAGGGTTTCAACCTGGGTTTGCTGCAAGCCGAGAGGGGCCGGGAGCTGCTGTCTCCTCCAAAGCCCCGTAATTACAGGCTGGCGCTGCCTGGACAGCCGGACGTGCGGGAGGAGCCGCCCGCCCGCCCCGCGCGAGTGCCTGGGCGCACATGGGTGCCTTGGCCGGCCGCCCTGGCTGCACCGTGGCTGCTGGCTCCCCCCACAGACCATTTCAAGGTCACACTGCTAAATGCAGTGTAATAATTAATTAAGCTATATATAAACAGCAAGCTCACGTGGTCCTAAAGCAGATTAAGAGCCCGGGAGTTTCCTTTCGCCCACCTTCCTCCCCACGGTCTTCTCCTTCCTTGGTTCCTCTGTGGGTGAGCCCTGCAGTTGTCACACGCTCCGCCGTCCCAGCAAGGCTCCTAGTTGGGTTAAGCAGCTGCTGAGCTGGGTCTGAGCCCAAAAAGGATGGGGGCAGAGCAACGCCTGCTCTAGGGGATTCCCTGGATCGCCCAGTTCCACCATCAAAGCCAGTCCTCTTGCTTGTGCTGGAGGAAAGGGCAAATGCCAAGTCTCTGCCCTCCTGGTGGGAATCACTTCACTCTGTTTTACTGGTGCGTGATGCTGGGAATAGCCCAGTGCTGGGAAGAGCTGCTGGGATTTGGCTTCAGCAACAGGCGTTTCCAGACTCCTGTTGCTCTGAGGCTCAGTAGCAAGAGCTGAGCTGCGTAACTTGTTCCCCACCGTAGTGGTGGGGGTTAAAACCTCCACAGAAAGCACCTTTGTGTGGGGTTTGCAGCATTGAGGTGGAAGAATAAGCTGGGCTGCATTTCCTGGAGGAGTTACACCAGCTTAAAGTTTGTATCAAGGCTTGAAACTAAACCCAAACACACACTTGCCTTGTGACTCCCGGGGAGTTGAGATTTGTGTGGAGTCAAAACTGATGCTCTCTTCTTGTTTTTTCTCTCTTTCATCTATCTAAAACTGATCAAAACTCACTCACTCCAAACCCCCGAAGTAAAAATTTAGGGATAATGTTTGGTTTAAACTCCAGCTTACTTTTAACATAGTGCAGAAACACCCCAGGGAAATGGAAAATCATGTTTCTTAGTCATGCGTAGGTGGTGTGTGCTGTAGAGGCCGCTGGAGCGGAGCAGAGCAGCTTTCAACACTTTCAGGTCAGTCTGGGTTTTGTAGTCGGGGTCGATGCATGCCATGAACTCATCAGCGAAGTCTGATCCTTGGCTTTGCACAGTGGAATCCTTGGAAAAGTGAACAGACCCCACGGCCAGTTCTGGGACTAGAGGGGAGTGAGCATCAGCATTGCCCACGCTTGCTCCAGGGCCTCTTCTGCTGCTTCCTCGGCCATCTCCTCGTGAACGTCCAGTTGACCGAGGGCCACCACAGGGGATGGTGGCAAGAAGTGCCAGAGGTGATGGGTTCCATGCGAGAGGGTGCGTTTGGGTGATGCAGGTTGCCCGTTTCCAGCTCCCTGGCTCCCCTGGGCAGCGCTGGCTCGTCTCGGTTTCCAAGTGCCAGGCGGTATCTACATCCAGGAGATGGAGGCGAAGAGAAGAGACTTTTGGGGGGCTCACAGTGGAGTCCTGAATCAGCTCCGTCTGGGTCGGAGGGGGCCGGGTTGTCTCTTTGGGAACCCAAGGGTGTAGAGGTCCAAGGTGCGGATGAGCCAATTACAATTCCCATTTGGTTCATCCATATGCTCGGTGTTTGAAAGGCTGCAGCGTAGCCCACTTGGTACCTCCTATGCCCATTGATTTGTTGATCTGACGCTTGGTTTCATCTGAATAACAATAGCTCTCACTCAGAGTCCTGGTGTTCAGGGAAAAGTCATTTCACTGGGGTTGTGCTCCAAGGCCTTGGACCAGCCCACTGTGCCCTTTATGTGGGAGGGTTTGAAGGACTGTGGGACAATTCAGCCCCGTTGCTGGCTCTGGGTGGAAACCAGCTCTCCATGGAAGCAGGGTGGGATGCTGAAGGTCGGTGCTGGGTTTTGACATGTGTGGTGTGGCTCGCAAGGTCCTTTCTGGTTGCTGCCGTAGCCGTGGACCTGTCAGCGCAGCCTGTGGCTGCGGAGAGGTGGGCAGGGTTACAGAGAAAGACAAACCACGGAGTCGGAAGTGGAAAGCAGGCATGGAGAGCCCTCTTAAATACAGCCCGAGCGAGTGTGCCGGACTAGATCAAATCATTGGTATGGCGACGTGAAGTCTCTAATTACGTGAATGCCTTTTTAATTACAAGCAGTGCTTTGCATCTGTTGTCCTGGCAGCCCAGCACCTCCACCAGCTGAGCCTGCTCTTTAAAGAGCTCTTGACTGTAGTTCGTTGACTGTTCATGACCACGTCATGATCCCACGTAATGACTGGGGCAGGAGGGGAGCCTGCAGACAGACCTGCCTCTTCATGTTTCCCTAATTGGTGCCTGTCTCCCTCCTTCACTGGGAGTTTCACTCCTTCCCAAGGCTGGTGTGGTTCCTTCTGCTCTTCCCTGTGTCCTGCAGTGTTGCTGGGGACCCACCTTGGGATGTGGCGGCACCATGAACCTGTAGCTCAATTGCCTCAATGGGCACACCACTTTTTTGTCCTGGAACGTAATTTGATTTTTTGTCTTTGATGTTTGGTGAGGGAGGAGGATGGGGAGAGACTTGGGACGTTTGTACTGGCCTGATTAGAGATGTTGGGGGCAAGAAGTCCCATTCTGGACAAATGTGTCTCACTCACTGCCCTGGTCTGTTTACCATGGAGCAATCTTAATTTCCAGTGCTACTCTTTGAGTGTAAATCACAAATCCATTAACAAATTAGTTGAGGTGACAATCCCATTTGTGTTAAAATGCGTTTAGGGATCAGTACTGAGAGGATCACCGGTGTATTAATTTGCCAGGCCTTTTGTTCCAGCGTCCCAATCACTGATGGTTCGGGTTGTGGTTGGTGCCACTCTTCCCTTGCTGGGAAGGAGGCAGGAGACTTCCAGAAATCATTTGGGTGGCTCAGCTTGGAATAAAGTCTAAACCAATTTTAAGTTCTTGACCTACTCGACGGGATGCTCAGGGTAATGAGCAGCCAGCTGGTGAGCGCAGGATGCCCTTGCTTGGCTGGTCACCTTCCCCCAGAGCTGGTCCTCCTCTGATGAGTTTGTTCTTCACTGCTGTTACTGGCCAGCAGGAAGGTAACCCGTCCTGTGATGGTCAGAGGGTCATCGCCTTGTCTTTAGGGCAGTCGAGGAGGAACCTCAGTGCTGCACAGATACGTGGGTGGTTTGAGCTGAAGAGGCAGGTGGAGTTGTGCAGCTGGGGTTGGGCAGCAGCTTGCTGGCATCACTTGGCCTGTGTTAGGAACGTGCATGTATTATCCAAAAGGGCAGGACAAAAGTGACTTTCTTTTTTCCACAGTGACAATGGGAAGCTGACCGCTTTCTGAGCTGTAGTTTCAAAGTCCTCTGCTCTTTCAGGCAGTGCTGGATGCCCATAGATCCCTTGAGATGCGGAAGTTGGATTCCTGGAGATCCTGCGTGGCTTTTTGGAGACCTGTAGATGTCTGTCTGTCTCAAGGCTTGTTTCAAGCGTGTCCTGGCCCTGCCACCCTGAGAGCCCCCTTCCCATGTGCCGTGGAGGAGCTAGCGGGCTCTGGCCCAGCTGTTGTGTGGAAGGTGCTCCATGGGCTCTCAGTGCCTGGAGGAAAGTGCTGCTGGTGAATGAAGTGGTTTCCCTGCTCCTCTCCCTGCTTTGCTCTGCCCACGGTGAGGAAGAGGAGCAGAGCTGTCACGTGGCTGCCACTGGCACCAGTCCCTTCTGGGGCTCTTAACCCAGCACAGTGGTTCAAGCACACACACCCTGCGTTGGAGTGTCTTACCCCATGGGCAGATGAATTGCTGGGGATGCTCCCCCCGCATTGGTTATGAACAGAGGGGTGCAAGCTGGGGCATCACGCGGGGCAGAAGGGGGCTCCGGGGCTTATCAGGAGGCTTTTTCCTCTAATCGCAGCTGTAAAGCCCCAGCGCAGGAAGGCTGGGCTTGATTAGGAGAGATGCCTGTCAAGGTGGCAAGCAGAGCCCTTGCTGTGCAAACGCTGGGCTGCTCGCAGGGGTGGGGAACAAAGGGTGGCATTATCAGCGGGGCTTGTTACCTGCCTGTGCAGGCACACGGGCCAGGGCGTTAATTCTGTGTTGGGGGAGAACAGAAAAGACCTCTCAGCGGGCTGTGATTTATGAAGGCGGAAACGGGGGAACGTGGTCCTGCCCGTATCTCGCTGGGGTGGTTTTGTTCAGCGGCTGTTGACTTGTGCAATGTTTCTTTTGGGGTTGGCTCTTGGTTTTGTGGGTTGGTTTGTTGGTTTGTTTTGGTTTTTTTTCCCTTTGCAAGTGAAATGCAGAGCTTGGCAGTGCCCCACGGGAGAGGATCGATGTGGGAAGAGGTGCTGAAGTGCATCTCCTTGTAGTCCTGTCCTGGGTGGAAGTTCCTGAGGTGTTTCTGGGTGTTGGCGTTCCAGGATTAGCCGCCTGCATCCAGCTGCTTGTGGTGGTTAGAGAGGCTGTTCCAATGGTCACTGCGTGCTTACTTAACCAGAAAGTTAGCTTGCAAGTATGTGCCATAAAAGCCCATACAAACCCTCTGGACCCACATTGGGAGGACCCACGTCCCCTGCTGCCGGAGACCCTTCTGTCACCTGGGTACTACAGGTGTGTATGGATGTCCCAGCAGCTGTGATTTCTTTACCTGCTTTTAAGCCTCTTCTAAGCCAGGCTTCCGTGGCTTAAGCCTACTCGGAGCTAGCAAAAGCCTCGCAAGAGCCGCATTGCCCTTTTTATTTCTTCCCACCATTAAGCTGGTAGCTCCAGACCTTGACTCTCTTGCTTTGCCTTTTTTTCTGCATGGGGACGTGACTTCTGTGCTTGTGGGTGCTGAGCCAGTCCCAGCTCAGCAGGTACTAGTTCCAGCTTCCCACGAAGGGCAGGATCAGTGCTGCCCAGGCAGAGCTGAGTTCAAGAAGTAACATCTCTGTTCCACGGGTGTGTTAAACCAAGAGGCTTCAAGAGCAGAGCGCTCTTGCAATGAATCTACCAAATCTTTGTGTAGCAGGAGCTTAGCACACATAACGTTAACTCAAGGCTATAAAGTCTTGAGGGAAGAGAAATGGCTGATCCTTCTGGCTGCAATAGAGTAAGAGGCAGAGGCAGTCCGGAGAATTTATTTTTCCCCAGGAGTGAGTTGTGAGCACTGAAATCTCTGCAGATGCCTAAAATTCTTCCTCTTTCCTCCCTCTCGGGCTGTTGTCTGTTTAATTTATAGAGAAAAATGTTTCTACTGCTTTGCAGTAAACTCTTGGGCACCATGAAAGTGATCTTAGGTTGTTGCAGACCCGTGCCGGTGCAGCGCTGGAGTAGCTGCTGACTTACGTCCACGCCGGGGCGAGCAGAGGTGAGCTCCCTGCGTCCGGTGGAGGTGGTGAGGGCTTCTACTGGTGGCCTTCAGATGCCAGAAGAGAGGAAAGGGGATTACACTGGTGCAACTGGGGCACTCCTGCGGGGCTAAATCCCAGTTAAACGCTCCAGCGGGGTGTGCTAAGAGGTGACACGGCGCAGGAGTAAAATACGGTCTGGCGGAGACAGCTGGTCCTGCGGTCTGCTGGAAAAAAGTCTTTGGTCCCAGTTTGCCAGTTAGCTCAGTCATGTTTCCTGCTGGGTTTAGCGGGTTTTTCCTCCCTTAAATCATGAGTTTCACAGAACTGCCCCCTCCCCGCTCTGCTGTTAAACAAAACCAGTCTTTTTTCCCTCTTTTGGGGGGGGAAATGGAGACAGATTAGAGTGATCTCACATGACTCGACCGGTGGGCAGCGAAGTCCGGTGATGCTGGGCCGTATTCTGAAGAACTCACCCATAAACAGCAATTAGCTTTTCATCGCGGTGCTGCTCGTGGCCCCCCGCGCTCGCCAGGAACAGCAACGTGTGCTCTTTGTCGGCCGGAGCAGCACCGGGGGACCCCTGGCAATGAAAGGGAACCGGGGCTGACCCGGAGGAGTAAGATGCTCATTTCAGCCCCACCCCCTTACTGCGCTCAAAAGCTCTTATTTTCGGAGCAAAGCGCTATTGAGGCGTCGGGACAATGGGGACCAAATCCTTCTGGGGGAGGGGAGGTGCCGGCAATTGCATCTTTTGTTGCTTTTACTTCTTTACGTAACTATGGGCTCCCCCACCCCACCCCTCCAAGAAATCCACAGAGGTGCTCCCTAGATGATAATGCAATCACTTTCTTGGACCTCACTAATAGGATTATAATTATTACTGGAGATGAACTGGAGTGAATAGAATATTTACCACTTCATCTTAAATTATTGTAAATCCCTCCAAAGCAGCCCTTTGATATGTGAAGTGCTGCCTCTCTCCCCCCACTGAAGATAATTATTTAGCGTAAGTGTGATGGGGGACGGAAAGAGGCTCGGTTCGGTGTTTACATGCAGAGGAGAGCCTCTGAACGGACTGGTGGAGTTGAAGAATATCTCGCCCAGCTCCAGCAAAGGGAGAGGGAGAGTTCTTGCTGAGCAGTTGTAACATCTTGGGCTGTTGTTGGGGAAAGAGGAGAGGAAATATGGGAAGTTTGGCCCTTCCTAGTGCAAAGGAAGCCCCGCAACTCTGCAGCCTGTTGGAGCATGAGTCCGCCTGGTGACATGGCAATGTTTTGGGTTTGTTCTTTAGGGCTGGACGAATTTCTGTTTGAGGCATGACTAGGTGGGCTGGGCAACCTCAGCCTGGCAAAGAGCTGTCTTGGGGGAAGATAACGGTACTCTACAAAGTCAGAGCTAGGCTGGCGATAGGGGGAGGGATGGACTGGTGTGGCAGTGCAAGGGCTGGGGCTGTGGCATGAGGTCAGGAGCTGGTACACGACGGGCAAAGCAAGGACCCAGGGCAGGCTGTGCTCGTGGAGGGTCTGCATGTGTTCAGGAGGAACCAAGGGGTTGGAAGAGAGAGCGATTGAGGGTTATTAGGTGGGCAAACTACATCAGGCCCGGGAAAGCCCCTGAGCTGAATTTAGATGGAGGCTGGGAGAGCAGTGGGGGACAAGGGTGCCGCTTGCCTTGTTCTTGGCTCTGCCCTGGTCCTCCTGTGGCTGGGACTGGAGATACGCGGGCTGCAGGAGCTTTGCCCTGAAGGAGAGGGCTGCACCCAGCGGGCACATGCGTGTGAGCATCCACAAGCAGGATACATTTCTCCCAAGCTTTCAGGCTGGTCCCAGCCCCTTGAGCCGTTCCTCCCAAAGGCTGCCAGCGTGGAGCATCAGCCCTGGGGTGGGAAGGGGCATTGCTCCAGCCAGCCGCCCCCAAGATCAACTTCACAACTTTGCATCCATTGCCAAGGACGGGCATGTCCCAGGAGCGATGGCCACGATCTCGAAGGAGTCTCTGTGGCGCTCGGTGAAAGCACAAACCCTGTCCCCACGCAGACAAGGCTCCCGTCGAGTGCTTTGGCTGCTGTAAGTTACTCCTCACCTATGGGCTCCGGCTATACGGTGCCCAAGGCAGCAGCCCTGCGAGGGGTGACGTGTCATTATCTTGGTTATGAGTCCAGGCTTCTAATTAAGCCACTTAAACCTGGGGAGGGAGGTGGGTTCTGGCCAGCACAGGCTGGGAGGCAACCTTTGCAGCAGAGGCTGGTTCAGCTCATCACACCCATCGCTGTTCCCAGAGGCACAAACCCGCCAGGTTTTGTGCGTGGGTCAGGCCCCGCTTTGCCCAGGTTGGGTGCTCAGATGCTGCTGCAAACCGTCTGCTCAGCTCTGAGCAAAGCACCCCGTGTCCGAGGGGCAAACCGCCGTGGTGGCTCCTAGATCGCATTTGAATGCAGTGACTTTGGGGGAGCTGGATAAAGTCTTTCATTAAAAAAAACCCAACCCCCCCCACCCCCAACCCCTCCTCGAGGCACTGCGTGCTTTGATTTGCCGGGGCCGTTTGGTGCGACCTGGCTCTGCCGGCGTGAGTGGGGACGAAAGGACCATCTGCCGATGCCCCGCGTCTCCCCACTCCCCCCAGCCTTTGATGGGCTTTTTTTATCTGCATCAAAGGAACTTAGATCAGACTCCACGGCTGGGCCAGAGCCTGTGTCCCGTGGGGTAGGTGGTGATGCCACCCGTGGCCACTGGATCCTTGGCCCCGTCAAAGCCCCAGAGCAGCTTCGTGGTGAGGAGCCTTCGCACACCGTTACCCTCCTCTCCCTCCTTTAATCCCTGCACTCCCCAGCAGGTGAAGGGCACCTGCCACGTTTGGGGGCAGGGAGCCAGGGGAATGAGAAAAACATTTCTTTCAGGCTGACGTATCTTTTATCCCTTTCCCTCCTCCTTTACCTACCCCTTCCTCACCCCCAAAGTTCATTAATTCCCATCATCTGGTTTGTGTAAACGTCGTGGCGAGTGTTGGAAGGAGCTGGATAGGGTTACACCCGTTTCAAAAAGGCTGAGGCTGGTTCCCAGCCGTTCCCTTTTGTTGTTGTATAATTTGCCAACCCAAACAACGGGCTCCAGCTCAAGACAAAGGCGCACATGTTGTCCTTACCGCTGGTCGTAAAGAGGAGAGGCTGTGAGCTACTGGTGCAACAGCAGCGGGAGCCGGGGAGAATTTTGGTGAGAAAATGTGGTGTATCAAATAATAAAGCACAATTGCTCCCACGGCCCAAGAGGAACTTGCTATTGCCTCTTCTCTCTCTGGTTCTTCCTCTTCTTCCTCCTCCCACCCAGAGCTGCTGCCACCAGAAAGAAGAGTCAAAGCCAAGAGGGTCATTTTGAAGCCAGTTGACCCTGATGCTGGTGGCGGGCTCCCTGGTGCAATTAAGATGCCTTATTACTTTAACAGCCTTTCCCTGGGCTTGTCGAGTTCTTGCTTTTAAGGAGGATTTGGTGGGATGGGGATTTGATGATTTTGTGATCAGCCCTACGGTCAGGATGGGTCCAGTGTGGTGGCCTTGGGAGCTGAGCTGGTGGTGCTGGTGATGCTCTGAGGTGTTTCCTCCCAGAGCATTGCAGCATTGCAGGTGCCAGTGCAGGGCTACAAGGGTGCAGTTGAACCCAGCCTTTGCTGCTCTGGTCACCACTGTACATTTTTCCTGCTTTCTGACAGCATCATGCTGCCTCGGAGACTGGGAACTACTGGGTGTCGCCTTGGTGGAGCAGGTGAGCTGGAGGACAAAGCCACCAGCAATGGAGATGCCACCCCCGTCCTTTCCAGAGTGTCTACAGCTCTTTTTCAGGATACCAGGTTTAGCTCACGTGGCCTAAATTTATTTATTGGGACAGGGGAGGAGAGAAAGACGCAGAGAAGGAGCGGGATTTAGAATGAGCATTGGCTGTGCCGGGCGGGAACGGCAGCAAAACCTTCCTCAGAAGTGTGTTTGATTGAGGGCAGCGGACGGGTGGACTGCGGTTTGAAACAAGCCCTTTGGCTTCGGTGGGATCCTGACTGGAGCAAGGAGAGCATCAGTGTGTGAGGGGACGAGGCTTCAACCTGCCTCGTCTTCTGCACTTGTTTCCTCCAAAGCTTTTCCGAGCTGGTACCAGCAGCGTGTTTGTTTTCCAACCTGCAAATCGGAAACGCAGCAAAAGTCGTGACAAATTCATTACGTGCACCAAATTGCACCACATTCTGCATCGTGCTGCCTGGGCTTGTCACCTTGGGTTTTCAAACCCCCATCACGACTCTGGGGGCTAAAAATCTGTCTCCTTCCAGGACGGGAGAAGAGCTCTTGTCTCTACCTTTTACATTTCTATTCCCCTTTGCACTGTGACCTTTCAAGTTGATCTATGTGGTTTCTTGTAAACCTTTTGGGAGGATTTGCCCAGGAGCAGTCAGGCTGCCAAAATTTGGTTTTGTGGGAAGAAATCACGTTTTGTCTTCATGAAACGCAAGTCAGGAATTTGGGTAGAAACTGGCCAGGAAGAGGTTGGCTGCTCCGTGTGTGCACTCTGCGGTGTTTCATCCTGACCGTAACAACGCTTCTCTTGCTTGTACAATACCCTGTACCCAGCTGCCCATCTCCTCTAGGAGAGGTTTGTCATCCTTGCAGAGGGAAACTGAGGCAGCTCAGAGGATTGAGCAGGGGGTGGTCTGGGGCTGGAGGGTGCCGTTGCTGCAGCATGGGGCACCCTGATTTTAATGCTTACCCGTGGGACTTCAGCTCTCGAGCGTGCTGGGGTGGGGGAATATCTCTGAAAATGGTGCTGGGTGGCTCTAGGTGCTGGCTGGGAAGATATCCGGCACGGAACCCTCCCCAGGAAGGAAAGCTCATCATCCGCTGGGCTCTGGGACTCCCGTTCGGCAGCCGGAGCACCTGAGTGTGCCAGGTCTCGGCTGGGCAGCCTGACGGTGACCTCCGTGCGGACAGACGGCTGGGGGTGGCTGTCTCCGCAGACCCCCGGGCTCCAGCAGACCCAAGAGGTTTATCCCAGTGGGTGTTTGCGAATGGCAGGAGGTGCGTGGCGGGGACCGACAGACATCCCCAGGGATAAATCGGTAACGACGGTGGTGCTTTGCCCCGCACGCAGGTCTGTCCTACCTGCGGTGAGTAATGCAGCAACAGGTTGCAGAGGTCCCCTCGACCCCCCCGGCCCCTCGCCATTCCTCCTGGAGAAGTGGCAGCAGATTAGCCCAGAGCCTCTCCGCGCAGACAAAAGCCACCACAAAGGGCATTAGGCTTCAGGATTGGATTACCGTGTGGCCACCTGTCATCCCCACTTTGGAAATTTATCTCGCCCTGGGTCCTGTTTTCACATTGGTGAAGTTTGCACTTAAAAACTCCCCATATAAAGTCCCCCCCCACCAGCGCCTCTCCAAGCAGCAGCCTGGTGGAGTTTGTTTTAGCATCCCTTCTTTATTCCAGGCTTTGGAGCTGCGCGGGGCTGGGGATTAGGGCTTTTCGAGTGAAGAGAGCCTTTATTACATTAGTCTAAGTGGTTAATAGGTAAAGTAGGCCAATCCATCTTTAGACTAAGCCTATCACTTTGCCTACAAAGGGTGTAGCCTTCATGGAGGAAATATTCATTAAAGGAAAAGCTTTTCCTCCGTCCCTCTTGACATGTTAATAGCTTGGGGTTAGGGGCTCTGCTCTCTGCCTGCAGAAAATTCATAGCCACACTCACCCAGCAGCTCCCTCCACTCGCTGGGAGCCCCGATGCTGCTGCAGCTCTGCTGAAGTCAGCGGGGCAGCGCCGAACCCCACCAGCCCGATGCTGGGCAGGCTTGGCAGGGAGTAAGGGCTGCTGGGAGCCCGCTGGTGCTGCTCGTCCTGGCTTTCCTTTTCCACGCTCAGAAAGCAGGTGCCTCGTCCCTTCCCGAGCAGGGATGTGGGGAGAGGGTTCAAAGGATGGGTAGAGGCAGTGCTTCAGTGCTGGGACTCTCTGCTGGGGGATGTTCTCAAGGCCAAAAGTATTCATGGGTTTGAAAGGATTAGACAGCTCGTAGACACTATGAAATGGGATGGTTTGGATGCAGATGCTGGCTCCAGAGGGCTTTGAACTCCAGGTTGCCAGAAGGCAGGAGGATAACAAGGCAGGAGGGACTGCTTTCCAAACTTTTCATACTATATTTTCCCCTACAGTATCCGCTACAGCCCTCTGTGGTGGCTCCATCCAGCCCTGTCCTGACTGGGGCAGCAGCTTGTGTCCGAGGGCTCAGCTGAGCTCCGTTTCCCGCAGCCTGACTCCCTTTATTGTCTCCCTTTCCTCTCCCTTAGGGACAACAGTGGTAGCTGCACCTCTGCCGCTCTTATCTTGCTCCAGACTGTGCTGGCAGAAGCTGCCCAGGTGTCTCACGTGCCCGTGAAGCTTCCGTGGAAATAGAGGACTCCATAGCTGTCACGAGCTGCCCTGGGGCTGCACTGTGCACGCACGGTTGAGCTGAACGTGGGTTTCTGCTGTTACCATCACCCAAAGGGGCTGGGTCCTGCCGGGGCATGGCTGCTACAGCTCTTCTGACCATCACAGCTCCTCCTTCTGCAGTGGCTGTTGTTCAGTGCAGCACTTGCTGTCTTGCAGCCCCCGGAGCAGATGTGTTCAGAGCTGAAGTCTGGTCCTGTTTCCACCAACACGTATGTCTGACACGCTGTGCTGGAGCTGCAGTGCTATACATGGGCCAAGTTACCTTCCTGCAGTTGTGGTTTGAATGGGAATAAACACTTCGTGGTGACTTTTCCACCTGTGTGAGCTCAGACCAGCCAACTTACCAGTTCCTCCTGTCCCTGAGGCTCTGTTGTCTCTGGCATGACGGTTGATGCCTCTGTGGGACGTTATGGAAACCGTGGGAAAGCTCATCACAACAGACAGCCCCATGCAATAAAACTTTGCTTTCCTCAATGTGACGTTGTCAGGGGTTCAAACCGCATCCTTGGGCCACAATATTTGGCTTCACTTGTTGCTATCTAGCTTTTACGCAGCCACTTTTCAAACAAGGCAGCCTCTGAGACAATCTCAAGGATCTTAGTTTCGGGCTATGCCTGGCACCCATCTGGGTACGGCGAAGGAAGAGAGTGCCAGAGCTAGGGCTGAAGGCTGGTTTTGGTGGATTCGGTTCTCATTCTTGGGTTGAAGGCTCCATTTCTATCTCTGCACCTCTTAGCCTGTGCTGTCCAAGCCAGAGAGCAGTAGCAGAGTCAATGATGTGCCTTGCCTTGCTTCTCTTGTGATGAACCACCAGCGAGATGTTCTGCAAACACCAAGGATTCAGGTCCTCTCCAAAAATAACAGTTTTGGGGGGTCTAGACCTGCACAGAGCTGAGCACTCTCAGCTCTATTGGAAATAAGGCACATTGGGTGTCCTCAGCCACAAATCAAGAGTATGGGTTCAGGTGCTGACTGCTCTGCAAAGGGACTGACACTGGGCCAGTGGATGTCTCTTAGATGAAGAGTTGCTCCTTGCTGTCTTCGCTTCTGCAGCACACTCTGCTGTGTTTGTTGAAACATGAATTAAGAGCCTGTGTTTCCCAACCAGGTCAACTGACGCAGCGCCTCCACCCCCAGCAACGTCCTCCTGTTCCGTGGCCCAGCCCTACCCCTCAAGTGCCTCTCTTGTGCAAGGAGGGAAAAACAAGCCTTGCATCATTCCCAGGAGACTGATAAATATTGACTGTAGAGGTCCTGGAGGAGAAGCTGGTCTTGAGGTGCAGTGTCGCAGACGGCAAGCAGTCCGGCGGACAACCTGAAGCCAAAGGGCTTCGGTGCAGCATGGCCATCCCGAGCACGTCTTGGGAAGCAGGCTCCTCTCCAGGCAGGTCCCAGGCCATTAAAGACTTGATGACTTGAAACTAACCTCTTAAATCAAGCTGGAAAGCAGTCAGTGGCCAGCGCAGGATGTAGAACTCGGATTTAATATGGCCATAAAAAGAGACACCACTTAATGAGTAGTCTGTCGAAATCCGCATCAGCCCTCGGTAGATTTAAGAGCGTTGTTGACTGGCTCTGTTCTGCGATGGCATGACGGGTTTGCAGAGTTGGCCAGAAAGGTGAAGGATTAGTCAGAGTTTTATTTTGGTTCCTGGTTTTTGGCACACGCTGGCTCCTGACTCCCTGAAGCTCTCGCGTCCCAGGTATCTGGTGGACCAGCGTGATTTTTGTCTGCCTGTGAAACTCCACTTGCGTGGCTTGAAATCTCAGCCCTAGGGGTTGCCACCACCCTTGGGCACCGCTGGAGGTTTCCGCAAGCTGATACCTGCTTCCTCCGCAGTCCGGCTTGTCCATCACCACTTCTCCCAGTGACCCGTGCGGATCTGGTGTGGGGACCATCTCCCACCATGGGTCTGTGCAGAAAGGCCTTGCTGGGCAGCCCTGAGCACACCTGGCCCGCGGTGCGGAGGTGTCGCCGTTGGGTGCCCCTTGCCAGTAAACACGTTGCACAAAGTTAATGCCAGAAGCTGATGAAATAAAATAGCAGGTACCACATGAGCTAAATAGCTGCATAATGAGCTCCTGACCAGCTTTCGTAGGCACGTGGTGATTTCTGATCCAATCCCACCTCTCCTTCCTACTATTTGCCCTCTGAACTGGTGGGCATTTTTTTCCCTGCCTTCTTAATCAGGGCAGCCACTGGCTTCAGCACAAATTATCAGTGGCTTTTTTTAATTGCAAGAGCCCGCGGTGATCTTTGCTGTGGAAGCATAAAAGCGGTGAGGGAGGAGATGGCCGTGGCGGAACAAACAGCCTCTGTGTCCGTCTGAGGGAAACGCCGTTTGAGGCTCTCAGATCGCACACTGGTGGGTTATTCCTCCGTGCTGCGTGGATGCTTTGAAAACTTAATCAAGTTTTATGGCTTTAATTTTGTGGCTGACTCCCCTCTTGCCTTTTCTTTTTTTCCAACTCTCTCGCAATCCCGAGCAAATGAGTCCCATTGGGTTATAAAGGGAAAGAATTGGCAAATGGTCTAAAGTATTTAGGCTTTCCAAGCGAATGAGAGGAAAAAATGACTCCTCCTGCTTCATGCTGCCTCCATCTTTTCTGCAAGCTCTCTAGTTTTTCCCCACATGGTTAGTTAGAAATAGCCAGGGAATAAGGAGGAATCGCTGCAGGCTTCAGGTTTCAAGGTATTTGGTCAGGGTGTGTCCTACCCGTGAGCTGAGGCTGCGTCCTCCGTGGTCGTGTCCTCTATCCTGACCTGCTATAGCCTGTGTGGCGGTGGAGGAGAGAGGTTGTCCTCATTGGATGCTGGACTGGGATGTGCTGGAGGTGCCACCAGCAACTCCTGATGCTCCGTTTAGTGCACAAGTCTGCACAGTGATAGGGAACAGTAAAGCAATGGGTGAAGGTGGGTGCAAGAGGACCCCTGCAGCTGCCTGAGGTCCTGCTCTTCACAAGCCGGGGACAAATTGCACCCTCTTGCCTGAACTGGGAAAAGTGTGTTTGGGGTGCTCAGGGAAAGCAAGGTGGACGTGCTCTGGTGAGCTCCTGCTGTTCCACTACGCCGTTCCTGCGGGGGAAATGAGCTCCGGGCTGGAGCCGAGGGCCCTGTGGTGCTGCCCTGAGCCAGGACAGCTGCCTGGTGCAGCTCAGGACTCATCCTGACGGGGCTGGAGCTGGTGGGGTACATGTGGTCTCACTCCAGGTGCAGAGAGTAGCCCAGCTAATCCACTCATGGATAACTGGGAGATTTGCTCAGCTGGATTTCTAATACAGTGGCCTTTAATAATAATCCCCCCTAATCCTCAGATCGATGGAAAATGGGTTTATCTGCACGAACTGAACGGCCTGTGTAGGCATTTTAAGGAGGAGAATACTCGTGTATCTATGTGTGAACAGACACACATATATATATACGTAAGCATATTTTTGTCCCTGTTACCTGCCGTTCTGACCCATGTCTGTGTGTTTTGCTGGCAGGGACCTCATGCCCAGGACCCTGGAGGGGCAGATCACCATGGAGAAGACCCCCAGCTACTTTGTCACCAAGGAGGCCCCAGCCCGCATCTCCTCCATGGCCAAGGGCACCAAGCTCATCGTGGTGGTGCGGGACCCCGTGACCAGAGCCATCTCGGACTACACCCAGACGCTCTCCAAGAAGCCCGATATCCCCACCTTTGAGAGCCTGACCTTCAAAAACAGGACTACGGGCCTGATCGACACCTCGTGGAGCGCCATCCAGATTGGCATCTACGCCAAGCACCTGGAGAACTGGCTCCTCTACTTCCCCATCGGGCAGATCCTCTTTGTCAGTGGGGAGAGGCTGATCAGCGACCCCGCGGGGGAGCTGGGCAGGGTCCAGGACTTTCTGGGCCTCAAGAGGATCATCACCGACAAACACTTCTACTTCAACAAAACCAAGGGGTTCCCGTGCCTGAAGAAGGCGGAAGGCAGCAGCAAACCCCACTGCCTGGGGAAGACGAAAGGCAGGACCCACCCCGACATAGACCAGGAGGTGGTGCAGAGGCTGCGGGACTTCTACCGGCCCTTCAACATGAAGTTCTACCAGATGACGGGGCAGGACTTCGGCTGGGACTGAGGCTGTCGTGGGAAAGTCCCCTGTAATTACTTGCCCAGCACGGTTTGCGTATATAAAGAGATATATATGTATGTAAAATGTACAGAAATCTATTTTATAATAATTTATTTTTAATTCCTAAGCAATTAATTCACTAAGCTGCCTAACCGCACTGGCTAGAACGGTAGCCCGTAACCTGTTTAACATTCCACGGTGTTTAATTCTAATATGTTTCTCTTTTTTGCCCCCTTCTGTTTTCTCCTCTTTTTGGTTTGGTTTGTAACAGATGGTGCTTCCATTTTTCCTAAACAAAATTTGTATTTAAAAAAATCAAAAAAAGCGAGGGTGGCAGGGGAGGGGCGGGGAGGGAGGGAAAACACAAGTTTATTTTTGTTACGGGTATCTGGCTTTTATAAACACTTGCTTTCCCTATCCTGGTGTCCCAGTCTCTGCTCTGGTGATATGCTCCCTCGTCTCACAGCTCTCCGGTTAGTCCCGTGGCCCCGGGGGTGGTTCTCAGGGGCGGGTGGGGAGGGAGGCTGGGTATCTCCCTGCAACCCACACACCTCTGCTGAGCAGCGGCGTGTTTGAAGCGCAGGGAACCCCAAGCCATGCAGCTCCTGCTCCACAGCCCAGGACTCTGCTGGGAGGAGAATGTGCTTTTTTCCCGCGGAGAAGCCGCAGAGCCTGTTGCAAGGGCAGAGCTGTCTCCTCGTATACTTTTCCTTCTTGCCTGTTGTCAAGGAGGCTCTTTCCCACGATCCCTCTATGCATGTTAAATCTTTATGGCAGCTCCGTGTGGCTCTATGGGACATGCTGCGTGCTGGTCAGGGTGCTCCAGGAGTGCCTGTGCACACAGGGAGCTGCTGGGGGATGGCTCTGCCGGCAGTGCGGGGAGCAGCGTCCACACACCAAGGATGCCGGCAGAGCTGCCGAGCCACGGCAAAACCCCAGGTCTCTGCTTGGTGCCATCCCCAGCGTGGAGGGTGTCCCAGGGCATGGCGCAGGCAGCGCGACCTCCAGCCCTGCAGCTGCCAGAGCAGCCCCCGGTGCACGAGGCTGGGGAACATCAGCCCCAGTTCTTTTGATTCCCAGCACTTTTTAGGCCAACACCCTGTCCACGGTCTCTCCGGAGAAGCAGCGTTTCCCTAGAGCCAGGAGGAAGTGCTGCTTTGCCAACGAGGATAGAAAAGCAGGGAGGTGTCTGGGCTGTACGTGGGTCGGGGTGTTGCTGGCAGCCCAGGCACAACCGGGTACTCCCCAATGCCCCGGGCGAGCACAGGGGTGGCAGCCAGGCAGGGCAGGAGGCTTCGAGCACTTGACCATCAACTGAGGTTCAAGACCCTGGAGATCCTTCCCCTCAGGTGCAGCCAAATACTTCGGGGCATCAGGACAGGTTGGTGGGGCTCTGCTGAGAGCTCTGTCTGGGTTTTGTGTGCTCAGGAGATTTGGACAAACACCGTGTGTTCCCGATGCCTTATCGCTGCTGTCGGAGGTTCTGCTAGCTCAACTGGAATGTTTTTGGAGCAAGGTCTCAGTGGGAGCGATTTGCTCCTTGGATTTTTAACAGCAGCGGGGCTGTGTTGTCTTTGGGCAACAGAAACCCACCTGCAGCACTGGAATGACGTACCGCACTGAGCGTGGAGCTGGCGCCGTTGATCTCGTGGTGTTACCATGTGAGCACTGGCACAGAGCGGGCAGCCGAAGTCAAACTCAAAACAACAAACTCACCATCGGGCAGAGCATCTGTGAGTTGGGTTGAGTTAATGCTCTAGTTTCGTAGGCACTGCCCGTATAAATGGGTGCCCTGCACCCTCCCTGGTCACCCAGCGCAAACCACCTTTGAGCACCGCATTGCTGAGCCATGCCCAGATGTCGTGGGGTGTTTTCAGTGGCATTTCCCAGATGTTTCGTTTTCTTTGCAGCCTCCTTGCTCTTGCCTGCCCCTTACAGCTGTCTGCTCTGGCTCTTTGGTGATGAAAAGGCTCTTCGGAGCCTGGATTGCTCTTCCTGGGTCTTGATCTGGTCCCACCTCTGGGTCCGCTGGAGGGGTTGCAGGTAAAGTGCTGCTCTTCAGTGCTGTGTTTGAACCTCAGGGCTCTTGGCTTGGCTCAGTGGTGTCGCACCTCTGCAGGGATTTAGGGACTCATACCCCTGTCAGTGCCGATGAGGTGTACGTGGGTTCATACGTTGTCCTCAAGGAAAGGAGATGCTAAGCAGAACGTCAGGAGGGAGCTGCCTAGCAAACCTGCTGTGAGCGGGATGCAAATCCCTCCCTGGGGTTTGCCTCCGAGCACATCTCCCTGCAAACAGGGAACGCTGGGCAAATCCTCTCCAGTTTGCCATGAGCCATTTCTAGCAACGACGTGATGCTTCGGACTGACACCGTCCCAGTCCCAGGGGTCCCAGGCGTGAGCGTGGGACCTGCTGGGCTGTGCAGGCTGACAGACCACACACAACCCCGTCCTGCAAAACGCCGTTGGATCTCTGCATGTTCAAGGGCTTTGGGTTTAGCTCCAGCCAGGTCCCCGGCTCTGTTCCCCGCTGCCAGGATGGGTGGTGAGTGCACGAGCGTGTCACCTCTATCGCAAACCCTGCTGCTGTTGGGTGACTGAGGGAAATGGGGAGAAGAAAATAATTCCTGGTGAAAAAGAGCGATTTTGGGTTCTCAAAACCTCAGTCTTCCTACTAGCCAGCTTAGGCAACGCGTGGAAAGAAGCTCATCCTCTCCCCTTGGCCTTGGGGTAAGCTCCCAGCCCCGGCTGTGCCGCTTCCCCGAGCGGTTTCGCTGGCTGAGCCCCTCCGCCGGGACCGACTGCATTGGCGTGGCTTCCTTGCCCCGCGGTTCCCTCCGGAGCGCCCGTGCGTGCCTGCTTGGGAATGCCGGAAGATTTCGCATCCCGAACGTCTTCCTTCCTCCTTTCCTGGAAACAACTTTTTGATAGCCCAACGCCTTCCTCAGCTGTGCGGCAGAGCGTGGGCTTGACGTGGATAATCAAGCTCTGCTGCAGAACGCTCTCATGGAGCAGTTGGAGAGCAGAAACACAGCGAGTGAATAATAACCCTTGTAAGCTTAAGCCAGTCGTTAGTCCTGGCTCAATATCCCTCATAGCGAAGCCTGCACTAGACTCTTAATGTAAAGGCCTTACCTAACAAATGACAATGAAGGTGTTTGTCTGGTGGCTCATGTTGGAATCGGTGCTTTTGTCACCATTTTTTAAAAAATAGAAATTCTTTTTTATTTTTCACATTGTAACATGAATTTACGGCTGAGTTTCATTCAGTCCCTGCGTTCAGAAGTGCAGTACGGTATTAGTGATGTGTTGTCTGTAAGGTGGTACTGTGGAGCAGCCAATTTGTAAGAAAAAGAACAAAATGGAAAGAAAAACCAAAAAAAAAAAAAAAAAGCCCACAAAAAAGAAAATCTGGGAAAAAAAAAGTAAATGGAGTATTTTGTGGTATGTACAGCACAAATTAATTTTACACAGAGAACGGTGTTTCTAGGAACATGAAATTCAGATCATTCGTACTATTTGTATGAAGAAATAAAAGCTCTATTTTACCAAGCGATGGACGCGGTTGTAGTCATTCAACGCTGCGAGGTGGAGGTGGCCTCCCCAGCGGGTTTGGGGGTGCTGCCCCCGACACTTGCGCGTCCACCCCGTTAACGCACCGTGGTGGCCCCGTGGCAAAGCCCAGAAGCGTGTGCTGAAGCCAGCGGGGTTGAATGGCCGGCGTGAGCTCCCGTCCAGCACGGGGCTGCGCTCGGGAGCCCGAGGCTTCGCTGGCCGGTGAACGTCTGCGTGTTTTGCTCGGTTGGGTTGTGTGGGGGCTGCTCCGTCCCGTCGGATGCACCTTCATAAAACACCGTTCAAGGGAGGAGACCTGAGGGGTTGCCCTCAGCCCTGCTGCTTGAAGCTGGAGGGTCTTGGTGGTTGGCGAAACCATCCTCCTGCGTCCAGGATGCTGGAGGGCAAATTCAGTCCTTTGTAGACGGTGGTGGGGAACCTTTCCAGAGCCAAGTTTGTTTTCAAAAGCATCGCACTTACCCTAGTGATGCTGGTCCAGACCTCTGGGGCCAGCGGTTGCTGTTTCTCCCTACACACTCAGCACGTCAGGATATGAAAATTCATTATCATTAAATTCAGGAGAGTCCCAGGCCAGTGCTACTCGAAGCAGCGCCTAAAGAACATTCCAGATTTATGTAATGGAGCAATTGCCACTTAACTGAACGGAATTAAAATAATTTAATTTTCCTCAGCAAGTCTCGCATGCGGAGCAGGGTAATTGACGGGAGTCCTTCGGATCACCCAGGAGTCAGAAGTTTTAAGCACAAGATTTGATATAGTGCTGGAGGAAGAGTTCAACCTGGAACCCTCTGGCTTGTCAGGGCTGTCACCAGCTGCCCCCAAACTCTATAGGAGCCTCATTTTAAAATACGTCTGTGCAGATTTTACTTTAAATCTCCCGTGCACCCTTTGAGCAGCACAGCTGGGGGTGCTGAGAGCTGACCTCAGCTTGGTGGGGTTGAGCACCTTGTTCCCTCCTTCTCGGCTGACCGGGGTTGCATTCAAAACCAGGCAGCTCGGAGAGCGCTCTGCCTCCTTCCTGGGTTTTGCAGGAGCTGCTCAGCCCCGGGGCTGTGCGTTTCCTTCACGGGGGGACCGCTGCTGCAGGGGAAAGGGAAGGTAAGTCCTCCTGGGGTTCGGCGTCTGCCCTGTCCTCTGCGTTTCCCTGTAGGCTATTCCCAGTTGTGTCTGGGCTTGTGGGTGCTGGGGGTTCTTTTCCCAGTTTGGGCTGGGCCCCATTCTCAGGCGCTGTTTTAGCAAGAGTGTCCAGAATAAGGGTGTCTTGTGGTTCATGGGCTCACATCCTGAAGACAGAGGATTTGCTCTGAAGAAGACTGGCTGAAGGGTCTTCCAGTAGCTCTGGGACCTCAGCTGAGGAAGGAAGCCCTCAAAGAGGGCGAGTGGTTTGATGAAGAGGGAGGTGAGGCTGGGGCAGCCACTGGAAGGTTGCTGCTAACGATGGTGATCACTAAGGTAGAGTTAGGTTTTCTCTAGGGCAGTGGAAGAAAGGGGATGAGCTATTCCTTCAATCTAGAAGTCAAGCAGCTCTCTGCAAACAAATGTGGCGTTTCTAGTGAAGGGGCTCGGGGGCTGAGATGACATCCCAGAAGGGTGCCACGTTGTGAAGATGCAGATGCCAGGGATGAGAAACACAGAGCAGGGAGGAATTCACCTGAACGGGAAAGGGCTGCCGCTGTGAGCCCCTCCGTGTGGTACGTGGAGGGTGCGGAGACCTCTTCGAGGAGGATGGGGGAAGGTTCAAATGAGGGAGGGAAAGCTGGGGTAGCCTGTAAGCACTGGAGAGAGATCTGGGCAGGAGCTGTGAAGGAAGAAAAAGTGCTGGTAAAGCTTGGAGTTGAGTCCATGCTAGCAAAGCCATTGAAAAAGTTGGTGGATTTTGTAGTTGTTTCCACGTTTACTGGACCAAAATGATGTATTTGACACAACCTTGAAGCTTAAGAAAACGTTTGCTGGGGCCTGGTTTCAGGAATAAGACGTTATTACATGAATGGTTTTACTCCTTGGGATGGGTGCGCAGATGGCTGGGAGTTTGGGCTGCTGGCAGTCCCAGTTCCCCAACCTCCAGCACGCTGCAGTAGGAACTGCTCTGCTTCTCTTTCTCAGTTTTTGTTACTTTTTCCCCTTCAAAAATCTTACTTAGCCACTAGATCTGCCTGTTAATAGGTTTATTCAAAGCTAAACCTTATCCTGCCGTTTCTCTCTGTGGTTACGAACCATGGCGTTAACTCTTTCCCTAATGCATATGTTTAAAAAGGTAATAATTAGTTAGTTAGAAATCATTCAAATTTCTATGCAAGGTAAATGTTGAGCACCTGGTTTAATGGCCCCTTTATTAGAGAGGGCAATTCCTGTGTCAAATATTAGCGTGGGTACCTTCAGCTGGGGTACCACCTCATGGCCATTGTGAGTCCTCAGATCTTCCTGTCGGTCGGGATTTCCTCCATCTGCAGATTGTAATTAATGTCATTGAAGCACCTACCCCAGATCATTGCAGGGTCCTGCACCCTCGTTCACTGGGAGGGAGCCACTGGTACCACAGCTTGGTTGACCTCGCTGTTTCCAAGCTCTCCTCACTAAGCTCTTTGCTCTGTTTACTGCTGTTTCCCTTATTTGCCAGTGGACCAGGATTTGGTCCTGCAGGACTTTAAATCCTAACTTCCGCCTCCACAACTTCCTCCTCCCTCTGAGGATGGGCTTCCAAATAGGACTGCAAGAATCAGCTGCTGTCACTGTAATGGTTTGGTTAAAAACTGAAGAGCATCCTCCAGGAATAATGTTCGCAACTATTTATAGTCGGCTCTAATTGTGAGGCTTAGTTCATGCTCATGAAGTCCTCTGAGATGTTTGATGAGGAGCACTGCAGCAGTGCTGAGCGTTGCTGGTTATTCAAGCCGCTCACAGCAACGAAGGCATCACCGTTTGTCTTGGCTGGATCTTTTCCCCATCCCACCAGGAGCTGGTTAGGAGGACATTGGTACCAGCTGCCCTCAGGAGCGAAGTCTCATCCGGATATTGGGCTCTTGCCAGCAATTCTGTGCCGTGCTTACAACCAAAATCCTGAACAAAGGAATGAAGTTTTAGAACGTGCTCAAAAATGGCTTGGCAGAGAAGATGCAACCGGCTGCTTTGACATCTAGGTTATGCAGCTGGGGATTTATGTCTCAAAACTTAAAAGCTTCACCAAAGAAAATTTAAGAAAGCACTGTGTTTCCAACTAATTAAGTGATGTCAGCCAAATATAATTTATTTCTCACCATCACTCATGTCTACAGCAGAATTATCTCATTTTTGATTTCTAATGACTTTCTCTCTCTCATTAATCTGGCCATGAATTATTTTTATATAACTTTTTGGCGTTGAAGCAAAGAAATTTTTTTCTGTTAATAAGAACAGCGTCCCTAGATAGTTCTGCATCACCCCGGAAAGGGGGCCGGGAGTCTAGCGTGGCTCTAGCCTCCCCCCCAGGAACCCTGGGAGCCTCTATCCCAGGTCTTCCCAGGACCTTAGCTTGTCCGTGCTCCCTGAGGAGCAAGCTCCCTTGTCCTTTCTTCTAGTACCAAGCTGGGTGTACTGGTTCTGGTTTGGTCTTTTACTCTTATCCAAAAAAAAAAAAAAAAATTAAAAAGAGGCTTTTTCCTGCAGTTCTCGGGGAATTTTGTCACGTGCTTTTCACAGAACATCTCTGGCTTATCTTTCTCGCAGCATCCCTGTCTCTTCTCATAGACACAGGCAGTTTGCAGAGGTTTTAAATCTGGTTCCTCTACTTGTCATCTGTGGCTCTGTCCCAGGCGTGTGTGTCCTGGTTGCTGGAAGTGTCAGTCTTTCTGCTTTGCTGCTCCTTGACTCATTTCTGCTCCCCGGATTTCCATGGTTTCCTATGGAAAATCCATTTCACCTGCGGAAAACTGCTTTGCAGAAACTTCCGTGTAGTTAAAAACTAAGAAAACAACTTTTTGGAAAAGGGAGCGGTGCTAACACTCGTGCTCCTTCTGACCCGGCAGAAGATAGCTGGATGGGGCTGTGGGGATCAGAGCAAGGACGGGAAGGGAGAGCCCAGTGCTTTCCCCAGCTGATACCTGGCTTGCAGATGCAGGTCTATCAGGCAGGTGTGGGGATGTGCTGGAGCCACTGGGCTGTACTGGTATCATCCTACCCCATGCTAACTGCTGCTCAGCGATGGATCAAAACAGAATTGACAGCAGAACTGTCAGACTGCACTTGGTTTTCTTTAATCACAAGAATGATGGAAGAAGTAAACTGCAAGCTGAGGGCTAACACAGCTCTGTGAGGGGGAAGCTCCAAAACACAGGTCTCCCAGGGCCCAGCAGCACCAAGAAAGCTGCCGAAAAGCAGTGCTGGGTTTAGCAGATGCCTACCCAAAAGCTGGGCCACAGTCATGGGCATCTGTAGCGGTGTTGCATCTCCACCTGCGGTGTGGGCTGCTCAGATGATCCTGAGACACAGACAGTTCAGGATCGTCATAGAATTATACCCTATTAATTTTGATCAGGTCTTTGCAACGAATTCCAACACGGAGGGTCAGATCCTCAGTTCGGTGTAAATGAGCCGCGCTTGGCACACTGCAGCTGAGGTTGTCCAAGGGGCTTCAGTGGGTCCGCAGGGCTTATGGCAGCTGGTGGATCTGCTTCTACAGCACTTCTAGGCTGAGTGTGAGTCTTCAAACACAGCAGCAAGCGCCTGGGCAGTCCGGTGCTTTCCTCCCGCTCCATCCTGAGTAGCCTGTGGCACTGGTGGAGGTTGACTCTTATTCCATCTTTCTTGACGTGGCCGCAGATGCGTGGAGTGATACAGTCATACAAGAAATCCAGCTGGTTGTCAGTCCTCGGGAAATTCATACGCCATGTGTTGGACTGGCACCACTCATCCATGGAGGGGTGACGGCGCAGGGATCTCGTTATACTTCCCCTGTGTATATTTGCTTTGAACTTGCCACCGGCTGCCGCAAGAGAAGAGCTCCAAAGAGGAGATATAAGGACTCCCTGAAACAACACCTCAGCCTAGGCCATATTGACCACCATCAGTGGTCCACCCTGGCCTCCAATCGGGAGATTTGGAGACACACCATACATAACGGTGCTGTCTCCTTTGAGAGCACGTGTAGAATACGGCTCGAGGAGAAAAGACAGCGCAGAAAGAACCGTGCCTCGACTATACCACCCAAGGAGACCCTCCAGTGTGCTCTTTGCAACCGGTCTTGCCTATCCCGCATTGGCCTTTTCAGCCATCAACGTGCTTGCAATAAGAGTGGGCAAAGCCCTTCCCAAATCTTCGTCCGCGAAGCCAAGCCATGATGATGATGATATTTGCTTTGAGAGCATGCTTGGCAACACAGTTGTTCCAGGATTGTGCTGGAAAAGATACGGTATTTATGCACCAACAGTGAGGAACAGTCTCCAGAAGGATGCGGTTCAAATGGCACAGCGGAATGGGCGTTGCTGGGAGAGGGGTCTTGCACAGGACCACTCAGAGTAAGGAGGTCAATGTGCTGCGACTTGGGGCGTGAGGATGGTCCTGCCTGTGCAAGGGGAGTATATGAAACACTGGTTGAGTGTCTGTTGCCACTTGTAGCAGAGCCCACAAGCAGTCACCAGCGGAAGGGATTAACCCTTGTGCTCACGTGTAGCTCTTTGAGCCAACAGTCCCTATTGGGTTCCTCACAGATGAGCAAACCAAGCGGTCCCTGCAGAAGTTCTGACTATTTCAGGGACTCCATTCTGCCCTTCTCAAGGAGTGATGGAAACCTAGAACGATAATGGTGGGAGACTTTGATCTTCTGGATTCTGTACAATCCCATTTTCAAGAGCAACTTGGGCTTCTGGCATTCGTCTTCCTATGGGATTAGGTTCCTATGGCCTCTTGCTTCAAACCATACAACCCATTTGCCTGTGCTGGCCCCGCTGGCAGCTGGATCCCTAACTGGGATCTGGGCTTCAGGACCAATCGTTTCTGAAAATGTCACCTCAAGCATTAACAGCCATGGGCAGTTTCTCTGGTTCTTCACAGGTTCACAACCCTGTTAGGAGCTCATCTGAAAAACCGAAACAAACCTCTGTGTTTTGGTATGTTTGGTTGATGTTCCTGGATTGTTTGGGTGGGTGTTTGTGGGGGGTTTTTTTTGGCAAGCTGCTTACCCTGCCTGCATGCCTCTGTTTTTTCCTACCCTGAGAGCAGAGCTCCTGGTTCTGCCTTAGCTTACCCTCCTGGCACCATCAATCCTGGTGCAGCACTTGGACCCTACAGTTGGACATGTGTGTACCTCTCTGGCTGGTCACCACCTTCGCTCTCCTATTTAAAAGCGTAAATAATGATGTGCCCTGGGAATAAACAAGTTCAGGAAGAGCTTCTAGGTCAGAAAAGATTGGCTGATTCTTGGCAGGGGTGAGTTGGCATGGCCGTGTGTGGTTGGAGTAGCAGGATCGCTCAACGGGAGCAGCGTGGCTGGTGAACGGCTGCAGATGATGAATCCTGCCTGGAAATCAGCAGAACTGTATGACTATTTGTGGGGTAAAGAGGGCGTTAGGTGGGTTACTCCGACCCGCTCCAGGCGTGGCTCAGTGCTCTGTTCGCTGAGGCACCCACGCTACCAGAAAGACCCACATTCAGCTGCGGAAAAGGCTGTTGCAGCCACTGCAGAAGGTGGATTTATCAAGTGAGGGATCATAGCTTGCTGCTTCTCGTGTGTGGGTGACATAGACATCTCTTATCGTCATTTGTGAAACTTCTCTGCGGCTCACACCCGGGCGGAACCTTCCGAGAGCTCCATTACAGGCAGTCAGCTGCTTGGCAGCCCTGCCGCGTCCCCACCGGGCAGCAGACCGTGCTCCTTATTAGTGTCCTGTCATCGAGCGGTGCCTGAAGTCACCTGGGGAGCCTCTGGGTTTCTCAAGGGGATGGAAAGGGGTGACGCCTGGAGCATGGGGTCCTCAGGGATGACAGAGGGGGTCCCAAGAGGCCGTTGTCCACACTGAGCCCCATCAGGATGGAAGGGCATCGTGTCTGCGCAGTGGTCAGTCCTTGCCCTGATGACCGTGCCATTCGGACACAAGAAATTTCTTCTCTGCACTCAAGTGCAAAGGGGGTGAAGTGATTTACCCAAGGACGTGCAGGAAGCCCGTGGCAGAGTGTTCAGTCGAAGGTGGGTTCCTGGCCCTCAGCCCACAGTTCTTCACAAAGATACAAATCCCACCCGAGGAGTGGAGCTCTGCTCTCCTCAGGGATCAGAGCAGAAACTCTGTCCCTGTGCCAGAGCCACCATCTCAAACAGTCTCTGCGGTGCTTGAGGGGATGGTCCCTGCTGTCCTTGCCCTCAGTGTCTCCCTGAGGGTGACAATGGTGAGGAAGGATCTCTGGAGGCTTACAGCACCCAAATGATGCCTTCTGAGGCGGATCTCTGGCAACCTCCTGCTCTGCTGTCTGACACAGTGAGGGTGGGAAGGGGCCAAGAGTCTCCTGATACTGATCTGGGATCTTCTAAAGTTTAATTTATTTAAGGAGACTTTCATTTCCCTTCTAAAAGGCAGTGGAAGGGCTGCGCATGGCCAAACGGCAGCTCCAGGGATCAATCAGTTCTTCCTAACGACCAGCATCCTGCTGCAGTGAAGGGTCACAGTCAATCACTATCTATTACTATTACATGATGAAATTGTAATTATGGGAGGGAAACCCCACGGTACACTTTCACATCCATCATCCCAGAGCCCCACACTTAGGTGGCACCTTTCAGCCAAGTTCTTTACTAAAGTCTATTAGCCCGCTCTTCCCTCCCTGCCAACAGGAGCTCCTACCTCCCGGCTCAACACGGGCAGGAGCCGAGGCAGAAAGAAGGTGAGGGGAAAGTGTGCAAAAGAGTTTACTGCACCGAAACTCTTACAAGCAGATCCCCCAGGTGTCCTTGCTGCGTCACTGGTGCCGCAGTATCTCCGCTAACCAACTTGTGTCCTTGGTCCTGGGTGAACGGTCCTTGCATCTGTGCAAATAGGAATCATTTCTTTTTTGTTGGCAATTCTAAACAAATTTTTAAATGAAAAAACCTTGAATTTCTTGGCAAATTACACAGCTTAAAAATAAGAAAAGAATAAGCCCCTGGAGTTTTTGTTGCACCAAGATGAATTGTTTTGCTGGAAACAATCTAGAAGTTCAGAAGTGCCTCTTTGGATTGGCACATTAAAGTGTTTGATTCTGTTTTGAAAATAGCTGAAAAAAGGTGTCTTTAGAGACTTTTTATACGTGAAAGAAATGAGGTATTTTGTAGTCAGCCAAAGAAAATTTTTGTTTAAAATATTGGTCAGAAGCTTCCCTATAATTTTGAAGGGGTCAAATATCTGTCAGAAATGAGCCTTTTGTGAGGCGGTTGGATGGATTTAGATGACCTCCAGGTCCCTTCTAGACTATCTTCTGTGACCCTGCGGCATTAATCTCTGCTCTAATGGCCTGATCATCAATTATCACTGGATAAAGGAAAATGTCATTCGATAATTCCTCCCTGGCTGCTCTTGCACAGGCTGCTCCCCCGCCATGCAGGAAAGGGATCCGGGGCTCACCTATACCGAGTTTTGGGTTCCGCTGAGGAATGGTGGGAAGCAGCTACAACTGCTGTTGGCGCTGGGTATGTTCCTGTGCTGCCCTGGAGCATGGGGAGAATACGATGCCCATCATACCCCCAGCCTAGACATCCCCAACAAAGCAAACTGGCGTAGACGAGTCTGGGTGCTGTGCTCTGGTCTGTGAGGGTGAAGGGGATCCAGGTCAATCATATCCCTGAGTCAGGTGTCTCATGGGACTGAGGTGAATCTGGACCAAAATAACTATACGGCTGATCTCTAGTCCCAGGGCAGATCTGATAACGTGGACAAGGCGGGTTTTCCCCGCGGCAGAACGGCAGTAACTTGAGAGCTCCTCTGGCTGCACCTGCATGAGTAACCGCTTCTCGCTCTGTCAGGAGATCACAGCCACTGCAGCATCTCTCCTCCTCTTCTTTAAAACAATTTAGTCTCCTGCCCTGCAGGCTCCCAGCAAACAGCAAAAGTCTTCCTGGCCCACATTGGGTGACTTTTGTTTTCCTTCCCTTGCTGTCCCCAGTTGCTTTTCTATTCGCATGGTCAATCTTTGCACTCTCCTTTAGGTGCTCTGGTGATGCTAAAGGGTACAAGATTTTTTTTTCTTATCTTTTCTTGATTGTTTCCTCCCATATCCCTCAACTGTAATCAAAGAAAACTTGTGTGTGAAATCTTCAGCATAAAGGGGACACGGCTGGGTTAGAAACAGTGGTTTTCTGCTGCAGAACATCCGAAGTGTCCTGTGGCTGTCTGTGGAGTAGCCATGGGCTGTCCCAGGAAGGGAAGTCCTTGGGCACTGAGTGTATTTGTCAGCCTCTCCTGATCCTGAAGACTGGACTCACACTGAACTCCTGGTATTTGCCCCAGGGAGGATGCTGTTGGCCTGGAGAAGGTCCTGAGCTGCTGGTCCAGAAAACTTTTGAAGTGTTTCTTCTCGGAGGATAAGAAACTTCCTAAACACAGGGCATTACAGGAGGAGGAAAAAAAAGTCATCACTGAGACAGCCTTCCTGCTGCAGCAAAGTCCTGAGAGCTCTCGTGTACCCTGGCAAGGGAGTCTCTCCAGTTATTCTTGGAGACCTTGTTTATAAAGATGTTAGTGCAGAGTTCACAACAACAAAGCCCTAATTGACCTAGAGTGTGGATTAAATAAATAATAAATGGGAATAAAGTATCAATGAGTGGTGTCGATAGCAGACATCCGTTTTCTCACTGGCCTGCAGCCATACCTCTTGGGTTGTGATCTCATCAGCCAAGCGAGGTCAGCTGAGTTCAGCTCTTGATGGCGATGTTAACGGGAGCGGTGTGCTGGTACAGCCAGTGTCTGGGCTCACCGTCCACCGGTTCCTGCCCTGCCTGAAAGCAGAGGGAATGACAGGCAGGACCACAACCTCCCAAGGGTCATCTTGAAATCCTAGACCCACCGACAAAACTCGGTGGGTAGGTATTAGCAACAGCTTCTGTCTAGAGATTGTTCCTGGAAGTCACGATACCCTGCGATGGTTTTATGGGGTGCTGAATGGCAGAGAGGTGCCAGAGTTGCTGCTTGGCGAGTGAACAGCGCGAGCACCCAAACAAATGTGGATCAGTGCTATTCCCGGGAGGGAGCCAAAGGGGTAGCAGATTTCAGAAGGGTTTTGATAGAATGGAAATCAGATCTGCCTGTGATAGAGCAGGTTCAGATGGTGCTGGCTGCTATTAGCGGGGCTTTGGCAGAAAACGAGAGGAGAAGCAGCCTCTAAGGTGACCAGATACGGGCTCTAAATCTGCCTGATCTACAGGAGGACCGTTTTCGGTTTGGAGAACTAGGCTCTCCTATCTAGAGCACAGACATCAACAGATGCAAAGCCCTTTCTTGAGGTGAAGAAGCAGGTGGTTTGGGTTTTTTCCAGTTTTAGCCCCTTATTCCTAGAACTGTGTGTTCAGTGCCCTTAGAGTTGTGGCATTGCCCGTTGAAGGAGGCCCATAGCTGTCGGTGCACGCTCTGAGCAGAGCTGAATACATCTCGCAATGTGAAGAACAGTGTCTGGGTTGCAGCTGCGGGGAGGGGAACAAATCTTCTGTCCCAGATGAAATATCCTCTTTCAGGTTAGAGAGTCCCTTCCCCAGCTCCTGCGGCCGCCCCCTGACTGCGCTGGGCTCAGCAGAGCGCTTTGCTGCTAAGCTGCCCCTCTAAGTGCTTTTTCTTTCCCTAGTGCCATCAGCTACTCGAAACCAAGATTTCATTCCCATCGCGGAGGGCTGCCTGGGAAAACCTGCCAGACAGGCAGCGTCCACCGGGCTCAGCCTGGAAACCGCTTTTCTCCCATCTGGTTATCTCTGCTCTCCAGCCCTTCGACTCGCTGGCACCGCAGCCCGCCCGAGGCTGTGTGTTTCCTGGGTAATGGGGGCAATGGATAAAGCAATCGCCAGAATTAGATGGCTTCATCTCCTTGGGAGGAGCTCTTTGGTTTTGTGAAGAAATGAGGTTGTCTTGCCCAGCCAAGCCTGGTCTCTCTGGCTGTCCCAGCACACTGCAGGACGTGGGAGATGGTACGAGGTCCCTCTGTGCTTCTGGGGGTTCAGTGCTGCTTTCAGGGCATTCGCTGCAGCCAGAGCCTTGTTCCTGACACATCACTGGAGCTGAGTAATGTCTGAAGTGATTCTGAGCCTAGTTTTGCGGTTGGAAATAAAGGCGTGATGGTGGGGGACTGGGGGTGGTCTGCTTTGCTTTGAATTAGCTTCCACTTCTGAGGCCTCCCTTACACTTGGGTCATGATTTCTAGAGTCCTTTTTTTTTTTTTCCTTCCAAGCATTAGTACTAGAAACAGCGTTAAATTAGAGAGTTGAGAGTTGCACATGTAATAGTTTGTGCCCTTGCTCTAGGGACTTAAGAGAAACACCAAATATAATGGATTTCCTGATAAAAACTGCAGAAAATGGTAGTTCTGTGATGACAGCTCCTGCAGCGGAGCAGCAGTGGTGTTGATGTTATCATCTACTTAATTAGACGTTCTGAGCCTGAAAGACTTCAGGCTGGAGATGTCACTGGCTGCGTGTAGTTTTCAGGGAGGGTTCATAAGTAGTATTTGGCCTCTGGAAAAGGCCAATTAGTCTAAATGACGCTTTAGCCAAAATGACAGGACATGAGCGATTGCCTGGGAGACAGGTTGCTAATGGGTGGCTTTCAGCTCCTGTCTGTCTGCTTAAAAGCTGTCAGAAATCTTATGTTGAGACAAGCAGCGTCTTGTTTCCACCTCCTCGGTGTATTGTGGGGAAACGACCGTTCCTCTCTCCGGGGTGGAAACGGAGCCAGAGCCCTGCGCCCGCCGTTGGTGAGGGTCAGGGCTGAGCAGGGAATTACCCAAAGCTCCCTCAAACCCAGGGTCTGCCCAGTACCGTCATGACGAAATACCTTCCCCTTCTCTATGGTTTTCCATCTTCACCCAGGTGGTCCCCTCTCCGCAGCCCCCTTGGTAGTCAGCACCAGGACTCCTTTCTCGCAGGCATGGGTTCATCCGGCAGCAAAGTGGCCAGGCACTCAGACACGTCCCTAGGCATCAAATTCCTCCTCAGGCGTTCATCCCTGCCGGATTCTCATTGGAAGAGGTCAAAATGAGATGCCTTCACACTTGGAATACCTGGACTAGAGCCCATGAGTGGAGCGGGACTGGGAGCGTTTTGGGAGAGCTGGTCTCTCCTGGCTGCTGAGATGCGTGGCTCTGGAAGTTACGAGTCCGAGAGATGGACACCTGAGGAAAATGAAAGACTGATGAGAGGAGGAGCAGGGCAGCTCTGGGTGCTCCATGTACACTGCGTGGCGGGGAGAATCAGGCCAAGAGGGGTGCCCTGCTAGATTTAACTCAACGTGATGAGGCATGGAGATTCACCAGCCTGCGAGGGAATGCGAATGCTCTTTCAGGATGCTCACCCACGGTGTGGTTACAGTTTTTGGAGGAAAGCTGTCGCATGGTGCGTCACCTTGATGAGAAATCACAACCCAGCAGGACCCAGCACTGGAGAGTCCTCTGCAAGAGCCAGCTCCCAGGCACTGCAGAAGTGGAAGTGAATAGGAGCCTCGGGTTTGACTTCCTGCTCCTGAGGCCGATAAAACTCCACCGAGGTTGTAACTCAGCAGCCTGGAGCAGCAGCACTGAAGCCCGGGGTGGGGGAAACAGCCAGTGTTCCAGGTGGATCCTTTACCCTCCTATGCCACTGTGCTGAACTCCGTAACCTCCCGCTTCTCCGGGATCTTGCATTCAGACCTGATCTTCCTTTAAACTTATCTTAATTATTAATGCGAAGCATGTGCTAGAAACCATGTAAGCTCAGAGTAAGGGAGGGGGTTAGGATGAGGTTTTGGATACGTCTGAAGTGCCTGCTGTATTTAGTATTTCCAATACCGATACGTCTAAGCGAACAGAAAGGTTTCTCCAGGGCCTGAGTCATCAGCTCATAATTGAATTTAAGGTACAATATGAATAATTAAGGCTTAGAAGATTGCATCAGATATACGAGTGCCCTCCCTGTGCTTGCACGTGGGAGGAGACCCCACGTCAGAAAAGCTCCGCGGGTCTCACCCTCCTGGGCCATGAGCTGTGGCTGCTGTACAGCCCCCCAAGCCGGATCAGACCCCAACCCCTCGGGGTTTCACTGCCCACGCACACGCCCTGAGGCAGGGCTGGGGGTCCTGGGGAGCGCATTTCAGCCCCAGTTCTGCCACTGGCCTTGGCAAACAGTTTATTATTCCCAGCCCTGCAAATGTGAGTCATTTTTTAGGCTGTCACAGAGCTTTTAATGGCTCTTGGCTTTTCCTAGTGAAAAAGAGCGGGAGTGTAAGGGGGAACAGCACGACCGAAGAGGAATTGTACCTCCAAATTATCAAGGGCTGAGCCAGAAGCAGTGATATGTAGCTGAGGAGTCCTAAATCGCTGCTTGGGCTCCCTCGGCAGCCAGTGGAAAACGGGGGATGTTTCCGAACTGTGGCTGAGGTTAGCTAGGAGACCCCAATGCGATCTACGATACATCTAGACCAGAGCTAATTACCTCAAAGAGTGATTCTGTTGGGTGCAAGCGAAATGCCGTTTGGCTTGCATTTACGTGTTGTCTGAAATCATTTGTCAACAGTCTTCTGTAATTAGATCTTGATTTAGGCTAATCATTATATGCCTTGTTAACTCAAAGTGTCTCTTTAAATCCCTGTTGAACGTAAAGGGACACAAGCATGAGCTGAAGAAATGCAAAGTGCTTTTAGTGGCTTCACAAAGACACTGACTGAAATCCTCAGCCTTTCTGCTGTTTCAACCATTCTTTCCACTGGCAAAAAAAAAAAAAAAAAAAAAATCCATGAATCAAATATCATGAACTGTCTCCAGTTAATTTGCCAAGCTGGGAAATTCGTGGAAATTCCACTTTGGAAATGTGAAAGCAGAATGTGCCGGTACGTTGAAGTGTTTAAAGGCACTGCTGAAGAAGCGGGGATGCAGTGCCTTTGTTCCAATTTTCTATCTATGTGTTGGGTTTTGTTTTTTTTTTTTTACCTTTTGTCCCTACAGAAATTCCAGGACTGAGTCAATTTTGCAAAAGTCACTTGGATTCCACCAGGGCTGAATTTGCAGCCTCGCTAATGTAATTAACATCTATTAAGCGAGTGTGTGCCCTGAGCAGCTTAATAGGAAAATCTAATAACGTTTCCTATTGGAATGTTCCCTGTTAAATCGTCGAAGTGCTTTAGTGTGTGTTTTCTGTAGGCAGCATTGTTTAATGGAAACGTTACACAAATTAGTATTAGGCCCTTGGTGAAATGGGAGCTTTAATTTAATTTGATTTTACAGCCAGCACGCGGAACGATCGCGGCGTTGGCCCCGCCGGCGTGCGGCCGGGCAGAATGGGGTTGTGCTGGGATCACCTTTGTAACGCCTTCTCCGCAGCGCTCGCCTCCAGAGCGGCCGAGGCTCGGTTATTAGCTGAGCTGTAAATGGATTAATAATGTCCTTGCGGAGCAATAGCGTGACAGGATGGTCTCCATAAAAACAGGAATCCTGTGGCTGACCAGTGCTCGGTTTTATGTTTTAAGGTGGGTAATAAAAGGAGAAAATGGAAAGCTTGTGCCTTTGTTTGGCCCAACGGGCGATGGCAGCGGAGGTGCAGATGTTTGCATAAAGCCCCGCTTGTTCCAGGGGCGCTGCTGCCCGCCCCGCTTTCGGTTTGCTGAAGCCCCTGTTGAGTTTGCTCGGGGTTTTAGCAGCGGTTAATGGAGCGGGGCCAGCGCCGGAGCTCCCCGGGGACCCTCTCGCAGAGCTCCCTCCCTGACCTTGTCCGTGTCCCGAGGCTGCAGAGCAAACGGCCGGCTGTCCCGCTGAGGAGCGACAGGCAGGAGGGGAGAACAGAGCCCCTGTCGGCACTGCTGGGGGGGGGTCCCACCACAACCACGGGCGCTCATACCGCGATAGCGTCTCTGTCATCCCTGTTTTACCCTGGGGGAACTGAGCTGCGAGGAGAGCGATGCTCCCATCCGCTCCAACCTGGGAAAGCGGAGAAATCCCAAAGGAAAGGAGCATCTTCCCTTCTCTAACTACAGTCTCCTGGGGCAGGGGTCGGCTGGCTTCCAGGGAAGGATGCAGCGCTAGTGAATGCCCACGTTCAGCCTCTTCCCCACAAACTCAGAGCAGCGAACACTCCCATCGCAGGAGGGAGATGCTGGGATTGGCTCGGGCTGGGGAGATGCAGCTCTGAGAGTTCAGTTTTGGCAAAAAACTAACTAAAAAGAGAAGGTTTATTCCCATTTTAGTTGTTTCTTTTCTGGAGAGAGGAAGGGGTGAACATTCCCTTGGACTGGAGGAGAGCGAGGAGGGTGATTTCTTTAGGAAACCCTCTGAGATGGCGTGGTGTTTCTGCAGTGCATACATAAAGGACATGGTCTGCCTCTCTCTCTGGCTGCTGCTCTAACTCTCCCCAGGAGGAAACGGCCAGGCCAGCGCTGCTTCAATTTTTCATCATGCAGGCAAAGCCGGTTCCTTCCCCAGCAAAGGGGATTTCTGCAGAGCAGACTGAGTAACTCTCTCCTTCGCACCATCTTGTACCCGGGCTCTGGCAGCACAGTTCCTGCCATCCCTCTTGCAGTGTCGAAGTCAAGGTCTCCTCCAGGAGCAGCTCCTGGTGTGATCCAGGCTGACTGTGCTGCAAGAATAGCAGGTGACTGAAGTCTTTGAGCCCTCTCCAGCTCTGCTCCCCTTCGAGCACCAGCGTGGGCGCAAGCAGAGAACCTGGGGTTGTCCAGGCAGTATCCAAGCCAGCCCTGAGCCCGGGACAGCCGGGTTTGATTCAGATTTAATAGCGATTTCCTAAAGCACTGGTCCAGCAACACACCCCTATATGCCATAGTGCCCGATGTTCCCTGGGACCCTCTTCCAGAACAGTCCCGTGAGTGAGGCGGGAGCTTCCCTGGTACACCGGGGTGCTAAAACGAAGCTGGGAGCCGAGGAGCAGGCACAGGTTTCCTGGCACAGAGAGCTGGGGGCTGTGAGCTGGATGTCCTGATCTGACAGACAACGGGACTCTTCTTTCCAAAAAAGTCAACAGCTGGGGGAATTCTGACAGGCAAAATAACAGCCTTTAAACAAAGGTAGATCTAAACCAGTACCGTTGGAGTATTTGGGCAGGGAACACAAAGGGGGGTGGAGAAGGCAAATTATTTGGGCAATTCTCAATGGACAATTGTTCTAACCACAAGCCTGTTCTGCCTCCTTGTGAAACAACAAACCTTAAATCCTGGCATCCTCTGAGAGAAAAGCCCCTAAGCATTGGCTACTTCAACCAAAATCATCAGACAGGGAAATGCACGCTTCTTGCGTGGCTCCCCGCACCAGCTCTGCGTGCCTGTGCCCACATAATGTCTTTAGCGGAGATTTCTGCTGGGGCAAAGGAAAAAAAAATCATAGCTGGTTCCTCCTACTGATGAGTGTGTGAGAGCCTCGCTTGGTTTTGGTGGTGGGGTTTTTGCTGGTGGTTTTTTATCCCATGAATACTAAAGCAGTTTTCAGAAGTTGGCTGGGCTCACTTCCACATTAAATTAGGGAAACTGAGGCAAAAAATGGGGCTGTACCTTGCCCAAGATAATCGGATGGATAACTGACAGAGTCTGGGGTAGGACCCAGTTTTTGCGGCTCCAAGCTGGCTGTGCAGAGACTCGAAGGCAGTGATGGTGCTTCCCTGGAAGCACAGGTCAGGGTTATCTCCCTCGCCTGAGAGCCAAGCTCTGGCTCAGCAGCAGGGCCACATGCCCCACTCAGTACCGGTTAACCGATGGTTCACGTCTTCGCTGGGAGGCCTTGCACACGGGCAGGTCTGGCAGTAATGGTGCTTGATAAAATCCTTCAGTTTTCTTGATTTGGTAATTGACGTTTGCAGTTCAGTGCCTGCATGGAGCATGTTTTCATACTGCCAGCACAAACCACATGGAAATGATTGATGAGATGTTGGGTCCTGGGCAGGAGTAGGTGCAAGAGAAGAAGCTGCCTTTCTCTTGAAGTATTTGGTTCTTATTTGCTACCTGCAAATGCAAACAGTGATGCTGGGACTTCCCTGGTTGTGAAACCACTTGGTCCAGGAGCAGCGTAGAGAGAGACCTTCTCTCATGCCTGCGGTGTTGCTCTCTTGGTCCTCACCCGCTTTATGCTTTTCTTGGTTGAACATTGCCACCCAGCTAAATTAAAATGCATTTATACCTTACGGGACATCGTGTTCCCTGAGAGAACATTTTTGTGGGTGCTGGGTGAAACAGGGATGGTGGGTTGGAGGAGAGCGCTATGGCAGTGTGTGTGCATCCTTGCAGGTGTCACCTGGGTGTACTTGTTCTTACTGCGCAATTCCTGCAGAGATCAGGTTTCTGTAGCCTTCAGGACCTCTGAGTCACTTCCATAAATATGAGATAAGAAAGTTGCTCTTCAGGAGGAAAATGAATAGAAGCTGTTGTCTGGGGTGGTGGGACACAATTCACCAGCCATGGCACACGTTGTGGTTACGGGTCTTCAAGGAGATATTATTAGTGTTTGTCCTTTAGAGGTTACAGCTGAATTTCCTGATGCAGGCTTTGGGAGCTGCTGTGGTTTGAATCTTCCTGTGATCTGAGGCGGTGAAACTAGAAGCAGAGGAGTGAGAAAAGAGGATTAGAGGTGGAAAAGAGACAAAGTGGAGTGTTCTGTTAGCTTGTATCGCCAGCAAAACCCTAGTCTGTTTGTGCGCTGTTTGATTTTGTTGGAAATGCTCTTGTCACAAAGACCTTTTCCTGCAGGGACAGTGTCTGGGTGATGCTGATACGAACAGCAGGTTTGGATTTGTGATGGGCTATCTGGTTTGAATCAAATAAAGAACCACTCTGAACCCCTGCCCAGAACACGAAGGAAGCCTGCAGCATGTTAACAAGATGAGAAAGTCTGGCCAATTCATTTAATCTGCTCCAGACTCCTCTTGGCTTCCAGGTGTTCATCTCGGATCACAAGCCAAAACATCCTGGGAGAGGCTCTTGCTGTCGTATTTCCAGCCCATCTGATAAGGCTTGCACCTCCGAGCCGGCGTGCTGCTGCAAGATTCCTGCTCTGCCCTAGCCAGGGATGTCAGGTTGGGGCTTCGAGGCAAGATCCAACCTGTAAATGTGAAAATAGAGGTAGTGTCAACCGAATCCTCACCAACTGCAATGCATTTGACCTCACAGCTCTCCTTTGGGACTTTGTTTCACAGGTGGGCCACTAATTTTCTTGTCCGAAGTCATATCTAATCCTCATGGCAGTTTCTCTGTTTAGAAGGATGTAGAGGGCTGTGCAAGCAAGTGGGCAACCCCATCAATCGTAGAATCACAGGGTGGTTTGGGTTGAAGGGACCTTCAAAGCTCATCCAGCCCAACCCCCTGCAGGGAGCAGGGACATCTGCAGCCAGAGCAGGGTGCCCAGAGCCCCAGCCAACCTGACCTGGGATGGTTCCAGAGATGGGGCTTCTGCCACCTCTCTGGGCAACCTGGGCCAGGCTCTCACCACCCTTATTGTAAAAAAAATTTCTTCACCTGTACATCAGTCAGTGCTAAGAGAGGTCCAAGCTCACCTCTGTCCTCTGACAGCCACCTGCTACCTTACTGACAGAGCCATGCTAGGACTTAACGGATCAGGCAGAGCCAGTGCTCGTGTGGGGAGCGGTCGGTGACGGTCATGCTCTTTAACTTGAAGCACGTCTGGTACAGTCACATTCCTTACAGCAGAGCAAGAAGCACTGAATTTGGACTTCCCTGTTCTCCCTTGGCTCTCTGAGCTCTGACTTGCTTTGCAGAGAGCAGAAGACTTTATGGTGGGGCTCAGCAGCCCATGCTGGAAGGAGGAAGCCCCCTGAGCTGTTCTTAGCCTCACCAGCAGCAATTGCCTCTAAGGAGCCTGGTGGGGTGGTGAAGCGGGAGCAAGGATAGCGAGGAAGAGGGGCTCATCCCTGATGATCTTCCTGAGCATTTGATGGGTGTTGGACTGCCCCAGACAAGGCTAAAACTCAACCCAAGGGACTTGTCTTTGCCACAAAAGCTTGGCTTTTCTAGTAGTTAAATTGAGAGGCTTCAGGCTGACTTTTCAGTGTTTCTCTAAATTATCTGTGTTTTCTCCTACCAACACTACAAGAACTTGCAATTTTTTTTTTCCCCCAAAGAGCTGAATCTAGTCACTTTTTTCCTCTAGGTTTCAGAGCAAATGGAAAGGTACTTAATTTATGTTTTATTCATTGCAGTCACTATCCCTCGTTAATTTACTTACATTATTTACAGAATTTTAAAGTATTTTGTGTGTCAGACAGCATCCCAGGCCCTATAAAATGCTAATTTTCAGACTGTATCAGAGGCAAATATCTTTCCTGGGCCTCTAGGTACACAAAGGGTCATCCCCATTCTTAATTTATTTTTCATGATTCTATATATAAACGCAATAAAGCCTGCTTGAATGGCAGATCTCAGGCAACCCACTTCTCTGTGTAGTTAAATTTTATGAAGATCCATTGTGGTTGTGTTACTGGTACAATAAATTTAATTTTTGATCTAGTGCCCTTAATTACTAAGGATGACTGAACCTGGTTTAAGTACAGGAATAACTACCTTGGAACTTTGCCCTAAACGGGAATGAAACATAAGGTTCAGAAAGTTCAAGTAACTTTCTGAAAAGAAACTAAGTTTTATTTTCACAGTTGCTTCTTTACACTTCCTGATTCCAGTGAGAGAGGAAATGGGGGGAGACCCAAACCCCAGAAGGCTCTTAACGTTTTAGGTTTTGATCTTGCGTCTGTGAGCTCTCGGCAAATTGGTCCCGTTCCCAACCTTGGGACGTTTGAATCTTTCGAAGTGCTGGGACTGTTGACACCATAAAATTGGGCAATACATGAAGATTTAGGGACATTTTAAGATAGTCTAAATCATTGTGACATGCCTGAACCATGTGTTTCCTGCTGGTCAGTTGTTTCTCAAGGTTTAAGGCCAGTCAATAGGAAACACTTGATGTTGGATTCCATTTAGCCTGGCAGAGCATGGCCGGAGGAACGTAGTCTCCACAGCACACCCTGTGGCCCTCCTCGTCTCTCGGTCACAGTGGTTGCTGCCACCGGTGTTTGCTGTACTTCGCCCAGATGTCCCTTAGGTGCCTCAGTGGTCCTCAGCCCAGCCAAGAGGACCTGGTGGTCCCACTGCTGACGAGGAGCGGGGCTTATTCAGACCTCTGCTAAAGCTCTGGAGATGTCCTAGGGGGAAATGAGATCTTGTGAAGCAGTGTATTTCTGCTTGATGGACGGGGCAGCAGATAACCCTGCAGATCTGGAGTGGCTTCAGAAGGGAAGCCAAGGCTGTGCAGAGCAAAGGAGCAGTGCGGATGGGTGCAAGGACCAGGCACGAGTCTGGGATCGACCAGGGCTGGGTTCAGCAGGCAGTGCCAGCACACTGCAGCACCAGCAAGCTTCTCCTTTGCAGAGAGCCCTGGGCTCTTGCTGCTGTTTACAAAGCCCAGCATTTCTCCTCTGCTCCTCTCGAGGTCTGCCTGAACAAGGATGCCTCTTCTTGATCTTCTTGGTCTCCAGCACTGCTGATGTGTGTGGGTCCACCCTTTTCTACGGTTGTCATGTCAAGGAGAGGTCAGACTGTGATAAATAAGGTGAACTTAATCTCAGGACTAATTTAAAGGTGGCATTGTTCTGGCTTTTCCTACCAGAGGGGGATGCTCTGATATGGTGCTTCTGATCCAAAAATGTTGGCAATCTTGAAGGCATCGTTTGAATTTTGTAGCTGCTCTAAGATGCACAGCAGGGGTGCCAAGTTGCAAACCCATGGTCTTGGCAATTATTTTTCGGTGCTTGGCATTTCATGAAAGTTTCAAGATCTTTCCAGTAAACATGTCATGGTGTGCAATGTGCGCTAGCTCTGCGAGCTGCCCCCTCGATTCGATGTAAAATACAGGGCTTTATTGGAGAGACGATCTTGCATGAGGCAGAGCAACGCAACCTGAGCATGGGCAGCCTGTGGATCGCCTTTGAGCCTTTGCTCCTCGGAGGCTGAAGTCAAGTTCCCAGTATCTCCCAAAGCAGATATCTGCTGCTCCATCCAAAAAACCGGCTCAGTGACACGAGCAGGCTCACGAGCCCGTGCGTACAATGGTGTCAGCAGAGGGAGACGTGGCCCTGCATGCGGCACTCATGGTATGTGATATTGGGAAAAGCCCCAAAATAGCAGTGGGGTGTCCTGTGGTGCGTCAGCAGCTGCTCCTGGCGTTCTCAATGGCACGGCCCGGCTGGCAGCACACCCTGCTCCAGGGTTGCTTCTGCCTCCTCCACTCAAGTCAGTGACACAGTCCTGGCTTGGCATGTGTTCGATTTATCTGCAAAGTAGAACTGGTAGGATATGAACTTGGATATGAATTAAGAACATGATAGTTTTACAAGTCATTCTGTATGGAGTCATTGTGAAATGGGGAAAGGCATCAAAAGTTGCCCATTGGAAATTACTGGCCCACTGCAGGTAAATTCAAATGTGTTCCTCTTCCATCCACAGTCTTGTCACCACCTTGGTGCCATGTTCCAGTGAACCCATGGAGGTACATCACCACCCATCCATGAGGCCTTCTTTTCAGCATATGTAAGGCCACCATCTTCCAGAAACTTTCCCTTCAAACTGACTTAACTACGTATTGCTGAATATTCTCCCTTTTCCCCAACGCGCATTTGCCTTGTATTCCGCTGAGGTGAAGAAACCCTTCCTGGGGTTCTGGCAAAACCACACCACGTGGCATTTGCCAACGTTGGTTAAATCTGAATAAATAAATCCGTCTGTTCCCAAAAGGAGCCTGCCTGGCTTTGGTGACATCGGTTAATCATCATAGGAATTGCCGTGATGCCCCGGGCAAAGACTGGCTAAAGCAGACTGGAGCTAGCTGCTGAACGCAGGAAGGAAAAGATTCTCTTCCGATAAGAGCATGGGAAAAGAAATCATGGAGATTCCATGATAGGTTAAAGGAGCTTTCTATGTGTGGAATGTAATATTTCCCTGTCTGCGGCAGATTAGTTCTTTTTTGCAAGGTAAAGAACCTCCAAGGAAACGCTCTAAATGGGCTGATGTATCCAGATACAAAAGCGAGAGATTGCTTTGTTAAATGGACTGTCATTATAAATCCGTGTTCCTGGAGATAAACGAAGGGGAGACACCGTTTGAGGGCTACGCTGGGGTGTTTCCGGAGCCCAGAAACCTACTTTGTACACGCGAAGATTAACGCGTTGCAAGCTGGATCTCCCATCTGAGCAGTTCCGTCGCACTGGCCGGACTGTGTTACACTGCCACGGTGTAATTTGCTTTAGTGAAATTGTCATTTTTATTCCTAAATAACCAGCGAGCGCGGGGCTAAAGACAGCTCTCCAGAAAGTGACCTTGAAGATCACGCACCATCGCCGATGCCTTGTTTAAATTGCAGAGGAACGTCAGGACTGCATAATAAGATGTTGCTTGTCAGGCTGAGCAAGCGAGCCGAGGGGAAGACGATGCTGGGAACAACTGCTTTGCCTGGACCATTCAAAATGCTTTTCTCAATTCTTGTTCATCCGCTATCTTTCCCCTGCAAACTTCCTGGAGATAAGTTTCAGCTCTTCTTGAACAAATATTGTTCAGAATAAATAGGGAGGCAGAGGAAAAGTGTTTGTTTTATCCCTCAGTGGGGTGATAAAAAAAAACTCCGGGTAAGCTGCAGCCTCTGGACCATTGTTCTTTTGTGTTTTTGTGAGAAACAGTTTGGGCTGTATTGATTTCTTGTGAAATGAAATGTTAACAAATGTGTAGCAACAATGGAAGATGTTTCCTTCGCTCGCATGTGAATTTTCTGAGCCCGCAGGATTTTTTAACCTTTATTCCCCAAACCCCTGGTTGGAAATTCAGTGAGGTTCATGGGGAAATTCAGTGCAACCGTTAGCTCTGTGTTCAGCTGGCTTCCCCCACGGGTGGAGGCTGTAGTTGCCGTCTTATGAACCTACCTGAGGTGTCTGAAAACAGCAACAACTAAACACCCATCAAACTTCAGACTCAAGGCAGCATGGAACTAATGTTGTTAACTTTTTCCCTCAAAAATTCTTATTATTTTAAAATTATTAATAAATATTCTCTTGCGGGGGTAGCTCCTTGGCAAGGTAGTCTTGTTCCTGCCTCAGCCTTGGCTGTTTTGTCATGCTGTAAGGCCATACACACACTGCAACACCCCGCACGGTGAGGCAGCCGCTGACAACAGAGCCTGGGAGCAAAGCTGGGTACCACACCGTGCTTTAGAGGTGCCAGCAGCTGTGGAAGAGCATCTGAAACTTGCTGTGCTATTTTCCATCCCCTAACAGGGAGAAGGCTAGTAAGGGGAAGTTAATTAGGGATCAGCCCCTCCTGGTGTTCACCAAGTGCTTGGTTTTAAGTGGCAGATCTCAGTAAAACGCGTCTAATCCATGTACTTTGGGTTGCAGTGCTCAGCTCATAAGCTGCCCTCCAGCGCTGCTGCTGTGTTCCGTGCTCGGACGCATCGATCCCATAATATTCTGCTCCTCCATACGTGACCTCCCCGCATCGTACGGCGGTTGGCGGGGTTATCCAGGTGCACCGTGCTGTAAGTACACGCTCCTAACACGCTCCCCCTCCTGTAGTTTATGGCTTTCACTGTTCTGGCAGGGAACAAAAGGATCTGACCTTCCGAAGGGCGAGCAGGGAAGTTACTAAATAACCACGTTCCCCCTTCCCCAAAAGGCTGTAAATTGTGCTGAAATAGTGGTTTCGCGATATGCCAGATGAGAAGCTGTTGTAGGCCACCAAGTGATTTTTAATTGGATGTGAACCAGAGGAAATGCTTTACTCTGGAAAACTCCCACCTTCCCCCTCTTGCAGAGGACGCACGTTTGCTGCCTGCTCTCTCTGGCCATGCTCTTGCTGGAACTACAGCAGTGTCCGTGGGTCAGGGAGGGTCATGGTCCACCCCAGGACAGGACACATCTCCTTCCCCTGAGGCACAGAAGTACCATCCAGCTTTCAAATCGCCGTTAGCCTCTCCTTTGTAAGCCCAGGGACGGCTCAAGGTCTTGGGACTTGCTGAAGATCTGGCCATGTGGGAAGGACCCAGATGCTGGGGTCAAGGTGGGCACTGCTGGAAAGCCCACAGCGTCTTGTGGATTTGGGTGGGTTGGTTTGTTTTGAGGACAGGTGCTATGAGCTAGAGATGAGGATAAGTGGAGGAAATGACTCTGCTCTGATGAAAAGAACTTCATAAACGGTAGCAAAGCAAGGCCCCAAAGCCAGCAGGGGAATGAAATGGTTTTGTGGCACCTGCCCTTCAGGTGCAGCTTACATTCACCTTCTTGCCTTTCTGAAGAAGGCAATACCACAAGCACCACGACAGACTTCTCTTTTTGCCGTTGAACACCACAAAAAGCTCCCCTTCTTTAGACGACAGCCCTTCCAAAAGGGTCTTACACACTCTTTCTCCTCCTCCTCATTATTTTTCCATGCTTTGACATCATTATGTGAGGGACATTGCTGAGCTCCTGACTGTGGAAGAAATGGTTTTGAGCCAAAATGTTCTGCTGAAAAAAAAAACCAAAAGTATTTTCCGTGGCCCCATCGAAATGCAGCCAACTCAGTTTTCTGAACGTTTATAGGTTTTATAGGTGAGATTTCTGAAGTCGTACCCTGAGGTCACCAACTTGTGGGAAAGCAACACGTGGTCGATCAGACTTGTGATTTTTCCCTCCTCAGCCAATGCTACTTTTCACACTATTGGGGAATGACCCTAATTAGGTTTATTACAGTTAGTTCTATATTAATTGTGTGGCCATGATCCTACAAACACCTCTGCATATGTACAAGCGTTATTAATGTTACGTTCCTGCTGAAGCCGGTGAGGCTGAATCCATGCTGAAAGTCGGATGTGTTTATTAGGGCTGGTGAGAACAAGGTCTGCACCCAGAGGTTCGCTGCGTTTTGGTGTAAGAGAGGACTTTCTGATCACTGATGCGCTGCTGTAGATAGGTTGTCTAGAGATGGAAGCAAGAGTTTCATATAAAACAAGAGCTGAACCAATCATTTCCTCAAATGAAAGCACAATCCCAAGTATTTTTTTTTTTTTGCCTTTCAAGGAAAAGATGAGTTTAACTTATTTTTATACCATGTTATCATGGCTGAGCACTCCACTGGTGCCGTCAGAGCTCCTTAGCAAGTGCTGCCACTGCTGCACCAGTTGCGTTTCAGCTGCAAAGCGATGCAGTTGCTTCCACAGCCAGGGCAGTTCTGCAGCAGGAGCAGGATTGCTCGCGGGGCATTGCTGAGAGCACCCAATCTGCGCGAAGACCGGCTCACATCTCACACGGCTTTACCACCCAGAAACGCTGCTCCTGCCCATTCTGGTACCGCGGAAGCAAGCGGCAACTGCAAGAGATGACAATGGGGCTTGAAGCTGTGCCAAGCCCGCGTGCAGTGACCTGACCTGTAAATAACGCCGGCCTTGCACCCTCCGGGGCTGGCACTCCGTCGTGGCTTGAGATCAGATGTCCCTGGGCACTGACAGTAGCGTGTCTCTCAATCTGCTCCCAGCTGTTTCATGCTTCAGTAAGACAGAGCGCTTTTCTTCATGAACCTTTCTGCTCGTCTGGTCCCTGGTGCTGGGCTGTGAGCTCCACGAAAGGCCTCCCGGTGGCTTGTTTTGTTCTTTGGCTAATTGGAGGCTCAGGAAGGAGATGTGCACCGTGGACACGGGTGTGCTGCAGGTTTGGTTCACTGTAGCGTGTCCTATTGAGAACTTGCCAAGCTCCACTGCTGCCGGGACTCACCGTGTATTTTCTACTCTGGGCTATGGGTCATTAATTAATGAATTAAACTTATGGCTTCTTTAGAGGGAGGCTCTAGGAGAGCATCCCACTGAGTTGTGCAACAGTTCTTGGTTTTGGTGATTCTGAGCTATTCAGAGGCCTGGTTTTGAATGTGTTGGAATAGATGGAAAGAGTTCAATAGGTCTTGGGGGGAAGTTTGCTTTAGGTCATTCATGAAGAAGAAGGGACACCACCTGAAGGTGTTCCTTGAAAGTACTTCTTCCTTTCCACTGATTTCACAAGAGCTGAAGAGGCGGGCAGTGTAATTACGCTGAAGAGCCATCGCAGGTCAGGGAAAGTCCTCAGCCCTTGTCTGGACCCGGTAGGCAGCTGAATCTGAACAGTGGCTGTTATCACAAATGCACCGCTACCATTTGCTGTGGAGACCTCTAATGAGCCTGGAACGCTGGAATTTTTCCAGCGTGTCTCCCCTGTTGGCTGCCCTCCCGTTTGGTCGTGCTAAACGACGAGGTAAATAGGCCTTTCATGAAATCTAACACCCGCCCTACCTAATCCCCCCTGCCTTCAAACTGTGGGGCTAATCAGTTGTTTTGACATAACCGGGATCCAAATTCTATAAGGAACACGGCCAAGAAAAGTTCAAATTCAAGACCAAGATTAATGAGAACTTCAAAGCAATTTACCACCAAATGTTACTAATTTAGTACACCCTGTGTCCGAAACCAATGACCTAATTGGAAACTATATTCTTTAAAAGCCATTATGTCCCGGCTCTTTAATATTCAGGAGGTGGCTTCTGAGATCAGAGTAGGTTTATGTCACTTGGTAGGACGGGACAGTGGATTTCCACTCCCACCTCCCTAAAACTGGTGTAAAATATCCTGCTGTTGACTGCATTATGTGATTGTGCTCTTAATGCACGATATAGAACAGATTTATAATCAGACAAACAATTTCCTTCTGCTCTCTAATAACCACGTATAATATTACAAATCCTTTTAAGCTGGTTAGAGAAATGAAAGGTCTGATTAACTTTGCTGTCAAGTTGCCAAAAAATCAGCACATTAAAAAAAAAAAGTACTTAGTGTAAAACTGTACGGTGTTGCATGGGGCTGCTGTTGGTACATCGGTCTTCTCAGAGATTCACCAGGGTGTGAAGTATCTGTGCAGGAGTCAGTCCTGCTCTTGGCTATGGATTGGGGTCAGCCTAGGAGGAAAACCTGAGAAGAAAATTGAATCACCGATCCCTTTAGTAAAGACCCATCGTCCTGCTGTGGACAGCTCAGGCACATCTCTGGGTCTTACCTCCTTCCTGGCAGTGCTACAGGGTTCCCAAAAGGGTCCTGCTGTCACCTGCAGTGGGGCTGTTTGTCCTGCATTGGACCGTGCTGATCCTCACCCAGACAGCCAGGTGGAGATGAGCTCAGACAGTGTGAGGCCAAGGTGGGACCTGCCTCACCTGCTGCTGCAGGTGGAAGTCTTCTGTAGATGTAGACTCTAAATCACAGCTTTCTGTATAGAAGAGAGGAGGAAAATGTTTCTACCTTGGACGTCTACTTCAGTGTGAACTGTACCATCTTCTGGCAGCAGCTGTTTCTCTGCTCTGACTGCAGGGACACTGCAGTGACAGCTCCGACTTGCATCTCCTGAGCATCACTGAGGGTGCTCAAGAAGATCCCCATCCTCAGCAATGTGCCCAAACCACACAGCCAGGCTATGAAGGAGCAGCACAGCCATCCCCACTTTGCTGAAGACAAGGTGCCCTGTGGGTCAGACCACCCTCCCTGTGACTGACACCGAGCCCTCACCCTTCTCACCATCCTGCCTTTCTGCAGCTCAATCCAATCTGCTGTCAATGTAGGACAATGGGGAGAAGGAGCTTCTCCAAGCTTTGATGATGTTCCAGCTGCAGGGATGCCTCGAAAACCAGGCACCCGGTTCAGCCACAGCTGCTGCAGAGTGCGTGGCACAGACACCCTCCCATCACCTTGCACATGTGTGTGCTCGCTGGGTGTCCATCACATACTACCTGACGTCGCTGCGCTCCTGTGTGTGCACGGGGGAACACTGGCAGTTGCACGGTGAGGCTACGCCAGACAGCAGAGGTGTGGGGTTTTATGGTTACAGGTTCTTCAGTTCAAAAGCTGTGAGACCTTTTGAAAGGAGCTGGGTTTTTTTTAAGGAATGAGGATTTATTTCTTGCCATTGAGGATGCTGGTGTCTAAGAAGCAGCTGTGAAGCCAAGTCTTCTCAAAACCTCTTCGTTGATTGTCCTGGGTAAAATAACAGCCCTGGAAGGCTCTGTAGAGAAAGTTTTGGTCCATACTCCTGGGTAACCACTAAGTTAACTGTTTGGGGCGTACTGCAGTCCATTTCAGACACTGCAGAGGATCTGGGACACCTCATTTACCAACACCGCCACTTCCCGTGCAGTTCCTACCCCAGTGCTAAGGGGCCAACCAGACCATGAACAAAGAAATATCGTTTTTCAACATAGAGCCAGGCTGTGAGCTGCTTACCTGCCACCGCGGAGGGGAGCGAGGGGCTTCTCTGGAGCCAAGAGATCCAACGCTCAGACGTGCCATTTTCTGAGGCTCTTCTAGTAACTTGGAAATAAAAGTTAATTTCTAATGGAGGTTACATGATAGCTCAGGCTAATGGCTGGTGTTTTCCTTTCCTAAATCAAAGCGGAATTCCTCCTTTCTGCCCGGGTTAAATGCAGGGAGCAGTTATCAGTTAAAAACACATAAAGGAATAGCAAAAAAAGAAAAGAGGATTTGGCCGAGCTGGAGCAATTCGGGTACATTCAGCCTTTAAGAAAGATTCCTTGTTTTCACATCGGTGATATTTTGCCAGTAACTGCTTAGCGAACATCAAGGAAGGTTTTTCTTGGGTCATTTTCAGAAAACACTTTAAAAAAAGGAAGAAAGAAAGAAACCCCACAGCAGCTGGGGCCCTGCGCTGGCTGAGGCGCTGGGTACGGGTTACCTAGCGCAGGTCGGATGCTCAGCCTGGCAGCAGCTGCTGAGGTCTGAGCAAGTTCACTGAGCCGGACGATTCGCCCCCGCCGAAGATGCTTCTGTGTGTGCCCGGAGTTACCAAACTCATCTGTTAGACCCTAATTAATCCATGCTCGATGTGATCCTCTCCCGCCCCGCTGCAGGACAGCCCCCTGCCCAGGGCAGCGCTGGAGCACGCGCTTCGGCTGAAGCCCTCGATGGAAACCTGCGTCTGCTGGGGAGGGCTGGTTATTTCAGTGATTTCCTCCTCGGGGCCTTACAAGCCTTGTGGGGTTCGTGCCACCTTAGGAGCCTGGGCAGAGCTTGAAAGGTTTAAGTGCAGGAGAGACCGTATTTCCCAGAAAAGGGAAATTTGTATTTTATAAACCCCGCAGTACCCATTTTGCTCACATCCATTTTATGATTATAATTACTTGGATTACTTCTCTTTTAGGTGAAGGATAACAATAATGAAAGGGTAACTAAATAAAAAGGCTCGGAAAAAGAAGGAAAACACTGTGGTTTCTGTTCAGCTGGTTTAACCCTTCAGCGAGAGGAAGGGCTGGATCTTTAGAGGTGGAGGAAAAGGCTGGCTTGTAGCCGTACAGACCACTAAGATCTGCTCTTTTCAATGGAGCACTCACTCCTGCCCTAAAGAAAGGTGGATCTCCTGCCTTTCCTGTGCTTAAATGAGTTGTGACTCTCCAGATGTCTGCAACAAAATTGGGCATTATAAATATACACAATAAATATTTATAATAAATATTTATAATAAATAATAAATATCATATACACACACACATATCTATCTGTGCAATGCGGTTTAAGTGAGTTTAGAGGGCAGGTCCAAACTGCAGAAGGTCCTTTCTGTTGGCACCTCTGAGCGACGGGCACTGCAGAGCCCGAAGACTCGCCTGCGGGTGCATCTCTGCGGCTGGCTGTTTTGTCATGGGTGAGTTACTGACACACAGAGCTGCTTCATCAACGCTGCGAATTTCCAGGAGACTTTGTCAAATGTGGAGGGTTTAGGGAAAAGAAAAGAAAAAACCAGAATTTTCTGCCAACGGGAGGTCTAAGTCCTACAGAAGCGCCTACTGCAGAGACACCCACTCCCTCCATCCTCACTGGGGGGTACTGGGAGGGGGACAGTAAGCTCAGCCCAGGACAAGCGGGGGGTTGAGAGGGCATCGTGTGCTGCACCGTGTTGCCTGTCTGGGTTAACGGTGCCGTGCCCAAGCAATGCGGCAACTGGCTTCACCCCGGCTCAGCTAGTCCGAACCTCTTGCAGTGCTCACTGGTTGGTGTCCTCCACACCCAGAGCAGCACCAAACCCCCGTCACCCCCCCAGGGCTCCCTGGTGGGCTCTGACTCTGAACAAGCCTTTTCAGAACAACTGATTTAAAGTGAATTAGCTAAATAATTAAGATAATCATCAGCCTGAGGGTGCTGCTGGCAGGCTGAGGTCCCGTTTCAGGTCCCAGCACAGCATCCAGCCTCAAGGTCCAGCGAAACGAGCTGCGTTTGCTCTCAGCGCCTAAGTGTGTTGGTGCAGGTACGGCGGATGAATTGAGGAAAGCATCTCCAGTGCCTGCAGTCGGCTACACTAAGTCAAACAGATTATAATCCTGTAAATGCCTCGGAGCGTGATAATTGCTAAAATAAGAGAAAGCTCAAAGCAGGGACTTGTGATCGCTGCAGACCTTGTGCCTTCATAAACACCCCTCGTCCCTTTTCCAGCTCTCGTTACAGTGCTGGAAGCTGCCTTAACTTCTTGCTATAATACTTAAAACCCCCTAAAGGACACGAAACTTGTTCCTTCCAGGGGCTCCCACCACGATGAGCTATGGCTGCACGTCTGAGATGCCCGAGAGCACGAGCAGCACCGCTCGGGTTGGGTGTGCTGAATTTTACTGACCTTTTCTGGGTGCTCCACCCCAAAAAAGGGCACACCGTTTTCTGAGCCCCGAGCAGCAAGTGCCGCGTGCCTGAGACCCGCCGCAAAGTGCAGGGCAAGCAGATGCACTGGGCTCTGTGCAGCGGCAATCAGGAAGGGAATTAAAATTATGATATGTTGCCATGGTAATGAAGTCCCAGGATTTGGCTAGGAGGAAAAGTGAGGTTGTAGCTCGTTGCTCATGAATTCCTCAGTAGGCTTTTCAATTCTCTGTTTCCCTGAAATGAAATTGGAGAAAGACTTGCAGTTCATAGTGGGGATAAAAATTTTATGAAGCTAAATCTAGGCAGTGTTTTAGTGTCAGTCAGCATTAACCCGCAGCATGAACACATAAATAATTGAAATTTCAAATACCCCAGTGCTCCAGGTTAGAGCACCGGCAGCACTCGAGGGCTGGTGCTGCGCAGGCAGCCCTGGGCATCCCAGAAGCTCAGGAGCCCCTTCCCGAGCAGCCTGGGCATCCTGGGCTGGATGAAAACACCCTTCCCTGCATCCTCCCACTGCCCCAGCTCCTGGCAGGATTTCTGCTGGCCAGAATAAAACAAGGAGGTAAATCTGACGGGTTTTCTCTGGCTTGGAGCAGGTGAGTTCAGCAGCTTGGGGAAGGATTTGCAGCTCTCTCTTGAAGACCAGGTTTCTGCTCATCCGTAGGAGCCGGGCAGTGGGCAGCAGGACAGCTGTGAGCTGGGGTCTGTGTGTGCGAGAGCAACTCTGCCCCCGGCAGGAGCCCAAACAGAGAGAATCCTGCAACAGGTGAACAGAAAAATAAATGCAGTTAATACGAAATCATAGAAATGGAGCAGAGCGAAAAGAGTGCAGAGCACTGCGTGTTTGTGAGGGGGGTGATTTGGTTTGAAAATGGGTATTTAAAAAAAAAAAAAAGTTTTTGGTTTTTTTCACCAACCATGGCCTTCATTCCCCCCCTCTACATCTCTAACAATCTTAAGTAAAGCTGGCTGAAAATTAATTTGCAAACAGAGAAAATAATGATAAAAGAACAGCTTCTAATGTTTTCAGCAAGAATAACACTAGGAAGAGGAAACTGGCCCAAATTTTTCCTCAGATTTTATTTTAATCATTATTTTTTCTGCTTTTCTCTTCCCATTTCCCTTTTTCAAAGGCATATGGGGAAGGTAGAGGGTGAGAACAGATCACTCGTCTGCAGGGCAGGATAGAGGGCCCGCAGGAAAAGAAAGAGAACAAAACCAAAGCACGGAGAAGCGGCAGTTTTGAGGGCTTTCAAGAGCCATTCTCAGGAAGAAAGGAAGAGACATTTTCTTGTGACAGTGAGATGTCCTACATTGGAAAAGAGGCTCAGATGAAAAATTCTTGCTACAGAGAGAGAAATACCATGTGGAGGCTTCTTCCCTCCACTCGACTCCACCGAACAGCCAGTTGGGGAGGATGGGGATGAGGTGCCTCAGCTGGCCGCATCCTCGTGCCCTCCGCTCTGCAGCTCTCGGGCAGGGGCACAGCTTCGAGCCGCGTCTGGGGCTGCCTGACCCCCTCTGCTCCTGCCGGGACCCTGGTACCCACTGCCTCTCTCTGCAAAGCCAGTGAGCGAGTTGGGTCTTGCGGCAGCCCCTGCCAAAGTCCAACCTCCTGCTGCAGGCGGGATGTTCTCCACAGCCATCCCCTGGCTCCCTGCAGCAGCAAGCGGTAATGCCAGGTGGGACCGGCAGCTGCTGGGAAGGGGAAAACTCAGCTTGTCATGGCAGCAGCATGGATGTTTCTCGGGTAAACACATGTGTGCAAGTCAAACGTCACCTTTGCTATTGCGGGATGGGTTGTGGTCGGCTTTGGGTGAGGTTGGCTGGCTTCCCTAGAGTGCGGGGCAGCAGGCAGTGGCAGTGCCTTCAGCTCTGGAGGAATCTCAGTCTCACAACAGTTTTTTCCACCAAGGTTATAAAACAAGCACTCAGCTGTTAGAGGACACCAGCTTGATACTGGGAAAACTGCTGGATGAGACATGCCACCGCCCCCTTCACCTGCTTCAGCATGGAGCCGTAGCTCCTCCGCGTTGTAATGAGGGTGCTTGCTGGGAACAGGTCCCTCAGAGCCCTTCTCAGCTCTACAATAACTACAGCGAAGGGCGAGAGAAAGAAACGAGCACACCAGCACTTTCTGCAGGGCTCCTGCCTGGTGCCTCTGCTGTGCAAGAGAAGAAGAAATGCAGGTCCCTGAAGAGCTGCTGCTGCAGCGCAGGATGGCATGGGGGCACACCAGTATGACTGTGGCTGTGACACTGGTGAAGACTGGGGTGGTGCAAGCAGTGAGCTCACAGAGCTCGGGGATTTGTGGACCATCCCGAGAGCAGCACCTACACCTAGCTCTTCTCAGCAGGTGTTCCCATTTCCACCAGTGATTCCGTTCCCTAAATACTACCTGCCAGAGGGGCTGGCTTTGCCCTTGGCAGTCATCCCCCAGACCAGCTTGCTGCTCCTCTGCTGAGATGCCCAGCCAGCTCTTACCCACCTCTACCCCTGCACCTCCTACTCTGGGGAGGATTTGTAGTGGACCTACTCTAAAACCCAAGCAGCACTCTATCCTGGAGCCGACTTTGGGAGCCTCCAAAGCCCTTCAGCAGCCCCCCTTCCATGTTAGTCCCAGATAAGCGTCTTTGGGACCCTTGTAAGAGGGAGAACCAGCACCTCATGGCAGCTGTGGAGGTAAGAGTGAAATAAGGAGCTCTGAGCAACCAGACCTTGCCGAAGTGCCTGGGGGAGGAGAAGCCCTGGTCCTGCAAAAGGAGGCTCTAATGGCCCCGAGGAGGGATGGTGCTGGAGGAGGCTGGGATAAGGTGGGAAGTCTCTTGGGGGAGACCCAGATTTGCCCCCAAGCTCATCCCTTTGTGAGACCGAGGAACTAGGCACTTTGAGCAAATGTTGACGACAGTACAATAAATTTTATTGGCCTTTGGAAGTTATTTGCCTTCCCTCTCTGGGAGGACCAGGGTCTCCGGGTGGTCATGTGAATATGTGCTGTTCTCATGGGCGCCGGTGTGTGGTCTGGCTTGTCCGTGTTCGCTAGTGCAGAAGGACCATTTTGCACCCCTGGGAGGTGGGTGGTAGTCAAGGGACCTTCTCCATTGCTCAGGCCCCTTAAGTGTCTTCTGTGGAGCCATCGGGGGGAAGAGGGCAACATGCTGAGCCTCACTAAAACCTTTGCCGGCCTCCCAAATTTGGATGCTGTTCAGAGCTGTATCTGAATAGGAGCCTTTGTAGTCCCCACAGGACCTGATGATATGCCAGGGCTTCTAATGGCAAGCCTGGTTTTGGGTGGAAACAGGCCATTGTAAAAGAAATCTCCATTGCATTTGATATCTCACTTCCCTCCAGCGCCATGGAGGTCAGAAAGAGTTCAGAAGCACTGGGTTCGCTAGGCGTAGGGATGTAGGTTTTTTTAGCTGGGAATCTAAACCGGGCTTTTCCGCGCTAGGGAAAACTTGAGACCTCCTGCACGTCAAACTGCGGAGCCTTCCCCTCTGCCCTGAGCTCACAGCGACCCTGCTGTGCACCCGAGAGGTGAGTGGAGCTGCCTGGCAGCAGGCTGCGCGCACCGACAGAAAATGAACCCGCGGAATTATTCCCGGCTCTTTCTCTCTGGTGCTACCCTTGGGCTGGCTCCACTGTGGCACATGTGAAGGAATAAAGCGTCACGTCGGCTGCTGTTGGATCAGTAGGTTGATTTTGGGACTTTTAAGAGGGTTTTTGTTTTGTTGGTTGGTGGGTTTTTTTTTTTCAGGCTATAGGAAACAATGGTACTAAAGGAAAGATTTTTTTTTTTTTTTCTTTCCCTACTGTGCTAAACCAAGCCAGACTGATGTGATTGTTCGCTCAGCCTGGGAAGCAATGGTCGTCAGCTGCTCCGGCGTGCAGAGGTGGGCAGAGGTGCTTATTAAAACAACCCTTCTTTTTAGTGCTGGGTTTAAATGACTTCTAGAGCTGGTCAGAAATGGAAAACCATGAGGTGTCTCTGTGGTGGGAGACTTTTAACTCAATTGTTTACCTATAGACCTCCAAAGAAAATATTTGGCCTATTTTAAATATTTTTTTAAATCAGAAATAATCCCATGAATGTAGTTTTTTCCTTCTTTTTTTCCCCTTTCTTCTAATGTAATATTTCTCGATAACCGCCTAGATACGTTCTCCACTCTCAGTACAAACTTGAGCAATTGTCAATTGTACGCAAATTTACAAAGGCGCTGGTCGTGAACAGAGATTTTTGGAAACTCTTCCGTTGAAGAGGTGTGTCACACAAATATTTGCTAAGTCAAAGCCGACAATCACAAATCTCTGGTAGCGTGGTCAAGAAAGGGCCGTTAATACCTCTGCGGCTGGGATTGACTCAAATTTCCTGCTAGGGAACGTGATGCAGAGTGTAAATAAAATAAACGGGGAGAAGTTAAATCTGGGCAGGACCGTAGTGTTATTTAAGAGCAATTCTTAATTAGACAAAAGTTTCTCCAAAACTTTCAATAGCCTTTTGTGGCGAAGGCTCCCATTTAGGTAAGTTCCTCTAATATTTGCTTAAAAGCGTAAAATTGAAGTGTTAAAGCCCCAGAGGTAACAACCTGCCACTTCAGCCAAAACAACTAAAACTTCCCGCTTAAAAACAGACCATATTTTACTGGAAGAACGCAAACCTCCAAGGGAAATGTGAACTGCTTCTTCAGGAAGGGTGGGGAGGGGGAGGACCCCCCGCTTACTAGACGCGTTCTTCCAGCAAAAGCCCTCTACAGCAAATTCTCACTTTCCATTGGAAACGTGCAGCTCCGCCAGCTGAAGGATGTTGTGTTTTGGCATTAAAAGGGTCTGCTAGAAGTTCTTAACCAGGAACAGGAGGAAGGCTGGGTGAAGGGACACCTCGGCGGCACGCGTGCCACCTCCCACTTGCTGCCGTTTCGAGCGTCGGAAAGCATCTGAGGAGGGATGGCAGGTCGGCGGTGCCCGGTGCCGGGCTTAATGAGGCGGATCGTTACAAAAGGACACGTCTCTAATAGCGGAGCCCGGAGGTGTTGAATCTTTATTACAGCGCTCTCAGGGGTGTTTGTTTCAACCAGCGCCTGGATGGGCAGACCAGGGCTGTTTGCTCTCTTCTGTGAATTACTGAGCAATGCGGCTTTAATGAAGGTCTAATTTTATAGTGTTATTGTTAAAGAAGGGAATACAAGCCTGGGAATACTGGCAAGGAAATAAACTTTTGAGGTCCATGCCAGTAGTTAGCTCTCTGAACTAGCTCTGGTAAATGAGTAGATCAAACAGAACTTTGACTTTCTCCTCAAATAGAGCTACCGCCCGTTTTGCAGACTTACCATTAAGTTCTCCCCAATGTTTTTTAATTATGTTTCTGTTCTTCCCATTTCTCTGGCAAGAGAAACTGGCTGCAGGGGAAGGACCGTGCTTCCTCCTGGTACCATCTGTGCCAGTTAGACCTGGGAAGCACCGGAGACTTCAAACCGCTGGTGCTCTTGCCAGAGGGTTGGCATGACCTAAACTTCAGAGCCTTGCTTTTGACTGTGCTGTTGGAGCTTTCTTCGTTTGCCCCTTGGCAGCTGGGTTTTGCAGAGGAGTGATAGGTCTTTTGGCTTCTGTTTTGCCAGGGAACTGTTTTTCTCAAGAAGTAGAGATAGTGTAAACCTTCAATGGTGACAGAAATGGATTCAGGCCAGTGTAATCCTAACGGAGACCACTGGGCTGTCCATGAGTGTTCATGAACCAGACCTCTGCATGCTGGTGCTTGCAGTCACAGCAGTTCCATCAGCTCAAGTGTGCTGGCCACCACGTGTTGTGAGACACAGGTTCTGGAGGCCAAGACCAGAGCTGAAAGGTTATTTTGTGCTGGAGCTCTTTAAAGAACATTTTTTAGGGCAGAGTAACTTCTCAGCTCCTGATAGATGGCCTTTTGGCTGAGCCTGGAGCTGTTTCTCGCTGTCCCTGCTGCTGCTCTGACTGAACTTGGCGATCTGGCATGACTGTCAGCTGGCTCCACATAGGGACAGCATGAGGGTGGTTGCAACTGGTTTTCTGGTTTGCCTCCTACATGCTCTTTGGCCAGAAGTGCGAGGGTCTGAGCCAGTAACTAAAAATACAGTCTCACAGCCTTGGATAAAGGTAGGTTTGCCAGCAGGAGCTTCTTGGCAGGGGTCCTTGCATCCATTCTAGCAAAAAATCACATGTGACGTGGGGGGAAGTTGGTGTCCCACTGTTCCTATCTCCTGCCAAGGTGCCTTTGTCTTGGCTCACACTGAGCCACAGCTGGCTGCAGCTGGAGATGCATGGGCTCTTCTCCCAGTCAGTTCTCCCTCTCACCAGGGGCACTAACACAGAATAAATAAGAGGAAAACCTTTTTGCAGTGGGCCCTGCTAAGGCGTTCTGGTGGATGGCTGAATAGCTCAAGGCAGTAGAAGACAACATACATGATAGATGGGGACCCAGACTGCGTGGACATACAGGATAGATGGTGGTAGGTCCACAGGCCTAACAGTGCTGTGTGCGGTGGTTGCCAGTAGTAGGTCTGAACTCGGTTGCTGTTGTGGGGAGCCAGCACTGATTTAGAACAGGTTTGGTCACTGCTCTCTCTGCAAATTTTCTTTGTCCTGTGCTCGCATCTCTTCACTTTCTCTCCTGGTCTGTCCTTAGTGTAAAAGGAGATGCCAAGGTGAATCCAGGCATTACATCATGGACATCCTGTTGCTTCAGACCCCGGCGTGTGTTTGACTTGGCTAATGTTTCTTTCTCAAGATCGATGAGTGCCCATCCTGTTTGCCTTTCTCTGAAGATAAAATAACTTCCCTCCACAGCCCTCCTGGGATTAGATTCCAGGTCTGGGCAGCCCAGCTGTGACAAAGGACAGGTGTGGGTCTGCAGGCAGGACGGGAGGCTGGGGCATCCCCGCTGCCCTGCGGGCGTTGTTCTTGCGAGACGAACTATCTCCATGACCATTCCAATTAGCAGGGGCCTCTGTTCCCCACCCTGCTCAGCAGGCTGTGTGTGTTTGGGGAGAAAAATGAGAGGAGGGAATTGGAAGACATTACTGTCTGTGGGAAGTGTGGAGGAGAGATTAATAGGTGTGAGGAAGGGGGAAAAAGACAACAAAGTATTCTAAGAGTTGGGTTAAGAATGGACAAATCGATGGTACGCAACATACCATCAATCCTGCTTAGGCAGCCGTGACTCTGATCTTGGTTGTGTGCTTGTTTCTCTTAATTCTCATATTTCTCGGTCTTGGTTGGGTCTGATCCTGTGCACGTTGGGAAGGAGCCTTCCCTCTAGAAAGCAGAGGATTCCTATAGCTCTACAGTGTCCCTGGAAGAGCTGAGCAGAAGCACACCAGAGCTGCATAAAACTGGCAGAGTTACAGCCATGGAGCAACCAGCAGCAAAGACAACGGAACCAGTCTCCCAACCATCAGTAACTTAAAACGTTGGTAAAGACTCTGGATGGCCACAGTGGCTACAGCGACAGCCTGTGCTCCATCATTAACAGGAAGGTCTGCATGTGAGGAAACAGCCGGAAGAGGGGTGTCGGTTTCCAAAGTGAAACTTGGCTGGTAAAGCCAAGGTGGGTCACTGGTTGTAGGGCAGGACAGGGACAGTGGTTTGGGTAAAATATGGGCTCTTCTGGTTTCTTGGGGTATAGCAGCAACTGAAGACCCCACTGCAGGTCGGGATATCACTGTGCCATGCTACTGTCTGTCCCCCGTATTGCAGGTGGGATCTGCTGCAGATCTTACGCTGCTTTACAGGACGTGCATAATGAATTTTATTTTTCCCTCCGGGTTATGAGGGAGCTAGTGATAGCTGGGGATTAACCCTGACCCAGGCTGACATGGCAAAAGCCTTCTCTGTCTTTCAGCCTGGCATGGTGGTGGAGTAGGCACAGCCTGATGCAAGCATGACTGTGCCCTTAGGCTCACCCGGGCGGTGACAAATCCCAGCACTGCTTGTTACGGGCAGGGAGGGTCCAGAGCCGAGCTCTTCCTGTGGCTCTGTGGCCAGGATACTCACCTGCACCCTGTCTCCAGAATGAAGCCTCTCGACCAGGTCAGAGCAGATAGTGGCGTAACAGCGCTGAGCACGAATCCCACGGTGGAAGCTGTTGGTGGTGCAGATACAGCTTCGTTTTTCTGCACTGCTGTTCAGTTTATGTGTTACAGCAGATGGCCCTGCTGGGGTCGAACACCAGCGACACTGTGAAGACAAAGGCTTCAAAAAAAAAACCCCAGAAAAATGCAAATTCCTGTGACCAGTTATGCTTGGGGGAAGGCAGAGAAAGAGAGAAACTGCAGAACTTAACCTGGGTTAACTAAACAGACTCTTAAACTCTGTTTCAACATAAGACTTCTAACATTACCTGCTTGGCATGTCGTAGCCAGGGGTAAGAGCCACCACACTGCGCCGTTAATCACAGAGCCAGCTGCTCCCAGATAGCCTGGGACATAAAGCTTGTAGGGGAGAGCTCTTTCTCTGACATCATGACACGAGGAGAGAGATGAATAAAGGATGGGAAATCTCAGATGACAGGGCGTACGGCAGCCACTAAATGGGGCTGAAGTGCAAATTCCTCTGCAGAACGGCTTATGCCATAAGGTCTGTTCGGTATTTTTTTTTTCCCCCTGACTTTCTGTAGAAGTGAAAAGGTGAACTTAGACCTTCAGCTCTTTTGATTCTGCCCAAAACAGGTCCTGCTGTCTTTTTAAGGTATCAGTCTTTCTGGGGCATGTGGAACTAAACCAGACATCTTCTCCATATCCTTGTGCTGTCCTTGACACACCAAAAGCAGACCACTTTAGGCTCTTAGCTCTTCCCCTCCTGTCCCCATTTGCTGCCTGATTTTTCTTGCCCTTGTTGCTTGGAGAGTGACTTCTTGACCACGACATCCCCCTTTTCTCTGCTGACATGGACACTGAGGCACAGCGCTGGGGCCGGGCCAGCCCTGCCTGCTTTCCTTGAAGATTTGAGTCCAGGCTTGGGATTTTCGTGCTCAGCTTTGGTCAAGATTCTGGTGTTTCTGCCATATCCCGTTTCAGAAGTTCCTCTTGAAAACTAAGTATCTCTGGACGTCTGCAATGATTCCTTACAGCTCCCTTTTCTCGGCACCTCTGCAGGGACCTGAATGAAATGTTAGAGAAATTACAGGCTTTTTTGGGACAGTTTCATGGATAAAGACACTTGACAGAGACTTGGGAGTGTTCTTTCCCCAGTTCTGTGTCGCCGACCTCCAGCAAACCATTTTATCTTCCTGTTCCCTATCTGTGACGATAGAAATGTTCCCTTTCTTTCTCCCTTTGTCTGTCTTATCTATTTTTATTTTAAGGTCTTTGGGGCAAGGACTGTCTCTTGACTGTACAAAGGCTGACAGACAAAGGCATTGACCTTATTTGAGATCTGAGTGTTAATGCGATAACAGAACAGTGGATGAGTGAAAAAGAGCAACACAGTCTACTTAGAAACAGCAAGTAAAGTATTTTCCCATCCTTGTAATAGCTTTTGGGGTGCAGTAATTAAGGCATCAAATAGAAAACACAAAGGCCACGTGAAAAACTGCATGTTCTGAACACTGAAAGAAACCGTTCTGTCAAAACTGAGGTTATCTTCCTCAACTTTCCAGGTTTGGGGAGGCTTTCCTGGGTGTTTCTTTTTTTTTTTTTTTTTTTAACTTAAAACAAAATCCCACCCCTGAGAAGGGGAAGACCTGGGACATAGTATGTTTGTAGCTTGCCAAAGCTTTTAGGTCGTGTGGGGTGTTGAGGACAGGTAACGGCAGCTTTACCACCATGGAATTCAAGAGTACCTGGTCCACAACCCTTTGCTTCAGCCCGGAGCTCTGCGTGAAATAGCTCAGACAGTTTTCAACCATATAAAAACATTTTGTTTCTCTCCTAGAGGAGGTTTTCCTTCTGCAATGCAGAGGAAAAACTTGCAAGTCTTGCTAGAAGATGGTGTTCTTCCCCTCGAGAAGGGGAATGTCCTCGTCTTTTCATACAGCCAGCGAAAAGCGTCATACGCTGTTCATTAGGAATCGAAAATCTCCGCTGTCCTCCCCTGCATCCCAGTCTAAATGCATTTCATCTCTGTGATACTGAGATTCAAACAACAATAAAAATATTGGGTTTAACAGTAAACTCGGCAGGAAAACCTGATTTCTCTCTTCAGCAGTAGATGTGGGTTTGGCCTCCTAAGATGTGACTTTTTGTGTTCAGTTAATACCAAATTCCCATTAGATTAACTACAGTCTGAAGACACAATAGGAGAACGGCAGAGGAGGGGGATCCAAGCGGCACTTAATGTCGTCTTTACTTGTGTTTCATGCTGAGAGATCAGATCAGGTAGTGAATTATTAATGCTGCAGTCTGGCACAATCGTAGGCGTGCAGCCTGCCAAAATGTGAAAGGTCCATTGCGAAGGCAGGATATTGGATCCCATCGGTGCAAACAGGCGTGCTTCCATGTCTGAAGGTTCACAGTGGGAGAATTCAAATCAGCCTCTGCGGTTGGCTGCAGATTAAACTCCTCCATTTTTAATTAGATGCTGTGCAAAGGACCTCATGTCAGGAAAAAGTAACACTAATTCCACGGAAATATCCCTAATAATTGTCCCACAGATGCGGTCATTGTCCGTGGGGTAAAACATTAACATCCTTTTATCGTGCATGGTTCGGGGTTTTTTTTTCCTGCAGTCCAACAACTTTAAAGCCTAATGAGTTAAGAATTGCCCAGGGTGATAATGGGGCTGCTGAGGCTCTTTAATGATTGGCACGGCTCATGAAGGGGGGAAACAAAACTGAAGGATGCTCCCTGGGGAAGGGTGTAAGGCCACGGAGTGTTGAGTGGGCAACTTGGAGAAAGGGCCCGTTGCTTTCTCACAGTTAGGTGTTTAAAGGAACACAAACCCTGGCCACAGCTGACTAATTTTGGCTAATTGGAACCTGCACGGGTCAGGGCCTGGAGGCCTTGCTGCTGTTGGGTCAGGGCAGCATCCAACACTGGCCTCTCCCGTCATCGACAGCCCATCCACCGCCTGTGACAACGGATACAAGAGGGAAAATTGGCAGAGAACTATTCCCTGCGGAAGATCACGTTGCACCCATTTGTCTTGGAGCTGCTTTCCCATAGCTGGGGTGGACAATCAAGAAATAGCTTAGGTGGACCAAACTCATGAGGTGTTCTTGCTTTTCCTCCTGCTTCAGGGCCAGTTAGTCACCGTGGAGCCTTATCTCTCTCCCTTTTCTGCTGACTGGTTAGCTACTGTTCGACCACTGCCAGTCTCCTAGCTGAAATCCTAGTTAAAATCTTTTATCTGATGCTGGTGGGTACGTGGGCTTTGGTCCTCAGCAGGGGTGGTCCTGGTGTGGGGCTTCGCTGTGGCAGCAGGGAGTGCAGCTGAGCGATTCAAATTGCCTGTTTGGATTGTTTGCTTCCAAACTGTGAATAAAAGAGTCTTTCTTGTGCAGCTACACCTCCAGAAACGCAGCATCCTGCTACAAAAGGATGGAGGCTTTTGTGGTGGCTGCACGGATGTGTGGGGCCAGCTATGGTGAGGGGCGTGGGCTGATATCGTGGCTGCTCACTCCTACTGCTGCAGGGAGGACTGCCCCGGTTTTAGGCAATGATGTGTCACTCAAATGCATTAATCTTAAACATCAAACAAAAGTACAATTTGGTAACACCTTCATCCATTCGCTTCTTCACTCCAAAAACATGGTCACGCTGCACACTTGTTTGATAAGGGGTTTATTCCTCCTGGTGAACAGAATGTGTTGACTTGGACACAACGGCTCCCTAAAGCCTGTTACATATTTTTTTTTTTTTAATAATAATAATACTGCAGTGACTGGAGTGCAGGACAGTGCAGGAGGGATGATTCGAGTGTTCTCAGGTTGCCTTGAGATTTATATCGGGAACCGTGGTTAACACAGAGTTTCAGTCTGTCCTTTTTTAATACTACTGAAGCAGTAGCTTGAGAGGTTTTTGGTGGTGGTGGTGGTAGGAGTTTTGTTTGTTTTGCTTTTTAGAAATAAATGCCAGGCGGATCTGTGCATCTCTCCAAATAATTTTGAACCAAACTCACTTTTTCTGCTCCAACTCCAGAAAAGGGGGAGGCTCTGCCATGGTCTGGGGTTTCAAAAATAAGGGATATTTAAACTAGTCATTTCCACTGGCAACGTGCTGGTATTCAGTACAACATGGGACAGAGATAATAAATTAGCGCTTTTCTTCAAAATAAACATGAATATGAGGTAAACCTAGAAGAATTTGGACGAAGGGTGTAAAACCTTGCTGAGATCTTTGGTGCCTGCTGTTTCCCTCTTCTACCCTTGGTTTCTGCTGTGATGTTGTTGCCCTTTGACATTTGCTAAAACCAGCGAGTGGAGGAAATGACACTGTGGCATTTATTAACCTGCAGCGGGGATGTTAAACAGAGGAGGATTCCCTGAGAACAGGATATAGCTACTCCATGAGAAATAGCCCTTCAGAGCTTACCTGGATGTAAAATACCTTAAAACAGGCTTATTAGGAAAATAACATGGGGCTGCCGTGCAGTCGTGATTACAGCGTGTTACAGGAGGTCTTCAGCCATGGAAGTCCCGTGTGCTCGGCAAGGAGCTGCTTTGTTCAGAGTTTCAGCCCCAGCTATCGAAATTCCTCGCAGCTGACAGCTAGCACGCAGGTGAGGACCGTGGCCTCCAGCACCCATCCTTGCACACGTAATCTGATGTCTTCAAAACAGGATGGCCAATGCACACGTGTAGAGAGACATTGCTTTCCTTGGGTTGGGCTTTACTCAGTGCTCTCCAGGAGATGTTATTCTCGTAATACGTTGCAGCCAAGATCAAAGCAGTGAAAGTGAAGGGAGAAATGGTTCCGGCATGAGTCATGCATTTTAAAAATGAACCAAAATTCTTACATATCTTCTGGGAGTTGAGTCAATGGTCTCATTAAAACAAAGGAGATGCGTGCTGCCTTTGGTGCACCAACCCTTTGGACGGCCAAGACAAAAGAGCATCAAGCTGGACCTGTTTATCCTGTTCCTTTCTCCAAGGAGGACAGAGATAACTATGTTCCCATGGGATGAGCTACAGAAGAGCGCCGGGGTGGAGAAATACGTTTGTGTCTCTTTCTCCTCATCCTCCAGGCTGCAAGGTCCCATCCTGGGGAAGTTCTTGGTGCCAAACTGCATCTGCGTCTGAGCACCTTCTGGGCAGCCTTTAGGCCATAGGACTAACATCTGCCATGTGTGTTCCCTCGTCCCCTCCAAGTGTGAGCCTTTGAGACTGAAACAACTGCTATCCTCGATTGTTCTAAGAAAAGGCGAAGAAATGCACCTTATGCTTGGAGATACAAGGGCTCCAGGAACTTCTGCTCAGCCAGGACAGACCAGGAATCCCCTTGATGTAAGGGTAGGAGCACCCTGGGCAATGTCAAAGGGGTATTACATGAGAGTGATGAATGTGTTCCTCAGTGGTGAGGGCCTGCAGGGAGGCTGCTGGAGAAGGAAATGGGAGGACGTGGCACTTTGCTTCACGGTGTTGCTGTTAAAAGACCTCCTCTCCCCACAGCCATTTTGCCTCCGCGCAGCTCCCGGGTACCCTGCAGGCAGGGATGGCATTGCTCAGTGCTGCTGCCCAAACTGATGAGAGCCTCACATCCCAGAGGGTTTCCTGGGACACATCAGCAGTTCCCGTGGGCTTTACAAACGCGTATTTGTGCAGAGTCGTGAGTTATTCGGGTTAACAGCGGCGTGAGGATAGCCTTTTTCACAAAGCGTGGAGGCCACGCGCACAGCATGGAGCAGGAATGAAGGGCTCAGCTCGCCAGAAATACGGGCTGGGCTCCTCCCACCTCTCCCAGGCCAAAACATCAGTTCTGGTTTTCAGTTTGGTGTATTTATTCCCTTTTTCTTCTTAAGCTTTTTTCCCCCTTCTCTTTGTTTTCAAGACTTTTGCATTTGACATCTAATAAAACTTTGGATTTTTTTCCTGTGAAACCTTTCTGCTGATTAGTAGTTGTGTATGTACATAAGAGGAACAAGAAAAGTATTTCATACTTCTTGAGTGTGTAGTCGCTCATGGAATACATACATAACATATTACCCAGTGCCTATGACATTGATGTATGTGAGCCCTAGGAATGAGGACCGATCACTTAAAATGGAATTTGAATCAAGTTTCAACTTCCCTTGAGGTTCCAAAAAAAGCCAGTCAGCTTTAGAGCTGCCTGTTGTTTGTGCCACTGCACCTTTCCTCTCTTTGAGGGGAAAAGAGCTGGATGCACCAGCATTCGCGGGGGGCACGTCCTCCTTGTGCAATGAGGTATAAGGTCTGGGATCGGTGAGCGGGACCAAACTGTCTCTGGTATTGGAAAGAACGTGGCAGCAGGAGGATTGTCCTGTGTCTGGAGGACTTCATGGTGCTCAGAAAAGGGGCTCCTGCATGTACAAGAGCAGTTGGGTTAAGGAAATTTTACTGTGTTTGGGACCTCACCTGGTCTCCGTGAGCTCTGCGCTCTCTGCGCTGAGGATGTACCAGCATAGCTTTTGTGGTGCTTGGTCCCCTTGGCAGCAGATTTGCCCAAATGGCACTTTGACCTGTCCAATTTATTGCACCTATTACTGTAATGAAGTAAAATTAATCCTGTGAGAACCTAGAGAAGGTACTGCACTAAAACGGGGATGGAAAAGCTGCTTTCTGTGGCCGTGTCTTCAGAGGAAGCTGCGATGCAGTATGGGAGAGGTTTGCAAAGTGATGAAGGTGGCGAGTCAGCAGGTTCAAAGGTGAATTCTAAACAGTCACGCAGAGCAGCTTAATAAATGGACATGAAATGACTGGGCAGGGATGTGACCTTAGTGTCCCACATTCAGCAGCTGTGGATGCCTGTCGGGTACCAAGTGACGGAACTGCAGAACGTGGCCAGGCTCACGTGCTCTCTCTGAGTAGCATCTTCTGCTGCCGCTGGCAGAGACAGATGATTGTCTGGGATGTGACAGTTTGAGCTGGAGGAGCAGTTTATGTGTTCTAAAGCAGCTTTAGTGGTGGAGAAGCAGATGAGGTCTGTGTGCAGGACCTGTGCTAGGGGCAGAGCCTTTGCCGGCAAATCTAGTTCAGCTCGGTCCAAACAGCACAGAGCTGGCAGGTCGATCTCTTTTCCATATGGAGAGCTGCAGGGAAAGGGCAGATGTCATGTTAGTGTCAACTGTTTTATACATTTGGAAACATTCAGGTTTTATATTGAATCCGAGCTTTAATTGGCTGATTTTTAATCATGCTGCACACTTGGAAAAATTCACCCTTTTATTAGATTGGCTTTTGTAATTTCTCAGCCCTAGTTGAGGCAGGGGAACCTGTGGCGTTGCTTTAGCCTTTCAAACCCACGAGCTCTTCTTACACAGCCAGAAAATCTGCCGTGCCTATTTGCTGATTTAGGAGCTGAAGGAGCTAGAAGAGGGAAAGAGCAGAACAGAGCAGAGCCTTGAGGTTCACCATTTGTCTGAAGAGATGCGCATCCATCTGCTTGCTGGAAGTAGCAGTATTTTAAAAGACTCGAAGCATGAAATGATTAATCAAACAGAAAGAAAAGGGTGTTCCAGAGGGTTTGGCAAGGCACAGCTGAGAAACTGTGTTTTCCATCCCATTGAAATGCAAATACTCCAGAACACAGGCCCTTCAAAAGCCCAGCCTTATTTGTTTCTGGGGATCCCTGTTATGTTCTTACTACCTGTTCTCCTACGATCACTCCGAGGTAGGGAGCATCTCTGCCGAAGCATGGCAGTAACGGAGTTAAATTAATGTCACGCAACTGAGGACACCGCAGCTCGATTTGCAGACGATTTGCCTCCTTATCACCAGGGATTTTTACGTTATGTCTCTTTGGGTGGACCCAGCCTTCTGACACCAAAGTGGCAAAATCCATTTCAGACGTGACAGCTGAAAATGGCCCGGAGTCAAAATGATTTCATTTTGTAGACACTTTATTTTTTTTTTTTATATTAAAGGTCTCAAACTGCAATTGCAATACACTTGAGCACCCTTTGGGCAGTGATCTGCTGAGTGCCAGGAGACGTTTGCCCAGGGTGCCGGTTCAACGGGCTGGCCTTTTGCAGGATCCACAGTGGCTTTTGGGCAAGCCCAGCTGTTAGCACATCTGCAAGTCCTTACAAAGGTTCTTTCGGGAGGTGGAAAAGGAGGGAGGGTGGCCAACACCAGGGCTAATGGGCCAGGAAGGCTTTTAGAATGACTGTCACCCCCTTGTACTGGGATTGTGTTCATTGATTGCAGTGGGAGTAACTGAGCTCAGAGTAAAATCCTGAGTTCCCCAAAAACCCAGGGCCAAAAGTGTTTTGGATCGTGTAGTGCCCGAGAGAAGAAAACGGGAGCAATTTTATATCTCCTAATCATGCAGTAGCCATGGGGCACCATGGAGGAAGCAATAGGATTTTAGGGGGTCTTGGCTGACTGCCCTTGTACACACCGTGTCTGATCCAGAGCTCTGTCAGCGAGGGGGCACGGAGGTGCCTGTTCCTGTGGGTTTCCTGATGGAAACGGGGTGTTTGCCCAGCCTTGTCTGCGTTTCACCACTGCCCGTGCCCCCTCACCCCACTGGGGTTTGGTTTTAGTGGGACTTGCTGGAGCTGGATAGATTTGAAAATTTTGTTGGGCATGGAAAGAGGGAAATGAAGGTGATGGGTTTGATTTGGGTTTTTTGTTTTCCACTTGACCATCTGGTCCTGAGTCAGTCAGAAAATATTCTGTTGGCTTTAAGTTTTTAATTCTTCCAAATACTTTCTGTAAATGCAGCTTGTTCTCACTTCAAAAATAAGGACAGTGTTTCAAAGGAAAACTGAAGTATTTTGCTTTGAAAACACCAATATTTTTATTTTATGGAATTGGGTTTTTTTTCAACCAAGATATATTACAAATGTGAACAATTTGAGTTTGCAGAAAAGTGCATTTTTTGATGGATAATGCGTTCGTTTGAAATGCTCGCCCAGCTCCAGATGGCAAATAACACCTCTGGGAGGTAGCTGTGATGATCTACCTTGAAATCACCCACAGAGCTGGGGGATGCCGAGAGACATTCAGGGCAAGAGTTTGGGTTCACCAAGCCCTGTTAACCAGCACTGAGAGTTAACATATGGGCAGGAGACCGGAGGGGCCAGATGCAGGGACACGTAATTTACTGCCTTGCCTGGGGAGATCGGGCTAACAGAGACTGTGGTTGTACAGCAGGGGCCAAATTAAAATCTTTTGTGAAGAGAAGTCTGAATTCGATGCAAGGCAGCAGCAGATCCCCATTTTCGCCTCTGGCCCCGAACTGCCTTTTTTTGCCCCCTGGTTGAAGCTCGTAGCCTGTCTACGTGTTGGGTAGGCTTTAGTCCCAAACGGGCTTTTATTTCTTTGGGTAAAAGGCCAAAATTAATACAATTTTATAATAATTTACAGTGACCCAGGCAGGTCCGTCATGCCAAAGGCAACAGCATTCACCCACTAACCACCGCGAGTGAAGCCCTGGCCCCACCAATGGGAATGGCAACAGTCCCGTAACTTTTACGGAGTCGGGCTTTCACCCTGCTGCTCTGCGCCTGGAGCTTGGGTGTCTGCAAAGGAGCTAATTCTGGGATTAGCACCAAAACTTTTGGGTGCTCTTTTAGGGAACTTTGATCTGAAAGTCCATCGATGACTGTTCTTAGCCCCAAGGTGCAAAGGTTGTTACCATTTGCTGTTGAAATGGTAGCGAGCACCTTTTTTTCTTTTTTTTCTCTCTTCTCCATTAGAAAAAATGCAACTGTATAAACTCCACGCGGTGAGAAGTCTTCCCATGAGCAAAGCCCTGAAGTGGACTGCCTGGTTTTGATCAGGAATAAATTGCATATAAAAAGGCTGGTAATCCAGAGATCTGGGTGATAATCCTAATTCTCTTGTTGCATGTCTGGGTGATATTAGATAAATCACTTAATGACCCTGCCTCGCTTTCTGCAGCTGAGAAACGGTGATGAATAATACTCAGCTCATCCACACAAGGGCCGCGAGGCTTAATTGTATAATATTTGCAAAGCTTGCTGAAACCCTTCAATGTGAAATGGTACGAAAGTGCTCGAACAACTTTGTGTGAAGAGCTGCGCGTCTCTGGGTGATGATGCTAAGCACGACGTTAATACCGTGCCGTGTGGCTGCAGAGATGAGGAGGAGGATGGGGCTTAGCAGGCGGCGTGGGTCTGTGCAATTGCAATTTGCGGATTGTTTCGATGGGCTTGTGCTGAGCTTTGTCTGGAAGGCTCTTCTTCCCCTCGCGCTGCCTAAGATGGGCGTTCGTGCAGCCCTTCTCTGAAGGGCAGTGCTCAGAAGCGAGGCGACATCAGCAAAATCCGCGTCTGGTCCTGCTGTGCTGGCAGGGAACTTGTGTCCATAGTCTCACTTTCAGAGCGACGCTGAGTCCTTGCAAACAGAGCCGAGAATGCAATAACAGCAAAACATGCTCCTTTAACCTGCTTGGCACCAGTGTGTAAAATAATACCCCAGATAGGTACCCTGAATGCTTTTATAATTTATTCATTCAACAATTTCTTTTGATGTAGTTAATGTTGTATTTCCCTGGCCAGGGCTGGCACATGAAGCGTGAGAAATCCTCACGGACAGGTTGCTTTGCCTGCCTGAAAACAAACTCGTGTTATCTGCCGAGTGGCCTAAATGAGCTGAATCCTCCGGGATGTGCTGCTGGGCCACGGGGAACGCACCGGCTGTCTGCCGGAGCGCTCAGGCTCCTGTTCAACCAGCGAAGGGGTAAACCAGAGGCCAGCGTCCAGGGGATCCCCATCAGTTCTACTCAGGCTGGTCAGCACCTGGGCTGTTCCTTCTCTCCTCCAGGATTTTGAATTTATGTAAACGCCAAGAAATGGGGGGAAAAAAGCACGGTCGAGCTCTCTGGTGCACAAGTCTTCATTAGGTTGTACCCATGAAAACCTTCCTGGTTTCTTCCACCTGTTTACCCCGCTAACAGACATCACTTCCTCACACAAAACTTCCCTTCTGTCCTTACTCGTGCCCCGTGCCTGCCCGGGTCCGGGTCCTCTCACGACAGCGCAGTGCAGCAAGGGGTGGTTTTCTCTGGCTGAACCTGAGGAATTAGACTTTCATGATGTGAGCCAAATCCTTAAAATGCCACGCTGGAGGAAACCAAAGGGACAAATGTAAGGCAATGGTTTTGCTTTTCGAGGGAGATTTTTATTCTTTGACTTTTCATGGCCTAGAGATCTCAAATTCCCAATTCATCCCAGTCTACTGAGGAAACTCATGGTATTTTTAAACAGAGGGGTCCCTGAAGCTGTATTTCACCCCCAGAGCGAGAACTCCAAGGCTAAGTGTTAATCTCAATCTGATTTCATGTGCAAAACAGCTGCTTGGATCTCTCCTTGCATCTGTCTCAGCTGGGGCTGTTTTCTACCACTCTGTTTAGTGCAGCCAGAAAGTTAATTTAGTGCATATTGGGAAATTCCTCAAACACCATGAGACTTAACACCATTTTTTTCCATCAAACCCTTGTGGGTTTATGTTGATATTTAGAGGTGTGAGACTGCAGCGCTGGGAAGCGAAACGTTCCACTAATTTATTGTAGGGAGCTGATCTGGGGTGTTATCTCCACGGACCAAGCTGTTATTGTTTCACTTAGGGGCTAAGTGCAATATAACTCAAAGTCACAATGCGTCCCCTGTAACGCGAAACCCACAACGCTCTCCTGGGGCTGACACCTGGAGTAAAGCGTGTGTCTGCCAGCCTCCCCGAATAATTTGCCAGTGTATTCTAACTGGGTTTATATAAGGCCCACGTTTATTCATAGATGTGCTTTTGAGTGCATTATCCAGGGGTTGGGGTGCTGGTTTGGGAATGGTGATACGTGGGCTCTCGGGCGGGCTGCGCTCCTGCCTCCGCTGGGATTTCGGGTGAGGCTTTGATGGCAGAATCGCCTCTGGGTCTTGCAGCCTGAGCAGCCCAGCGACACCCAGCGCAGTCCCCGTGGCAGACGGTGGGAAATGCCCGTCGGTTTAAACGTGAGAAACGTAATCAGAGTTACAGAAACATAATGCGCCTTCAAGGGCAAGGTCTGGGAAGTCTGGTTGTGAGAGAATCGCTCTCTTCAGCGCAGAAGAGGAAACGAGGGTCAAAAACCACAGAGCTGCTGCTTTTCAGTTCCCAGGGCTCGGTGCAGCGGAGGCTTCCAGGAGGAGAGTGGAAGAGCTTGGCAGAAGGGAGAGAGGACCCAGCTGGCCCCGTGTGGAAGAAGGGCTAGGGAAAAGGCTAGTGGGTGATAACAGCTCAGTTCAGCACAGGAGCAGGGAGCTGGGTGTCATTCCAGTATCCCTGACCAGCTCTTTCAGGGAGACATGACTCGAGCTCAGGCGGCTGCTGCCAGTTCCAGGACTCCCCATCACACACTGTTTTAAGGCACAGGCTGGGGCTGCGCTAGAAAGTGCTGCAGAAAATGTGCAACTGGTGCGACAGTCAGTGATGGCACAGAGAGCTTCAGCGCACACCGGTGTCTCCATTATGGCTAATCCATAAAAAAAAATACAGCTATTGCAGAGATGGAGTGAACTGGGTAGGAGGGAGCCCAGAGGAGGCAGCACATGGGAAAGCAGCAGGAAAATGAGCAGCCTTTGAGCGTTCAGATGTGCTCGGTGAAGACCTGCTGGGCAGGGTCCAGAGTCTGGTACTTAACGCAGATTTGGCTCCTCTCCAGTGGGTTTGCAGGTGATTGAGAAATGTTCCTCTGATAAATAGTCACGTCGAGCCCCTAAACAGCGATGTACTCGGTGGCTGGTGGAGGGCAGGAAAGGGCTAAGAGGTTATGTACACCTTTCCACCTTGCTGCTGGCCCAGTCAACAGCTGCACCGTGCCCCAGTATCACCCGTATCTTTGAATCCGTCCAACCACCGTGGGCTGGAAGAAGGTCAAGTTTTGACCTCGAGGTTGTTAACTCGGATATCTCATGCCAGTAGACGAGCTGCAGCATAACTACACGCACACATGGGTTGTATTTGCTTACTCCCTCCTCATAGGGTGGCTCTGCTTTTTCTTTTTTTGCAAACACCCCCCACCCCCGCCGCCGTTTTGCCATTATTTGCCCAAGGCAGCATGGAGCAGGTGTAATGCGCCCAAAGATGGGTGGGCTTGGGTGTTTCAGGGCTACTATTGCTCCCGCTCTACACAGCGAGATCTCAGACCCTTTGTCTTAGCACCCAAAAGCTGTTTTAGGGCTCAGTCGTACTGAAGCTCTGCTCTGAGGATGGCTGATAGGCTGAGGGCTGAGCAAGCGAGGTGTGGAGACACAAAAAGGAGCCTCAAGGTCAGGATCTTGCATATAAACCAGATGTTTAAGACGAGGAAGAAAGCTCGATCCCGCTTGCTGCTTTTTATGGGGATGGAGGAGGTTATTCAGTAACCCACATGTTCACAAAGGCACTTTTGTTCCTAATAGGTCCTGAAATGTTACGACCTAATGTGTAACTTCGTAGTTTACTCGTGTAGCAGCAGCGAGGTTACTCTGTAAGGACACGAAATAGCTGCTTCCTAATGATACTGCGAACCTTACCTGCTCCGGGGAGGAGCGTAGGTGCCCACCTGAGCGTGAAAGCTGCGGCTCCTCCGAGCTGGGGGCAGCGCGTAGCCGCGCGTCGTGTTTGTGAACGGGGCTGGCTGGCTCCTGAAAAACGTGCTCTGCGCAGTGGGCTGGGGCAGAGGAGCTCAGCACCCAAAAAGCTGCAATGTGAAGGCACCTGAACGTGCCTGGGAGGTGTCGGCAGATGACAAGCATGAATTGGACTCACCCTGCAGCCAGAGGTGATGGCTCCTTCAGAAAAATGCCAAATCCTTCTGTTTTTACGGTGCTTTGTATTTTTTAAGCACTTGGCTTTAAGCAAGGGAGACGTGTCCCTGCTAGAGAAAGGCTTCCTCTCCTCTGCACTGGAGGGAAAACAGTATGGGCAAACTAAACCGGTCCACGGGACAGGACGCAAGCAAAGCTAATGCTTTACCTCCTTCACCAGCCAGCCCCCAGAAGCAACCCGAGAGCCCTCCTTATTACCTGAAGTTGTGAGTGTCACTGATGCTGAGACACTGTTTGCTTCCCTAATCCCAGCAGGGGATTAGTTTGAAGCGCAAGGACCAGGAGCCTTCATAATACTAGACCTAGGCAGCAAAAACTGCAGCTGATGCTGTTATTCAACTCAGTAACTGAGTCTTTGAGGAATTATTCTGCATTATTTGCTTCTCTTGTATCGCATGGCAGGAAGCGCCACAGGATAATTACTCACATTAGAAATGCTCCCTTTGGTCTGTTTTGAACATTTCACGTTTCATCTTCCCGGGTGCCCTGTGTCAGAGGAGTGTCCCGTGGACTGCCGGGCTCTTTCGGGGTCTCCCAGAAGGAGCTGCGAGAGCCCTGAAATGCTGGTGATGACAGGGCAAAGATCACTGAAGATGGAGACAAGGGGATGCCATCTGATCTATTGCCAGATTTTGTACTTCCTCGTATTTGACAGAAAACATCTAATAATAGCCACTTTTTTTTTTATACCTTTTGTTGGAAAATTTCCTTCCTTAAAGAAGGTGAAGTAGCAACCAAATGAAACAGGGACAGGGGGCACAAAACCACAGAGAAAATAAATTCGGGGGCTTTGCTTCCTTTCTTTTCCTGGACATATTTACAACGTTATTTTATGACTATATTTTATCCTATCCAAGTTTAGAGTGAGCTCATTTCCACTCCTGCCCATCCAAACGGGGCCGCACAGACCGGCCTCGTCTTGCCCGGTCGAGGACCGCTGGGGTGGTCCAGGGGCACCCATCCAGGCTGTGCCCCCGGGTGTCTGGAGATCTCGCATTAATTCAACATGAGTCTGCTCACCCCCAAAGCCAATTCGTGAGTAACCGCACCAGGGACTCGCCCTCAAGAGCAAACTGCAGCCAGTGGGATGAGGTGAAACACCCTCTTTCTGGTGGCTGCGGTAGTGGTTCTCCAGCCCCACTTTCTCGGGCTTGTTTCACACGGATGCTGCCGACCTTGTTTACTTTTTCCTTTATCTGCCCGGCCTTTCTGCAAATATTATTGAGTTTGTCAGAATAGACCAATTAAGTGGCCCGAGCCCTTAATGAAAACCTTGACTTTTCTTTAACCTGCCAGAGGAATTGCTCGTTAGTGGGAAACGGAGCCGCTGGTTTGTACACACAGGCAGAAATGTCTCCAAAACCACGGTCAGGCAGGACGGTGCTGGCTCCCAGCAGTGGGGATCCCACTGGTCCCTTTCTTACGGATCCTGAGGGCTCAGAAATGGCAAAAATAGACCTTTGGTGCCTTGAGAATGATGTGCACCTGCGAGATCTTTTTAAAGAAATAGCTGAAACATGCTGTTTGCCAAGCGGCAGCATCTCCAGGGTTCGGTTCTTTAGCCAAGGAGGGACCCCAGTGACCCACAGGAAGGGGGAAATGCCCTTTCACTTCTCCTTCCTCCTGCTCTGCACCTCAGTGAAAAAAGGGGTTGTTTCATCTTGTGCCAGCAGCAAAATGTAAAAAGCTGATTTTTTTTCTGCTGCCCAGTTTTAGGCTCTGAGTGTTTTGAAGTCGGACTCCTAACAGAGGGCACAAGTCTCCTTTACTCACCACATCTCCAGCTGCTTTAATCCCTCACGCAGGCACCGGGCTCACAGTTTCTCCCCCCTCCCAGCTGCGTTATCACCAAAATCGCCAGGTTTCTGTAATTTCTATTCCCACCCCAACAAAAGGCGTGAGGAGCGATAGCAAAACCCAGGTGGCCGGTCTTGCAGCACTAGGTTGTGTTGGTGGCACCGGGGGGGGTGATGAGATGTGCCGACCACTCCGAGATAAAGCATGGGGCTGCCCAGCTGTTCTGCAGGAAAAAGTGGCGTTTTAAAAAGAATATTAACCCCCCCATAGATGCATTTCACCCAAGAGTCTAAGCGTGAAGATCCTGGAAGTGATTCTGACTGAGGTCTGCTCGTAGTGGGGAGGGTGTTTTTAAAATTCCTTGATGCTTGAGGAATGTATTTCTCATCTTCCAAGTTGTTTTGATATCATTTGGAAAATAATAGGTTTTCAAACCTATTAGAGACAGATCTTGGAGCAATTAGAATAAATGGGACTGAAGCACAAAGCTTCATGGCTTCTCTCCTCGTGCTCCACACAGCAATTGCTCCGGTGGGAAAGAGGTGGAAGAAAAACAGAGTTTTCATTACATTCTTGTCTAATTATTGCTCTGTATCTCGAATGGGTGTGGAGTGCTCAATGTCTGAACCGGGTGGAGGGAGGGGATGAAATAGCGGGAGGTGCGTTGCATTTCTGGGTTTGGGGATGCTCTCCTGTACCTGCAAGAGAAGGCGAACGGGCGGTGTGAGGCCGGGTTAACCGTGAGGGTGCTTGCCGGGTGCTCCGCTTACGCCGTGCTGTGTTACACGGTGTCAAACGGAAAACCGATGGCACTGAGGGTGGACTTTGGTAACAGACAAACGGCAAACTTGAAACGCCACCAGAACTGGCCCAGACCCTGTTACTGAAGTGCAGGATGTCGCTAATTACTGGAGACGGAACCAAAACATGTACGTGGAAACCTTTGCAGTCTGTTTTATTTGCATCCAGATCTGGGATCTTGGTTCAAATCTTACCTGGTAATAAGCCAAAGTCAAATCTAGATGTGGTCTTGTGTTGGACCTTGTTTAGACCGATTTTAATTCAGGTACCTGGGTGACAGGGCAGCGTTTAAGCACAGCTACCACTAAAGGTGGTGCTTTAGGAGGTTTGCCTGTAAGACAGATGTAGTCCTGGACCGAGTGTCCTTCCCAAGAGCCCGGTGGCCAAGGCGGGACATGGCTTCGGAAATTAGAATGGTTTTTCACGCAAGATGAGGGCTGTGTTGAGGGACAGTAGATCTCTCAGCTTTGCTGTCTGTCTGCAAATGCAAAGAGCCTCCTTTTGCATTTCTGTTTCCCGGGACCTTTTTGGGTTTTCCCGATTTCATTTCTGGGGCTCTGACCTGCTGCTTTGAGAGGCTGCATTTGGGAAATCTACGAGTTTCCCTGAAATGATCAGCGTTTTATTTCCCGTTCCAGCCCAAGAGGGAGCGTTTGGCTGGTGGGCGCAGGAAGTGTCCACCCTTTGTTACTGCTGCCCTCCAAGGCCCCTCAGTAACCACTGCCAGAGAAAATCGGCCCCCAAGGCTTGAATTACAGTGAAGCCATGGATAGAAAATACACCATGAAATTTTATGGCTCCTGCGAAGGGGCTGCCATCTGCTTTTTCTTCCACCACCCCCCCCCTTTTTTTTTTATAGCCATTCCACAGTCTATTAAACCATTACTGTCTGCTCCCCAACTTCCCACCAAGGTCCGTGTCCATTTCAAAATACAACACTTTGGATTTCAAAGCAGCTCTTGGGAATTACTGATCCTCCTTCTTTTTTTCTTTTTTTTTTTTTTTATTTATTAACTGAGATCTCTGTTCACATTCACAGGTATGTACTGCTCTCAGCCCCTTGGCCCCTCTCCTCCACCTGCTCTTCATGCAAACCCTGCTGAGGGGCGCCCGAGCAAGACCTGCTCTGTCTGATTGTGCCATGCTGGTCCCATGTAAAGGGATGCTCTGAGTTTTCAGCCTGAATGATGCTTGTCAGGCTGCTCCTGCGATGGGAGGCAAAGGCCAAAGAAGCTGCAGGGTCACGAGTACTTTGCCCTGAAGGCTTAGCTGGCTCCCACCATCAAGCATGAGTCCCCAGTCCTCTGCCTCTTGCTTTCCTCTACTGCTGCCGTTGTATCTCCTTGCTGCCCTTGTATAAAAGGGGACCTGGATCCCCCTTCCTTCTGGAAATCGCTTTTGCGCATGTTGCAGGGCTTGCCTTTTCTTGGGACGGGAGGGTTTTCCTCTCCTTTAAACGTTTGGGTAGGGTTCGTATCTCCCTCCCCCTAGTTTTGCTTTCTGGAAGGTGCAACGAAGCCCCTTCAGCTGTCACAGGTGGACCCGTGAGCCCAACACGCAGAGACCGCCGGCTGCCCGGCCTCGCTCTGCCGGCTGCGGGGAACGTCTGAGGCCGGATCCTGGTGCAAGGCATCGCTGCCAGTTCACTCCTTCAACCGATCCACCTCTAAACCAAAACAGCTTTCCACAGCACACGTGTCTCTGCAGCTTATGAATCTGTTGGGTGGGGATCGCAGGTGCCAGGGCGTGTGATCCTGTGGTCCCTGACCAGCTGGTAACACCCACAACTTTCTCTCAAGGTGGTGTTTTACCCCACCCCATCTCCCTTCCCTGCCGGTCCTGCATTGCACAAATAACCGCAGGTGTCCGGAGCGTCCCCACCAGCACCGCCGCTGACCCTGTAACCCGCTGCAGATGGCTCCGATGCACGCTGCCTTCAGCGCGTTACGCTCCAGGTACCTCGAGATGCTGCGCGCTGGCTTAGGGCCACCTGCAGCATCTCGGGGAGGAGGAGACTTGCGGTGCTTCGCCAGCCAAATGGAAATGCTGCGAGTGTGTCACCTCGGAGCTGGACCAACGGGGCTCTGCCCCAGCACCTGCAAACTCCGCTTCCGCGGAGCCTTCTCCTTCCCACCCGCCATCCTGCTCCAAAAGCACCGCTGGGTTTTTGCAGCGCAGATCAGCATCTTGGATCCGGAGAGCGGAGGAACCACTAGAGGGAGATGATAATGACTCGGAGTGTTTGTAATTCTCATTTATCTGTAACATACAGCAATTAGCCCCGGCAGCTGCGCGGCTGTAACGAGGCTAAAGTTGCTCGCTGGGACCTTTCCGTACCTGGAGAGAGGAGCTGAGCCAGGACTGCTGGGTCCTTATTTTGGGGGCATCTTTGTTGTTTTATTAACAGAAATCACACAGTCTCACTTCAGCACTCTGTGCTCTAACCCCAAACGCAAATCTTAGTTGGATGCCTCCCTTTAGACTAACATGCTGCCCTCTGAAAAATGACATGATATATGGGACTAATCGGCTGTTCGTCAGCTTTTCCACCTGGGACGAAACCAGTTTGGGGGCGTCTGTAGTCGCAGGCAGAGAAGAAGGGTGCCTGCATTCCTCAGCCCCGATTTAAGCCAGAATTCAGGGTCTGTCTTTAAGGTAAAGGGCAGTCTGTGATGCCAGTGGGGAACTGATAATTGGACAACTTAAACTAGAATGAGAAATACTTCCCAGCCTTTGGTAGCACAAGGAAACACACACAAACATCGGTTTAAAGTAAGTTCATATGATTCAAATGGCAAAACCTCTTTTTTCCATTGTGTCCTTCTCAAACACCGCTTTTCTTTTCTTCCATTCCACTTTTTCCAAATTCCTCCTGTGATTGAAAAAAAGAAAAAGGGAAGACAAGCTAAAAGCAACTGAGTGTGTGTGTGTGAGCGGAGGATTGTTGAAAACTGAGACAACAGTTTCTTGGTTTGAAACGATGTGAGAATTTTCATTACTTGAATTAAAAAAAAAAAAAACAACCCAAACCCTCAGCAAACTGAAACCTGATGTGCAAACTGTCAGGTTCTTTCAGAAGCCATTACTCACTTGAAAGCACTTGCTTGTGGAAAGCGTTTTGTCCGGCCTTATTATGAACACAGAAGCTGCACCTTACTGGTTTCTATGTTGACAGGCATCTTATGACCGAGCAGGAGAGCGCGTGCGCACCCCGGCGGCGTGGGTATGGCCCCAGTCACTGGGCAGGCGTCAACCGCTGGCCCCTGTCATCTACCAGCAACCGAGGTTTGCTGCTGGGAGAGGACCCAGCAGTTCTGGTGGCTTTATTTCTCGCTTTTCAATTGCAAATCAGCTGTTTGCAAATGTAACCTGGGTGCCGCGGATTATGACGTGCGCCTGATGTGATGGTGGTTTGTGCCCGAGCCTGCAGGGTCCATCGCGGGCTGGCTGGGACATCAGGTGTCCTGCTGGACACTAGACCTGTTAAATGAGGGAGGTTTGGGGCTGAACTGGCCCAACCCGGGGGCTGTTTTGCGAATCCATCCTGGAGCTGAGCTGCCGGGGGCGTGCAGAGCCCAGGGGCACCCTGCCGCCCTGGTGCTCCTGGTTTCCTCTCTCTTTATGTGGTCCGAGCTGACACCTTGAATGCTGCAAGCCCAAATTCAGATGGCACGTAATTGTGTTGACTGAGGCGAGTGACTTCTTGAGCTGGCTGAGGTTTTACCTGGGGATCTCAGCAGACACCAGAGGAAGGTTTCCCGCTTGCTGAGCACTGGCATGTAGCTCACACACTAATTAAACGTGAAAGGGGCTTTCCAGAAGTGCCTGCACAAGGCAGGCAGCTGAGACCTCACCGGCTTCAGCATTTTCAAAAGCCTCTTTGCAAGCCTCTTGGCACCCCTCTGAATCCCTGCTCTCCACTGGCGTCTGGCAACCCCCACTTGGTGGCAACTCGGTGGCTCAGTGCAACCTCCAGCTCAGGGTAAATCAGAGCTGGTGTAAAACCATGAGAGAAATTACGTGAGGGCTGGCTCACGAGCCCCAGGGCACATCTCCAAGCCCTTCGATGGACTTGCTCCCTGGAGGGTTTTTCCGCCCAAGGTGGCTGTGCGAGCCTCCTCTGCCAGCTCCGTGCACTTCCAGCTGGTGCAGAATTGCTTCCTCCTGGTTCACCTTGTCCCTCCCGACCCCAGCTCCAAATGCTGAACGTCTTGGGGGGAAATGAAGGGCTACATGGCGGTTAACAGCATTGCAAGGCTGCTGAACAGCTGAGAGGCAGCTGACAAATGTGTTTGTGCCGAATGTTATTGCCCGTTCTCCTTCTTGGGCCATATTTACAGAATCCCAAGAGCTGCTGCACATTTAGTGTAGACAGGAAGGAGTCAGAAAAACTAGAGACCAACATGGAGTCGCCTGCAGGATTTACAGATAAACTCGAGACCTTCTTTGCGCTGGGCATTTGCTCCAAACCTAACTCCTGGCTCCTGAGAGTCTCAGGGGCAAGAAAGGGAAAGGAATGGTTACAGCAACCAAGATGCTCTGGCTAGAAGCTGCAGTGTAAACTGTGCGTCCAGATGAATCTCAAATTCAAAGTGGTGTGAAAAGGACCTCGCTTCAGACGAGGATCAGCCTGAGCTTCCATCTAGTGCACAGACACAGCAAAAGACTCTCAAAGTCCACTGGCGCAGAGCTCCCTCCTCCGCACCTCTGCGTCTGCCCACCTTGCTGTTTCCATGGCTGGGCTGCGTGGTACGAACGCCTGTCAAGCCGGGTTAGTCTTTAATTGCTCTTGGGGTTCTGCCTGGAAGGAAGAGCACGGTTAAACTGCAGGACTGAGCAGCGAGTCGATGCACTCCAAGATAAAGGAGTTGAGCTCTGCAGCTGGGAGGAATGCTCCGACTCGCTATCTTTTATCAAGGATTCAGCAGGTAGCAGGTTTGTAGGTTATGCTCTTTCTTGATCTGTTTTGATCCTTCGACCCAGAAGCCTGGGGTGGTCCCCCCTGCATGGACAGGGCAAAGCCAAATCCCTTGTTTAGGCACTGACTTATCTTTTTTCTTTGCTTTAAACCGAAGCATCTGCCTCTTTTCACGATGTTCTGCCCAGTTAATGCCATCCAGAACAGACACTGAAAATCTGCAGCACCGCCAGGCACTAAGGACCAAGCAGGTTGTGTGAGAAGAGGGACTGAAGCCACCAAAGGACTGTCACCCCCACCCCCAGAGCAAAACACAGGGCTCTTTTACAAAGCTGGGATGTGCTGCAAAGGCCTCCTGCTTGGCAAAACAGAAGTTGCCCCATCTCCTACTGCGGGAGAGGGAAGTGCCTCCTAGGGCAGCGAGGAACGACTTCTGTTCAAAAAACAAAATAAAGATGGGATTTATTTAGAAAGGGCTGGAAAATGTCACAAGGCATGACAGTGCTTACAGCCGGGCAGTTCTCAGCTTCCCGAGACCAGGGACTGGAGGCAGGCGAGTTAAAACGCTCTGCCCGTGGCCATCCTTGCTGTGTTTGTAAATGAGGGGAATCGGCAGAACCCTCACCTGGAGGTGTGCGCCGAAGCCCGAAGCCCGGTATGCGTTCGGATGAGCAGCGGAAGGGGCTGTCAAAGCGTGTAGGTGTTTCTGCAGCTCAGTGAGGGCTGACACTGCCCAGCTACAAAGCCAAGAGCGATCCGGGGGAGCTGTTGAACCTCTGACCACCTGGACCGCCTGCAACACGGAGACTCTTTTTTGTGCAAAAAACTTAAAATAGATATCTATATTTTCTAGCGTATGCTCAGCTGCACAACGAAGATGCCTTGCGCTACTTGTGTCTATTATCCTTTCAGCCGCTGAGCGTGTCCCCTGCCAGTCACAGGTATCTCCGAGCAGGAGCGGCCACGGGCTGGCAGAGCTCTGACGTCCAATAAAGCGCTGGATTTTCGCGCCGGGCTCACCCGCGCTGGTCAGCCTTTCCACAGCGCGGGAGCACGCGGGGTGCTGTGAGTGCCATGTGGCGTTCCCAGGGCTGTGGCATCTTCTGAAATCAGTCAAACGTGGCCTTGATATAATAGCTGGCAGAGGAGCTCGCCAAGGGTTTTGCTGCTGAAGGGGTTTCAGCAGGAAAAACTTGCTTTCCACAAAATCAGAGCTTTGATTAAAAAACAAATTCCCATCAGGAACAACACACCAGTGTCTGTCACTCGGGGTTTAGCGAAACATTTTGTTTCTCAAATGGAATGGAAAAATTTCAGTTCAAGAGTGATTCGTGTTTACTGCCTGCGAGCCTCCCCCTGACCCGCAGTACATCCCCGAGGACGTGCCTTGGCTTTGCTGCTGAGGATGGGCTGGGGCATGGCCCGGGCAGGACACCTGCCTCAGAGAGGTCACGGAGCTGGAGGCGCCGTTACCTGGAATGGTGTGATTTGAGGCTGAACTGACCAAAACAGGCAGGGAAATGGAAAGTCTGGTCTTTGAGCTGACTTAGGTATTAGTAAAGTCCCAAACACGTTTGCAGAATAGTAATAATTTCAAACTCCCGGGCAGAGAAACCGTGTTTAATTGGCATTATTTACTCACAGAGATGGAGCGCGTGTGTGTGCGGGCGGGAGTCTAGAGGGGTAAAGAGACCCCTTAACGCCACGGGAGAGCCACGCTGTACGGACCTCGCAGTCGCTGGTAGGATTTCTCACCTAACGCGAACCCCTAGGAGTGAAACAGAGGATGTTTTCCTTCAGGCTGCTACCCTGGAAAATTTTTAATTTTAGGTGTTGAAATTCAGCTATTTCCTGTGCTATACATTTGTGTGACACATACATGACATAACCGAAACTTCTGGAAACTCTTATAAAATTAAACCCCCCCCCCCCAACGTTGTACGGGTTGGAAAGCTGTTTGGAAAGTTGTTTTAAATAGTGTGTGGGACGTGAAATTGATGTGTGCGCGTACGAAATCCTCGTTGGCGGAGCTGAGGGTTAAGTGTTCCTCAGCCTGGCTAGTTCTTGTTATGGTCAAACGCTGCCCCGTGCTGAGGCTCGATTTGTGCGTCTGAGACCCTCCTATAAATCGGCGATAAAACAAGGCTTTTGGTCCAAACGAGCGTTTCTTCTTCTTCGCTTGTTCCCACTGACAAACTGTTTGATGCGGTTCTTGCCTTGAGTACGTGCCGAACTGCGCTCTCCAATTAGCCTGCTAATTAGACGCCGGTATCTGTTTAGATCATTGATGGAGCCGACGGACTTTTTAAAGGAACATTAGATATAGCTTTGGGGGACGGAAGATGCTGTAAGGGCGGGTCACATTCTCTGCTTCGCTGTGCGGAGCTGGGGAGATGTTTGTTCAGAAACCTGCTGAGCCATGAGTTTGGTGGGGTAAAACGGCTCCCCAAGGGCACGGCGCTGGTGCTGGTGGGAGGGGGATTTGATGGGAGAAGCGATTTTTCGCGGGGATCAGTCCTATGGGGAATAGAAGAGCATGTGGGAGAAGGAACTTCCTATTAGGTAATACGCTAACAGGGAAACGGAGCTGAATTCTTTAGAGCCCCATTTGAAGATAGAACATTGCAGGTAATTCCAACAAAATGAAACATCTCTTTTTGGTTTAAACTAGTCCAAAGGGAAATGTTTCACTTTGATTTGCTAGATAAAAAATTCAATTTGGTTGGAGGGGGAAAAAACCAGAGTGTCTTCCACTACAGTTTAGCTTTGTAGAAATGTTATTTTTCTACGAGAAAAAAATAAAACAGCTCCAGGAGAAAGTTCCCAGCTGACTCCTGGTGCAACCTGTTCTGGCTGCTGGGGAGGAAGAGCGGGACCGGCTTTGCATCGTTCAAGGCTTACCCTTTCCCTTTGATCAACGCTGATTCACCTCCCCGCAGTGGGTGCTCTGTCTCCTGGAACACTCACTTCTATGTGCTTTCACTCCTCGCTGCTTTTTGTTTGGAGGAAAGTTGCTGTAAGCTTTTAGCATCCCAGTGGGCATGGAGAAAGGCTCTTTTGACAAGTTCCCACTTGGCCTGAAACGAGTCTGGCTCTTTTTTTCGCGGGGGCTCACCCTGAAGTTAAACCCCAGCTTTTTCTGACCTGCTGCCCCTGGAGTTATCTTTGTTTGGACTGCACAGTGTGCCTTTATCAGGCTTTGGGCAGCCTGTGCCACCTCTGCTCGCACGTGTGACACGGGGGAGCAGGAGGCACGTTCTGTGCTGAGCAAGGACAAACTGCCTGTTCATCACCCACAAAAAAGGACCTTCCTTTCTCAGGGATCCTCAAAGAAGAGCGTGGCTGTACCCCTGGTACAGCTGCCTCGCGGGTGGCGTTTGCTCTCAGCCCCCTGGGGCTGCCATGGGATCCCAGCTGGGTTTGGGTGGTGGACACCACGCTCACAGGCAGTAGAAGAAAGGGGTTGACATCTGCCCCCCCCTTGTCTTCACGTGCTTGGGGTTGTGATGGATGTGAGCATCCGTGCCTCTTGTGGTCTTCTTGGAAGCCAAAGGGCTCTGCCCAGCCTGCAGCCAGGGACGCAGCTGGTTGGCGGCGCGAGCCGTCATCTGGGTCCATCGCTGGGGCTGCAGGAGGAAGAAGTGAGACTGCAGCTGGGTGCTGCCAGAGCATAATGCGGGTGCCAAAGGCATAAGCTTGCCCAGCACGAGGCCGCTCTCAAGGCAGCATCAGCAGCCCAGCAGGAATATTTAAGGTCTGCAGGGTACCGCTGTCTCCCCACAGCACCGTGAACATGGGACAGAGATCATGGGGGAAGAGGGGCTCGGGCACAGCTCTAGGGTACCCTTAGCAAGCTGTCTGTGGCTTTTCAAACCGTGGGGTCCGAGCTGTGTGGGTGCAACCGTAAGTTGAGCAGCAAAGGAAAACACAGAGAAGGCTGGAAATTTTCAGTCCAGCTTTATTGGTCTGTTTTAATAAAAAAAAAACCCCAGATCTTCTTATCAGGAGCTCACAGATTTCCTCCCAAACTTGTATTTTTCATCCACAGTTAGGAGATTTTTGTTAAAAGAGAAAGAATCTGGTTTTGTTTGCAATGAGGAAATAGGATTTGGGTTTTGTTTTTTTTTTTTTTCTCCTTTCTTTGCTTAAAATTGCAACGTTCTGGGGATCTGCTGCAGGGTGAGTCCCAAATAATACCAGATCTAGATGAAGTTTGGAGAGTGCCAAGATCCCTGAAGGAGCATGAGGTATTTCAGTGTTCGGATCTGAAGAGAAGTCCTGCCTCTGCTCCTCAGCCTTTACATTCATTAGGCCAGGCTTTTCTGTGCTTATAATGAAGAAAAACTGAGCAGGTCTTTATGGGGGAGAGGAGGGGGTGACGATATTAATAGAAATGTGGTTTCGGTCTGGCACAATGCGCCGCAGTCTACCAGCTTATTGTGAACTGTCTTTAGATCCAGTTGGAAATAAATCTCATTTCTTATTGGGGTGCTGCTGAGAACTAACAGGAGGTCTGGATGTTTAGGAGACCGATGGGACTGTCCCAAGGGCAGCTCTTATCGGGCAGGGGAGGCTGTTACAGCAAACACTGCGTTTCTGGTCGGTCCAGAGTGCACGTCCCTTGCAGCACAATTAACGGTGCAAATTGTCCTGGTCATGAATTGAAGGACGCTGACCTGGGAGGTGGCGTTTACAGTCACAGCATCTCTCCAAGGCCTCACTGATAGAGATGTTGGGGCTTGTTTTGTCTGTGGCTAACTAACGTCCTCCTCTTGGACGCCTTCCTGAGGGTCCATCAGCTTCGCCCTGACTACTTCTCTTTGACTTCATTTTTTCAGTTCAGAAATTCATTCCTCCGACCACTTTTTTTTTCAGAGATAATTTACCCTGGTTTGTTCTGTGTTGGGCAAGAGCCGCACAACTCATCTCTGAACCAGCGCGATGGCCAAAACACTGATTAAAACGCACATGTTTCCAAAACACCCTTTTTGTTCTTCTGCGTTACCCTCCTGTTCACAACTGGAAGGCTTCGTGCCAGAATACCTCGAGCAACTTGCTTTGCAAAACGTTGCCTTTTAGAAGCAAGATGTGATCCTAAGCGAAAAAAAGTCAGCTCTCGGGAAACATTCAGGCTGACATCTTTTACTGTAAATAACACAATTTTAAATCAAAATTTCTTTTGGTAAAAGGTTAGTAGTAGCAAGCTTGAAAGAGGCAAAGTCAAGCATTAAAAAGTCCCAGCAGTTTTGTTTGGCAAGGTCTAATCAAACCTGCACTTTGCCCCAGGGCAGCCTTCAGTGGCTGGACTTCAACCTGCATAGAAAGTCCTGTGGGCACCACTTTTAGTTCGTTTTAGTTGAGGTTGGATTTGCAGGAAACACGCCAACATTTCTGCAATTATTTCACTTGAAGGTGGGAGCCTTTTTGTCAGTGTTTGGGAGGATACAGGCAGTGAACTAGAGTTTCAGACGATTTCCAAGGTGCTTTGGTGTTTTCCATGCTCCAAGCTAAAAGGGGTTTTGTTGAGAGCTAGAATTGCTTCTCTGAGCCAGGCCGAAGACGGTTGATTTCCCTGATCAGTGCTGTACCATGAAAGCAGTGTTTGTGCTCTTCTACCTCAGACTCCCCTACCCAAGCTGTAAGAAGGTGGTCTCTGGCCTGAGCTCAGATCTCAGGTTCAGTGTTTACCTGCTCTGCTTCCTCCATTCGGTGTCTGGGCAAAAAAACCCCAAGAAATATCCGCAAGCATGAGCTTTACTACACCAAAGAGTCAAACCAACACGCTCCCGGGTTTGCAGAGCCTTTTGTCTGCAGCCTGGCAGCCCGTGCCCCAGCAATCGTGCAGTGGCAGGAGCTTCGCGGGACCAGTCTCACCCTCCCTTCCACCCGCGTGAGTGCTGCTGTGAGTCTCATGCAAAACATCCTTCGCTCCGCGGTGAGGAACACCCACAGCAAGGGCTGGGCACGCAGAGCAGGGCACGGCTCTGCCCCAGCATCTGTGTCTTGAGCACGGGCTGTGGTGTCGCTGCCACAAGACTCACGTCTCCAGGGCCACACATGGCGCAGGGGGCAGGCGGGGCTGCTGCGGCCGCAGTTTCCCTTGGCAGAGGCACTGCCCGTTTGTTTGCCCTCCCTTTTGTTTGTGCACAAGAACCGCACAAGGAGCCGCAGGGCTGGGCTGGGGAGAGCTGCCCTCCCTCGGATGTGGGTACATAGATCAGCCGTGGGGATGCTGCATCTGGGCTCTCCGGGCATCGCACGGGCAGGAGCGCTTGCCCTGGGCTGCCACTGCACTGATGGACCAGACATTTGTGGCTCTTGGTCACGATCAGATGGAGAGCTGGTGGAAATGTGCAGAGCTAATGTGGTGAGAGCTGTTTGTTTACTCCGAGGCTGAATCCAACCCCCAGCTCCTTGTTCCTCCTGTCGGACAGGATCGCAATGCTCTCCCCAAACACCGTAACTAGGTCAGCCTGAGGAGAGGGCCTCGTTCAGCACTCCTCATGTCTACCTGTCTTTTCTTTCCTTGCTTTTTTTATTTTGCCGGAGCCGAATCCTTTCTACAATCCCCACCCTGGAAGCCTGGAAAAAAACAGACCTGGATGTGTTTTGCAAACTGTAGTCCTTTGCCTAAACACCTCTCAGCCACATATTACAAACAGCTCCTCTGTGGTTAGGACGAGGTGTCTCTTTTTCAGCATTGCCTTTAGCAAAGACCCTCACGAGGTGGTGTGGGTCGGGTCGTGAACGGGCAGCAGGCTGCAGTCCCATGTGAGGGGGTTGGATGTGAAAGCAATTTCTTGTGAATCACTTAAGATGCAATTCCTCCCTTTGGGATGGATCTTGGGCTCTGACTCTGGGGTTGGTCCTCCCATCCTCAGCTCTTTTGCCTTCCCTGGAGTTACGCCTGCTTTCTGCATTGGTGTGTGAGCCTGAAATGATTGGACTGCTGGGATAGGGCCTCAGTTCAAAACCTGACCTCTGATGCTTCCCTAAATGTAATCTCGCAGCTTGTTCCCAACCCTAAGTGCCTCTGGTTGCCTGTTCTGTTGATGAGAAAACCCTAAATCCCAGAGTAGGGGGGCTGACAAAGGTGGAGGTCAGGGATGGGAGCCAGGTGGTGGTGGTGGATATGCAAGGATGTTATGAAGCACATTCTCATAATGTAATCTGGCCAGCGAGAGGGAGAATGAATCAATGTCACCTTGAGTAAGCACGGAGATCAGCCTGGCCACATTCCTGAGATAGCTGTGTGAAGATCTGACACTGTTAGTCATGGGAGACTTAAAACAGAGTCCAGAACCAAGGGTGTAACCCAACCTCAAGAGCAGAGGCAACATGAATAAGATCAAGGTCATCTCAGAAGGTTGGAGAAGAGAAGGTCAGGTTTGGTTCAGTAAGTGCAGAGTGCTCAGGTTAATTCCTCTGTTATGTCCACGTCTGTGAAATCAGCTGCCATTGGCAACGCAGTCTGCCCTGCAGAGCAGAGTCCCCTTTTCTCCAGAGATCATCTGCCAGAAGATGGGCACGAGGTGGGCAAGGTCTGCAGTACCTCTGGGAAAAGAGTAGTCTCTCTGTGCCCTTTGCATGGTGCCAAGCACTTGCTTTGCAGCTAAACCTTCATGGTGATGTTTTACTGGAGAACACCTTCTGTTTTAGCAAAGGGAGAGGGGAGCAAAGGCTGGTGCCTTCAGATGAATTTTGGGGAACTGTGTGTCCGATAGCTTTGAACTGGAGCTCTCATGCGGCTTCAAAAGAATCAGGATTCACCTCATCTCTGATGTCTAGGGTCATTGGTCCTGCTTAGGACAGGAAGACACAGGCAACAGCCTCCACATAGTTCCCTCGGTATCAGCTCCCGTGAGGACCAGTTAAAGCTCACGGTTCAGTCCCACTTGAAAGCGCTGATAAATACCCTTCGCTCTGCTAATACAGTGAAGTCCTCTCAGCAGCACCAAATGCTTCCAGAGTGCTTTGTTGCTTATAGGGGCAGGGGGAAACCCAGCCCATTTCTAATTGTCACGTCTGAGTCTTGTGCAGGCAGAGATGCGTTCCATATGGCGACGGGATGCGAGCTGCCCGGCTTGGCACAGCCAGGCAGTTGATGGGAAAATGATACATTTAATTGTATGGATGTCATAGTGCTGGAGTCATTTTCTTAATCCTGGAGCTGGAAATAAATACAGAAAATAACGAATATACACTTGGCTGGGGATGATTCAGAGTATTCATGTTTTCCTTCGTTGTGAGGAGTTAGAGGGCAAACATATGAAGGAGGTTCTCATTTTCAGGCTGAACAGGACATATCTGAGCTGGGTATATGTTCTCTGGGTTGAGCTTACGGAGACTTCAGCCAGCTGAAAATTTGGCCCCATGTTATGAAATGGCATTCCATAGTTTCTGCTTACTTTCAAGAAAGCAGTTTTTGATGTGTGGAATTGGACTATAAAACCAAAGTAAGGGAGAGCTGCTCTGGGCCCAGAGCTGATTCCTTCTTCTGCTCGTGGTCAAAGTAATGTCTTTACTTTCCCTTGAAAACCCCATGTTTTGATCAGCTCCAGCTGCCTGCTGGAAACGGCTGCAGCACATCTCCCACAAGAGTGACATCCTTCTGCTTCGCAGGCTGCTCCTCGTGCTCTGCGTGGCTGCGTTTGCTCCTGTCCCTCCGCACACAGCACTGGAGCACCTACCTTGGGGTTATTCAGTGGTGGTGCCTGTTCTTGGAGGCAGAACACGGCAGGACAGTCTCACCATGGAGGTAGCTATGTATAAGTGGAGACCAAAGACCACGCAGTGGGGCGGGCACGCTGCTGTACTTATGTTCCATGAAGCAGCACTTTGTGAGGGTGCAGAGAAGAGTTCAGGCATGGGAACAGAGCTGTCAAACGCAGCATCTTACGTCTGACTGCCAGGACCCAGCACTGCCGCACGTTCATGGAGGGTTTCGTAGACACGTGTGAGCTGTGGGGCTCGTGTTCAGCCTTTCTTTACAGAGAGGGCTGTGAGGCATTGGAAGAGGCTGCCCAGGGAGGTGGTGGAGTGCCCGTCCCTGGAGGGGTTTCACAGACATGCAGATGTGGCACTGAGGGACAGGGGTTAGGGACCCTGGCAGTGCAGGGTGAGCAGTTGGACTTGATGATCTTAAAGGTCTCTGCCAACCAGACGATTCTGTGATTCTGTGGTTCTGGAGGTTGACATGCAGTCGGCACCGCTGTGAAACACTTGTGGTAAGGCCAGCGCTTACCAGAATTGTTGGCTTTACCATGAACATGATGTTTGTTGGGTTTGCGCAGGTCTTGCTAGTCCTCAGCCTGGCTGGAAACGCTGCACATCTGCTCCAGTCAGGAATCCTGGGAAAACAGCACAGAAATGCAGGTAACCTGCCCCCCTTCCCATCCCCCCCTCCAAATCTCCGAGGAGGAATGTCCAGGAAAGCCTGAAAAAATTAATCTTCCCAAAGCTGCTGCTTCTGCCAGACAAAGACGTAAAACTCGCGGCGACAGCAGAAACGCGGTTATCTGTGACCCACAGCAATCCCAGCTTGGTTTCTAATCGCGATCTGCTGGAGCTCTGCAGTGCGAGGTTCAACTTCACTCCCAGGCTGTTTATTACCCCAAGCACTCCTGCTAGCTGTCTCAACACCCTGACCAGGTTTTCTTGGGCCTGAGACAATTAATAACCCTGGCCCTTGCCAGCAGCTGTGATAGAAATGGCTCGCTCTGACTTAAGGCTGATGGCTCTCGGGTCACTCCAGAGCATCCTCTCTCTCAGAAGGGGATCAGGAGCTTATGAAAGGACGGGGAGGGAGGTTAAAAACCCGCGCACCTCCGCCTGTGCTGTCACCTCCAGGAGCTGCACTCTTCACTGCTCGCGTCCAGCCACAGACCTCACCAGTTTGTGGCCCAGAAGGTTTCTCTGAGTTTGGCACCGGGAGCGAGGCAGCCGCTGCTGGGAGTGATTTGACTCCTCTACGCCCCGCTTCGCGAGGGGCCAGGGCTTCTGACCATGACATCGGTGCCCCACCTTCTCCTCTGCTCCCCCACCCTTGGTACTCCTCCCCCTGGATTCCTTCTGCTCCAGATCTCTGGGGCTGTTCCGTGGGAATAGCGGACAACACGGCTCCCGTTCGCTGCCTTCCAGGAGTCCTCCCACTTGGTGCCGACTCTGTTTAATATTTCATTTTGCATTTTCATAGCTAGGCACTTATAGACATGAATTATTTAATGGCCATGTTTCTTGAAATGAACGTATAGATACAGACAGCTGCTGGGGTTTTCTGAGGGGGGTGTTGGTCAGTCGCCATACGCTGTTCTTACAACTTCCAGATACCAACCTCAAAGGCCCCTTGTTTTGTTCCATATTTTCAAAGCCTCGTTTTCTTGTTCGGTGCGGGATGGCACCTTCAGAAGCCCTCACTGTTGATCTAACCGTGTTCTCACTGCAGTCCCCAAGCAAACGGGGCTGAGCCATCTCAAAGCCCTCCCTTCCCCCTGGACCCAGCACCACAGCAATATTCCCAAGCGTTCAACTGCGGCGACATCAGCCCAGCAGGACGAGCGGGCTTTTTAGCCTCGTTTCGATCAACCTGGAGCATTTCTGTAGCCTCGGTGGAGTTGCTCTGGAGGCACAGAGCCTGTGAAGTGTGGTTTTCTCCAGCTAACCAGAGGTTTTGTCTTCATCTCTCTCCTATCAGACGGCTTGGCCGGGCTCAGGGCTCAGGTGACCGAAGCGGGACAAGCACTGTTCAGGGTAGGTGTGTGGATGCTTTTCATGTAGATGGAGGATAAGAGGAGGCCTGGGGTGGAGGGGACTCACCAGCGAGATGGGAAATCTCGGTGTGCCAACATCAAAAAGCAGGTGATCTGAATATCGCTCTCCACACAAATCCTTCTCTTGAGTTTTGTGACCGCCGTGATGCCTTGGTTTTGGTGGGTTGGGTGCACATCTGAGGCTCCTTACTGTCTGGAGTGGTCAGACCATGGTTCTTTCTGCCGTCAGTGGAGGGGGAGCTGCCCAGGTCAGCGCAGCAGACAGTCCGACCGGCCCCGCAGCACCAGGTGCAGTCTATATGCCACAGAGCACCATTAAGATCCTTCTGCTTTGAAGAGAGGCAGCGTCACTTCCTCTTAATAATTGATATTACTCAGATCTTTGAGACTGAGGGACAGCAACTGAGCCGTGTGAATCTGCCTCCTCCCCAAACTCGGTCTCCTCTCCTGTTGGTGATGCCTCTCCTCGGTTCTCCAGCCAGCCTCTCTGGATGTTGTCTTTACCACTTGCAATAGTGGGTCTTCTGGGAGGGAATCAGGGCAGGTCCTGATGGCCAGGGGAGACATCTCGAAAGCTTTCCTGGAATACCAAGTTCACCGTGAGCGGTCAACCCCCCTTCATTAGTCCTAACAAGATCAAGCAGGATGGCTTTGCTCACGGGTGGAGCTGTAAGAAAGTAATAAGCTCCTCTTAATGAAGAGAGCGCTTTGGTTTGCTGTGTCTGGCAGACTGTTCTCATCTTTTGTACTTCTGGTAGTTGGCATCCCGGGCAAGACGGAGGGACTTCAGTTTGGGAGTGGTAGGCATGCACTCAATTTGCTGCCTACCACTGGCAGAGGATCAAGGCTGGAATTTTCATTACACTTGCTTCGCCTGCCAGAAAGAAGCACTTTGATTTAATTCTGGTGGCTTCTTGTTCAGTGCCAAGCTTGGAACGTGATGCTCTGATGTCTTCCAGCTTCTTAAAGTAACCACAATGTCCCGCCGAGGAAATATGTATTTATACAACAGAGGAATTGCATTTCAGTATGGAGTCACTTTATTAACAGCAATTGCACGCCATGCTACAGGTGGGTCCTATGGTTTGCAATATAAGACTGGCTCCTTTCGTAGCCCTGTGAACCAAGCCCTGATAGGACCAGAAATTCCTGAATCCTCACTAACTGTTCTTGGAAGGCTCATCTTGTTAAAAGCAGTCCCCATGTCGCTGTCCCTGGAAGGGGATAAGGGATGCTAACAGACCTGATCGAGTACTTTCTGGCATAAACGTCCTTCAGGAAGGAAGACTGTGCTTTTGACAAGATAACGTTTTCCTACAGAAAGCATCTGTTCGCCTCAAAATGTTGCTTTCTTGCCAAAAGAATACCTCAAAACCCAATTCTATTATTTTTTTTGACAAAAATGCAAAAGCTTTGGGGTTTTGGCAACAGATTTTAAGGATTCAACTGAAAAAAAAAAAAAAAGGTTTTGTTTTCCAAAAACCAAGAGGCCCAAACTCTTTTTTTCCTTTTCAGTTCTGTTTAAAAATTAAGGGAAAATGTGACCATATTTTCCACGCTATGGAGGGGACTCTCTTTCAAACCAGTTCTAGATGCTCACCAAAAATGAGTGTTAGTGAGTACTTCACTACAGCAAAGTTCGGTCATAAATGACGTGGAAAGGCAGTAGCTGCCGCGAGGAGTTCAGTCAAAAAATCAACCCTTTTTTGCAGGTTCATTGAATTTTGTTTTGGGTTAAAACTTCTCTGTTTCTCATACCAGTACCCGAGCAGTGGCGCTGTCTTCTGTTCCTCTCGGAGTCATCAGCAGAGGAATGAATGTGGACCTTTACACTACGTGTGCTGTGGTGGGTGTGATGGGCTGGAGGGAGCGTGGAGGAAGGGACCCCGAGAACCTGGAGCTGAAAACGAGAGGAGGAGGATGTGATAAAGGGCCACACATTTAAAATGAGACGGAGGGGACATGTCTTTCTGTCCAAAGATCTTCTCCTGTGGGATATGAGAGGACGTGTGGGCACCTGCACAAGCTGTTCGAGGGCTAGAAGCCAACCTACAAGCTTTTTCTTCCTTGCAGCTCTCTCTGAGGCAGTCTGGGTTGACCCAATACGGGAGGAACAGATGAAATAGGAGGTGGAAAGAAATTCTGAAAATGCTTGGAGCCATGAGAAGTTTCATTTGTGATGGGGCTCACACATCTGGTACGTGCGCTGTCATTTCCATTCATTTTGTATTGGCTGTTTCATTATACCACAATATTAACATATTAATATATTAATAGAATGTCAACAGTTATATATAATACAATTAGTGTTTTATTATAAAAGTCCAAATGAAATGAATCAACATGACATTTGAAATAAAATCTCTTCACACTGTTGAAATGAAATAGCCTTATGGAAGGTGCCCTACCCGTCCTCCTCCCCCTTCCACTCCCGCTTGGTTTCCAGCTGTTTCCAGATGTGGTGGTCAGACTTCTGGTCACTTTTGATGAGAAGGTTGGCTCAGTGCTGACCACATTTAAGTCACTTTCCTTAGAGAAGCGTTTTGACTTCGATCTCAATTTGCTCAACAAAGAGGTCGGCGATGTCTTTCTCTGTGTTTGCTCTGTTGATGTATGGGTGGCCTGTACCTCACCTGGCAGAGCAGGTGGTGCCTGGGCTTCTTCCTGTTAAATGCTGATCCAGAAAGATCAAGCACAACCTCACGCGTTCTTTCTATTCTCTCCTGACCCCGGGCCCCTAATTTCTTCCCCAAATCTGCATTTTCCTGGTTAAAATATGTCCCGTCTGTTGGTCCGGCCCTATTTCTATTCACCATGAAATCCCATCTAGAAATCCCCTCTGACTCCACAAGCCCATCCCCAAGGTACAGACTCGTTCTTTTGACATTTCAGCAGCTATAAAATCACGTGCCCAAGGCAGCCCTTCAGCTCTGCTCTGGCCTGCCCTTCTTTTACCTTCTTCACCTTGTGGACCATAACGTGAAGTTTGTATTACTTTGTTCTGGTTAACAGAAAATCGGATGCAGTCCAAACATTTTATCTTTTCAAATAGTTCTTCCTGGGAAATGCAGAACAGGAAAGGATGAAGACCTCTCCCCACCCCCTCCCCACCCCTCACCCCCACCCCCCGAAGCCGATTTGGGACACATTACAATCCAGTCTTGCGGGATGGGAGGCTAGGGAACACATTCAAAGAATTAAAGCCCACTGTTTCAGAGCAAAATAATAGTAAACAGATATAGATATATTTATATCCAAATGTTTATGTACAGATGTATTTTTCAGGAGCCCAGCTTTCTTTTCATTTGCACTGGCTTTGTTCCACGACAAGAGCTGGTGGGAATGAATCCAGAGGTACCGTGGTGTGCAGGAGGAACTTCAGACTTGGCATGTATTTATGCCGACCATCCTGTAATTTCAACCATTCCTCAGGTTCCCACCCGCACACACACCCCTCCCCCCCCCCAGCTTATTTAGGGGGTCTGGGAACTGCAGCCCTGTCTGGGACATAGCACAGAAGATTTGGGGTTATCCAATTTCTGCGTAACAGCAAATACCCCCGTTGACCCTACGCAAGTAGCAGCTAAGAGTGCACTTGAAAACAAGAGCATTGCACTGCTGCTCCGTTAGCCCCTGGTGACAAAATTTTCACCGAATCCCAGTTCAGCTGCACCCACCCTTAAAGCGTCCATCATATCCTGTCCAGCGCTTGATGAAAGATGTGCAGGCTCTTACCTGTGGAGCATGAGAGTCAGGCACTTGGCTCCTGGGGTTGGATGTTGGTAGAACAGAGCTGTGGCCACTGCCTCCCTGGGAGCTCTGCAGCCAGGCTGGGGGCTGCAGGGTTTGCACCACCCTGAGGGAGCCCCGAGTTTCAAGAACTGCACCCAACGGTGCCTGACACGTGGGACGAGATACCAGTAAGTCTAGGTATTCCAGCACATGCAGGAAGCGTTTAATTTAATCCTTAATTCTGGCTGGAGAGGTCACTGCCAGCTTTTCCCGGATATGCCCTCTTCTCTCTGCTGGGAACACCAGCCCTTCAGCGCTCCGTCTTGAAGGCTCCTGTGCAAAATAGCCATGTAACACGAACACACGCGGGTTACGCCCCATCCACAGAGAGGTGGAGTAGGGGTTGCGATGCTTCTTGGCGGAGTCAGCCTCATTCTCTGCAAGTCATACGGTGCAGGCACAGACATTTCCAGATGGAAAACCCCAGACAAAAGGATGAAAAAAGCGCTTGTGAGCGCTCCTGCTCTGCTCTGCACCAGGAGCAAAATCCCCTTGGCATGGGCATGGTTTTCACTGAGCTGTCCTATTTATTTGTATGAGGAGCACCGTTTCGTCTTGAGTCGACGCTATTTGAGTGAGTCCCCAGATTTGTACTGTTCCACACCACCACCACCCCCCCCAGCTGGTTATAATTACATTTGCATATACGATATACAGATATAGAGGGATTTAATCAAAATGCAGCTGCCAAGTAGAGACCCAGTGAGTGTATGTTCATCAGAAAATCATTATTAAAGACCTTCCAGGTTGGCAAACTTCACTTCAGAATTAAAAGTACCATTTTTTTATTATCCCATTGAATATTTTCAGTTATTTCAGATGTAAGAGCCAAAAAAAATAAATCAGTGCCAGCTTGCAGAAATATGAGTTGGTAGAATGGTTATTATTATTATTTATTGGATTGCAGGGAAGGATCTTGGGGAGTTTGTCTTGATGGGTGAGTTACAGGAACATAAGCTCTGTAATGGGAGGGTGGAGAGAAAGGCATTCACATTCAAGACACTGCTCCACTTTCTCCACGTCAGATTTAATGTCTGTAGAAGCAGAAATGGAGGAAACCCTGAACAGATCGCTGCGACTGCAGCTGCAGAGGGCTGTGGTTCTAGACTGTCCATGTGGAGGATTGGAGGAGGACAAGAGAGACCTACTGAAGGTCGTACCATCCCTCAGCTCTCTGCTCGACCCCAGTCCCAGACTGGGTGGAGGTGGCTGACCCCCCCTTAACCGTGGCAAGTAGCTGTTGATCCTCAGATGAGACGTGGGGCCAGGGCGTAACCGAGTGCAGGCCCCCGGACACGGTCTGCAACTGCGGAGAGACAGACAGCGTGTGCTTCTTGCATCTTGCTTTTGGTTCAGCTGTGTCGTATCTGCAGTACCTGGAAGGGAATTTCATGTCCTCACCATAGCTGGAGGACATCTATGGCAGAGGGGGAGTGGTGGTGAGCAAGCGCCGTGGTGAGACTAAATCAAGACAAATCACATTTAGGGTTTTACTTAAACACTTGTTTGCCAAGTCTCTCCCACCAGGGCCGCATTCAAAGAGAGAGGACAAAAAAATCCAGCAAAAGGAGGAGAGTTCTTCATAGGGCAGGGAGGTAAACGGGTGAGTTTTGCACAGCCTCTGGCATAGGTACATCTGTTTATTGGAGCTAATCGTGCAGCACTGAGGTGACAGAGATGGCGTGACACGTCAGGTAGATGTGTGGATAACGTGCCTATCTGAACGTGCCAACAACAGACACTTCACCCACAAACAGGACCCGTGATTTCAGCTGTGGTCATCTTTAAGCAGTAACAAATATTATTTCACAGACAAGACTGGGATGCAAGAGCCTGCTAGGGGAGGCTGTTGATCCCCTTCACAAAAGGTAATGAAGGTCACAAGCGCAGAAGCAGCAAGAGAAACCACAAATGTGTAGAACTGTCTCCAAATTAGGTTGAGACTAGAGTGTTTTGGTAAGATGGACCTCACACAACCACCTCAAAGATGTCTGAGAAGCAAATATTTCTCCCCAGCGGTGGTAGATCCTGCAGCAGGGATGTTATGGGTACAGCAGGTCCATTACCAGTAGCACAGAAAAGCCCTCTCTGTAGCAAGCACTTCAGTGGCACCGTTTATGAACTAAGACCCAGGCGGAGGTAGTCAGGAATAATAGATACTTGCCCTCGATTAAACGAAGAAGTCCGATGAGCCAAAAGGGATAAACCTCCCAATTCTGCAGTGTTGGAGGCTCCAGAGGGGTTACTTCACTTTGCTTCTTCCACTGTTTTTATCCCTTCACATTTGCTCCCGGGCCCTCCCTGGCCAACCTGAGACAATCTTGTTTCACCGATCTTAACAGTTAATCTTTAATTAAGCCATGGACTGTTTTGGTCATTAATGTAATGCAGCAGGCAGGGAATAAAGCCTCATAAAAACTTCATGTTAGCTCTGATAGATCATGCTGAGCCTCAGGGGAGCATGTGGGGAAATCGGTGCTCCATGGGAACGCCCATGGGAACAAGATTGCTCCGGAGCCTGACCCAGCACCATGCTGTGGGTTTCCCACATCCCTCCTCAGGGAAAGTTTTCCTAGAGCCGAAGAGCAGCTAGTTTGGTCCATTTGTGATTATTCAAGTAGGAGGTTTGCTGGGTACTGGCCAAATGCTTATTGAATAAGAATCACCTCAGAGGATTGCGGGGCAGACCCAAAGCGGAATGTAATTACCGGCTTATTTCTAAATTAATATTTTGTTAGGGGTTTGGGATAGAGCTTACTTTCACCCACCCTCCCTCACTGCGCACACCGCTGATCCGGGCTTGTTCATCCTTGGAGCGTGCTTCAGGTTTTACTGCATGTGGCTGAGATTGTTAAAGCCTGTGAAAGTTGGGACCGTTTAAAATCAGAGCAAAACAGGGGAGGAAAAATAGCTGGGAATGGGTGAACGTCATATAAATAGCAGTAAACCTGTTAAATCTATTTGCCTGTCACACCCAATAATTTCGGACTCCACCTCGAGAGCACTGCTTGGAAGTCAGCACTTTTAATTGTCCAGTAAATTTCCTTTCAGACAGCTGCGTCATACACTGCTGTTGCCTGCGCAGTGAGGAAGAACGGATAACTGATTTATCTCGGGACAGAGACCAAACCGGCCATTCGCGTGTCGCTGGTTCCCCCCTCTGTTTCACTTAAACCAGCGCGTGACGGCATTTGGTTACGGCTCCGCAACCCGTCCTCAGGCGCTCAGCAGCACCGACCGGCACATCTGAGGTGTCGCTGAACACCAGAACCCGGAGCGGTCCCTGGAAGGTCCGTCACCCACCCTGCCCACCGACCCTGCCATGAGCTCCCCGTGTCCTGCTGCACCGGTAAACCACCCTCTGCCAGGCAGGGAACAGGCAGACTTGGGAACACGCAGCCGAAACGCAAGGGGTTATAACTCAGTTAGAGCTCGGGAAAACCTGCTGAGTTACGTCACGTCTATTGAACGTGACATTGGTTTCTTGGAGGTCCAAGAACATGGCCAAAGGGGAATTGAGCTGCTTTTGGTGTTCGTGATCTTTGTTGTTGTTGCTGTAGGGGGGTGGGTGGGTTTTTTTGAGCCCCCTTTTGTATTTTATAGAAACAAAAAAGGATAAAACACATTCTGGCCATGATTTTTTATGGCACTGTTGCAGCAGTTGTGGGACTGTTCAATGTCCTTAAAAATGGGCACGGAAAGGGCCAATCGGGTTTGATTTGTACAGTTTGGAAGCAAGTGGCTCTGGCCAGTGCTGATTCTTATGTCCCATTTCAGACTCTTTATCTCTTGGTTTTGGAAAGGTCCATTTCTTCCTCCCTCTTCTTCGTCCTTTCCCTTTCTCATGGTCTCGTCTGTCCCTGCTGTCCCCATCTTTCCTCTGTCCTTGTTGAAGCAGAGCACCGCCCTGCTGAGCACCTCAGGGGTGACAGGTTGTCCCCAGCCCTCCGCACTACTAACCGGACTGCCCAGCTAGGTAAAAACTGGATCTGATGAGCAAAAGGAAAGGTGATCAATGATGGAAAATAACTTCTTAGCTATTGCAGTGGGAGAAGTTCCATCTGAAATCTCCATGACTTTCGTGAAGATGTCGGGAAGCTCTTTATCTCCAGAATCTGCGATGGTGTTTAGGTTTCTGTGCGATTTCCTCAAACTTTAGAGAAGAGTCAAAAGAACAAATGGGAGCAGTAGCTCACCCAGCACCCAACCACAACCGCAGCTACTAGTGTTATTCCAAGTTGTTGTATCTTGGGGTGAGTGTGGGTGAAGGGTAAAACCTGCTGCCCGGAGACTCCTGGCAAGGCAGAAATGACTGTGCAGCAGGGTCCAGGATGGGGGCATAACGGAGAGTCAAGGTCAGCATGGGTGGGCTTGAGCCCCTTCACACGGTGGAGTGAAGCAATAAGAAGCAGCAGGACTGGGAGGCCAAAGGCTCAGCAAAGAGAAAACGGCTGCAGAAGGTGAGGACAGTGCCCAGAGGGTCTTTGACTGGTTGAGAAACACCATGATCTAGGGAGCTCTTTCCCCATCCACTGCAGAAAAAAAAGGAAAGATACACCTTTATCGAGCACGGTCGTCCTGCTTCTCCCCAGAGGCTGGTTCAGTCCAAAATCAGTTAAAGAAAAAAGAAAATTGTGTGGATACTCGTATTATTGATGCCAACATCTCGCATGGTCTTCTCTGGGCATCCTTCCTTGCGGCTGGAGATAAGAACTCCCGCACAAACCCAGGGGCACGCACAGACCGGCACGCACCCGAAAGGAGGCCACGGGGGCTCTGGGCAGGTCGGGAGGCGTTTCGCTGGCAATCTGTCCGTCTGACCCGCCTTCGCCCTGCAGCCACAGCTGCAACAGCAAAATGTCCGTGTGCGTGTGCGTGTCTGTGTGCGCACGGGGTGGTGAGGCTGGCAAGCCATTATTTTTTAATCTGCTGCTTAATAATGACTGCTTGCTCATTCATTTTAAAAGGACCTATGTGATCCCAGATAGATTTATTTACCAGCTATTGTTTAGATAGGTACAGTAAAGTAACCCGCAGCCTCACCTATTGACGCATCGCTTTATCATGCATCTCATAGTCTTACCTCTCCGTAATGAATGAATCCTCCAGTGGGAAATAAATGGAAATGCCAGTTTGGGGATCAATCAGTGCACGTATGCCGCTTTTATAATGAGAAGTTCATGGACTGTAGTGAAGGTATTTTTCTGGAATGCTTTGGCTGCACTTTGTTACCGCAGGTTTTGGCTTTGTTAAGTTACAGGTCTTAGAAGAAACAGATTAATAGAAAAAATCAGAGCTGAAAGACAATTTGATAAAAGTACGCATGGCCCTGGGTGAGAAAGATGCAGTTTCCCATTGTCACGCATTTGTGAGACATTTCCTTCAGGGAAAAGCAACTGAAATGCAGTGCCAAAGGCAGCCTTCTCTGCCTACAAATAAGAGGAGTCCTGGTCGAGGCTCCATACCGAGGTCCACGGGGTCCGCCAAAGCACTCTGCGTGCTTTTGACTGAGCACTTGGCCACTGAGACCAGACCTCATTTCCAGAACAGCAGTTAAAACAAAATGAGAGGATGGGACTTCAAGACCTGTTGGATGGGCGGCAGATGAGAACTTACTGCAGGCTGGAGGTCACGATGAATCCCCCACCCTGCCTTGGGCTGGCCGAGCGGCTGCGCTGGGTAGGGCTTTATTTCCAGGGTGCTCTGTAGGCCTGATCCGAAGCTTGTTTGAATTGATCAAGTTTCCCTTTTGTCTTCATTGACTTGCATTAGGGGTCCAGTAGGAGCAGAGGTAAAGAATTAAGTACCATAGCACCACAGAATACCAGGTGGGAGGGACCTCAAGGATGACCTGGTCCAAACCTTCTCGGCAAAAGCATTGCCTAGACAGGATGGCCCGGCACCCTGTCCAGTGTCAATGGGCCAGAGAGAGCTTCGGTTTGAGTTGGGGTGCCTGCGCCTTCCTTGGGGCAGAGACTTGTCCTTGGGGTAACTGATAACTAACCTCAGCTATCCTGGAGCCAGCACAGATTGATGAGCAAAAGGAGAGGACAACCCACCTCCCCGGTTCATGCTCACTCCCTTCCAACGCCTCGGGGGTGCTGCCAGCCCTCGCCCAGCACCACCCGTGCAGCTGGTGAGGAGCCCAGATCCTACTGCAAGTGTCAGCTGCGAACGCGATCTTAATATAAGGAGGGAAAGAATATGTTAATAGTTAATCTGCCATAAAATATGTCCAAGCCCCTTTTCTGCTTTTACAAGGGGTTTTTAACTGGGTGGGTTGAAGTGCTTTGAGGCAATAACGGGTCTGTCGTAGGGTGATAGATATCACTTTACTGATGGTAAAACGCTATCAGTCAGCCTTGTCTGCCAGCGTGATTACCGAATTGTAGCGGCAGAGTTCAGCAAGGCCACGGCAGTCGCTGCGATTAGACGGAGTCTGTGGGTTATTCCACTCCTGAGCCTTATCGCTCAGGTTTCAAGGCTCGGCAGAAATATGTCAGGGCAGCTGTCGGGGATTGACTGAACCGTCCCTGGCAGCGGCCGAGTCTCCTTCCAGCGCTGCGGCGAGCACCCTTGGAAAGCGATGGAGTATTAAGAAGCGTGGTGTCTGGGAAAGGGAGGGGCGGGAGGAGGATGGATGGCGAGAGCTCTTACTGCGGCTTCGGTAATATTGATCTTGCCATTAATAACGCGATGAACCTTAAGTGGAACTCAAGTGTCAGTGCCAAGGCAGGTTATTTCTGTCATAAACGGCGCGGCAGGCAGCTTGAGAGCAGCGATGTGAAGAGCGATGGAGAGGAGAAGGGGAGAAGGAGACGGTGTTTCGCGGGAGCCTGTGCTGTGTGGGTGCCACAGAGATGGTTTCACCTCGGGGCAGGGGTTCAGAGGAAGTTCAGTGTTTCTCCAAACTGAGGACTCTCAGTCAAGCACCCTACAAATTCAACGAGCCCCCCATTTTCCAGCAAGTCATCGCAGTGCCCCTTGCAGGGCTGCACGCCGACCTCTCCCTCCCTCGCACCCAGGTCCTGAGAGTCCCGTGCAGCCTTCCCCACTTCTTCCCATTTTCAACACTTGTCATTTTTACTGTCATTTCCCTTGACTTCTGGAAGCTATTTTCAAGTATTATGAAATGAAGGTTTTCTTTTTTCCCATCCCTGAAAGATTTTCAGGTTTCTTTCTCTCTTGAAAAAAAACCCCTAACCTTTAATCGAAAGCAATATTTTTTGTCAACGCATTTCTCTGCGTAGCAGACCGCTCCTCCCACGGGGCTGGATGATACTTCTCCAGTCAGGGTCCTGAAGGCTCTCTAAAAGGAAAATTGTGACTCTTAAAGGGAGGTGAGACCTGTCCAGCTGGCCGTGCCGTCAGTCCTCCGGGTCCTCACGCCTGGATCACCGGGTAAGACCCTGCCTAGCAGTAGGGTTTTCCAGTGAAGGACTTAAGGACTTTCCCTCCCTGTGCCCACAGAAAACAAATTGTCTTTTATTATGTTTCCAATTACTGGTTTTCAGCTGTTTGATTTTCGCTTTTATTTGCTGGAGGGGTCGAGGGCCATCCTCGCCCAGGTTTGGGATGTGGACAATGCAGTGAGTTGTTAGCTCGAATGGCTGCGCTGTGTAACGCTTTGGCTGACTTTTGGATGGCTTAAAACACTTTGGTTTTGTTCATAGCCACTCCTTCAGCACCCGGCTGGGGACCTGACCTCAGGCTATGGGCATCTCTTCCGCATCTCACCAGCCTGGACAGGATCCTCTTAGAATATTTCATCCCCTTCCTTTGAAAACCAAAAAAGATAAGGAACTGGGGATAAGGAGCTGGGTAGTTGAGAAGACCCAGGGTGCATTTGGTGTCTCAGGACACCTCGGGCGTTGCTGGTGGCTGATCACATGAAGGGGTCTGCATTCTTTCATGGTATTTTGCTGTTTACTGAAAAAATGTGTACGGGTCACTGGCATCCCACATCGTATGTGTAATCTTTTGCAAACCTTCCTAAAGGCCTTTGCTGTGCAGCGTTTTATATTTCTTCTTAAGGTTCTTGGAGGAAATGGGAAACCTCTAACATTTCAGATGCTTTAAAAATGCACTCGGGACCGCGCAGATTATAACCTTAACATTTCCTTCCTGTGAAAAGTTTCTTCTTTTTTAGCATTCAGTGAAGCTACTCAGAGAATGGGACACAGGGAAACGTAGATACGTGCTCCAGATTAGCGGCTGGTGCAATGCAAACACACCACAGAGGAAGTCCTGGCGGGGTCAGGTTCCCTCCGCAGATTCTATCTTCCCGGTGGGTTGCTCAGCACCGTAACTCGATCTTATTTAAGAGCTCCCTTCAAACCGAGGTGATGCTGTTTTCCAAAGCATTAACAAGTTGAAGCTAATTACATCCTTATTTCACTCAATAGCCAGAACATTGCACATATGTTTCAGGAAATGGCATGGCCTGATTTGCAAACACAGCTCCACATGTGCAGTGCCCGTGAAAGCAATTTCATAAACATTTCTTTGGTGCTTCCAGCTCACTGCCCGGATCTTCAGCAGGGCTCGGTGCAAAGATGCTACCACAAAACTACCCTGAGTGTTGCTCTCCTCCAGGAAAGCCAAGCAGTCCTAGACATCTGTCTCGTGGATAACGGGTCTCTTTAGAGAGCTTTGAGACCAGCAGCCCAGGAGAGGTTTGAAGTGGAGCCTGACTGGAGAGTATCTGCCAGTGAGGGGGGAAGAGAGCTCAGAACAGCAGCCTGGGCGTGGGAGTGGAGAGGGACCATTTCACAGCTGGATGTTGTCCTCTGGGGTACAGAGAGGAGACGTGCAGCAACCCACATGATGCTGTTGGGCAGGAGGAATGTGGTGGTGGAGGAACAGGGGAGAGCCGTGAGCTACACAAAATGAAGCCGCTGTCTTTAGCACCAGGGCTGTAGATTTGCTATCCCTGAGCTCGATAAAGAGACTGATACCAACAAAAGGATGCACGAAGCATCTCTAGAAGCCTGAACTCCTGTTAGGACCTGTCATAGCCCCCTGGTCAGGACGGCAGTGTATGATTCAAACAGTTTCTTGCCCAGAAGATCCAGTTGACACCTAAACCAGATCTCAACAGCAAGTGGTCTGAATGGCCATCTCTTCTTCTCACACCGTACTGGATGCTGGCAGCTCTGGGTAACACGTCGTGTGACTTGGCCATCACGGTCCTGAACTTGGGCCTTAGCCCGTGTGGTGTGAACCTGGCACAGAACTGTAAAATCTGGACAGCCTGCTTCATGACACGAAGGCTTACAGCTGTGTGATGGAGTACATGCTCTGGGAAGGACGGTGGCGTCTCGCGCAGGCGGCCTTCTCGGGGCAAGTCCCCTGCCAGCGCCATTTCCTGAGAGGGAGAGGAAGGCAGGTGTGGGGTGAGTTTACAGCTCTGCGTAACAGTGGATCAGAAAAATGATCTGTTGTCCCATCTCCAGGCAGTTCTGATGATCAGGAGGACGGATCGCTTTGTGCTCTCAATATTGGTCCTACCGACCTGAACGCCGCGTGTTTCAGCTTCGGTGTTTGTGCCCTGGTGGGATTTGGGCAGGCACCCACCACACGCCTCGCCTCGCTGGGGGATAGGGTGCTGGTGAGATACGTTGCATCCTCCTCTTCCTTCTCCTCTTCCTCCTCCTCATGGTGAGGCTGCAGGCTCCAGGAGTTCGGAGCTGGGATTGCTTCACAGCTACCTTCAGTGCTGCAGTCAGTAGAGGTACAGGTTACCCCCCACTAGAAACATAACCAAATGTAATCAATTAAATAATATTCCCTTTCTCCCTCCCAAGCATTCTCTTACCAAAAAAGTCACTGCCTTAAAAAAAAACTTTAAAATTCAAATCAGCTGCTCCCTCCGAGCAAAGCTGGTGCTTATTGCCTGGCCAAGGATGGCAAAATTCTTCCTTTTGTTTTAATCAACACGAAAAACACCCTTACCTTACCCACCGGCTCAGCCTCCCATCCGTGACAGCCCCCTTCCCTTTCCCAAACAGGCAACAGATTTCAATTTAGCTTGGAGTGAGGGAATCTCAACTGGGTTATTAAATTTCACACACTAATTGACACGCCTGCCGTAAAATATAACTTGCACAAACACAATTTATACTAATGACAGAGGGGTGAAGCTTTCTGCTTCCAGCGCCCCTCTCCCCCAGCTCCCGGGGGAGCCCGGCTTAATTGCACCTCCAGCGCAGGGGCGGTGAGCAGGGGTGGGAGGTTAAAGACAAATAAATACTGAGACGCTGATGGGATGTTTCCTGTTTCGGCGGCGAGGGGCGTGCAAGCGATGGGGTGTGCAGCTTTCGGAGCGCGCTCCTCTCCCCAGCGCCGCTGGATGCGCACCATCGCACCTCCCCAGGCACGCCATGCTCCCACTTCATAAATCCTTGCTGGCAGCAGATTAACCTCAGCCGGGTCCCCCGGCACGACTTCACGCCGATGTTTCACAGAAAGGTTTCCTCAGGCCTCTTTGGAGATCTCATTTCGGCGGGACGGGCAGGCTGGCAGCTGCCCATCACCATTTGACCGCTCATCCTTCACCTCCTGTTCTGTGGGGAAAACCCTGCGGCGAACAAATTTGCTCTCGGGAGTTCCCTCCCCGCTCCATCGCAGGGCTTCAGACACAAAGCTCACAGCGCCGTTTTCCTCCAGTTTCCCCCGTGGCAGCTAACTGGATAGAAGCGGTTGGACGGAGTGGCTCGCAGTGACCCGTGCCGGCAGGCGGCCGGACCAAGAGGGCAAGGGCAGATGCCAACGAGGCTCCGGGGAGCAGCAGTGCTGGCTCGGCTGCTTCCCTAAACTCGCTTTCCCCACAAAAGTTAAAGCATAGCACCCACCCTCCTTTTTTTTTTTATTAATTTATTTCTTCTGGAAGACGTTTTTAGGTAATTGATGGCAGACTCTTAGCAATGCCTAGCAGTTCAGCTGATTCTGTGCTGTAGTTTCCCTGACAATTTAAAATAGACACTCTTTTTAAAAAAAAAATCATATAAATAAATTTAAAATTCAACTTTTTCCAAACTTGCACTTGTTCTCATATTTCAAACTCCACTCTCCAGGCTCAGGGTCCTGCTGGACAACACGGCATGGAGCTGGCATCCCTAGTAAAGAGGTGCCGTTAGAGTAAGGCCGTATCCGGGGAGAGATGGGGCTGCACAGCCGATTTTAGACAGCTCATGCAGCTGCATAGCTGGGCTATAATAGCCTGGAGCATGACATCTTTGCCTAAGCCATACCATCTTTCTGAAGCAAAAATCAAGGCCCTCGCAGAGCCACGGTCCAATTAGCTGTGCCTGAATCACAACGTCCGAATTCCAAATGTGTTGCCTGTGACGGAAAAATATGGATCATTTCCTTAAGTGTCTTTCTGCTGCATGTCTTCTCAGGCAAAGACCTTTCTGAGTATACACAGAAATAAACAGCAGTTTGGAGGGCCAGGGGAGGTATAGGCATACCTCCACACTCCTCATGCCTGCTTATCCTGATCTTTGAGGAAAAGAAGCCAGGACTTTATGGGGGAGAAATAATCCAAAATACCCAGGCTGGACCTAGCAATGATTTACACCTGCAACTTGAACTCAAGAGGAGAAATGTCGGGGTTCTCCATGCCGTGAGGCAATACTCAGCATCCCAGGGACACAAACCTGTTGGAGGATAAAAATGTCACTGTTCCTGGTCACAGCCACCAAGCTGGGGCTGGTCCAGTAGCAAGCTCGAAGCTCAGCTGGGCACTGGGTCCTTCCTGGCCAGGGCATGGCTCTGTTTTCTGGAGGGAGCGACTGAATTCAGCCAGACATCATCCCTTTTGCCCACCCTGGGAGAAGGCAAGGCTCAGACCCTGCTGCCTCAGCCACTCATTAATGCAGAGCATGGGTTTCATTACAGTGACTGCCCAATCCTGTTATTAATGAGGCATAAATCTCTGCATTAGTCGCTCTCGATCTTGGGGTCACAACCCCTGGAAGAGGTCAGCAGCGGACGCCCAGCCCAGGTCATGGCCCTCAACCCATTACCTGTCCTGTTAGCTGGGGCTGCAGAGGTGGGCTGGGGCTGGAGATCCCCCTTACACCCATCTCCTGCTTTTCCTCACTCATTACCGTGCTGGAGGTTTTTAGACTTTTCCAGGTACGACTGCAGTGCTGGGGTCCCAACACCAGAGTGCTGAGCAGGGTTTCAGGGGTGGCTACACAGGATTAGTCTGGTCATTGTCACCAAAATCATACCTCCTACCCCCCAAACCTCACCTCCTGCAGCGCCCCAGAAGAATGGAGATTAATACAAACACAGAGAGGCACCAGGCACCCACCATCAGCCCGCTTCTTCCTCTTGCTTTTCCCTCCACCTGCCGCCTTCCCTGTTGCTCTTCCCTGTTGCTCTGAACCCAGCACTGGATCGAGTTATTTGATGTTCCCCACAGACGTTATTACCGGAGAAGGCAGCAAACAGCTACTGAACTTCATGGGCTGCTCATATTCCCCCTCAGCCATGCTCCCTCCCAGGCTGAAGACCCCCAGCTGCCTGCACAGCCCGGCTCACCCCTTGCAGCCCCTGCTAGCTCACATCTCTGCTCGTTCCATACGCCGGTGCCTGTTTGCCGACAGCACAGACCAGCCCAAGGAGGCGGCTGCGCTGTAGCCCTTTAGAGGGGAGAATATCCAGGGCTAGAAAAGCCCTGTCTCCTGCTGCATCACCTCTGAATTTCATCCAGCGGGTCGCTCTGGGTGTGCTGGATCACCGGCCACGCCGGTGGCTATCCCGGAGAGCAAACAAGGACACGTGCAATAGCCACGCTGAGTTACTAGATCACAGCTTCGACCGGCTCCACTGCCCCGAGAGGCTGCAGCCCCCCCGTTAGCACGGCTGCTCCGGGGCATGGCTGCTCGCACCGAGCACGAAAGCTCCACACCACACCGACTCCGCTTTGTCTCTGCAGGGTTTGGGTTTTTTTTTTCTGACACCCAGTGGGGGAGGAAGGGTTGAGGGACCAGGTGGCATCCATCCAAAATCAGCGGGCATTTCATTTTTGTCTTTATGGGCATTTTGTCAAGCATAACTGCAGCCAGTGACTCTACAAACAGTAATTAACCACAAGCTGTGGGCAGCGGTGGAGCGCTTGCCCCCTAACCTGCTGGTACACGGGAAATCTGAGATGCTGCTAATAGGTCTGCAGCAGCTGAGTCCATTTCTGGCCCAAATCTGTTTGATATGGCTCTCGGATAACGCTGTTGATTATTTTCCTGAGCACTCACCCGACGCTTCCCGTTGTGTGAGTCTTGACTGCAGGCACAAACAAACAGAAAGGCAGGCGGGGAGCTGGTGAAACGGATAGCCCATCTCGTCAGCAGGCACTGGAGGCAACTGGAAATGCAACTATGAAGCAGCAGAATTAATGACCTAAAAATGCAAGGCAAGCTGACAGTCCTGATTAAGATGGGGAGTGACAGTCTGGAGGTCCCTGGATTGCCCACTCCATTTCCTCAGGGCTTGTGAAATATGGAGGTGGGGGGTGGGGGTGGGGTGGGCATCCCTCCTGCCTTCCAGGTGGCCAGATGGGAGAGCACGGGGCTCCCCCGGATCAATTGGGCATCCCAGCCTTGTCCTGCAGCAGCTGCTCTGAGGAAGGAGAGGCAGGACCGGGTGGTTACAGCAATAACCATCTCCCCTCCCCGCTCCGTCCACAGGGAATTTTCCTCCTTCCTCCCCAGGAGGGAATTTTTGATTCGTGGCCCAAAGCAAGAGCATCCAGCACCCTCTCCAAAGAGGTTGTCTTCTGAGTCGCCCCTCTTTTGTAACTCTGGGTGCTCAAGTTACTCCTATAAAGGGACCATCTGAGCGCATCACAGCGCTTTTGGTCATACCTTGTAGCAGCGAGTACCACAGGGAACCTATTCCCTGGGGAAGTGTCTGAGCACTCTCCAAATTCAGGCTCTCGATCTGGGTGTCCCTGTGCTGGAGGGAGCTCTGGAGCCAAAGAAGGGTGTTCCACTGGTGGGGATTGCTGGGTTGTGGAGCATCTTAGCCGGACCCCTCGTGGCCCGCAGTCACGGTGTGCTGGTGCCCAAGGTGGATCTGAACGGATGCTCTGACCTTGCCCAAGTCTCTTGGAGGCTCTCACCCTTCAGGCCTGCCCCTGCCCCAGCAGAGCTGCCAGCAGCATCACGTACCGGGGCTCAGGATCGCTCCCAGGAGGGGGATGCTTGGCGTTTCTTCGTGACAGTTAAATATGTTGTCTGTGCTGGCCCTTTTAAATACCTTTTTCAAGGTTGCGTTTCCAGGGATTACCCTCCGGAGCTGACAGACAGACAGGTCTGTCGGTTTGTCTGCTTAGCACTCTATCTTCTCTGCAAATGCCCTTGCTCTGGAGCGTGTGAGCCAAGGATTAAACGCACAGAAAGAAACAATTCACTGCGACTTGCCCTGTAAAGTCTTTTGAAAGTGCAGTTATGGCTCTTACATGTTAACACCGTATAATGCCTGTCTTTGGCGTATCTTTGCACTAAAGTGATGACATGGCTCTATTGTGAGCGACTGCCACAGAAGCTCCCGAACCTACAGTATTGTAACGGCACTTAATCTGCTTCCCAAGTGCCTGAGATTTTCACACAGGCTTTGTCCACAGCCTTCCTCGGGGATCGCTGAGCGCTCACACTAAGGCGAGGACCTTTTGAAGAGAAAGGATGAAACCGTCAGGTCTACCCCCAGCTGTGCGAGGCCTGGGAAACCGCCCGCTCTCCCTCGGCCGCCACAATGCCGTGCCTGCCTCGCTCCCTGCCACGCTACCTGTCCTTCTCCCACCCTCAAGGACAACCGCAAAGTTGCTTATCGGCCTGTAAATCAGCCGTGGCAATAAAAACGCTGGCATCCGGAGCGATAGCTTTTGTACTAATGTACTACTTTGCAATTGCTGTGCATATCCAACACATTAATGACACAAATTCATTACAATAAATGAAGACACTGACTGGCCGGGGGCCAGAGTCGACTAAGGACAAAAAAAAAAAAAAAAAAGGAAAGAAGAAAAAAGTTGCTTTTGCTCCTGCCAGTTGGCAGGTTTGCGATGTGCAGTTGGATGTGCTGGATTTAGAGTGCTTTTGGCGAGCGATGGGAAGAAGTGGCTGCTAAATATAGAAGTAATGGTGCCAGAGGTGTGGGGAGTGGAAAGGGAGGCTGATTCCCCGGTGGACGTGATTTCCGGGTGAAATGAAGGAGGCAAATGGCTTCATCAACAGAGTGATGGATTATGTAAACCAGCTCTCAGCTCGCAGGTAAGAAAAGCTGTCTCCTGATGTGAAGGACTCATCGCAGCCTGCAGAGGCGGGATTTTCTCGGTCTATCGATTGATCTATTACTCCCTTTATTTGCCTCTCTACTTTTGGATCCATCTCTCCACTTACTGCTCTAGCTGTGCCTCTGTCACTCCGCGTGCCACCCTTTCCATTGGTGGTCTATTGATCTATGGATTGACAGTGGATACAGAAACTATTGAACCCCTCAGATATACTTTATTGTGAGAGGTTTAAAAATCTTTATGTTTAGCGAAGGAAGTGCAGTGCAATATGTACCAGATCAAAGACAAGACACTCATATCAGAGGACTGTTTAATTTAGTAACAAGAGCCAATGCCTTCTAATTAAAATTAGAGCTATTCAAATGAGAAATAAGGCACAAATTTTTCAGAATGAGGAAAATGAACCATTGGAACAAACAATCAAGTGAACTGTTGGATTCTGTTGCTTGCAAACAGACCCTTCGTAATTCTGGAAGGGAAAGTACCATTAGTAAAGCTGAAATAGCTCTCTATTTTACGACCCTTGTTCTACCAGGGTCATATAAGGTGATACGACCTTCTGGACATGTGCTCTGCAGTCAGCTGGAAGTGAACTGGTGCATCCAGCCTGCCAGCCCATCCATCTACAGAGCATCAGTCCAAATCAAGTCTTGGAAATCAGGAGAGACTCTGGTCTGGAAATGCTTGGTTTGGACTTGGGGCTGGACAAAACAGACCCAGCTGCTGCTGCTCCTTCCTTTCTTTAGAAGTGTGGGGCATGGAGGGTGCAGTGTGGTGACAGGAGGGCTCACCCACCCGTGCTGCTCAAGCTAGCAAATGACTTCATGCTGACGAGAGAGGAAAACAAAATTAAGACTTCAGGAGGGACATAAGCCAGCATTTTCAGAAGGAACTACTCAGGTGAGCAAAACTCCTACTCCTGATTTTGCATCAGAAAATGTCTCTACACACTCGGTGAGACAGCAGAAATGTTCAGTTCTGCAGCTTCAGGTTTGGAATGGTATGCAGATGGATGACAGAGGCGGGGAGATCACCGAACCTGTCCTCAGCCCACCTCCTCCTCCTGGGCCAGCAGCTGCCTGAGGTGTGACCACGTCAGCTGCAGGGCTCTGAGCTCTCTCTGCCCTCACTGTGGGTGCGCCCGGGGTCCTCACAGCAAAGCTTCCTCTCTTCAGGTGATGAACCGCCCTCCAGCACGCTGTGACAGCAGTCAGGGGTGTTGAACGTTTCTGAGCTGCAGGACAGCGGAGGCTGAGGAAAGAGAAGACAAAAGTCATCTCTAAGGGCACTAGGCAGACTTGCCATGCCACGAAGGGAGGTTATCCCCATGCGGGCTTCCAAATTCCAGCACGTCTCAAAGTTCTTTCGCAGCTCTCCGTTTTTTACTATGCACATAGGAGTCAAACTCCTTGGCTGGTTTTGTTAGGAAACACCTTTTTTTACCACCTCCCGATGGCAGAAACTTTACTTTTGCCATGGGGAACATAAATAAAGGGTCCCGCAGTAGGGCAGATGTTGAGCTGTTTCCTGACACAGCTCTGCTGGGGCTCCCAGGCACCCATTCATTTAAATACTGCAAGGCGAGAGCAGTTGTAGGAGACAGAAAGTTTCTGTTCAGACCAACAAGGCAATTGAAGCCCTTCCCCGCACAAAACCCCAGCGCGCATTCACGCTTCACAGAGTTTGCTAGAAATTTAGTAGCAAATTCAGCTAGACTGAAGGTTGATTAAAGCTCCTGGATAATTACTCGTTTAGCTGCAGAGCGTGTGCTCAAGGAGAAGCGCTGCAAAGCTTTCTAAAGCCTGGAAAGGCCAGTGCCTCAGCCAGGGCTGCCAAGGGAACGGATGTGCCAAGTGGAGCAGGGTAATGATATCAGTAACAGTCATTATGCGGAGGGGGAAGCAAACACTTACCCAACACAACTGCAAATCCGCTACAGCCTGGTGCAACTGCAGCTCTGCGCCTCTAACCCGAGCCTGGCTGCGGCTGAACTTCCAAGCGGACTCTTTCTCAGCCCCGGTGTTTAAGTTTACCCTTCCCTCCTCCCTCGTCTCTTGGTTATTTAGCCAAGGGTTTACCGGCCATGGAGTGAGCCGGGGGCTAGTTGGAGGCAGTGACAACCTGTCACTCTGCGTGAGGCGAGCAGCCGTCCCCGGGTGTTTAGAAAATAAACCGCTCACCCGCACAGGGTGGGTTGAGAGCTGGGACGCTAAGAAAAACTCTGGGGTGACAGCCAGAATGCTGAGAAATACTCATGAGCAGCAGGGATGGGGGCCAGGCTGAGCGCTTCTGCTGCCCTTTGCTGGAGGCTGGATCTGCTCTGACCTGGGACCAAGCCCTTGGAAGGGCAATGCTAAATGCAGGGTTAATTTAGTGAGGAAACAACCTTCTCTGCACCCCCTGGGACCCCACAGCTAACTTCACACAGGTTGGGCAGGGATGCTGAGGTGACAGCGAGCATTCAGGTCCTACAAGTTGGGCTCAAACCAAGGGCTCCCCAAGGAGCAAAGCTCAGGCTGAGGCTTCAGGATCTCAACAAGGAAACCGAGTGAGGAGGGGCACAGCCCAGACTGGCTCCAGTAGGGATTCTGACTCCATTTACACGCCATTATTTTACAAATAGCTTCTGATGTGGGGTGCAAAGCATCACTTACCTGCACCACTAAGGTGATGCACTCCTAAACTAGTGCCCACGCCAACAGTTCACGCATCTGCCATGATTCAGTGCTTTGGTTCCCCAATGTGTCGGCAAAACACAAACCATCTGGCTGCTGACAGCCCCCTCGCACCTTACCCTCCCAAAAAAGAAACCCATGGGGCACACAGGCAGCCCTCCCAAAGGAAGAACTGCCCCGGCAGTGTGGGATTAGATGGGTGGAGTAATTTTCCCAGGCACCGTGTCATTATCTATAATTTCCAGGCCACCACAAATAGCACTTAGGGTCAGTTCTCTCCTATTAGAGTGGAGCCGGGGGGTGCTGGGGGCTAAGCCAAGCATCAGGCCATGCTACAGACCTCAGGAGGGGCTGGCTCTATTATCACAAAAATTGCAGGCTTTCAGAAGCTGTCTCGTGAAAGGCCCCTAAATACACTCGACTCTAAGTGGGCAGTTAAAAAATTCAATCTGTCACCCGGACATGCTTGTTTGTATTATGTGAATTTGTGTGTAAGTTTGTCCACTCCTTAAGTCCTTTTGTCTAAAAGTCAAACACAAGAGTCAGTTTTGACATCGTATGTTGAGCTGAGCCCTGTTATTTAATGTCTCTCCCTCCTTTTGCTAAGCTCAACCTCTCTCTACCTGATGAGGTCTTTAATGCCATGTCCAACGCACCAGGATGAAAATGCCACTAGAGTAAAAAGAGATGAAATTTCTGGTTGTAGAAAACCTACCTAAACATCATTACCTGCTAAGATAATTGGCTCCATTAGGTAATTCTGCTCCATTCATGGCCCGTTATTTTAAGAATAGCTCCTGATGCACAGAGCAAAGTGTCCTTTACCTCTGCTACTGAGGTGAGGCTTAAAAACACTGTGGATGAGACAACGGAGTGAATATGCAGTGATTTGGGAGTGCAGGGAGCAAGTCCTTGTGCTGATGGGTTTTTTTTCTGCTAAAACCTGTGGGTAGTTTCAGAGCTGGAAAAGATAACCTCTTGTCAGTGCATGAATCCTTTTTGGAGGGTTTCAGCTCCTTTCCTTGACTCTAGGAAGCTGGGAGAGTTCAAGATAGAAGTAATGTATATGCTTGTGAGCTGCTCTATACGAGGGGGCTGCAGAACAGGCTGCGGGATGCTCACACGGGAGGAGGAAGGTGAGCCCCCAGCAGAGCCTCAGCTTTGGCTGGTCATTCGATTCAGCCACTTTTTGGGGGGCAAGCCTACAACAGGGGTGGAAGCTTTCCCTGGGAAGAGGGAAAGCCCAGCCAGGGAAGCTGTTGCTATCAGCCAAGCTGTGGTGATTGAACTTTACTAACGACTGGGTTTTCCTTTCCAGCCCTTACTGGAGGCTTCTCACTGAGCTTCCCTCGGACCCGGGTTTAGGCGTCCTGCGGAATAAAGGCAGCCTTCCCCTGGTGTAATGAGTGTTTACCCGGGGGTGCTGATACTGCCAGAGTCTGTCACTGCAGGATCAAAACCAGAACCGTGCGGCCTCTGATAAAAGGCCAGATGTGCCACTTTAATTAATGCAATTTGCTAAACACTGGAACAATTAAGTGCAACGCGATAGTGCAATAATCTCTGGGGCCAGGAAGTGCCGTCCCCAAGGCATCCCCAGCTGTTCCAGCTTTCTCTTCTATTCTGCCATCTTCATCAAATGGGAAACCGAAAGGATTTGCAGGGGAGCTGCAACATCAGATGAAGGCGGCTGAAGGCTGCCGGCGAACCCAGGGGGAGCGTGAGGGACCGTGCACCTGCAGGTGGTTTGGATGGGGATCTGCTACGTGACTGGTGACGGTTCAGCTACACCCAGAGGCACAAGTACACATACAACCAGCACAAAGAGCCCCTCAAGAACACCAAGAGACGCAGACAAACAAGTGTCCAGGAGCTGAGACCATCACACACCCCAGACAGAGCAAACAGGCACCCAGGGTGTTGCATAGACACCCTGTAACACCTTCCCACAGACCTCCACCACTGGCCGGGCATCGACCCTGGGCTGCGCTCACCCCTTCACCCCTTCCCCTCCCCAGCCCAAAGGCACGGGCTCAGCCCTGGGCACGGTAGTTTGGGCACGTACCCTGTTACGTCGGTGTAAGTTCACGCAAGACACAGAAAAGCTCCGAAGTTTCTCTTGTAGACACATAAATCCCCTGGGGCTTCTCTACTTCAGAACTGGAGGAAGCAAAAAAGAAACACAATAATGAGGGAAAAACGAAGAAGTTTCTTTAAAAGCCCACAGGTTTCAGGGAAAGTGATGGGAAATTAGAGCTGTGTGATAGATGGGCTAATTTCCCTAACTGACAACCCAGACAGCTCTGTGCAAAAAAAATAGAGTGTTTGGGTTTGATTTGTGTTCCCCCGCTCCCCGCCACACGCAAACCTAGAGTAGTGTGTGTGTGCACTTTGAGTAGGGAAGACGTTGCTTTTACGTCGCCATGTACACGCATCTCCCAACCATCCACTAGCAAAACTGTCTGAAAAAGGGAAAATGCAATTAGAAAAAGTATTTTGATCGAACTTCTCATTTTTTCCCAGTTTACACCGTTTTCCGCCTCTCCCTGAATGCCCACACCAACCGCTTATCAAACAGGTTCACTCCATTTCACAGGGAAGATCTTCCATGTCAGAAAAGCAAATTGTGGTGGGGAAAATAGCGGGGGAAATGGTGCAAAAATAGTTTCTCCCTAAATTTCAGAATAGCCACAGGGCCAGCACCTCTGGAGCGAGGCAGCTGTGTCTGGCACCACCAAGGACTTAGCTGATTTGGAGAAGCAACGTGAAAACGTGGTCAGGCTCTGCAGGGCTGTGCCACAGCTCCAGGACCTGGGGTCGAGCCGTGCCCGTTCGCGTCCTGCCTCTGCTGCCGTGGGAGCAGGAAGGTCAGCAGCAGACCTAGATGGTATTTCTAAGGCGACAGATTTTTTTACACCCTTCCCGTAAAAAGCAAAATCTGCTCAACTAAAATGTCTTGCAAATTTATGTTGCAGGAACTTCATGAGAATATACGGGTTAGAGATCCCTTTCCTTCTCCCTGCACACGTCCTCTGTGCTCTCAAGCAATATAGTGCTTTTCAGGGCTGAGTTTTCAGTGTGACATGATACACTTTTTCAGTTCAAACCAGAATCCCATTTCCAAATTCACTTCAGTCCAGTTAAACAAGACCCGACTCCATGCACCTGGGTGTCCTAAATAAAACGGAACATTTTGCATGCCCTGAACAACTTCTTTTTCCCAGGAAACTGTGGAAAGAAAAAAAAATCTGTTCCTTTTTATAGGATGAGGACACCATTTCACTGACTCCAGCATAATCCAAAGAGTGTCTCAGCCTGTAGCAGATGGAGCAGAGAGGAGTCTTGCCCACCCTTGCAGGATTGCCATCAACACAGAACCCAGCCCAGCCCAAAAGCAAGAAAGTTCTGGATTTGTGGCACTTATTTAGAAAAATACCTACACTTTGTGGGTTTTTTTGTTTGTTTTGGTTTGGTTTGGTTTAATCTTTTTTGCTGCATTTTTAAGCTGAAGGCAATTAAAAAGCATCACAGTGAAGATAGGAGGGAGCATTGTCCTCTCCCTGCTCAGAGAGGGGAAAGTTCTTGTTAACTTAAATGAGTCTGACAACCTTTAAATATAAACAGCTGATTGGAACTGCTGAGGAATCGTAAAAAAAAAAAAGGGGGGGAGAGAAAAAAGGGAGTTCCTGAGAAGCTCAGCAGAGGAATGTCGGCCCTGTCAGCACTTCTATCCCAGTACAAATGAGGAGGACAAAGGGGCATAATCAGGTCTTGGGAAGCAGCATGGGCTGGCTGGCGAGGAAGAAGCAGAACAGCACCAAGACAGAACATTTCATGCAAAAATCACAATGGCTGTGGCTGACACTCACCTGCAGAGCACAACTACAGCCATCCTCGGAGAGCAGCACCCTGCGAAGAGGCTGGCGATGAGCTGGATGACCTGCCCTGTGGTCCTGCCTTGCCTGTGGAGAAGACCTGTCACACCACACCAGAGAGGATGGAAGCACTAGGTGATGAGTGATTTGGGGCGTATCTGTGGTCACCCCTGTCGGAAGGTGACCTGTGAAGATTATACGTCACTCAGGTCCTGCTTCATGTCAAGGGCCTTGGCATGGCCCCAGGTCAGTGTTAAGGAAAAACAGCCGAGTTCATGGAAGCAGCAGTGTCTGGTTGGCGGCATCTAGACCTTAGGTGAGGCAGTGGCTCCCAGCCTGGCTGGAGTCTGCGTTGTGGCCTTTTCCCAGCCCGCTTCCCGAAGTACAGAGGATTACTCTGATGTGATCCTTTGGAATAATTGGATATAATAATTGGACATTTAATTGGGACGTTTAGATTCATGTCCCTGTCCCGTGCACAATGGCATGAGACTGGCATAAAAGCCTCTGTATTAGGTGCAGATTCGGGGAGAGGCAAGGCTGTACCGTAGCCCTCTAACTGCTCAGAAATGGGCTCTTTTGGGGTGAAAACATGTCCTTGAATTCTGAGTGGCATGCTGGAGGCTGGGATTTATGATGAACGATCCGATAAATCAAGCTGGATGGTGACTGTCACTTTATTACAGATGTGATAGAGGTCTTACTGATTCCCCAGTCCAGAGGGGACCATCCAGCTTGACCATCCCCTTCAGGGTTCAAAGGCTGGGTTGTCCTTCCCCATCTCCCAGGAATGTCCACAGGGGACAGCTCCAGAAGCCATCTAGCCTGCTGGTTTGGAGTCCCTCCAGGAGAAGGAGCTTTGGAAGGAAAAACAGGGGCATGTCTAGCCATGGGCAGATGTGCCCTCAGAGAGCCTGTTGGACTGAATTTTTAGGAGGACCTGGCTGGAGGAGAGCCTTGCTTCTAGCTTCACAGCAGGGCTGGCCTTCAAAGAAGACCAAAGTACCTCTCTAGATGCCAAGAAATAGAGCCTTGATTCTACCAACGGCAAACAAGGGTCTGTGGAGCCAACAGCAGGGGCTAAGCAGAGGGGCTGGGGTACCAGGGAAGATTTAGGAACTGGAATGCCTCTGAAACACCTCAGTCCTCTTTTGGATGTGGCTTTAAGCACCTTTTAAAATAGGAGGTAAGCTCCTAGGCCACTCAGTTACATTAAAAGGACCTTTCGGACCAGAATGACTGTTTTGCTGACGGTGCATGTCTGCCTTGTGAAGAAAAGGCGCACATCTGTGTGTGCGAACGCACGAGTGTATTCACGTGTGTGTTCTGCTGCGTGACTCAAGAGCCACACGGCCAGGCTGACTTTGCAAGTCTAAACCTGCAAATCCTTTCCTACACCACCACACTAGTTTCAGGGAAATGCTACCTTTCAAGTAAGGTTAGGAAATGAAAAGAAATTAACATTCTACTCAGCAAGATTAATTAATTAGCTAATGCATACATCACTTAGGAATGGCAAAGCCCGAGATAACTTTTTATGTCCGAGGAAATATGGTCTGAAGTGGTTCAATTGCAGCCCAGTAAAACTAACACTCATTAGGAAGCTGACTGGGAGAGCCAGGTGCAGCGAGGGAAGCGGCACCAGTGGAACCAGTGGAACAAAAAAGCTGCCACCTCCGAGATGAAGGACGTCAGGTTAAAAGATCATAAAAGACGGGAGTCCATAAAGTTTCCGAGTTCTGAAGACATGTCTTAAAAGTTAATATCGTGCAGTATCAGAGCCATAACAACGAGTCACTTAGAGCCATTTAGGAGTCATTGAGTCACCCTCGCTCCGCACACACGACAGTCCTTTAATGCCTCGGGTATGCTCCTCTTATCGAAGGGAGATTTACGGGAATATTATTGCGTCTTAAGGAAATGCCAATCAATTATTTTAACACTAATTTCTGCCATTTTAATAACTCTCCCAAGACACAGACTGACCGTCTTTAACGGCGTAGCTGTTAAGCTGCAAGAGATGTCATTTCCCCCTTCGTAATTGGACATTGTGTCAGTCACGCCGTCGATAACAGCTGTATAATACAATTGTAGTTGTATGTTAAATTGCCATGGATTTCATATTATAGCCCTGTGTTATGCCTCTAAACATCCTCTGGAAACCTTTTTACATGCTCTTCTGCACAGAGGACTGGCTTGACATGAAATTCATTGTGTTTCAATTTTAACTAAAGGGAATTAAGTGCTGACATTCCCTTGAAGTATGACAGAGGCTGGGTGCTTCATCGCTTTGAGCTCTGAAAAATCACTCTCCTCTTGAAAACGGATACGTAGCTCTCAATGCTTTTCAATTACAGCTGACTGTTTGTCTTCTCTGGGTTGTTTAAAATGGATTGGTTTCTTCTTTTCAAGCAAACCAATGCATTATATTAAAAACCCCAAAGAAATTACCCTTAGGTGACTTTGAAAATCCAACCCCAAATAGATCACGGTGATTCTTTAGAAGACACCTTGTGTCTCTGCCATATACTTTACCACTTGACTCTGAACAGTATCCATCTATCTACACATTTATCTCGTGCATCAATGGAACAGCTCTTTCCTTAACGACCACTTCTGCACGCTGCCTCCTCCAGCACCCCTTTGCAGCAGGCCCTTTCCTTGTCGTTCATTAACAAATTGATCATGTTCTCCTGGACTGCTGGATTTCATTCCTGGCACCGCTGACCAGATGTAAAGTGACAAGTGGAGTGAATGGTGGCACCTCTCCTCCTCCTAATGTATTAGATGCCCTTCAATGGAAATGCTCTTTAGAGCACAGACAAGCTCTCTACCAACCTCGTGACACTGATGTGTTTTGACTAGGAGACTTGGTAAGAGCCCTCGCCACAGCAGAAGAGTCTGTGCAAGAAAGCCAGGCTGAGACACGGCAGCTGCGGGCTTCAAAACTGAGGTGGTGGCTACATTGCTGCTGAAGTGAGGGACCATCAATGACCGACACTTGTTGCCTTCCTCACACGTGCACGCTCTGCCGCTCTTCTTGCTTGTCCTGCCACTCTAACCTTGGTCTTTGCTGAAATTTAAGGCCAGGGGTTTTCTCCTCCATGGACAGAGGGTACGGATGACTTGCGACATCTTTTCAGGTGGCCTTTCTTATTTTAGGACTGCGTTCATTCTTCTCCAGAACGAGTAACTGCAGTCCATTCTCGCAGGTGAGGATTTCTGGGCCTCTAACCGCATTTACTTGTTGCTTTGAGCTATCCCTTTTGCTCCATCTCTTGTTTTTGAGATGAAGTCCCCCAAACTGGGGACACCCTTGATGGGTACTGAGCAGACTGGAGGCAGGCACCGCCTCTTCGTATAAGGGATACAGCACCTAGCTCAAAAGGGAGCTCAGCCTGGGCTGGATCTTGCTTGTGCCAGTGAACGTCCCAAGCAGAGATGAGTTAGCAAACAGCACCCAAACCTGTAGTGCTCATTTTCAGGAACAAGTCTTGTAGAACTTGGAGAAATGCAATCAAAGCTACGTGGAACTGCGCAGCCAACTGCATTTTACTGATACATGAAATGACCGCAGGAACGAACCTGACAGCTGTTCGCACAGTTGTAGATAAGGTGTCACTGCCTCCCTTCGAACCTGAGGTGTTTTTCTGTGTGCTACATCCAGCAAATAGACTGTGCAAGAACAAGCACAAAGAGAGGGAGAGAAACATCTGCCTTTGGAAGTTGCAGCGCTCTTTGGGCTGGATGCTTTGGGCCATATAAAGTTGTGTAGCTCCGTTAACTTCAAAAGAGGAGCGGGCTGGTTTGCCAGAGCTGAGCATCGGAGCTTTCTGATGGAAAATAATCAGAGAGCGGGAGCTGCAGGCAGAGTTAGACGAGTTTGCTTTTCTAGCTGAGATTTCGCAGAATTCTTTTCAGTCTGAGAAGAATTAAAGCTGGACACCAAGGTCTTTCAAGTCGAAGCTTCCCCATAGCAGAACTGGCAGTGTTTACCTTCTGCAGCCAGCGTGCAGCTTCCCAGCGTTCTCCTATCTGCAAAGCCTTGCGGAACAGCAAAGCGAGGAAGGTGCTTCTGCTCTTCAAAGGGCTTTTTTTCTGCTTGATTCAGTACTTTTAAGACGGTGGTTATAGTGTATCTCCATAGGCACCTTCTGCAGTGTGAGAGTTTGATATTCAAAGGAGAAAGGATGCTGCCTTTCTCAGACTTAATGGTGTAGAAGGCATGGCCAGAGCCTTGGAAAACAGTGACAGTGAAGGAAGGGTAAACAGGTTTTGGAAATTCCTCCCTAATTGTTTTTCTACTCAATCATTCAATATTTTGAAGCTAAAAATATTAAAATCAGAAGAAAAAAAAAAGGATCAGTCTTATAGGGAGTGGAGGAGAGCTGTATGTAACATTTACAATGAGAATTTGGAATTTCAAAACTTTGATGAAATGAAAAGCATGTGAGATACCTTCAACCACCTCTTACAATAGAAAGAACAGTAAAATACTTCCTAAAATAGATGCAGATAGTATCTCATAGATACCGCGACTGTTATTTCAGCACCGAAAATGATTTGGATATGGAGCTTTTCTGCATTTTTCTGGATATAGACTCATCTTTAGAATCCCACTTGAAATCTTGAGCTGGAAGGTCTCCTGGGGTGACCAACCCAAATGTCCTGCTTGCAGAAATAAGAACTGAATTCTGCTTCTGCTGGTCCCCAAGTCTTCAATAAAATGAGAGTATCCATGAAAATATCAAGCCATCCAGAACTTGCCAAACCAGTGGAAATTTCGGCATTTCCCCTCATTTTTAGTGAATTTAGTAGTCCACAGATTTCAGGAAAGCAGGGGACACTTCCAAAGCCTTTCAGCTCTGTGGAGAAATCTGTTCTACTCCTGCCCCAAATCCCGCTGTGCTCCACGAATGGCACATTTGCTGCTAGCCCGAGACCTTTCACGTCTCTCTCTGTTTAATCCGGGGAAGCTGGCAAAGCTCATGGTGTTCTTGAAAAGACATTTCAGTTGCTGGAACATGTCAGGTGGGAAAAGTTCTTTCAGTGCTGGGTGATTCTGCAACATCTCCAGACAAACGGATGGACTCTGTGCAAATGTATTTGTCTGGTTTCCTTTCACTGTTCCTGGATTTGGAATCTCTTTGCTTTCGATGAGTTAATGTATCGTACCAAAGTCATGCCTGGCACTAGTAACATTTCCCTGCAGGGAATGCCAGGCCTTGGACGTTTCCCTCCATCCTCCTCCGTCAGGAGGGTGCTCAGCTGGCAGGACCAAACCTCTGTCTTCGTTGATATAATCAAGACACCACAGTCTTGCTGACATGGCAACACCTGAGATGATTGTTCTCATTTGTGCTATGTTATTAACTTATCCCACCGGCTGGAAATGCTCTGGAGAGCTGTGCACAGACCCGGGTTTTGGTGAAAAACCACGGCTGGGTTGTATGCTCAGCAATTTACCTGCTGACCCAACACCCTTACCAGAGTCCAGCTCATTAATCGTCCTACAAACACTGGAAAGTGTTTTTCCCATTTAAAATGCAGACACAGCCTGCACACAGTCACAACACAGCCATGTTTGCCCCTATCTGCTCAAAAGTCTGGACTCCCATCAGCTGATCCTTTCAGATTCACGGATGAGATGGGCGCACACGGAGGGGAGACACCCCAGTGCAGTCAGCATAGCACGGCGATGAAAAAATGAGACCCTGCTAAGCCCAACTCGCTTTTTTGGCAGCAGTGCCCTGGTTCACCCATGGCACTGACCTGCACTTGTGCTGGTGCAACTGAGAGCAGAATACGGCCAGGGAGAGCAGTGCATGCTCTGCCAAGGGCATCGCTCAACCACCGACCTTGACGTGGCATTTCTCCGTGCTTCGGGAGACAGTCACATGTAAGTATCAGCAATGAATCTCCTTAGTCTTTAACCGAATTAGTGTCAAAGAAATTGGGTTTTGGGGGCTCCCTCCCAAGGTTTGCTACCCCCCCTCACCTCTGCCTTTGTTTTATACATGAAGGGCAGAAACAGGAGACCAGAAAAAAGAGAAGAATTCAACTACTCCCCTTTTCACTCTGATTTCCTTTCTTCCCCACTGTCCTTGTGTCTGGGACACCCTCCTCTTCACTTCTGTTTTACCTTGCCATTTAGCTGTGGGAGGACAGATGCCCTTGGAAAGGATAAACAGGAAGGGCCAGACCTGCCTCTGGCATTAACCACTGCTGTTCCCTGGAGTCAACAGTCCCAAATCCCACCCCGTGTCTGCACACGCAGCCTTCGGGCAGAAGAAAGCCTGAAGCACAGTGAGCTGAAACACCTTCTGATCCCCTCCGACCAGCCTGGCTGCAGACCAGCAGAAAAGCCAAGGGATTTTGTTATGAGAATTTTAATTCAGCTTTCCTGGGACCACAGGAAAGAGCTGTCTCCCTGGGGACAAACAGGAGTCTTTTGGACCTGCTCTCCCAGCGAGAGGGTGGGAGAATTCATAATTAAGCCTCAGCCTCCGCTATTTTCATGACCCCAAACCCACCAAGTCAACAAATGGTCTCCCCTCAGCTTGCCCCAATGCAATACACAGTCCACATAGAGCAGAGTGCTGCTGCTGAGTGCTGGGACCATCCACCATCGAGCCAGGACGAAGGACCATCCTCCCTACAGCCAGGATGAGAATTTTACTTTACAACCTGAAAGAATTCAGATCTGGGCCGGAGAGGTACCAGGTGTGGAGGTCTCTTGAGCAAATACCAGCTTAATGTCTGAAAAATGGTTCTGGTTCACAAAGTTAGGAAAGGTTTCCAGTGAATCTAGGGCAGATTGATGGTTTTGGAGTAAATTTTTGTCCCTGAGCCATTTCAATCAGCAGCTCGTTTGGATTTTTCTTCTTCCAGCTTCAGCTGGAGGTGTTGGCTGACCCCTGTTGCACCAGGTCCCATAAAACAAACATGAAGAGTTGGCTCCTGCTTTGATGTGTGAGCGATCTGAGCTGAGAAGATCCTTTCTTGAGAGGACTCAGAGACTCACCAGCAGGCCTGGGGGCATAAGACACGTCTTACACCACCCCATGTCCAACCCTCTGCGTGGTGCTGCCCTTCCCAAGCTGCCAACAACCGATCAAACCCTCTGGCCTTTGAAAACACAGACAAGCAGCTGGAGAGACTGGGAACCTAGTGGGTCCCCACATTGCTTTTGGATCTAATGGTGACAGAAATGTCCTCCACATTCTAAATGCCACAGCAACTCCTTGATACCTGCAGATGTGACCCAGCTCAGAGAATCATGAGAAAGCAAACGTTTCTGGGCTTGACATATGTGAATGGTGGAAGACCCTGTTGTTCTTGCATGAGGTGACAAAGTGTGTGAGCATCAGCTGTGCGCTGGTGTGTACAGGCACGTTTCCAGTACTGAAGAGTGATCACGAATCTCACGGCATCCATTTAGCACTGCAAAGCAGTGATCTCATACGGAACTTGAGTGGGAAAGTCACCACGTCTGTGTCTGCTATTAACATTTAGAAGGTAATCTCCTCAACACCATAAATGCTAACTACTCTGGCATGCCCTTGACAGGTATAATTGTCTGTAGTCCTGTAAAAAATAATAGCCATCTGGCAGGAAGTACTGACGCTGTGAGAAGAAAAAGAAGATGGGCACCAGCAAGAGACCAAAGGAAGTCCCCCAGCACAGGTTACCTTGGGGCTCTTTGACTGTCTGGCAATCTGCTCAGGTCCCCCTATTCAGCTGTTTTCAATGCCATAGGAGGAGCATCTTTTAGTTTTAGCCTTACAGCCAGCACAAGCCCTATCCGATTTTATTACAGACAAGGAAGCAGAAATACCTCTGCTTCCACTGGAAATACCACTGGAAATACCACTGGAACTGACAAACACGCAAAAAGAGCCTGGTGGAGATCAAACCCAAGGGTTACATAAGAAACCTTGCTCTGTTTCTGAAAGAAGTGTATCGCCCTGCTAATGGTATGCTGTGTATCATCTGGCGCTTGCAAGGAATGACCTGCCTGTTCCTCAGCATCTCTGGCTCTCCTCATCATTACAGCCCTTGCAAAAGTGGCATATTAAGTGCAAAGACCAACAGTCCTGGAAAGGAAACGATCCCCATTATTCACAGAACCAGAGCACTACGGGCAGTTGAATGTACGCTTCTCCCGGGACATCGCTTGGCTTCCACCTTGATCCATGGAGCTCTTTCTTGGGGTAAAGAAGGAATCCAGTTCAGACAGGTTGTTTATTCACTGACCTTTCTGCTAAGACTGCTGAAAAAGCCTGTGGAAATTGTGAGTACTGGTAAAGGAGGAACATTTTCCAGCAGGTGCCAGGCCAAGACTCACTGCACAGCGGTGGCCAACAGTTGGCAGAGAACTGGAGTACCATGCTCAGTATCGCCTGCAGTGAGCATTGGCCTTTGCTGTAACCACCCTACCCGTGGAGGGAGGGCAGAAGGATGTGGAAGGAGGGAAAGCCCTCGGCCAATGCTGTTCCCAGGCTCTGACAGAAACCAGGAACCCTGACAGCTCAGAAACACAGTTTTTATCCAAATTCAATGACCCAAGATACCCAAACAAGTTCAAGCCATCTTCCAAAAGTCATTCACACGTAACAACCCGTTCTCTGACCTTCCCTAATGTTATGATCAGATTTGCACCATGGCAGTGGAGAAAAATGTGTCTCCAAACCGTGAGAAAAGAAATAAGAACTTTTGCATAAAGTAAGACCAGTATCCACAGACTGGTCTGATTTTTGCTGGTGGTTTTACCTTTGCAGCTTTAAAGCAGTGTTGAGATCCCCCATCCCTATGCACTGGCAGCATTTCACCTCCTGGTCCATTTTTGAGGAAAAGGTCTGTTTTCAGGTTTACCTGAAATCTCCTCACGGCTTTTTACACCCCTCAAGGAAACAAAAAAGCACGGTCTCTGTTACAGCAAAGTCTCCTGAGGAAGGACTGACTGCAATTAATGACAACAACAACCACCAGAGCAACGCAGAAGAATTTAGGGAGGAAAAGGGCATGTTTCACTCCTTGCTCATAGAAACGTTGATCTTGCCTTTAACCTCTGGATGAGTGTACACGAGCTACAGATCGAAGACATCTGCTATGAGACAGCTGGATCCTCATGGCTGAGCGACACGTCCACAACCTTCAAACAAAGTCACATCGAAGAGAGGGCGCTGCACCCCATTGCCTGCCTAACTCCTGCCCCGGTGAAGGGGAAATCCAAAATCTCTCTGAAGTGAATGCTCTTTGGCAAACACACCACAGCCAATGCCACGATGCCATCCCAGCACAGAGATGGGCCAGGCTTTAGGGCCACCTCACTCATTAGGTCTATCTTACACAACTGCGTTTATTTTATGGATGCCAACTCACTGCCAGGATCTGAGAATCATTTAATAAATGACAACTGACTTAATTTTACTTTTTTTTTTAATCTGTGAACTAGTTGTTCAGGACCGTCACAAGAAGCAGTTAAACGGCTCAGCCCTTCTCCAGCCTGCCAGCTGATAGGTGGTGCTACAGCTGATCCAGTGTCTCACACTAGAAGTCTCATAGGAGGATTTTCTCCAAAGGATTTACATTTAGCCCTTTACTCCCCTTAAATTGGTTTTCCTGACCCCACTTAAAAGTTTTTTGAAGGACACTGACACTTCCTTTTCAGATTTTCATCTAATCTTTTTTCCACTTTGCATGAATCAGGAGTAACTGCACGGAAGTCTATTTCTTCCACAAGCATTAGTGAAACTGCTAAAACCACCAAGGTTTATTTAAACACTGGCTTCAGTCCTAGTAATAAGTAACTTAGAGCACGGCAATTCCTTCTCACTTAAAGGAGCGCGACATGGGTGTTTACTCATCTGGGTCTGCTAAAGGCTGGGCTCACCCTGCAGCCTCCCTGGAGCTCTGCCCGACGCCCTGGCCCCTGCTCAGCCCCCTATTTCAATGCAGTGTGCCATCAGCTCTGAGATCTCTGCTCCTCGGTGACATGTGGTTGAAACTGGCTGGTGGGACCCAGGGGGACGAGCAGGTAGAGCCACAGCAGCCTCCCTGGCAGCTCAGGGACACAGCAGTGGGTCAGAGACACAAAGCAGATTCCGTTGTTTGGATTGAGGCAACACTGGCTTCCAGAGATTCATCTAACCACAGCTCCAGTACGTGATTTTTCACTATGTTCTAGCTACATCTGCCTGCTTCGCTGTCCGGAGCTGCCAAAATCCACTGCTGGGAAGATGGGTTTTAAACATCCTGCTATTGTCAGCCTGGTTTTGTTGAGCTGCTTCTCTCTCACCTGCTCCCGTCTAAGGCTATACATCTCTAATCTTACATATCCCTCCTACATGCTGTCCCCACTACTGGCTGCCACTGGGGTGACCCCAGGCAGGGGGCTTCATTTTGCTTTATTAGATGAAGAGTAAAACAAGCAACTGCAGAGCCAAACGCATCTCTGCTACAGCCAATGCTGTTATCACAGTTTGATCCAGCCCACCAGCTCTACAGCCCAGAAGAACCGGGGGGGTATCGAATGGCCGTTACCTGCTGGCAGCACTGGGGACGGCTTCAGCTGTACTGGGGAGGATTCCCACAGAGCAGGACCCTGATGCTTCTGCCTCTCTTCCTCCACTGCATTGTCCAGCCATTGAAGTCCACAACACAGACCTCATCTCAGTGACAGACCCTCCTTGGCTGATGGGCGATCTGCCTGCGGGCTCCCCCTAGTTTCATTTCATTTTGTAAACCAGTCCCCTGCGTTAAGCAGACGGCACTGGCTGAAGTGCAGCTCAAACAGGTAATTAAACAGCAATCCAGCCACAGCCCAATTCACACTGTTCCAGCGGAATACGTCATATCCAGGGCTAACATGGTAGTGTAGCCCTGATTTCTGTGTGTGTGTAACCCAGTTCTGCTGCCTCCTTCATGGTATCACCTGTATCAGCACCACGATTTAAAAAAAAAATCCCCCTATACTTTTGAACAAAAAAAAAGAATAGAAACTAAATCTTCCCAGTTTACCAGAACACCACATCTCTGCTCAGTGGCTCTGAGAGACTGGGGAGAACAGGAGCCTCACTAACCATTTCCCAGGGTTGTTGAACGTTGGCAGATGAAGAGATAACCACAGCAGCACAGTCACCTCAGAGCGATGCCTCTGATCTCCAGGGGCTTAGAAACGCTGCCTGCACCAGCGATGATTTTTCATCTGGGCTCCTTCGTGTTACTATTAACTCCAGAGTGACTCTAAACAGTCATGTAGCTGGGGACAGGCCTGGTAACACTCCTGATATGAGCTACTGAATTTTGAAATATCCTGCACAGACAGGGAACTTCAACCCTGCCACCAGAGAGCTGTGCATGGAGCTAATTCCAGTAACGTCTTGGCATTCACAGGTCTAAACCGCTCAGGACCAGCTGGCCTGTGTCCTGGGTGGCGAGTGCCACCACTGCAAAGGCAACGCAGGACTGACGTAATGCACTGCAAAACCAGGAGGGCAAGACTTTAAACCATCTTTCACACTCGCTTTGTCATCAGGAAAAGGCTAATGGGTGGTGCAAGGCACAAGAGAAACAGCAGAGCGAACCAGGCAACACGATCTCCAATAGATATTCAGTATATTTATGTAGATATAAATATACACACCTATCCTATCCTATCCTATCCTATCCTATCCTATCCTATCCTATCCTATCCTATCCTATCCTATCCTATCCTATCCTATCCTATCCTATCCTATCCCATCCCATCCCATCCCATCCCATTCCATCCTATCCTGAGTCAGGGATTCAGCATCTTATGGAAATGGGTTTGGTGAGCTTCCTCATCTCTTCCTGGCATTTGTCCCCCTTAAAAAACCCCACAACATTCAGCCTGGCAGCAAAAGGTTGCTCTGGAGAGGCTGGTGGAGGTGCTGGGAGGGCTGTGGTGGGAGCAGGCTGTGCTGACACACATCTGGGGGGGCCAGAGCAGTGCTGTGGGTCAGATGTGGGGTGCATTGGCAGAGCCCTGCGGGGATGGAGGCTGGGGTCTGCCGGGCAGGGCTGGGGTGTACCTGGCTCCCTGCCTGCACTCCCCCAGGCTCTGCCAGCTTAATGAACAAAGTGTGAATAGCAAATGGGGGGAAAAAATGCACTCGGGGTAGAGAAACCTGTGACAAAAGCTGCACATATTTTCTTCAAGCAAAGGCCAGGACATAATAATAATCACTTTCCCAGCCCAGAGGAAAAGAACAAGACCAAGAGTTTCTTTTCAGAGGAGCTGAGACAATAGTGACAAAGGGCCACACAAGGTCAGTGACACTTTTGCAACTCATGTCAGCTGAGGAGCTGGTCCTGATCTGTCATCTCCCCGCTGATCACTGACAGCTGAGACCACGAGGCACAATCCACCTCTGTTACCGAGCTGCCGAAACCATCCTGTGCTCAATGGGGCTACACAACGCGGCGGCAATGAGACAGAGCTCTGCTGCATTCAAGGACGGGGCTGCTTCGCTCCCTCCGCTTTGGTGACTCGCCATGATTGTCACATCGCTCTTCCCCCACCCCTGTGCCTTCATCAACCCCTTCAGCTCATTTGCATGGCTGGGAAGGGAAAGAAACTCTGCAGTTGCTGACTCTGTCGACAATGTCCCAAAAAATCCCAGTAGTTGGCATGCAAGTTTTCCATTGTTCAGCAAGGGCTTTGGGGCGCAGTGTTCGACAGACACTTTTACAGCCATTTAAAAAAAAAAAACAACAAAATGAGAAGCGTCAACTCTTAAAAGAAGTGGCAGCTCTTTTCTGTTTGGGGTTCCTCCCAGGTACGCAGCAAAAATCATGTATCCTTCTTAAGTCACCTCTAATCAGCTGGGCTTTGGTTCTGGAGCTTCATGCTCCCTTTGCTCCTTCCAGTGCTGAGGCTTGTGTCAAGGCAGGACATCCCCGCTGCCTCCTGCGCAGAGCAGAGGGTGGAAAACCTGCAGGAGCGTTTCACGGCACCTCTCACACCAGCTGGGTGACAGCCCGCAGACCATCAGATGTGAGTTTTGCCATGTCTTCCTTCTCCTTTCTATAAGGTTGGTGGAGGAGAGGAGGTGGTGATTACAGAGCCATGCCCACGATTGCATGAGGAGTGCGGAGCCAGAGGTATGAACAGCTGACAGTTAACACCTCGACCGCCTGTAACATGCACTGCGCAACTAAGCAAGAAAATTAAACCAGCAGCAGCAGTTTGCCTTCAGCTTTCAGCACTGGTTCTTTCCTCGGACAGAACAACACATTTCCAGAAGAAGAAAGGGGCTGGTGGAGTTTTCCAAACGCGCATGGCCAGATCCTCAGCCCTTTAAATTCCCAGAGCAGCACAGAGTCAGAGGAAGGTTGTGGATTTGCCCCAGCTGCATGTTTTGCTGTTTGTTTGAGAGCTGGAGCAAAGCCACAGTGAACCAGGGACTGGGGCTCGCACTTCTTCCAAGTGCTAAAACACATGAAGGAGTGGCTGAGAGAGGACCCTTTCCAGCCCCAGTGTCAGGGGCTCAGGAGGGGCAAAACAACTCAGGGTTCAACCTCCACGGCAGGCTGGAATAGTCTGAAAAGTCACCCACCCCAGATGATGTTCTCCTCAGGTACATGGATAATCTCCATTCTTACAGGTCTTCGACTGCCTTTCTTCAGAAATTCCTGGTCAGAGTTCCCACAGGACAGACTGGTGGAGTGGGCATGAGCTGTCTGCATCCTTCCCAGGAATAAAGGCCAGGCAGGAAAAGAAGACTCTCCGTCAGCAAAAGTCGTGTGCACCCACCTACCTGACTTTGAGGCCCCATCCTTACACAGGACTGTTGTCACTAGCCATAAAGCCTCGTGCTTGGCCAGGAGATATGTGCAGCCAGCCCTGCCAGTCACCACAGCCCTGCAGCCTACTGCACCCTTTCCTTTGAACACCCCGGCACCGATCCCATCCAAGCCAGTTTCACAGCACGGAACAGCACTTTTTGCAGAGCCTGCACTTATGGAAGTGTCTCAGGCGCACTGACCTCCCTTTGCAAGTGAAGTCACGGTACCATTCTCTAAGGCAGCATAAATGGTTGTCGCATCCCTTCCTGTCCTTCCAGGTCCCGCCGTTTGCAGCCTTCGCTTCCTCCCTTAAAGTGGTGGCTCACACTGTAATTCCCAGGATGAAAGCACCAGCCTTTGTGCTCCCCATCGCAGCAACTTTCCAAAGTATGAGCCTGCCAGCGAAAGAAACACTTTAATGTTTGCAGTGCGGGAGGAACTGTTTATACCCCATTCTGATGCTGTGTTTCACTGCGGTGAGAGACAGCTCTGGGCTACGAGGGATTAAGGGGGTCCATTGTATCCTTTTCTGATGTTGCCCACCATTCGCTGCCATTTGCATACGTCCCGCATTCAGGATCTGGGGGCATGGAAACAGCCACCCCACCTGCTCCCGCGGCCGGGCATCGCCGGACCAGGAGCTGCTTTGAACAGATTTTGGGGGGGGGACGATTGCGCGCGGGGAGAAGGGTTGAGTGCGTGTCTGCCTGGGGAAGGTAGGGCAGAGGGGGAGGGGGGAGAGAAACAAGAGTAAACATGAATTGGGAGGATTTTCAAAGCCCGCAGAGGGCCTGGAAAAGGACAGGCTTTGAATTCTGCATGTTCTTTTAACTCAGCCTCTGATTTGAAGAGGCCCCCGAAAGCCTGGTAAGCCTCATTGAACTTGAAAAGCTACAAGCTTCCTTTCTTCCCCATTTGCTTTGTCTTCTCTTATCTCATTCATGTGAGACATTGCTCCCACCCTGGCCCTCGCGGGAGAGAGGAGCCGGCCGGAGCCCCCAGCATCGCGGAGAAGCAACAATATCACATCGCTCCCAGAAAGCCCCCGGACAATAGGCAGGAATTATTAGCGAGGTGCTGCAGTGGCCCCGGCTCAGCCTCAGATACGGGCTAATCGGGGGGGACCCGGGCTTGCCCCGCCGAGGCTGGGCAGACAGACCCTGTGCCAAAGGAGGCTGCTCAAAGCCAGTCTGAAAACTCCTTCCAAGCGCTTCTGCAGAGAGGAGGGTTTGGGCATCGGTTTCAACGGGACCAGCCTGCAGCTGCCTTGTCAAGAGCCTGCAGTTGCCCTCGCAATGGCAGCCCCACGTGCCACAAGCTCTTCAGGAGTGGGCAGCCTCCTACTGGAGCCCCCAGCTGCCCCCAGTGCTGCAGCTCACTGACGCCAGCTCTGGAGGGTACATTCCTGCTTATTCCCAAGGCTAACAGGACCAAAGCAGATGGGAATTGCATAACTGCCCTTTCTGCAGCTCTCCTGTGGAGTTTGGCACAACAATCCCTGCTTCCACCTGGAGGATGAAGGCTGGAGGCAGTATTTACTGCATGCTCAGGAGCCCTTTGCAGCCTGTGCCGTGCGCTGAACCGGTCAAGTCCAGGACCCAGGAAGGACCCGGCAGGAATGCTCCCCTGCATGTGCCCAGCTGCGTTACGGGATTTGTCCAGATCAGTTCATGGGACAAACTGCTGCCTTCAACGAGGACAGGGGTGCACCCACTGGGTTCAAGTACTCTATAATCTTACTGGGAAGGAGACAGAAAATCTCCAGATGTCCAAACACACCTTAGGGAGGACATTACGCTGCCAGTTACAGTCACCTCTGTACATGTTGTCCCCCGTGCTGACTCTTCACAACAGGCATTTGCAGCCAGATCTTCCCCTGCAAGCTGCAAATAAAACCTAAAAGTCAGAGCCAGGTGGGCCTTTTCTGATGAATATGGCACTAAAAGGCAGCTTCCTGCAGCACTTCTCCCACTCTGTGAGTGGGAAGAGGGTGAGGGTTTGGAGACTCTCAATAAACAAGTAAAAGCTCAGATATAATGAGAAAACCTTTTGTGACATAAGGACCTCTGCATGTCAAGTAAATTCATTATATACCAGCTTGAACGGCAATCCGACGGCCTCCAAGTGTCTAACGCAATTACGGCGAGATGGGAGAGATTGTACAGCTGTGCTTCCCTGCCAATAACAGCGCGCTAAAGTAACCAAAAGGGGATGACAAGAAGCCGAGGGATTTCCACCGGGCACAGCAAAGCCCGCTGCAGTTTGAGGGTTCATGAATCTCCCTGCACTGATTTTCGCAGGGTTCACAATGCGGGCAGAGTTTACAGGCTTTTCCTCAGAGATCTAAAACTGGGGTGGTTTCTCCCATCCCTTACCTTCCATGGGGAGATTTCCCCTTAAATACAAAGAAGGGGACTGCAAGCCTTACGCCATTCATACAACTCTGGTAAATTCAGATTTTCCCCAACATATGCAAGTCCTCAGTGTGTTTTTTCACTGTGCACTGCCCGGGTGTGTGGGATAGCCCTGCCCAGGACAGGGTGCCCTGCACGGGTTGGGGTACCCTGCAGGGACGGCAGAGTGCAAAGATACCCAGGGAAACCCTATAACACAGACACACACACAGCATCACATCGTTGTTCTACACAAACAGACCTTCTTCCACCGCTGGATGTAAAGTGAGTAACAAATCTCACCCATGCCCATCTCCCTAGAGCCTTCATTACTCCCCTGGCTGAACTGGGAGACGCGTGTGAGTGGGTTTGCTGGTGTGAACACAGACCTAACCCTAATCCCACCGAAATTACGGTACTGGGATACCTGAGTCAGCACAGCAGCTGGCCAAGAGAGGAATCCATCAGAAATTGTTGTCCACCTTGATAGGACTTCTAACCTCATCTTTCTTCTCCTCCACTTGAAGGGTGGCCTTTGAGCCTGTCTCAGCTCACTGGGGCCTTGACTGTCTTTCCAGCTCAGGTTCATGCATTATACTGGTAGATTTATACCTGCACAAGGGAGCCAACAAAACAGCACGGCGGTCTGGGGCCATGTGTTGTGTACTTGAGCTTAAACCTCTCACTTAAACTTTTTAGCTTAACCAAACCTTTTCCAAAATGACATGAGAGAACCTGAAAATGGTTCTCCGAGCTGGAAAAAACAGCTTCTGCACAGAATGTTAAATGGCCTCTCCCCATGCTAGACCAGCCCTGAGACCTGCCCGTTCTTCCCACTGCAGCTCCGTTGCAGCACTGGGGGCACCCAGCCCTGCGGGGGTCACGGGAGCCCTCTGAAGGAGAAGCGCACAGGAAAGGGTTTCTCTCTCACAGGCGACGGGTTCTCTGTAATAATACTAAGCAGCAGGATGAAAAAATGGAATCCAAATTGTCCTTAGAGAGCTCTCTGTTAGGACATTTAACATCAGTCACGAACGCCTGAAAAGAAGCAGAGTTAAAGGCAGGCGCTGGCATTATTTTGGAGTATTTTGAGTTTTCAGTAATTATCTTGGAAAAAGCAGCACTTACACTGAGGTATTTGTCCTATACATGGGTCTAGATGTTAGCCCGCTTCTACTAAAGTTATGGCAAAAATTTAGGCCTTGTCCAACTCAACAGGGAAATTCCAAATGAAAAAAAAATTTCATTTTAGCTGTGGATGAATTAATTGTGTTTAGCTCTGAAGGGTTGTCTGTCTTTATTATTTTATTTTAGGCTAGATTAGATTCAATTAGATTAGATTGATGGATGGGGAAGGAATGGAAGGACAATAAATTCCCTTTTTAAGAGTAATATACAAAATAATTAAAGTCAGATGAATTACACAAGTATATAAAGGGAGATGACCACTGTGGAGTCTTTAACCTTGAGATGGTTAGAGACACATGTAATTACTTCTCCACCCCTTGTAGGGCTTTACAATATCCCTGTAGCACAAAATCACTCATATTGAGAGATATCCTAGTGGATCTCTCTCTGAAAACTTCAAGAATTCCCAAAATAGCAGGCAGCTGGCAGCAAAAAGGTCCTTGGCTCAGGAGATATCGTTGCTCTACAGACTTTTTTTTTTTTTTTGTGACTGTGCCTGAGTTTCAAATGATTTTTCACGAACCCAGAAATACATCTGGCTGCTCCTACGCAGAAGGAAAAAGGATTCTTTGCAGTGAGACGGCACCTAGAAGGCAATTCTGAGCTCGATCAAGTAGTTTTCCAGCTCTTCAGAACAAAGCGGTTGACTTGGCTTGGAAACTCGGCCAAGTAAAATTGCAGAATTCCATTCAGTTGACTACAATTGGGAGTTTATGAAAGAAAATCCATTCCTCTACCAAACCCGGGCAGTTTAGAAGCAGGAAACACCAGCTGAAACTTCAAAGCTTTTGATTTTTTGATTTTTTCACTGTGCTCACTGGGAAGATTTCCCTCTGTCCAGGCTCATCTGAAAAGCTATCTGAAACCCAAAAGGTGCTGAAGATTTAGTCCTAAGCCTGAATTATCAACACAGACTCAGCTTCATGGTGCTTTTATCTGATATTTAACCACTTTAAACACCAGCACATACACGCTGCTGAATGAGGAATGGTATAAGAATGGTATAATAATAAAGGCAGTCTAACCTTGGGGGTTTTCTGCCAAGCAGGCATTGTTTAGCCCATCCTTTGCAAATGCTAAGCTATTTTCTGACCCAGTTCAGCTGTTCCCTTTGTTAGTCACTTCCTTGGGTAGATCCAGCCATGGCCTTTCTCTACTGTGAGCCAGCAATTCCATAAATATCCTTCACCATCCAAACACCGATAGTCTTTTTCCTTCACTGAACCCTACTCTGAAGCCAGAAGATGAGATGGTGCAAAACTCAATTCACTGGCTCTCTATACTGGAAGGGTTTGGCTTTTTTTTTTTTAAATAAGAATTAAAAAGACAGTTTCTCTACACGCTAATAACCTCACTGCTCCTGAACACGCAGTGATAGTGCAGGGATTCTGGACCCAATCTGAAAGCCCTGGATGCCTTGTACCATCGTGCCAAAGCAAACGCTCATCCAGTGCTGGTGCTGCCTGGAGCGTGGCTGGGACTATGCAAGACAGGGATGGATTACATGAAGGCCTGATGTTCCGCACCGAGTCGACGGAAAACCACCACCAACGGCTCCAGCTCTTTAGTGACCATCACAGACGGAGAGCCCGCATCCTTCCTATCAGCCAGCACATAGGAGAACGTGTTAGCTCCCAGCAGAGCGTGTGTTTTCCTCTTGCAGGAAATGCCATGTGAGCACCAGGGCAGTCCAGTGCTTACAGACACCCCGCCGCTTTGCAGTCCATCCCTCCTGCTGACACTGCTTGGCTTCTCTCACTTCTCCCAGTCATAGCTGTGGCTTAAAAACCCGGGGTCTAGTCTAGACAACACTTCCTTAAGTCTGTGAGTCATACTGAGTAAGGACTACTCAAAAGCTCGTTTTGTGGCAGGACCCTCTGCTTGATGGAGAATAAAATTCTGCAGGCTTCTCAGTGGTTTCTGCCTAGCAGATGGAGAGAAAATGCATTGAGAATGGACCTTAATTAAGATGTTATGTCTACCGCAAGCCGAGCTATCTGCAGAAGTACCACATAGCAGATGTGTTGGATCCTATCACTCTTGGTTTTGCCGCAGCCCTGTTTAAGGCTAATGAATAAGAAGACAGATCCATTTCTCGGTTTCTATGGGAAAAGGATGGACAATCTGAGGGGAAATACTGAGTCACACAACTTGTCACATTACAGCAATAAACCCATATTTTTTATTTTAATGGGATTTCCAAGAATTTCACACAGTTTGGTAGTCAAGAAGAAAGAATGAGTTTTAGTGGATAAAGCACCAGTTAGGGGGGTTTTCCCAATGCCCAGAACTGTGGTTTCGGTGTGATGTAACTGCATAAAAAAGTGGCCCTGCCCCTAGGAGATGCATTATGCTGGAAAACCACCAGCACAATTCAGTTGAGTCCTTTCGCATGCCTGGAAGCTGCAGTTGAAGATCATACAGTAGGGCGCTCCAGTACTACACCAACACCCAGAGACCTGTACGAAGGAATCCTCCATTGCCCAGGCATCATCCTACAGATATTTTGAAAGACCATCCCAGCCCTAGAGTGAGACTAAATGTACCCCCGATTAATGTATTTCACCAAAGTTATGGATGCCAAAGCAGGTTTTGAGCAGAAAGTTCTGTTTTTTGAACTAGTGTTTGAATGTCCTGTGTGCTTACCACCACCACCAAAACACGAGCAATGGAGCCTACTCTGATTTGAGGGGAAGATCTTGATGAACCCGGTCTTCTTGGTTCCATCTATACCAAGACAACAAATAGGGCCAGTGACCCACAGTGGTCCTCCCTATCTCAGTGCAGGCATGTGCCCCAGCAGGGTGTTGGCCTCTGCCAAGAAATCATCTCCAGGAAGTGGGGGTCAGCAAATGCCAGAGACTGCTCAGAAGCAGCAGCCTGGATGAGTCGCATGAAGTGAGCTGAGCTGTGCCAGCACCCTCCAGGATGTAGGATGAGCCTTGTTCCATTTTATTTATGGATATAATTTAGTATTGATGCAATTATAGAGTCCGAAGTTCATCCTTTAGCATGCAGTGGTGGGGATGGTGGGGGAATGGGTTTTCAGTTTAGATCCTCCCCTTCGGAGCTGGAGAAGAAAAGAAGAAACTACCTTCTACTTCCCTCTGTCTTTAGCAGCTGAGAAGATGATTGTCATCCCTGATCCTTCTCCTCCCCAAACTGAAATGACCTCAGTTGAATCACACTCTGTTTTGCTCTGTGTCTCTCCTGCTCTCTGCTCTTTCCGTGGCAATTTTGCAGCCCAGCTCAAAAGGCCCTTTGAGCACCCAGGGAACACACGCCTGAAAAACAAAATGCCTCCTTCTTTTCAATGAAATAATTTTGCTGGCCCTGCTAAGCTGTTCTCACACCGCTCTGGGCTTCAAACATTTATTAACATAGCAGCAAAGCTGAAGAAAAATTGGCAGCCAAGAGAAAGGCTCTCAGAGCCCTGTCATGTAGCAGAGTAGAAGGCGAGCGTCACGGAGCCGAGCACCTCATAAACATGGGGGATGATGGGGAGAAGGGAGGGAGCCAGGAGAAGTCACTGCTGGAACGTCCTTCTGGTTCACCGTAAGCCTGAGCAGCTACAGTAGCACTTGCTTTGCTTTTTCAGCCTTGTAAATTTTGTTCTCTCAGAACACAAGACTGGTTTGAATAGGAAGATTTGTTTTTTAATCGAGTTATTAATCACCCTCTGGGGTTCGAAGCAGGGAAACCTAAAGGAGGTTTCTGAGCACCAAACATTAAAATGTCTCCGTTCTGGCAGCCAGGCTCTCTGGTGACTTTGCAAACCCTTTGCTGATGTGTCTATCTTACCACTAGCTATTTCTGGATGTTCATAAAACATTGCGCTGTGCATCAATTAAACCTGGTCGCACATACCTTACCTAATACGAAACCACGCAGGAAATGAAAAGTTAAGCTACCTAACAGCGCAGGGCTGCTCTCCTTCACCCAAACCCCCAGCGTCACTGCTAACGCAAGCACCGCAGACCACAGAAAAGCTATAGCAACTTTAACCCTGCTTATAGAGGGACTTCAACGGCTCCTGCCCCCTCCCCAGAGCACCGTTCTGCCGGAGCCGTGTGGTCTGCGGCAGCAGCAGGAGCGGAGCAGAACAAGGTCTGTGTGGCCGAGGGGCTGAACCTCGTGTTGTCTCACTCTTGTGGGGCTGGATTTGGAGGTGGGGTAGCAGATGGCAAGTGGTATCTGTGGGGGTGATTTGCTCTGTTACTTGTATCAAACAAATCCGCTTTATGTTCAAAAAGGTGAACCCCAGTTGAGTAGTTTTGTACCTCCAGGCAGACACAGTCACACATTCACATGCACGTATAGATGGAAAACATGAAGGGCAACATCTTCAGACTGGAGGCATTCAGAGAGAAGCTCATGGTGCGAAAGCAGGAAAGAAAACCGGTTCATACCATGCATTCGACCCATGCATACAGTCCTGATAACAACGGGCTACAGTCAGTTACGATTACTGAGAATTTGGTGGCATCTCTCCATCATACAAGGACCTGTCCCAGTGGTCTTTTTCTGGAGGTCCCTGCTGAGGGTTCAAACCCCTCCCATTCTCAGGTACGTGAAGCCAGGTCGCGTTTGTCCACCAGCAAGAGTGGGGTCAATGATCTCACCCATTCCTTTTCCTCCAAGGAGAGACCTTCGCTTCTCCAATGGACAGCAAGTGTTGCTCCTCATCATCCTCCCCTCGACACCAGTGCCATGTCTAGCATGCAGGGGAAGCTTGGCTTTCCCCTCTGGGCTGGGGATGTGGGTCCAGCCCCATACTCAGCCTCTCCTTGATAAAGACCGAGGTGCAATGTGTCCAAAACCACTTACAGGTGACCGGCTGAGACACGGCATTCAGACTTTGGGGAGATAAATCCTGAACGAGATTCCTGCCCCAGGGGCCGCAGCTGTGCACCTAAAGGCAGGGAGGGCTAAAGCCTGGTTCCTGCTCCAGCGTTTGTCCCCAAGGTAATACCGTACCCGGCTCTCACCCCGTGCCAGGCTGGTCTGCTCTCCCTGCAAGCTCCTGGGCACAGGGACCAGCTCCTCTCATTTTTTGCCCACCACAAAGTCCTCCGCTCAGCTGGGAGGACCTGAGGCTCTGATAGGGAGAAGTGAAGTCCTCTGCACCGGGAGGCCGAACAGCTCACTTGGCCTTCATGGAGTTTGCCCATTCCTTCCCAAAATCAGGCAGAGATTTATCAAAATCTCACCAGGACAAAAACAGAACAAAATTCAGGTGCTGAAGCAAGCCATTTCCTGTAACGGAAACAACTGTTTTTACAGGTATAAGTGAGGCCAGATTTTCTACAGATGCAGGGAAATTCTTCATTTTGCGAGTCGGAATTGTTTTTTTCTTTTTAAGCAGGGGGGTGGGAGTGGAGGAGGCAGGAAATGTAAAAGATTTTGGAAACATGAAATGAATAGGTCAAGACACGTCATTTTGCTGAACCAAAGCAGGAGGCAACAGCTTGAAATTGAAATTAAATAGACCACCTGCAAGAAAAGGAGAGGAAGGGGAGATGGGGAAGAGGGGAGGGAGGGGCAGTGCTGGCATGAATATAAACCACACATTTTTTAAAAGCATCCGTCGGTGAGTTATTAAAGATGCTGTGCTGCTCGTTGCAGGTTTGGACATCTTGGCAGTTGTGATGGGAAACGTGCCAAGGCACATGAGCGCGGATTGAATACTTATTTTTGAATTCCTGGCAGGCACCTTTCCTTTAAAACACCAACTCTGGTGAGTGTTTGGAGGAAAAGTACTCGCTCTAGGACCAGAAAAGATATCTCCTCCCTGCGCCCCCTGCAAAGCGGGCAGTGAAGTGCTGGACGTGACAGGGGTGTTTATGCAGAGGGACGAGAGTGTATTTGAAGCATTATAGACTCTTCTCCCCACTCTCCACTTTAGCCTGTCCAAATTGTCACTGCAAAATTCATCTTCCTCACACACGGGCACTCCTGCCCTGTTGGCTGGATCCTCCATTGGCTTCCTGAGCGCCGGCAGCTCAGCTCCCAGCTTCTCCTCCCCAGTTTGGACTGTCTACTTCTCCTGACCTACCTCTCATCAATCCCTTCTCCCTCGGGCTTCCTCAGCAGCCATCTCTCGCAGGGCCTCGGAAGCATCCTCCTGGCAGCTCCTGTGGCAGATCTTGTTAGCCTTCGCAGCACCGTGCTAATTCCTGTCCTCCCCCGGACCAGATACAATAAATCCTGCATCTCTCAGACAGGCTCGGAGCTCCTGCTGCAAAACTGAGGCGCATCCCTGGTGGCCTTGGCACTACTGCAGATCTGTCTAGACCATTTGAACCATGGTGCCTAGGACTCCACACGCTGTTGTAAATCTCATTCGAGCAAACACCCCTCCTTCCTTCCCCCTCCCCAGTTAGATCAACGTTCTGAAATGGGGAATGAAGCAAAGCAGAGCTTGGCAGAGGGTAAATTTGATCCCTCCCCATGACAGAGCAAGGGAAACCACAGCCCCTGGCTTGAGAATGTCGCAGAGAAGAGGAGAAAGTTACAGGCGCATGGGATAGAATAAATTCAAGCAATTGCCAGAATATTTGTAAATAAAATAATAACCAGTGAAGTGAAATAAGCTGACACGTGAAATGTGCGTGTTGATTAAAACAGCGCTGGAGAGCATTAAATGACAAAGTCACTGTGTATGCCAACAAAACCCCAACCGTAGCCCTGATGCATATTCATAGCATCCGAACAACGTCCCCTCACGGCACTAACGAGGCACCGTGCTTGGGAACACGCTCACATGGAGCCGAGGGGCGACTGTTTGGTGCCTGACAAATTTGGGAAGGCTGCAAGCGTTGAAATCTCTCTTTGTTACTTAACAAACATGGAAGTAAGGGAATGCCATACCTCTTGTTATGGAAATAGCACGCAGTGCTGAGGATATATGATAAGTCTAGGAGAGAATTACAAACATTCAGGACCGATCCCTTTGAAATCTCTGGGAGTTTTGCCATTTATTTCAATGGGGGCTTTACCAAGGCCTCACAATGGCTGCAGTCATTTATCTGCAGGCGTCGATGCGGTTGCCTTCGCCTCGGCGGCCGTGCTCCTCGTGGGCACCTGCGAAAGGGCTTCACGCTCCTGTGGAGCAAGCACGTGAGCGTCACTGTCCCCATGCACAAATGGGCAGGTGCAGAGGTGGGTCACAGCGACGCGTGGAAGGGGGGACACCGTAGCGCTCAGCCAGCCCACCCCATCTCCGGCAGCTTCATGTCTTCCAGCCGAGAGTCCAAGGGGCACGGCAGCCACAGACACTGGTACCAGGCGGGTGCGCGGTGCTTCCTCAAAACAGCTCGAGGGCCTGGACTGATTCCATCCTAAACTAAGCAAGGAGCATGCCATGGGCTCTGGTGTTTGAGATTCAGCAGGTGGCTCCAGGGCTTACGAGGTGAGTGCTGAAGAGCTCAGAGTGACACCAGACACCTGCCGCTGAACTGCTCCTCCGTGAGGGCACTTGGGCAGGTTGTGGGCAAAGGGTTGTGGTCCTCCACCACTGGACTGGAGGAGCAGAGTGTAGCTGCAGCCAGAGAAGATGAATGAAACTCCTTCCTGCCCAGCCTGTGCCAAGGCTGGGACTCGGCTCGTCTGACAGCAAGGGCCTAAGCAGAGGGACAGTCTGTTGTACCAAGAGGTGAAAACCCAAAAGCTATGGACCAGAGCAGCCGGCTGCTGTGGTCCAGAGCCTCGTCCTAGGAACTGGCTCCAGCCCCAGCGCTGCAGCACTGACCCGTTTGCAGGGGGAGCGGTGCTGGTGTGTGCAGGTGTGCACGTAACACGGGCAAAGAGCAGGTCCTCCAGCACCGCTGCACGCCTCACCCCGCAGCGTGGCTCTGTGTACCGCAGCAGAGCTCAGTTACCGCTACCTGAGGCTCAATCACGCCAATTGACACCCGTCCCACCCCCTCACTGCGACATTCGGATCTATTCTACCTGTAGGATTGTTGAACATGCTTAAGGGGCCCCGTTATTAATTTACATCAGGAGGGAACCAGTGAATTACAGAATTACACAGGATGGATTAAAGTGCTGGAAGACTTGCTCTTCTGGTCACGTTAAGGTTGGTATCTCCAGCCACAGGTCCAAGGTGGAGGAGGGCACTAGAGCAAAGATGGTTACTTGGGAGTTATCTTAATTGCAATTACCACTCCTGACTGCTCTGGCTGTTACCAGGTGATTTGTTCAGCCAGACCCTTCTATTTATCTTTATGACTGATCGAAAGACACCCAGGAAGGGGAAATAAAAAATCATTAGGGATGGAGGGAGGCGGGGGCGACAGCAAAAAAAATTTGCCATAAATCCTGCCCTGCCACTTTAAGGAGTAAGTGGTCCAAAAGCATTTAGAGAGCGGACTTATTCTGCCTGTACCTTCTACCTCGGGAAGGCAGAGCTCTCGCTGGGGCAGGCAACAGGATGGAGAAAAACGAGCCCAGGACTCAGAGCAGAAGCCACTGATGTGAACGACAGTTTGCTGGTGGGAATAAAATGTTTCTTGTTTGTTCCAAGATGGAGATAACAGAGTCAAGAGGTCAAGTGGTGTGGGAATGCAAAAGCCCTGTGGGTAATGTAGCATGATAAAAAATGAGGGATCCAGGGCGCGGGGTGTCATTGCCACAATAGGCCAAGTTGCAATTCAGAAAGAGCTTAGATCTTGTCTCTATTTAAATATTGACTGATAATTTCACTCCATTACCTCCCTGTCGAAGAGGTATGCAGATAGCCTCCTCCAACCAAGCCCATTTTAGTATCCTGAGGGGTACGTCCTGTTGTTTGATGAAGTACTAATTGGGGCGGGGGGAGAGTTGTCCTTTCTCATCCATCAATCTTCTAGTCATATGCACAATTAATGGAGCTATTTAGCTACCCAGGAACTGACCCGAAACCCGCCGAAGTCTGCAGAGTCTTGCATGGCAGCGAGGGGGACGAGCTGGGGCCGGGGGGAGTGGTGGGGCAGGGAGTGATGCTCCGGGCTCTCCTGAGGCTGTGGTCGTGGGTAACCTGTGGAGCATCCATGTTTGCCAGCATCCCTCACTGCCCTGGATTTGGGAAGGGGTTTGCAGTTTAGATGCACTGATGGAAAGGTGAAGCAGAGCTGGGCAGCATGGGGGAGGATGAAACTGGCCAGCAGCTACAGAAATCCATGGCAGGAAAAAAGTTCTACACAAATAAAACCCATGGGGCCTCTTTAATTACATTTCCCCCCTTCCACCCTGACGCAGTTTGCTTAGCAGGAGGACGGGCTGCACCGAAACTGCCTCCTCCTCCTCCCTGAACACTTTTGTGAGGAAATCTCCAGTTCTGAATTTCTGGTCTGGCACAGCATCACAGAGCCCATTAGTCCCAGGTCACCCATGGGGAGAAGAAAGCACTCAGGGCTCCCACCTGCCTCTGCTTTACTCTCCTTCAAAGTATTGCAGATGTTGTTCAATATTAATAACTTCTGGTGTCTACGACTATCTGAGTTGCTGCCATGGGCTAAGACCTGCCACAGCATCGGACACACAGGGCAGAGCGAGGGTAGCTGAAAACTGGGTCTTACAGGCATGTGATAAGGAACATCCCACCCCTTCCCATGGGACAGCAAGGACTGTTCCTCAGGGAAACTCTCTTTATGTGGCCTGTGGCACAACGGTGAGGAGCACCTCGAACAGCATGGGCTTCTCCTCAGATCATGCTGGAGGTGTAGGAGAGGATCACTGCATTTCACTCTAGGGAAATTGAGGCACAGAAGTGTTAAACAGCTCAACTGACATCACTGGGAAATCAGAAAGGAAAATTCAGGAGCTAAGCCTGGGTTCCCTCCTCTTTCTCTTTCATTTCCACATCTCCCCACGGCTGTGGAGCTGTTTGCACCCTATGCTGAGCCTCCAAAATGGGCACATTTACTTAACGGTGAAACTGCTTCCCTTTCATGCAGGCACAAAGTCATACGAAAATGCTCTCAAAAAAGCCACCAAATCCCAGACAGCATTATTGCAGCTGGCTGGCACCCCATGCCACCAGGTGCCAAAGCATGATGCGTCAGCAATACAACGATCAGCTGCTCCGTGTAACTTTTAGGGCTTGTTCTATTCACTAGAATGAAAAACAGGAGGCTGACGCCAAGACGGGTGTTTAAATAAGGTGTCTTGTGCAGACATCTGTCCAGCTGTGGCTGTGCTGTGCTCTCTGTAAACTACAGCAGCTTCCCCGACTTATCATTACCAGATTAACAGCATGGGAATGTTCACCTCTTTCAGTCTCAGCAGTGCGAACCCATGAGGGAGTGTGGATGAGGCTGACCAAGCAAACCCGCTCCACGAACCCTGCCCTCACAGCAGCGTTTTATTAACAGAAGTGGGAGGTATGCTCGGCTGGTTTCCCTGGCCTTTCTCATTAGGAACTGGGCAGTGCTGGCCATGTAGGAGAGGAAAACAGTAATAATAATAATAATAATAATAACAACAACAATAATAACAATAAAGGAAAGAAGTCAAGGTGTCAGTCAGGCTGCCATTGCATTGCATGCAAAAATGTGAACCAATTTCCTTCCCAGTTTTAAAAGAGAAGGAAGCATAACCTCGGGGTACAACCGAATTAGTGTGTGTTCAGTGCTTCATCCACCTCCCAGAGAGTAAAGGAGTGGGACTAACCCATGGCTGCCCTGAAAGTCCTGTGCTGAGCTTGTCTCGAGATACCAAGTATCGATCTCACTCCAAAGCAACAGCAACTCCTTTTCAATCTATGGCCACATGGTAAAATGGATTCTGCATCTCCAGAAATGTCCTGGAAGACCAAAGGCAGGGGAGAAGCAAGAGACGGGAGGTTTACCTACATCATGTACCACCTCAGCCCAGACTAGAGCCTCCTGATCCAATGGACCACCCACTCCTCTGTGAGGTCTTTGCAGCATGTTACCACCTCGGTGTGCTCTGTTCTTGCAAATCAGAGTGCCAACTACATCCCTCTGCTCCTGCAAATCCATCTCAGCATCTTTCATGATGCCTGCTATTCCGATGGAAGAACAGGCTGTAAAAATACCTGTTACCCAGAGAAGCAAAAGAGAAGATCAAATCCTGTCTTCCCCGTCTCCCACCCAGGCCAGCAGCTTTCATTTTGGACAGCAGAAGTACATCTGAAAATTATCTGAAAATTGACAGGAAACCCCAACAGCCAGAGTGGCTTGAGAACACCAGACAACAGGATGGGAAAAGCAAAGGATGCTCCAGCTTGGACTCCCTGCTTTGATGACTCCATAGTTATGCCAAAGCAGCTGTTTTGGGGTCTGTGTTAGAAATTAATGTGAGTTAAAAATAACTCTCCTACTCTTTTTCTGTTCTGGAGATTGTTTTAGTCCTGAATGCACCCAGCGATCTGCTCCAAACCCCACAGCTGTGTGATATGGATGCAGAAAATCCTTAAAACATCTTTGCCGCTAAAACCAGTCTGGCATGAACCTCTGCTGAAGCACCAGTGGGTTCCAGTTCATCCACCTGCACGATCTCATTCGCAGTTTTCCCCACTTCATGTTGTAACTGCTAAGGTAAAGGACAGACACAGTGGTGATACACTTTTAACACATTCTTCTGTTGAATCAGTGTCGGCTCGTGAAGTTAAAGAGATGCTGGCTGAGCCTTCAGGGTGTTGTCTGAGTAGTAAATCATGGTGAAGTCTCAAGATGAGGTAAAACTTAATTAAAGGAATCTCTCTCTGTAGGAGGGCCTGATCCAGAGCTTTTTAAATGGAATAAATAACCTCTACCTCCAGGTTGCCAGTTAGAATTTGGCTCCAGTTGGGAGTGATGGAAAGTCAATGTCTTCTGGCAGGAGGCCGCTCGGTCTCCATCCTCCGAGATTTTAAAGACTGGACTGGATGAAGCCCTCAGTAATCTGACCTGACCTCCAAGATGTCCCTGCTTTGAGCAGATATGGAGCAGAGACCTCCTAAGATCCCTTTCAGCCCGAATTATGCTATGATCCTAATGTCAGCATTTTCCCCAGTCACACATGTACCAGCAGCTCTGAGAACAACACTGGCCTCTGCGAAATGAAGGTAACCATTTGAGACAGATGGACATTTTCCATCCTGATGCTTTTCAAAACAAAAACCAAGCCAATATTTTTGAAAGAGTGGAAACATTCATGGGGAAAATACCCAGTGATGACTATTAGTGCCCTAGGAAAAAACCCAGAGGCAGGTTCATCTGGGCTGGCAGGTCCCCGTAGCGCTTCCAGGCTCAGGGATAGCAGTGCTGAGCATCATGCTTAGCTCTGTCAACACTGATTTTAACATTTTAATTGTATGTGGCCAAGAGTTGTGCTGGCAGGATGCTCAGGCATCATTTTGCTTGAGCAGCAGCAGCTGGGGACAACCTGGTTCAAACCTCAGCCACCCAGCTCCACCCCTTCTCAGAAACGCAGGAAGGCGGCTGCTTCCTGCCGGTGTTCTGATTCCCCTGGAGACGTGGCCCTTCCGAGTACTGGTTTGCAGTGGGGACATTTCTGTATTGCGCTGGCATTAGCCCAGGGGACATCGAAACCTGCCCGCCCGTCCCGTGGCAGCTGAGCTCAGCGCTGATGGTGATGCACTCAGGTCACTGGTGCTACGAAATGCTACGTGTCCTGTGGCAGCCAGGGCAAGTACCTTCCACCGCAACAATACTCCCATGAAAAATTTAACCAACAGAAATAAACAAACAAAAAACCCATTATTAACAGAGAACACCAGTGCTGGGCTTCAATAATTGATGCACCAAAAGCATATATAAAAGAGCCTCCAATGATACATTATTAAAAGCAGCTATTTGTAAGGTGTTGTGAAAACAAACGCAAAGCGAGGCGGTGAGAGGGAGCCTAAGAAAAGCCGTGGTGGAGCAGGAAAGAAAAAGAAAGGCAGCAAAGGTGGTGTGGTTTGTCCCACAGCCCAGATCCAGCCTGGGGTCTCACCTGAAGGGCAAACTGATGTCTAGGGAATGAGCAATGGTCCCTCAACATGGCCAAAGCTCTATCTTGATTCAGCCAAATAAATTTAACCTTCCACATGCTCTGGAGAGGGGGGAGTCTGATTTGTCCCTTCCCGCTAGCTGCCGAGGAAACCTGGGTGCTATTTTGCTGTCAACTTACATCTTTTAGTTTAGCTCCTAAGTTTAGGCGGGCTGAATCCAGACTTCTGGTCCACCTTTTTTGATGGGTTTACTTGCTAAGCCCCCAAATTAGCACACAAAGTCCTCCGAGACTGTGTGACGCTGGGGACGGCTGGAGGACACACACGACACTGTGCTGCGGTGAGTGAGGAACATCTGAGGGATTTTGCAGCTGAAGGATGTCTCTGTCAAAATGCAGATTTGTGTACATCAAAACAGTTTGTGGGCAAGAGTTGGTTTTGACAAAATTCTTCTTTGCAAGCTTTTTTGAAAGAAAGTTTTGAAAGCATCTTTCTGACATTCTCAGGTTAAAACTTGTTGCTTTTTAAGGCCAAACCAAGTTTTCAGCTCTAACAGAGTCTCCTTCGGACAAGTGACGTTACGTGAAACCAGTCACAAAGACCTCGTTCAGAGAACTTGCTGGCCACAGACCGGCTAACGAGGATAAAGGCACAGAGGGATATTTTGTGTTGAGAAAATAAGCACTTTCTTCCTTGAAAGTTGGCTGCATCATTTATTTAAGCATAGTCAATATTTAATGGCGTGCTAACATGCACATTAAATGCATTGTCAGTCCTCTTGGCCCGATGTCCCGAGTCGCACAGCAGCAAGAACAGCTCTGGAGTAATCCACGGCAGCAGCTACCTCAGCTCTGCTCTGCTCCACTTGGGCTATTTCTTAGGCTCATCCTGGAACACCTGTTATCTCAACGGCAAGCTCGGACACATGGGCAAGCTGCGGGATCTTAGCGAGCGGCGAAGGTGCGGCTGAGCTGCCGTGACCAACGGTGTGAGTGTTGCCAGCTCACGGCGTGGAGGAGATAACATGTGTGTGATCACCACCACACTTCAACAGCGGCACCTGCCCGAGGAAACCCTGCTCCTGGCTGCTCGCCTCCACATGGCCCCCCGGTCTCCCTGGCCTGGGGCTTTTCAGACCAGAAACTAGTCTGGCTTGAAAAATGCTTTGTACTAGGTGGAGAGGGGCAGGAGGAGAGGCGTTTTTTTTTAAGCCCTTGCATTAGCTACCTTACTGAAGCAGCAGTTGAAGAGGATTAGGCAAACCACACTACCTCTTGTTTGCCATGGGCTCATGATAAGCTGCTGCAGCTCAGCATCTCTCAGCAACCCCTCGCCTGCCCATATCGGTCCTCCACACTGTGTTTCCTGGAACTGCTTATTTCCACTGGGCTCAGACGCTGCCCCAAGGAGCTGCTTTTTTTACTCCATTTTTTTCCTGCTATGTTGCAGCTGATGCACATCTGTGCTCTGCTTTTGTTGGGAAGTTTTTCCTTCTGTCCCTCTTGCCCCTTGAAAACGCAGGTTTTGTTGACGCAGCAGGGAAGCAGAGCATTCAGCCTGCAGGGATGCTCAGAGAACTGCTGAGAGCAGTCCATTTGCAGGGCACACACAAGAGGGGACTTCAGGGATCTTCCATCACCTCTTTTACTGCAGATACGCAGACACATGCCATCTGCAGCCACCTCCTTTGCTCTTTATAGAAACCCAGGGACAGGACATTATGTTAACACTTAGCCAGTTTGGAAAACATTCAGCCCTTAAGCTGTGCTTTGGAGGCTTGGACTGGGCCACATCTCCTTTGAAGAGACCAAACATCACACCCTTTATCAACCTCTTACCCGAGGAGCCAGCACCTTGCCGCCTGGGAAGCTGTTTAGATGTCACTTGTATGCCAGGAGCTGGGGGGCTCCAAGGGACAAGTGTCCTTGTGGAGGCCCCAAGGGGCTGAGTGCCACCATGTAGAAGCACTTGGGAAGCTGGGGAGGTGGCAGCAGGGATCGGTGCACCCCAAAGTCTCACCCCAGACCCAGCCACTGGGAACATCCCAGCTGCTGGTGGTGGAAACTCTTCTCTCCTCTCATGGCTCAGATCAATGGATGGGTCGAGGTTTGTCAACTTCCACTGCGGCCATCCAGCCAGTGACACCTAAATATTTTCCTCCTTCAGGAGACAAAGGGAAAGAGGGCAGCCTGGCTCTTGTCAAGTGTGGAGCTGACAGCTTTACAGCCTCACTGGGGAGAGGAGCTGAAAGAAAGAGCATTAGATTTAATCTGTGCTGACAGGGGTGGGTGATGGGTATTTTTATAGTGGAGGAAATGTATCGAACAGGGGAAATTAGACTAGAAGATGATAAGGATCTGGGCCTGACACAGCCAATTAATAGATGTTTACAAATGATAAAAGCTGATAGATCAAAGCAAATGCACTCCTTTTTACTCCATGCTTCTAGATTGTTTGGAAGTGCCCCACTTTGTGGTGCCTGTCTTGTCCCTGAGCTCAGGGCCCTCTCCAGTCCATGACCAGCCTGGACCAGCCGAGCGGTGCAGGTCTCTGCAGCAGCTGGGTGCTTCTAACGACCACGGTGACTGAGCATAACATTTGTGAGGGGTCAGGGAACCTCCTGAACAAGTCCCTACTCACTATGTTTGGGTGCAGGGGACAATAATTTCTCTTTGTTCAGCACACAGGGAACATTTCTCCACCTTGCACATTCCCCTGAAACCAAAAAGTCAACCGAAAAAAATCTCTGGTATCTGGCAGAGATACCAGAGACCCTGGTCTTCAAACACAACATCCAGCAGCTCTTCCATGGAGAACCCCTGGCATCCTGTGGCTGCTCCAGGAGGGATCTGGGTCTCCCATATGTCCTGTGCCACATCAGCTGGTGAAGGATGCTTGGCAGAAGAGAAATGTGCTGTAATACTGAGGCCAGTGCCATGCTGCTCCTTGGGGAACCTGCATTGTGCACCAACAGAAGGCTTGGCCACGCTTTGGGCTGTCTGCTCAGGGTGGCAGTGAGTCCACTGGGTAATGGCAGTGAGAAGCAGCGAGGAGGACTGAATGGCCAGACTCCTTACTGTGCCGTGTGTACACTGCTAGTTAACTTCTGGTTCATAATCCTGATGGTCCATCATCTCCACACGCTGGTTTGCTCCTTGTCTTTTCTGAACTGAATGTGCTAAATGTCCCAGAGACAAAGTCTAGGTGCAGTTCTCAGGATTCAGGCCAAGAGTGCTTCCTGCAGACCGTATTGACGAGGCATTTCCCAGTGCGTTCCCTCCACTCTGTGCACCCTCTGACACGACCCGCCTGGCCCTTCACTCCCCTACGACACATCAGGCCATGCTCCAGGACAGACAAATCACGTACCTGGGCGATGAGAGGTTCCTTCTCTGAGCTTCCAGTTCACACCACACCTGGAAGCTTTGCAGGAGGGTAACCAGCAGCAATCACTGCCAGCTCAGGGCAGGCTTGTCCTGGAAAGAGCTATCAGTTTCAGTGGCAGAGCTCTTCCCTGAGCTCACACTGCAGGAAAACACCGTGGGGATGAAACTCAGAATAGTTTGACACAACCATGGAAGTGAGACGGAAAATCAGCCTGCAGAGCGTTTTTAACCCAAGCATTTCAAGAGACAGCAGTTCCTAGGAGGTAACAGCCATACAAGGCCACGGGCACCTACAGCAGGAACCCTCCAGCCTCAGCGGGGCTGGGGTCAGCCTCTCCCCTGCCAGCTGGGTCTGCAAATGGGGGTCTGCAGCAGCCCATGCGCGCTAAAGCAGCTTCGATCAGCCCTGGTTTCTCCACCCTGCGCGTGTTCGCGGCAGGGAAAGCAGCGAGCTGCACGTTGGCCTGGCTTCGCTTCAGCTGGGGCGGAACAGCCCAGGCTGGGATGTGGAGTTGGAGACCTGCCCTCGCCGCACAGCGAATGGAAATGCTTCTACATTGATATGTAGGAACAAAAGCAACGGGTTCTCCTTAGGAAGGTCTGAGCACACGCAGCTCCCACAGACTTCAGAAAAAGAATAGATCAAATCCTGAGGTTATTCATGGAGAAGACCCAGGTTTATTAGCTCCAGCGTGACACAGACACCAAACTCCCCTGTCTAACACCAATGTCACAGCTAACCAGATAGTTGGAGATCAGGGAAGATGGGCATTGCTTGTTTAACCCTAAATTACATTTCCTCCTGGTGGTGTCCTTAGATGTGACTAATGAGCCATTCAAAAGCACGGCTCTAGGGCCAGCTTAGGTAGCGATATCTCAGCTCTTCCTGCATTGCTGCCCATGGCATTTACATGAGAGGCCTTAACACAGTATCATCCTACATTGCTTTAATTTGCTATTAAAACAATTACAGGCTTTTGAGTTTGGGCTTCTTTCCAGATACAGTAAATCTCCTCTGCAGGGCAGGCTGCGTGGCAGCACCATGCACACAGCACCATTAATTACACCCATCCCAGCATAAACAACGTCAAGGTCTTATCATGGAAAAATGTTCCATCGCCAAGGGCAGCTGCCCCAGCCCCATCGGCTCAGTGACCTGGAAGGGCACAACACAGATGCACCATGGCTTCCCCCCCGCCCCATACCCTCTATAGGTGGTTCTTCCTCTGCCATTTACAATTGGCAGGGCCAGCAGAGCCCCAGACTGCTGGCTGGACGTCCAGCAGCCGGAGGGCTGTCTGGGATAGTCCCTTACACACACTGGAATGGAGGTCAAGGCAGCCGTTATGGGCAGAGCTCAGGCGTTACCAGCAGCCGTTACGGGCAGAGCTCAGACGTTATGAGCAGCCGTTATGAGCAGAGCTCAGCTGCCTTCTGACACGGAGAGAAACAGGCAAAGGGAGGAGCAATTAAGGTCATTTGAGCGCACTGTCCTGCCAAGGGTCAGGCACTCGGCTCCGATGCAGCGAGAACCTTCAGCACATGCCTACATTTACCCATCCCACCCCGCACAGGAACAGGGCAATTCAGCTCATCCACCTCTGCCACCCGGTACCCTCCCTCGGGAGGTGCCGCTGCCAGGCCATCTTCACCCCTGCCAAGGCAGCTCAGGCAACTGGCTTGTGTTAAGCTAGACCTGCAGCTTGGAAAAAGCACGGTGCAAATCGAGAGCCTGGGCTCACCGACATGGCTGAGCCAGGCTGATTTAACCTCCCTGCCACGTGCAAAAGTGCTGGGAAACTGTATCTCCCATAAGCCCAGGCAATGTTTCCAAAGGTGCTTAGTGACTTAACTGCTTACGTCTCATAGTCTTACACCGAAGTTTGGTCTTCAGCACCCAGACCCAACAAAGTACATGTGTGTAACACCAGTGTGAGCTCCTGTCTCCCAGCCAGAACCCAAAGCACATGACTGGATCTGCGCCCAAGTGTCCAAATCACCGACGAAAATTAGACTGCGGCACCTCAGTCACTTAGATGTCATATTTATATCGAACCTTGACCAAATCTGCGGCCTGCCCACAGGTTCTCCTCCATGTGAGAATCCTCAGCAGCATCAACATTTATTTTTTAAATCCAGTTCTTGGACAAGGCACAAACCCAGAATTCCAAACATTTTAAATATTAAAGTTTCTATAGCTCTTTCCGTGGAGGAGAGTGTTAGCCCCAGGACTCTGGTCGGGTTCCAACTCAAGCAACTGGCCTCAGCCTCTAACACTTCAAATTCTCTCTCCCGTCTCTGTTCCATTGTCGTATCCCTCTTTGCTCTGACTAAGCCCTCTGATTTTACTGGTTTTCTTCTATTCATTTACAAACCTATCCCAGCTCCACCAGTGGCAGAAATGGCAGGACTTGTGTTCTCCTCCTCCAGGAAAATAAACACAGAAATATAGTATTTTCCTCTTAACATGATCCTTTGATCTGCCCAGGTTTTACTTTTTCATTCACAGTAGAGTTGAGATCAAGATATTATGCAAAAACCCCACAAGTTCAGAGGAGAAGATCTGCAGTAAAAGCTGTTTTATGCTTGTGGACTGGTCACCCAGAAGGATGTTGATGATTTCGGATTCTGCTAAAAGCTCTCTACCAAGGCAGCAGGAGATTTCTCACTTTAGTCATCCCTGATAAAATAATAATAATAATTGAGAATTCCAAGTAGAAGTGAAATATTCCTGTAGACAACGCTGAATTTTTAAAACGAGACATTTCACATCAGAATGATCAGCTGCATTTGCCACACTTGACAAAATAAATACTGATTTTCAGCTTCGCTCTCTGAGGGAAATCACCATGAACTCACATCTGTGCTGCCAGCAGGATGGGCAGACTGGAGAGCCCTTCCTCTGGCATGAACATTACCCATGGCTGGTAACCAGTGTCATCCAGGAGTGCCCCGGGGAGGTCAGCTTGGGATGGGGTGCAGCCACGGCCAACCTGTGAGCAGGGCTTATTCCATCACACCTGCTGGAACCTGCTGTTGGCAACAGGAATTTGGCTGGTGGCAAGAAAATGTTGAAGGTTGATCTCACTGCAGTGCCGGGAAGCCAGTGAGCATTTCTTCCAGCTTAAGTGCAGCTGAAGTGAATGAGAAGCTGCAGGACTCTGGTGTAAACATGGCAGGGGATGGAACTCAGGACTTGGCCAATAGAGTTGAGACTGAAATGGGGTATCCGGTACCCACCAGCCTCCCAGGAGGGAGCGCACACTGACAGTCCTGCAAAGGGCTTTGTTAAATCTCCTCCTCACAAAGGAGATGAATGCGGATACACTGCACTCCTTTGAAGAGCAATGACATTCCTGGGATGCTTAAGAGTTGATGGTGTTGAAGGCTTTGAAGTGAAGTACTTGAGCAGTCTATTTTGACTTCCCTGGGTGACTCACGCTCCGCTCCGTATCTAAGACGGCTTTTCAGCTTCCTTTGACCGCTTTCCAAGAGTTACATGTTTGCTCAGCCTGACCACGGACTGTAACTTCTCTGTTCACCATTCACCTCTCCTCCTGAGGGTGGGTGAACAGCTTTCGAACTCCAAAGGGGTTCAACGGTTCAGCCAGTGTTTTTCAAGAATAGCAACGTCTAAAGGCGTTTTTGTATCAACGGGACAAATCTTAACCCTTTGACGAGCTCAGGCAGCTCCCAGGCAGCTGGCTTGGAAAGCGTTGATGCCAGGCACTTCGCTGTGAAGCTACAGCTGCTCGCATGGCAAACGGCGTTTATATGAACATCCGAAGCACAAGGGAGGTCTCTTACACTTTTGTTGTGACACGTATCATAAGGATATAATTAGGTATGAGAAATAACTTCACAAATTACAGCCAAGAAGAGGATTTGTAGGAGTATATTGCGTCTTTCACCCAAATACCTGTGACACCCTCGCAGTTTTACTATTTTTAGATACTCTTTTCTTGGTACATCATGGCCCGTGGCCCTGCCGTGGATCAGGGTCCACCCACAGTGACCCATCCGAAATAGACCAAGGTCCTGGCTCTTTCCCCAAAGTGGACTGAGGTCCCAAGATCCAAATCAAGCAGAAATACACACACATTCACAGGAACCTTGATTTTGATGTTTCCTCCTGCCATCCTCACACAACCCTTTCTCTACGAGAAGATCCTTAAAAAAATACCCGTGAACACGTCCACTGCCAAACCCACCAGGCTGTGAAGGAGCCACTGCAAACCCTAACAACGGCCTTAGGGAACCGCTTCTAACTTTTTAATCAATTGAGAACCTCATCTGATTTTCATTTACATGTCGCTGCTAGGTGACAATTCCTACGGTTCCCACTACTTGCCTGCCTGACATTTGACCTCGGAATTAGCAGTTTCCCAAATGTTTTTTTTACCTTCAGGGTTACAAGCGCTTGCTCTGGGGAATCACATCACCCCGCTTGCTCTTAGCACACGTCCTGCAGAGCGGCACAGAAGATGCAGCGCCTGTTGTGCCGCATGCCCTCCCTGCATGCCCAGGAAGGAGGTTACAAGGATCAGAGGAAACAGGAGGAATTTCCAGGTACAGAAACACCACAGGCCTGACTCTAGGTTCACTAGGGACATCTGGATTGGGATTACCTGGCCAGCATTCAAGGTGCAGCACTTGCCTCCCCTCTGGAGCAGGGAGACATGATTAGTTTCAGGAGACAATGCGACCTGCACCCATCATTCAGGTGAGGAAAAAATGTTTATACAAGTTAGAACAGAGTGAAGAAACCAAGGCTGGATCTGGCTGCAGGTTTCCACTTGGTGCAGCTGGAGCTTGCATGTGGAAGGAAGTCTCTTAAACACAGGCATACATCTGACACCAGCTAATCGGAGCACAGCACGTGGTCCATCGTTGTGTGCCAGCCCCACACACACAGCTGGATCCTTCAAGACAGGATCAGACCCACGAGCCACTCTCTCAGTGGCACAGGCTCCTGTGACACGCAGCCAGTCTGACAGAAACATCCTCTGTTGTAAATCTGTGGACTTTCCCTTGTTCCACCTGCATTTTATCCTCGACTTGGGGGACAGATTCAAAGTGCTTCTGGCACTGCAAGGGAACAGGACTCACTTCCCAGCTCTCCCACTGGCACTGCGAGGACCAGTACCAGAAAGTTATTTTACTTGAGGCCTCCAAAAGTACTTCTTATTGTTCTAGCTCCTGGTTCTCCTTTACCTCACTAGAAAAAGGATCCTGTCTGGATTGGTGCGATGAAAGCCACCGAGATGAGGCACCACAGCCTGCAAGGCAACAAGAGCATGGAGGTGGTTCAGCAGGGAAGGAGGGCCGGCTGCTTTGGCCAATGACAGCGAAGATTTCAATGCCTTCTTCTGTAGGAGATGCTGGGCATCCCTTCATACTGGGAAGCCATTAAAGAGAGATGGATGCTGGTGTGATTTTTATCCGCCCACAAACCAGGCAAAGATGAAACCATGGAGAACATCCCCCCGACTGGTGATTTCAAACAACCTCTCTTCCTTCCCTTCTCCCTCACTGTGCTCCTCCCACCACAGGAAGTTTTACTTCCCATCCCTCCCTGATGTCTCTTCACATCTCCTGTCTGCCCTGGGGCACCCTTGTGCCAGCCAAGCATGCAGAGCCAACCGTTCAGGGATGGTCCCTGCCCAGGTCACCTCCACATCTGTGGGGGTAAGCACAGAAAGCCCCCATGTGATTACGGTACTTTTGCCACACAGTACAGCTACTGCAGCCACTGCCTGGGAGAACCAGGTCCCTTTGTACCCTACAGTGACCTTCGTGTGGGCTAATTACGGCGCTGAATAGGGGGAATGCCTGTGAGCGGGGGGGTGTATGTGCGAGAGCACGTATGCTGTTTCTATCGGTTTCTGTCCAGCCTGTCCTCTACACAGTCCAATACACTGAAAAGATTTCTCAGGGCATCCTGTTTTTCTCAGGGCATCCTGTTCACCCCCTTGTCAGTTAGAGGACTGTCCCCTCCCATTTTTGTGCCAACGCTGCTTTGCTCTTTCCTCTGGGAGAGGGTACCTCTTCCAAACAGAATGTAGCACCAAGAGCTATTTTCACTGGGAGCCTGATCTTCCTGCCCCAGGGACAGGAGCATGCATCATGTCTGAAGATCATCAGTTTTATCCTTCACCTCCTTCTTCCTCTCAAATCCTCTCTGCTATACTCTGTTAATCTTTAAAAAAGCCACTCCAGGGATCACTGTCTGAGGAGGGGACACTTCCCATGGGTAATAGTTCAGATGCTACTTTGTCTAAAAGATGAAAAACATTAAACTGCAATGCCCAGAAGTGTTTCGACATCTAGGCTAGGGGGCTCACCTCTATCTTGGCTTAAAAGCTGTAGGAAAAGAGAACATGGGTATTGGACCACTCATTTACTTATATACGTCGTATGTACATACAACTGGATGCATAAATCAGATACCTAGTTGCCCACCATCAGGACAGTGACTGTTGGCTCTGAGGATCCTCCCTTTTACATCGGTTCAAGATCCCACTACCTGCTCTCACACCTTATGTTTGTTAACCACCCGCAGTGCTCTGCCTGCTGAGATTTGTACATCCTTCATGCTGTGATAAACACGCACAGTTCACCATCCAGGGTCACCTCCTCTCTGCTGATGCTATGAGCAAGAAGAAATACTGAGGGGGTCTTGGTCAGTCTTATGCTCAAAGACAGTCCCCTCTCTCCTGGAGACACCAACGGGCTGACCTCCAGGTCTGAGCTGGTTAGTGAAGCCCTGTTCCTGCTCCCATTATCCCAAAGGCTCCCTTGGAGCCCTGGTGATTCCCCATCAGACAGTTCCTGAAACTGTACCACCAAACTCTCCCACTCTCGGCCAGCTTGGAGGTGACATTTCACATCACTGCATGTCATGGAAACCGTGCAAGGGCTCTTTCCACGGCAGGCTAATGGCAGAGATTAAATAATCAAATCTTCTACTACAGGGAGACTGGGACACGGGAAGGAAAGAAGCCAGGTATGATTAACAATCCTTTTCCCAGAGGCCTTTGGGAGAACCCCAGCACCGCAAAACTCATGGCAAAGCTACAGCCTGGAGAGGTCCATGATAGCTCTGTGGGCCACATTAAAGCCTTAGTTACAAGCTTGGGTTTGGTGTCACATAACAGCTACTTGAAAGGAAAAGGATGTCATCTCTGCATGAACAATGACTCACCAACCCTTCCAAACCCAGATCTCTTCAGCTCCAAAACCTCGGCTGATGTTCACACCTCGGCATCTCCTCCTCGATACCTCACTCACCTACTTGAGCAAGCAAGGCTTAGCAACGAGAACATGTACCCCACAAACAAAAGTCAAGGGAAGGCAGGATCGAGCTTGAATGGCATTCCCACATTTCCATATTTCCAGATTTTGGGCTCTATGTAGAGAGCGTGAACCCTCCTCCTCGTCCTGCTCCTGTCTGTGTCCTTTTCATGCTGGCGAGATTTGTTGCGGGATAATTCTCAACGACCATCTCCCCACAACAAAGCCGCCCCCTTTAGATGTGGGCAGATGATATAGAAAATGGGTGGTTCAGGCTGATTTCATGAGGCCTAATAAATCTTCAGTAAATTAAAACTCATCCCCCTTTCCTCCCCTCCCCGGGCCTTTGTCTTGCTAATACACATTAAGCCCTGCCTGGCTACACACTTTGAGGCATTTCGGAGGTGAGGTCTGTACAAAGCTGCAGATGTGGGAGCTTTAAAGGACCTTTGGCCCCGGTGTTACCCATTAACACCAGCCATGCCAACACAAGAATCTCACCATGGTTCTCTCCCCTCAAAAGGGCTCCCAAGTAACAACCTCGCCTTTTGAGGGGGGGGAAAGAAATAAAAGAACAGAAGGAATGAGCAAGGGAGAATGAGAGAGAGACCTTCCAAAAGAGGTGTTCCCTGTAAAGCTAATTTTGTCTCCAAATCATTGTCTGAAGCTGGTTGCTAGTTAGAAATTGCTTAAGAAATCAGTGCACCTCTTTCAAGCCTGGCGATGCTGGCACTCACAACAGCCTTTGCTGATATACGATTCATTTCTGTCATCTCCACTGACCGTTTCCACCCTGACCTTCCTAGTTGCAGACCTCGAAATAAAGAGCCCTAATGCAGTCCCATATTCAAAGAGCCACTTTTGTCCCATATTCAGGTTTTTATTCCTGTTCAGATGCTCTCTATGCTTTCCACCCTGCTTTAGAAATCAAAACCAAGCTGCCACCCGGGCTGGAAACAAAGTGACAGGCCAAAAATGTGTCTGTGAATGTACTGGCCCTTCTGGAGTGTCCCCTTTTGCCCTGGTGTCTTCCGTTATCCTGTACTGGGAGCACGCTGGTGCCCCAGGCACTTGCATCCCCCATCCAACACAAGGGAAAATGAGGCCAGCAATGCCACTTAATTAATGAACCTGCCTGTTTCCAGTGGGCAAAAGTTTGAATAAAAGCTTCGAGGAGGTGAACAATTCGCTCCTCTGTTCACCGAGGTGCTGTCAGGTGTGACTCGAACAAGAAGGAACAGCTCCTCTCCCCGGGTTTCCCAGCAGAGGCTGCGCCTTCCATCCCTCCAAGCACTTTGGCTAAAATGTAAAGAGAAACTTCGTGGCCCTATGTGGGTGCTTCAGAAGTTGTAAGGGGTGATGAATGAGCTCTGAAAAACACAGATCAAGAGGAAGATAGCGGGGATGAAAGGACAGACAGTTAGATCAGACTAGACATCCTGGGATGAAAGGAAAGGTGAAGGGGTGGCTAGATTAGACAGTTGCCGTAAGTGGAAGGCAGGAAATCTAAACTTGTAGGTGTTTATCCTAGACTCCAGATCTGCACCTGTAAAAGCTGGTGCCTCACTTCATTTTTATTCAGTCCTTTCATAAACAAATCCCCCAGCCGCTCAGGGGATGCCCCTGGCACAGGGGCTGTGAGTACGGCAGAGAAACGAAACAAGCTGACCAACCAAACTAATTCACATCCTTTTTCTGTAATCTCAAAGGAAAGCTTAGATCTCTGTTCCTTTTAAAGTTTGGGGCAAAGGCACAGGTCAGTTCTCACTTTATCAGGATCGCTTCGTCCATCCCAGTGTGAAGGGACGGGGCACTTTGAACAAGCTACAGTATCGCGAGCTCCTGAGGATTTTGGACTGGGGTTATCTCTGGAGCGAGGAGCTTGTTAACTCTGGACTGCAGCTGGAGGCTAAGGCTGAGCGTTCTCCCTGTCCCATCAGACAAACACGACTGCCTTTCACCACACGAGCCAGCTGGCATGACACCCTGCCATGTCACACCAAATAACGGCAGTGAGAGCAGAGCACGCTCTACGTTCACCCGCCAAATCAAATGCCCACAACACCCAAAACAGTTCCAATACTTATCTGGGGCTGCTCGTCTATCCCAAAAGCACAATGAGACTTGTCATGTTTCTGCGCTTCCCTGGTGAGACTATTTCACAACAACGCAATTATCCCTCGGGGATCACGTAACTGTTTACATATTCATTTCCCGGTGCCGTACCCATCAACTCCTATCATATCACCGGGAGGCAGCTGCCACCCTCTCACACTGTGCAGTCCTCAGCAATCCGTGCTGATAAGCAGTGTGGAGCTTAGAAATCAGCTGGAGAGGCACACAGGGGTGTTGTGCTGCCTTTCTTTACATGGCAAAACTTTAGGTAAGTGGAGAAGTGCGTGACCCGTGATAGAAAAATCTATTCCCATCACTTCAGCTGGCAACTTCAACCTTCTCATGTAAAGTTCTACACTAGCTTTCTATGCTAAAGCTTGACCAGAAGCTACAGTCTTGCTTCCTCCTACATAAGGGACACATAAAAATTAGCAGAACAGCAACTTTTTTCATGTCAATATCTTTGTGAAATAGATAGTTGAACCGTAGCAAAACATGTAATATGCTCCACCTTTACCAGTAACTGGGCTGCATGTCATCCCCCCATGGCTCCAGCTACACTTCAAAGATTCCTGCATTTATTTCTGTGACATCGATTAGCTTTATTCCAAACTCACTACAAAGCCCAAAGTTGTCCGGTGCCTCTGTTAAGGCATTATAAAGAGCCATAATGTGGAGCAATGCTGCTTCCTCCGAAGCCTAATCATTTAACCTTGATCAATTAAGACCCAACTGCTCCGGGCTGCTGCACAGCCAAAGATCCTCCTAAGGTCTGAACACCTCTTGGAGACGCTTCTGCTTGTAACCAACAACAAAGGTGGTGAAAAACACCTTCCTCACCTGCAGTGCTTCAGTTATGTGCCAAGTTTAGGTGAAGAAAACCACTTTTTGGGTGTCTGGAATCAGTGTCACGGCTGCCACCCTGACAGCGAGCAAATATTTCTCAGCATTTACCTTTCCGTACTTGGCCCTGAATAGGAAAAATAATCTTGTTGCCAGTTGATTGCAGTTTTTACTCCATTAAATCAAACGAGGAAAGGATGATCCTTATGTCATTTCAAAGACACACATAAAAACTCTGGCAGGAAATAAACCCGAAAGAGGGCAAAGACGTGTTTCATTGCAAATACCGTAAGCCTCAAAGTGGCTCCAGAGCACTAACTCTTCTCTTTTACCAAGGACCGTCCACCTGAGATCCTGAACGTACTTTGAAAACAAATGCACTCCCATCTCCTAACATCTACCTGGCCTGACCACAGACTTTTCTAAGACTTATGGCCCCATTCTGCTGAAATCTACCCCTTCCTTTGGAGCAGGATGCAGGTCTCTTGGCATAAAAATGCACGCCGCTCTTTGAAACGCTTGGCAAAGCCTTTCCGCTGCAAGGGGCATGCTCAAACCTGCTCCGCTTGGAAGAAAGCACAAGACTATTATTGACTTCAAAGGCAGTGGGACTCAGCCCCGGGGTGGAAATTAGGTTCAACATTAATTGAATTATAAAAGGGGGATTCCCTTGGAAGAACTGCCACTTCCTGGGCCATGGGATGAGATCTGCATTGAGCACAATTATAACTATGCCGAAACACTGGAAAACAGGTGCCAAATTCAGTGGGATGGCACCCCGAGATCCCGTGGAGGAGAACCAGTATGTATAGAAACTCAAGGTGGAGTTTAACTTGCCTGAACACAGCCCTGCTGAAGGGCAGGACAAGGGCAGAGGCTTCCGAAAAGCACCACAGCTCCTGGAGCTGGGATTAGAGGCAGGACCTCAGCTCCCATTAGGCAGAGTTCATGTGTGAGTATTTCTAAACCTCCATCAACTAAAGAACAGGAGAAAAGGAAAAATAAACATGAATTAAGTGTGATCAACAGAGACGGCTGGGACACTGCATCCCAGCAAGGTACGAACTGCTATATTCAGCCCCCCAGGCTGGAAATGCCACTTGAAATGTCCCTCATGAGCTGTCCATGAGCCCCCAGAGTCTTAGCTCAGCCTTGTCTCCAGGTGTTTGCCACCTCCAGGACTGTGTCGGGGCAGGCAGATGTTGGTTAGAATATGTTCTCCACAGAACCTTACTTCTGCAGGAGTATGAAGTCCCTGATGTCTCTCAGACCTCTGCATTTTTGGATGTTGTCTCCAGATGTTTGTCCCTTTTCTCCCATTTATACACACCAGCACTTGGGGGTTGGAGCATCTTTTCCCAGCCCTGGTAAAACAGCAAATTGGATTTACTTCCACTTCTGAAGCTCACTCCAAGAACTACTTAGAAAAATCACTACAACCAATAAACTGGATTCCTCTCCACCAAAAAGACCTCCCAACTCCTCGGCACCCTCTGGTCTTGGGAAGGGTGCAATTCCTGCAAGAACAACCCTTTCCAAACATACCAGTAGTCTCCTTTTTTGACTCATAGACAAAACTGAACAGCTTTTACGATGAGTAATCACCCTGCATGAGCAGGATTTTGCCATCGGCTTCCTCCTGCAGCACATCAGGCTCTTACAGAGACAAAGCCCAATCCCCTGAAAGCACCACTCTGTCTCACTGAAACCTACTCTGTTTTCTCCCCTCCTGCAGGAAAAGGGTCTGAATCAGTGATTTGTGGCTCAGGGCAATGCTCAGAGCTGCCTTTCCCAGGAACTGCAGTAGTCCACGAGGTGAAGGTGTCAACATCAGATAAAGAGGAAGTCACCCACCGGACACCTAGCATATCTGATCTCAGCTTAGGTTACTTGCTGAGCAAAGACCAGCAAGATGCCTCAGAGCAGCCAACCCTCTTGTAAAAGGCAGTTCAATGAGATCGAATGTGTTCGCACTGTTAGGAGGTCAGAAAGGGAAGCAGGTCATGGCACCAGAGAGCTGGGCAAAGCCACTCCAGATCACAGCACAGCCTGCGCCTATGAAGAGCCAACCCAGGGGAACAATAAACTGGGCCACAGATATTCATACACCAGTTTTTGACGCTGGTCTGCTTTAATTTGTCTAGAGGATGGAGCCAAGACTTGATTCCCCAAAGAGGGGAGCAGAGTTTTGATCAGGTCCCCAGGAGGATTTATTACTGGGCTGATGGTTGCAGCAGTCTCCCCAGGTATTTCTCCTCCAGGCTGAGGGTTGGCAGTGCTTCAAGCCTGCCCTTATCCCCAGACTCCTGTGGTTGTATCTTGGGCTATTCTCCCTCTGCCTTGCCCCTTACTATAGCTCACAGCACTCAGAAAATGTTCCTTCAACTGCTGCACAGCCCTGTAGAAAGCTCTTTTCATCAGCAGGTGTCACACAGCTCTTCCACAAAGGACAATTGCCATTTTCTACATCACGAATGTAAAGCAGAGAGTTGACCGAGGGCATTCACCAGACCAGGGGCCAGCAAGAGAACCGCCCTCCCAAGTTTTTGTCTTGTGCTTTTCTAGCAGAATTCTGCCAGCCTTCCTCACACAGTAAAATGAAACAAGTGCTATTCTGTGATGGGAAGGGCATTGCACATGAATAGCCATCAGTCAAAAAGGATGTGCTGTGAGGATGGCCCAAATGCCCAGTCTGGAGAAGAAAAGAGCAGTGTTGTGACCCCAGCAAAGGGCAGGACCCCCGCACTCCACCACTGCCCTCTGCCGCCAAAGCCTTCACCTCTGACACCCCGACCATGCCCCTTCTCCAGGGTCTTTCGGCAGCCAAAGCTACCAAATTCACATTGGCTCCCCGTGAAAGGCCATGAGTTCATCTGAACCATCCTCGCCTGCTAATGATGCCAGAACTTGGAAAGAGATGCTAAACTGAGAGCCTCTGTAGCACAAACTGGCAGCTCTGGAGCTTTGTGGTTCTGGCTTGAGTATCACAGAGGCGAGATTTATCAAATGAAATACCTCATGCACTCCTGATCTGCATGGCTGACCTTGCCAGATGTGCCACTGGATGCCAGTGCAGTGATGTCCGAGTCTCCCTCACAGACAAGTGAGGTTCCTGCCAGGAGCTACTTTGTCTTCCTCGCCTTTGTCCTCATGTGCACATGAACCGCATTTCCACCACCTCCCCTGAGCTCACTGACCAGTTCTCTGCACGGCGCTTGGGATGAAGGGCACGGGGGTGTCCTGGCTGTCTCCTTTGGGGTTTCCTATCTTCTCTGTGCCTGCCAGCTGCCTGTGGGAAACTGCTGCCCCAACATGCCTCTGCCCGAACGGTGCGCTGCTGAGGCACCCAGAAGGGTGTTGAGCTAACCTCAAAGACTTGCTCTGGCTGACAAGATTCCTGTGCTTTTCCAAGAGAGCTGAGCCAGGCAGAGGCAAAACTTCAGAAACACTCCACGAATTAAAAGAATAAGAAGTGAAACACAGGCTGTGTGATGTTTCTGTTGTTCATCCTGCAGCTTTTAACTAACCAGCAGTACCAGAGCACCTGCGGGGGACAACCTCTCTCCCTCCTTCCTCCTCCCTCCCTCCCAGCAGCATAAATAAGGACAAAGCTCCACCCAAGTGAGTGAACCAACACAGAAGCTCCCTGAGCCAACACGAGAGCAGAAATCAGGATCTTAAAACTGACACAAGCAAGGACTTCTTCTATCCATTTACACCGTGCTCCTACCTCTCACGTATGTGCATCTAAACGCACAGCGCTCCAGCACTCCCCCAGCAGCAACCCAGATTTCTGTATGTTTAACTGAGCTCAGACTGGCCCAAGCTGCTCAGTCGCTCCCAGGAGTATGACAAAAGTTCACCCTTTCCCAGACATGGGAAAATTTTGGAGCATGCTCGCACACACCCCACTCCCCAGCCCCTGCGTCCTTCCTGGGATGCTGCAGGGTGAAGAGTGAGAGAGGCACGCGTGGATCCGCTGGCATTCATCTCCTCTCAGGATGGCCTTTTAAGCAGGAGAGGGTATAAATAAATAAAGCAAAAAGGGTCTCCGACCATCATCCATGAGCTGGCCTCCTTCCCTCTTTCTTCCCCCACATCCCTCCCTCTCCTTTCACAGACATCCTCTGCATCAATGAGCGGGACCGGAAGGCAGCAAACTTCCACCTTCCCGCTCATGCAGAAAGAAATCACACTCCGTTTCAAGAGTCCTCATTGCCTGGCCTTATTTCAGCTCTGCACATTGTTCTGGCTGGGGAAAGGGGGGAGGAGGTAGAGATGGGGCATTGTTTGCAATTCAAATGTCTGGACCTCAGCAAAAACCAATAAATTTAAGTCACTAGAGAATTTCAACAAGCAGGGCCACTTTCACAAATAGGAAACCTCCTCCCTATCGGTGGGGGCTGTTGAGGAGCCACTAGACAAGAGAATAACTAAGCACTCATGGGGCTGAGAGCTTTTCACTCAATGAAGTCCAAACCAAACAAATTCCCCTTTAAGAGATGCCTTTATCCAAACACTCCGAGCACACACAGAAAGGGGCTCAGTGCCTCCGGTCCGCTGCGTTTGCTAAATCAGGCTGGTTTTCTTCTCCCCTTCCCTGCCCATTGCCGCTCTCAGCTGCGGGCTGGTGAAGGTTTGGAAGCGCACCCTTGGCATGGCGTGGTTTGTGAAGCCCCGCAGATGGTGGTGCTGGAAGTGGGATGCGAAAATTCATCCACCATAAATCTCCATCCGTGTAGTAAGTGTGGTGCAGGAATAAATTGCACCGGGACTGGATTTATAGGTGAGGTGGCTTGTACCAGCTCAATGTTTAATTTTCAGTTCATCTTTAACTGCCCTTTCTTAGGAGGATTTAAGGATTTCCATAACTCATTCCAGCTAGCGCACCACGGTGCAAATCCTGCGGCTCTGCCCCCTCCTCCCCTCCTTCACATGAATTCCCTGGAGCAGAGACAAATCTCTGCTGGACAAGGGAGAGGAAGGCTCCGGCTGCAGAGAGGCCACAACTGCAACGTCCTCTCGGCACTATCTAGAGCTGTTCAAGAAGTTACTCTGTGTTCAGCCGGGAGGGCTCTTTGTCCCCATCTGGCTTCGCCTGCCCCGCACAGCTGTTCACACAAGTCAGGCAGCGATAAAGGCAAGGAAAGGATGCGAACCAGAAGACCCTTTGACAGTGCCTGACCACTGCGTTGACGCATCCCCTAAATCAGAGGAGCGTGGGAGTGGCTATCAATGGCCCCACCTGGGGCAGAGCATTGCTGAGACATACACGGAGGAGGAAATAATGAGGTGAGGATCCCCTGCCTCATCATCCCGTTTTGGAGGTCGATGCTGACCCAATAACATAGGTAGGCTGAAGGAGCTGACGTGACTGCCCTGAGCCAGGGAAGGGGTCCCAAAAGCCCCTCCATTTGCCCCAGGTCTGGCCCCACCCTGAACCCGCTGGAAATTCAGATTCCTGCTTTCCGTCCCTTCCTCATGACTCTTTTTCCTCCTTACTTATCACATAATTTCCTTTTCCCTCTTTTGCCACGTCTTAAGAAACTGTTTGGTTTCCCCAGCCATGGCTGCAGGCTTTGCAACGCTGCTGTGAGCAACGGCTCCACTCTGCTGCATCTCCCCCAGCCCATGCTGCCGCAGGTTTCCCGGGTCCCTCAGAGCTGCCTTCCCATCAGGCTTGCTTACAGATGCCACATTTTCTCTCTTTGATTTCTTTTTCCGCCCTCGTTTGCACTAGCTTATTCCATGTTATCTTCAAGGAAACAGGACCAAGTGTGATCTAACCACAAGGACAGCAAAAATTTCTCTCAACTATCTCACGCTAACAGAAATGACAATGCTCATCAGCAACGTGGGGAGTGCTCTGCCAGCGTGGGGATCGCTGGGAGCCACAAGCAGAATATGAAGTGGATAGTCACACAACAGCCAGGTTTTCACACCTTTCTTGGGTCCACAATTTCACATAAGCTCGTGGGAAGAACTGAGGCGGTCTCTCAGGATCACCCTTCGCATTGCCTGGCAGGCTGGCCAGAAGGTCAAGAGGAACAAATGCCAAAAAATCCACTGCCCAGTCTCTGCTTGCTTACAAAAGACAACCTTTCCCCATTTTTTGTGTAGTTAATTGCTTGTGGGAATGTGGCCGCAGGGACAGCCCATCTCTTGTGAAGAGAAGTGGAACTGCGGGTGTGGCACGGTTACCTCGGAGGGAGATGGACCAGCGACTGTACATCCTGCAGGTCCTGCTCACTGAGATCCCACCAGGCCACTTGTGAGCCCTGTCACAGAAAGAAATTTGCTGTAGAGTAACAATATAGATGTTAAGCAAACTCATACCTCAGATACAACGCAGCTCAACAAGGTTCTTAACTAATGCAGCTAAACTCAGCAGCACCCAAGGGCTTGCACCAGTGTATCCACACCAATGCTGTTATGTTCTTTTCGACTATTCTTGCCCTGGCAGCACTTCAGGTCCAGTCCAGATCCTCCTACCTGTGCTAACTGTATCTCTGGTATCTCCATTCAAGACAGAAGATGACAAAGTTACTACTGACTTTGCACGATGTTCCTCAAAATCAGTTTATGGGAGGGATTCAATCTATAGTCATGGAGATGCTCGGCACACAGCTGCCACTTAACATCAAGACACTGAATTCCCCAAGGATTTATGCCAAAAGTTCTTCTGAACTGACTGCAGAAGAACATTTACGGTGGACATGTTAAACTGCAATCAACTCCTGTGCAGATGCTCTTGTCTGGAAGTGGCTGTAAGTTAATATAACTTAATTCACTTCAAAAAGAAGGCTAAATCAAATGAATTCACACTGAATAAGAAGTACTTTAGCCATCCTGAACTCATCCATTAAATATACATTACATATGTAATATAATATATATAAATATAAATATATTAAAAATATATATATTATATATGTATATGTGTGTAAATAGATATAATTTTTTTCAGATCAGCATTTTCACATGACTGCAGCTCTCTGACTTACAAAGAGGAGAAGGGATCTCTCTAGGCAAGCTGTGACTACTCTGCTCCTGTTTCGTTCATTTTGCTGGTTCCTGGATCTTATTAATGTAGGTGTGAGGGGGTGGGAGACGACAACTCGGACCCCATTGTTTATGTCTTGCTGGTGGGAAGGGGGGCTGAGAAAAATAAAAGCTAACAATAAAGCAAAGCGTTAGCCAAAAGAATGGTTTTATTGCCACCAGGAGTAATTCAAACCTTTCGCGGTGGTTTTGAGACAAATTTTATGGTGGTCAAGTCAAACATTGCTGGTTGGATTTAAAAAACAGGCAGGATATTTTATGACCATTAATAAATGTTTGCAGCCTGCACACGAACACGGGAGAGGTACCGACACCTCTCAAGGCGATCACCTGCAGTGGTCAGAGAACTGACTTCTACTCCCCCCGCCGTCTCCACATGAATCACTGCTGGGTGCATTAAAGAGTTGCTTTTACTCTTTTTATCCTTTCCCTGAAGTGTCGGTGTTTGCTGGTTCAGTACACAGGATACCAGGCTCAAATGGGCCAGTTTAGGCCAGTTTGCAAATCTTACAGAGCTTCACGGAATTCCTCTGGGTCAAATCTCCCCTCTCCCCGAGACTCCAGATAGGATGTACTTAAACTGTATGGAAATTACCTTGTCTCCCATTTAAGGCCCCTCACCAGATTGCTATAAAACGGGGGCACTGACTCCTAAAGAATTGCACTAATTCATAGATTTTAAGGCCTTTGTGATGCTTTAGCTTGACCTGCTGCACAGCCCAGGTCAGGGGACCACCCCACATCGATGCCTGCTTCGAGACCAATAGCTGTGGCAGAACCAGAGCAGGGTAAAACCTCCTGTCTTGAGTTAACAATTTACAGCGATGACGGGAGAAAGGAAAGTTCATATATACATATCTATGCCTCTTCACCCAGTGTTGAGGCAGCAGCTCTTCAGAAGTGCCACCCCCATAAAGGAACACCGTTCTTATTTCCCCTCTCTTCCCATGGGCTGTCAATACTTTTCTGTGCTTGTGGTGGTGAGGTTTGCACCACTAGCACCCCAGAACAGGGATATACACCTGATTTTCCCCAAATACAGGACACACGTACTGACTGACTGCCTCTGGTTTCTGTGTATCACCATCCCAAAGAAGATGATGTCCAAATGACTGATAATTTTATATTTGTTGCTTTAAATACTGTAAAAATCAGTTCCTCTTTAACATTACCAGCCACGGATTTCCTTCATCGTTCTTTTGCTTCCTTCATTAATTTTTCTGCGATCTTCGATTTCTAACTTATTCAGATGGATAAATGCTTCCCACTCCCATTCACTCACATTTCACTCTCAGTTCCTCCATCTCCAACCACAGCAAGCACCTCGGTAGTAATGGGTTTTAAGGCTTTCACAAAGCACTCCTGACCGCTCGACACTCCGGCCCCTCTACTATTTGCCTCATCTCTCCAGAACACTCACTGTCCTTTTCCAGATCGTTGAAGGAATTACTGCACAGCATCAGTCCTACCAGCCCCGATCCCTTGAGAAACCTACAGAAATACTCGGAGCTATGACAAAGCTCCAGTCTGGTATATGCCGATGCCTCATCGGTAAAGTGCCACATGGAACGTCCCAGAGTGAGAGCCAGCTCCTCTGGCCTCAGCTGCATGGAGGTGAGGTGTTTGGTCTAAGCTAGCTGCACTCACCTCGTGTGCAGTCACCAGCAACACGGACAGCTGCAGAAGGTGATTTGGCTGATACCAAAATAGGTGGTTCAATCTGGGGGAGTTGCATCTCTGGTAGCAGGAAAGGGGCAACGAGGCGATTGGCACTTGACGTAGCTGCACTGTGAAGCTCCTGTGCCCTTCTTATGGAGCAGTCTCTATCTATCAGCTTGCAAATCAGGTTTCCATTTTCAAAAACGTTGGCAAACAGAAGAAGCTACCACCAGTCGGACTGTGTCCTCATGCCTGACGCTGCTTCTCTGCAGGATGTCACCCCTCAATCCTTCTAGCAGAGATGCTGCTGGGTGTGCTCCCTAACCTACGTCAGTCTACAGCAGCTGCCGACTAAGGAGTGGTGCCAGATGAACAGTTTCTGGGCAAAACAGCAGTTTCTGGGAGAGGTAGGATGTGCTTCTTTCATCACTTGTCACCTCTTTACTGAGGGCTGCTGCCAATGTTCTGTATGGATCTCACGTCAACAGCATCTCCTAGGGCCTTGTTAGCCTGTAAGTTAGGTCACTTGCTTTAAAGCTACCACTGTCTAAGAAACACCCTGCTATTCCCAGACCACCTTTTTTGCCCACTTTGTACTTCTGCAATACATCCTAATGAGTGGTTTTAACATTTTAGGCTTGCCATTCTCCCCACCACATGCAGGTAGCATCAGCTGTGTTGTTTCCCCCATCCCCTTTTCCAAGCACCTGACGTGGGTTTAGGAACAATTCAGGACTTTTCTTCAGTAGTCTTAGTGCTTTGATTAATGCCAGTGGTGTTGATGTAGCTGTGATGGTTTAAGGATGTATTAATTAATTAACCTCGTGTCCTGATTAATTTTGTTCTTGACATCTTGATTTTGTGCTAAATTAGTTCTCATTTATTCCCCCTTCCTCCCTCCCCTTTCACAGATCACTCTCCTCATTTCTCCTAATCAGCTTTCCCCTTAGATTATCTCCCCTCTCTGCTGACACGGAGATCACCCAGACTATGCAGCCACTCCCACGCCTCAAGGACTGATTTCTCTGCTACAACACCCACCCCTCGCTCCCCGGGGGGACTGCCCACTTCCACACCCATATTCTTTAACAGATAGTACGAAAGGACCCTCAGAAAAGATCATAAAGACATTCCCTGGGCTCAGCACTCTTCCTGGATGCTACCTACGCTCCATCCATCATAGACAAGGAGCTTTTTGTCTGCCTTCTCTTTCCACATAGCACATGTTCCCTGCCTGAAGAAAGGGCCACCACTCTGCCTAAGGTCCCTAGATGCCACCACAGAACTACCAGCGACCCCAACAGTTTTAATATGGCAACAAAGACCGAACCAAAGCCCTTCTGCTTTTAAAGCACAGGTCCCTGTCACACGGAGTCAAGAGACACGAGCCAAACTTGCTGGGATTAAGCACAACCAGCTACCAACAACCCTGGACCCAGCTAGTCAGCAAGGCAGAGCTCTGCAGGCAACGACACCTTCCCAGCCAAGCACACAGTGAGAGCCCTGATGAGAGTTTCCGACCAAGACGCAGGGATTCGGGATCCATTCTGACAGGAGGTGTCCACTCCAAGCCCTTTCCAGGGACTCTTGCTGGATTTTATCAACAGCTCTCCTCCTCCTGCCCTGCCTCCAGACAAAATAAGTTCAATGGGGTTTGCAGCCTGGAGACTGAAGGAGTGGAAACATACCCCTCATCCTGCCAATGCCTGGAGCTAGGCCGGTGTAAACTTAATTACTACGCACCGCGAATACCAACACACCCCGGTTATTACAATCGCTGTCCATCAGTTCTCGATCCACGCAAACGCCATGGTTGGTGAATTCCATTTTATGATGCAAATGTAGCCAATCAATACAGGGATTTTGTTTGATCAGAGGCTCTTTTTCCTTTTTTCAGAGGAAAAAACCCCTTATTTTTGCACGTCCAGCCCCTCTGCTGGAATAGACCTGCATAACTCCACCCATGCAAGTGAGCTCTTGCTCATTCACGCTAGGTGAAAGTCCAGCTAAAATAAAAAGGGGAGACAAACTCGCTGTGCAGTCAGAGCAGGACACTTTTCACGAATAGAATGGTTAAGGAGAACTAGGCGTAAAACCTACGGGAGGACAGCAAAGAATTTTGGGTCTGTGTATGTCCATGCTCAGGAATTAGAAAGAAAAGTCCATACATTTTTAACCACAAAAGATTTCGCTGGACAACATGGTCTAGCAGGAGCTTTAAAGGGGAAAAGCAGTTCACAGACTCTTCTGAATGCATCTCCAGTCGCCGGGTTGTTAAGACATTCAGGGCTGTTAATGTGCACTGTCAGGCCATTGTAACCAAACCTTTAATCCTGGGCCTGTCAGACTTGAAGGAAAACTAAGGGGCTGACAGTACTGCAGCAAATGGATTTTCCTTCTCTGCTCTCAACGCCTCCCCCCTTCCTTCCATTTAAAGTTAGAATAACATTGAGTCTATTCCTTTCAGGGCTTGCAAAACAACAAGAAAAAAAAAAAGGGGGTGGGGGGTGGGGGGGAAGGAAAACCTAGCCTAGATGGGCAATCTTCCCTTTCCAAATCCCAGTCCCCAAATTGGAAGAGCCTGGCATAGCCTGGTCAGACCCAGGCTGTTGAGAGCTCTTCCTCCCTGGCTCTGGTTATAAAGTCCTCATGAGTTTATTTTTATTTTCAGCCATCTCTTTATGATAAGAAACACAAAGAGCCACATAAGAAGCATCAGGCAGAATCGCAGTCTTGCATTTTGGGTTTTGTCTTTGGTTTCAGACCTTACCCACGTGAGACACGAGAGTTGACAGTATGACATGTAAACAGACGCTCTTCTTGCATGTCTACCGGGCTCTTCATCACCCACACACCCTTCAGAGCCTTACTTCATGAGATCTTGGTCTGGGATTTCAACTTTTAAAGCATGATGGATGTGCTCCGTGGTAGGGCCTGGGTCTGCTACCCAGCATTCTCCAAACCTCCACCCAGTCCTTCCCTTCTGAGTTCATCTGCCCTTGTTTGGTCTGTTATGGGCTGTTAAGAAGGGCAAAGACAACAGGTTAAGATGTGATCCTTTGCAACCTGCTCCTGAAGCACTGCTCTGAGGAGGTGGAGGCATCCTGGATTTACCATAGGCTCTCCAGGAAGTCTGAGACCACCTCTTTGCTCTGACATGTGGGGATACTATCCACTCCGCAAAGAGAAATGACTGATGCTGCATTAGAGGATGACAGATGGACACCAGGAAACATGGCCAAGTGCTATTTGGAGTGATCATGGTACCAACAGCCTGTTCTTTGTAGAATGGGGTTGCAGCCAGGGGCTGACCACCAGCTGATGCAGCTTCCCTTGGAGCTTCAGCCCACTATCTTTGGCTGCACGATGTTGACCCCTTAGACTCCAGACACATGAAAAGATCAGTCTCTCATTTGCTGCCCAGAACCTCCATAGTATCAAAGGCAAGGCTGAATACAGAGCCTTCCCTACAAAATGGCCAGTCAAGGTATTAACCTTCAGTCACCAGGGTTCTGCACCTCTCGCCACTGTCTAGCTTGGGTTTATGTTGCTGCAGACTGGCTTTGTGCTGCTGGATCAGCAGCATCATCTACTTAGGAAAGGAAAAATGATGAAATAGGCTGCAAGTTCATGAAAACGCATGGCTACATTGTGCAAATGCTGGTACCTCTGTATGCTAAGGCATTAGGTGGAGTAGGATCAATGGTAAACATCAGGACAGAGGAGGACTTCAAGGCACATAAAAATTTATGTGCATCATCTGTAGCTATTTACTAACCTTTGTTTGAAATCTCTCCCAGTTTCTGTATAAATGAACCACGATATTGCCTAGAGTGCTGCTGAGTGGGTGCAGTTTCTCCGCATCTATCCTCGATGCCTCCTCACTGCCGGGAGTCTGTTCTCCCAGTATTTCCCTCCAACTTCTAAAATGTACCTAAATAAAATCACAGCTCAAATCCAGTCCACCTGTTGTAAATACTTCCAAAAATTCTGGTGTACAGGGTACCATGCAATCTAGGCTTCTAACTCCAGATCAGAACACAGAAATAAAAGAAAATGGGCAGAATGTGCCGTGAAAAGGAATTTTAAAGTTTTCACATCGGTCTGGTGGGTGTTCTCTAAACATGGGGTTAGTTAGAGACCCCAATGATTTCAGGCCAGTACTTAACAGAAGATGAACAAATAAGTTTATTTAGCTATGGGCCAGGGATCCCTCCGTTGTTAGCACAACATCACTCTCTGGACAGGAGGTCTGGTAGAGAGGAGCAACTCCATCTTCCCTCTCAGTATCGTGCACCACGGATGAATCAGCCAAGTGTAAAAGGTCTAACAGGAAGAAAAGGGCATTTCTGCACGTCTCTGGAGCTGACAGCATTTCCCGAAGGGGGATTAAACAGTAACGTTATTGTACCAGTAAAGGATCGGCTCCTCCCCTCCCTCGCCCGTGTAGGCGCTGTACAAAGCAGAAGGCGGCAGGTCTGTGCCCTGTGCAGCATCCCGGGTACCTATAGCCTCCCGCAGCTGTATCTGTCCTGAGGACGAGCAGAGGAGCATTGTTAGGGGCTGTCAATGTAGCACTTCTCATTGGCTGTGGATTGATCTCAGGCAGCGAGACATCGCACCGAGAACATTATTAAATGGAAATGAGCAAAAGCAAAAGCAGCAAAATCAATTTGAGAACTTGGTTCGCATTCTGAGGGAAAGAAATACTTCCAGAATCAGATTAAGCCAAGCCCTACTGAGCCACTTATTGATTTCTTAATGAGCCTGGGAAAAAAAAAAATAAGAACCCAAGAAAATAAAAAAGCACAGAAAGCAAAGGGATAAAGGAATAGATTCCAGACAGAAATAGTCATGCAGTTTCCTTGTACACAGAAAGAAAAAGTCAGCAAACCTCTGGAGAGCAGCACAGCAGCCAGAAACATGTTTGTTCGAACTGTGATGTGGCAGCAAAAAGGGGCTCACAACTTGGGGACAGGGCAGGGGGTGGAAAAGGCCAAGAAGAAGGAGAAAGTTTCACAGAGCAGCACCTCAAGCACCTGCTCCGAAGTGCCCAGCCTGCTGCTGTAAGCGTTAAGGATGCACATCTCACCCACCTTGTTACCCCAGCGTGGGTCCACCAGCATGGACCACCTCAGCACCACTGCAATCGGACTCTGAAACCTCTCAGGCAGGGTCTGTGTGTGAGTGAATAACTCACAGAGGCATCTTACGGGTAACCCCCTTGAACTACTTCCGCAGGTACAGGAACCGCCACGGCCATGCCCTGGGCTGGGCTTCAGCCATCTGGACAACACACAGATACTGTTACTCTGACAAAAGCTTCCAGCCAGCCCCGACCTCAGCCGCAGCCCTTTGGCAGTCCGCAGGGACAGCACAACCTTCCTCTCCAGCAGTGTGACATGTCACAGGTCAGGGCCGCGTTACAGCAGTACCCAAAGGAAAGCCGTGCCCACGCCGCAGCCTCCGCAATACAGAACAACTCATCTCAGCCCTGACTGCTGCAGCCACCCAGCAGATATTCCTGAGCCACGGGCACAGCCCTGCTGGGAGGCAGGTTCAGCCGTGCCCCCTTTACAGCCGGGGGGGCCGAGGTCCAGACTGGTTCAAGATCGTGTGATGCTCAGGTAATGTCACCTCAGAAATGCCAGAAGGTGGAAAAGAGGCAGCTCCGACCCTGCCTTCCAGGGCAGATTCAGTCATATGAAATAAAAGTGCTTTATGCGTGCATAGGGAAAGCAAAATATGAGGCAGCTCCATCACAAGTTTAACAAAGCCCACATGAGGCATTGCAACCATGCAGAATAAAAAAAAAGAAAAAAAAAAGAGAAATCACACAGCACTGGTAGTAACTGAGCTGGTAAAACGTCTCCGGGCTAAGTGAGAGCTCAGAAGTGACACAAAGAATGAGCCTGGACCCCACCAAAGCTATGAGGAGGGGTGAGACCCTGGTGCAAGCAGTCAGTAGTCCTGTCCCCCAGGGCCCATTACCCATCGGGACAGGAGGTCCCCGGGCACTGGTTTCAATGGCATAGCCAAGTAGAGCCAAAGACAGCAAGAGGGGAAACACCAGGGCCCTGACTGGCAGACTAGCACCTCAATACCATGGCGCAACCCTGGAAGTACAACTCTGCTAAAGCTGCTCTGTGCTGCCTCTGAGACAGCCAAAGTTTGGGACGAGAGAAGAGAGGAGCAGCTCCAGCTCCAGGGGAAAGACACTATAATCTTCTCAGCAGACAGGCAGGTTCCCAACTAAAATTAACACTTCAGAAAGGAAGTCCAACGGACACCTCACGTCACATCTAACGAGAGTTTGCCCCCAAAGCAGGTCCTGACACAGCGAGCAGCGACCTCCAAGAGAGGATCCGGGGCCATGGGAAACGGTCACAAACCCGGACCAGCTCCCTAGAGCATGACTGCCTCCAAAAATCGGCAGAGACTGGGCATGGGGGAAGGGGAAGGGAACATCTAATTCCTTATTAAGGAGCGCTCTTTCTCTCTTTTTCTAATCTATGGAAAAATAGGAATGCAAAGGAGAGCAGAGAGGAGCCTTTCTTCGCAGCAGGGGATGCTGCCCGGTGCCGGGACAGCGGCTTCGCTGGGATGCTGCAAGCCCGGAGCTTCTCAGGGAGTTTGCAAAAGGGGAGTCAAATCGCCAGCCAGAGGAGAGGCTGGAGACCAGGACGAGCATCTTAAGGTTTAAAATGCAAATTCCTCCACTTTATTTTAGGTGGAGGGGTCAAGGTTTGCCTATTTCTTCCTCTCCCCCCGCCCGATACTCCTTCCCCCTTCCTCCCCGAGTTTTGTTTAGGAAGGGACTGTAGATGCGACAAGGTCTTTGTGCTGGCCATTCAGCTGAATGAAAAGGCCGAGGAGTCCCGGCGGAGGGAACAAACTTTTGGGGGTCAGCGCGGTCAGCTTAGAATAAATGTGTCGTATTGTTTGTATTAAGGACATGATCTCAGCGGGGTGCCCGGAGCCACCGCATACAACATGAAGGACTATTTATTCAACACTGAAATAGGCAGGGCACAGGACTCCTCTCCCAGGGAAAATACGAACCACTGCTGCAAACGTGCCTGCCTGTTCCTAGCAGCAAGATTTGCTGGAGAGGGCAAATAAAACTATATTTTTATAATATGCACCATAAATAAGGATGGACGCTGAGCTCTCTTGGCAAGAAGATAATTATAGCTAGAAAACGGCGGCGGCGGCAGCACAGCAAAGTGCCTTTTTATTGTCGCCTTTCTCCAAAAGATGGACAGTTCAGGTCATTAAAGGCCTAAGATAGAAACAGTTTCTCTTAGCACTGTTTGAAAACAGGCTTTTGTTTCCATGGAAGTGGCACAGTCCTTTCTTGGGTTGCCTCCACCGCAGAAGTGGCCCGCGGCTGCGGGGTGGGAGCAGGACTGCCGGGGCGAGAGCAGCCCTGCAGCCCCCGAGAAACCCATGTGAAATCCAACTGGGAAAGCAACACAAAGGGGCTGGGGGCTTGACAGCCTGTGGTGCCCCCCGGGAGGGCTCCACAAATGGGCCCCCAAAGGAGGCAGCCAGCTGGGGAGGGGAGGCCATCCTTCCCAAGGCTTCAAGAACAAAATCCTCATAAAGGGACTTTAGAGATGCGCCTGGCTGTTAAATGATCCCCCTCCTCCCTCTTCCTCACTGATTCATACAGAGGAGCATGTGTTCCCCCAGAAAGTATTTTTCCTTCTCACTGACCTAGCTCCCCTGTTTGCAGAGGGATGAGGCTTTTGGTCAGGGTGTTCATCCAGAGTTTGCAAACCAGGGCTTCATCAAGTTGGACGATTAACCCAGAGGAACAGAGGCGCATACCTTGGGACAATCTCCAGCTAACACAGCTTCATACGGCAGCTAGGAAGACCAGATACTTAGAGATCCCAAAAAGAAGTTTTAACGTACCACACAAACTTAGGTCTCCATCACAGATTATAGCTTCAGCCCAACGTCAATAGGAAAATAACAGGACAAGAAAAATGAGAGTGAACTGAGAAGAAGAAAGAAGGTTTCTTATCCCGTGCGAAGACCACTCCCAGAGGACAGTCGAGTGTGCAGATGTTTGGGCATGTGAGGCTTGATGCTGAATCTGTCAAAACTAAACCTACCCATAGACATCAAAACCTGACTTCTAAAATGGTAACCACCATACCTTAAAACCCCACCACCAGCCTCATCTGCCCAAATGAAAGAGCAGCAGTCTTCAGGGAGAGGGGCGTGCAGGGACCTCTCAACCCAGGTCTGCAATCAAAAGATTCATGGCAGGGGCCACACCATCTGCAAGGCAGTGTGTGTGCTGCTGTCTTGGCCAACACCTGGCAAACAGCACACGAGAAAGTCACGGTGAGGGCAGGAAAATTATGACCGAAACCCAGCAGAGCAAGTGAAGGGGAAAATCTGAAATCTGAGAATGGCTGGAAAAATCCCCTGGGCTTTCACAGTCCTGCCAGCGGTGAGTCTGAGCTGATGAACCCGGGAGCCTGGCACAGCTCTCTTGGAAGTCCCCCAACATGGGACACCTTGACTTCCACCGGCTCTGTGCTGGATGCTCCCTTCCTTTTTTTGCCCATCCTATTGCCTTTTGTGCCAAAGTGACACAGACTGATGAGGATTATTTCCACGGCTTCCTCAGGGACAGGGGGGTTTCCCTCCTGCCCTTGTTCAGGGACAATAGATCCATTAAGCCTCTTCCCAAGGCGAGGGGAGCGGGGCATACCTGGCCCCCAATGTGGGAATGGCCACTGCCCCTGACAGCCATTAGCATCTGAATGAGAGTGGTGCCTGCAGAACAACAGGCAATTATCCCACTGAAAAGCTTTTAAGTGGCATTAATTGCTGGCCACAGACTCCGGGCTCTCAGAATGAACCGTGTTGACAAACAGGATAAAATATATTGGATTTCCTGCAGGGGAAAAATTTGTAGGATCGTGCCTCACTGAGGACAAGCTCCACTTTCAGCCTCAGTTGTCACACGGTTAGCACCACTCCACACCTAGTGTCAGCAGCACAGCTTGGGATGTCCAAGGGCTCCTACATTTGGCCCTGGTGGCTTTGCAGCGCCTGGCTGGCTGGGCGAGAAGGCACCCAGGGGAAGGGGAACACCTGCTCTGCGCATTGCTGGCCTGAATTAGCGGCCCCTTTGTCCCCAGCCTTTCTCTCAAAGGCCCAGGTGTACCTTTTTGTACTGCTCAGAGATGCAAAGAAGTGGCGCAGCCCTGAAACACAACCTCCTTTCACTAACAGGCGGTGGCTTTATCTTCCGCTGCTCTTTGAACATGACAAATATCCCTCCACAGCCCAGGAATGGGGGTGATGTGGGAACGTTTTACAGCTGAGATAGATAGGAAAAATATTTTATTAATGTGTGTTAATCTTTGTAAATCAACAACACTGCTAGCAAATAAAACACTGTCTTGCCTGTTAGGTACCTTCAAGAAGGTTGTGTGAAGGTCATAGCTGCACTTACCTGTGATTCCTTGGAAAATCACACTCAAACGGCCTCTAATTCCTAACAGCTGAAATAATTTCAAGGCTGATCTCTCACATCTTTCTATAGCTCCTTCCTGCAAAGTGCAAGTCTCTATTATAAAAGTACTGCCGCACTCTTTTTCCCCAGGAGCATCATCTCCTCTACAACGCCACGTGTCCTACAGCTCCTGGGTTGTTCTGAGCTGTCTGCTCAGCTTTCTGAGTGTACCCAGACAGAAGGGCTGTCAGCTTAGGTCCTGACTTCTGTGGCACAGGGTAAGACCAGCAGATGTACGACCAGATCCTAAATCCTGACAAACACCACAGTCCTACTGACTCAGAAAAGCTCTGTGACAACTCATAGTACAAGGGTCTGGCTTTGAGGGTTGTAAGTCTTCCCTGACCACAAGCAGTAGCCCACGTTCACACACGAGTTGCAGGAACTCTTGCTCATTCTCCTGCCAAAGCTGCCCCTTGAAGGTGGCAGGCACAGGCCACTCCAGCATCACTAATAGCCAAGCAGCAGCCTGGACGCACTCCTGGTGACCGGCCAGGCTGCTTTTTGTGGCTGGGTGTTTCAACAGCAGTCCCTCTTCCCAGTCCCCGATGAGTTTTCTACAACATGCAAGGTAAGCCTTCAGTAACCAAACATGGATGCTATCATGCACATGTCTGAGAGCTACCAACCCTTCTCTCTTCAAGGCCAGTGGACAGGGTAGGGCATTTTGGGGTGTAATTTTCCTATTCTAAGCCTCATCGCAGTGTCACACGCTAAGCAAGCAGCCCTTAGAAGGGTGAGCTGAAGGTGGGACATCACTACCAGTCTGGAAATGAAGACACCCTTTCTCTGAGAAACTCTGAAGGCTGGCAGATGGATGGCAATGAAGATTACTGTCCAGAGCGTTAAGTCGCAGCCCTGCCACAGGTCTCTCCAGCAGTGACCTCCTGGCTTTCTAGCAATGCTCCCCAGCACCCACAATGCGGAGCTGAGCTTCGAACCATTACTACCACATTTGCCACAGTGCCCTTAATAACAATCTTGGGTCTTTGACTATGAACAGCTCCCCTTACTAGAAACAGCAGAAAGAGAAAAAACTGCTCTCCCTGAAGCACCGTTTTCTACTTCGAGTGACAAACCCTTTTTACAATCCAGCCAGTATTCATCCAAGCAAGAGGAAGATGAAACTTTGCCTAATGTTTGTTGCATTACGTACCTGAAATGTGCTCCCTGTGCACTGTGGTTCAAGGATTTCTAGAGGATTTCCAATAAAGATGGGTCATTTTATGGCTCACAGTGAAAACCGTGTGAAAAACTCGGGCTTTTGCTAATTTAGACCTCCAGCTCAGCAAGTGCATGTGGGTGGCCTTTTGAAGTTTGAGCAGCAGATCTTCTGCTTGAGAGCAAAATGGCTTGAGCTCTCCCGCAGCCAGTGGCACTAGGCCAGCCTGCACCCTCTGAGGACAAGCCCTCTCACATTTGTCCCAGCACAAAACTCCAAAGAGGAACTCAAAAAATGTTCAGGCATCTGCACAGAAGGCTTTGAAAACCCTCTGTGCAAAGTCCAGTCAACTGAAACTGCAGAGCTCTGCCTCCAGAGTGTGGAGCAGAACGGACTGCACAGTCAGAAAGCCAAAATATTAATAAAAGCCCCCACAACACGTCTGTCCAAGAAAGACAGTGCTCAAAAAAACAAGCGTGGGCCTCAGCAAACAAAAGATGGACCTCATGCGTTGCTGGTAATGTCCAATCGTTAGGACTAGGCCAATTTCCTCTCATATTGCCAGATCCAGACCATAAATAATTAACTGAAGTGCAGAAAAGATGCAATCTTTGTTGCTGATTTTGTTGTTGTTTTAGTAAAAGAATGGATCCCGATTCACAGAGGATACAAGGCTAGTCTGATTTGTTCTTGGTCCTTGGTGGTCACAGTTAAGCTAGTATGATCAGCAGGATGATGGGTGAGGAATGCCATGTGCTACATGATGGAAAAGCAAACGGCTGAAGCAAAGGACCCGGGAAATAGAAAGTAGCACATTTGGTGGAGGAAGGACTGAGCAGGACTGTGTTAAGCAGCAGTTGCTGAACCACCATGAGCACACAAATGCTAGAAACCCCTCCCTGAGGTGAAAGCAACGCACTTGATACTTCCCAGTGTCCATCAGATTTCATTAAGCCCAGCACTGAGAGGCTTTACCCCCACGGCTGAGAAGGAGGATCCCTGCCAGCTGTCCTCCTCCAGGAGGATTAAATCTTTTTAAGGGATCCAAGACTCAGAAGTTAAACATTGACACTCAGGAAATGGGTCTACTGAGTATTTAGACACCACAGATCTCACCTTCTTCACTTGAGTTGACTGGCAATCTATGTACGAGGGTTAAAACAGGAGGATGGTATCTAAGATGGCAAAATGAGTCCTCTCCGGTGGTTTCTCCACTGACTTTAAAACACAGGTGAATAGCCAAGACTGGCCTTTACACAGCAACTCCTGCAGTTGTGGAGTCCAGCCTCAGGGTGTCCCTCCCGCAGTGGGCACAGCCAGTAAGGGACCAGCACAAACCACTGCTACAGCTTATCTGCCTCAGCTTGTTTGTGTAGTTTGGTGCTTCATCCTTTCCAGCCAGGGAAAGTGGCATCATCTGAGGAATCAGTACTGACCCCTCGTCCCACCCCTCCCAAGCTGGGTGTCTCACACACAGTCTGCTGCATCCAGACCATGAACTCTGCTGCTCTTGGCTGTGATTCACGAGCAAAGGGATCCCAAGTCCTGCAGGGAATGGTGGCACCCACACAATGCACATTGGGTAATACTGGCCTGTAAAGGGTTAAGGGGTGAGCACCGGGAGGTTACAGGGAGGTACAGGCAGCTGAGAACTTGCTGGTCTCTATAACAAACCTTTAATAAAACCATCGAGTTTAACCCTTTCAAAGGGGCTTCAGTGTAAACCATGATTCAAGAGCTACCGCTCCAGCAATGTACACAAATTTTTCTCTCTGCCCCTTCTCCTCGAGAAGATGGCACATGGGCATGCGGAGAGCCAGCAGCTGGAGAACGGACCCACCAGTGGGGTTCAGTGCACAAACCCATCGCAGCTGCCAAACCGACCTGATCCCACCAGCTGGTCTTGCTTAACGGGGCAACAGGGGAGTTGCAAGAGGCAGGAAGACAGAGAGGGAAGTAGTTAAGTTGGAATTAATTTGTCACTCCATATTTAACCGACCTCAAAACTATTAAACAAATCTAATAGGAAATATCCCCCAGATTCCAAATACCTCCGTGTTGCCAGCTGGGGACCAGCCACTGCACAGGGCTTTGGCAGTCAGGCAAACTGGTAGAGGGGAAGGGGGGCTTCTCTCCTTCCCCATCCCCAGGCCCAGTTTAGATCGCGTTAGCTTTTACCCCAAGCCTGCAGGAGAGTTGACTGAAGAAGCACAGAGATTATCCAGCGTGCCAGGGTGAGGTGCTGGAGGAAGCTAAGGGATCCTGATGGGTGTAGCAAGGCTCTGGGATTTCCTAGCTCCTGCTGGAAGGGAGCAGAGAGGATGCTCAGGAGTTAGGAGCAGTGATTGGCTGCCCAGGAGTCACCAGTGATTTTTCTACCCCTCAAAAAGAAAAAAATATCCCAACTCCTCACAAGTTAGTTGCAACCACCCTCTCTGCATCTGGAATAAAGAGGGAATCGAGAGATTTAAGGCTCCAGATGGAGTGGAACTGGATTTTATTGCCAAAAACACACTAACTCAGCAGCTAGAATACGGAGGGAGGCTGGGGCGGAAAGCTGGCAGGAAAACTAACAAACAAAAAGCAGCTTTTTCTTGCACATAGGTGAATCCAAGCCAACCCTTCTGCACGGCTTAAAACACTTAGTGACAGCACATTTCTTACCGTGGGACGTTGTTAGCTATTGCCTCCGGTCTGCAGGGATACCCTCCCCTGGATGAAGATAGCGCCTGGAAGAAGCAAATATTAAAAAGAACTGAGTTCAGCCTGATTACGATAGTGGAGTGTGTCGGGATGAGTTTTGCATAAACATTCTCCCTTCTGAGGATAACCAGCTGGGCATCTGAGACTGATACTCCTCGGTATTTAAAAAAAAAAAACAAAAAACACCCTGGCCCAGGTTGCCCAGTGAGGTTGTGGATGCCTCATCCCTGGCATCCCAAGGCCAGGTTGGACAGGGTTCTAGTAGAAGGTGTCCCTGCCCATGGCAGGGAGGTTAGAACTAGATGATCTTTAGGGTCCCTTCCAACTCAAACCATGTGAAAGAAAAAAAAGGGAGCGACAGTGGCTGGGTGGAAGGACATGCTGGAAAGCTGCAGCCACCGCTTGCTTTCGCACTCATCATCGCCGCGACTAAAGCAACATTCTCCGAGTTTCTGCGGGTAATTAACGTGTTTTGCTGTCTAATTTGGCGAGACTGGCCGGGCCCGCTCGGCAGCGCGAAGACTTTCCTGCGGCGCTGGGCTGGCGGCGGCCGCGGCTCCGCGGGGCTCCGCGGTCCCGGGCGGGCGCTGCCCGTGCTCCGAGTGCCCTCTGCCGGCTGCCGCCACAGCCCCGCTGCTCCCCGCCGCCCCTTCCCCAGCCCCTGCTTTTTAATCTTTTCAGGTTTTATCAGCCCTGTTCCCTGGCTGGTCTCGCGATGGAGCTGCCCCCCGCCTGGCAAGGCTGAGCCTATCTTGGGACAGGCTTTTGGAGTGCCATCCTTGGGGGTCCAGTCCCCTGCACCGACCTTTCCCCGCTACTACCGCGTCATTCGGCAGAAAGCTGAATTTAAAGCCAGAAAAGGAGGGTGGAACAGTAGTGTTGAAATTCTGGAGAGCACTGCCTCCTCATGAACCAACCTCCAACCTCAGCTCCCCACTCCGTGGGAGGAAGAACGCGCTGTTCCCAGCCCGGGGAGATCACAGAGATTAAATGTCTCAATCAAGGTCACTCCTACAGCACTGGGAAAACAACCCAGGAGCTTTCGCCCTGGCAGCTTCCTGGGTCAGAAACCTTGCAAAGGCCACTTTTATTTTCTTTCCTAGAAATCCAGAAACCAGTGGTTTCCTAGAAACCACTTTTACATCCAGGGACACTGGTCACATCTATGTTTTGAGGAATATTTTTTAGATAAATGCCTAAATAAGTTAGGGGTATTTAAACACACTAATACCTTGGCCTTTTTTGTGTGTGTGGGTCCATTCTTTTGACAAGAGTCGAGAGCCAAGCAAAGTCTATGCAGGTATCCTAAAAGACCCTGAAGAAGAACACTGTAGTTATAATGAAAGCTTGAGGACAGGGTATTCAGTCCAAGTGTTGCAAACCCTGCGTTACTAATTCCCTCATACACAGACACCCACTGAACAGGTCAGAACAAAGATACTTTCGCAAGAGATCCATCCACTCCCGCCCATCACGGGGAGGTTCAGGGCCTGACCCAGCTCTCGCCGAAGCGCACAGGCTAACTCCCTGCTTTTAATGGTCCGAGATTGACTCCCAGTTCCGCAGGCACAAAGTCAAACAGCCTTTTCCCCCCGGATATTAGTGACACAAGCCTCTCCAGTTTGGAGCAGGCAGGTTTGTTCAGGTTTCACAGTGGGAAAAGAAGCTTTAATGTTTCCTTCTTTTTTCTTTAGCTGTTAAAAAGGCACCAACCTGCTACAGATCTGTCCACACATAGCACCAGCAACACAGCGGTGGTTGGTTGCTGAAAGGTAATACCATGCACAAAGGTCCCTAGAAGGAAGAGGAACCTCAGTGCAAGAATCCTCATTTAACCCTTCTCAGCTGCCACTTGTCAGCCCCCTTGCACCAATGGCATGGTCCTCCCTCCACAAACCCCAGGCACATCTGACATCGGCTCGGCACAACACAGAGGTCATATCTGCCACCCCGTCCCATAACTGTACACATCCATCCCCAGCACAGAGGCTGCTGCCTTGGAGCGGGCATTCAGCAAGAGAGGTCTGGGGCTGGTGGAAAACTCTCCTCCAGCTCCAAATGAGAGGATGTTAGGTGTGAGCAACAAGGCTGGGACATAAACTGGATGGAGAAAGCTCCAACTTCATCCTTTCCCTTTGCACATCTCCTAACAGACCACGTCTCACCTCTTTCCTCTCCCAGGACAGAACTGGCCCTCCTAGGCCAGACCGGGCCAAGAGAAACTCATGAGCTGGTGGCTGGTCAAGCCAGCCCCATGGCTCTTCCCTTCCGGAGCTTGCAGCCAACAGTGAACAGCCGACGAGCTAGCTCTCTCCAAGAGATGCTCACATTTAAGCAAGAGAAACAAAATACACTTTCTATGTATGTCGCTTCTACCTGAAGGCCCACTCACCATCCCGCAGCGATGGACCAGCTTTAGAATCTCCAAACATATCTTAAGTATATGAAACAAAGTGAGTGTAAGGCAAGATACGGGTTTGGGACGGTTCGGGACTCGCACCTGAACTAGACCACTGCATCTGAACTCCTGAGCAGCAACTGACTGTGATGCTACTCAGTAATTTGTCCTTCCCTTTTTTCACTCTTAGTTTTGGCCTCCACAAGACCCAGCAGCTGGGAGTTCCACAGTTTAACTTCACAGAGTAGACAAATAGTTTCCTTATGATTTTTTTAAAACTGCCAACTGATGATTTTATCGCTACACAGTAAATTGTAACAAGAACACAATGCTTCACTATCCACTTTTTCTACACCTTTCATCCATGCTCCTCAACATTGACAGTCTCATCTTAAATTGGAAAAGAGCTTATAGTTACTTCTCTGTATTTTCTCCATCTTTTCTAATTCCTCTTTCAGTGGGGGAAACAGAAGGGTACAAGATACCTTTGCCATTTTGGTGCCACGGGCAGGCAGTGGCACAGGCAGTGGTCATCGGTGGGGGGCTGCTGGGATCCAAGCAGCATCTCATCTCACTGCCAGCCCCATTCCACACCCGGGGCATAGACTTAGAAGGTGCAGAAGAAGGTCCAGCATTAGAGCTTTTTCTGCTAGTCCCATGGGAGTTGGGAAAGTGCAGAATAAATAATAACAACAATTATTCCAGCTGGAAAACATTATTTCTCCTGGCTTTTCTGTCTCAGAGGAAGAGCTGGTTGGAATTACATAAAGTAATATCTGTGATTGAGGAAAAGAGCTTTTTAACTGAATAATAACTTCTCCGCAAATGTTTTGAAGTTACTGTTATTTCTTAAGACCTAAAATTAAACATTTTTCTGTAATTTTTAAAAATTGAATACCCCATCCCTCTGGTTTTCTGTATTAAAAGAGAAGACCCACAAAAGAAGAATTTGTATTTTCCTGACTGGTTTGAATCTCCCATAGCAGAAACATACTTAAACAACCCCATGTGAGTACACTGAACTGATGAGTTGGGACATAGGTCTCCAGAGGCTGGAGCTTACTGGGAAGAATCACAGTCAGGCCCAAGCTGCTTTGCCCTGTCCAGCTCAGAAAAAGTAAGGTAGATCCTGCTTCCACTCCACATCCCACGGTGTATTTTCTCCTGGTTTCAAGGAGAAGTAGGACTTGTCCTCATTCATAAGGGAAGACTCACTTGGGATCTCAAATGGCTCAGCTTCTTAAAAAAAGAGGACTAAGACATCTGCTGGATGCAGTGGGCTACCCTGTGGTGGCCTTCAAAGGCTTTTTTGCTCCATGGCAGATGGTGCGGATTAGAGCTTGTTGGGCTTCAACCCAGGTCAGTGCTCCATGGACCATCAAAGCTGCAGCCCTCTGCCCTCCTCTGCTAAGGAAGAGCATCAATTGCCCTGGCACAAAGACCTCATCCCATGGATGAACATATCAACACAGCCCTTTCAATGCTTTACCAAGAATCCCTTTCCAGCTGCCTGCAGCCCTCGCCTTTCACACAGCCTCTGGGTCTGCAGGACCATAAAGCAGGGTGGGGAAAGCCATGGGCTGTTCCTGCAGCCAGGATGTTCCATGGCCATCCATCTCAGCCACACCAGTCTGACAGCTCTCCAAGTTCAGCAACTCCGTCCTTCAGCTGTGACCTACCCACAGAATGATTCTGACTGAGGTTACAAGGTCCAAAAACATACCACATGATGGACTGGTTCATCACTCTCAGCTTTGGGCAGACTTGCCTTACATGTAGATACACAAATTTGGGCCTTTCTCACGGCACAAAGAGAGACAGAAAGATTTGTCCATCAAAGCTTGCCCCAGGCAACACATTTAATGCTGTTCTCCAGAGAGACTGGTAGATACTAAAGGCACGAACAGTCAAACAGAACAAAGGAAAAGTTCTTCTGCTCTGTAGGAAAACACAAGGGCTTGGCTGCTAAATATTTAATACCAGGAACTCCCCTTCTGCCTCCACCTCTCTGGACATGTTCAGCTCACCATGGTTGCAAAGGGCAAGAGCTCTGGGGAGCAAGAGAATGCTTCCCAGCTCTGATGCCCACCACAATGAACCAAACCCAATGCAACTGGGAACACGCTGTTTGGATTCAAAAGCCAAGTGGGATGCTAATGGAGCAAGATGATTTGCAAAAAGGCTCTGGGACAGCTGTGCATCTCTGCTTCCAGATCTGTGAGCTTTCCGCGGGGGCTTTGCCTGTAGACTGCAGCAGTGTATTGGAGCCTATTCCTCCCAAATCACTGCAGGGTATTAGACAGGCAGTAGTGCAAAACCTGCCTGAGCTGAAGTGGATGGAGAATGGCAGGACCCCACAGCCAAGCCCCCAAAATACTTCTGTTCATTGCAGAGCAAAACCAAGAAGCTGGAGCTATTTGGAACAGACCTAGGGGCAAATTCCCCAAATAAAAAGAAAAATACCAGTTGCTGACAAAAGAAATGAGTCATGGAAGTGGTGCTTTCAGAGCAGCTTTATTCTGGGGGGAGGAAAGCCGAAATAACACGCACTTGGCGGCAGCTGTGAGAGTTGTGCTTCAGTGGAGCAGGAACGAAACATCTGACTTTTGGAGGGACTTTCTGTAGTAAAAAGGTTTTCAAGCACTGACCATACTTGGACTTTTCAGAGGACCCAGAGGAACATATCCCTACCTAATACATATTTATGTAAATGTACGAATGTTATTTCAGGGGGTTACATAGTTTTGATCTACTTCCAGACAGAAAAGAAGGATGCAACCATCCAGGCACAAATAATCCTCGTTACAGCTGTGCTGAATGCACTTCCCAGCACCCTAGAGAGGAAGCAGCATTTCTGCGTGGCCACCATCTGTTCTTCCCACTGTGCCCGAATTTGCAGTGGGGGGGTGCATCTCCACCAGCTTTTGTCCCATGTCTGTCACCCAACACCCATCCTAGACTCCCAGCTGGGGACCAGTACCCTCCATCTCTCTCTGGACCAAAGGAATAGGGATGAAGAACAGCACCAGAAAGAGGATAGAGTGGGATGGAGCAAAAGCAGAAGTTGGGGCATTCATGTAGGCCACCAGCATTTCAAGGAGCTGCAAGTAAATAAAGAGCTGGAGCTCCACTTCCCAAAGCACAGCACCCCCTTCCACTGTGCCCATTACACCGAGAAACTGCCTTGTCCCTCGTGTGTAGTGGAAACTCATGTTTTAGGAAAAAGAGAGCAATTTTAAAAATCAAAATAGACCGAGGCTACAAACAGAGCTCTTCTCTCAGTTAATATTTAATGTTGCAATTGGGTGGGTTTCAGTGGGGGGAAAGCACTGGGATTTCTTTGCTACAGATTGACTATGTGAAACTCAGTGTGTCAAAAAAAAAAAAGAGAAAAGCAATTTTCTTGAATATTTCAACATCTGGAGCCACTTAGTGGTAGGAAAAAGCAACTTCTTGAGCAGCACTTTTGATCTAGAGCAGTGGTTTTAAACCTTTTTGTATTTGCAGACCAACAAAATTTCTCTCTGCCTAATAACTATAAACCTACTGACAATCAACTCTCCCATCTCACTCAACTCTGGACATCCCTTAGATGTTCAAAGGCAGCAGAGGCTTTCACAGACCTGCACAAGACTGTCTCCTGGACCGCTTCCCTTGCCAGCGCAGGGAGCTGGGCGCTTCATTACAAGGTAATCTGCAGAAATGGGATCTCGCCTCCCTCGACATGATGTGGCCCTTTTTCTAAGGCTGAGACTGTTGTCATCTGTGGAACTGGCACTCACTGGGCCTGTGTCACCCTGATAAAGCTGCTCTGCTCTGCCCACAGAAAATCAGTGCGTTTCTGCCTTTAAAGAGTGTCTCAGAGCTGCCACACATCAGAGAGCTGGTTCAGGCTGTGCACATCATCTCATCTCTCCTGCTTCCCAGAGTCTGCTGTGCCCGGCTTTGCAGCCACCATGCTCCACAGACTCGGGCTGAGACGGCCTCGGTGGAAACACCCTGGGCTCTGGGCAAGTCCTGGGGAGCCCATTTGCCTTGTCCAAAGGTCCCCAGCACCACTGAGAGACCTCTTTCAGCTAAGATAGGGATGTGATTCAATAAGGGGAATAAAGCTACAAGATGCTGCATTTGGAGGCAGATGATCCAGGCACCATCCACAGCTCCTGGTGAGTTTTTCTAATCCACGGTGCTTGGACATTACCTCTCCCCACTCCCAACCCATGCTTTGGGCTTAGCTCCTACTCGATTTGACTTGCATTATTTCTCTGTACTGGAGGTCAATACACTGCGAAGAAGGAGATAAGCTGGTCCTCTGTGTTGTACCTCATGGTGACAGGGCAGGGCAGATATGGTTCTAAGTTGTCCTGAGGGAGCGTTTCTCGCTTATTCGAGCAACAAACCTGCCGTTTTAATTGGTCAAGGATTTGTTAGCATATCACTGGTAAATCTGCTCAAAGAACTACAGGAAAGCACAAGAAAAACAACTGCTCTGCCCAACAGCAGAGCATAGATCAGGCCTTTGTTTCCATCCTATTTCTTCTCAGTGCGTTTGATTAGTTTGGTTAATTGAACATGTAACACACTCTATTATCATGTACCAGCAAAAGAGGTTTTATGACTCAAACAAATATGGCCATTATTAGCTGCTTCTGACATAACAAACAGGACTATTAGCTTTGGAGAGGCAGTATTTTATGTATGGCTTTTTGGTAAATTGGCTGCTTAATCACGTCTCTTTTTTTTGCGTTAAAAGACCCCTCCTGCAGTGGCTGGCTCTGAGTGTTGGGTGCAGGACTGCAGCGGGGGGAATTCACAGCACTGTTAGAAGGTCTGTACAATACAAACGTTTTCCCTCATTTTAGATTTTTCTCCCAGAAGGGTACCATCATGAACCACTCTGAACACCTCTGGCACTCAGGAGCCCCTTATAACAGTCCAGAGCAGCTCCAACCAGGCCCGGGCTCATTTAGCAAGAGACTAATGAAAACTAATTAGCAGATGGGCTCAGTGAATGAAACCAAGCCCAGTCAGCCCCCGTATACACCTCCGCTTGGACTACACAGCTTTGAGGTGCGCTCACCCCTTGTCTCTCCCCCTCAAAACTGCTCTGGTTTTCAAGTCAGACAGCGATGCCTTGTTTGCAGAAACTTGTACCAGTTTGGCAATGCCAGTACGGTTAAAATTGTGCTAGAATGTGTACGGTCCTACTGGTGCAATGGGGCAACCACTGAATCTCTACATCCTCCTGACCTCCTCTGGTGTCCACCACACCTTAGCGTCTGCTGGTGATCAAGGAGGAGCAAAGCAAGTTTCTGCTGTGTTTGCACAGGAAACCGGAGAGACGTCAGCTCTGCTGCCGGGGTGGCACTACCCACCCTGGGAAGAGAAAAACCTGCCCAGAGCGAGGCACTTCCACTGCTCCCATCACACCTCACAAGGGGCCTTTGTCCTAACACTGCCAGATACACGGGTAGTAGGACACAAAGATACCAAGTACTCCAGACAAAAATACCAAGTCTTCCCTGTGAAAGGCACTTGAGGAAATCTGAAATTCTTACACATTTGTTTTAAGCTACATTTCCTGTTTGGCCTTGGGCCTGTGACCTATGGAACTGTTGACCTCATTCGCCATCAGCAAATTTTTATTTTGGAAAAGGTGATCATCAAAACTGAACTTTTCATGGGAAATGATGAGTTTCAATGCTTTTCTTGCTAAAAAGAAGGTTTCAAAATTGTTAAAATGATGCTTTGACTTTTTAAAGCAGGAATTCACTGTTTCAAACAACTCACACTTTCAGTTACAATAGTTCAAAGAATTCAGTTTGAAAATGTTTTGTTTATTGATTAAAATGAAAATATTTGGTTTTGGATGGTTTGGATTGTGATTTGGGACTTCCCACACGATTTCTGAATACTTTTTGTTTAGTACCAAACATTCTTATGGTAGGATGGGTCACTTCTCCCTTTACCAAGGGATCTGGGTAAAGTATAATGGCTATGACATCAGAAATGTGATGTAACTCAGTGATGTCATTGTTTTGTATGGATTTAGCATCTACAAATCTGTCAAGGACTGTGAATTTCCATAACAACAGGACAGCATTCAGTCATGCTGTTCACACGCATGTGAATGGGAAAATGCATCACTTGAGATGATCCTGCATTGTGGTCACTCTGAAATGATGGAATAATGAACTATGGACCAATATCTGCATCTTCAGAGCCACCCTGGGCTTTTGTAAAGATCCGGAAGAGGCTGCTCTGTATTAGGATTATTCTCTGCTTCCCAGTTAACTCTCCTATGCGTAAAGGTGCCTGATGCTTTCACTTTTCTGACTGAAGAAGTCTCAGTCCCTGTTGTTAATTCTGCTTCTGAAGCAGCTAAAACTGCTCCACAATATTTGCTGGGCAGAGGAGGATTTCCCTGAGAGATCTCCTGGCAGCTCTTCCAATTTTGTGCAAAACTCTTTCCTTTCCCCATTTGGCCTCACAACTAGTATTTACCATGGAGAGTAAATTCACTAAAAAAATAACAACCTCCATCCTTATTTGCCAAGATTTTGATTTGAGTCTCCCGTCCTGTTATCCAAGGTTAGCTGATCTCAGACAGACCTTTCAGCTGTTGATGTGTAAAAACTGAGGAGTACTAGACAACTTAATAATGATGTGAGTACCTGCTATACATGCTGAAATGTAGAGCAAGAATGAGCGCCTGTTACCCCCGGAACATTACTAGAATCTGAATGATCCCCCAACACATTAAAAATGACCTGTGGATGCTGGGAAGGTTTGTGGATGGGACATCTTATGCTCTTAAATACAGGGATCTTGGTTTGACTAGTTCAAGGTCAGACAAAATACAGGACAGAGGTTCTAAAGAGGGTGGTAGCAGCTATTTCTCAAGAAGAGAATGGGTCCAGTGCAGGCACAATTTGCAGAGGTACTTGAGAACCAAGGCCAACTCTCATATGGAAACTAGCATTGTATCTACTCTAGGGACACTGAGACTATATTACGTCTGAAGCGCAATTATTTAAATTGGAGCTTAAAAGGACCCATTCTAGACTTTCTGTATGCTGATTCTTTATTCTGGTCATCATCAGGTTGATTTTTTTTTTTTTTTTTGGCCAAGCTGATGGTTCTTAGAAGAGTATGATGACAGTTTTGAGGAATTTTCCCCAGTTTCCATCACCATCTTTTGGAAATGCAGATGCTCAGCAATATTCTAGAACAGGCTGCTCACATCAGCTCTGGAGTGATGACAAAGAGGGTCTACATTCATACTACCCAACTGAAAGCTCTTGTTCAAAGTGCACAGGTTAGCAGCCAATTCACCCTTTGATCATTTTCTTGCCAGTGGAGAAAAACACCTTCAGAGAGCAATTCAGATCCATAGATACATAGAGACTTAGAGGGACCAATCTCCAATCCCTGTAGAAAGATGATAAGGCAGCCACTTTCCTAATTAGGAGCTGACTATTTCTTTTAACATACAAAGGAATAAACCTGAGTGTTGGAGTCATTCAATCAGGAGTACAAAGAAGCACGAGGTCTGCAGGACTGAAGGGACTTGTGCTGAGGTCATGTGTTCAAAGTGGCATGTGAGATTTCAAATGCTTTGAGCCATCTTAAAATGATCATTTAATATTTAATTAAAACAAACTGAAATGTACTGCAAATGTTTCAGGAATATGTGCCAGTCTATATTTATCACCAGAGGAGGTTCCAGACTGGCACTGCCAATGCTGAGCTCCTGCTGCTGCTAAGCAGTGGGAAAGGACATTTTGGCCTCTTGATGAATGGGTTCAGGAACCATGAAGCTAAAAGGTTGCAAACCTCATAAGGCATGAAATTCTCTCTCACTGCACTTATCCATTGCTCCATTGAAGGCATCTCTGAACTTCAAAATGGGGCCTTCTTGCCTCTACCCACCTTCACCATATCACTGCAGTAACTAGCTGCTGTTTACTGAAGGTTGCTCGCAAAACACAGTCCCTTGAATAAAGAGCTCACCAGTGCGTGCACAGTTCCCTCTGGATGCACAACACTCCTGCTATTAGCAGCTTCTGCACAAATCCCTACTACAGAGAAAACACCTGACTGTGATAATAAGAAAATCCTGTTTGTAGCTGCACAACATCTTCTACATGTTTTTCTGCCCAGGATCGCCTCTGCCTTAAAACACAACCCAACTCAAATGTTTCAAACGTGCCTCAAAATACACACCCCGCTTGCCAAAAAATTTATGCAAGCAATTAGCATGGCAAACCAAGGTAACAAATAGTTCCATACATTGCAGTGGCATCCCACATCAGAGCAGGCAGTGACCGGCACTTCCTGTCTCCTGCACTTGTCCTCCCTCATGCAGTAATTATTCAGTGGAAATAGATCACAAATTCGCACTCTAAGCTGCTGGGGAGAGGCTCCCAGACTTGCCTAAATGTAATTTATTACCTTTTTCTCAAAGTTTCAATGCTAATGAGAGGTGCCAGCTGGGAACCCTAGAATTCTCTATATTTTCTTAAACACAACAAACCCGTTTCACAGGCACAGCCTTGAGCAACACCAGTATTTGAATCCTTGGGTTTCTCCTTCCCTCCCGGCTTGATGGAGTCGCTTCTAAGGACTAAGGAGACACCCTCCAACACCTTCCATTCTGCAGGCTCTCTGCCACCGCTGCCCACAACCGTGTACCACAGTGCACGGCGAGCCGAGAGGGCCAGTTCTTCCCAAAACTGCTAGAACTGGCCCTTTGGCAGCTGCCTGACCGGACGTTCCCCTGCAGACACGGCCCAGCCCCTGCGTGCAGCGGCGGCTGCGGGCGCGACCCCACGGCGGCGAGTTCAGCACCACGGACAGAGCGCGGGGCGGGGACCGGCCGCTCCTGCCTGGCTCCGGCCCCGCCCCGGCCCGGCGCCCCCGGGCTCCCCCAGCACCAGCTGGGTACTTCTCTGCAGGCTACGCTGATGCGCTGCTTGACACTGGATGAAGGCCAGGAGGCAGCGGTTTAGGCACCGGAACACCGATAGGATGCACAGTGCTTATCACAACAACGCGTAAACAAACCACCAATCCAGTGAGCAGGGTTACACTGGCAGAAGTACACCAAACAGACCTAGACCTATGGCCAAGTCATGATGGGTATTTGGCTACAACAATGGCTGAAAAAAAGGATTTTGGCAGAGGTGGGTTATACCAGCAGATTACCAGACAGTTCAATTGAACCAGACTAAATAATCTCAAGCAAAGCTCAGCCTTGACCACTGAAGTGTGGGCAGATGGCAAGGAACAGCCAGCTGAGAGGCAGCAGTGCATCAATAAGCCAATTACTGATGCTTCAAACCAGAGCTATTTCACCATGAGGAGACCTACAGCAGAAGGATCTGAGTTCCTTCCACTAACAAATTCCTGAGCGCCAACAGAGAAGTTACTATCTCTTACGACCTATTTATTTTTGTAGTTGTCTGACAAGCAATAAAAAGGAAGGCTCACTTGTCTTAAACTAAACACAATAAAAAATATCCTTGAAAGAATTTTATAACCTGCTTCATCCTAAGACTCATAAAGGCCCAGGAATGATGGAGTTGGATTGGAAATGAGCAAGTACTACTACAGTAAAACAAGGCCTGTTAAAACATAACATCCTGATAGAGGTCAAACACGTGTGAATGGTGTGTGTTTGGGTAAATGCCATCCTGAGGATGGGCTGCAGGACAGGCACTGTAAATTATCTGAAATTCCCGCTTCCACCAACAGAAGCCAACACTCCCAAAGAGATGGCAGAGCTGTGCTCCTCTGGGCCGTGATATATTTAATACAACACATGGCAGTAACTGGTTTGACTCGCCTGGGCAGGGGAAAGGCAAAATAACTCTCCAGAAGATTATAAACCAATTCCTTTGCAAGAGGAATAAATCTCCATTACTGCTCCACACCTCTCCTGCAATTTCCAATTGGCCTCTGTGTCAAAGGAACTGCTTTTATGATGGATCTGGAGCATTTATTATGACAACACAAGGCATAAACACTGCCCAGCATAAAACAGCCTGAGAGCTCTGATTTCAAGCTAAATGCAATAAGAGAAGAGAACCTTCCTACACCAGGGAAATGAAGGCTGCTTTAGTGGATTATAGTGGGAGCATAATGTTTTCACTACAGAGAATCTCATACCCCTCTCTGCCCCAAAGTTCAGGAGGAATACTCTTGCTATTTCAATTACTCTGAACCTTCCTCCTTCCCCCAGGAAATACACACCTCTTGCTCGTGGAGGACAGACCAGCACACAAAGGCAAGAACCACCCAGAGCATCCCTTTACAGCATCAGTCTCATCTCTCATGGGAAAAGATTTCAAATGCAAGTAATGCTGGAGACCTACTAGAATTAGGAGCCTGAACTCCACCTACAATATGATTTTTTTAATTGAGTCCAGATCCTCAGCACCTTGGCAAACCCAGCCTTTAGCAATAAAAATCCAATTACCCAAAACTGGAAAAAATGTTTACACTGAAGCATGTGTATACTATAAAGCACACGCTCCACCCTTCTGACTCAGTGGCACCCAAGCAGGTGCTTAAAGTTACAGTTGGGCAGGTGATTTTCTAAATAGGCTAAATCTAGGGCTGCTTGAATACCTGGCCGCACACAATCCTACATGTGGGCTGTCTCAGCTTCTTCCCCCTGGAAATCATGCTGCTGTACCAAAGCTCTGAACAGACCACGTTGCCTGGCGCAGGAGTGAGGTCAGAATCTATCTCTGAGCACAGAGTATCAATGCATCCAGACTGCTGCATTTCCCTCTCATGCCATTTTTTTTTTTTTTCCCCTTCCTGCAACAGAAGGTGGAAGATGAAATGTAAGAGGTGGGAGAGAAATTGAAAATTGCTAATCTCTAATTTCAGTTTGATAATTTGCTCTGGCCTTTGGGGTATTAAAACTGTAACACTTTCAGGCTGTATTAAAAATGGCATCAACTCTTTGATTGACAACTTTCTTAGCTTTTTTATTTTCAGAAGGCATTATATTCAGGTAATCTTTAAATAAAGTCAATTACTGCTTCTATCTTTAAGATCAAATGCTCTATTAATCATACAGAGGAGAAAAAAGACACCATTTACACGTACTTTCTGCACAGGTTTGGTAAGCAATGATATAAACCAGTCAGGAGGAATGTCATGCCTAATTGCCCCAGGCGATGCGATCAAAACCTTTGGGCTACCTTCTTTTCATACACCAGCCCCCACACCAGCCTCCACACCTCCCACAGGTTTCTTCAGCAAAAGGCTTCAGACGTCGTACAGACCAACCAGTTATGCTCGTATCACAAAGGTTCCTTCTTTATTTCAAGCGACACAGTCCCACTGCACAACCAGACCTCTGTCTGGAATGGATTTCCTTGCTGTTGTAACAACTGAAGCCTTCGAGGTCTGCAGCTGCGCAAGGGGCTGCTGACTCATGGAGAGCTCTCCACAGCTTCTGTCCGCTTTCAATAGGCGACAGGGCTTTGTACCAGCCACTTGCATTAGGGCTGCTTGAAGGATTTTCCTAGAGATTACTTTTTGTTCTAAGAAAAGGCCTATTTAATGAAGTTAAGGCAGTTTGCAAGTAAATTCACTTCCCTTTTGGATGGGGAATCACCAAAGCATTTTGCTCTGATAAACTCAAAATGCTTTGTCTGGACTTTGATACCACAGCAAGCCAATTACACCGGAAGAATGCAATGGTTTATTTTTAAAAACTACAACAAAACTAAATATTTTGACTGCACTGAAATGAAATGCCACAACAGTGCCAAAACTCAGTAGCTCAGGATTATGTTGATTTTTTTAAAGAAAGCCTGACTGAACAAAACTCCAGTGTTTCACTTCAGTTATGGCCAAAATAAAAACCTGCTGACCCCCAGGAAGCTGCCAAGGCACTCTGAGAGGACTCTGAGCACCGCTGATCTGGGAAGGCATCAAACTGCAGCTCCTCAATCCCCGAATGACAGCTCCAACCATTAGGCATTTACAGGCTGAGTCTAGGAAGCAACCACACTAATGCACTTTTCCAAGGCAGCTGAACGGAGGTGAATTTTTTCTGCAACCTGCTTTCAAGAAGCTCTCAGACACAAGAAGAGTTTCTTCTGAGATCTTCCACTGCACGCAGGCCTTCTTTGGGATTAGTCTCTTTGGTGCGAGCGAGAGAGCAAACAAACCCAACATCCTAGCCTGAGAGATGTGCAATTGGATTCTCACCGCGGCAAAGAAAAACCTTGGTTTGTAGCACCCAGCCTTTCCCCACACTCTCAAAGCTTCTAAGTTCCCTCCAAAGACAGGTTGAGGCCACCACCCCTCCCCAAAGCAACCTGTGAAGCAGAACTCCGCAGCCAGCATCCCCCTCGAACCCCAGCGTTTGCTGTAGGTGAAGGGATGGGGATCCGCAGCCGTATCCCTTTGCAATCAGACTCTTCAGCGCAGCCCCTCTCTGCAGCACGTTGTTTTACTTGCCAGTAACGGTATCTGATGGGGAACAGGAGGGCAGCACCTAGGATTAAGGAGGCCTGTATTAGCTGTTCCCTTCCCTGCTGTTTCAGAAGGGTTTGGAGCAGGTGCCTCATACTGCATTCCCCCAGGCTCCTGCCTGGCCGCCAGCCAGTCTGAGGACAGCTCACAGCAGCTGTCCGGTCTGATGGCAGGGCCTGGACATTTGAGTGTGAGGCCACATGTCACCAGGAAGGGCAAACGCCACCATTGCCTTCACTCTAATCTGGGATAATTCTTTCTTAGAAACATGATCGGGCTTGTACACCCCTGGCGTCAAGATCCTGGGTGAACCCAGGTGGGGAAGGCTACTTTTTTCCTGCCTTTGTCAAGTCATGATGGGGTGGCGCTTGTTTTCTTTTCTTCTTAGCAGCAGCCAGGCTGCTAAGAAAACAGATGACAAAAGCCCACTAAACATTCCAGTCGGTTCTGCTTTGCCAGCACCTCACTTGAAGAAGCCTGAAAGCATCTGAGCACCCGGTGCAGACACTTGCGCATGCAAGCACCATCTCCTGAGCAGAAACATGGACATGAGACAAGAAACTCAACCTTTTAGAGCACGTTTCTCAGTTCACTCACATAAGGCTCATATCCAGCCTTACTACCTCCATGGATACTATGGGGAATTTTGCTGCTGATGGGGGGAGATAAGACAAGACAACCAGACCCAAAGCCAAAATTTAACCTCCCCTGAAACTGTTGGAAGCTGATAGAAAGCCATTTGGTGTATTAGACATGAAATGATGTTTGCATACACACGATCTTTTTTTAAGAGTTATCTAACTGCTGCACCAGAGCCGTGGGATGGAGTTGACATTCAAGCATTACAGTGCTTTTAACTGATTACGTGCAAAATACCTCCTTTAGTCTAAACACAGGTCAGGGACTGATGCAGGAATCAATAGCAAAGATCCTGATGTGTTATAAAGAAGGTCAAATTAGATGAGCATAGTGGTCTCTTCAGCTTCAAATTCTATTAGAGAATGTGAAAGGGAGAACATGAGTAGCCATTATAAACAGAGCATTTACTCTACTTTTGCATCTGCAAATGCAAAGAACTTAAAAAAAAATAAAACCAGCTAAGGCACCAGTGTGCCAACATGAAGTGCTAGTGCAAATATCATCCCCTTTAGGGAATAAACAGCTATGGTGGAAAAGCCACATAATTAATCTAAGTCAAAACCAAGTCTAGTTAGCGTCAAGATCTGAATCCATCAAGGCTCTTACAACTGTTCCCCTGTGATGGGGTTGGGAAGAGACTGCAGGTTAAGAAGTTGAGGCATGGAAAACCCATGTCCTGTGTTCCATTTGTGAAATCCAGGACAAAATCTTACCGCAAAGAAAGTTTTCAGAACATAGAGACAGAGCCCTATTTCCAGACGTTACATAAATTTGGCAGACTCCACTCAACAGTTGCACTCAACTCCAGACTCCGCAGATCACTTCTGACCGATGTGAGAACAGCTGCTTTCTTATTGCTTAAAATAAGAAACACCAAAAGGCCAATGCTGCATTTCATATAAGAAATTTTCGTAGCTGATAACATATGTTATTTGATGGCTGGAGAGAAGGAGTACAATCACAGAGCTGAGTGTTGCCCCTGAAAATTTCTTTGGTGAGATGTCCATGTTTTGAGAATGCTCAATCAAGAAAATGAAAGGCAGGCAGCGTTCGTTCTGCTCCTTGAAGCTTTGATCCCAAAGACAGCGCAAGTCTGTCATTGCAAAAGAAAAGAAGTGTTGGTTGGAAGGTTTCTAGTTCAACCTCCCACTCAAAACAAAACCAATGTCAACAGCAGAGCAGGTCAGCCATGGCTTCAGGTAGCCAAACCTAGGGGTCAAAAAGAGCCAAATCTTCAAGGGTGGATAGTCCTCTACTCCTCCAAGTACCAGTTCCAGCCTGCACCGGATTTTTTTTTTCCCCAAGTATCCATTTGGAAGGTCAATTTTTGGCGTTACTCCTTGCCACATCATCTCCCATCACCAAGTGAAGAAGATCTTGACTCTGACATATTTAATACCACCCTTGAAGTAGCTGTAGACTGTTACTAGATTGTCCTTCAGTAGTTGCCAGTAGATCACTGGTGTATAAACATACACTGGTGCTATGTGCTGACTGGCATCAGAGTCCCGGTCCTCCAGCTGTTGACAATTCCTACAAGCCAGGGAGCACCAGCACTTCCCTCTGGCATATGAGAATGGGCTTTTCTGATGAGAGGATTACAGTAAGGATCTGCACATCACTGCTGCAAGCAGGGTATGGTTGGGTTTGGTTCCCAATGTGCAGGAAGTCACTTTATGCTTTATGAGCCTCTGAAATCATTGTCCTGCTTTCGACACCAGAGGCAGACACCTGCTCTACACCAAAGCTGGCCTGGAATCCCAGGAAACCGGACCCTGGGTCAGGGGCTAGAAAAGGCTACCTCCCACGCTGGCTCTGGTGGGCTGAAGCTTTTCATCTTCCCGAGACAGGGAGGTCTCTATACCTAATACCTCTGCAACAGAAACCACTACCACAACCCACAGGGGTTGATCATATTGCCGCCTCCTTCTCCAGATCACCTTCCCACCAACCTGATCCATCTACGCCTCCCTTTTCACATGCCAATCTCCCCCCCTTGCTTCCTTCCCCTATCATAAATCATTGGGTAACCTCCCCTCTGCGTAGCATCCTTCTCACATCAAGCAGCTTTATCATATTTTTGGGGAGCAAGGGAGGAGTTGTGCCACATGGTGTGGTAGCCTGAAAGATGGCAGTAATAAAAATAAAACCCAGGACACCATGAAGTTATCAACATCAACAAAGCAAAGCGCTAAAACCAGCGATAATTTCCAGCCTCCTCCCATGGCGTTCATTATGTATTCACCACACAGAAATTTTCACAAACTTTCTTTCAAATGGACCTGTTTAAATGTGTAAAATGTGTAGCGGATTAGGTGATTCTTTAACCAGGCTCCCAACGGGACTTACTTAAGTGGAAACGGCTCTTTAGAGGAACATCCTGAAATTTGTTTTGACTTATCTCCTGAGCTGTCTAGAGATTTAAATCGTCACTCTTAGATGTGGTCTCCTAACCGTGCCTGCAGCTTAAAATAGCATAGGAAATGGGTTTCTAAAAGGCTATTAAATAAAAGAAATGCTGACAAAAAAAAAACTACTTTAATTTTTCTATTTCTCTCCAAATGGGGAAAAATGTATTGACCTGTTCAAGCTCAAAAGAAATTTTCTCACAAGTTTAAAGGACTTGTTTGAGCACATTACATTACCCAAATTGTCTCCTGTGGGAGACCTGATCTCTTATTGTCTTTATGAGAGCTATTCCTTTTCCAGTACATGCTCATGTCACCCCCTTTGAAACAGCACTAGAATAATTAAGACCATCCAAAAAAATGTTCTATTTCCCAGAAAACTGGGCTTCTGGAAAACCACAAATATTTAGTAAGAAAATGCAGGGGTTTTTTTGAAGTACTTTCTTTTAAAAATGGAATGCTTCCAACTAAAAATAAAGCTCATTTTTCATCCTAAAGCCCTTTTGAAATGCTACTACACTGGTTCACAAAAGGAAACATTCAGGCACCGCCTGTGTTTTGGGCTAATTCTGCAGTCATATGTCATGCCTTAAAATGCATTCTGGCACTGATGCCTTCCCTCACCAAAACACTGTGATGCAACATGGGAGATGTAGTTCGAACTCTACCTGGACAATAAAGAAGAGAGAATGAAGCAGCTGGAATGCACCTCCCATGAAGTACCACAGGAGCCCAAAGTGCTGACGGGGTTAGTGGAGGCGATAGAGGTAGTAGGGTAGATCTGGCTACTGCCAACAACCAGGTTAATTAGCAAGCACCAAGGAGGCAAGAGGCACCCGAATAAGTCTAACTCAGGTCTGGTCTAGGTCATTTCCCCATCTGTAACATGAGGTTGGCTGTATTGCTTTTTCTTAACTTTTCCCTGCCTTGTCTCCTTAGACACCAATCTTCATGCTGTCTGCTGGGTGCAGGGTGCACATCCCAGCCTAGGTTTTATCACTCTTGAGGAGCTCCCCATAGACATCGAATTGGTAGAAGTAGAGAGTAATGCTGTGAATTTTGACTCTATGAAATACCTCAATGAGCAATGGCTTGTAGCAGACCACCTACAAGGGTCAAAGCTCTAAATCAATCTTTATCTGATTGAGTCAGAGGCACAATGCCTCCAGGAGTCCCCTTGGCAAACTGGAAGAGAGGCACAAAGGCTGACCTACATCTTCACCCTTTTCAGCTGAGACACAGCCGTGGATCCCCCCTTATATCCCCTCACACTTTTACCAACTCTTAGTGGTCTGGAGCCCCAAGTCCCAGCTGTGCTCAAGCCATCGCCTCCATCAGAGTTCAATTTTGCGGTGTGGACACAGTCCTCACCCTTCGAGGAAACACTGCCATCTCCCACGATTGGCCTCTGTGTGGCATTTACGATTAGCCTCCTAGACCAAAACAACTTAGAGAAGACTTCCCATGCGCATTGCTGCCAAGGCAATAGTCCAACGGACAGCCACTCATCTCATTCAGGACCCTCACAAGCTTGTCCCTGGTACCCAGCGTCCCACTGTCCACGTCACACCATCTGCCAGCTCTCACAGACCCCTTACAACAGCCACCTCCTTCAGAAAGGGACCACATCTGCCCAAGGGTGGGCACAGGGCCCTCCAAAAGCTACCGGTGTCAGAGCAAAAGCTGTGACAAGGATAAATCACACAAAGAAGGGTCTTCAAAACATCTCAGCGACTCAGAGTCTGGTCCCTGTTTTCAAACAGGGATGAAACATGCAAGAAGTTTTTAAACTGATGCAAATTTAGTTGTGAAAAGTGCATCTATATTGACCAGTTACGTATAAAAGGGCAGACTGGAGCATCTGCATAGCTGGTACTGACGCTGGACCATCTACTCTGTATGCATCTTGAGGGGTCTGATTCTGCACAAGGTTTAGTCTGGTCCCCCAGAACAAACACCCTGCCTGTGCCTGTGGTTCAGAGCTGTTGGAAAAATGTCTTTGATTTGGACCATTACATCTCCATTAGGGAACGGAGAGCATCTGGAGCACACCTGGAGACAAACTGGGGATTTGCTTCGAAACTGCACCCCTCCTCTGAACCAAAATACTCACCTTTTCACAGGCAAAAAACTCAGCATCTGATCCAAAGCAGTTGCCAAGGCACCATTTATAGTCACTGGAGGAAGATGACTTTCACAGGGTGACGTTAAGAAAGCTGACTTTTTAAAAGGGTACTTCAATGCCTCAGTAAAGCTGCCTGGAAGGTTTTTTTTGAAGATTTGATTAGAAAATGCCAATTAATCTATTTCATCAAAAAACAACTTTTCCTGGGAAAGCATCTGTTTTGATGTTGAGGGTTTTGTTGTTGGGTTTGGTTTTTTTTTTTTAATTTAAGAAAAGAGACAGAAGTTATAAACAAAAAAAAAGAATCTGGTTTTCTGGTTTTAAATTACTTTGAAATTTAAGCTAATTGGAATAAAATAAATCTTTTAAAAATAAGAAACATTCAAAACCAAAATGAAACATGACCTTTCTGGGGATTTTCATCTTCAGAAGGAAAAGTGCACTTTGAGCTGTCATCTACACTGTGGGTAAACAGAAAAAAGAAAAAAAAAGGAGCTGTATTTTTTTTTCTTTTTTAAACTATTCGTAGTAGAATAGTAACAGTCCATGGACTTTATTTGATGGCTCTTTGGCATCCCCAAGCCCCTTTAGTGGGAATATCAGGCTCTGGCTGAACCATCTGGAGCTCAACCCTGCGCACGGTGAGCGCCCGATAGACTCCGTTATCTGAGAGGTCTGTGGGGGATGCCCGCCCTCGTCTTGTAACATGGTGCCTTTGTAGACCCCGACTCCCAAAGCTACCGGCAACATCCCGGAGTTCAGATGTTCAAAATAAACCAACAGATAAATAAACACAAGCGGACACAAGCGGCCCCACCTCGTGCCACTGCCTCCCCTGCCCTCAGCCATCCGCACACCCTCCCAACACTGCTCCGCAGAGATAAGGCCCTGGCATCTCCCCCCGCCAGCCTCGCCGATCAGCCATTATCATAAGAAAGTGCAAAGCATCTATCAGCCGCCCAGCCCGGTGATTTATGTTCAAAGTTAGGATTATCTATTCTGCTCAAATCCCTTCAAACAGGAAACCGGATAAAAGAGAATCGCGCATTGCAGATAAAATTGGAATATAGCTTCGTGCAGCAGAATGACAGGCAGGTTTTTATGTCAGAGCGGTTCCAACCACCTCATTTTGTCAGGAATTGCCCGTTATCCGCAGCCGGGGACTCGCGGCGTGACCTTAACGACATTCTCGCACCTTTCCCCCGCCGCGCTGTGTGCGGGGCACGGGTTGCAGAGCTCCTTACCCGGGCAGGGGTAATAACCCAGCGGCGATGTGGGAGCTAAAGCATGAAGCCAAGCCTCCCGCAGCACGGTGGCAGGTAGAGGAGCTCCCTCGGCCCTGCCCTGCTCCCCGGCTGCACAGCAATACGCATTTCTGCCCCTCGTAATGAGCGATTGATCTCGCCATTATGCTGCCTCCACCCTAATGGCCGTGGTTTTGCTGTATCCATTAAGAGAAGTGAAAAAAAAAATCAGTTGAGGCAACACACAAATAAATACCAGCCCAAACTGGTGAATTTATCAAGAAGAAAAACAAGTTTCCAGTGTCAGCTCTTTTTCACTACATCTTTTCCAGCATACCAAGATGCAGGACTCAGTAATTTATTACCTCCCTCTGACGAATAACTTCTCTATCCTGTAACCATTACGCTTCATCTCTCTTTATTCTGCTTAATTAGACACTATTATTGCTGGCACAGTAATGAGACTTTTGCAAGCAGGATCACAACGGGCTAAGGTAGAATGCCTTCTTAATACAGTAGAAACCTTTCTGACAAGACAGCCATTCATCACGGCTGCAAAGAGAGGCACAAAGGCACTTTGTTGGGCTTTTAATTGATTGCTACTTTTTCTGCCTCGCTTGGACTACCTAGTTTTATTCACCCGCAACACTGGGGGGTTTAAGAAGTAGCAGCAAGTGAGGGAAGGGCAGAGATGACCACTCTGAGTAGAAAGGAGGGATAGGAGGAGAACTCAGCCCACTGGAAGCATTCCTTGGGGTGAACTCCGAAATACGGGCGAGGTCCTGCAGCTTGTACAACAACATGGCTAATCTACCACCACCGAGACAAGAGCTGGCAGAAGAGATGGATAATGCTGGGACACTTGACCAGCGCAGATGGTTTTGAGTCATTTTTCTTTCCTTCAGACACGTCTCAGACATTGAAGAACCATGATTCTGCCCAAAACATTTACATGATTTGAGTGTCTACATGGGGGTTTTCTGTTACTTTTGAGAAGGTCCCAATTAAGCACTTTTCCCTTCTGGAAAACAGACCCAAGCACGGATAAATCCTTCTGACAACTGAGAGGCATCCCGAGGCTGTAGGGATTTGAAGGTACCATGGCCAAAATGGGTTCTGGCAGCCGATGAGTCTTTTTGTGAAGGACTGGAGGCCTGTTAGGAGACAGGACTGAGGGAACGCCAGGCTGGTGCTAGCACTGTCTGCAGCAAGGAAGGGAGCCTGACTGCTGTGATCCTGGACCAGACAGATGTACAAGGACACTGGGAAATTATTTAGCATTTGAGGTATTCAAGGCAAGATCATGTTGAGCGAGGCTCTGAGACAGCCAGCTTTGAGTGAACTAAGCTGAAAGGACAAGTTCAGGGCAACACGGTGTTGTAAGTTATGTTGCATTACTTTACGCTGGGGAAGAAGGAAATCTGGATCCAAAGCAGAGCTGTCTGCAGCTGGGACTGTTTCTCATTTACTCCAGGATGAGAAACCCTTCGGCATGAAAGAAAGGGCCACAAAGACCTTTCCTTACCTTTCCTCATTTACTCAGAGGCTTCACCTAAAGATTCACAAAGGGCAGGAGATTAATTGTACCAGCTGCCATCTCTGTTGTGTATAACCACAGACTTAGGACCTTTCAGCTTTTCCTCTCTGGTATCTGACACAGCTTTGGGCGATGTATAATCTGCCAGCCCTGGGCATCTTGAGGTTTTGTTCTCCCTGACCCTCTCTCACTGGCCTCCCCTTCATCTTGGGTCCAATCCCTACCTTAGGTACCTCTTTGTCCATTTTATATGAGAACTGCCCATTTTCTAACCCGAAACTCCCACAAGCTGTGTTCAGACACTGCTCATTCTGCTCTTGGCCTCTCCATCAGGACAGTCCCAGTGTGTTCCCTTGATCCCAGAGCAAGTTCTCCAGTGCACAGACCCCAGAGCTAAAAAGCACCCTCTGCCTCACAATTTAGATATGCAGACTTGTATCAGAGCAGAGTTGAACACACAACTCAAGCCCCAGAGCCCCCTGAGCAAAACTGGCCACCCTTGGACTTCCGGAAATTGAAGGGGAGATGAGATGGCCCAGACCACTTGGTGGGTGAGGGCACAGCCAAGGTGGCAGCCTGAGTCTAAACCAGAGCAGTTGCCCCTATGATTCTCCTGCATTTCCCAACAGCAGCTGCTGCACCACATGCCTGGGTCTCTGGAATGACATGGTTGTCCCAAAGATCTCTCCTACCCTAGGAAATTCCTGCTGAGCAGAGACATGTTCTCTTCAGGGCTCCCTATCCATTGCCCCAGTGCTGGACCTCCATCCCTGCTCCTCCCAAGTAGGTTGTGGACATGCCTGGCACTGGCTGCACAACCCATACAGCCTCCCAGGGGAAGGATGTGACCATCTGGCACCAGTCCCTGGCCCCGGACATCAGGGGACTGACCTGACTGCCACATACCTGGGAATGCACAAGGACAGCGCGAAGGAATGGCTGCTGCAGGGCTGGCAGACCGTGGTGTGGGCACAGCAGACCCCGGCTGTGCCAGCTGTGACAAATCATTGCTCCCCAAGGCTGACGCAGAGACAAGTTTTCTTGCTCCCAGTTTAGCAAACAACTCACACGAAGTCTGGCTTCAGGGCTTTAAAGAAAAATAAGGAGAAAGGTCAGTTCTTAAGGTTTCGGGCAGGCTTTTTCGCAGTGCAAAGGACTTTTGATCCCCAGTGCTGTCACAGAGAAGAAATGCATCATCTAGCTTAATATAGACCTTTATTCTGTTGCTAATCTGAGCTGGGTGGCTTGTCTGGATGCAACCTATGAGCCTCCTGGGTAAACAGCCATCGCTCTGCAGCACCCTGAGAGAACCAGGAGCTCTGGTGCCGAGGTGTTACACATTGCAGCTTGTGAAGGCAGCAATGACCCTCTCAACCAAGTTTTGGTACCAGCCCTGGAGACACCACCTGCAGCACTGAGCTGCGTTCGACCCAGTGCGGGCACATCCCCTCGAGCCGCAGCCGCTGCACTGCAGAAATACCCTCAAGACAACAGGAGCCAGTTTCCAGCTCTCTGCTGCTGCTGCTTTCTCTGACATCCCACACCGCAGCCACGCAAGAAAACACCCTCGAGCTGCAGCAGAGCCGGCCAGGGGTCTGGTGTAGGTGTCAGATGAGAAAGCTTGCTGGTGTCTGCCAGGAAGAGATTTACACACTAACGCTTCACAAGATAAATGAGGATTGTATTAAGAGTCTGACTTCACACTGTAAGAGACAGAGGAAAAAAAAAAAAATCAGGTGAAAAAAAATCATGACTCGCATTTCTCCCCCTACCTCACGGTGCTGGCAATGTCAAATGAGCCATGGGAGCGAAGACCGGAGTTGTGAGCTGGGATTCCTGTAGTAAATCTGAATTTCCAGCTGATACTATTTTTACATGTCCCTCTAATCCCTCTCCATCTCACCATATCACAACTATCTCAGCAGCCCCTAACAGCTTCCCACTCTCCCAGCCATTACGGCTACCATGTATCATTTCATTTCTTTAGCATTCATTAACACCCCTCCAGGCCCCCCCGGAGCCACACATCCACTGCGACATCAGTGACACGACCCTGCTGAGAAAGGGAGCAGCCACAGTGTCCCCAGGAGGGGTACTCAAGCCAGGCTGGCCCGTCTCTGATGCAAACCTCCTCCTCAACATGCCTAATCTATGCCTTGATTACAGTCATTTAGGGTTTGTAACTGGGACATCACAGAAAGCAGCGCCAAAAGGGAAGGTCCCAAAACAGGATAAAATCAGCCCAAACCGCTTAAAAAAGGTTGAGCTGCTCTCCTACAAAGCTCCAGCTGTGCAGACTCTTCTGCTCCCGCCCCACCACTCTATTCCACCATAGTGTAACATAATTTTTCCACCATGGTCTATACTCCTTGGGACATTTATGCTGCCTCACCTCCTTCATGGGTGCATATTGCTTCTCTGCAGAAACACCCCAGGGATCAGCAAGGCCAGCTGGGGAGAAGGGGGAATTCCCCCAGTATCCCAGCCCCGCACTGCACCACCAGTCCCAACATCTCAAATATTTCCAAATCTGGGGTTGTCTTTGCACCAGAGTTTTGCATACCCACCTGCTTGTGGTGCAGAGCCCAGAGCCACACACAGACCCCCGGGATGGGTGCAGAAGCAGGTCCTGGGGCTTGCTGACAGCTGCTTTATGAATTACCAGTGGATCCACGGCTTCGTTGTACTATCGTGGCACCACAAAATGGCCTTTAAAGAGGGTCATGTTGTACTCCCTGACGCTATCCTGCACTATAAGAGAGGCAAATCGATCGAAGGCTGAAGCCCAGAGCATCCAAAAGACTTTGATCTTGGGGGCTGAAGTCGGGTGCCACCCCCAGCAATTTGAAGCATTGCCCTTGAAGACCCTCCCTGAGCAATAATGAGAACTCTTCCATTTCTGACCACTCCCTTTCAACCTCTCCCAGGCTGCTTCTCCACTACTTGTTCATGGTCGGTCCAGCTCACCCAGCAAGCGGAGACCCCCAAATACACAGCAGTGCTCAGCTCTGCGGCTGAGATGGCTCCGTGCTCCTCTGGGGAATGGTACCACAGCTCCTCCCAGGACCTTCAGGTATGGAGGAACAGCCCGGTCTGGTCACAGACCCAGTGCTTGGGTAAAGTCAACAGTCATGCAGACAACTCTGCAGTGAGCTGCCTCTGGTGTGTGCACACCCTGCCAGTGAGCACAGGGGTTTGGCTGCTGAGTCTTGGTTCTGGCAGCTTGTGTTGAGCCAGGGACAATGCCCACAGGGAGGCAGAAGAGCAAACCCTCCGGGCTCTTGTTCCTTTGCATGAAATTGGGCTTTCGAGCTACGTCAAAAGGCTGAATGCAAGGCGCTCTGGTGCCCTGAGATGCAAAGTGTCCCAGTGGGACAAAGCATTGCTGCTGGTAGAAACACAAACATCAAAGTCTTTCCAAATCATGTTTTGCATCTGGAGAAACTCAGTATTAGAGAAATGGGTGGGAGAGCATTCCCGTGCAAAGTAACATCGGCAAATGTGCTAGCAAAACAGGTAAGAGTTCTTTAGAGACACAACATTGGAAAAATCTCCCTGATCTTAACTCTACAAAAGCCATTTTCACTAATGGAAAGAAAGGAAACAAAACCCATTTCCCTTCTGGAACATCAAACAGAATTTTACTGTTGCACTACACCCCATATTCCATCCCCATCAATCCAATAACTTTTTCCTGCAGTGCTTTTCTGTACCTCAGCTGTTTGATTTTTTTTTTTGCCAATAAAAAAATATTTGTAAATGCCTGAACCTTTGTTTGCCTCACAGAGGCACAACATACCCTCAGGGGCTAGGAGCCCCAAAGTCTTTCACAGGATCTTTGGCCAGAGTTCCTGAAACATGGTGACCACATTATAGCTCACGCACATCTTCCTCTTTATTGTACAGTCCCAGTATATTTAGCAGCAGTTAATCATACATCTGAAATGAGAGAGAAGTGTTTTACATTTATTGCCACTCTCAGGTGCTGTATCGTTTCTATCCCTTTGGCTATTATCTGGTGCATTTGATCTCCCTGTTTCATGCCTGCTTCCCCCATTAACTTCTTCCCTTCCGTAGGCTACTGTGCTTTACATAATAGGGAATAGCTTTGATAAAAGCACACATCAGTCAAATTCCCTCCCTTCGAGCTTTCACTTGAAAGAGACGCAGCTAAGGTGTTCGCATAATGTTTAAAGTATGCTCCCCACCCCATCAATCTGTGTTTGCAATGAGCCTTTGAAAGCTAGAAACTGAGAGCGCTTCCCTTAGCAAAAACTTTTCCACCAACTTGCGCTCTACTTTGCGACAAGAAGGCGGCCAGATCGTGGTTAGAGCAGGAAGCAGCGAGGCAAGTGTTCTGCTTTCTATTTCCAGCCCTGCCACACAACGTGCTGAACCAGTCCTTTCAGATCTATATGACTCAATTTCCCCATCCCTAACTGATTGCTATCGTATATCCCTGCAGAATTGTCAGGAGGCTGGATTAATTAATAGTTACAGGATATTCAGACATCCTTGAAAGGAAAAAAAAAAAAAAAAAAAAGAAAAAAAATCTGTCATCTTGTGGCTAATGCAATATGACTACACAGTTTCTTCCAAATGTGTTGGTATTTATTTAATTAGAAGGAATAAGAGAGAGGGGAAACCACTGGGGGATATCGTTGTTATTAAGAAATCCCATATGCTGGAACAGGAGCCACCAGGCAAAAGCCCACGTCATATGTTCCTAGCTCAGTTTGCCCCCGAAAGGTGGGTGCTCAGAGGGTGCCCAGTCCCCGCCAGGCAGTCCTGACCTCAGCAGTGTCCGCTCATGACGGGACATCCCTGCAGCCTCCTCCCTCCACTCAGCAGCCATGGATGGGGCAGACGGGGTGGCTGGGATGGGTACAGAGGGTAGAAACAGCATCCCAAGAACATCAGGAATGAGCCTGTGGCTCAAAAGGCACAAGCCCTCCACCAGCCATGCTCCCTGTCCACTGGAACCCCCCCAGGTTATCCTGGCCCCCACACTGGCGCTCAGGCCATGTGCAGAGGTGGGCAGGGCTGTTAAAGACTCGCTGATAGAGATGAGTCTTCTGGCTTTGGCAATTGTCGCAGTTCAAGGGCTCGCTGCCTCACTCAGTCCCCCTTGCCGGGTGTGATGCACCAACCCTGCATCTCTGCTCTTTCTTCTCACCCCTCCAGGGCAGGGCATCTTGGCCAAAACTACCTTCTATCTGTAGAAAGAAAGTAGCAGAAAGTGCATGAAATGTCTTGGCCCCTTCCCCAAGGAATGGCTCAGCCAGGGCTGAAACTCCCACCATCCTCCTGCCCAAGACATCTCCCTCCTTCCTGCACCATTTACCTCACTGAGATTCCCAGTGATGCACCAGGTTTCTCCATCCTGAGTAAAATGAAGTTTTGCCAGCTCAGTTCAGAGCAGAAACCACCACCTCCCTGCCCCTGGAAAATCTGAGAGATGAGACTGATCACTGAGGCCCTTGAATCCTCTTCAGCTGGGCCGGCTGCCCCACCAGGTGCTGCTACAGGTGATCCAGATACACACTTCAACACATACGTCCCTCTCACCTCCATCTCCCCTACTCAGAGAGAACACTGGTTGCATGCTTATTATTGCCCTGCAAACTGCTATTACTTTTGCTTTAGAGAGGGGAAACCAAGGCATGAGGCACCTTTAGCTGATCAACAAGTCTCCTGTATAATGGGGAGCAGCTGAGTCTCCCATTCCCCAACGGAGTCACATTCCCATTATTCCCCAAATCCCCTCTGATGCTTTTTTACAAGTTTGCTTTCGCTCCTCTCTCCCTCTTTGTTCCTTCTCCTTTTTAAGACATTCCTCTAATATCTTTCTGCCTGCTTGAAGTTTATGGAGGCCTCTCAGTGCTGTAAAAGCTTTAAGGAGTGGGCTGGGAACTGCTCCATGCGTGTTGCCAGACAATGCAAGGAAATAAGATATTTATCCAGTCTGGCCATAATATTCCACCTTGAAGAAAACACCATTTCCCCAGTAAAAACATGGCCTAAGCTCCCACTGCTGCCAGCTGATATGGGGAAGAGGTTGTGTTCAGTTATTGATGTCATTAAAGGGAGGGAAGTTTCAGATCAGTGCTGGTTAAGATTCATCCAGAAGCAACAAAATAGAGCTGGAGATAAATCTGTCCATCACACAAGTCACCAACAGAATTTATTAAAGACTTCACCCCCCTGGGTTACACTCAAACTCCGTATCTGTTTCACAAAGCAAAGAGGGTTGTTATTGTCTTTCTGACCTCCTGTAAGCTGGACTAAGTAATAAATTCTTGTGCAATATAAGCTTTCTGTATCTAATCTGGGGGCAGCTACCCCTTCCCCTGGGGATTCTGCATCGGATCCGAGCCCGCCAAACTTCATTTGGTGCTGGGTGGGGGCGGGGGGGGGAGCGGCGGGACAGCGGCAGGCAGTGCAAGCAACTTGTCTTGACAGCTAATTATTTTCCAGCATACTGATCTTTCAGGGGATAACATCACTTGCAAACAGGCTTCTTTTCACCTCGTTTGGGCACTTCTGCAGAGCAAACAGAGCAGAGGGGTCTATATACTCCTTTTGATTAAAACCCCAGAGAAGCTGCTACATTAACAAGCGACAGAAGCCCATGACCTTGACAGTTCTGCTCCTTTCTCTTCCCCCAGTGAAGCTGATGCCAAAATCCCCCTTTGGAGGATGGCACAAGCAGCACATGTGGCTGCTCACGTGACCCCCAGACTGCAAAGGGGACGACCAAGGTGTACGTGGCACATGTAGCATCCCAGGTTTCACGGGGTACTTCTCACTGTTGGTAGGGAACACTCATGGACAAACCAATACCCTGCTCCAGGTGGAACTTTGTCCATCCGGTATGAAGCACAGGTAGGGTCAAAGATGAGCTTTTTTTTCACGGTGGTTCGCAGCAAGTTACAGCGTGTGAAGGTGGCAAGCATCAAGGGAGGGGTGGGGAAACACAGTGGTTGCTCAAGGGGTGAGCATAGAAGCTCTGCCCTAAACTTCTCTTCAAAACTTCAGTCTGAAAAAAACACCACCCTATAGAGGAACATCTTGGAGAGAAGAACCTGCCCACATTCAGAACCATCATTAACTTAAAAAAACAGGCTAAGGTTTTGTCATTACAAAAATGTCATTTTCCAGTGTCCAGTGTCATAACCTTCTGTGAAGGTGAGAAGAGTGATTTATGGACTCATTTTAAGTGACAGCGGTGCTCAGGGAAGCTCTGTAGCCCAGCCATGGCCAACCATTGAGTTCTCCCAGTGCCATGGCAGGCAAAAATCTCAAAGGGACCCAAGCAGAGCACTTAGAAGACCACATGAAAGAGATGATAGCGTGAAGACACAAGGGATGCTGCCTGGGAAGTGGATCAAAAAAAATCCAGATGTAATGATTTGTGGAGCCTTAGCAAACACAGAGGGCTTTCTGAAGATGCTGACTCCAGGATGTGGGGGAGAGAGAGGGATTAAGATTGGCATCACGCCATCTCCTTGTAATTGCTATTTATAAAATTCTGCACCTGCAGGACGAGGTGATTGATTAACATGCTTCATAAATCTCAGGCAGTTGAACAGCTACGACATGGTTGCAATTTTCTTCATAAAGTTCTAGCCATGAAAAATAAAACGGGTTTCCAAGGGAACCCAGGAGTTTCCACAAACGTAGTTGATTTGGTTGAATTCTTTTTTTAATGAAAACTTTCAAAATGAAACAAAATGATAAATGTTCATTTTGAAAGGCATCATTTTGGTTTTGTTCTCCAAATCTGGAAGGATTCTGGCTTTCCATTCCTTCCTTTCTCCCTTCTTTTTCTTCCTTTTTAAAGCTTTCTTCTCTTTCAAAGGTTGGAAAAAACCCACAGAACTGTTTCCCCTATATTTTTCCCTTCTTAATTTCTCTTTTTTCCACATGGAAAATAAAATTAAAAACAAACCTAGAACAAAAAGATAAGTCTAAAAAAAAACTTCAAAGAGAAGTGAAACCTGTCTTCCATGGGATATATAATTAAACTCATCATCTTCTTTTAAGTATTTCACTTAAAATAAACAGCATTTCCCAAACAGACCTTCTTTCTGGGCTCACTGCATTGTGTGACACTGGATCTCAAAGGGAACTGAGAGAATGTGCATGACCTTAAAAAAGGAGATAATCAAGGTACAGGGCTGTGAAATTATCACTAAGTGGGGGATTCAGCCACATTCAGGTGAGAAGAGGTGCAGTAGAAAGATGACTACTAAGAACAGGGCTCCTGTGATACACTCAGATATGAACACTTCCATTTCAGCGTATGAATCCCCCCTTTGCTGACAAGAACCCAGTGATAAGGCAGTAACATTAGGTAACAGATACCATCTCCAAGTCCATGAAGAGTTTGGGGCAATAGATACCACCACAATGAACAGTCCAAATGAGAAGAAAGCCCAAGGTAGTCTCCACACCATCTCCATGCTCCAGAGTCTTTTGTCCAGCAGACCTGTGGCTGCACCCAAAAGCTTCAAAGTTTTTTTTTAACATGAAAAACCTGTTCTAAAAAAATAAACAAAATCCTCCCCTGTTCACAGACTCATGGAATCATTTAGGTTGGAAGAGACCTTTAAGATTATTGAGTCATACTGTTAACCCAGCACTGGCCTCCTCCCTCCATCAAAGTGTCTCCCTGAAGACAAATACTTCAGTTGCTCACATTCACGTTTAAGGGTCCCGAAGAAGCTGTAGGATAAGCTATAAATAATACTTCTTATAACTCAGGATTAGCTTAATCCTTGCAGAAGACTTTCACCAGTGCAAACCAGCTGCTCTCGCACAGCACTTAAGGTGACACATCACACATCTGGAGAGCAGAGGACCAACACTACCCAAATGCCTTCAGCAACGCCTCTCCTGTCTCCACCTTGCCCATTTGGTTGCGTATCTCTCACCACAGAGACACTGTCATCATCACGCCATTGCAGGAATGCATCAGAAAATACCGGTTGCCATACGCCACCTAATATTTCAGAGCAGATGAATGAATGCAGCTTGGCAGAGAACTTCCTAGTCTGATCAAATTGGCCCCATCTGTCTGTCCCTTATGGAAACAACGGAGCCGCCAATGAAAAATTCTGTGTGCACTCCATGATTTTCCCTCTCTTTCCATTTTTATGGGTGCAATTTTGCAATCAACGCTATTTTTATGTTGCTGTACAAAGGCTTCATGCCCACATCAGAGCTCTTCCTCTTCATTCCTGGCGCCCACGTTCTCTCATAGCTCAGGAAGAAAGGAAGCTTTCAGGGCAGACGATAGTTTCAAGCAGTAGGACCTAAAAGGGAGTTATTAGAGGCCAGTTCACCCAGTACCCAGAAAGGCTGCACCAAGGAAGCAAAACCCTGGTTAGATACCCTGTACCCCAAGGAATCAGGGCTGCCACTTCCAGGTCGCAGCAGACAGAGTGAAGTCTCAAATGCTGACTGCAGGCATTGCTGCAGCTCAGCAAAACAATAGCTAGGGTGTTTTATTGAGCAGACCTTCTGCCTGGGCAGAGCAGCCCTTCCATGCTACCACCAGTGTCTGGGCACTGCAGAAGCACGTGCCTGGAGAGGAGGCCATGGTGAGAGAGAAGGCGGCCGTGGTGGATGCTCCAAAGAGGAAAAAAAAACCCCAAAATCTCATTTTCTCCTCTGCTTTTGCGGGACATTGATTTTATTCCCTTCTTTGAAGTAACTCTTGCTTTCTCCTTCTGCTCATAAACCAGCAAAGAATTTTCAGCTGAATTAGAAACCTTACTCAGGAGTAATTTCTTTTTTTATTATTATTTGTGGCTAACTTCATAGGCTTTGCGAGGACTCCACGTTTCAGGCAGGCCAAGTTCCTTTCTCCAGCATCTGAGGCTGCAACCTTCCCCTGACCACTTGCTCTGAAGGTTAACATGAGGTTAACATGGAAAAGCAAATCAAAGCCAAAATGACACTAGTTACCTGTTCCGGTTTGTGTTGCTTTATGACTCCTGGGACCACATGCCTCACTGCCTGCCATCTCCCCGGGGGGCTATGAAGTAATAACGTCTCTTTATTTCCTGCCTGGGAGCACATTTCGACTTGTGCCTTTAAAAACAACCAAATAAATTTCTCTCTTTCAAGCTTTCATTGAGAACAGAGAAAATGAGAAGTGGAGATGATGATAACCTAATCACTGGACTCTTTCAATAAGCGGAATTTCCTCTGAAGTAACTGGTTTGAATATCTGCCAAACAACAAAGCTCCCAACATTTCTAATATCCAGCCAGCGTATCATGAAAGCAAATATGATGAATCGCTCTGGATTTGGTTCTTGCATGAAATAAAAGCACCAGTTGGTCATTAAACAGAAGGGTCACGTTCTCGTCTCATTTGCACTTGGGGTAATATGGTGTAACTCTACGGAGATGCTGAGCTGTTGCTTGGAAGAAAGGACATGACGTTAAAACTAGAGCGAGCAAGTGAGAAAAGAAAATCTGGTGAGGGCAGAGCCCGATCTGCACTGGGAATACTTCGGCATGGGTGCTGTTTCTGGAGAGGGTTAGGGGACTTGCCCAAGGTTCTGGAGGGAGCTCTGTGGAAAGCAGGGATTTTATGCAGGACCTCCTGAACGCCACCACAGCGCCTTTGGCAGCCAGACATCAGATCACGTTACAGCTCCAAATAGAGCCTGAAGTGCCCTGCTTTCTGCTTGACTGTAGAATCCCAACAGAGAAATAACAAGAGCCATAGGGGGCCGATTTCCCCGCGCAGCTCCATGCAGCCAGCCTCTTGATCCATCCGCTTTCATCTCAACCCGAGGAATTTTTCATCTTCCATTTTACGATCCCTTTTTCACAACCATAGGCTGGGGTTGGGCAGCCGGGCTGCGTGTTACCATGATAATGAGAACAATCAGAGTGGAGCAGTTATTAATCACGCAGTCATCTGATCCATTAAAACAAATCCTTATTAACCACAAGACATATGTTTTTCTCTTGAACTCCAGAGATAATGTCTGAAAGCAGATGGAAGAACTGCACTCACAAATTAAATTTGATGGGCCTTTTAAAAATAAATTAAGTCTGGCAGGCCTCTCCTCCTTTAATTAAGCTGCTACATAACTTTGAGAATGTACTTGTTGCTTGCTGCAGGTGTTGCTGAGGGGTCTATTTTCTACCTGTTCCTTCCCTGCTGGTTGCTTCAAAGCCCACGAGCTAAATCCTCAACTGCCATAAGGCAACGTGACCAGGGGAGCAGGGAAACCTCTGGCAAGCTGCTGCAGCTGGTCTGGACTACTTGACTTCCAGCCAAACACCTCAGTGGTTTATTGCAGTCTAACTCCTATGGACTCAGTTCTGATGTATCTGCTAGCTCTGAGTCTCACCATGTTTCTCCATGGAGTAACTCAAGGTGACTGTTGTGTGATGGTTCATTCCTGCCCCTGCTCAGGAATACCTCGCTGTGCTGCCCCTATGACTACAGCAATACAACTTTAAGGAATAACAACCTTTCAGTGGGATTAAGTTGTCAACATGAGCACAGGATGCGATTGATTCTGGAAGTACCTTGTGGGTATCACATATACCAGCACCCTGAGAATGAAGGGACCGGTCCTACCTCAGCCCCATTTATCAGTGGGGAGCATCAGGACATCAGTAGTGACAAGGCTTTGAGGCTGTGGGTAAATCCAGTTGTCCACAGAAGGTCAAGTCCATGGAAGTCGCCTCCACAGAGCCCTGCAAACCCTGTGAGCTCTTTTTAAACAGCAGTAGGAAAGGGCTGGATTTCAGCCGTGTCACTCCAGCTCATGAGGATATGAAAGCCAGTAAAACAGTGATACATGGCACCAAATTTGAGGTTTCTAAGCATTAGGCATGGGACTTATGTGCCTAAACTGTCACCCAGCTGTATTTTAGATTTCCCAAAGTATCCCTCTCCTACAGGCCAGACGGGAGGCGAGCATCTCTCTGTAAAGGCATGGATCTTCCGGAATAATTGCATCTCCCAGCTCATTACACACACCTCGCCTATGATTTTGTGTCTAAAAAGGCACTGGACATCTATCTTTAGATACCTGAATCGGCCCTTGGGTGTCTCATCTCATTAATCATTTAGACTCCTCCCAGTGAATGAGTCCAGCACCTTCAGGGGCTAATTCATTCCTCCAGTACAGACATACTGCCCTCGGAGGTGCTCCTTCGGCAGCATTGACCACAGAAGCCTAAACAACTGGCTTCCTACTAGATGCCTCATTTTTGATAGCTAAATGTAGATTAAATGAATTGCTTTGCCTGTGTGTTGTTCCCTAGATTAACACAGCAGGGGCCCAAACGGTTTCTATAGAGATTCAAATCAATACGCTTAGATTGATTTTTTTTAAAAAATTATATAGTATTTTCCCCATTTCTGCCAAGCACAACTCAGGAGGAAAGTATATTCTCCCACACAAAGGCGAGGTAAAGTATTTTTTAAGAGTGTAAATTCAGGAGGCAGATTCACTTACTCCAGGTGAAATTTAAAGTCAAGACAAGGAGAAGAAAATGCCTCAGGAGCAGCGAGTGATATATCAAAGCATTTCCATGCTTCTTTCATACCCTCTTTTCATCCACAACCTTCACTAATCACCACTATTTCCAGGACCTAAGAGGCCTTTTTGCCTTTAGAAAGTAGGTCATGAATTGCTCAAGTATTTATAGAACACACCAAACCCAGGCAGGTTTAAAGATGAGGAACCCACCCCACCAACCCCGGCAGAACATACGTAAGCAGAGTTAACCCAGAGTAACGAGACGTTCAGTCAGGGCAGTTCTTTGAGCTCATTTGTTCAATGTGCCTGGAAGTATTTAAGGTGTGTACATAAGCCTGTATTTCTCAAGGGTGCTAAAACATTTGATCGACAGCTCCATTTCTCCATTTATAAGAATCGTCTTTATTATTTGGAGATCTATATTATCATCTATATTATCTGGATATTTACACTGAAGTGTTTCTTTCGCGTAACCACAACCGTGCAACACTGTGAAGGGGGGACGAACGCTCCTCTGGCTTATTTTGCATTAACTCTCTCTATCCCAGCTAGGGCTGCTCCCAATGTACAAACACTAAGTGCTGGGGTAAGAAGGGTCCCACGGGTGAACAGAGGAGCACATAAACACGGTGGAAAACCACAGTAGCCCAGCAGGAACCTACCCAGGTGACAGGGTAATGCTCCTTGAGCTCCTCTTGTCCTAGAAGGATGCCCTAGCAGCAAGGAACCCTTACATCGCTATAAACAGAGCGCAAATGGCCCCAAATGGATATTGGCGTTCTGAGCAGGGACTTAATTTATCACTGAAGCACCATTTTAATATCAAAACAGAAAGGCACTAATCACTCTGCAAGTGCTTTATGCTTATTTAACAAGAAGCTTCATGTGCTGCTTAATGGCAATCCTTAATTGTTTTTTTTCCCTTCGACATTTTGAATAACAAGGCTTTTCCAAACCAGAGTCCCAGTCAAGCACCAAAATAAAATCTGCCCAGGCAAAGGGCAAGTAAATTATCATGAGACAGTAAAGATCAAGAAGAGTTTAATTATCTATTATTTATTATACTTATTTAAAACAGAAAAGACAACTTCGCACTTGGCAGACAGATTCCTCCCTCTTAAATATTACGGCGTCAAGGCAAAGTATCTATTGGCTTGATTACTAATGTAATGGATAATGAAGAATGTTTCTCATCTACTAATGAGCCTGAATCTCCTCTAGAGTATATAGGAAATGGATGGTCTCATTTAAATACAATCAACCATGCAATAGACCCCACGGGACCTCAGAAGCTACACTGTCCTGTGGAGCCAGGTAAACTTCTGTTTCTATTTATTACAGTCAGCGGCTCCAGCAGCTCATCACGAAGTTCTGCTGATTTTTCATTGGGGCTGGAATAGCAAAAGCACGGCTGTTTTCCACGTTTCTTACGTCAGACTCCAGATCTCCAGGTCTGATGTGGCTTACAGCACATGCTGGTAAGCAGAAACCATGGATCCGGGCTGTTGTATTCCAGGACAGCATTTTGCAGTGGATGCAAATGTAATTTCCCTGAGATTCCCCTAGCTCAAAAACTCCCTGCACCTCCACGTCCTCTTCTTAAGCCAAAACTTGGGGGGAAGGAAAACCCCCCACAATTCTTGCTCAGTTGTTAAGACACCACCACTGTTCAGACTCAGTTACAAACAGAGCATGAAGTAGAAACGGGGATTTCTGCAGCCACGCCTGAGTGGTGCCAGAGTAGGTCAGACACTGTAAAAAGCCAGCCTGTTATCTCATCACCTCTTGGCCCACTGCAACCACAGCTCAACATGAAATCAATGACCACTGCGTCATGAGAAATGCGTTTGTCATGTTGCTGCAGGTCTACACCGCACAGCAATCCATCTCTAGGAGCTGATACCGCGGGGTTGCTCCTGTCCAAAGGGTCAGCTGCAAAAAAGCCTGCACGCATGGTGGTGGCCACAGGGGAAACACAGATCAAAACTCGGTGGAGAAATTGTGACTGCAGCAAGTACCTGAGCCTTGAGCCACTGAACTGCTCCTCCTGCGCCGTGGGGAGGGGCATAGCCAGGGCAGACCATGGGCACACAGCTGGCCAACCACACAGATCTCCAGAGGAGAGAAGGCAGCTGCCAGCTTGACAAAGAGGCAACCACGACAGTGCAATGTGTGCAGGACAGCTTCTGGGCTTCAGGAGGATCTCCAGCTCTTGGGTTGTTACTACTGGGGAAGGTACTGCAGCACCGTGACATGTACTCAAGGATGAGGTGCACCGAAAAACTCCAGGACCGAGGCAGCTGCTGCAGGAGCCACTGAGAAGTTTGCTCTTAGTTTAGCGGGGACCTGAGCAGGACCCCAATGGTGTAAACCTCCAAAGGGCTCAGACCGTTCTGAAAGGAACTGAAAAACAGACTTGGGGACCAAGGGTGAGCTGGTCTGGGGGAACAGCCAGGGCACGACAAGGTCCCAGGGCACTGGGGAATCTCATCAGGTGAGAGTACCTCTTTTAAACTGGGTACCAAAGGCAAGCTTGGATTGAAGGAGGCAAAGGCCTGAGTCTCCACCATGCTGCCCCCAATTAGTACCAGCCCGTAGCCATGAACTGCCCAAAGCAGAAGGTGCTGTGCCTCAGCCCACCAACAGTTTTGACCCATGGCACAACACTGGGGCCTAGAACTCCCATCAGGAGGCGGTGAGGAGCTCAGCACTGCCAGGACAGAGATGCACATTAAGTCTGTAGCTTGAAAAACAGTAACTTTGAGAAGATGACAGATACTGATGGGTTATGGATAAACTGCACAGGGGATCTCTATGCTTCATGTGCTGCAGCAATCCTGACATCTCTACCTCCCAGAATCCTCTGTGGGAGTCAAGAAAATAAGACATTTACACTACCTTTATGAGATGGGATGACCTTGTCACACACACAACTCTGAAGCACACAACGGCATCTATCAGATGCAGTCCAGATCCGCTGTCAACTTATCACACGCTTGATTTACCGTCCACAAGCAGAGGTCTGCAGTGAAATGCAAAGCCAAGGTAAACTTGCCCAGGCCCAGGTCCTGCCGCCGAGCTAAAACCAAGGCCAGGCTCTGCAAAGGTTTGGTTAATAACGGGCAAAGTGCCGAGCAAGCCCAGTGCAAACCATAATGCAAATCAGGGTTTCGCACTCAAACTAGGCAGACCTTGAAGGTTTGGCTTGAATTTCCACAGCCAAAACCTCTCTATCGGGAATGCGTTGAATGCTACCACGAGCTTCTGTGGTCCCAGGGCTGTGCTGGGATATCTGCTCCTGCCTCAGCTGCTTTCCTACGTCCCCTTTCCCATCAGACTTGCCTGCCCCCAGAGAGCCTTCCAGCAGGACGTTGATGTGGCACGCACTTCTGATACGCATCCAGCAGAAAAAAGCCACTATAGAAGAGCAGCAGACAGCTCTCTTTTCATCAAGCGAAGCATTTTCACTGAGGGATCACACAGCCGCTGTCCCTGGGACTCCCAAAGGCCAGAGGGGAATTGCCAAAGCCACCCTGCAACGTCACCTTCTCCTCGCTCACTTGCCAGAAGGAGCCCGTGTCTGACAAACGCTGAGACATCCTCAAACTCAACCTTCCACTCCACCCACAGCAAGCCCAAGAACCAAAACCTTGTCACCACTACATGGCTCATCCACCCAGAAGCTGCTGCTCTACCCCCAGCTCAGAAGGTTCATCAAGAGAAATCCGTTTCCCCAGGCCTGGGGCAATTTCCCCCTTGCTCCCATAGAAAGAGAAGGACACCTGCAGATTTAAGGACAGAACGGAGCAGTGTGCTCCCATAGTCTGTCACCCCACATCCCTGCTCCCGAGAGCACTACCCAGTAACTCCTGCACCATGCTATACCCACCGCACAAAGGAGTGGCACCGAGCTGCAAGCCAGGCCGATAACAGGAATACTAATTAGGAAGTAATTAGGGAAGAAATGCATTACACAGGAATATGTTCCTGCTGGTTTCACCACAGAGGCAGGGTCAGGCCCCACTGCAGGGCAAGCCCAGCCTGCTGTCCGTTAACCCAGGCACAACCAGACCCAGGAGCACGCATGTGCCCCGGTGCTGTGAGCACGTAGGAATTCAAGTCCTCCATGGGCAGGGGCTGGCATGGCCCTGGCAGCGCTGCACCAGGGGCCACTGCAACGAACGGGAGAAAGGCGAGAACGCGGCAATTCCCCCTCCAGTCTGCTTCTGAAGCATCTCTCGTCTGTACCAATTAGCCACATTGCTGCATTTGGGAGTCTTAGAGATCCTTTTTAATCCATCTTTTCATCTGAGTCTACAGCTCCTTTTAAGTTCTCCGCTGCTGTGATCTTTACTTTGTTCAGATTACAATAATTTGTCATTTGTGTGCAGACAGTTTCTTAACTACTCCTGCGTTAGAAATAACCTTCGAAGCAATATCGGTTCTTTTATCTCCAGGGTCCTGCAAAGCACAGAGCTATTGAATGGCGAGGCATTAAGGATGCAAAGAAACCCCCATAAGGCTCACATTAACTGTGAGCTCTCTTGCTATGGAAAGGGAAGGATTGTGCGGTACAATTGCTCAAATCCAGCCCGGGCTAGGAGCAAAACCCTGCTTGAAAAAGGTTCATGGCACCAAAAGCTGTTTTATCATCTGTAGCCTTAATTTTGGAGGCTGGAAAAGTCCTGGAATACTTTTATTTTATTGAGAATTCAGGCATATTCACTCATTCTTTTGCATTTTCTTTCTCTCAGCATAAGTCATTCATGGAGTCGTACGCTTGGAGGCCAGACAGGAGTACAACTGAGATGATCTAGTTTTAGTTGCTGTATAACAGAGGAGAATGAGAGAGAACACCACGAAGACACATCAAATCTACCGGCACTACGTAGTTACGCCCAAGAGTCTTAAAAGACCTGACTGGGGAACTCTGGACCTGTGAATTTTATTTCTAGCTTAAGACTTCAAGAGGTCCCATGGGATTAGATTGCAGTGACATAATTCCAACATTTAAAAGAGCAAAATGAGCAACCTGCAGAGCTATAGCACAATTAGCCCCGGTGCCAGTGCAGAGAACAGCACATTTAAGACTGCCAGGGAATTACAGACTAGCACACAAAGAGCGCGAGTCACCGCAAGCCCTGCCTGTGGAGGAGTTGTCAAATCAAGCTCTCTTTTTTGACAAGATTATAGGCTCGCTGGATAAGCCAAGTCTGCTGAGAGTGTGCGCCTGGATGTCTCAAAGGCATTCCGTTTAGTACCGTGTGATGGCTTTATTTAAAAATATGCACCACAGGCAGTGAGTGGAGCACACGTTGCGTTACAAGCTGCCTGCACACATTTTTAATGTAGCTGTTACAGGAGGATATTTGGGGCTAAGGGGTCTAAGAGGTTCCCCTGGGGTCCTGCTCTTAGGACCAAGTCATCCCCCTTTTTGGAGACAGGGAGAATAAGAGTTATTCCCAAAGAGAAATCCCTTCCTTCTCATTAGCAACCAGCCAACTGAGTCACAGCTGCTGCTTCCATTGCAGGCACAAGTTTTCCTAGGAGGACAGGGGTAGCTCCCAGTGACACCCAGTATTGGCACACACATGGCTACAGACACCCAAGGCCGCCCTCAGCCATACAGATCTCCCCAGTCACAGTGCAGATCATTTCGCACCCAGCTGGGATCCCACTCGCATTTACCCAGGAGACTAACTCAGGGTGTTCAGTTAAACTGGTTGTCAACGGAGGTTTGAAGCTCTCATTACCAGACACGCAGGCATCTGACTTTACCTACAGCTGACAGAAGACACGAGGGTTTGAGCCCTAGCTAAGGCCACTGTGCCCAGGTCTCTCTTCAGTGCACCATAAATTTAACTCATTAACCTGTCAGAGGTTTCCTGGATTACCTTACCCAGCTTCCAGTACAGCCCAGCTCCACATCTACGAACAGGGGACACCACCATCCTCCTCAGACCAGCTGACTGGCACATTACAGCACAGCAGGGAGTCCTAGTTTGCCTTACTTGGTACCTCAGCGCATGGCATGCCCTGTCTCTGATCTCTGGAGTTACCCCTTAGATTACCCACAGCATGAGAGGCACCCGTGGAGAGCAACAGGCTCGTCTCAGGACCCAAATACCATCATTTACCACAGGGTCGCAGCATGATGCACACAGGCGGGCTCAGCTGGAGCTTCTCCCATATTGATGGGGCATGCCCTGACCCCACACTTCTCATCTCGAGGGAAGTGACAAACCATCTCAGAGGTGCAGCCCCCCTCACTCTAGCTACCAAAAGCAACAGGTACCAAGGGCAGTGGGAGTGGAGGAGAGCAGAATGTCTACTGCAATCGTGATGCTCATTGGAGGTTAGTGACAAGGCTCAATGATATTGGTAACACTGCGTGCTCACTTCTTCCAAACCACCCCAGCATAAGATGAGGGAAGATCTCCCCTCCGGGGTGAGCCTGCTTGCTCTCCACCCTGTCAAACCCAGGGGAAGATGGATGGCACTTAAGTCACTGGTCAGAGAAGGAAGAGGGTCAGAGCACAAAGGCCATCTGTTGCCATCTGAGGACATCAGCGGAACAAAGAGGAAGCGAGCACCAGGGCCATGCTGAAAACCCCTGTGGAGCTGTAACCTTCATCCATCAAACTGGGCAGAGCAGGGGCCACGGCAGCATCTGTCAGTCTCCAGCAAGAGTAGCAGGTCCCTGAATACGTTCAAAACATCACAGCAAAGGGATTTTTTCTCAAGTTGTGCTCTTGGAGGTGTACTACCTACCATGACTTGGAGATGCATGTGTACGCGCAGCATAGTGCAAGGAGCCTCATGTTCCAAGCTCACAGGAGCAGCCGCTAAGCCCTGCTGGCTGCTTCAGCTTTTTGGGCAGCCCACAGGAATTACACAACTCAAACCCTGGGCAATGCGAAAAGGATTTTGTGGTATAAATGCAGACAGCCATACTCATCCCAGGCTTCAGGAGCATTATATATAACCCAGGAGGAATGCAGGCAGCGCAGCCCGTGCATGCCTAAGGAATTATTTTAAACATGTCCAGGGGCTTTAGAGGCAGCGTTTATGGAATAGTTGAGGCATGTGGTAAGAAGCATAACAATTAAAATATTGGTGTAGAAACAGGTTAGGTCCATGCTATTCGCTGGAGACATGCCAGTAAGGGGGCAGATTGGTCACCTCTGCGCAACCTGCAGCAGGGAGAGCTGTGAGCAAGGAGATGCCACAAGGCCCCGGTGATGGATCCTTATGCCTCCCCTGTGCTCAGCCTCACCACTGCAATTATTCTCCAGCCACCCACACCAGTACTGGGTGAGTTTACTAGCCAGACCCTCTCTTCTGTGCCCTTCTAGAAAAGCTACAGTCCAGACATTATGGGGCTCCTCCAGCATACACACATGCCCCAAGGGCTCAATCAGAGGCACTTCACCAGCAGAATTAGCAGGACTTCCATCAGGACTTTCTCCACCTACTTTGAATTGGCTGTAGGAGAGCAACACACTGCTGGTATCCCTTTGCCCTCTCCCCATCATCCTGTGTGCTCCATCTCACTCAGTTCCATCCCCAAGTGAACCCCAATTTCCAGCAGATCTGCCAGCAATAACTATTGCTCTGTGCAGAGTCCTCGGGGCAACAGACCAGCCAATTTGTCACAACTCTTCCCAGCCGTAACACAACCAGCCTGCTGCACGAGGACAGGGCTGTCCCCTACCTCCTTCCTCAGCACAGGAGGGACAGATATCCAGACCATGAGGGAAGACATGTCCTAGAAACAGCAGCACCGCATGGCGACAAAACCCCAAACAGAAAATGTACTTAATACGCTCCAACTCCTAGTGCAGACCAATAACATCAGACTAGAAACATCAACCTTAAAAAGCCCTAAAAGTCACGTTACACGAAATTCAGCTCCTCAGCACCAGGAGTTTATCCCCACAGGTCTCTCCTATGGCACTCACGCTGCTCACTAGCATATGAGAGCCTTTGACTCGCAGGATGTAACCGCAGGAGATGAGGAAGGAGAAATCTGCTCACCTCTGCAGGAGCATCCGCCAGCCGGGGACCACGTGCCTGAGCCTGGAGTCTCTCCAGAGGAGTCTGCTGCTGCCACGCACCATCTTTCACTTCCAAGGCTGGGTAAACTCTGCCAGCATGTAAACTCCTAATGAAAGAAAGTTTTTTCTAATCAATAACCAGTTTGGGAGATACTTGGATTTTCCCCAGGATGAAGCCCTACTGCAAACAGGCAAACAGGCAGTGGGGGTGTATTTTCTTGGCAGCGGGGGGTGATTTTTCTTGGCAGCTCATGGTTCAGCTTGTCAGTGAAACATCCTAATTTCTAGCAGAGGTTAAAAACTAAAAAACCAACACAAAAACCAAGGGGAAAAAACCCAAACTGCTGGAGATTTGACCATCCCCACCACCATTTCACACCTTAGAGCTCCTCAGCATGCTCCACTGTCACAGTCTGGGTTGCAAACGATGGCTCCGGATCACTGCGTTACCCTGCCTCCATTTAATGGAGGGTTTAATCACACACTTTTTCTTTTTTTTGGTACACTATTTGCCACATCAGCATTCCCAGCTGACACCTTACTTTCACTGCAATTCAAGCTACAGGTCGACTGAAGTTTTTAAAGAAAACGTACTGATGTTTCAGGCCGTTTTGATTGCCTACCCAGCCATTGTGAACCACCGATTTCTTCCGCAAGCAGCAGCTAATAAAGGGAATTACAGCCCTGTGAAAGGAGGGAATTTAAGGTGCAGGGGGGATTCTTCCTTCAGCTGGAGAAACCTTGTCACACAGGCTAGTGCCAACCAGGCCTGGGCGATGCAGCACCGAAGCAGCCAGGGGTGGGGAAGGTGCTCTCTGGGGCCACCACCGCCATCTCCAAACTCCCCCAGCGCCGGTGCAAGGGGGACGCTTCCCCAACCAGCCCCAAAAACCCCCTCGGAACAGGCTGCCTCGCCGCTCCTGGAGTTCCACCCCCTTCCCAGGCAACCCGCCACCGCACACACACCTCCTGAGGCGCAGCCTTCTGCATCAGCAACCCCCAGGGCCTTTCCCGCCCGCTTCTTGCGGGGGCCGCCATGACGCACCTGGCTTCCCGCCGAGCCCGCGGCCGGGGCCGGGGCCGGGGCCGGGGCCGGGGCCGCTTCCTCCTCTACCCCCGCCCCCGCAGCCCCCGCCCCGCCCGGGGACCGGCAGTGGCCCGCGGGGGGGACCCAGGCTGGGACGAGCGAGGTGTCAGCAGCAGCGAGGTTCCCCGGGGAGGGGGGGTGGTGAGCGCAGCCCCGGGCGGGAGGGCAGCGGTCCGGAGCCCCTGGCCCCTTCTCTCCTCCAGAGTTTGCGTGTTGCAGCTCGTGTGTCTCGCTAGCTCTTGATGTGAAGGATAACGTTAGTTTTATGTCTGTATTCTTTTGCAGCCGAGCCCACAGCGTGGCCGCCCTGTTCCCCCTCCTCTGAGCCCGGGGTGCCGGGCGCTGCCCCAGCCCCACCGCAGCGCATCGCATCTGCTGGGCGGACGCTGGAAGCGGCTGCAGGTGGAGAGCCAGAGCCCAGACACAGAGAAACCTCAGGGACTTCTATCCACAGGGTTCCTTTCAGGCCACCCACGGCCCTTAACGATGTTCTGCGGAGGAGCCAAAGCGCGTAACGGAACGCGGGAGTGAAATGACATAGCGGGCATCTCCCAGCAGCACGGAGGGGAGCAGCGGGGACATTCCGCGGTGCTGTTTTCCCCCTCCTTGCGAAGATGGAGTGGTAAAGAGCAGGGCTGGGGCTCTTGAACCCAGCGGGTCTGCTTTGCAGGGCTGTTCCCAACCTCCGCGCTCCCCGATTCCCGCACGGCAGAGCAGCGTTACAGTCAACATGAAGTAATCCTGTGATAAAGTGCAGTCATTTATTTGAAAAGTGTAGTCTCGCCATTAAAATGCAAATGAAATGAGTGCTAATATATTAACTTGGGATGGGAGTTGAAATGGCTTATGACAAGTGTGTGCTTTCATGTGGAATATAGTTAAGTGATAACAGTGAGTGTGTAAGGGAAAGTAATATTCAGATGTACGTGTTTGTTTATTGAAGATATTAATGAAGGGTGATGCTTAAAGCGTATTCTTATTTCCTCGTCTTTCTTGTGTCCCTCCCTGGTTCAAGTCTGCTGCTGAGAGGTCCCCCCCAAGGGGAGCTTGATCAGAAGTCATCTTTGATGAATGATCTGAGTCCACACGGAAGTCGACGGGAAAGCTGAAATGGATTTAACAATCTCCTTTGAAGGGGAGCAGGAGGTCTCCTCCAACAGATATCCCATGTGCTGCAGCTGGTGCTGGAGCTGATTCAGAAAAAAAATGGAAAACCTTGAGCTCTTTCATTCATTTCCCAGGGATATCCCGTGGGAGCGTGGCCAGCACCAGGGTGGCTCTGGGTCTTCTGTCTGGAGAGGAACCTATCCTGGGACATAGGGACATCACCAGGGGATTGGGTGGAGCAGAGCAGCCTTATTGCCACTATTCGTGTGAATAACAGAGAATAAACTCGGCAGCTCTCAGTGAGATAAAGTGGCACCTCTGACACAGGCCAGAGAAGCTCACGCTTTCAAAGCAGTGAGGTGGGTACCTACGGATGGACTCTGGTGTAGCCTATTTGTCCTCTTTCACAGGACATGGGCTGGGTAGTAGCCTGTGACAACTCCACATTTCCAAAACAAAGTGAGATCTAAACGAGATGCTGCAACTGTGGTAGCCACACGCAAACCCATCAATCTCCCTGCAGCTCTTCCCTCCTGCACCCACTGCTGCCCCTTCGCAGGTCAATGACCTCAGGATCAGCCCTAGCACCAAGCCCAACGCCTTTCATCCTGACCGAGGTCCCCAGAAACAAAAGCCACTCAGCCAGAGAGGACATGGTCCTTGAATTACCCTTTTCCAGATTGGGTGCCTGTACATTTTATAGCAATTCCTTGGCTTTCCCCTGTTACACAGACCTTCTGCACCTGTCCAACCATCTAACTTCAGGCTTTGGAGTGAGACACCCATAGTAAGCGTCTTGGCTCCCACCATGGTCAATGCCTTAAGAGGGCAAGAGAGCCTGTTTAGGGTCTATAGCACCTATAGGAGGGGTCTATCTACAGTGGAGCCCAAAGCAATTAGGGGCCCCACGTGGGCACCTAAACCTCCTAAAACCACGGGCACAACCTCAGCCCCAGCTCAGACTCTTTCCCAGCACTTTTCAGCTCAGGGTGCGGTGGCAGAGCCTGAGCCATCTGAAAAGAGCTACAGCCAGAGCCCCTGTTCAGTAGCTCAGAGGACAGCTACAATGAGAGCACTGGGAAGAAACGCAGCCGTTTCTGGGCCTTGGGCTGGCATCAGCAGCGTGCAAAAACCAGTTCCAGAGCAGAGCTGCTTCAGCTTAGCTTCTCATCCATACGCAAAGCACTGCTAATCACACGGGACAGTCACTTTTCAGATTTGCTTATTTTTGCACTTTCTTGGTGGTTGTTAGCTGAGAATGTGCTGCTTGCTGTGCTCTCCCCTCTGTGCCCCCTCCTGAACACTCTCCAGCTGCTCCGGCCTCCCCGGCATGGTGGGCACATTGCACATGGACATTCACAGGCAGCAGCAGAGCACGGGGAGGAGCAGCTGTGAGAAAACACCAGTGCAGCAGAGAGAGTTGCAGCACCCGGGCTGTGAGATGTTCCCTTCAGAGGATGCTTCTTGCTCTACCTCTGTATAAAGCTGAAAGTCTGCATCCAGGGAGGGCTCTGGTCAGTACTGGTCAATAAACAACCATCAAGTACTATCAGTCTCACCAAAATCTTATGAAGCACTAGAACTTCTTACATTTATTTCATCCAAGCAAGACTGAGTTTTATCAGCTTGGACCTCATTATGGTGCAAAATCAAGAGCTGGAGTTGTACTGAACAGCCAATGCCATGTGCTATTTTCCTCCTCTTTCTTGCACAAAGCAAAAGGAAAACAAAGATGTTTCTGGAACACTGGTTTTCTCTGCTAGGTACTATTTGTGCTCAACAGAAGTCACATTTCTACCACAACTGGGCTGTGAAAACACAAATCCAGCCGGCTGGATTACATAGCCTACCTTCCTCTGACACCAGTTACCGAGCATCACATTCCATAGTGAGCATCACATATCGTAGTGAGCATCACGTACCGTACAGAGCATCACGTGCCATACTGAGCATCGCGTACCATAGTGAGCATCCCATACTGTAGTGAGCATCACATTCCATAGTGAGCATCACATACCGTACTGAGCATCACGTACCATAGTGAGCATCACGTACCATAGTGAACATCACATACCGTACTCGGCATCTCGGTGCCGGGGGATCTGCAGGGGTCTCTAAGGGTCTGCAGCAGGAGGCTGGGAAGGCAGCTATGTCAGTTTGCACCTCATACAGAAACAGCATAAAAACCCAGATACTATTTCTTTTTTAAAAGAGGATAAAGCATATTTGACTGTAACATTTCAATGCCCATGATCATGGGAAGGGCAGAGGTTTGAGCCCCTTGTTGTCATGCCAGGGATGCCCTAAAGCTTTTTCCTCCCCAGCAGCGCTTTACCACCGCAGCCCCCGACAGCTCTGTAAACACACGGCCCCGTGGATTTTTCATTCACCTCTTCTGTTGCCCCACTTGGCACTTTCCAAAAGTGCAATGAGCAGGGCTCACATGGAGGGATTACTCCCTGTCCTTCCTTCCTCTGGACCCAAGCTGAGGGTAGAGAGGTGCAAATTTTGCCTTTGACCCTGTTAAGAAGGCAGGTGCTTGCCAGCCTCTGAAATAACTGCTTGACACCGAAATGGAATCCTCTTGCTATTGCCACCCCCTCCCTATCTGCTATGTTTATGCACACACTGGTTTGTTATTGTAGGGTTGCTCATAAGTGCTATGGCTTTGTCTCCATTACACAAAAGGATTTTTCCATCAAAACATCTAATTAAAGTTCATTCTCTTGTTGTGAGATCATTGTCTAGACAAAGAATTATAGATTTTGTCTAGATACACCTAGTCAAGATAAAGCCAGCCGGTCACATGTGGGTAACGCTATCTTATCGCCGCTCACAGTGTACACCAAGGCAGATATCACCAGTTAATTATCTCCCTGTAAAAGCAGCTCTTCTGTTGTAGTGAAGACATAACATGCGATACACATGCTTGATCCGCCTGGAGTTGGTGGTTGTTATAAAGTTGTCATCGACTTCACCCACGTTCTGTTGTTACCTCCGTGTTCTGAGCCAGACAAGACCGGCAAAAATTAGTTGCCGTTCTCGATTTGCATACAGAAAAGCAAACATATTCCAGCAGCATTGGGAATCGTTGGGTTCATTTTCGCAGACATTCTCAGGACAGAAACGCTGTTTACAAGGATGTTTTTGGAAATGGGAGACTCCTCCGGAGCGCCCGTGAAGAGGTCTGCTTGTAGGTGGCTCTGTGTTTGAACGGGTGCTGGGGAGAGCACGGTGGCAGAGCCGTTAAAGCTTCTGTCTTTAACTGAAGGGAGGGAAACCCACAGGAAAACGCTGCTCCCCATCACCCTATCCAGCATTCCCCAGCTCAGGGTGCCATCCTGCACTCAGATCTCCTTTGCCCTGCTGTGGGATTCACGTGCCCTCGGGCAGTTTCTGCCGAACAGACCTTTCCGTGTTCTCAGGACAGGTACCTTTGACGCTGCAAACTGTGACAAGCAAATACCTTTAGTGAGATGACCTAAATTTTTGTGATGCGGAGGGTGCCTTAGTTCAGGAGGGGGATTTTGAATTCCTTTACACTGCTCTGAAGCCCTTGACATTGCCAGACCCTTCCAGGGAGTGAAGGAGCTTTGAACTCTGAGACCTTTGTCACTGATCAACTGGGCGATGCTGGGCACATCGTTTAACGGCTTGCTGACTCAGATTCACGTATGCAGACACCAATTACACAGGGAGACAACTCTCTGGAACATTCCAAGGCATTTTTTTTTGGTGAAGTACTTTATAATCTTTGGTCAAAAGGTGCTACAATCTGGTGATGTATTTGTTATGATTACAGTGACAGCAAAGATCCCACAACTGCAGGTTAGCACATCCCTCGACACTGGCTGGTTACCGCGCTTGCATTTATTTCTATCAGCTTCTGTTTTCAAATCCGTGCAAGTCCGTGACACCTGATCCATGCTGAAATTAATCCTACATCCTCTTGAAGAAGATGAACCCCCGTGCCGTGGCATTAGGTGCTGTGAGAGACTGCGAAGGGTTTGCTGTGTGGCATTTCCATGCATAGGCACAGAGTCTTCTGACATCCCATAAGACCCATCTCTTTTCTCAGGAAAGCAACAATTGAAAAATTCCGATGTGACAGTGGCTGCTGGGAAGCAGGGAAAGGCAGAGAGGGAGGAAAACAGCAAAAGTGTGCGTTTCCCCATGGAAAATTTTTATTTTGCAGACAGGACACTTCCCTTTAGGTAATTATTCTGGTGGAAAAATCTCCAGCCCGCTCTAGCACTTACCACAGCCCTGGCACTTAATGATACGGCTTATGGCAGCAATCACTCGTAACACGGTGGCACGCTGTCGGAGGGGATTTTTATTGCAGTTTCTTGTAGCGTGAATTGCAGTGGAAGAATGTACTTTGAGCTAGTGCCCATTGCAGAAAATGAGATCTCCCATTTGGGACCAAGGTACAATGATATAAACCCCGAATAGCTCACGTTCTGCAAAAGCGTAAAGCTCCAGCCGGGCAGCAGAGACGTCTCCTGGTGTAACAGAGCGAGTCTTTCCCTGCCTGAAAGGAACCCTGCCAAGCATCTCACAGAACAAGCTTTCCCGACCTTCCTCACCTGTTAGAAAACATTCCTTTTGGGTTTCTCGAAATGAAAACTGTACACGTGCGATACCCAATATCTACAAATAACGCTGCTCAGCATGCAAATGGAAGCGGAGCTCCCAGCAGGTTACGAGCAGCATTGACTCTTCACGTGCTGTCTCTGGTCACGTTTAGACAAACCACCCTGAAAACCTTGTGGGAATTCATTGCCGCCCTCGCCCCTCCTGCCCCCTCCACGGCTTTGGAAACCTCCTGGCTGGAGGCATTTTGATGGAGCCCAAGCAGGACCGGCAGCCCCGCGCAGTTGTTCCAGCTGCTGGGACACGCTCAGTAAGCTCAGAAATGAGAGACAACAAACCTGGGAGTCCCACAGAGCTGGTTTTAAGGTTCCCATTCATCCCCACGCATAAACCTCACAAAATGCACTTTAAAATGCTCAACCCCTCTTTCCCTGCCTCCCACTCCCCCATCGGTGCAAATCGAGCCCACTTGGGGCCAGATCCCACAGGGTGTTTAGCGTGGCCAAGCACCAGGCTCCTCTCTGCGGCTCTGCAAAGTTCTTGGCCATTGGGGAGGGGGCGTTGAGCCCCCCAGGATCAGGTCCTGCCAAAAGACGGGGGGCAGGAGCGGTGCCACTAGCAACAGGGAGACAAAAGTCAGTTGTTCCCCCAACAATTCGGAGGGAGGGAGCCCTGAAGTCCCTCCAAGGCACTTGATTTATGGCTTGCAATAATATGTGTTGGAGCTCCACAACCCAGAGTGCTGTGCGGCGTGACCTGTAAAAATAAGTCTATTAACCCTAATCAATCTCCCATTATCCACCCTCGGCCGCAATTTAGCCAGCAAAGGAGTCGCCAAGGCCTCTCAACTCGGTTTGAACTAATCCCATTGTCTTTCCTAATCAGGGGCTCTGAAAGAGAAGCAGCTTCTTCGCAGGGCAAAATTATCACTTGGTGTTTAAGGAAAAAAAAAATTGGGGGGAAATGAAGTCTCTCGTCTTTCATCTTTTAATGAGAAAATGGAGAATTGTTTTTGTGCTGAATTGCCGGGGCTAATTGAAGCGCGAGGCTCCGGTCGGGATGCAGGGCTGGTGGGTATCGGTTCCCAGGGCCCGCGGGACGCAGCGGTAGGCGAACTGCTCGGACAAAACTTCCTGTTGCAACTAGTGAAAGCATGCATGCAGATTAAGTGCTTTACTAGGGAAGCTAATCATCAAGTCTATCGGAGATGGGACCCGGCTTGGCTCGGCACTGCGGCACCCCTCCCCAGGCAAACGGGGAGAGCTGCTGCTCCAGCCGCTGAGGGACAAAGGGGTCCGGTGCGTTGCTCGTGTGGACGAATGTGATGGATTCAGCAGAAAATGTCACTTGAATCCGGACCAGGAAAACCAGGAATACAAAGCCTCTTTCTGACTGAGGTCTTTTCTTTCCTTCCCATCCCTTACCCTGCAGCCCTTTAAAAAAAAATTTAAAAATCGGAGGTCCTATCAAACCTATCAACCTATTGGGGCAATGCCCCAAATAGCAGTAAATCAGGAACCCCTGCAATGTCCCCCGTTGGCCTCTCATACAGCACGATAATACTCAGCAATCCAAAGGTGCTCAGTGGTGAAACATCCGCTAAATTAGTCCAGTAGCGAGTTAATTTTCTTCTGCTCTTTTACGTTAATCAAAAAGGAAAAGACAAAGCGGGGACATTATCTTGCTAGAAATGAAAACAAACCTTGAAAAATTTCCCCCTTTCAGCATGCATTAGAGCAGAAGCAAACACGCCACGGGGCTCCAGCAGATCTTTCAGGATTAATTATTATGGTCACAGAATTAATTATTATATCCACCAGCAGTCCAGCATTTTCTTGTAAAATTAAATTTTTCAAAACCCTCTCTCGTGTGCACAGAAGCCTGTTGCCACCTTGCAGTATCCCCACGTGGCTGGAGGACGACACCTCCTGTGGCTTCAGGGTGTTTCAAAGGCACACAAAAAAAAATCTCCAGGGGCCTCAGAGCAGAGAGATGAACTTCCCAGATAACACCGCTATTAACGAAGACATCTGCCTAAAACCCAACAGCTGGATGCAAGGCGGAAACTGAGCCCCATGGGGACACGCTGAGGGGCTGGGGGAGCTCTGCCAGCCCTGAGGACCGCAGCAACAGCCTTGAATCTGCCCCTGCCCCAAGCTCTGAGACAGGAGCAAACTCCCTCCAAAGCCAAGAGGAAATGATGCCCAGCACGAGCATCCCCCTCGCTTGGATGGGTTTCATCACTGGTTATTGCACGGTGCAAGAGGAGGAACCCTCATAGGCACAAAAATACCCGCGTACAGCAGCCGGGTTGATGTAGGAAGGCTCCCAAATTGAAAGAAGGACAGATACAGCAATACCTGGGAGCGCTCTTCCTCTCTCCAAAAAGAACAAGCGTGAAGCCAGTCATCTGGACTGCGCAAGGTGTCAGAGAGCCCGTGTCAGCGCACGATCGTCTCCAGTTTGATCCATGCGTTTAACGGCAGGCCCTCAGGCAAGCAGTCGGCGTGAGAAATTGCACCTATTAATGGAGCCGTGGGGACAGGGGCTCTCCCGGACCAGCAGAAAACATCAGGTGTGGCCGGTATGTACCCCAGCACCCACCCCACAGCCCTGGGCGTGCTTCAGACACTCGCACACACGCGCTTGGCTGTGTATGGGTGGGGAGGTCTGGGTGGTTATATCTGAGCCTGTGCGATGCCCTCAGCGCACCCCTCAAAAGAAAGGAAAGCTCTGGCACCCCTTCTGAAGGTATGGCGTGTTGTGGATTGGGTGCACTATGGAATTTATTTAATGAATTAAGACCCTGAGGTGTTATTTACAGGATATCTTTGGAGATAGGGTTGTAACTCATGGCCTGCCATGGGAAATTCTCCACACCGAGCCCCTGAGGAGAAAGCATTCATTTTTTTATGGTGTCTGTTGGGGAGGGAAATTAATGCTAAGAAGGCAGTGGTAATTTGCTGCGATATAGGACTGAATTATCACGCTGTCAGCACAGAGACGAAAACCCTGAGCCGTGAACAAATCCACCTTTGCACCTGAAGCTGGCTGGTTCGGCTACCGTGGGCTCACATCACTTTGCGTCGGCTCTGGTGTTCCAGTAATTAATTCTGAAGGCTCCTGGATTCCACCTTGTCCGCTCGTTTGCTGGGCATGCCTTAATCTGGCACTCCGGTATTCCACGCTTCTTCAGGCTCATAAATCACACCCAAACCCTTCCTGAACATAGAAAGGGGATCTGTTCTCCTCTCGATGCACAGGCACAACTTCCTGCAGAGTTAATGTGAGTTTGGCACGAGCACGGGAGAGGTGGCCGAACCCCGTGGACCAAAGAGCCATTGACATAGAAAACTGATTGCGGGAGAAACAGCCGTCTGAAAAGCAGACTACTGTGACTTTGGATCAAATACCTTTTGCCATATTATAAAGTGGTTTTATTTAGCGAAACCTGTTCTGCATTTGCTGGGAGGCAGAGTCCTTACACCTGCCATCTACCTTTCCTTGCTCCCTTTCTTACTGTCCCTTTTCCCCACTGCGCTCAGTGACGGGGGAGAGGGACGGAGTTTTCTCTAATTGCTCCCAGATGTTGAAGAAAGGTCTTTTGTGCTGGCAGCACGCTGGGGTCAGAGGGATGCGGAATGAGAGATGGGGTGGTAAAGGACTCCCATTGGTGAGGAGGTGGTTGTGGGCCGCAGTCTTCCTCAGGCTGACCAGTTCCTACTGATGGGCTTGAGCATTGCCCGAGGACTTCTGGACTTCTACTCTGGATTCCCAGCGTGAAAAGGTGTGGGTTTATCCTAGGGGCAATGGACCCTCCAGAAAAAGCTACAGCCACTGTTCTCTCCTCTGAAACACGTCTGGCTCCTGGGCAAGAGCTTTTTCAGCACAGGCTCTAGGCTGCCTCCGACCTGGAGGGCAGATGGAGACAGGGACACACTGAGCTCAGTTTTACCAGGCGGTGGGCCTGTAGTTAATCTAAGACAGCGAAAGCACCCATGGACATGCTCTCAGCACCCTCCCAGTTACGCACAGTTACAGAGCTACAAAGAAGATCCATCCATTTTGCTCTTCTGTCAAAAAGCAGCATATAATTAAATAGCTCCCACATGGCACTGGGGCCGTGCTGGACGAGGACAAGGCACCCCACGCCGGTGTGCATTTACCAGCTCTATGCCCAGGTAAGAGCCTGGCAGCCCCGCTGCCTGCCAGCACACGGGATTTCCCAGTTGTCTGTATTGGCCTGACGTCGCTCCCGCAGCAGGTTAATACCCAGGTCCGTGGTGTGTACTTTGGCCAATCACACCTTCAGAAGCAAAGAGACATTTTACTTGAGCCCGCAGAGGATAGAGCCCGGATTGTGGTTCTGCTTGGTTTTGAGGGCAGCAGGAGCTGGGCCATCTCTGTCACTTCACCGTTCTGCACCGCCAGTGGCTCTGACAGAGCGAACTAGAGCTGATCCAACGCTGTCTGACGACCTCAGCTGCACCCTTTTGCCATCCCCAAAAGGCTCATTCATCAAAAGTGCAAATTTCGCTGAAGTGGGTCAGTTGCTACAAGCCAGGCAAGGTTGAAGAAAAGGTTTGACATTCTCAAATCGCAGGGTGCTCGCCTCAACACCAGTTAGTCTCACACATCTCAGGCGCTTCTGCAGCAAATGGCTATGAAGAATATAGGCTTCAAAAGTTTCTTTTGACGAGTTATCTTTCATGTTTCAGAACGTGAGTTGTTTGTGCCCTTTTGGAATTGGAGTCTTTCTCAAACTCCTGGAAATTCTTTGGGGGTGTGTATGTGGGGGGTGGTAGGGAGCCATTTCCCACCCAACCCTAACAGCAGCAAGGGAGGGGGTCAAAATGACCATGGAATTGGTGGAATGGCTACCCACTGCTCAGGGCTCGGGGAACAATTGCACTTCATTCATCAATATTTGCAGAACGCTCTGGTATCCCTGGATTCCTGCGGCTCTAGATGAGTCATGGGTAATTATTTGTATAAAAAGAACCAGTGGGACAATGTTGTTCAGCCCTGAAGTCATTGAAAGACGTTAGCGAGTTTTGCCTTCGAGAGTGGTGGCGAGGGAGTGTGAAAGCCGATTATCTGGCTCGGATTCTCCCTTGAGTAATTTTCATCGTTCCCATTTAGCTTTTATTTGTTTTCTAGGAAGCCTGATTATAAATCAGAACCAGGCTGCCTTCAAAAACATTTTCACACAGCCTGCCTGCATCAACAGGACAAAACTTGGTAATTTATCTGCGTGGCTGGTGTCCGTGATATCATTTGCTCTGTACAATCCTTTTCTCCATACTGTACCTCTCAAAGGGTCTGGCTGTAGGTTTACTGTCCAGAACAGGCATTTCTTAGCAAAACCCCCATCTATATAAACAGGCATGGCCCAGAACGCAGGAAACAACCCTTTAGATCAGTGCCCATCCACCCTTCACCATAGCCCTATGGGTAACCAAACAGTCACAGAAAACAGGTGTGTTAAATGCTAAAAAAAATAAAAATATTAACAGCACAAGATTACGCTACCTCTTTCCGCTATTTTTACTCTGACTCAACAATTACTGCATCGACCGAATGTAATGAGTAGAGGCAGACATAGCTGTTCAGGGAGGCAACTCACTGAATATCTCGGTCCCTGTGCCATCACTGGTGAATTTTCTAAGAATTTCAACAGAAATAGTTCTTACCGCTGTCCTTCTCTCACCACAGCACAAACATAGTCACGTTGCTTTCATGGTTGCATCTGATAGGCTGAAGGAAAACCCAGCGGGGTCTCAGAGATGCAAGAAGCAAGCTGGATAAAACTGTGCCACCCCTTCACCATCACTTTTCTGCCCATCATTTCCTCCAGCAGTCGGATCTCACTGCACCGCAAGGCCAAGGGATTCCTGTGCGTCCCAGCAGAAACTCCAGAAAAAGGGAAAAACGGTTGCTGCTTTGTAAGAAGGTCAAGGTCTGACTCCCCTTCAGCTACACGTCCCATTCATCATCTCTCCTCGCCCAGCACAACATTCACGTTCTCTATCTGATCACCTTTCATGCTGGAAGAAATAAAGCAGCATCCAGGGGAACAAGGAAACGGCGATTGGAGGGGGTTATCCGGACAGCAAATGCCGCATCCATCCATCACGAAGACAAGAATAACTCCAGACCTCCGCATCACGGGAGCTGCAGGCAGGAGGCCGCTGGGAGTTTGGGGGTTGCTCTGCAGAGGAGCAGTGGCTGGCTGCACGGCTGAGGCACCCAGAAAACACCCAACCATACAGCAACCTGCCCTCTCTGGTGCCAGCAGGGGCCCGATCCTCTTAAACCTGTCTCACCTGTTTCACTGGCGGGTTTTGAAAGCAGTTGCACTACTGACTGTCACAGCACTCTGCAGAGCTGATCTGCTTTCCACACATCGTCAGGAGGGAGAAACCAAGGCACAGCTACCAGACAGGCTTCCAAAGCACCTCGCTGTGTGCAGCCCAGATGATCCCTGGCTCCAGCCTGCACTTCCTCAAACTTCTGGGCAAGTCCTTTCTCCGAGACCGAAGGCTGCCCTTGAAATGCAGTTTGCTCTGTGCTAACAAAACAGTTCCCGTCGAGTGGGAGATTGACTGGAGGATGGTCTGGGTTCAGGGTAACAACAGCCCTGAGCATTGCTGCAACAGAATAATTCATCTCAGAGACATTTTTCCTTGTCAGAGTAAATGTAATTATGTGTGTGATAGAAAGGAACAGCTCCCCAAGTGGAGAAAGCAGTTAAACCTGGTTAAACTGTCCCCAAGGACAAGTTTTCTGTGAAGTTTCTGGTGTCTAATGAAGACGGAGCCTCTGCTGGTTTTCTCCTGGCAGGGTCATTGCTAGTGCCCCTCTTCTGTCCACCTGCTTATTCTCACACAGCAGCCATCCTCCGACTCTGGGGCTCTCACCCCTCTGACAGAGGTTACAAGGGCATCACCATTGCCAATGGCTTCCAAAAATCCCGGGGGAGAGGATAGTGCTTTCTGTCTGCAAACCCTGGGGTGCTGCCATGCTCTCCTCCAAAAAAAAAAAAAAAGTGTAGCAGGTCAGTCCACCTGCATGGGGGATGGAGAAGACTTGAATTTTACTGTCTTTTTTGATCTAAGACTCAGGATTGGGCTAGGACACAGAAAAACTTGCGGGAAACCAGAGAAGGCTTCTATCCAACAGGGCAGGCTCTAGATCAGGGCTTTCCAACTCCTTGGACGAGGAGCCTCTTAGATTTCCAGCAAAGAAGCAAAAAAAAAAAAAAACCAATCAGCACAAGACAAACTTTGCAGACTTGCCCAGCAACAGCTAACAATAATTATTAAATACACAGGCATCAAATTCCCTAACCAGCATCGTTTCCCACGGTCACACAACGATCCCTCTCATTCCTTCCCATGCTTTTTTCCTCCCTCATTCCACTCGAGAAGGGACAACCACAGTGATACTGCAGGTACCAACCGGAGGGATGCTGCCCTTCCGGAGCGCACAGCCTCGTGAGGTCTGCCTCTTTCTGGGAACGGTCAAACATCTCCAGTGACACTGTAGTTTGATGGATACAGTGCTTGATATCCAACCTTCTGCTACATGATAGTGATGTCACCTTTCTGCAGGACCCAGAGCAGCACTTTAGCTCTAGACACAGCCCTGCTCACGACTGGGACCGGCCAGGCTGCCTCACTGCACCAGTGACGTTTTGGCCAAGTTAAGAAGTGTCACCTTCTGCAGTCACTGCTGGGTATCTTCAACATTTATGAATCAATGAGTTAAAAAAAAAAACCCAAACTGGGCCCAGCCTTCAGCTGGTGTGGATACGTACATACAGTATAGATCACTACAGAGCAGTACTACCAGGGTGGGATTTCATCAGCAGAAATGAAGAGCATTTACCGTTAGGTGGTCTTGGCTTCAGAGTCCATCAACATCATCATGCACACATTGATTTTAGGCATAAAGAGGTCAAAACTTCTCCACTGGATGTCTGATGGGCATTATTTTTCTAATTAGATAATGGTACGTTTTAGGGACAGACCCACTGTGTGGCATCACCATGTCCAGACCCTTTGGGATGGAGGGACTCGGGGAAGATTCAATTAGAGCACCTCTGTGGGTCTGGGAGTACTTAGTGCTGATCTGCCACAGGCTGCTCTAATTGTCTTGTTCACGCCAAAAAATCCACCAGTTCTGCTCGTTAACCCAGCAACTGCGCTTTTTACCGTCCTAAGGGAGAGAGCACAGGGAACAGAGACTTCCGAACCAGTCGCATTCACCCTGGAGCATTTGAGTTCAGCAGTTCCTCTGGGGGGACAGCAAGCACCTGAGCCAAAGCACATCGCAGGAAAGGAGAATTTTTCTGGAGATGTCAAGGTCCAGAAGGCAACAGTCCACACTGACCTGGTTTTGCATGAACTGTCTGTGGCTTGAAGCTGGGAAGACGATGTTTGGCCCTTCTGTCTCCTGCATCTTTGGCCTCTTTCCTTTCCAAAGCAAGTTTGCATTGACTGAACTATGCAGAGGCTCTGCGAGTGTTCCTGGCAGCCATCAAGCCCAAGATGCCTACAGAGACCCCTGAGGACCTGGAATACAGTCCATATCCTTCAGAAGTGCCAGGTAGCACCAAAGCGAAACGAGCAATATTATTGCTGCTAAAAAAGCAACTAACAAATGGGATCTACCAGTAACACTCAAAAGTAACTGCAATCTAATAACAATGAAGAAGCTGGATCTGTTTTCCACCACTGCTCTGTGTTAGCTCCACTGCGCCATCCATCTGCAGAGCTCTCACACACGTGTCCCTCTGGACAACGCTGCTACCTAGAGCTGGCAGGGACAGAGACGTCCTTCAGAATTAAAAGATCTGACCTGTCACAGAAGGTGTGTTTTCATTTTTGACAGTCAAAAACAAGACAAAGAACATTGGCCCAAATTTACCGAAAACTAGCTCTAAAACATTTCAGGCAAACACTTAACGCTGCTTATTAGCTGTGCGGCTTGCCATCATCTTTTACAAGAAGAAAAGAAATCCAAAAGCCTAAACCCCACTCAATTTCCAAGAAAAAAAAATCTTAGTTTCTTAATCAGAACTTTCCATCATAAAGAAAGTTTCAGGCACTTTACAACTAACCAACACATGGATCAGGGCATAACCTCTCAGATCACCCAGACAGCTCCCCTTAACACATCTGATTCAGGATGCTTCCACTTCTAATCTCCATCCAGTGCTCTGAGACAGGCAGCTTTCTTCCACGGGCAGCAAATGAGGGCATCACCTTGCTTGGGTCTTCGTGCTGTGACGGAGGGGTCAGAGGACTCTAACAGCTCAGGGCACCCCTCGGTTACCACGGCCGGTGGGAGGGACAGCCTCGAAACACAATAGGCTGCTCTTATGGGAAAAGAATAAATTATGTCCTGGAGTAGAGTCAACATCTTCTCCAGGGCACAGGACACCAAACCTTTGACCCTCCAGGTCACCATCCAAAGCCTTGGGCCAGGAACTGCTGAATGCCATTTCCAGGAGCCATCTCCATGCTTGGGGTGAACATTGACCTCTCTCTAGCTTGTAGCTGCGCCATGTTCAAGGCTGATACTGGTGGCGGAGACCAGCCCAATGCTGCAGTGTTGGCGAACAGGCCCTGCCACCTGGCACCTGGAGAATGGCTGTGCCCAGATGCTACCTTCGTGGACATTGAACAGAGAAGAACAAAGAGGTATTTCTCTTCCTTCTTTCCTAAAAACGTCTCTGTATAAACCCAAGTGCAAATGAAATCAGGGTCTGTCAGGGCTGCTCACAAATACTGTCCCCACTCCGCCCACTCTGATTTAGGTCCTTGGAAGTTCTAAAGAAGCTCCTTGGGTGACTTCAGGTTCCTGAATAAAATTTTGAAGCAAAGACAATTGGAAGGAGGTTTCCCGAGTGCCACACAGACACCTGATTACTACTGAGAGACTATGGGATTTGGGCACATGGACATCTCTAGTGTCCATGAATGCTTCCTGCTCAATAGCCCACAGGGACCTGCTGCAAAGCTCACGGCTTCTCTGTCATCTCAGCCCTCACTGAAAAACCAGCAGGAGTTTGGTACCTTTTTGCTTCCAGCTCTCTGAACATCCGCAATGCTCGGTCCCTTCACAGTCAGCTTTGGTGAGACAGCTGTTGAAAACCCTAAGGCCATTTTCAAGTCAGCCTTGCAAATCCCCAAAGGCACCTATTTGCATCACTGACTTCCCAAATCTGCAGCCACTGAAATCACTTCATAATGAGACTGAGAACATAGGAAGATGTTCTTCCTTGCTCCTCTCCCACAGTCCCAAAGCATTTATTTCTCCCATCAGGTCTGCTGGGACAGACGGTCTTTGTCCTCCTGCCCTGCAAACTGAGAACCAGCAACTGTCACATCGTATTTCTGAAATCATTGCTTACTGCTGCCACCATGGACTGAAACGTGGAGGAAGAATAGGAAAGTTCAGAAGAGGCACAAAGGTGAAAAATAATTTAGAATATTATGGAGATGAAAAAAAAATCCCATTGGTTTAAAACCAGATGAGCTGCAAAGGGGAAACATTAACTGGCTAAACAGGGAGTGTGTGAGGGCTGGAAGGAAGGGGAAGATGTCTCTGCTTAATATTGGAGGTGGTTTAAATGAAAGAAAAAGGCAGCAGAGGCTGAGAGAGAAAAAACATATCTCTGAGCTGGGCCCTTTAAGAACAGTTGCAACTGAAGTGGAAGAATTAAGAGCAGAGCAGCTGAGGGCTGCAATAAGATTGATTTAAGACTAGATAGAATTTAAAGGCAAGGCAGAGGTGGAAGCAGAGGCTGGAATGAAATCAATTTACACCAAGATGCGATTTAAACTGATGAACTCAGGATGCGAAAACTGCAGCTGGGGGAGGCGGAGGGGAGGAAAAGGGGGATGGGGAGTCACCAGCTTCAGGAGAGATGTGGCATGAACTTGCTGCTAAGGTGCTGGGGAGGGAACCGGTGGGTCTGGGTGCCGCGTCTGCTGGAGAGCTAAGGGCTGGCCCCAGAAACCTGCACAAAGACAGAATTTGGTATATAGGAGACAAGAAGACAGCCTGCAAGGGCTATCTGCCCTCATGAACTTGCGTAGGCACAGCAGGACAGTGTTCAACTAATCCCAGCTGGCCTGGTGACGCCTAAAGTGTTCCTTATCCTAAACTATGATTAACATTTAATAGTGGCACAGGACTTCAAAAACATTGATGTGAATGAGATGGGCAAACTTGGGCAAGCAACCAAGAGGATTTCTGCTCAAGGAGTCCAACACCCACCAGGGCAGGTCACAGCTTTCCCTAGGGTCTTCTCAACCATCAGGGGTTTGATAAGACCTTGCTCAACTGTTCTTCAATCAAGATTCAGCAGAACATGTTCGCAAAGACCTCATTTTGATGTTCCTTTAAAAACAAAGAAATGTGCATCCGCTGTGAAGGGACAAAATTTTGTCACTTATTTCTAGTCGCTGTCACCATTCCTATGCCAAAGTTTGTCCACGTAGAGGGAAGTGCTAGAAGGACCAAATTCAGCCAAGACTTAGTGGCTTTCCAGGCAAGCTGAAAAAGCCCAGCAATTTAACAAGAGGATCAGCCGTATGTTTTCCAGGCTGCTGAGAAATGGCTTCTGCAGGTAACTGCATTATTGCTGCAAGGCTACCAGGTGCTTTTCAGGAGCTGTGGGGCATCCAATCCTGCCTGCACCAGCACATCCCACCTCTGGGCCATTCCCACCCCACCAACCCTGATGTCGCTGAGTGGGGGACATGCTGGGCAGCTGCTCTTGGTGCTTTCTGGGCTCCTGCAGCAGGTTTGGCAGAGAAGAGCACCACAGGCAGAAACCTCAGGGAGTGGGTCTGGGTGCAGCACTGGAGCACGTCCCCACTACTGCTCCACCTGCTTGACCCCAGCTGGCAGCACAGGCTGGGGTTCTCCTTGGGTGATAGAGGCTGGGTGCTGTGGTCTCATAACTGATGTGCAAGAAGGTGGTCTCCAAATTCCTAGGATGGTAGAAAGCCATCAAGCAAGGGGCAGCTTGTGTCTGCAACAGCCTGAACCCCTAAAGGCTTCACTTTATCTGAATCCAAATACATTCGGAAATACCAGTGGGTTTGCAAAGGAGCATGAGGGGCAGGGTTAAGGCCATGGCTGCACCGTATTAAAAGGCTTTGCTTAAAAATTCAAGCCAACCTCTTGCACCACCATAAATAGAACCTGCATTGATGCAGAGATGTAGAAGGAGCCTGGCTATACAGAGGTACTGGATGTGGAACAGCAAAAGGCAGCCTGGGATGAGATGACTGATAGATCCGGTGGGTACAAGGCGAGACTCTTGCTCTGCCCTTCCCTTGGCACCTCCCAGGGCTTCCCACCTGGCTGAAAATAGCAGCTAAAAGGCCTGATCCTCCTCTTACTTACCTAGGGGTAAATCAGGAGCACCTTCACCTTTGAGCCAATGAAGGGGACTTAGGAAATAGATTGTGCCTACCCTCCTTTGCCAGGATGTTCCTAGGTTAGTCCTTTCCTCTCTCGCTCCCATTAATAGAGCGAGAAAACCAAGGAATACGTGGTTGCACATCTATCTCCCAGGGTGATTTTTTTTTTTTCTTCTTATATATACACACCTCAGACTTTTCTGTTCTAGTTACTGTTGATTTAGTAGGGGGGTTTTTTGGTTGGGGCTATAACAGCTCCGGGGTGGCAAAAGGGGAGCTCTGTATGACAGAATAATTGCGGTGCTTTAGAAGGTCCCTCTGCAGAGCGTGTCTGCACGCAGGAAGCAGCGTGGGTGTGTAATGTACAGGAGATGCCCTGTAAATAAGGCAGGGGATCGCCTGGAGGAAGAACAGGGAACAAAGGCTGCGCAGAACAAAGCGGCTGCAGAACATAACATGCTAAACCTGAAACTCCGCAGAGAAGAGACTGGATGTGAAAAAAAAATAAAGACAAAGAAACCCTAATACCTCAGGGAGGAGAGATGTTTACATTGCCAAGTCATTTATGGAAACAGAAAAATTTATTTTCAGTCAAGGGAAGAATAAATACAGGTCCATCCAAACGCTCACCAGGCAATCTGGATGTAGTTCAGGAAGAGCAGCGGATGCTGTGTGTTATTCTTGTCAAGATACAAATTTACTCCCTTTGTGTGTATTTTAACCAACAACGCTGTGATTTAATGAATGGGCTGGTGGCAGTGGGGTGAGGGGGTGGGAAAGGGACGTACTGGCCTTTCCACAGAGAGGAGAGCACTCAGATAAGTTCTGTATGTTATAAACTTCATCCCTCAGCTCACTGGAATTTTGGGGACCCTGGTAATAAGAGACATCATCTCATACCTCCACATTATTCATTGTGATTTGATTCTGGCAAACAGACCAGACAGCTTCTAGGCCAACATAAAAGATGGTGGTGAGCATCCATCTCACTGCCCTAGAGAGGCACCCACCGTGACTGGCTCTGAGGGCTGATGTTGATGTACAGCTCTGAGCAAGACATCCTGGATCCCAGGGGATGAAGCACACATCACGACTGATGTGTGAGGCTTGGGCACTGGCGAGAAGGGAGAGATCTATCTCACACAAGAAAGCCCGGCTATGATCAAGGCCAGCTCGTGTGCAAGGTGCCAAGTAAGGAGCGAGGAAAACCTTTAGGGAGAGCAGAAGAGCTCCAAAAGTGATGTTCATGTTGGAGTTCCCATATCACCTTGATATTTAAAGACCTTCTTGAGATGCCTCAGTTGGAGCCTGATGCTTGAAGGTTCTTTTTTGGTCAGCTGAAAGTCTCTTAATATTACCTTACTTGCAACCTCCTGCTGAGGAAAGCAGCTGGATACATCCCATTTGTCCACAGCAATGCAACTGGGCTCTTAAGTGTCTTGAGCAGGTGACATGGATGGAAACAAAAAGCAAGGGAGCACGTGTGCTATTTCTCTAGTGTTTCAGCATGTCAGTGGAGAAATAGAGCCTCTCCCTACCCAGACCCCACTAACCCAGGTCTTTAAGGAGCAGTAAACCTTTCCTGGAGAAGGCAGAGCAACAGGCACTTGGGCAGTGGAAGGGACTGGTTGGTGACTTTGGGCTCTCCAAGTGCACTGCTCCACAGCCCAGGCACCATGAAGAGGACCCCCAAAAAGCTTCTCCTGCTTCTTACCAGCTCCCAAAGGGTGAAGAATAGATTTGCTCTAAAAAGGTCCCATGCCTCAAGCTCCCAAAAGAGCCATGTCATGCCTTTGCAGGGAGAGGGGCAGTCAAGGTGAGACGGTTTGCACAGGGCTGCGCAGCCATGCCTGAAAGACGCTCGCTGGGGGCTGCGGGTGCGTCAGCACACGTGCATAAATACCCGCTGTTTGCCATATCCCAACTCCAGTAAATCTATCACCAATCCATGAAGTGGCCGCGCCGCCGAGTCTAATAGTCTAGACTAAACAGAAAAAAACACGGAGGAGTTTAGCCCTACGCACTTCCCAAAGGATTAGCTGACTCCGCGGCGGGGAGGGTTGAGCTAACGCAGATATATGGGGTGTAGCGTGAACAACCGGTGTCAGCCAGCGCAGCATCGGGGTGGAGAGAGAGCGCTGCCAGCTCGCCAGCCCAGACGCTCCCCGTGGGAGGGTGTGGGAGCGTATTCCTGAGATCACAGGCTCGCTTTCATGAAGGCTGCGAACAGCCCTGCACACGTGTGTGCACCCTCATCCCGTCACCCAGGCGGGGAAGGGCAGTTACCATCGCACAGCTCATGGGGTGGCTCATGGTTATAAACCTGCATGACAGTTTTTGCATCACATTGTTTCAAAACCACTCCCACCCACATCAGCATTCCAGAAATAAAAAAACCCCTGGTTTTTCAGCACTTTCAAGATAAAGTGTTTCGTTTTTTTTCAGTCCATCAGCTTTTCCCTGCCACATCTACTCCTCTTGCCTTTAAAAGTGTATTTAGCAACTTCAACAGTGATGTACAAATCTACCTCTTTATTTCATAACCAACCCCACAGCCTACCCAGGTAGACTCACAGACCAAACACTTGCTGCTAAAGTTGAATCCTTCAAGTTCTTGTAAAAAAAGAGGAAAGCAAAGGAATTACCTTACTCAGTAGGCTGCGAGGATGAGCTCTCTCCTCTCTAGCAGGATTAACCAACTGCTGACCCCTTCTTGTCAGCCAAACCACAACTCTCCCTTGGACCCCCTCAAGTAGGATCTCCTCACCAAGGTTTCCGTGGTCTCCAGGTGACCACACGTGGTGGTAGATAGCCTGCAGCTGCTCCCCAGGAGCCTACCCCCATCCGGGTGTTTTCACTTAGTATCATGATGAAGAGAGTGCAAAGTTGTCCGCAAGAAATGCTGGCAACTGACAGTATTAGGAGATTTCAGGTGCTTGCTGTCTTTGCTGGCAATTAGCAGATCAAACTTTTAATACCAGACTGCAGAAAGGGGCCAAAAAGCCCCAGGAACATCTGGAAGTGGTGAAGCTCCAGCTTTGGGCTGTTCCTGCCTGGCTTTGTGTATGCTGAGTGTCTCAAAGGAGCTGGCACTTGTTAGCGCCTGGCTGGTGTTGGGTCCTCACCATTGACTGTGTCTGGGGTCACTCTATTTCCCTAAGTCCATCTCAGTCCCTTTTCAGGACTTTCTTCAAGCATCCGCTCAGGTTTCAATGCGTTTTAAACTCACCCTAAAATGATCACTCTTGTGGAGACCAATCACAGGTCCACCTCTGTCCCTCCACAGCGATCCAACACAGCTGCTCAAAAATCTCTGTCCACAAGTGAGCATCAGCAACGTGCAAAGGAGTCCCTCTCCCTCACGGTCCTTTTCTCAGCTGTGAATGCAAAGCACTTCTCGTGTCCTTTGTCGTTAGCTTGATTTTGAACAGGCTGGGAATGAAAGAAAACCAGACATTTCCAGTACTTTTAAGCCCCATTTGGTCTGATTAAAGAAGTCTTTTAAAAAATGAGAAAGGAGGGGAAAAGCAATAACTTTTTAAACTTGTCCTGAACGCAGAGGAAAATGGAGCCCACTGTATGAGTAATTCAGGATTAATTGTGGAATTACGTTATTCCTGCAATGCTGGTTGAGGGAAAGAATAAGCACTCTTGAAGTCATTAAAGAAAACCCCAGTAAAATATTACTTAGCTGATGCGTGTAGTCTTATGGGCCCTTAAGGGAATGTGCGCAACAGGAACGGCCAATTTATAGCTCAGAGTCTGTCTATAAATACGTAGTCCAAAGCTACCTCTCTTTGTAGATCCAAGGAGGAGGGAAATGTTTGTCTGCGGGATATGATGGCTGACCCAAGACTCTGTTTCAGGAGAGCATCGCCGTTTGGGAAAGCATGGGGCGTGTAATTAATTTAAAGTCATTGAGGCTGAACCGAGGCTTCAGACCACGAGCAGTGTCTTTCTTCTCCAGCAGTTGCTTATTTGCCTGTGTGATACGTGAATTCAGGCCAAGCTCTTTACACGAAAGTGGCGTACAGGTGTCTGAAAGTCAGCGGTCGGTGAGCATGACGACGGAGGCAGCATCCCTGCGCTGACACATCTTCCCTGCTGGCCCTTCTGCCTGCCGCAGCGGTGGGGCTTTCTCAGTCGGGTCACATCAGTTTAGGCGTGGGGAAGTGGCGTGACTGTGTGCAGCGCAGATTCCCTCACGAGCCAGAAGAGCCTGGGGAGGAGGAGGAAGGGAGATGTGCCCCGCCGTGCTGCTGGTGGTAGCATCCCTGGGGGGCCAAGCTGCTGCTGAGCAGGGCAAGGGCCAGGGGATGGTTCTGCTGGGTTGGAGCCTGCCCCAAGGACCTGGGCTTCAGTAGGAACAGCAGTGCCCATCCTCTAGCCTCACTTACACCCTTCAGCCCCTCTTCATGTGGCAGCAGGTCCTGGTCCAGTTTCGTGGGGAAAAGGTGCAGTTTGGGCTACTCTCCCCCTCCTGCTATTTCTCTTTATATTTGTCATCTGTGGTTTTTCCTCCTAATAGTTCCCAACACAGAGCAGTTGCCATATAAAATAGAGAAAAAAAAAAGGGAGAAATAGAACACGACAGCCCTTGCAGTACTATCAAGCAGAAATTATGTGTAACCTTGACCCTGTGATGAAATCAAAAGCATTTATCCCAACGTGTCCCAGTATCAGCAATTGTGCAGACAAGATCCCCAGATCAGATGGTTGCAGTAGCCGCAGATCCAGCTCCGTGTGTTTTGGCAGAGATGGGTGATGGCCAGAAGAGCTCCTGGAGCTGGGCTCTGGACTGGTGGGTACTGGCAGAGCGTGCAGGAGACCAGCCAGACCTGCAGCCCCCGGACACATGCGGGGAGTGAAGGGTGGGGGCACGTTATTCGTCTGACTGCAGGCAAAAAGAAAATTCCCATGCAATTGGCCAGTCTCTTTTCGGTCCCAACGCATCTTGACAAATTTGAGCATATTGAAAATATATTATGTCATGGTACAGAATGGATTTTAAACGCACCAATTGGCTCACTGTGTAACATTTTAAATACCTGTTAGAGTGCTGCCACATGGCCCGGCAGAGTGTAACTGTGGGTAATGAGATGAAATTGAGCAAAGGAAAATTAAAGCCAAATAACAGGAGCAAATTCCTCAAGAATGAGATCTCTCGTTCCCAGACCACATCCAGGCTGGAGAGCCAGGCTGGGACAGCTGAATTGCAGGGAGGACATTTCAGTGTGTCCAAGCACAGCGTGCACCCGTCCCAGCGCAGCTTCCACAGCCCCACGTGTGCTGCAGGGTCCGCCCGAGCCCGGAGCTGCCTGAGCACAGCACTGCACGCAGCACCCCAGGACTAGCTGTACCACTGAGACCCCGTTATTTCACTGCCAACTCCCTCAAGTCCTGGTTCCTGCCTGCAAACCAGAAAGCAGGAGAGCTCCGTGCTTTTTCTTCAAGAAAGCCCTTCCACAGAGCACTTTGCAGCTAATGGTGGTGCTGTGTGAGGGCTGGAGCGGACTGGGGAAGATCGATGGGCTGTCTGCATGGAAAGTAACCCAAAAGGAGATGCAGAAATTCCAGCAAACCAGTTACAGGGCCTCACCTCTCTTTGCCAATACCTCTAGGACCACCTGACTGCGAAGAACCACCCGCATCCTGCAGCCTGGACCTCCATCCTCACCCTAGCCATGGAGAAGGTGTGTAGACTTGATGGGTCCAACTAACAGTGAATTTGACATGGCAGGTTAAAGGCTGTAAAAGCAGCCTGCTACACCCAGGCAGGTGTAGGTGCTATATGGGCAACTTCAGGTCCCATCGCCTTATCCCGCGGCTTCTCCTCTATCCCCCTCAGCTATAGCCCCACAGCTGCCCTGTGCTTCCCCTCGCCCAGTGCCCACCGTCACAGCAGGCAAAGCTTCTGACGCAGGGACCCCGACAGAGCATTTCTGTCCTCCCTCTGGCTTCACACCCTTTCCTGGCAAAGCTTGTTTGTACTTTCCCAGGTGTATGAGGGAACAGCCTTCACCTCATTTCCGTTTGGGATTGACTCCTGGAGTCGATTTTACAAATAGGGACGTATCTGCCAAACTAGCATGGTACAGCCATAAAGTGTGACGGCATCTGAAGAGGGAACCTATGTCCGGCAGGGATGGGGCAGGCTGAGGTGCGGCATCTCATCCGGCGATGCTGGAGCGAAACACGCACAAGCCGCACGGGGCTGGTTTTGGAGTGGGAACGTTGCCTCCAGGCCTGGAGGGTGCTGAGAGGTTTCATCACCTGTTAAGCCCTTCTCAAAGCCCTGCCGCCTATTTTAACGAACATTCCAGTCGTGCTATAGAAAACCTTTGTAGAACACTGGCCAGCTGCCTAGAAAGTGACTGAAGGAGAAAGCTCTGTTGTCTGGCTGCGGAGCCATCGGTTACCTGGCTATCTTCGACTGCTCCGCCACACGTCATCGAAGGACAATTCATTCATTCATTCACAGCAAACTCCATTAACCTCCTACGTGAGCCAAAGGGGTTCTGAATCTTGAAGATGCCCCATGAGTCTCTCCATGACACCAGCTAATTATCTCCTCATTAACAACAACATTAGCATTCCATTTGATATATACAAGTTAATTTGTTAATTGCACTTTAATTACAAAGTTATTAAGAGCTCGGAGGCATTCAACAGAAAATTGCAATTAACACAAGATGCAAAATTGCTCCCAGCAATTTGGAGATGTTATTGGAAACTGATTCTCCGCGTTCAACTGAAGATAGAAAAGAGACAGGAGATTTATGGGCTGACATCATGAATTCCCTCTGCTCCTTGAAGATGCCTTCACTCGCACCCAGGGAAGCGCCAGGAGCTGTTGAGATACTCTTCACGTAACTGATTTCTCTGGCTCCTGTTTCCAGAAACTCTGCTTCTTGCTGTGCACCCAGCAGAGGAATGAGGGAGGAAAGACCAAAGGAGACATCTGAGGGCTGAGTGGACTCAGCAACTCGCATGAAGTGTTTGGCATCTTGCAGATCAGGCCTGCCCAGAGACACAAACCTGCAGGTTATTGGCTATCGCCCGCTGCCGAGGATGCTGAGCACCTCCCAGCCATCAGTTCAGCTCAGTGGCTCACATCTGCTCCCTGCGGCTTCCTTGCCCATCCTCTTCCCACAGCCCCTGTGTCGGGAAGGCTCTAGTTTGTCTATTAAATGCCCACGTGGGTTGTGTCTGGGCAGGCAGTGAGCACTGGCATGAAAGGTGGGGACTGCAGACCTCCCATGGGGCAGTTCCACCACGACTGAGGATGGGTCTCCTGGAGATGAGGCTACATCTTGGCAGTGCCCCTTCCCAACCCCATGTTCCCTGGTGTCTCATAGATAGGTTGCCTGCAAACCACTGAACTCTGAATGACTGAGGCCAAGATCTTCGACCTTTACAGCCACAATGACTAAAAAGAAAATAACCTGGTGTAACCAGGCATCACCCGCCATGTAAAATTAAGGCTCTGTTTGCTCCCTCGTAGCGTGCTGGTGTTCGTGACTAATGCCACGATCTGCCCCGTGCCTCCTGAAGAAAACCAGGCAGCAGAGGCTCCCCTGGGCCTGATGAGATTTCCCGTTCTCTGTTTCTTTCTTTCCATTTATCTGAAGTGTCTTACTGCAACGTCATTCTTTAGATTAGCTGTCAGATCTGCTGGAAAAATGCACCGGTGAATACGGCCATTATCCACCCAGCCAGGCAGACCAGAGCCCTGTCACTCCTGCATAAAAGGGGCACTGTGGACGGGGGAAAAGCAGGACACTGGCCACAGTGCATGCCAAAGGCAGAAATAAATGATAAACAGAGGATTTACAAATGAATTTAAAATAAAATTTCATTTTCCTACTGGCCTTACTAAACGTGAATGTCTTAAATGCGTTCATTTCGGACCTTATGAAACGCTGCGAGTTATGAAATGCCAATGGCATTTCGTTAAAAAGGCCCCAAAGACATTTTCTAACTTCTTGGAAAAAGAACTTGTAGGGAATTAGCACCAGCCCATGGATTAGGGCATCCTAAAGAGCGGTGGGAAAAAGAAGAATTACATCCCTGCTAGAGGAATCTATAAAATAGCGTTCAGAAACCAGGCAGATACAGGAAGGAATTTATTCCCCATAAATGCTGTATATGTAGGCTCATTTCTACTCATTTCAGCTGCCCTCTATTCCTTTCATCCCGGTCCGGTTTTACTGCGCTCTTACCTTTGGGAATCCATCCCACTTTTGCAGTATAAAACGCATCTCTGGGAGTACCGGATTTCCCCCGCTCAGCCAGCCCCCGTCGCTGCCCAGGTCCGAGTGGTTTTCCTGTTAAGCTGCTGCACCCCTTTTTGCTCAGACTCCCTCTGCCTTCAGCTTAACCACACCGACACGCGCCTGCTGAAGGCCGGCTTGGTGAAAGTTGCGTTGCATCAGGATAATTTACTCGATTTCAACCACCCTTACATTTCAGAGCCATCAGAGAGTCATAGAATTGTTCAGGTGGGAAAAGACCTTTAAGCTCCTCGAGTCCCCCCGTTCCCCCAGCACTGCCAGGTCCCCACTGACCCCTGTCCTGCAGCACCACCTCCACACGGCTGGGAAACCCCTCCAGGGATGGGGACTCCACCACTGCCCTGGGCAGCCTGCGACAGGGGTTCACAACCCTTTTGTCACTTTTCTCCTCGAGGTGATTCTCACCCATCTTTTCCAGGGGGAAAACTTCAGGGAACTTTGGAATCCTTTTTACCTCCATTCTTGACGTGCCATCCCCAGTTTTTTGGTCTATCTTTCCAGATATTTCCAAACAGTTTCCTCACAGCCAGATCAAAACTCAGCTCAGTGTGATAGGAAATGCAGCATTCAAACGGTGATTCCTAGGGAGAAAAGTGCCAGTGCTGAAACTGCCGTTTTCCGCATCGTATTCCCCCCTTATACCTGTTTTAACGCACGGTTTGGCTTCGTCAGAGCAAGATCGGGCTGTTACGGGGTTTGTGTGCACACACCCTGTGCTCTGGAGCTCCATGAGCATCCTGTGCAGCACCACAGCGATTCCTGCCAGGCACCACGGCACACCGGCCGGATAAGATTTAATGCCAGGATGATTTGAACTGAAATACTTAAGTCTGAGTTTCCGGGCAACAAATCAAAATGTGTCAGCAAGAGTCAAATCCCTAAATTAATTGTGCACAAACTGGAGAATTAAAAAGCGGTTCCTTCAGTTTGGCCCATGGTTAGAGCAGGAATAAAACAAATTATAAATACAGCTTAGCTCATTACTTCAACCCTAAACAAGAAAAATTTCCTACCCATTCCGGCGAAGCTACGGCTCCTCACATTGCTGATGCTAAAGCACCAGTGGGCAGAGCAAAGGGAAAGCGGTTCCCAGAAGAGAGGACTCAGTGAATTTTGCTTTGCATTTCGCTTTACTAAAAGAATCTCATTCCAACTAATATGAAGTTATCAAAGCTGGAAATAATAGAGGAGAAATTGTAATAATAATAGTTATCATTATTACTGCTTTGAAAAAGAGCCAATTCCAGCAGAAAATGGTCTTCGATGCATTAAAAACTATTCTTGCCCTCATCAAATACTTCTGTCCAAAGGAGGGGGAAAATATTCCTGAAGTTATGATATTTCAAAGCATCATCATTTGTGGGTCTTCCTTGGACCTACAAATAGAAAATTCAAAATAGTAGGGGCAAAAAGGGGTAGTTCAGGATAAGGGGTCACTGAAGGAAAGGGCTGCATGGAATTGGTGGGAGAGAACACCTCGGGAAGGGGCAAGAGGCCCGTACAGACACCTCCTCCCCCTTCTTCGGCTCATCAGACGTGCTGCCATGCCATGGGAAGGGGACACGCGTGTGGAGCCCTGGGATGAAGCATGGCCCTAAGCACCATGGGGTGAAGCAAGAAATAATGACATGGTGGGGAAAGGGAGGATGCCAAGAGCCTCTGGTGTGGAGAGGACAATGGTCTGAGGACGTAAGGAAGATGAGGCACCAGCGCGGAGGGTGGGCGGGAGGATGCTGGGGGGTCAGAGGCTGGTACGTGTGGAGGTAGATGGGGAGAGCATGATGTGTGAGCAAGTCTTTGGGCTCAGCGTCCTGGGAAAATTCATTTCATTAATTATTTAGCAGGAAGCTGAGACCAGCCCTTTTATGTTGGCATCTCTGCCAGGCTGGGGGCTCCTCAGCCTTGTCCATATCTGGGCATCTTCCTGCCAGGCGCCATAGCGCAGCGGCCCAAAGGTGTTGCTCTCACACCCACCCTTGAATTTTGCAGTGGGTAAACAGAGCTGTCAGACATCAGGACTGTCTTCGCACTAAATATTAAGTGCCCCAGACTTCCCACGCGCTGGCTGGAAAAAATAGTGCCAGTGTTAAGTCGTTTGGCACTGCCTCTGAGGGCTGCATCCGAGGCTCCAGCAAAAAAAAAAAAGCCACCATCCTCCAAACTGGCAAAACTTACCTGTTTTGGGGGAGATTTAAACACAACCTCAGCTGCCTGAGGAGCACAATCTGTTCTCAGGGGAAAGACACGGTGTTGAGTAAACCTGAGAGAAGCCAGGATTTCAAGCCACGATGATGTGAAACTCAGCGCCCGGTCTGTCAGCCGGAGCTGGTCAAACATTCCAATTCAAGACATTTTTAAACCAGACTCATCTGGCCCAGCGGAAATGCTCATCCTGGTGATATTCTGAGGGTTTTCTATCAAAGCACAAATCTTTTAGAACTTTGACAGCTGAAAAATGGAATATGCCTACCAAAGGAACGGCTCGGTAAAACCCATCTATTTCGACCATGCAGCTAATTCGCTTCTACTTGAATTGCCAAAGAACTGCTTGAAGTGTTTAACTTGTCAGCTGCCAAAACCCAGAAATATTTGGTCTCTAGTGTTTAGACAAAACTCAAGTAATTTTATTTACAGTTGATCAACTTTTTTCCCTCCAGAAGTTCTTCATCTCCTCCATTCTGGGTTGACTGCAGTGACTGCATTTGCCCGGGACTGCAAAGGCGTTAATATTTATTGTTTGCAGAGGACAGCATCTGGCATGGAGCAGGTCCTTCCCACACAACCTGAAGGAGACAGAACTCTATGTGCAACGTGACCCTGTTCATAGCAAAAAGCAGGACAAAAGAAGCTCTTCCAGGTGAACGGCATTGACGGGACGTCAGCCGTGGACTCGTGCTTAGGGGCGTTGTGTCCAGGAGATTGGGAGCAAGGACCTGCTCACTGCCAGTGCCTGGAATCCTGGGTAGGGTGGCTGAACGGATGAGGATGGTTTGCTGCTTTTCAGTGCAAAGATGAAACTACTGTCCCTGCTGCTCTCTGGCCTAAATAAAATCAAATTATCAACATCACATGGAAAACCACCAGAAAGTAAGAAACAGGGGCAAGCATTTGCGGCAGTGGCTTGGCGTTGAGACACCCCGGATCAAGCCTAGAGCTCACACCAAGCTAAGGAGAGAGCTGTGTGTACCCCCTCAGATCCCAGAAAGTGTCCCATGTGCTCAGCCCCAGGGAGGTCTCTTCTGCTAGTCAAGCAAAAGAGCTTGAGAATTCTTTTCAAGCTTTTCAAGACCAGCTAAATTCCCATTACTGTTTCTGCTTCAGTTAAAAACCAAGCCTAAAATCTCCATCCTGGGCCTCTTCAACAAAACATTTTGGCCACACTCTCGCCCCCATGTCCTTTGAAGTCAGCAGGAGCCTTCGCCTGCCTAAGGACAGGACCACACTGGGCTGATGGAGACCATCAAGGCCAGATTGCTCACCATGGAGGCACTTGGGGTGGTCTGCTGTAAAAGGCAGGCTATGACTTCTTGCCTCCCCCAAATGAGCTCTGCAATGGCCAGCCAGCCCCGCTGCTTTCACTGTGGCTGAACCAGCTTTCTCAATTCAGCCATGTGAGCACCTTGTCTCAGCAGCTAGACCCTCTCCTGCATCCGAAGTTGCTCCTCTCTTTCACTCTGGTCTTCTCCTCCAGAGGGAAGGGGAATGGTTCTGCCTAACGGGGCAGCGGCTGCATGGCCGATGTGAGCTGGTTCCCAGGGAGGGGAGCGACTCGGAGCTCGCCCAAGCTCCCTGCCCAGAACTTGCAGAGGAATGTGGTCGAAAGCCAAAGAGTTGTCAGGCTCTCCCCCACCGCAGATTTGCCAGGAGGTCTATAAAAATGTCATTGTCTCTCAGCTGCTGGTGATTATATTCCCCTTCACTGCTGCTGCTGGTAATATGTGTATGTAAGGGGGAATATCACTTCTGCACAGTGCTGGCCTCCCCCTGGCCTTTTTCAAACAATAATAGACTAAATATAAAGAGACAGAAGCCGTTACTTGGCTGTTTAACCAATGCCAAGGAAAATGAATAATTAAGAGCGTATTACTTGCAATGAATTTATGCTGATGCTTTCAAGTTAGGACCCACTCAGGTCCTTTTTAAAATACATCATTCCGCCTTCATCTTTCATACAGGGTTCATATGCCAACCTAATACTTCATAGCAGCTACTGTTTAGATCTGAGTTAAAAGGAAGGCAGGCTTTAGGTTTCCATTACAAGCCAGAAAAGAGCTTGGGCATAAAGGAACGAGGCAGTTAATCTGTTGCGTCTGTATTTTACCTGCCTGCTACTTCACAGCTCATCGGCCAGAAAAGACCACTTCAGGATCTTCAGTGCGAGTTGCCAGAAAAATGGTCCTAAAGGGAGCAAGAACTGAAGCCTCCACTAGCAAAGCTCACTTACATCGTTGCTGGTCCCAAATATGAAGGTGCTGGGGAGCAGCTGGTCCCAGGGGAGCACCCAGGGACTATGAGCTCCACTGATGTCTTATTTTCTTTTATGGGGAGCATCTCAGTGTGAATTCCGTGGGTTCTTTTAAAAGGCAGGTACATCACTCTCCTCTTCTGCTGCCCAGTCAAGGTCAGTTCTGGCAGCAAACCAGCCACCTGGCCACGGAGGGACACTGTCCCCGTGCCTTTTCTGCTGTAAGACCAAAGCTGCAGCACACTGATCTAGCAGCCTGGAAAAGGATTTGATGGCTGGGGAACCCCAGGGGACCTTGTTTAGTGGACGGTTGCGATCTTCAGGGCCACCCACTTGGAACCAACACAGAATTCATTTCTCAAGGGGAAAAATTGGTTAGTACGTATTAACGAAAGAAATGACACCCTCTGCCACCTTCCACTAACTGTGTGGCCAGATGAGGACTTAGTAGGCAGCTGTCTGGTGTGGGAAGCTTTGTGGTGTCAGAGACGACAGCAAAGGACCCACAGTGATGGGCTTAGGAGGGTCTAGTTGCTGAACTTATTCAAGAAAAGACCAGAGAAGTGACTTCTTCACAAAGCCTCCAGAGAAGGCTCTGAAAGCAAGAGGCAAAGGTGCAGCAAGGTTTAGTGGCTGTCAACCAAAAGTTAAACATCTAAATGTCTAAAACATCTCCCCTTTGAAAGAGCTCTCATCGAGGTTTCTTTCCCTGCATTCAGCCCCATCTTTCTTCCATCTCCGTTCAGCCCTGGGAAGTGCCTGAACCAGAGTGATGCTCCCCAGGCTGTTGAGCCCGTAGGTCTAACCTAAGTCCTCATTATTTTTTGCCATCATCCCAAGCAGAACCTGTCATGCAGGAAGTTGGACGAACATGGGTGTCCCACTCACATGGGACACCAGTAAGAGCGAGGGACTGAAAGGGTTTCATGCTCGCTGAGTGCTCTTTGAAAATGCTGATCTCCCTGTAGCTCAGTTTTCCCTGATGAAAATGAAGTTGAAAACAGGAAAAACTCAGCCAAGTTCTCCCGCAGCCTAAACTGCACTGAAGATCTTTGCTCTTCAGGACCCACAAACATCTGAGGTATCCAGGAGGGATGTGGAGACTGGCTCAGCCTGCCAAGAAAGTAGTGCTTCGCAGGAAGAATTAACCCTCTCCTCATCCCCGAGACAGGCGATCCTGTGGATCTTCCCCTCCGTCCAGCATCAGCAGATTTGCAGGGTAACACGGGGAAGGCTCGGAGAGCCCCAAATCTACGAGGGGAAAGCACGCCCAGGGTGTGAGCACCATACTGCTGAACTCCAGCAGCTGCAGAGGGGTCTTTGGTTTGTTTTTTCCCCAAAGCAACTTCATAATAAATAAGGTCTTAAACTGAAATTGCTCTTTAGAGAACGGAATTTCCACTGGGCGAGTTCGCGCGCAGGAGCGGTACTCGCAGGCGCTCGGTGGCTCCGATCCCTGAGGCGTTAACCACGCGACCAGTACCCAGGCGATTTCGAATTTCTGTTTGAATATTCCTACAAGTGCTACTGCGGAGCTGATTTAACAGCGTGGCTGTGGTGTCTAATAGCTCTCCAGTGATTAATAACAGCCATTTGTTCAAAGCTAACAGCCCCAGCGTGACAATAACAGATAAATTAGCAACATTAAGAATACGCTAAAGAAAACATTTATGTACTGGATCAGTGCAGGATGTGATAGCAATACACATCAGCTGTGCCAATAACAAGCTATTAATGATGAGTGCTCGATGTTTAAGCAATTTTAAGCTCTCCTGTAATCGCTCTGGCATTGTTCATATTTAGCTTGATGAGATGGGCCAGTTCGTACGACATTAATGTTTTTTATGTGCTTCGGCATGAATATTGCAAGCAGATGGCGGGAGGAGCAAGAGGAAGGTATCGCATTGTACTCCTACCAGTTCCATTTGTCATGGAGGAGCCAATGTGCCAAGCAATATTTGGGCATAAATTACAAGGCTATTTACCAAATTACATCCCCAGCATTAGATGTCATGCAGAACATTTTAATAATGCAAATTCAAAGTCTTCTGTTCAAATGCTCCCAAGATGCTACGCTTGCCTACCAGAAATCACTGCAGCACCCTGCTGTCCCCAGGGGTGACCAGCAGCTGGCTGAGGGCAGCCAAGCCCACACCCAGCGTCGCCACCCGCTCCCAGCCATATTCCAGCCCAGAGAAAAGCTGTTTAACCTACAGTTTGGTGGAAGCCTAAAGCCGGCCTGAGCCATGTCCTCAGGGCAGGCTAGGAGCAACCTGACACATCACTTGATCGTCTGGAGCCTGCACAATAACCCCCAGGCATCATAGCATCCATCATAATAAGAAACTGCCAACCCAGACGGGTGAACAACTGCATTTAGCTCTTATTATCTGCTCATGGCACTAAAGGAAAACATCAGGCCATCGTGTTGTGTCCAGCTGTTGAGGCAAGAAAGGAAAGTCCTTGTATTGAAATCACGCGTTGCGGTGCCAACCCTCTGCGGAAATTTGTGTACTACTAGGATGGATCGGGGTTTACGTCTTTTGTTTCCACCACTGGTATCGAGGTGCGTGCCATGGGACAGCACAATCTACAACTTTCCCTGAACGTATAATTCACAGCGTGCAATCGATGCTGCCGGTTGCCTCGGGTTTGGCGCAAACGAAAGTGAGTGCCGTGCGGGTGACAGTATTCCTGAGCAAATCTCGCGAGGCAAGAATGAAACCTAAACTTTAGGTCTAAGCTGTGGAAAACCTTGAAAACTGTCCAAACCCTGGTTTTCTTTGTGTACATACAGGCTCCAAGCAGGCGGGCAACGACTGCTCCTGCAGTCTGCGAGCAAAGTCTACCTGTGCCGTGCAGTTCTGCACGGCCTCTCAGGAGACGCGTCTCCAAATGGCTCCAAGGACGGGACCGGGCTGTCAGCGCACACACATGCGCCCAGAAGTTGGACACGGAGGCTGTGCTGACAGATACATGATCTCATTGTTTCAAGCAAGTTGCGTTCAGCCCCCTCTCAACAGCCCCATTGCAGCTGAGATGCTCAGGAACTATTTATCTCTCCTGTCAAAAAGGAATGGACCAGTACGACTATGCTTGTTTTATTTCATCTAAACACTGCCTCCAAGTTATGTCTTGCTTTTAGGTGTTTGTTTAAACACTCCCATTTTCCATTTTGAAACATTTTTGGAAAAAAACCCCAACCATTTTCAACCATAAGCTTCCCGTCTAGCTGATAATTAATTTCTTATTTAAAAAAATATAGAATTGCCTCGGTGAAAAATTTCCAACTACCTTCTACCTGCAATGTCCTTCTCCTTGGGTCTCTGGTGGCTTTTGCAAGGATTCAGCTTGGGCTGGGGAGGAGCGCAGCCTGTAGTCCATCCACATCACTGCTGTTGAACAGAACCACCTGCTCCCTGTGCACCCGCCTTGCCAACCCGGCCACGAGTGAGCTCATGGGACAACCATCCCTTTTTGAGCATGACCTCTCAGCTTAACAGCTCCTTGGCTCCAGCATATGGGAAAAAGAGCATTTCCCTCTGCCCCTCATTTCTAGTCACAGTTCTCAGTCTTCACCAGAGCCAAAACCACTCCTGGCAACTACCAAAGAAGCATCATGGTCTGGTGAGGAGACAAAGACCTTCACCTGGCTTTGCTGGGATTTATAGCAAGGAGCTGCCTAAACTAAGCCCTAATTTTCCCACCTGGTCACAATAGAAGCTTCTCCACTTTGCCCCTTGCCCTACCTAATGTCTCAATCCTCTCACAGTTGCAGCTGGTTGTCATTGCCTGTTCCAAGGCTGTTTCTGCAGAGACATGGAGATGTCATCTGAAACTCACTCTTGAGTGACACAGGATAAAATCTGGGACCTGCTGCCCCGTCAACACCAGCTTGCAGCCCTGGAGCAGCAGGGGAATATCAACGAGTCACCTCAGGGTCAATGCTTGTATCCTTTTCAGCAGCTTTCTCATACAAGCAGGAGAATATTTGAGAAGATCTGATTTGAGGCAGAAAAAAGGCAAGGAAATATATTTACCTAAGGAGAGATGACGGGAACAATAGACCGAACAATGGCTGAGTGAATGAACACTTACAAATCACTGCGCTGTACAGCACTAGTCTTGCAAACACGGTCGGACAATTTTTCTTCTCAATTACACGACTCCAAGTCTCTTCAAAACCAGCTTTGTTTTCCATCTAGGGTTTCTGCCCAGGCACAACCTGGCATGCTGAGGCTTTGCAGTGCGCCAGTAGTTTGCCATCTACCAGCAAAGCCTCTGCAACTCCCCCCACCCCTCCCCAGCGCTGAAAGGGCAGGAATCTTTACCCGGGGATCAGCATCTCTGTTTGCTCATATGCACAGTTACCTTCTGCTCCCGTATTTCACCCCACCCCAGGCTGTTTGCATGCAGTAGAAAAGTGTCGAGCTAATTTTGCTTGAAAGATACCTCCTTGGCAGGGCATCCCGGCAAGCCCGGAGCTGCGGGGATCTCTGACACATCTTACAAACTGTCTTTGACAGATTAACGTGGGGCACACGTTGGCTGAGGTTGGTTGTTTGCTGTGGCAGATTTGTGGGAAGGGCATCTGTGATCAAAAGGATTTGGAGGGGGTGTAACAGCAGTCACAGAACCTTCTCCAGATTTAATGGACATGAGGAACTGCACTGAAACTTGGCAGTTTGGTTTTGCTTTGAAGGCATGAGTTATGGCTTGTTCCCAAACGAGCAGGGGCAGATATATCTCTAGATGTAGATGGTCCCAGAGCTCAACCCCAAATAACTCATTGCTGTTGCTAATCATGGCTTTAGCTGACCGACGTTGGGAAGGGAAGGGTCAGAAGTCCCTGGAGGCCACTGCTGTGCAAGCGAGACAGGCATGGGCTCAGATGGCAGATGTCTGCTGGGCTCTCATTAGCCTGGTCCTGCTATGCCTTTATTTTGTCTCTGCTATGAACCCGGCCAGAAGCTGTGGCCGGCCACGCTGCCACTCAGAAGAGAATTCCAGATTTCATTCACTCAAGCCAAATCTCAACCTGGCTAAGCAAGCACAGAGCAATGCAGATCAGGCCTATCAATCACTTGAATTGGCTTTCACATTTCTTGCAGGCAGCAAAAGCCTTAATAAATATCAACTGCTGGAGATTTCCAACATTGCTGGAAAAGTTTTCCAGGTTGCTGGTGGAACAGAAGTTAACCAGAACCCAGTGCATATGCTGGAGCCCCAAGACTTGGGGATGGGGAGGACCACAGGGACGTGAGCCGCAGCCAAGCGTGCATAAACCACCCAGAGACTCGTGGTGTGCAGGATGGGGGAGGAAAATGAATAGCTCAAAAGGCTGAAAAAAACAGCCCAAGGAATTGCACGGTGGCACTGGAGGACAATAAACCCCAAAATGTGCTGTTCAGATTTAACTTAACCCTTCATGGCAAAGGAGATGGAGTCAGACGTCTCCTGCCTTCGAGAGGAGCCTGTCCTTCGACCCTGAGCTCCTGAGCAGTGAATTTAAGCCCCTGAGAACAGCAAATTTTAGTGACCTAGAAGCAGCTCGCTGAACCCCAGCACAGACTCAAAGCACGTACCTATGCCCCTGGCCAGGACGGATTTTATGCCAAGACAGCTCAAGCTCAAAGCACATTGGCTAAAGTACAAGGGATACCTAAGGTAGACCTGTAGAGTTGCCAAAGCTCAAACACACGCGTGGGCAAGAGCTGTGCCCAGAAAACCAGGGCTGGAGGACTGCTGCTGAAGCAGCCCCTTGCCACCCATCGCAGCCCCGTCTCCCTCCTCTTGGTCCCCATGCAGACGTTGTCACATGGCTGACCGGCCAGTGCCCAGACACGTCCTTCCGCGTTATTAGGCAGGAAATCCACCTATATTAGTGGCACAAGCTCATGTTGCAGACCTTTGCCCTGACGGTGTGAACATTGCACGTTCCCTCTTTCCCCGTCGCTAGCTCTGCTCCGCGTGTGAGTCGGTGCAAGACGCTTATTCTTCTGGCCTGTTTCAGACCAAGACTCATTTGCAGGAGCCCAACTGTCATCACATCTATTTTTCTTCCTCCTGCTTTTCTTGGCCTGGCGTGCTGGGCAGCGATGGTATGTGGACCCAGGGGACCCCAGATGTGCTATGAAATGACGCAGAGGCATCAATATTTTCACTTTGAACGGATGGGGTTTTCTGCTGGTCGCCAACTTGCCATCGAGGTTGTTTTAGGGCTTGGGCGAGAAGAGAAGCACTGATGGGAACAAAGGGGGGAAGAAATGCTTGAATGCCGTGGGCTGGGGGAGATGACTGGGTTTTAATGGGGCTGATTACGATGCAGAAATGGAGTTGTTGAAAACCAGCTCCCCTGACTTCACTGCTGATAAATCGCTGTGCTTCAACGCGAATGACTCAGGCAGCAAATCTGACAGAGGCACGTTCCTCATAGCTCTGTTTTAAAGACATCAATCCTACAGAGTGCGCTCTGAAGGCTCTGCGAAGACGGAGCCGGGTCCTGCCAACACAGACCCCCGCGCTGAGCCGTGAGCCCATGACTACCCCCACGGGGGAGGCAGATGGGCGCTTTCTGGTACAGAGCCAGAGGGGAACATTAAAGTGGAGAAGAGAGAAGGGTGGGCAACAGCTCTGGAGCTCAGGTAGCCCAGTGGTGCAAAGACTGATGGCAGCAGCTGCCCAAACTTTATAAAGAAGATAAAAAAATTCCCTCTCACAGGGTTGATGGGTTGATCAGAATAAAAGAAACCCTCAGGGCTGCAGCCACACTGACTGCCTTGCTTACGATGAGACCAGTTTGGTCCAGCAAAGGTAAGGCGTAGCTGTGCTAGGTCCTGTGCAGGCACACCAAGACCCATCCTGCCCCAGCTGGTTGGTGCCATCGAGACAGAAACGAGGTGGGAGAGGAGCACGCTTACCCTCCCAGACAACTCGGAGGACACAAAGCCTTTCCCCTGCCTCAGTTTCCCATTCAGAAAATGAGGATGACAACACCCACAGGTTTTTGGCAGATACCAAAAAGCACCGTGTCCCATTCCTGTGTTTTTATTGTTACTGCAATGTTGACATACACTGGTTCACACTGCAGGAAAACAGCTACGCTGTAATTAATTAAAGCCAGACCTTGTGGTCACGTACGGCTTTGATAGGGCTATTTAAGATATAGACATTCTCGCTTGAAAGAGGAATTGATGTTCATGTAACAAAGCCCTGCTAATCTGCCCGCAGCTCTCATCTGCGCGGGGACCTTAGAGCGAGCCCTGTGATGCTTTCCATCTCCAGCACTCCCTGGATTTTAAACCGAGCACCCTCGGTGTGATTTCTTTTGATTTACTTATTATAGAAGTCTTTTTAAACCCTCTGACCGTCTGGTTTTCATGCACTGTGTGACACTGGGAAAGAGAAATTGGGGCTGTGCAGCCTACTCCTAGTGCAGTTCCAGGACGTCTTAACACCAAAGGCAGGAAAGCGTTCCTAAGTAGTAATAGTCGTTAAATAAAAAGGGGAGGAATGCAAGGCAGAGAACGGAGAAACAGAAGTCTATCAAAAATACCGTTAATAAAGCAGCACAAATACACTGAACAGACTCTGTCAAACAGAAAACAACCGACACTGCGGGGCGCTTTCCCTGCTCGCGATAAACGGGAGCTGTCATGAATTGCCGCATGCCGTCACGGGGAGCAGGGCAGCGAGAAACCACCGGCGTGCGCTGCAGGAAGGCTTCTGCCCAAAGCCAGGTGCTTCTGACACGCATTTATCATTTCTCACTCATTGCTAAACTTTGCCACTTCTCCCCGCGCTGGCAAGACTCGGACTTCTATGGGAACGGACCAAACTTCACCCACTTCTCAGATGGTCTCTGAAAAAAAAAAAAAACAAACCAAAACAACTTCCCCTTCCCAATCGGGGGCTCTAAAAAAAAAAAAGGTACTCGAAGTAAGAAATAAATACAACATTCTTGTTGAGAACAAAAAGGTGTTTTGAGCTGCCACCCGTAGACAGGAGACCGGCAGCCCCATGACCAGCAGGGCGGACGTACTCCGTTTTCCTACGGATGCGTGGCTCTCCCTCGGCTGATTTTGTAACTGAATTAGCAAAGATTTCTGTTGTCTCTGCCCAGGCCCATGAAACTCCCCTCCTGTTCCTCGTACGATGCCCTCGCAGGACAAGCTGGCTGTGACACGTCAGCTGCCGCGCTCGGCTGCGGGATTCGGGCCAAAGCGATTACAGCGAACTTGAGGCTGTCCAAACTTCAGCAGGGTTTGGGGTGCCCCCCCCCCCCTTCAGCAGCCCATTTCCCATATAGGCACATAAATTTTTATTTAGGTCTTTACCTTCCTGTCAAACTTGGTTGAAACCAGGCAGTGCACTCGAGCGTGAGGAGGGACAGAAATACACGTCCCTCCACCAACTGCCCAGACGCCCTTTCCCAGGCAGATTCGAGGCAGGACTTTCTCCCGAATCAGGGAGAAATGCTGCAGGAAGGTCTCTGGTCTCACAAAAAACCCCTCTGACAGTCCTAATCACCCCTCCTGGAGCTGCAAGGGGTGTTCCCAGTGTCAGCCACATCCTCGAGCATTGTGGTAAAATGCTTTTTACCTGCCAGTGGCATTTCCCAGGGCAGAGGCAGTTTCCAAGTCCTTATTTTTTCCCAAATGCTGAGAATATGGCATGTGAGACACCTCACGTGCGCCTGGGGCCCGTCCTCCCCGGTACCTGGTGTCCAGCAGTGTCCAGTATCTGCACCTGGGGGAGGATTATAGGAAGAAAGGCAAGAATACAGCTCTGCCTCTCCTGGACAGCCCTCGGCTCCCCGTTGTCACCAGGATGGGAATTTGCTGAGCTGGAGACTGTCTCTGAGCCTCTGTCCCTGCAGAGGAAGAGCCCTGGAAACTGGGTTGCTCCTTGTGCAAACAGCTCTTACTTCACTTGTCGATGTGACCAGCTGAGGATGGGGATGAGGAGGACCCTTCCAAAACCACATCTGGTGGCTGGTGTCAGCAAGTATCCAGACAACATCCCCTCCCACACCGCTCACCAGCAGGAACTCACAAGGTGAGGTTTTCATTGACAAGGTATTGTTTTCTTTACAACGTCAGTTTGCTCAAGTCTAGCTTAATCTTCTCGACCAAAGGCATAGCAGTGGGAAAAGCAAAGCTCCCCCTTTGAACTGGTGGCTCATGCCTGGTTTACCAAAAATTGTATTGAAATCCAGCAATATTCATCATAAAACTGCAGGGAGGAAGTGGGCGGGAACTTGGGGATATCGTTCCTCAAGCAATTAAAATCAAAGCTTCACATCACTTCCATGAGAATAAAAGAAACTACTGACCATTTGATGGCTCCCGTCAATTCAGAATTAGGCTTTGAATATTCATTTTTCTGCTCCCCGCATTTCGCTTGCTTGAATGGAAATGCATGGAAAGGGCTCTGTTGATTTGCAGTCCCTTCACAAAGCACCTTCTGAATCCCCACCACCAGGAGGCAGCCAGGGAGGACCAGGCTGCAAATACCTGCACCAGTGCGTTTGCCCTCCTCTCAGACCAGGATGGCTTAGCGTAACCTGTTCCTGGCAAAACCCAAAAAAATCCCCTGGTACCAGTTGCTGGTGGGTACATGCGACTTCTTGTTTCCCAGCTGTTCCTCCAACCAGCCCTTTCCGTAGTCTCAGGCTGGAACAGGTCCCAGGCAGCCAGTTCCTTTTTTGTGTGGCAAGAAGAAACATCATTTTTTAAGTCATGCAAATGAGGAAGAAGAGCCTCGTATAAAATAAACAGACAACCCATTTTTCACCTGTAATTGTTTCTTTGCCACGTTAATAAAAATATGGTGTGTGTTATGGTTAATGAATATGTAAATGAGAGATGATTAATAACTCATGGGGAGAGAAATGGGAAGATTCATTTACCTTCTGTAACTCCTCTGTGCTTCCCATTCCCTGTTCAACATCCTTCCAGCTCCCAACTCTTCATGCCTGAACCAGGTCCCTTTGACACAGCAAAACAGCAGCAACAATATCGCCCGCATTAAACTTGAGACCGTGCCCGAAGGATTGGGTTTTGATCCTCTCTTCAAGGGCATCTCCACCATGCGTGGAACATCTAAAACACTTGGGCTGAACAACCTTCGCCTGGACATGAAGGTTTAGGATCTGCATCCCAGCTGGGTAAACCCCCTTGCCAAGGTGTTCTCCTGTGGGAGAGCCATGGGCTGGGCAAAGGCATTTCACTGAAAAGCTCCTTTGATAGGTGCCTTTCTCCATCCTTTAGGGGATCCATCTCCGTGAGCAATACTTCTTTTTTTGAAGATATTACAGGATTTGGGGTCTAATCTGGAAGGTTTCTCTAGAAAGTGTCTGATGGTGAAACATTTCCCTCTCTCCCATCCCCTTTTTTGCATGAAGTCCCTCCTGTCAGTGCTGCCTGTCCTGCACAAGCCCCTTCCAACCTCTCTGGCACTGCAACCGCAATACGGACCCCAAACCCCTCAGCCCTCGCCCTGAAAACGCTCATTTCCTGAGAGCCGGGGTGAGATCTGTCCGAGCCCCCGCCATGCCGACTGCGTCCCGGAGGACCAGCCCACATTTACTGGGCTGCTGAAAACCCAAAGGGGTGCTGCTTTGGAGGGGGACCCTTTTTGCTCATTATCTTCTCACACACGAGGCTGCTTGGGCCGGGGTCCATTCACAGGGGGTCTCCCACATCCTCCCCGCATCACCTTTTCTTTCGCAGAGCGGCGAGAGTCCATCTGCCTCCTACTGTAAGGCCAACAAGGCGACTTGGCAGCGAAACCAGGCTACGGAGTCTGCAGGAGGCATCCCTCATCAGCCTGTGATCAGGAGCGCAGCACGGCGCTGCCTGCTCCCAGACATCTTCCAGCCGGGGCGGCTGTGCAGGAGGCGGCCCCGGGAGTCTGGGTGATGGAAAAAATGCAAACCACTCTGCAGGGGAAACGCTGAGCATTTTTTAAAGGCCAAAGGCTTCTTTTCTTTCTTTTTCCTAAATTTCCCTTGCTTTCAGGACTACATTTTAAAGGAAAAGCTGAATGATCGGGGAAAGGCGTTGCTTGCTGCTCAGAAGCGCGCTTGCAGCTTGTGACCATGCACTGCCACTGCACCCAGGGCATCTTCCAGGACAGCAGCATCCTGCAGAAAAGGTCCCTTCTCTCTCCATTTAAGCAGAGCTGTTATGAAAAGCCAATTAGTCCTCCATGTCCCCTCAACAACAAAGATTTCACCCAGCCTACAAAACTCGGGGCCAGCACGCCCAGGCCTCCGCTCAGGAGTCGTCAGAGCGAGCAGGAATCACACAAACCGGTGCCACCTCCGCAGCTTGGGGCTGCTAGAACCAGCAAAGGCTGGTTTTTGGGGCCATGACGTTGAGCTGGGAGGTAGCAGGATGGGCACAGGACTTTGCAAAGCCCGAGAGCAATGCCTGACGTCCACACAGAGATGCCAAACTCTGAGCACCAGTTTGCCATGCTGGGGCGGTCCCGTACACCAGCACAGAGGAAAGAGCCCCTCCGGGCTGCGGCAGGACTCCCAGCTCCAGCATTCCCATTTATTCAGAGTTTGCATCATTTAGCAGCGGGTGCCAGTCACCCAGTTAACACACGCTTTGTCGGAAAAAAATATCCACACTGAGACCCGCCAGACTGCTTGGTACCAACGTCTCAAGAGCAGGCACTGGGATCAAAGTGGTTTTCCTTGGTTTCACTGCAGTTTGGTGGGTTAAACTGGGCTGAAAACAGTGCTTAGCAGTGATTTTTTTTTTTTTCCCCACATTAACTGACATTAACTCTGCAGAGTGCAAAGAGGCTGGTGGGGTCTTCTGTTTCCTCCCAGCTCCTCAGACCCTGGCTCAGCATTTCCCAGTACCCTGCACCCATTCCTTCGAAGGGTGGTTCTGCACCCTGTGAGCTCCACTGTCAGGACACACCCCCCCTCTCGTGGCAGCAGCTTCACCTTCAAAGAGCCCAGGTTCTGCCTTCATACGGGTTTTGAGGTCTCCTTGATGCTGCACATGCCATCGAGGAGAGGCACCAGCGTGGGACGGACCTGCTGCGTCGGTCATATTCACCACCCTGGTGCCCCCACAGCCCCAGACTCTTTGCAGGATGAGGAAGGACTTCCTGCAGCTACTGGGAGTAGCTCGTTTGGGCTGCAGGGTCTTTGGGGGAGCTGCTGAACGGGGTGTACGTTACCTGAAGGACTGGGGGTGCTTCATTCCTCTACAAGTCAAGGTTTGACTCTGGTTTGGAAGGTTCGCATCTGCCCCTTTCCTCCTAATCTCAGGGCTGAGGTCCATCCCTACAGTGTCTTCAGCCCTTTCCCAGTCTCCTGCTTCTACATCCAACGCTGTGGTCTTACCGCAGCCCTCATAAGTGCTTGCTTCAGCTTCCAGGAACAGGGCACTCCTGGAGAACCTCAGCTTTCCAGAAACACACCATTTTAAACCCTCCTGGTTATTGGAAAACACAACCCAAAAGGCAGCTCCCAGACATCGCCTGGATAACCACGGTGCCGGAGCCAGCCCTCCCTGCAGCTCCTGGCCTTGCTGCAGTGTCCCCAGCACAGGGACAGCAGGACAGACCCAAGGTCACAGGGGGAGAGCAGAGGGAAGGCTCAAAATGTCAACTCCAAAGCTGACATCCTCCACCCGCTTCCCTGCGGGGCCCTTGTTCCTCTGTCCCACCGCCCTTCCGCGCTGAAGCATCCCCCTTTCGCCCTGCGAGGGCAGGGGAAGGGACTGCCACCCCACCATTCCAGCAGGGTTTCTGCCCAACAGCAACCGAAAGGTCCCACAACAATCGCTGGAGATAAAAAGCATAAGTAGATGTGATGGGAAGGATTCTCCTGAAACGTGATTTGAAGTTCTGTGAGATAAGCCCTGATGTGGCCCTGCATCTGTGTGTACTAACAGCTTGGGGGGGGGACAGCCCTTCCCACCCAGCTCCAGCCATAGTGGACGGCGCTTCCAAAGCCCAGGAGAAGTCAGCTGCTGCACGGGTGGTGAAGGCAGCAAGTGCTTCGGGCACAGGAAGGAAACAGGTCTTTTGTCCATCCCCTTTCATGGGGATACCCTTTGAGGGGAAAAAAACCCCTATAATAAATAAAAATATTTCTGACCTGCAGCCTGGTTCAGTGCAGTGGGACGTTTACTGGTCCACGTGTGCTTTCCCCAGCGAGCCGTCCGGCCAGAAGTTTTTTAATTGGAGCAAACAGGCACGGGCTCTCCCTGTGATGCTGAGCGACCTGCAGCATCGCAGACTGAACCCAGACATGGCCTGAGTTCCCGGGCGAGCCCGGGCAGACAGAAGCTCAGCAGCAGAGCTGGCTGCTCCCTCGCCATCAGAATGGAAATTTGGCTGGAGACGTGTCACTGGAAATGAAGAGTTTTGCCGGGAAAAAAAAAAAGGAAAAATATGATTAATCATTTGTTCCAATTTTTTGTTAAAAACAAGAATTTTCTTAAAGTAAACGTCGGGTTCCAGAAAAGCAGCCATTTGTTTTGTTTTCTGTAAGCAAAACCAGAAGAGTGGTCTTGAAAAAAGTTTTTGAAAACCAGCTGCTTTGGTGAGTAAAGCAAAACCAAAAGGGAACTGTCGCAACGACTAAAATAGATGATTTTCTCTGAACTTCCAAGAGTATAAAGGACGTGATTTAGTGGCCTGTAATCAGTCCTCAAGTCGCTTGATGCTGCCGCTGGTGATGAGCGTTTGTCACCTGCATCGTCACAGACCTCCCCAGCCTCTCCCTGCTCCTGGGGCGCAGTCGCAGCAGGGTTCGGCTCTCCGCTGGCAAATAAAGTCCCTGTGCCCGGGCTCTGAAGGACCAAACCCACACCAGGACAGTGACTGCCTCCAGCAGGTACTGGGTCCAAAGCCCATCCAGGCAGTGACTGTGGGACGCGCTGGGGAAGAGGCTCTGCCATAGCTGTTTGCCATCACTTTGCCTTTTCTCGGTTCCCGGGACCGGTGCTTCCATCTCCCCCACCTCAACCACGGCTCTGTCTTTCCAAGGCTGATGGAATTCAGTAGATCCCTCTGACAGACCTGTCTCTGGCTGACTTGGAGCATTTCGGCTACTGGGAAAAGAAAGAAAAAAAATAAATCAAACTGTCTCGCTGGATCTTGGGTTATTTATTGATTTTTCAATTTGGACAAATAAAGTGTCATTCCGAACCAAAACTCGTCCTCATTAACGTACCTTTGCTGAATCAAATTCTACAGCAATCAATTAACGCATAAATAATTAAACCAACATTTTAGAATAAACTGTTCTGCCCATAAGGCACCCTGCGATGTGTGAATCACAGGGCATTAATTCATACCTAGTTTTCTTAATGGGCCTCGACCTTCGGCCTCACGTCTAGCAACAATGAAGTGCGAATTAATCCGCCGTATTTCACGCGCGGTCAACTCATCCCATCTGAAGGGAGCGCAGCCCCCGAAAGGTCACCCGGATCTGTGGGGAGAGCAGATGCGGGTGATGTCAGCCCTTGGAAAGGTTTGGGGTCCACCGCATGGGGTGCCCCAAGGTCCCAAAGGCACCAGGCAAAGTCTGGGATCTTCTCCCCAGCACAGCCCTGGGCTTATTTAACTCAACACCAGGGCAAACGGGCTTGGGATCCCCTTGCAGGGTAAGAATGCATCAACCCTCTTATCGCTAAGGGAGAAGCTTGGCTAATGCCTTAGCCCAGCCTCTCTGAAGTCCTGCAAGATCCAGGCACAGGCTGCTGCTCGGAGGTCTCCCACCTCACACCAGTCCCACCACCCAGGGCTTCGTGTCCCTTGAGGGTTGGGTGAGCAGCAGCTCTACGCCCCATGCACCGGGTCCATGGCCAGCACAGAAGGAGCAGAGGTGCAGAGCTCAGACCCCTAGTCCCTAGAAAGCCCACACCTTGGAGGACCCTGGCCCCACGGTCCTCTCCAGGCAGCAGGTTCACGCAGCCTCCTTGGTCAGAGGCTTCAAAGGAAAGGGTAGAAATTCTATTACTCATCCCTCAAGGTTCTCTCTGTTAAAAACCAAATCTGGGCTGGGGACATGTCTGTGCTCCTGCACTTTGAGATGCGCTTTAATTAAGAGGTAAAATTATTAAAGCTGCAAGTTATTATAGCCTCAGGACCCCAGCCCAGTGATATGAAGCAGATGGTCCAGGGGCAAGCAAAAGCCCTTTAATAAAGAAGCGTTTGCAATTCATGAGCATTAATTATGTCCACTTCTCTCATTTTAAAATGTTATGCTTGTCAGCCCTGGTATTGTGTGGAGAGCAAGCATGATGAATTAGGCAAACCCCTTCTGGTTCGGGACATATTCTTTGTGTGACAAAAATTAAAAGTATTATCTCCCAGAAGATAGAGAGATTAGAATATTCAAGCATTCAAGGTTCCCCACCCTTCCTCAGCTTTTCTCTCCACTGCCTCAGCCTCCCCTCTCGGGTTTGGGAGGGCGCTGCTGGGATCCAGCCAGGGATGCAGCACCTCTGTCCCTGGGATGCTGACCGAGGGCACTGGGGTGCTCCAAACAGCTGTTTAACGGGGAACTGGTGCTACCCTGGGCAAATCGCTTCTCTCGCTTCACCCCCTGCCCACCTCGTCTATTATTTATAATAAGGCTGTGGCCCATAAGACAAAGGATGAGGGAGAGGGTCGATGCCACTGAATTCCCTGCTCTGCTGCACTTTGCCATAATCAGCAACATGCTTCCTCACCCATTTCCACGGGTGTGAAGTGCCACACCGTGGTACCTGCTTGCCATACGCTCTGTCCTACCACCAGATCCCTGGCCAGAGCCAGGGCGTGCCAATGGGACCTGCACAGCTGGAGACAGCGCTGCCAGCCCAGGTAGTGCTGGGCTGAGCAAACCAAGGTGCCACCACACGGTCCAGCACACAGGAGGTTCGATCCCAGCCTGGACCTCCGAAACCCCCCACCCACCCACCCACCCTCCCTGCTCACCGGGGCAGTACAACAGCCCCAGGGCTAAAGGCAAAGCACCTGGGGGCTGTTAGGAGAGGGCAGCATCCCATGTCCGAACGCTGGGTAACACCAGCCCTGCAGCAATTGCCGTCACTCCGCTGTGAGAGTCAGGCTGAGTTTTGGCGGGGCCAGGGGCAGAGGACACCCTCACAACAGCACCCGGCTCTCCGGATCCCAGCACACCTGCACCGCACGGCAGAGGAGGACAGGCTCAGGCAGCGCTGCCCTCAGGCCAGTCCAGCTCGGTCTGCAGCTTGCGCAGCCCCAGCAGTGCAGTACTCCCAGAGCCTGGCCTCTCGGAAAGGGGAGAAATACTGAACCTGTGCTGCTGTTTTCAGGGAACAGCCACGGCTGTGTGAAGAGGGGTAAAGGCATATATGAGCCCCTCATTTGGGATGCAACAGAGAGAGGAATCTTGCTATCCCGGCGGGATGAAGCTCTGGCTGAATGCCTGGACCTGTGCTGGGTGGGCTCTGGCTGCTCATCACAGGTATTGTGAACCTGTTTATCTCGGTGGTAAAAGGTAGGTTTGAGCTGGAAGAGATGGCTTGAGGACGTGTGGGAAGCGCAGGGAGCGCTTTGGAAAAAACAAGCGGGATGCTCAGCCACCAACGGCCCTGCCCGTCCGCACGTGAAGCTCAAAAACACGGCATGAGTAACTGGCGCGTCAGGAAACCCTGCAAAGCCATGGGAAAATGGGTCTTTCTTATTCTTGCCCTTTGCTTTCTCCCCTCATCTCCTTCCTCGGAGCACTTGAAGCATTCAGGAAGAATGTTAAAACATAGCAGCAAATAATCCTCCTACCCGCCTCAGCAGGGAGGATGCCCTTTCTGTTGCTCTGATTCACAGCTAAAAAGCCTCTTCCTACACTTTCCTAGGTACAAACTCAGGTTTTTCCATGCAGGGGAGGTCTCGCACCATGCCTGATGTTATGAGGCTGGTGGGGAAGGGCACGGGGTATTAACTAGCTCAGACTGCTCCCCAGCCCCGGAGGGCATCAGATAACCCAGCCTGACCCTACGGCGTGAAGCCGCCTGCCCTCCCCGTAACAGCTTCACCCACCACGCAGCCTTGTTTAAAGATGACATCGTTTACTTCCATAGAGATTTATGGGCTCTTTGTTTTGCCCGGAATTAAGCCCCGTTGGGGGACCATTTGATTTCTCCAGGCACCAGTTGGAGAAGCCCCAGACTAGAGGAAATGGTCCCCCCCAGAGTCCCAGCCAGGGCTGAGCACCGGGCTTCGGGAGGGCACGAATCCACTCTGAAAATGGACCAGTTCGTCCCAAAAAGCCATCCCACACACTGTGCTGACCACTGCTAAGCACCAGTCTGAGCTGGTCTGCATGGAATCTGCAGCCTAGAGCCAAAGAGTGGATGCTTGAAAGTAAAACTGGTCCTGCCTGTGAACCCTTACACAAAAGCAAAACAAATGTTGGGTTTGGCTTCATTCAGCCAGCCCAGAGGAGGAGGAGGATGCCATGGGTGTTTTTTCCATGCAGTAGTGGCTCAGGTCAATGGGAGGCTTGTACCTTGGTGCCTCTGCTTGCACCAGAGCCTGGGTCAGCCTCATGACACCCTTTACCTCCCCCATGCAGGAATCTCAGGGGACAAGCCCAACCTCTACCTGTGCTTTGGAAGTGGGGAAACTGAGGCAGCACTGGCTTGCCCACAGAAATGCATTGCACAGTGTTGGTTTTAGGCTGACTTTTGATCCACAAGACCGTGTGGATGCTCAGCTCCACCCCAAGACCAGCTCTCTCAGCGCAGGGGCTCCCTAGGACCCTGAGCCCAGCAGCCTGCTGCGTGTGCTGTAGGTGCCTACTGCCCTCTCCTGTTCCCAGGGATCAGGGAGTTTATTTGCCTGTCAGCTTCACAGGGCTTTACTTTTGCTTCACGATTTAATTTGGCTGTGATTTATTTATAGCCACGCTTATAAAATATGCAGCCCCTTCTGAAACCTCTGTCCACGTGAATGTGTACAGGGACCAAAACAATTGCCACGTATGCTGCCGGGCAAGAACAGCCCCAGAGGTAATGCTCCCAGGCTGCTGCGGGACTGCTGAGCATCCTCTCCTGGAACAGGACATCCAGTCATGCAGCCCTTGGTATTAACAGAAAATTTCATGCTTGTGTTCCCATCCCTTCCCTGGCCACGTCCAGACATTTACAGGCGCTCCCTGCCAGAATCCATGCAGCTGGTGTCACCATCTGAGCTCAGAGCTCTTGGGAGACTATTTCCACTGCATGAAGACATCTCAGCACAGTGATGGCTGTCTCAAAGAGGTCCCCAAAGTTTGCTCTGAGACCTCTCAGGACAAGGGGTGCGTGACCCTGCTGCAGGTTTCCCTCGTGAGCCCCGCAACGTTCTCAGGGGCAAGTGTGAGAGGTTTCTAACACAAACTCCTCCCTGGCACAGATCCTGCCCAAAGGACCGTGAGCTAAACCTGCCAGGAGCACCCAGACAGAGCTCAGCCCCGGTGTTTGCTCCCTGCTGTCTCCTGGGAGGGACCAGTCCTGCCACCACCCTTCAGAGGGCACTGAATGGCCCTGGAGAAGCAACTAACTGGCCGTGCCCAGGGCATGGTGCAGACTCAAGGCTCACCTTGGTGCCAGAGGCATTGAGCCAGGGCTGGGGGATGTGGCTCAGGACCTCCAGGAGGGCTGTGCACTATTGGACACCAGCCAGGTAGAGCTCCCCACGGACCTGGAGCCAGCCCAGCACACAGCTCTCCCCGGCCAAGCACTAAAGCATGGGCCTCTTCAGCTGCTGACGGATAAATCGAGTAGAGAGTTTCCTCCTGCCCGGCAGGTTGTGGCACATGCGATGCTTCCCTTGCACATGCATGCACAGGATTTGCACGTGCAGTTATCCCTGGACACAGGTATCTCTCAGGGACCTGCCTGGGAGCCTGCCCAGCTCCCAACCTGCAAACCACGTGCTGCTTTCCTGCCATGACACAGGGGCCGAGGGAGGATCAAATCCCCCCAACCCTCATTTCCCACCCCACATACGCGCAAAAAACCACCAAATCCTTTTTTGACCAAGCAAAACCCCGGCATACCTCATCCCCGTTCACGGCCAGATCCAGCTGGCTCCTCCAGTCCTGGGTCAGGCGCACAAAGGGCTGAGGGGGGGGCATTGGGAAAACACACCCCGCGGAGCTTTAACAGCCGTCGGGGCTCGGGAGCCTCCTGCTCCACCTGCTCCTCGGCTGCAGAGGGGTCAGGTGCAGCCCCAGCTCCACCAGCACTGCCAGGGGCACCGGGGCGATGCTGGGCTGTCCCTGGGTTCAGGGGGTCCCTCATTACAGGGGAATAAGAAAAAGAAAAAAATCAGATGCCGAACACAAGGAGAAGGAGGTGGAAAGTAATTCATTATCCCAGCTCACTCCCGGGCCTATTAAATACTCCCCAGCCCCTTGGTGTGGGCGTCGGAAATGCTGCCCTGCCCCAGGGCAGATGGGACCCCTCCAAATCACCCCCAGGTGCTTCACGGTCCATTAGAGGCGAGCGAGGAGCAAGGCAGAGGGGTTAAAGATGAGGCAAAGGGCCAGGCTGGGGGCACGGCGGGGAGCTCCTCTGCTCATCTGTATCATAGACACTAATTTGGTTTAATTGACTTCAAAGACTTGCCTGTGGGCTGTGGTGTACAGGGCTGCGATCTGTTTTTCTCCAGAGAGGTCTGAAAGGGGGCAAGCGCCTTTCCCGTGGAAGCATCCCAGGGAGAGGGCTGTGGGGTTTGATTTTTTTTGTTGTTGTTGTTTTTTAGAAGGGCTGTCTCTAAAGGCAGATAAGAAGGAGCCCTGGGAAATATAAGCCAAAATGTATATACGAAAGGAAACACAACCAACAAAGGCTGGAGCGCAGCAGTTAAAGCACTTTAAAATGAAGCGTCTCCCCACCCAGAGCCTGCAGAGGGGCCATAAAACCATCCTGCAAAGTGCTGGCCAAAGATTCCCCCAGGAAAGCACGCGCTGGGGAAAGTTAAAGACAACGAATTATCCCCAGGAAGCGAATAAACCAGGGACAACGGGGTGCTTTTACCCTTTCATCAGTCCGGGGAGAAGCGGCTCGTTAATGCTGCGAGGCTCCGGCAGGCTGTAAACCCCAGTGAACAGCCACGGGGCTGGGGGCATGGGGCGGGATGACCCCTGGCAGGCCGGGAGGAAAGCGGGAGGTCTGGGTCCGGAATGCAACCACCGACCTCCCACCTCCTACGCTGTGGGTGAGGCAGAGCCCAGGAACTCTGCTGGTTCCCAGCCCAGCTCTGAGCATCTTTCTGCAGCTTAGGCAATCACAGCTGCCCTTTCTCCATCCTACTCCAGGGAAGGGGCAGCACCTCCTTGGCGTAGATCATCGTCGACTGAAATCAGGATTAGACCCACTAAGCACTCCTGGGTGTCTCTGCAGCCTCTCAGGCACCTCCTGACTTCAAGGCAGGGGACTTCAGCACTTGCCCACACTGACCCAGTGCTCAGCACATGGGCTAAAGCGGCATCTCCGGACCGCAGCCCCCGATCGGCCCGTCCCTGCGAGGGGAGAGGGGAGCTGTGGTGGAGGAAGCACTCCATAAATCACCGCACAAAGAGGTTGTGCTCAGGGAAGCATCAGTAATCATGTTAAATAATTAGGGGGAAAAAGTTGACCAAGGGAGAGTAGGAGGGCTGCGGGGTCAACACCGGAGGGCAGAAAAGGGAGGGGAGGTTTGAGGGCAGGCTGGAGGATGAGGAGAGCGACAGGACGGGAGGGCTCAGGGGATGGGTAATGGGATGCAAAAAAGCAGGCTGAGACTACTCCAGTCCAGTCCTGAGTGGATCTCAATACACATTCACTAACCATAGCCCAGCTCCACCCCATCTGGGGAAAATCCAGCCCTCAGCACCCTTCTGCCTGAGAGAGTTTGGGGAGGTCTGGAGTGGATGCTTTTATTCCAAGCCCAGTTGTAGTGGTGGTGGTGTTATAACATCTGTTTTAATTAACCTGGTTGCAAAGTAGTGATAAAACCTGCTAAAATCATGTGTGACCTGAGTCTCCTCTAGTCTCAAATGGGGCTGAAGTGGGCAGCTTTGGAGCCCTCCCATCCATCCATCCATCCATCCATCCATCCATCCACCCATCCATCCACCCATCCATCCACCCATCCATCCACCCATCCATCCATCCACCCATCCACCCATCCATCCACATTATCTGACATTATCTGTGTCACTTAAAAACATAAAAACAACAGGAAAAAGTGGCCAGCCAGCTCAGACCTTGCTGAATGGCAGCAAAGAAATGACCGTAGATGTGGTTCATCTTGTTTCATTAATAAAACCAGCCGAAGCAGCCAAGGTAGAGAAGAAAATGAAAATGATTATTTGTGCAAGGGCTGTTTGCTCTGCTCTGCTCTGCCAGGGTCACTTGCCCACACTGCTTCCTCCACACAGGCAGCGTGGGATAATCAATTGCATGTTGCTAACAAACTTCGCCACTTTGCTAATTGACCTGAGTGTGTCATGAGGATTCTGGATTCTCTCTGCAAGGTGTTGGCCCTTGACATGGACTTCAAAATGCTTCATTTGCTCCAGGCGTCTTCCTTGCTCGTTAACAGATTCCAGCCAAGAGGCTGAGAGGGGACTGGAGCATCTTTAGCTGACTTTGAGGTGCCCCCACAAGCCTGGGTCTCCGCAAAGAACCATGCTCGCTCCCACTCAGTGCATCTTCACGTGTCTAGAGCCGAGCATGCCCCAGCTGAGTCACTCCGGAATGAGCTCCCTTGTTCGTTTTGACAGAGTAAAGCCTCTTGCTCCTGTCAGTCGCTACAGAAAAATTCACAGATCATCTCAAGTTGGAAGAAACCCATAAGGATCATCGAGTCCAAATCCCTGCTGATCTGAAGGAAACCTTCCCAGCGTGAATTAACGCAACATTGACCAAAGAAGTCAAGCCAGAGTCCACCAATTAGCTGGACTTAGTGATGGCCGTAGCAGTTGGTTTTCCCCGGTGTGCTCCGCAGGCCAGCAGCTGCCTCATCATGGTCTTGCAAAGACCACCTTGGTGCTGGAAGGAAGAGGCAGCCAAGAATGGAAGGGTGCCGTGGAGGGATGCGCAGGAGGGGAGTGCTGCTGCGAGCTTTGTAAAGAGACCTGCCTGACCCTCCAGGAGCCCTGGTTGACCCCCCAGCCGCTCCCAGCTGGATCTGCAGCCTGGCCATGGCCAATCCAAACCCCCTCTGCCTGCTCGGGGCTGTGGGGAAAGCACTGCCGCTTCACAACCCGCCCTCTCCCAGGCTGCTCCTGCCTGCACCAGTTTGGAGCTGGGTCCTGTGCAGGGACCATCTCTCGCTCCAGCTCCGCAGCGCGTGTCTCTGGAGCAGGGTCGGTGGCACCAGGAGGGCTCGAGGGGACGCGGGGCTCCCAGGTGCCACTGCCTGGCCCCAGCCTGGAGCCACCGTGGGCTGAGCAGGGCAAGGGGGCTGCAGACAACCCAGTGGCTCCCAGGCACCGGGGAGTTTTATTCCTTTTTTCATTGTACAAGGCAGAAGGTGTAAGAGGAAGATGGGATTTGCTCGGCGCGTCTTGCAGAAGTGTTTACTGCCGAGAGCACTAGAAAAGCCATTTGAACCGTTGCTTTTATGTGACAACACACATTAAAGAATCTTCCCGAACTGTTTTTTCACCGCTTCCCTCTGCCACTTGCCACCGCTCCGCTGCCGCTTGGTCCAGCTTAGCCGGGTCACGGGCTGCGGCCCCAGGGTGCGCCGCACGTTTTGGTCTCACTGAGCTCCAAGAGTTCTTACGGCTGATGGGGCAGAAATGCCGGGTCCTGCCTTATCGTCCTCCGTCATCCCGGGAGCTGGAAGAGCCGCGTGTGGGGATCGGAGCCCCCGGTGCGGGCGATGGACCTCCAGCCCGAGTGCCGGCGGACCCCCGGCCCCCGGAGGGCTCCGGGGGTTGCTGGGCTGGGCTTTAGAGGATGCTCGCTGGGGAGGAGAGCGGGTCGGGACCAGCTGCGGGGGCGCACGGGCGGTGGGTGCACGGCGGGGGATGCCCCCGCCGCCGGTCCCGGTCCCGGTCCCGCCGCGCTCTCCGCGGCCACCGGGGGGCGGTCGCGGGCCGCGATCGGGGCCGGTCGCGGTGTGGTCCCGCCGCCCTCTCCCCCGCCTCCTCCCGTGCGGCACCGGAGAGCCCCGCCCTAGGCTGAATTGAGGCAAAAGCGGAGCAGAAGAGCCCGTTCGAGGCTGCGGAGGGGACCGCGGCGGAGGGGGCAGCCGGGGCTCGCCCGGCAGCGCCCGTCACCGCGGCGCGGGGCGCGCTCGCAGCCCCGGCGGAGAACCGCGGCTTCCCGACCCAGCGAGTCAGCCCAGACGAGAGACGTGGGGCAGGACCACATCGACTCCGGAACCTCTGCTTCCCCTTCGGACCTTTGCCAAAAGGGATTCGACCCTCCGTGGGGTTCGCGCCTCGAAGTCACCTTGCTCGGGGTGCTTTCGAGAATGCATCCCCCGGAGGAAGCATCGGTGAGGCGTTGATACCAAGTGATGCTGCCCGCTCGTTTGCGGTTGAATGGATGCAGAACACTGCGCTGAGAGGCAGAAATGAAGCAGTGAGCTTTTTTGTGCCTTCTGAGCGCTGAGCCCCAGTGAAAAAGAGCATCTTCAGCTTTCCTGCAGGAGAGGAGAAAACCCACCTGTGCGCCTACCTGCTCCTCAGAAGGGACATTTGTGTCCCCTTTGCCAGATAACGCAGCATGATGAGCCCGGCAGGCCCCAGGATGACCACATGTCCCAGTGCTGCAGCTACAGGGCCACGAATGCTGCCCCAGCAAGCGAGATACCTCCGGGGCTTAGTCAGAGCTCAGCAAACTGAGCACGTAGGGCAATACTGGCAGCTGGAAGCCCATGATCAGGAGCCCCAGCTGTCAAGCAAGACACCAGGGTGGCCACCCTGCGCTGCCCAGGCTCTGCGCTGAGCAGCTGAGAAGGTGGCCTCCTGAGAAGCTCCTTCCCTTTGGGACGTGGCTGGGTTGAGGACTTCGGGCTCTGGCCTGATGTTAACAACTGGCCTCAACATGCGGACTTGCAAGAGCCATTGTGTCTCTGCCAGCGCCAGTTGCTCCATCAGCTCGGGTATTTAATAGCCAAGTGAATGAGCAGACGGAAGTGGCATCGCTTCTGTGCCAGCCATTAAGGCTGCGCACAATGTGCTAATCCCTCGGCCGAGGCTGCACCCCCAGGCGCCGGGTGTTTTGGTGCACAGGACTGAAAGGCTTCTGCTGTTTGTGCCGGGTGGCAGAGCTGGCCGGATCCCCCCTGGGGCAGCTGATGCTGACCTGAACCGTCCCTGCTCAGGAGACGGGGAGAGGACAATTGCGGTCCTGCCAGCAGCTGCCTGGCTGCTGTGAGTTGGTGGTCACATCGCTGGAGCGTCTTAGGACAGGAGCAGAAAGATAAGCACGCCCCAGCACTACGGCACAGGGCTCTGAGCCTGGTTCCTGGCCCTGGCACTAGCTCTGGTGCAGTCTTACCCCTCCAGCACAGGTACACCCGCCCCGCAGCCAGCCCAGCGAGCTGAGCGCCTCTCATGAATCTGCTACAGGGCATGGAATCGGATAATCACAGACCAGTTTGGGCTGAAGGGACAGCAAAGCCCATCCCATCCAAGCCCCTGCAGGGAGCAGGGACATCTGCAACCAGAGCAGGGTGCCCAGAGCCCCAAACAACCTGACCTGGGATGGTTCCAGGGATGGGGCTTCTGCCACCTCTCTGGGCAACCTGGGCCAGGCTCTCACCACCGTCAGCGTAAAAAATTTCTTCCTTCTCTCTCGACTGAATCTCCCTCTTCTAGTTGAACCCATCACCCCTTGTCCTGTCACAGCAGCCCCTGCTGAACAGCCCCTCCCCAGCTTTCTCACAGCCCCCTTGAAGCACTGACAGGCCGCACTAAGGTCTCCCCGGAGCTTTCTCTGCTCCAGGCTGAACAACTCCATCACTGAGACCTTCCGTGGGATGGCCGTGCAAGCAGACTGGTGGAGCGCAGCCCGGCTCTAATCCTCAAAAACACCAAAATGCAGAAGCAACTGAGTTATTCTGACTTTTATTTCATTGCTTCTTAGTCCACACAGTCGGTATAAAATCAAAAAAGCAAAGCAAAAAAAAAAAAACACCCAAAATGAAACAAAACCAACAGCAACACAGTGTCTGGAGTCCTCAGAAGGCAGCCTGGGGTCTGTGCAGGTGCCTGTTCAATTCATGGCCAGACACTTCGCTGACGCACAGATAGAGGACAGACATCTCGCTCCGGCAGCAGAGACCGGCACGGCTCTGCCCAGAGCTGTTTCTGTTCCTCTTGACCACAGGGTGGGGAAAAAAGGAACCTCAGTTATAAATGCTTTATTAAAAATAATGGTAAGAGCAAGTCTAAGTACAAAAGCAGTTATAGCTCATTTATATTACACAGAATTATTTCTCATGTCTAGCTTTGCCGTTTATCTTCATCGTTAACTGAATTTCCAGTGAAAAAGGTTAAATGGCAATACAAGGAATGGTAATAGATAGCACCATTTCATACATCTGGCATTGGATTTCATCGATACACTGCGTTTGCTTCTTTCTCATCGGTAGTTTAGCTCCACGGCAAGGAAAAAGCACGTTTCACAGTCGGGAGCGTCAGTGCCCCGGCAGCTCGGCTCGGCACCGCACCCACCCCAGCCCCGCCGGCACGGGCGCCGGGGGCACCCCCAGAGCAATTCAACCTAAGTGATTTAGAAGCCCAAATTCCCAGCGGGTGTGGTGGCAAGGCACTGGGATTTCGGCACATAAGTCATTTAGGCACTTGGGGCAATCAAAGCCTTTGCTCCGAAATCCTTCAAACCTTTCGGAAGCGTCTCCCGTCAGATCTGGACGCGCACTTCGGTTACCAGGATCACAGCACGTGGCAGGAGCGGGGGCCAACCCTCCAGCTGGCGTAAACAGGCGGAACTCCCATTTATGCCAGCTAAAACCAGTCAGAGCTGGGGCTTTCTGATGGTTCGATACAGGCTGGGATGGGGAAGGAGAGTTCAGGTCAAAGAGGATTTTGCATGAGAGAAAAATCACCGCGCTCTTGTTACACTGTTAGGAGTAATCGTTCCTTAGGCACTTGCTTTAGGCTTTAAAACATAGCGCATGGTCAACAAAAGCAAACAATACTATGTACATATATGTAAAAAGTGTTATAAATAGGTTTTTTAAACCATAGATACTATATACATCTTCAATTAACAAGTAACCCTTTGAGTGTTTCCTTTTGGGGTCGGTTGGGTTTGGTTTTGGTGGGAGGGTTTATTCCTTTTTTTTTTTTTGGTTAATTTTCTTTTCCGTTTTCTCGTCTATTTTCCCCCGCCTCCGTCTCCTCCGTGGACGTCATGAGTGCCCTTGTCACGCCACGCCGCCTCCCGCGGCATCACTCGCGCTTCCGTAGGATGACGTAGATGATGCCGCTGGCGAGAGCCAGGGGGAAGGCCAGCCACGCCAGGATATAGGCGAAGCCATAGGAGGTGTTTTCCGAGGCTTGGTGCCAGTCCGTGTGCCTCACTGTGAAGATGGCCGCGCCGCTCATCACGCAGAGCCCTGCGGGGACAAACACAGGGGAAGGGGTTAGCGGTGCCACGCACGGAGCAGTTCCCTGTGGAAACCCAGAGCCAGAGAGGATAATACCCAGTGCCAGCATGGAAAACTGTTTTTATTATTGCCCCCTTGTATCCAGAAAAACTACAGTACGGTTTGGGGGGGTGATGCTGTGGGCTCTGCCCAGGCTGCAGGTGAGTGCGGGCATCTCTGCCAGGCTCTGCAAGTAAAGCCAGAGCCTGCAGAGCAGGCAAAGCTGGAGCATCGCCTGCATCAGGCAACCATCAGATATCCCCCAGCTCCAGGCTGCTGCTTCTGGACCAGCCCCACTCCCTTGGGCAGCTTCTTTACAACCCAGACTGTAGCCTGAACCATCCCATCTGAGCTGCTGCAAGAGACACAAACTTCATTTCTTTTAAAAAGTTTCTTTACCACCTGCCTGAGCAAGCACGGCTGGGGCTAAGGATGCTCTGGCCAGGCAGGTCCGTGCCTGGCCACCCCCCGTCATCCTCCTCCGGGGCTGGGCGAGGAGCTCGACTGCAAACCCCGCTCCCTGCCAGCCCTGCTGCACCCACAGCTTGTCCCTCTCCCTGGCTCCCGGAGCCCACCCTCGCCAGCCCCGGGGCAATGCGAGTCCCTCAGGGCTGTCCGGTTGGGCCCAGCTCCGGTAGGCAGCGTTTAAGCTTTGTTGCAAAACCAACCCATCAGCCCTGGGGACTGCTCAGAGCTAACACAAAGCCACCTCTATTTCTGCCTGAAAACAAGCTCTTTCAGTCAAGCCCAGCCCAGTCGTGGGGCTGTTGTCAGAGCCGAGTTCCAAATCCCCTGCACGGACCTCAGGACCACCTACATTTAACCACCATGATATTTGAGCTGCAATTCCACTTGACACTGCTCCTTTGTTCTGGGAAAGTGCAGCAGTGGGAACACGTCTCGTGAACGCGCCGCTGGTGCAGTTTCCATTCTCTAAGCACAAGCGCTGACTCCCACTGCCCCGGCCCATGCAGAGAGAGCACGACAATTGTCTGCCCATGCTGGTGGGACAGAGAACAAGCGCGTGGCCACGCCGGTCACCTACAGACAGCGGAACATACGGCGGCAATTGTCCCTGTGAGGAATTTGGCAAAGCGGAGGCGATGGTTTTGACTGCGCTTTGCAGCGTCTGCGCTGGTTTTGGCCTGCAGAACGTGCTGGGGACGTGAAGGATGGCTGCATTCAGCTGCCTGCACCCATGCAAGCAATAATGCACCACCACTGCAGAGGCTGGCTTTAAGAGCAGACTCCAGCCTTGCTTTGACAGGCCAGGAGGGCCAATGCTACCTAAAATGTGTCCCTGCAGGTTTGTGCGTGCTGCCCCAGCCCTGCAGGACCAGGCTGGGTGCTGGTGAACACTCAAGGTCAGCTCTTCAACACGGGTTTTTGCAAAAAGCTGCGGGATATGTGGAAGGCACGGGCCTCTCCACACCATGGGGTGGAGGGACGAGAGAAAAGGAATACAAGTGATGCTGAGACTGGAGAGAGGGATGGAAAAGCTGGCCCAAACCAACATCTCTCCCATGCTGGGCTTGTACAGCCATGGGAAGTTACCCATGGATGTGACAGCCTGTCCTCCATCCAGCGAGGATGGAGGGGAGCTATTGAGGGCCTTTTGATGCCTTTGTGGATGGCTGAAATCCTATCAGTAGAGGTGGTGCTGGGATACGTCCTGCCCTGCCACTGCTCAACAGACCCAAGTGACCTCGTGCATCTCTTCTTGCCCTTACCTCCACTCCCCAGTTCCGCTGAGCCACAGCCAAAGTCATAGCGGAGACCAGCCCCTGCCCTCCTCCCTGGCTCTCAGGGTATTGCTGCCTGCCTCTGCCACCCAACAGCACCCAGTGGTCCTGCCCCTGGCACCCGCTGGTTCAGGTCTAGCATTGCTGCTGGTCAGGGTCTAAAACTGGAGACCCTCAGCTTTGCCAAGCTGTATCACCCCAGGAGTAGGTGCAGGGTGATGGGGGGCTTGAGGAAGAGTCTTCTCATCATCTCCCGGAAGGAGGGAGCTCCTGTCCAGCTGTGCTGGAGCTGAGAACAAAGCACTCGAGCAGGTAAGACCCCGACCCTGGCAGACGTGCAGCAGGGCTTTGTGGTGCCGGGGCTTTGCAAGGCATGGATGAACACCCGCAAAGCCACAGAAACTTCCTCCATTGACTTTAGACAGCGGTGCCCTTCCACAGCAGGCTGCAGCGAGACCACATCGGGCTCAGCTCCTTCCACCAGCCCGGTCCGTAGCTCCAGGTGGAATCTCCCAGCATGCCCCTTTTCTTACCAACATGTCCCATTTCTTACCAACAACCCTGAAATTTAGGGTCACAAAGAGCACAGCTGCCCTGAGCTCCTCTGCCCGGGGAGAACAGCAAGGATGGCCACCAGTGCCCACCTCCACATGGTCCATCCAGACCCAGACCTCTGCCTACGGGTCCCCTAGGCCATACGGAAGCTTCATGAGGATGAGGTCACACTTTTCCTGTCCTTCATACCGGCTGGGGATGGACTGGACCCACTCCTCAGAGCCAACAAGGAAAGAGACAGCAGGTCTATGGCCTAACCCTGCATCCCCTTAGGACACAGCACGGACTCATCTTCTCTTCCTCTGAGAATGAGGATTCACCAGCGATCAGTCAGGAGAGAGAAGCCTTCTGCTCCCAGATCTATTAGACAAGCTCTCAGGCGGATAATTGCATTATTAATGCCCATTTCCCCTCCTCGTCTCCATGGCTGTAACGGGTTTCTACACATCTCTCTTTCCCGAGACGCTGAACTGATCTGAACTCATCACTTGCACGATGGCCAAGCAGATACACTTATAACAGATTTCACGCCATGCTTGCTAAGAAAGGTCAGCTCGGAACTTTCGCAGCGTTTGTGAAAACCAGTCGCTTAGAGGATGCTCAGAAACTTTGTCTAAAGTCAGCGGATAAGTTTTTCCACTGATTTAGCAGCAGGACATAGAGTGGCTTTTAGTTTAACATCTAAAGCTCCAGCAAACCATTAGGCTCCTTCCCAGACAGTCTGTCATAATTTAGCCAGAACCTCGTTGCACAATTTAATTTTTCTAGTCTGAACGCTTGAAAATCCCCTCCACTGCTTTCATATGTGGAAACATAAACAGAGCCGGTGGCTTTACGGCATCTATATTTGGAGAACTGCAACGTAGGACGTTTCCAGTGCTGAGTTCTTTAAGAGTTAAAAATAGCAGCTGACAGTTCAAAGTCAGCTGGCTCACCCTGCAGCCCCAGCGGCTCTTTGCTGATGCGGGAAGCACCAGGCCCCCTTATGGCAGGTTTATAAATAATCATCGGATCCTCTTTTGCCGAAAGAGGATGGCCACTACTTCCCCCACTTCCGCCAGCAGTTGCGGAAGCCTCGCCCAGCCTGGCGAAGGTGGGTCCCAGAGCCGGCGCTGCCACCCTGCACCCTCAGCACCCCACCCCAAGCCACGGGAAGAGCAGGCAGAGCCCTCGGTTCAGCAGCCCCCTCACCCTGCCTGCCCCATCGCCCGGGACCACCGGCACAGCTCTGCCTTCGGCTCGGTGGATCTGGCGCTCTGCCCCTCCGAAACCTCCCTGGCCAGGGTGGCAACCCTCTTGCACCTTCCACGATGCAAGAGCAGAAGAGCTTGGATGTATAACATGACCTGATGCCATCCAGGGGTGTGCGAGACTTCAACCGACCTCAATTATTCACCTCCCAAATTATTCACCTCCCCCTCCCTTCACTGAGCCGTGCAGGAGTCAGTTCGGTGGCCGTCCTGCGCCGGTACCCAAGACCATGCTCATTTCCACCATTACCCTTCCTGCTTGAAAGCCCTTTGCCCACCGGTGACATCCCCATTGATCAGCCCCCACTTACCAGCAAGGATTTGGAAGATTCCAGTAAGGTAAAACCGCCCGCCCTTGGTGAGCGTGAACAGCTGGCAAAAGAACAGGAACAGGGACAAGACGCTGAAGATGATGGAGAGGATCATCATCGCTTGGACAGACTGCAGCCATTCTGGAGAAAGAAGGACAGATGGAAACATCAGTGTGGGCACCACAGATAGCAAGCCTTCATCACAGCCCATGGCCTCAGCATCACCCCCTGCGCCACCATCCCACCCCGGGTCCCAGTAAGTTTCTTAACAGATGGGAGCTGTGGCCACATCCAGCGCTGCACCAGCCGGCGAGGTCCTCAGCACGGGCACGGCGCTGCCTGGGGGTTAGGGTGACATGTGTGGGACCAGCGTGCTGGGGTAAAACGAATCACGGGGCCACGCGCTTTCTCGGGGAGCATTTGTAATAAAATACGAGCAGAGATAAGAGCCCCAGTCTGAAGCCTACAGAAATCCAGACAGAGCCTCTCTGCCAGCTCCACGCCAGGCCCTGGGAGTTCAGCTGTACTGGAAACCCCAAAGCCATGTGCAACAAGCCGTGAGACACGGCGCTGGCCAAGCTCAGAGGTAAAATAAACACACAGCGAGTGAGAACACCCTCTGCCCTTGTGGAGTCAAACCTTTTGGGAAGAGCCTTCCCCAGGTGCCAAAGGCAGCTGCCTCCCAGAGCAGACCAGTTCAACCAGCCCCTGCGTGAGTCACTGCCCAGCTATTTCCAGGCATCATGGGTGTGTAACTCCCCACGTAAAAAAAAATATAAATAAACAAGCGAAACGCTGCTCCATCCCACGAGCTGCTGCAGCTTGACAGAAAGAGGCAGCGTGTCACAGCACCGGGACGGGGCCGTGCTCACAAATACCTCTGCGTTCCCTTTCCTTACAAAGTTTGAGATGAAAACGAGCATTCGCAGCCTTCCCTGAGAGGTGTTTAAGGATGCAACGTCGATTAATTCACCGCGAAAGCCAGGCAGGAATCGGTACAGGTAAACTGAGGCACCAACCGCCCAGGGAAAGGCAGAGAAATCATTTGGGCTGGGTCCTCAGAGAGGGGAGAATGAGGCAGCACTGAAGTTTCAGCCCCAGTCCCGTGTTCCTGCCACGGTTTTACTCCCCCCATCATCACTGCCCCGGCTGCACGCTGCAAGAACCGGCTTTCTGCAGCAAATAGCTGAAACGTAGACAAGACTTCCAAATAAAGCTACGCTTCGGCTTAGCAACCTCCAACACCTGAGGCAGCAAGCGAGGCTGTTTGGGACTGCCCAGAGCAGCACCTGCTCCCGGAGGAGCGATTGCGCTTCCCCACCAAACCCTCACAGCAGCACTCGTGGAGGTGAGAGCGGAATCCGAACCAGAGCGCGAGGCGCAGCCTTCAGCCGGGACCGCGATGATGGTGATCCACGCCTGAGCCCTTCCAGCAAAGCCAGCCTGCGGGGAACAGCCTGCGCAGCTGAGTAACGTCTGGCTTGACTTTGGGCCACCAGTGCTACCCCCTGTCCTCGCACGTTGCCTCCGGACGTTCAGGCAATGGAGCAAGTCCAGGCCCTGCTCGCCGAAGCGGACTGAATCCACCCAGAGCGGTCTCTGCGCCCTGCAGACAGCTTTTTCCTTCCCCCCCTTTCCCTGCTCCCATGGCAAGCACTCTGCAGCACTAATGGGTCCTGTTGAAATGCTGCTGTGTCTCACTTGTCCCGGTGCTGCCAGGTTTACATCCATGGGCAGCAGCTGCCGCCGTTCCTTAGGAAGGAGCAGCTGTCACTGCTGTCACCTCCAGGAAATCCCAGTGTGGTTTCCACACTGACGTGCACACAAAGCGTCCCATATACCTCACCCACCTCGCTTACCTGGGCAGGGAAACCCCCTGCCTCCACCACACCTGACCCTTCAGCTCTGGCCATGCTCAGCCAGTGGGACACAGAGGGGACGAGGCAGCTCCAGTCATAAACCACTGCTCAGATGGGGCCGGAGGAGGATGGTTTGAGGATGTCCAGCAGCTGAGCTGCAGTCTCCTTCCATGCTCCAGCACAGAAAGGGCTCCCATCTCCGGTCGGCGAAGCTGAGCTTTCAGCTCACCCCTTCCCAAGCCCTAAAGCCGTGCCCAGCTCCGTGCACCGGCTGAGCCAGAGCCTCCCCGGCCCCAGGCCCTGCAGCGTGGTCCCGACCCAGGAAGCCGTGTCTTTTGTGATTCCAAAGGCCGTGGGACCCGGCGCAGAGAGGAGCCCTTTCTGCTGGGACGCGGATGCTCCAACTGCCGGTTATTTTAGGAGAAGGCTGTCTAGACGGAAAGCAGAGCTGAGCTGCCCTTTTAATTGCATCCGCCTCCCCGTGCCTCATTTTTGGTTCTGAACGCAAATGTTTTATACAGCTTTGCAAAATCCCGTTGTAATGAAGAGCTGTGTCCGAGGAATAGGAAGGCAGGCACGGAGCGGGGGGAAAGCCCGCCGTGACCGGAGGGGTTTCGGCAGCCAGCCGGGCTGCCTGGCTGCAGCAGTCACGCGAAATCCAGAGGCGATCCCACAGACCAGAGCTCTGGGCTTGCTCACATCCAGCCCTCTGCTGACTTTTATTGGCCTCCTTGGTAAAACAGAGGGGCAGGATCCCCAGCTCGTGACTCAGACACCCACAGGTACGAGCTGCTTTACTCCCATTAAGTCCAAGCCCGGCTGCCCGCAGACTTCAGCGGTCTGAGGACAGCTAATTGCCTTTAACTCATTCGAAACCACCACGATAACTGCAGGTAGGACTGCCGCCTCCTCAACCCCCTCGGCTCTCAACTCCTGTGCTATTAGTGCCGTGTCCGGACCTATAGGCTTTAAAAAAGCCAGGCGGGTTTCCCGCAGAGCGGTCGCGGCCCCCCGAGCTGTGCCGCCACCCTGTCAGCACTGTTTACTCCCAGACTGTTATTTGTGGTTTCCCCTGGGCAGCCAGTCGGTTGCTCCATTTTTTTCTCCGGCATCTCTTCAGCTTCGTGTTTATATCTTTGTTCTTCAGGAGGAGGAAGAAAAGGAAACAGAGTGGGAAGGACAGATAACACCCTGCACGCCGCTTCCGGAGAGGACCCATCGGGAGCATTTTTAGAGCCCTTTCAGGCAGCCAGAAAGACAGGCAGAAGTTTTTATAAAACAAATTTGAAAAGGTCCCTCAGCTCTACAAGCCCTGGTGTGCTCACACCACCACTTACGACAGCAGGGAAAAACCTTCACCGCCGGGGTGCTAAACGCTGCATTTCGCTGCCTTAAAATCCAGTGTGAAAGAAAGAAACCCGGGGCAGGAACTGCAGCTGAAACCCCCCGAAGGACAGTAGCTGCCCCAACCCCTTCCAGCAAAGCCCCAGCGCTGCTGGCAGGGAGGTTCGATACCTGCACCAGGGGTGCAGCTGAGCAGCACTGACGGGGCAGGCGGAAGCACGCCCTTGGCGGGGAGCAGAGAGCCTTAAGGCCAGGCATTGGCTCCCCAGGGCTGAATTCACTGCTCCGCCACAGACACCTCATCCTCTTTTGACCCGGCCCAGGAGAAAGAGTAAGCGAAGCAGAATCAGAAAGGCAAACGGAAAAGAAACTTATCTGAGCAATCGCCGTACGCGCTCGTGACAAGACATCACTAGATTAGCGCTGTGCGTTAAAACTGCGCGTGAGCTGCGACCTGCAGCCGACGGTGACGCCCTGCACGGAGAGCTGTACTGCCTGTGCACCGCACACTCAAAAACCCACTCGTGGGGCAGAAAACGCCCACTCGGGAGGTAACCGTAGCATATAATATAAACAAAACTAGAGGGAGGGGAAATTCATGACCACGTCGGCATGGTAAAACCTTCTCCTTCAATGCTGCAAAGGAACTAGCAGCAGGGTCAGGAACAGCACGTGCACCTCCTGGCACAAAGGCACCAGCCCAGGTCTGCCAGGAGAAGACGTGTTTTCTGAGCAGTGTTTCCAAAGCAGACTTCAAGGGCCGATGGAGAACCTGAACCCAACTCACGTCCTTGCCTATGAAGCAGACAGGTCCCACCACAAGCGCTGGGGCTTGCCACGGTTTTGAACCTTGATTTTCAAACACCCCTTAGGAGGGTTAAAAATGGGTAAACTGAAACACAGAAATATTAGTTCAATTGCATCATTCTTCTGGCGCTGAACCTCAGACCGCTGCCCCTTGGCAGCGTGCTGTAGCGACCCAGAAAGGCCAAACAGCTCAGCTCCCCGCAGGGCTGTTCCTGAGCGGCACAGACACCACCCCCCCCCACAGCCCCACCACTCGAAGCGAACATCTCTCCTGCTGAGAAGAGCACCACAGCTCGTCAGCCACATCCAGCAGAGCCGCTAAGTTCTCCTAGAGGAAAAAAGAGCTCCATGACCTGGCAACTTTCTTCTGCTTCGGTCCCAGACCTCCCACTAGCACGAGGTCAAACCTCCCCCGGCTGCGCTCTTGGCTGCTGGATGCTCAAGCTGGGAAAAGCATGTTTTTCATCCAACAGGTGCTCCTTTGCTATCCTCCTACATCCACTCCCTGGAGAGGACCGCAGGGTGCTGGAACAAGGTATTCCTAGAAATCACACCAGGAAAGCAGGATTCTGAAGAGCTCCAAACGTATTTGTAAGCACCAGGGGAGGAGCAGCTGGGAAACACCAGGGCTGCAGGGAGGCAGTGAATGAACATAGTGCTGTAATTCCTGCCCAAGACTTCCTGGTCCTCTTCTGTAGCTCCCTTCAGGAGATGAAACCCTCAGAGTCCTCTTTTCCTCCTTTTGACTTCTTCTCGAAGATCCATCCAAGCGGCCACATTCAGATGTCCCATCAGACCATCAAAGCTCACGTCCCGCAGAGACAACTGCTGGTGCTGCTGAGGCAGCAGAAAGCTGCTGGCACCATGAAAAACACCTTCCAAGAGCTCCACAATGCCCACGCCAGCTCCTCTCCAAGACCCTCGGTTTGGTGGCTCTGACCTCCTTTTGGCTTCTGTGTGAGAGTGAGTTGAGGTGGTAGCTACATGGTTTCAGGCTCAGTCATCCAAAGGGCTTAGGTACCAACTCCCACCGATGTCAAGTCCAGGTGCCAGGAGCAGGGATGGGGAACAGAGGTACATGCAGCCTGTGGCCATGGGGACACCCAAGAGTCTCATCAAGGCCCAAAAAATGTTGGATTAAGAGTTTTCCAGCACTGCCCTCTACAGTGGACTCCCCCACCCATTCTTCCGGTTTTGCAGTCATAGTTCACCGAGAGGTTTTGCCTTCTTCCTCTCTTTTGCTCCTCTCCCATGGGCCCAAGTCCCCCACCCAGCAGGGAGGTTAACTGGCCCCCGTTGCAGAAATAGGGCAGCCCAAGAGCTCTGGAGCAGCTGAGAGCAGGAAAACCACCCAGGTTCCCCAGATCTCCTTATCAGATGCTCTTTGTTAAGAAGAACAAACAACAACAAAAACCTGGGGTCAAGCAGAGGAAAGCCCTTTCTTATCGCAGGCAACATGGTTATGACAGAAACTGATCTGAAATAGAAAAAATCCTCCTGGAACAGCCCACAGTTTATTTTAGATGACTAAGGTGCAAGCCGCAGTCACCCACAAGCTGCCAGATTTGAGCCAATGCCATCTATCACGAATGACCAAGCGGGTGAACCGGACCCACAAACGGCTGAGGTTACGAGCTGGCTCCTCGCTGCTCTGCCGCACGCTGCAAAGGGACCAGAGGTGTCCCCAAATCAGGGTATCTGGACCTGTGATCCATGAGATCCACGTGAGAACCTCGAGTATAAAGGTTCTCACTCAAACAAGCTGTAGGTTATTTACTGCAGGGCTTCAGCCTCCATCTCACTCTCCTGCTCTAGGAAGTGCCCCCTGACCAGCGGCACATTCTCCAAGTCTTGGTCCAGTTGGTGCAGTCTCAGTTCTTCCAGTGGTATCTCATGGAATCGGAACGTTTGGGGTTGGAAGGACCTTTTGAGGTCATCTAGTCCAACCCCTCTACAGCAAGCAGGGACAAATTTGTCCTCGTCTCTTTTTGTTCAGATATTTTATACTCGCTATCAAGAATGGAATTAGACGTTGAGAAATAATTTTCCTCGGCACAAGGCTTCAATGCAGCCTCACAACATTGGTTTTGGCCACACAAAGGATTTCAGCAGGTAGCATCTCCACCTCTCCGTGCCTTTCCTATGTCATGCGAGTCCAGCATTGCTGGAAGAGTTTGAAAGAACAAGGGCAGCAAAGCCACTCCGGGGGGATATCAGAGCAAAAGCCATTCAAACGCTTCAGTTACACGTTTTAAAGCGGAGAAGAAGCAGCGTGATTCCTCCTGGGCAGAGACGATGGGTCAGGGCACGGATGCCCCCGCCTCGTGCCAGGGATGAAGATTTTTCCTGCCTCCTCCAGCACAAAGAAAACGCATTTCAAGCACCAGCAGTGCTGTTTAAGGGCCCGTCTGCCAGAGCAGAGGGGCTCTGGAAGAGGGAAGATCAGTGAGCAGTGAGTGGGGCAATCCCCCCGTGCCTGCCCCATCCATGGAAGGTCCACGCCTGCCCACCCAGGAGGTCCAGGGCGGGTCCCTGCTCTGGGTGAACCACCTGGGCTTTGCCTGTGTCCATCACATCAGCAAATCATCAGCATCACACAGCTCAGTAACCACGTGGATTGGCAGCCTGCGCAGTTCCCAAGGTCTGGGCTTTTCTTTTCCCTTTAAAAAAGCTCCAAACCAGCAGCCTGCCTGTGAACAAGCCAGTCGTGCAAAAGGCACAGAGCAGCGACAGGCGAAACAGTAAGAAGACAACAGGAAGGACGTCACAGAAGGATGCAGGCATCTCCACGGAGGTCCCCATCACTTCCCCGCATCCGGCATTACCCCCAAAATCAGGGGAAGAGCAGTAGAAGGTAGCAGGAAAACATTGTCATGCCTGCATAAAAAATTCGGTTGTGGAGAGAAAAGGCCATTTTTGGAGGATAAAACCCATTGCTGACCGGAAATTTGGGGTGGAACCTACTCCAGAGCACTTGAGCAGCTCAGGTCGGGCTGCGTGGCCCGTGCCTGCAGCGGCATCGCACAGCTGGGGGCTGGCGCGCGGCCGTGCCGACGCACAATTCTGGGATTCAGAGCCGAATTCCTGAGATAAGTCTTTTCCAGGAATGTCTGACAGCGCAAACGAAGCAACGATTGCAACATTTTTTCCATAGTTCTCGGCCTCTTGGAAAAAAAAAAAAAGTCATTACCTAACAAGCAAAGGCAGAAATCGAAGCAACGAGCAGGCAGTTGTAAAAGGCGAAGCGGTGGGCAGCTGCCCCCAAGCCGGCATTTCCTCCTCCCTCCCTGCGCTCGCACCCCTCAGGACCGCTCAGCCCTCTCACACGCGGAGGGTTCGAGCCGTGCCAGGGGGAACTGGGGAGGTGGGAGCTCAGGCTGCCCCGAGGCCAGCTCCATCCTGTGCCCACTAAACGGCAGCGCGACAGTCCTCCTGCGGGCAGCCCTTGGGATGTTTCGCTGCTTATTCCATCCCCATGGGATCGTCTATAAGGTTAAGAGCACGGTCCCAAACCCGCCCCAGCGCTAAACACAAGCAAATCTTGCTGGCAGCTGCTTTTAGCAAGTCCAGCGTCTCGCTGGGCATCCCCGTAACGGTCATCTAACCGAAAGGGTCCCCGTGCGGCAGCACGGCGGGCGAGGGAGACTCATCCACCCGCACCGCGCAGAGACCACGGGAGCACCTCAGCACAAGCCCGCCGCTCTGGTGCGACAGCAAACCCCCGCACAGCCCCCATCCGTGCTGAAAACGCGCGGCCCAGCTCTACCTAACCGCCCGCTTTCCAAGCACTGAGTACTTTTCGAAACAAGAGGAAGAAATCACTGCGCTGCAGCAGCCGCTGCGACGGCCAGAAGAAAAACTGCCTCTACGCAAAGACCGAGTTCTGCCAAAATTCCCGAACGAGGATTTCTTGCTCTCGGCCCCGAGCAGACCTTGGCACTCTGCGATTAACCGTTAAGCGCCGTCCTTGGCACAGGCACAGAGAAACGGATTCTTAAGGCTTTCCGCGGCGCGGCGTAGCGTGCGCAGCCTGTTTGGAAAGGGATTTAAATGAGGACGGTTGGCGGTGTTTGGTATAGGAGCTTTCCTGGGTTTGAAAGTAAGCGCATTCCCAGCAAAGAGAGCTTGAGGAGCGTAACAGGGACCAGGCAGGGGACGAGCATGAGCCTCAGAGGTGGCCCTGCCCCAACATCCCCGTGTCCCCGCTATCTGGCAGCGCAGGGGTGGTGGGACTAAGGGGCTTGGATTCAGGCAGCAGGGAGGGAGGGTGCAGGGAGCCATCGGAAAAGATGCTGCGTGGTATTTTAATCCTGTTTTTACAAACAGATTCCAAAATCCTTCCATAAGGCCAGGAAATAGGTTTTGATTTTGTGTTTCCACAGCACCGGTGAGCTCTGGATCCTGCATCCAGGGTCCCACCAGGTGAAGGCTGGCCCTCAGCAGCACGGCTTCCACACCCCTGCCGTGGGGCAGATGGGGCAGCTTTGGCCCAAGAAAAACCCCCTTCTCCTGATGCCAGAGCAGAGCCTTCATCAAACAGGAGCTGGCAGAGAGATCTTTAAGACTTGAGCGCAATGCACCTCCACTCAAAGAGCAGCCCACCGGGTCACCTCATCAACCAAACTCAGCCACGCGACTGCATTTTCATCAGGGTCATCTAAACTATAGCCTCTTTCATGGCAAAAAAATCCTGCTGGAAAGGATCCGGAGGACAGCCCCTCTGAGCCCTGCCGGGAACCGGGCAATACGGACTCCCAACACCCAGCAGGACCGTCAGTCGCGGAGGAAACCAGCATTTTGGACACCTACAACTCCCCGCCACGCAGCAGCATGCAAACACCCAGAAAAAGCGTTACAGCTTTGAAAAGCAAAAGATCTGGGGAGGCTTTACAGCCCTCGGCTCTGGGATTCTGGGGGGGCAATCGCTTTATTTCAAAGCGGGGGGTCAGCAGTTTTGGAGCACGCGTGAATGGCTGCGAACAGCCTGCCGACGCTGCAGACAGCCAGCACCAGCCAACTGCTGATGAAGGACGTGGCTCCAGAAGGCTCCTGGGCTGGGATGGCATCCAGCAGCTTCTCGGCCAGCCCGGACACCACCAGGCGTCAGCAGAGACCCGCAGCGGTGGCTTCGCTCCCACCAAAACCGGAGTTGGGCTCATGTCAGCCCAGGGAAGAATTTTCTCCCAGCAGGCTGGGGATTAGGGTGACCTGAACCTCCAAAAACCTCCGACAGTCTCCCATCACCGCCAGACCCTTTGAAAGCATTTAGTGCTGCGACCGTTCCTGCCTTGCCAAGACCGTGTGGCCTCGGTTTGCTCGTGCGCCAGGACCGTGTTTCCGGCATAGTGTGACTGTGCTCCCAGTGACATTGGTATGATTCACAGTTGGTTTCACTGGGAGAATCTGTTTCCAAGGGAAAGCAAAAACCCAGGCTAACTGGAAACAAATGCTGGACACAGCACGGCTGACATTAGCCCTGTCTCTGGGGAAACTGAGGCACAGGCTTGCCTGACTCCCCAAGCACATATTTCATGTTACTGGTACCACTAGGCGCCCTGGAAACCCTGTGTCACGGGGTCTTAGCAAGCACTCCTCCCTGCTGACCTCAGCAAACAGCTCACTGGGTGGTGTCACGAGGCATGACATCAGCTTTCACCCAGCTTGGTCCCGCGGTGGCCGTTCAGCCACCCCAGATGCGCAGGTGATGCAGCAGGACAAAGAGCCCGAGGTGAAAAACTCAGCCTGGCAGCTCTTGAGATAGAGGACAGGGTGTCCAGGCTGTCCTCAGGCCACCACGGGCAGCTGTAAAACACTCTCACAACTGGAGCAAGAGGGAGGTATGCCAAAAACAGCCCCTCCGCTGCCAGCCCTGTGACAGCCGCCCAGCAAACCCCGCTCCAAGGGCTGCCCCGCGGTTGTACATCCAAGTGTAATCGAAATGGGCTAATAACAGGAGACCACCGAAAAGCGCTCCAGCCAGTCACCTCCACTGCAGCTGAGTGTGACCATCACCCTACGACAGTGCTGCCAGGAGCTGCCCCACAGCTCGAGGGCAGCAGGGCAGAGCGATGGGCGGTGGGTCTGGGACCTGTGCTAAGCCCCATCACAACTTCAGGGACTGCCGAGGTGGGAGGGGAGCAATTCCTCTGCTGCTGGGCCAGCCCTGTGTCCCCCCACCGAGACACCAGGACCGCGGTGGAGCACTGTCCCTCATCTAGGGACAGGGCAGAGGAGGCAAGGGGAGGGGTGGAGGGGAACAACTTCAGTGGTGTGCAGGGAAAAGCCAGAGGGAATCGCAAACAACCTGCAAAGCCAAATCCCCCTTGACTCCCTAAGCCCAGCATGAGGATAAAGGCGAGGGGCAGCAGCAGCCCTGATTGCTGGGAGCACTCACCGTTCGTGGACGACGTCAGGCAGTGGAAGACGCTACCGGAGGTGCAGTTCTGCCAGAGGTCTGCCGTGTGCCCGCCGTTCACCAGCCATTGCTGCAAAGAGACGCAGCCCGGTGAGCAGGACCCGGGCAGACCCCTCCCGGTACCCCCCAAAGCTTCGGCACCCAGCCGTTGTCAGCAGCCAGCAGCCCCAGTGCGTACCGGCACACGTGTGCCCGGCCAGGCGCTGCCAGGCACGCGCTTTTCTTTAGAAAGGGGTTTGGAAAGTAAATACGGATATTTGCTTTTAGCTGCTTTCACCTCAACGGCAGAAAAACAGAAGCTCTTTATTCTCTTAAACGTGGACCAAGTCCCACGGGAGACGTGCACTTCCCTCCCCTCCGCTGTCCTCGCCTGGTGGCTGGCCGGGCTATTTGAACGCTCCCACGTGATTTCTAACGCCTCAGGAGATTTTTGTAACCTCTTCTACTACTATTACCGCCCCAAAAAATAAAATTAAAAAAAAAAATATGGGAAAGAAGAATCTAGTGAAGGAAGTCTGGAACTCACCAGCTCCACCAAACTGCTGCCTTAAAACCCAGTCAAACCTCTTGCTAAGCAGATGACATCTTAACTGGGCTCTGGACCGAGAACGGTGCTGGGAACCCTCTGTGCAGCATCCAGCCCTCAATCCTCCCACTGCTTGCAAAGCTTAAGCCTTGAAAATTGCCCATCCGGGTTCAGAGCCTGATTCACAGCCCGAAAGGAGCAGAGCTGGAGAGCAAAACCGCTGGTGCTGAGGAGCCAGTCCCCAAACCAGCCCCGTTTTTGCTCAGACTGGCAGTACTGGTCCTGCGGGCTGGAGCCCGTTAGCAGGTGGAGCTCCTTCACGAGAGGAGAGTGCAGTGTCACCCCCACGGAGGGTGGTTTGGTGCTCTGAGGCTGCTCCCTGCTGTGACCCACCCTGGGGACCATGAGATGGGCTTCAGCTGGGCTCTCCTCGGTGCTAAGGCGGATGCCCTGCGCACCCGCTGCGGCACACAACCAAGAGACCCACCAGTTACACCTGACAGCACCAAGACGGAAAGCATTTTTGGAGCCAAACGCTGTTAGCAAGACCAGCAAACGGCCAGTAAAGGTTTCCTGCTAAAAGCCAGGCTGGAAAATAAACCACAAATAAAAATAACACCTCCAGTGTCGCCGTGCCATGGCACCCCGCCAGCCGCTCCCCGCCTCGCTGGTGCCCCGGTGCCGGTGGGAAGCCGGTACTTACGCTAACGATGGTGGAGACGAAGAGCAGCACCAGCACGGTGACGTGGAGCACGATGATCCCCAGCAGCAACAGCAGCATCTTGGCGGTGGTGGAGGGCAGAACTGGAGGGGGAGAGGGATGCTGCTGGGTGTGTGTCTGCGTGTCGGGGAGGCCCGGCCCCGGGGGCGGCAGGAGGGGCTCCGCCGGCGGCAGGAGCCCGCCCGGCGCCGGGGGATGCTCGGGCAGCGCCCGGATCCCCCGCTGCTCCCCTCGGGCCCCGCCGGCAGACGGGGTGGGGTCCGAACCCTCTGCCCGGACCCACCCCCGGACACCTCCAGGGGTCCCCCGAGCCCTTTCCCCGAGCCTGCTTCACCGAGGGGGGCTTCCCCGGACCGCTCCTCTAGTGACTCCCCGGGGGGACCTACCCCGACGGGGCTCCCACAGCCCCTCTCCTCCTAGGGGGGGCTCCGATCTCCCTCCCCGAGGGGCGTCTGCTCCTCGGTATCCCCAGGGGAGGGGTCTGTCTCGGCGCATCTCACCCGACGGGGCTACCTCGGCCCCCCTCGGCTGGGAGGGAGGGGTTCCCCTGCCCGCCTACCCCTGGGACCACCGGGGGTGAAACTGTCGGCCCCTCTCCCCAGGGGAAGCTTTCCCCGGCCCCCCTCCCCGGCGACCCCCGGAAAGGGGGGGGGGGGGGCCGGTCTATCTCGGCGCATCTCACCCGCGGGGGCTACCTCGGCCCTTCTCCCCTCGGCACGCCCAGCAGAGGCTCTCTTGGATCCTCTCTCCGGGAGGGGGAGCTTACCCCCGCCCATCTCCCCTCGGGGCTCTCACAGGAGGGAGGGATTGCCCGGACCCCCCTCTCGCTAGAGGACCCCCGAAGCAGAGGGGGGGCTCCCCCAGCCCCTCTCCCCTGCGCCCCCCCGGAGCGCCTCTCCAGCCCCACTCCCCGGCTGTTCCCCGAAGCGGGGGAACGCGCAGCAGCGACCCCCGCAGCAGCGACCCCCGCAGCAGCCGCCCTCCCCGCTGACCCCGGCGGAGCGGAGCGGGCCGGGCCGGGCCGGGCCGGGCCGGGCCGTACTCACGTCGCGGCGGAGCCGAGGGGCAGCGGGAGCGGAGCGGGCAGCGGGAACAAGCAACGGGAACGGGCGGGCGCTGTCAAGTTTCCCCTTTAACCGGGGCCACCGCCCCGATTGCGTCTGCGGGACAAGGGAGGGCCCCGGGCCGCTCCTCCTATAAGCGCGGCAGCGCCCGGCCCCGGCCCGCCCCGAGCCCCCGGCTGGGAGTCACCCGCTGCCCCGGGCCGGCCCGCACGGCCGCTCCCACGAGGAGATGCGGGGGGACCCCCTCCGCCCTGCCTGCCCCCCACCCCCGGGCACCCAGCGGGGACTCCCCGCCGTGGGGGGGCGGGGGGGGTGCTACGGGGACGGAGCGGGGCGGGGGCGCTGCGGGAGGCCAGGGCGTGCCCTGGGCAGCACCCGGCCCGTGCCCCGCGGCTGCTGGGTGTTTTCCCGAGCCCTTCGGGGGGTGGGCGGCGGGCAGCGCGCTTTCCCCTTCCGGGGGTGATGGGGAGCGGGGCACCGCCAGCGAGGCGCGGGCGGATGGCTCCGCTGCATCGGGAGCTCCCCCGGCCCCGGGGGCGGTTTGGGTCGCCCCGGACAGGGATCCACGGGCCGGGATTTGGGGAACGAGCGTCTGGCTGGGCTGCAGGCGAGGGGAGCGCTACCCAGCGCGGCTGCAAAGCGACACCGTCAGCACGGACCGGGCGGCGGCAATGCGAGCTGCCGCTGGGGCTGGAGGGGTTTCGCGCTCAACAGCCCGATCCCGTGGAACGGAGCCGCTTTTCACGACAGGGAGGGTGAGATCTTCCAGAATGCCGCAGGACCTAGGTGCTGGGAGGGGAAGGGGTGGCTGCACGCCGGTGGGGCAGCCTGCACTCCTTCCTCAGCCACAGCCAATCTGTTCAAATAAACCCCACACACGCACCCCAAGAGCGCCCGCAGGAAACCTGCGCGCTCCCAGCAGTCCTGAGCGCTAGCAGCAACCTCCCCATCACCTCTCCAGGCACCAGCTCCAAACTAGTCCTGCTTTGTTGTGGAATTGGGCATCCAGCCACCACCACTGTAAATCTTGGGAGAGGAGAGGGCGAGAAGCGTGCTTGGCTCCTTCCTCCTGGCAGGCACAGGCGTGTTCCCTGCAGCACGGGCTCTGGCTCCTCCGCACCCCTGCAAGTGGTCCCGTCGCACGCACTAGCCAGCAAGTGGGAGTTCAGAGCGCCCCGTGGGGTGGGGGGAGATGGGCCAGTGGCTGAAACAAGGCCCCCAGCCCCACACCGTGCTCGAGCCCCTGTTTCAGTCCATGGCTCCACACCCTGCCGTGATGCTACCGAGCCGAACTCCGCTCCAGCAGCCCCGGCTCTGCCTTGTGCCTGGTTCCAAAGGCTGCAATTTGCCCTCCCCACTGAAAAACACCCCCCATTTCTCTGCTGCTGCCACCGCCCTGTGACGCTGCTGCACGCACCTCGGGAGCCAGTGCCATCCGTGACCGCGAGCCCCAGAGGACTGGAACATCTGGACCTCCATCAGTACATTCCTCGCTGATGAGGCTATTTCGGGCTGTCTCTCCCTCCGTGGGTCGAGCGCCTGCGCTGCTTTCGGAGCAGGAGCCACCGCGCTCGGGGCTGTGCAGAGCGAGAAGCGTTTTGTCCCCAAGGACTGCGATCTAACCTGCTGTTAGAGACGATTTTCTGATTCCGGCTTGTAGGTCAGAGATCTCGGCTGCTGAGTGTGGATAAATGATCTGACCCGTTCCCCAAAAGCAGAGCAGGGAGACGCACGGCGGTGAAAGGCAGCTGGGAGGGGGTCTGTAGGGGTCACATACTGCACCCGAGCTCCTCTGGGAATGTGGGAGAGCAAAACCACCTGAGCTCCAGTTCTGAAAACGCTGCCAAAAGCAGCTTTTTAAGCACGGGAGAAATATCTGAAACTCAGCTCAGGAAAGAGAGCAGCCTGCAGTGAAGGAAGACGGTTTGGGCTGAGATTAGAAACTATGGAGGAAAGCAGAGAGAAGAGCACATCGCTCCTGCGCTCCTGAGACGCTCCTCTTGGAAAGGCGCATTGTCCAAACAGAGCAGAGCCTTGGGAAAACATCTGCTGGCACGTGCTGGCACGGCAGCTCCGGTGACAGGGCACCGGGCTGCCCCAGGGAGCTCGGTGACTTCACTTGAGAGCACTGGCGGAAAGCTCCTCTCTGCGTCTGCCGTCAACCAGAGGTGGTGGATGGCGACTCTCCGGGCCAGGAAGAGAGGAGACAAGAAAGTGAGGACGTTCGCAGCAGAGACCTTGAGGTTTCTCTGGACAGACGGCGGCACCACCACAGTGCTCCCACCAAGGGGCTCAAAGCTGCCCGGCTGCCCCAGTCAGCCTCCTGACGAGCGAGGCCGGCAGTGGTCATCACCGCCCAACTAAAAGCAGGCGCCACGATAAATTTCAAAAATGTTTTGTGTACAAACCAGATCCGCCACAGGCTGTGGTGGGAGTACTGTGAGATTGATGGGTTGTGTAAACACTGGGGAAAACAATGTGGATTTCTCGCTTTGAATCCGTTCCACGGGATCACTTAAAACTCTCTGATACTTCACCTTGAATTTCCAGAATAAAATAATGAGCATTCAGGAGGGAAGGTGGTTTTTGTATCACTTTAAGGAGACCAGATGTTCATCTGACAAGGCAGCGGTGGAATTGCTGAAAAGGTTCTAAGCCTCATTAATCCGTGTCTGCAGCGTCTCCTGGACCAGCACATCATGGTCTCTGCCAACATCGGTCCAGTGAACACAGACACTGTCTACACCTTCCCCAGGCCAGGTGAATGAAACCACTCTTGAAACAAGCACTTGTTTCTGTGCAAAGGAGAGCGATAATACAGTTTGACTGGCGTTGTAGGGAGAACCTATAGTGCTCCCCCAAACAACACACACACACACACATATATATATATAAAACCACCCATACAGAGAGAGCAATAAGGGTCTAAATAACAGCTCCCAGCGGAAGGGCTGGGGGAAGGCTCTCCACCTCCAGAGCATGTCCCCCGGCTGGCAGCGAGAGCAGGGCTCAGAGGGCTGCCGGGACCTCGCCCTGTCCCCAGCACACGGAGGGACGTGCCCAAGCGTGGCTGGGGCTCTGCCGTGCCCCAGGAAGGGGTGTTGCAGAGAAGCGAGCCCCACGGCTACCCCGAGGCAGGACTGTGAGGGGAACAGGCGTTTGGTCCAGCGCCAAACGCTGTTTGGATCAAAATGCACTGAGAGCAGGTGGTTTTTACCTTTTCTGATAAAACTGGTGGAACATCTATCCGAAAAGTCATTTCAAGCAGAGGAAAATGGAAGGGGAGACATTTCAGTTCAGCAAACGTCTAAAACAAGAGGTCTAACACATCTTGGAGACATTTACTTATTTTTCCTGACATTTGTTTCCCACCAAACCAAGAAGAATTTCTAAAATGTTTTAGTCCTGTCTGCATTCGTGCCCCAAAACCAACTTCATCCAACTTTTTACTTTCAACTCCAAGCCAGTTGTCATCACTGATAGAGTCAGGCTGAAATCACTGGAGAAAATCCTGCTGTCTTCAGTGATCCCAAGACTTACCCACTGATTCCAAAAACAACAAAAAAAAACCCAACCGAGCTTCCCAGCTGGGACGTCACCCTGTGTCAGACCCTTTCAGAAGCCGTGATTTGGGCTCGGCTCCTTCATGCTGACAGCGCAAAAAAGGAGCCAACCCTCTGTGAGCTCCTGCACTGAACCTACAGAGGATACAGATCTCGACCAGCTCTGAGCCACATTTTAGCGCATGCTATTGAGTTTTACACTTTTGGCTTTAGCAGTCCCAGGTCCGACCCTCTTTTCAGACTCCTCCAGGGTCCCAAGAGTGGCCACTGATGCTCTGAAGGTGATGACGCTCCGTCCCCTGCAGCTCCCTGCTGAGGAACACAGCAGATGCTGCAAGTCTGCGCGGGCTCGAAGAACAACTGGAGCAAGACCACGTGAAACAAGTCCATGGGGGGATATTAAATTCAAGGACAGCCCTGTCAGCTCAGGAAGTCCTTGAGATCCTAATTGCTGGAAGCTGGGAAAGTGGACTCGGAAAGTAGCAGAGGGCACTTGCTTTGTTCTGGTGCTTTCATCTAAGCATCTCCTGCTGGCTGTCGGAGCCCGAACCTGGGGCTTGCTGGACTGTGGTCTGCGCCAGCAGAGCCATTGCGATGATCCTGCAGTGCCCACATTTTCCTTAGCACTTTGCCAAAGTTGTCTTTTTTTTTTTTTTCTCTCAGAATAGCAATGAGTTTGGGTTTTTTTTCTGGCTGCTTGGGAATTCTCTCTCCCTCAAGCATGATAATCTGCGTTAGTTATGCAATATACTGTCAACAAGGGTTTTGGCCAGCTTTCATTCCGCCCAAATTCTTATCAGACTCCTCCAGGACATTGAATAATTCTTCTTTTCGTAGACAACAAAACCACCTCCTTTCTGAACAGCTTCCTCACAGACTGGCCTTGACTGTTCAGCTGGACCCTGGGCTGACACGAAGTTCAGCTGGCGTGAAGCAACGCTGTCCTGGGTTTATTAACTTGCTGTCTTTCCCCCAGCAGTAAACAATTAGTTTACAACCCCGGCTCTGCAGGGTTTATTGGAGGGGTGCAGGAGGGTGGGAATACGGCCGTGGGATGCAGGGGAATTCTGACCAACTAACTTTCTCAGCCAGCTGGTTGATAAAGCCGGCAATAACAGCAATAACAGCAGGCAGGTTGTTCTTCAGACTGAAGGCATTTAAAGAAAGGAAACATCACATCAGCGCAGAAAGGCAGCCGAGGCGGCCGGGGATGCTGCTGAGAAGGGCTCTGTGACAGCAAATCATTTAATGGTATGAAAGCAAAGGCATAGAATCATCTGGTTGGCAGAGACCTTTAAGATCATCGAGTCCAACCGTTCACCCTGCACTGCCAGGGTCCCTAAACCATGTCCCTCAGCACCACCTCCACACCTCTGTTAAACCCCTCCAGGGATGGGGACTCCACCACTGCCCTGGGCAGCCTCTTCCAATGCCTCACAGCCCTCTCTGTAATGAAGTTCTTCCTGATGTCTAACCTAGATCTGCCCTGGTGCAACTTACGGCCGCTTCCTCTCGTCCTGTCACTTGTCACATGGGAGAAGAGACCGACCCCCACCTCGGTACAGCCTCCTGTCAGGTAGTTGTAGAGCAGGAAGGCGCATCACGAGCAGGAAGGCAGGATGGTTGTTTAACGCAGCTGGTAGATGTCAAAGAGAGAGGCTGCTCCCCCAGAACAACCCTGCAGGGATCGAACCGAGCACCTTCGCTCACCAGCACCTCAGTCACGGGAGGGAAATCCACCCCCGTGCGGGAGACTGCCGCGAGCCACGTGTCTTCTGGAATTTCACCCAAACCCTCTCCCTAGAGACCCATTTTACGGGGGTTTTGTGGCGGGGCTGGCTCCCGTCACGGGGTGTGCAGAGCGGGGAGAAAAAGACCCAGACTGAAGCGCACGTAGACGATCCAAGTGCTCGGGGGGGGATTTTAGAGTATCAGCTAGCAGAAGAAGCAACATCAATACTGTCGACTTATGGAAAACTGGCGTGGAGAGAATGAACCCCCAAAGGGACCTGGGAATTCTCTAATGTCTGGGAAATCTGCTGCAGGAAAGCGGAAAGTATTTGTGAAAGAAACTAGAGAAGCTGCAAGCGAAATTCCTCTGGTCATGACTCAAATGGAGGAAAGAAATGCCTTGCCAACGCCGGGTAAAGAAGCTGCGAGAGGGCAGGACGGCCAGATAAACTTTGGAGTCGGATACTTATGACACCACATAAATGCCGTCAGTTGGGAGAAAGCCTGAGAGGAGTTGGGCTGGTGGGAAAGATGAGTGTTTAGGGGGCTCCGAAAGTAAAACTGGAGAAAATCGGAGGCTGTGGGTGCCGACTGCTATGGGCGTGCCCTCATAGTAAAACGGAGCTCAGATATTTTATGTGACTCAGAAATGAGGGTGGAGAAAGCGAAGGTGCGATGAGCCGCACAGTTTTTCCTGCTTGCGGTTGTATCTTCTCTTTAGAAAGGGTGGCTGCTGTCTCCCACGGACTCGGGCTCCAAGATACTCACAAAGTAGAGGAAGCCTATTTTTAGTCTCCATGAGACAAAAGTGCTAGTAAAAAAAAAAAAAATGTTTACAAAGACAATTGCTTCCTGCTCAGGGCTGCTGCTGCGACGAGAGATCTTGCCAAGATGCTGAGGCCGGGAGGGACAGGACCTCAGCGCAGCTTACAGCCCCCGGGGGCTGCCCTGGGAGGGCGGGGAGGGCGGGGAGGGCAGGCAGGTCCGTCTGGACCTGCGAGATGGAGTCATCTGGGGACGCAAGACAAGAAAAGATGCTCTCGACTCCCAAGAGCCCCCACGCTGGGCCGGGAGGTCCACGCCCTGGATTCCTGAGGGAGGAGAAGGGACTTGAGCTTCTGCTGCTTTGGGATTCTTGATGCCTGCGGGCTTTAGGCTGAGCTCAACTCTGCTGAGGTTGAAAGATTCAAGAGCCTCTAAGAGACACGTGGGTCTAAGGAGACGGCTTGCAAAGTGACTTACACTGAACCTGGGATGGAGTAAAGGCTTTGGAAATGCAAACACTTGGTAAAATAGGTCTGATTTACAGCCAGAGAGCAGGTGCCAGGGCAGCCAGAGTGGCCGGCTTCAGCACCGGCTCGTTTCTTTATCTTCAAAGTGCTTTGGTGCTTCCACCAACAAAATCCACGCAAGAAGTTAAATCCGAAACTAATCCGTTCTCACCAAAATTAAACCCACCGCGTTTTCCTCAATCAGCTCCTCAAAAGTACATCCTCGTTTTAAGACATTCTCGATGTCTCCAAAAAGGTCTGACATTTTAGACGACATTTAGATTTTTTCAAAAGCAAGAAAATTACCATTAGACATCAGCCTCAAATGCAAGTTTTTCTATTTAGGAACAGAACACGCCGCGACGCTTTATGGGACAGTTTGTGTTTCTCCCGCTGCACCATTAAAAATACATTACGGATGTCAACAGCTAATTACCCTGACGACCAGCTTTACTGCCCCTTGTGCTTTTTCCACGTCAGACAGACTCAAGAGGGGGAAGACACGACAGTTTTTCCCCTAAAATCACAGAGTGAAAGAGTAGGCATGAATCCCCGTGGGTGGATTTACTCTTGGTCGCATACAGGGTGTTTTCAGCCGTTTTCTGGCACACCGTGAAGGAGCAGTGGAAAGAGAAAAACCAAAGGGGGGAAAAAAAAAAAATATCCTGGTAGACCATGTAGCACGCAAAGTGGTCATTTAATGTCTGCTCAGGGCTTTTGTCAGGAAGTAAACGTCTAATCGTGTATTTTCTAAGCATCTTAGCAAAACTGGGAATGCATCCTGCAAGAGGTACTGGGAGTTCAGCCGAGCCCAGCCTAAACGTACCCCACCAGCCGCGCGGTGCAGGGAAAGGCTTTGCGCATCCCCATGCACTTCTCCTGGTCGATGAAGAGCGAGTTGGCTTTGACGGCCAGGTCGTGCTCCAAGATCGCCTTGGAATGAACCAGCATCTGCAGCGTGTCCTCGGCGTCTCTGAGCCGCTGCTGAAGGCTCTGGATCGTCTCATCGATTTCATAGACCTCATTGACGAGGCTGGAAAACAGCAAGAAACCCCGTTACCTCCCGTCACGGGTGTGGTTTTGAGCACGGTGCTGCTGATGGGCCCCTCGGGCACAGGACTTCCCCCTTCCACGTGCTCACACTGGCTCTGACCCCCCATTTCTGGCAGATGCCTGGGAAGGCGAAGGGCAGAGCTCCTCCGGACCTCAGCGGGGAGGCACGGTTGAGGTTGCTCCGAGGCTTTGGCAAGGCACGGCCGCGTCTCCCAGAGCAGCTCGTGCCACCGAGAAGAGGGATGAGCAGCTGTGGTTTCCTGTTCCTGTTTGGTTTTGAGGGTTTGTTGGTTCACCCTCCTGGTGTGAGGAGAGTAAAGGGCTTATCCTTCAAAACCGAGCACATCCACCCACCGAGAAGTGGCAGGAGAGATGATGAGGTTTAGCCAAGTGGGAAAAATCCATCCCCTCACGCGGTGGCATCAGGCTGTACCCGACCACGGTGTACAGCCTCCTCCCAGCACCCAAAGGCCAGGATAGCTGCTCGTTGCTTTTGATTATATCAGTGCACTTACAGAACGATTATGAGGGGAAAAAAAAAGAATAATGTTGTTATCTAGTGATGCTCCTGAGAGCTACCACCAGTGATCCTCCGGGACCCTGCCGGCCCCGCGCTCCTGCCTTACCGGATCTGGGCAGAGTCCCGGCACAGCTCCACGTTTGGTCTCCGCGTGCGCTCATCCAGCCGGGTCTGAGCCACTTTTAGTGGAGGCACTTTGTCCCTAATGGCTTTTCGGATCACTTCTATGTTCATCTCGATCTGGAAGATTTCCTGCAGCATCTGCCGTGAAAAAGAAACGCGTGCATAAATTAAAAACCATATTGTCAAGTGGCCACATCGCTTCCCTTTTCTCCTGTCCGTCTGCATCAGAACACAAGTTCAATAAGCAGACCTCGAGCTCAGACCACTGTCACTCTGCCACATATCGAGGCACAGATCCAGCAGAGGTTTCTCATCAGGGAAAAGCCTCTCTCTGCTCTTGCTGTCACATCGGAGGTGGGTTTGGAGCAGTGACGGGTCTACTGAATTACCGGCTTCCCAAAATTACAGCTTGCAGGAACTGATCGTCCATCAATAGCAACTAATAGAGGGATGTTTTTAATGGATCCTCATTTAGGATGTGGCACCAGCCTGCAGTGCTGCAAGCCCAGTCGCTGCTCAGTTAATCAATACTAGTGGAGAGCTTTTCAGGAAGCTTTCCAGGAGACCCACCGGTCTGAGCCAGGTGCCATCACTGATCTCCACTCCCTCTGCTTGGCAGAGCAAACCCGTGCAGCAAACACAGGGCACTGAGACTGAAAGCACGTCCTTGGAGGAGAAGCGAGCCTACAAACCCCCCGGCAGGGACCCCAGCAATGGCCCAGCCAAGACTTTCTGCAGGGCAGCCAGCACTTCTGAAGTAACCACCAGGAGATGCAACCAGCACCAGCGTTTTGAGCTTCAGGTGGAAGTGAAGCAGCGATGGTCACTCATCTTGGTCCATGTCTGTGTGGAGGGTGGTGTCAACTGGGAAGTGATGGTGTCACCCCAAAAGGGAGGGGCTCAGGCTACCTTAGCCAGGTGGGTCTGAATCTTGTTCTTGGCGTCAGCTGTCTCAGCGATGCGGTTGGTGAAGGCGACGTTCACCGCGTTGAACTGTCGCCACATCTCGTTGGCCGTCACCACCAGCAGGTTTTCGATGTTGTCCCGCAGCTTGGCCGAGGCCGCCCGTTCGCTCTGGGAGCGAAGGATGTTGTCGTCTGTGAACTTGGCCCATGATTCCGGCACCGAGATCCTGGAGGGGGGAAGGAGAGGCCCCCAGTAAGCCTGTGATGCTGAAAGTGGCCATGGGCAGGCATGGACCCTGCCAAGGAGCAGCGTGGATTAAACGTAATTGAATCTATGCTTTTAATTTGACCACACAAAAGTGAAACATCAGGACACCAGTTGTTCAAAATGCTTATCAAACGATGACATCTTCACGAAGACAACTCCGATACTTGTGAAAGCTCAAACAGAAGATTCCCCCAGAAAAAGAGATTCTAATTGGACCTCAGATTTACACATTGGAGGCATTTGAGAGCCGAGTGACTCCCAGCGTCACCACAACGTGCAGACCGCAGTCGACTCATTCTGCTCATAACTCACCTCAGTTCCACACTAAACAGAACGAGCATTAGATAATACTGGATTCCCTGCCTGCGCTTTCGGGATGAAGTTCACGCCTGTGCAGTAGTCCAGAACAAGGTCAACAAAAGACTTAAATACCACATAAGCTCCATTTAAAACGTGCTGATTCTGAGCACATTTTACCCCCCTTGGAATTTTAGCGTCAATCCTTTGCAATTCATTTGCCAGTCTAAATATATCTGGGCTCTGCTGCGAATAATTATTCAAACATTAGAAAGATTGAACCCAGCTATGCCCCTCCACACACTGCCTGTGTCGGGGTGAGCGGCAGACGTATTCCCCCAGCCCTTTGCCCCTTCGGGCACATCTCTGCGAGCGCTGGTTTAGGTCACCATCCATTAACCGCGGAGCCAAAGCCAAATTCCCGGCACCCAAAAGCAGCTGAACTCTACCCCAGGACCACGCTCTCTATTTCTTTACCTTCTGCACCATTTGAGCTCCCTGCCAGGCCCCCTCCACGCAGGGGTGAACCCCCCCCGACTTTACATCAATGAAGAGCGCTCAGGTGAGCACTGACACAGCTTTGAAAATATGCAGAAACTTAACGAGCTGTGCGGAGGTGCTGGGCTGAATCCGTTTCCAGGCTGATCTCTGAACCCTGAGAGACGGTTTAATTAGGTGGGACTCGCTTTCACCCGCTGGATATTCCGCATCCAGCTGAAAGCAAAGGGTTCTTCTCCCTTCGTGGTGAGTGGAGAGAAACAGCCCCTCCGAGGCGGGTGTCTCAGGTGGGATGGATGTGCCATGCAGAGCCACGTGCCTTTACAGCGGGCTGGGGACAACCAGCTCCCTGCCAGGGAGAGGCAGCACACGTCACGGGGGGCGGCTCGGCGCTCGCGTGCTGCCCGGCGAGCACTTACGTGGCATCAACCCGCTCCACCCCTCGGTAGTAGCTGATGCCGTCCGAGGTGTTCCTCAGGTAGTGGCACTTGCTGTCGATGCGGTGGGCCGCCTGCTTGTTGGCCAGGTCCCTCTCCAGCTCGTGCTGGGCCGCCCGGCTGGACCTTCAACACACAAACAGCAGCCGTTGGTGGGGATGTTTGGGGGGAACGGTTTCCTCCCCATCCCGCTTCCCCGCAGCTCCCACTTGGGCAGCTACGAGCATCCCTGCCCGCTCCCCATGGAGCTCGTATGGGTTTTACGCCTGCGGGGTGTGGGTAGAGGCTGGGGTCTGCTGGGGCTCACGTTACAGCTAGAAATGCAGCATGAGTTAAGGAGCAACCCCTTACGCGAGCTGGGCTTTCACCCTCTCCAGGTAGCGCTGCATCCTCTCCTGGCAGGACCTGATGACATCAACCTCCTGGGCAAAGGCAAAACATGACTCCATCAGTGCCCACGCTCAGTCCTGGTCACACGCATCCTCTCAGGCCTCTCCAACCTTGCACGCAGCAAGAACTTGCCTGCTTGACTTTCTGCCCAAAGTGAACAGGCAGGGAGCGGAGAAGCCCCAGCCCCACCGCACGCACTTGTGCAGCCGAGCCGGCGCACAGGAGCGACAGGAGGGTGCTGTGGCCACAGCCACAGCCTCCGAATTCTCTATCAGGGTGGGCTGCCAAGTGACATCAATGCCAAGTGCTGGTTAGTTCCACTTTAGGGCGACAGGGAGAGATCCTAACCTGATAGGAACAGGTATAGCGGTTCCCTGGACCAGCAACACTACGCATCCCCATCCCCAACCAGGATCTGCCTTTTTGGCTCCCAGAATGTTTTCCTCCCCAGGAGAAGTCCCATCCACATGGGAAACGTGCAGCTCCGCCGGAGGAAGGCATGCTTTGCTCTCGGCTCACTGGATTGCGGCACAGATCTGGTGTGTCTGTGAAGCCCCAGTACTGGAGGCAGGTCAGTAGTGCTCCAAACCCAGCAATTTTTAAGCCCTCCTGTCTGCAGGAGCCACCTAAATGTGTCCCAAACCCTTCAAATCCAAAATGCCATGATGGAGATACCAGCTCTCATTATTTTCTTAAAACCTCCTGACCTTTAGACTAATCTTTTAATTTTTTAGTGCCTGACTCCTCGGGAAAGATCTTCTACCAGAGCAGCAGGTTCACAGGCCAGGGGCTGCCATTCCCCTCCCAGCTCCGCGATGCCTTTGCAGCGATGGTATTCGGCCGTACCCTGCGTCAGGATCCCATCCTCTGTGCCAGCTCTCATCGTGTTTGTTTTCATTCCCAATTTAAAGCAGGCAGGAGTGCACGCTTTTATGACTCCTATAAAACGCGATGCCTGAGCACACAGAGTCCGGCTGCGGCCATGCTGCTCTGGGCAAAGCGAAGCTGGGGGTAGATGTAATATCTTTTATTAGACCAACTAATAGAGTTGGGAAAACCAGACAAGCTGTCGGGCACACGCTGCCGTCTCCATCTCTGCGTGTGTGTAATATACAGAGAGATGTGTCTAGGTGATACGGACATATATCGTACGTATGTGATGTAGGTACATATAGGTCCTGTTCTGGAAGGTTCTGAGAGGCAGGACAGTCTCACAAACTCCTTGGAGAGGGACAGAGGTCCCGAAGTGCTACACAAACACACAGAGGGTCTTCAGCTACCCCTTGCTCTGTAAGGACAACTCTCAGCCTCACGGCGTGGGCGTGCTGCTGCTTGGGGGAACGCCATCCCCAGCCCAGCAGGTTTCGGGGTTTGAAGAGTTTAGCACCTCACCAGCACTAAGGAGCCAGTGAGGGAACAGGGCTGCAACACCCGTTTAGGGTAGTTTAGGTAAAAATAACTTTAACATGTGATCTGTGTTGCCAGCCTTACCAGGAAGAGCTGTTTCTCCACGTCGTCATGGACTAGGTCGATGCCCATCCTCTTCTCCCGATGGAGCAAGCACTCCTGGGAGACCTGTGGGGGACATGCCATCACTGCTGGGTTCCCTACAGGGGTGGTCCCCATGTCATGTAACATAATAAAAGAAATTACAGGTGGGCACAGAGATGACAGCAAGGTAAAAAAGTGCCCAGGGCAGCTGGTTTAGCTGACAACAAGCAGCCGAGCTGCAACATCAGCATCGATTCAACGTGAGAGAGCACACGTGTCCCTGGGGCAACCACAGCTGAATGCAGGGACCTGTGTCAGGCTTGATGCTGACCTCGCCAGAACCTCGTAGTAAGACACGGGCTTTTGTCTCCCAAACGGAGATTTTGGATGTACCGCTTATAAAAATATTTGGTTAAGCAAATACTGCTGTGATGTGCTCAGCATGTGCTGATAGGGGATGCAGCAGATGGCAGGGCATTTGTTTACGGCTAACCTAACTAATGGTCTCTTAATAAAAACTTTCTAGACGTTACGGAGCCGCAACGAAACTTAATTAGACGTTTGAATGGCTGCAGATGTCTCAGCAGCAGGCCACGGCTTGCAGCCCACTGGAGCTTACCTGGAGAGGGGCCTCCGTCTCGATCAAGGCTCTCTCCAGGCGTTTTTTCACGTCTGTGAGTGCGTTGGTCTCCCCGATCATCCCATCCAGCTCAACGCAGAGCTCTGACTTCCAATATTCTATATCACTGACACGTAATCCCAGGTTTCTGGTGCTTTCTCCTTGGGTTTTCTTTGTCTGCTGATATTTGTCCTGAATCATGCGGGAGGTCTCGACTCTCAGGCGCTCCGCGTTGTGCCGGGAAGCCTCCGACTCTTTGTAGTTGGTCAGGTTGGACCTGTACCAGTCGTCGGGGGTGTACCGGGTGAAGAGCGTGGTTCGGTTGGAGACGAAAGGAAGCGACTTGCTGGGGGTTAACCCCTGGCAGCTTTTGGAAAGGGGAGCCAAAGTCGGGTTGATGGCAGCTGTCTTGTAGTAGGTGCTGGGCATCCAGGGGAGGCTGAAGCTCTGGGACAAGGGGTAGTAAGGAACACGGTTCTTATAGCTTGAAGCCATGGTGCTGATGGCAGGCAGAAAGCTGGTGGGTGTCGATCTGGGACGGGCATGCACTGCTGATAAGGGAGAGCTAACCAGCTCCATTCTCGAATGCTGCTACTCAGCACGTGTCCTGCACAAAGGAGAGAGAAGACGGCCTCGGTAAGCTCCTGCTCTCGCGTTTCTTACAGCAGCGCATGCGACCTGTAATACAAACAATGCAGACAGCCCTCAGATCGCCCGTACCGGCCTGACACTCCCGAAAGCAAATCCCTTCTGACAGCATCCCAGCATGCGCATATACAATATATATTAGGATCTGGCTTTGTTGTTAGTATCAAAGGTCAGGGCTTAAAGCGCAGAGAGAAACAAATCCTGCTGCTAGGGCGAATGGCAGGTCTATGCCTGCGTTTTCCTTAAATCCATCAGTCCAGTGAAGCTGTAGTTGCCAACTCTCTGCTGTTCATTTGTTTCTTTTGGCCAGTGTATCTGCTGATCTTATAGTACTCCAGATGTAATTTTCTCTTAGAAGTTCCATTTCCAGCCCCGACAGCCTTGGACACCCAGCTGCTGCCATGCCAGCACGGGTTGTGGGTGAAGGACTCCATCCTCACCATCTCCACCTTCACTTGAGGTAAACGCTCGAGTGAGAAGCCTGCAGGTGAGCTGCGCTTTGCAGGACTATATCCACATTTGAAACACCTCCACCTACTTCAACCCAAAGAGAACAGCCACCTCGTGACTTGCAAAGGAAGAGGAACGTCTGTGGCTCAACCAATGAAAAATAAAGGTGCCTGGGAAGGAGATGGCCCAGAGTGGCTCGTAAATGCCAGCCTTGCAGTAGCCAGGAGGAGCGGCCACACAGGAGGTATTAACTACCAATGACTGCCTAGGGCACTGCGGGGGCTATTGCTCTTTTCCGACTGAGGTTACCAGTCGATTATCAGAAATCGAATGCAGAGCCCCAGCAGATGTACCCAACACACCTAACCCGAGGACAAACGCGCAGGACGGGACGCTGTGTCGGTCTGAAGTTCGCAGTGAGTCCCTGCGGCCGTTGTGGCCAGCTGCTGTGCCGCAGGGACGTGTCCTTCCCCTAACACCATCCTGTCATTCCCAATATTCCAGCCTGGCTCAGAGCCCCCGTGGAAGATGAGGACACTGGTGTGCTACAAGATCCCTGGATGGGAGGGGGGTCGACACGAAGCACGTGCTAAATCCTGTTTGTGAAACCAACGCTATTGCTTTACGAATGGGATGTTTGCGGGAAATAAACGTGCTTTTGTTCTAGAACAAAGCATCCACAGAAGCCATCACACAACTCGAGATTTAATCGCCCCTCCTGGGCTGCCCCGATCGCTTTGCACGTGCGGGCAAGCTGAGAGCGGCTGATTTTGAAAACCATAAAACCCGTGGAGGAAAGAGACTTCCTTTCCTTTTAGCCACCTTTACAGCAAGAATACCTCCCTCTGCACTAGGGCAGGACCACTTTCCTACAGCAGAGCTTAAAATCGCGATAGCTGGAGGCCCACAGAGACAGGCAGGCTCTGCCTGCGAGCTGCCGTTCCCGTACCCGGGGTAACCCTCTCCCTGCCGGGCGCTCGCAGCCCGTGGACTCCCCTGGAGCCGCGTCCGTTTACACCAAGTGATGAGCAGGCAACGCGACTCCTTAAACCACGTTTTCCAACACCTAGCGGTGGGGACAGGTGACCTCGGAGCCTTTTGGCGTCCCTGGTGCCTGCAACGGCTCGATGCCTTTGGGTGAACAGTGTCTCAAATCGCAGCTATTCGATAAAGAGATGACGAATGCAGGCGAATCGCGGGTTCTTTAGCTGGGGCAAATCGGAGAGAAAAGGGATGCGTCAGAGGGGAAAAGTGCACAGCCTGCAGCTGGGAAATCACTCGGCTTTCAGGACTGGATTTTCAAGCCTTGCCCAATTTTGGCCGTGCCGGCAGGGGCTGCCAGTACCTGACTTGAGAGCAGCGTAGCTGCGGGCACCGAGTCTCGCCCCAGGGTCCAGCCTGCCCGAAGAGCCAGCGGGAAACTCACAGCCTCAAATTCAGCAAAAAAAAAGCTTTCACAAACACGACCCTCTGAGCCAGTTTGGCAGAACCACGGACGAAACGTCTGTGCTCAGGTCCAACAAAAACCACTGTGTGTGCTGGTTCCCACAAAGCAGTCGCTCAGCCCTTTTGTCCCCGCTAGGGATAAACAACAGCACTTTCCAGCTCTGCGCCACTTATTTATACCTGAGAAACAGCATTCAGGGGCTGGGAGACGGCTTCCCTGGCTCCCACCTCTGCAAATAAATCATTCCCTTCCAGACACTGACAGACGCTCATTTCAGAAAGGGAGGAAAGAACCTTGGGAAAGGACCGGGGTTACTTTTCCCTGCATTTCCAGCTGAAATCAGTGCCCCGGCATCTCCCTCAGGATAAGCCATCCCAGGGTGACCCTTTCTACCACCCCTGAACGCAGTCACACACACCAGGGAGCCCCTGACCACTTGGTTGGGGCACATTTGGATGATGTAAGAGGTATTGGGGGGGGGGTCTAGGAGAATTACCTGCAATTTTAGTCCTCCCCTCCAGTTAAAGCACACGCTCGCCCTTAGCTGCCTGGGTGCAGGGTGTGCTCCAGGGGTTTGGGGTGCCCAGGGGGGCTGCGACTCACTGCTGTGCTGCAGAGCTCAGTGACAGCACTGCTGCTGCTGCAGCATCCCCAGTGCCAGTGCCCGTTGCCATGGGCGCTGGGTGCTGTGACAAGGTTCTGCCCTGCAGCTGCTATGGCAACGTGATGCAGCCGCTGGGCAACCCAGTGTTCTCCAAGGGCAACTCAGTGCAGACTCTGGGCAATCTGATCCCGTCCCTGGACAAAACCCAGTGCCATCAATGCGCAACTCAGTACAGCCCTTGGGCATCCTAGTGCCAGCCCTGGGCAACCAAGTGTCACCCATGGGCAAACCAGTGCTCCTGATGGGCAAACCAGAGCCCTCACTGGGCAACCCAGTGCCAGCACTGGTGCTCCTGGGGCAGCCTGTGGCCAAGCAGAGACCTCGCTGAGGTGGGTGGGTGCATCAGGGTGGGTGATGGCACCCCAGGTGAGGAGATGCACAGGAGCCCCACCACGGCACAGCCTCAGCGGCACCAGGGCATCATGCACCAGCCACCCAGTGGCACTGGGAATGTTTCCTGGGAGAGGGTCCCTCCCCAGTTATTCCAGGCTTTAGCCTGAGGAAAGGCACTGCAGCCGGAGGAGCCCGGTAGTGCTGCTGGTGGTGAGTACCGCAGTTCCAGCTGACCCAAGGGGCTGCTGTCCAACCTTTGGCAACACCCACCAGGTCTGCGGGAGGACTCCGCGTCCCCCTTCATCCAGAGGAAACGTTTTCATTTCCTTCCTCTCCTTTTCCCCGCTATTGCAGGTATGGACTGAGGCGGTACCAAAATGCTTCGCAGCTTCTCGTGAGTGCAGTGACACCCTGCCCCACCGCGGGACGGGACAGCCGTGCCGCTGCTGCCAAAGAGCTGACATCAAATACAACTCAAACCGTTCCACCTGCACAAAGCTGAGCACACTGATTTCACTTGAAGCACACGTCGTGCTTTAGCTGGGTGAAGAATCAATCAAACTGAAATTAAAAGTTCAGCACACAAGTTGCTTTTCTATAGCTGAAAAAATTAAAATTATTTCAATTAAAGCAAGCCAACCTCTGTCCCTCGGCAGGACACTCACACCCCGTCCCAGCCCTGCGCTCCGGTCCCCGCCCAGAGCTAATTCTGTTCAGATGAATCACTGCACGACGAGGGACACCACCAATTGTTGTAGGCAACCACACGGTTTGTGAAGTATTTGCTAAATTAAGCAATAATAATGAGATAATATTGTAAACGGCCCGCGGGTGCTCTGCAAAGCGCACAGACCGGGACGTTCTGGGGAAGCACCCGCAAGCATCGTGATGGAGAGGGACAGCAGGAGACATCAAAAGGGACGAAGCTTTGGTCCCCCCACAGCCTGTGGAGTTCAAGTGATGTGCCCCAAAGCTGCAAAGACGAGGAGAACCTGCACGAAACGCTTCCATTGACAAGTGAAGTGACTCTAAAGCAAGAAGTTACCAACCGCACACGATAAGGGATCCCCAAAGCCCTCGTGCTCCGGGTACCACACCGAAATAAGTTGACTATTCACACCCTCTCCATTTATTCCAGTAATTAAACTGGGTTCCTTAATTGTGACTGCAACTCCAACGGCAGCAAATCCACTAGAATCACAAAGCCACGCTCCTGGTTCTGGTGGGGCACATCCAGTTTTGACGGACGTGCGGGAACACAGTTTGTCCCAAAGCCTCGACCATGTTAGCTCAGAATCGAAAAGAAAAATCAGGTGAAAAGGCGAGGCTGGTCTTGACCAGGGGGTGCCAATTTTCAGCACATCGGTCCCGGTTTGCCTAGTTGACTAAACTGGAATTTCAAGGGATGCATTTAGATACCGAAGTATAAAACCCTCTGCCAAAAGCTGTCCATCTTTCTGTCTATTAATACAGCGTTGATCAGATCAAAAGCTTGTGGAAACGCCCAGATCCAGATCTTTTATAGCATCTGTCACGAGTCTATGTGTACCCGTAACACTGCCCCGCCGCAGTTCCACGCCGCTTCTGACTCTTTCTCTCCCTCCTATAAACACTGTACCTGCCTGGGAGGGATCAATTGTCTATTCAAAAGCAGAATAATTTCCTAAAGACACATTAATTCATGAAGGAGTGAAAAAAATCCCAAAACCGTGTGTGGTGCACCCCATGCTGTCACGCTGAAGGACAACGGTGCTCACGGGCAGCGCACGCTCCTGTCCAGTCCAGGGCTGCTTTAGGGATTCAGACAGACGTCAAGATTTTATCTGTTTGTGAAGCCAAGGCTGGCTCCTAGGGACGAGCTCCACACGCAGCTGTGGCCACGGGCTCGGTCCTGCAGCAGGCTCCATCTGCCCAGGAAACACATGAGACTTTCCAGGGTTTTACTGGGTTTCCCGCATTCTGGTGAAAATTATGAATTGACCGAAAAACACAGAGGCCAAGGACTTTCGAGGTGTGACCTGGGTTGCTTTGATCTCTGCACGTGGTCAGTGGAAAAAGGTGGTTATGGCCATCACTGAGACCTGCACTGCCAACTCTGGAGGCTGGGACTGGCACAAGGAGGGCTGGGAGGTTGGACGCCAAACCTGGAGGAGAGGGAGAGAAGGCTGAGCAGGTTGGCAAGGAGAAGGAGCCAGCTTTGGACATGGGCAGCCACTGGAGATCACCTGAGGTTCTCCCTTCCACTGCCAACAGCCCCGCAAGAGCTTGTGCCCTTTTTCCATGGCTGGACAAGCTCAAGTGTTTGTGCCAGCTCCTCTACAGCACCGTGCAGCACCTGGAAGCACCACCATCCTGGTGGCTGGACTTCCTAGAAAACCCAGCTCCCCAACCTGCGGGCAGACACCTCTCTGTGCTGCGCAGGGCTGAGCCCCAGCAGGGCAAACACCCACTTATAAATAATGGCCAACACCAATTTAAAACGTGTGGTTTAATTTAAGTCACTTCCTTGCTATCCTTAAACAGCTACAAAAATGCAGCCTGTCAACAGGTTGCCACAGCAGGACCTGACCCCTCTGCTCTCTTCAAGGTGGGATGACCTCCGTGATGTCCATGAGCTTGCACTGCAGTAAATATAGCATCAGGCAGGGAAGAATCAGCCCACAGCTCACGCTGCAGCGCGGCCAGGACCGTCTGCACGTGTTGGCGAAGGCTCGAGAAACCACCTTGTGTCGTCAGCACGTCAGTGTGCGCCGTCCTGTCCCACGCTCAGCTCTGACACAGGAGCTGTTCATGGGAAAGCTGCTAAAGCCGCGTGCTGAGGAACCTTTCCTCCCGCTCAGGTGGAAGCGCGCTGCGTGCATCCTGTTGCCCCGAAAGCGGCACGAGCGACAGCCCAACTATTTCGCACAAATCAGTGACAGTTACCAAAGTGAATCGTTCCTTATGTATGTGTTTCCTGTGCAGTTTTTTAACACGCGGGGTGGGGTTAGTCAGTGTGTTCCCAGAAGTTTTCTGCCGGAGTTCACATCTCCTTTTCCACCCTGATTTTTCTATCCATAAACTCAGGGGATATGTTTGAGCCAACTGCCGGTGGACAAGGGCAGGCAAAGCAAAACTTCTGCCCTGTCCTGCCCAGCACCTCCTCATTTCCCCAGTGCAAAGGTGGTCATTGCCAGCCCTCTCAACCCTCATCCTGACAGAGGCGAGCGCGTCCCACCTCCAGCCCTGCCTCAGAGCTGAGGGTTCGGCTCTCACCTACACGAAGATGTTTCAACAAATTTCTCAAAGGCACTGGGAAAATGATGGAGTTAAACCAGCGAGAGCCGCTGCGTGGAGACTCAGGTGCCACTTTACGCTGACATACCTCTGTCCTCACAGAAACTGCCCTGGAGCTCACGCAGCTCAGGAGCTACACGTGCCATGTAACGGGAGCCCACTCGCCCCAGTTTGGCCCATGGGGAACATGCTTGAACGCGAGTCACCTCACCTCAGTTTAGATACTGCAACCCAAATAATTTTCCTTTACAGAAAAGGAAGGAACAGACCTCACCAGGGGACATTATCTGAACTATCTTAGATACATTTTTTAGAGTTAGGCAAACAGTACAAGGAAGGTGCATTTCTTCTGAGTCCTGTAAGAGATGCACAAAGCGGCACCCGGACTTGGATGTCTGACTGACCTGGGGCAGATGAACCCAGACTCTCTCAAAAACACCCTCAGCAAGGCCAGACCCACTGACAATCTATCCTTGGAAGTTTTGTTTTCCAAAGGCATCAAGCACAGAAAATTGCCTCTAGACTAAGGTGATTTTCACCTCGGAACGTGACGCTCTTAACGCAAAGAGAAACCAAGAAAGAGACCAAAAATTAGACTGGCAGATGAATTATTCAGTCTAACCATAGTGGCGCTTGATTGAGCTTTCCAACCAATAAATGTAGCATGAATAAATCATTGCAAATCCCTCCTTGAGCTCTCGTGATGAGTCACAAGCCCCAAACCACAGATGCTCAGGGCAGGCTGCTCTGCGCATCCACAAGGTGAAGACACAGATAACTCATGTAATCACAGCGACTGTGATCGCAGGAAATGTAATGATTTACTGGGGACGTTCTCAGCGGTGCCCAAGGAACTGTCGGAAATGAAAAACAGTGATTTCAGGGAGAGCCTCCCTGTAGCTACTTCAATACAATACACGGTGGGCTGTCAGCGGGGGGAAGGCGTCTGGATTTTGCTCTCTGTATCGGCCTCAACACAAAGTCCAAGGCTGTGGGGAAGCTGTGCTTTAAATCACATCCAACAAGCAAAGAGGTTGCTCACACCATAAAGTTCATAGAATCACAGAATCATTTGGGTTGGAAGAGACCTTTAAGCTCCTCGAGTCCCCCCGTTCCCCCAGCACTGCCAGGTCCCCACTGACCCCTGTCCCTCAGCACCATCTCCACACGGCTGGGAAACCCCTCCAGGGATGGGGACTGCACCACTGCCCTGGGCAGCCTGGGACACACCTGCACAACCCCAATGGGGAAGAGATTGTTCCTCAGGGACAACCTCAACCTCCCCTGGTGCAACTTGAGGCCGGTTCCGCTTGTCCTGTCGCTTGTTCCTGGGGAGGAGAGACTGACATCCCCACCTCTCTCCAACTCCTGTCAGGGAGTTGTCAGAGCCAGAAGGTCTCCCCTGAGCCTCCTTTTCTCCAGGCTCAACCCCCCCAGGTCCCTCAGCCGCTCCTCAGCGCACTTGTGCTTCAGACCCCGCACCAGCTCCGTTGCCCTTCTCTGGACACGCTCCAGCACCTCAATCAACTCCACGAACAAATAAGGGTAAAAGCAAGTCAGAGACAGTCCCGTGCACACCCACTGACTCGCAGCCACAGGAACGGTCTAGACATCAGCATGAAAGAAGCTGAACACATGCCCAGAGCAGAGGATGAAGAACATCGCACAACACCTCTGGCTCCTTGGAACCTGCCAGGACCCTGCCAGGAGATTTGTTCTTCCAACCAAGTTCATGCAAGGTCACATTTTGGGGCCACCTCCTTGACACACAGAAAAGACCTTACGAAACCATCCCCAGCTAGTTTTCCTTTGTATGTCCCAGCTTGCCCTTGACTTACCGAAGGTGCAACCTTCCAGCCACCCTGGGGGCTGACTTCTTTGCAAGGAGGCAGCCAGGCAGAGCTGACAGCACCGTGGTCCAATAACTGATGGAGGGGAAAAAGGGAAATGAAACCAATTTCACTATATTTGCCTTGAAATATCCCACCCGTGAAAGCATGTAACCACATGCTGTTTAGTAACATCACAACCAGCCCCATCATTTCAGCGCGACTCAAACACAGCCTCTAAACCTGAGCCCCGGCATCTGAGATCTGCTGAGTAGAACTCGATGGCTCCTGTGATTGATGCTCCGCACATGCTTTTGCGCTTAGCTGAAGTGAGTTATCGGTGGCCTCGCCGTGCTCGTATACACTCCTCATTTCTGAGCCAGATGTGAAAGCCATTAGCACAAGGAGAAGACTATCTTTAAGCCTGTGAGGCTTTTTATAGGTTAGTGTTTATTTTTGGACCTACTTTCTTGAGGTGAATTTTGGCAGGCCGCTCAAGGACTGGTTTATGTCATGACTGGCTATTGTTTAAAGTTCTTTATTGCTTTGGCAAGGGCTGGGGTTGGAAAGGGGAGAGGAGAGTTACTGTATTTTTTTTTTCCTCTGTCATCGTATTCAGGCTACTCTTTCACAGACAGCAAAAGGATCACAAAGGCTGCAGAGCCGCCAGGACCGACCTCAGCTTCTGCCTCCTCAGGAAATAGCAAGGGCTGAATGCAGTCCCGTGGTGGAAGTGCCCAGAAAGCTCGTCTGGAAAAAAAAAAACAGCCTTCATAGAAATTGCTTTTTTGAAAAAAGAAAGAAAAATAATCTCTCTCCTCACTTTTCAGCTCCCCTTGCAGCACTGCCAGGGTGCTCTTTCCACGGCCGTATGAACACTCTTCCCCATGGCACTGAACTGTCACCAAGGAGGGACGGGCCACTGCACCGTCCCGTGGCACAAGCCCTGGCTCATCTTTTGCTGCCGCTCCGAAGGACAAGACCAGAGAGGAGCCTTTGCTGCAGAAAACCCCCCGGTTCCTGGGCGGTAGGGCTGCCCGCACGGGGAAATAATACCAGATCATCCCAACAGCCCAACCACCCCGCGGGCTGCTGGAGCTCCAGAAGAGAAAGGTCCACATAGCACTTCCATCCGTGCCAGCGAGGCGCTGGAGAGGTCTGCGGTACCTTCCCCACTGCTATCGCACTTGTCCGGCTCCAGGGGAAGAAAAACATCTTCCAGCGCTCAGTCACCTCAGTAAACACTCAGCAAACGTTCCTCACAGGAACGGTTGCAGCAAACCTGCTGGGCAGAGCGTCGGGAGCCACCTGAGGTTGTGTTTAAGTTCCCGGAGCGCATCCGTTGTGTTCCTGCAGCAGCAAGACCCCGCGGCTGAGCCCTGAGCAAGGCTCCGCCGTGAGATACACGGTACAGCCGGGTCAGGAAAAGCCCAACCAGCTCAGAGAAAAAGTTCTCCTGATAAGGTGAGATGTGGGGGTGACCTGTCTCCCCCGAGGCCAGGGGGAGAGGTTGGCCAGTGTTTGCCCCATCCTTTCCCAATGTCCTCTCCCTTATCGGGCTTAGGACACAACCAGCTCTTCAGGCTTGAGCACGCAGGTGAGACAAAGCAGAGGGAACTCCTGCTCTGCTCCATCCCCATCCATCTGCCCAGGGGACCTCAGTTGAGATACCAGTTGCTTTTATCTGAACTTCCCAAAATACCGGTGGCCTTGGCCGGTCTGTCCCTAACGTACACACAAAACACACCCAGTGCTACAACTGATTCGACACCACCACCCAGGCTGCGCTGGAACCCTCCTGCAGAGATCTCCTCCAGTTTTTACTACTAAAAATCAAGCCATAATTCCACAGAACCGCTTATTATTCAGGATCACTCCAGGGATTGTCTAACTCCAGACAAATTCCCTTTTATCAGATTTGGCCTCTGAGAGCTCTGATAACATAAAGTGCATTTAAGAGCCATTTCGACAGGTGATATGAAAGACTCCAGCTACACTGACTGGCTGGATAAGGACGACGCAGCAGCCTACCTCGCTCGGCCAAATATTAGGCTGAAATTGGAGCCTGAACCTGAACCGTCTTTTCCTTGCAGAGAATCTGTCTTTCTTACCATGTTTGCGACCAGCCCTTGTAGCTGACCCATATCATTTGGTAGATTATTTTTGCTAGGAAGGGCAGATCAAATTTCCTGATAAAACCCCTTTTTTCCTACCCCGTATCATTGTGCATCTGTCCCCGCTGGGACACGCCAACAAGAGGAGCGCTGCTTCTCTGCCGTGCCCTGCCGCAGACCTTTAGATCCATCATTAAAGTTTCATTACATAAATATTTTGCCTGATTTTTTTATCTCGTATTACATGTCATTTTTGTCCTTGGGACACCGTGGTCCGCTTCGCCAGGCAGAGCACGTGGGCGCCTGCTACAGAAAATGGAAAAGCAGGGTTGAATCGATGAGTTTCTTCCCCTGCAAATATTTTCAAGCAGTTTAAGCAAAAGGTGTTTTCCGATTGTATCCTGTGCAGCCTTCAGAAATGCGTTAATTCTGGCATGAAGGGTGCTCAGACTAACAGGCAAGAGGATGGAAGTCACCGCGGTCTCTGCGCACTGAACCCCCCCAAAGGTTTGCTCCAAAAGGCACCGATGGGTCATTTCAGTTTGGGGTTTGATTTGACAGCTGGGATTTTCACCTGCATCCCCAAAAGTGATGTGGCAGCCTCCCAGTTTTCCTCTAAATCCCACGGCTCCTTCCTGAACCCTGCCTCACACAGTTCTAATGCACGGCACAAACACTTCGCATCAGCCCTGGGACATGGAGCGGGGTGAGGAGCAGTGGGGGGGGTGAGCAGCCTCCCCAGAGACGCAGCCCACGTGCTTCACACAGAGGTACCACCAACCCCAGGACAAGGCTCCTTATTGCCACAGATTCCCCAGAGCCACCTCGCTGCCGGTCCGTGGGTGCGCAGTAGGACTTGTTCTGCTGCGGCTGCAGGGAGTGCTGCAAAACCCATCCCCGGGGCTTTGCCCCGGGGGAAATCCCTTCGGAAAACCCGCCAGTGCATGGAAAGATCTGCAATGGTCCCAAAGCCCCTTCCTCCAGGTACCTCGCCAAGGCAGAGCGGGGTATCTGCACACCACAGGAGGGTATCCTCATGGAGACAGGCTCCAGTTCTGGTGCCGGAGCCTCAGTGATGTACCTGCTGCACAGGTCCTTCAGTCCTCGCTGCTCAGCCCAACGGAGATTTGCAAGCTGGGACTTGTACCCTGCCCACACAGACCGGCTGTAGTAGACATCACCCAGTCTGTGCTTCAACCATTTTTTCCCTAACCTGTATTAAAAAGCTGCACATAAATGCTTCTTGCATGACACCACGCAGCACTGATGGAGAAACCAGTCTCGAGTAGCAGGACACCAATAACTGATGTTAACAAGAGCGTGCTGCAGCCTCTTCTTGATGGTTTGAACCCACTTCACGGCTGCTTTTCCTACGGCCTGAGAGCTCGGCTGGGCTTTCCCAGTGTCACCAACAGTCCTTGGAAAGAAAGACTTGGACAGCGATGCCCTGCACTCAGAAACTCATCACACAAATGAACCCGAGGATGGGCAGGAGGGACCCTGGCGCTGGTGAGCCCGAGCCAGAACATCATCTACCTTCACCCATCATTCATAGGACACAAAACAAAACACCCTGATTTCGCCTCAGAACAACGAAAATAGATAAAACCAGATAAAGATAACGATGCGAATAATAACCAGAAGAGATTTGCAAAAATCACAGAAGCCAGAAAAGTACACCAGGATATCTGCGTCTTCCCACCCTTTGCTGAGGAATGGTTTCGCGATGCGCTTGCCCTGGCCATCTGCACCCGCTGACACCTACAGGACCGGAGCACCTATGGAGACCAGGAACACCTCAGAAACCAGCACCGCATCTTGAGGCGTTCAGCGGGGCCGCCGCTTGTCTGAGCACAGCGAGACCTGCGGGAGGTCTCCTGGTGACGCCGGCTGAGCAGCAACATCTGCTGGGGCTGGAGCTGCGGGCAGCGACTTCCAGGCTACAGCAAAAAAAATAAAAGTGTTTATCCTGAGACAAGTAGCTGTACAAACCCAGCGCAGGAGAGCGGGGTCACGCGCTTTGTTTGGAGAAGCCCTTCGCCTTCAGGGACAGCATCGAAGGAAGAGAGGCACAAATACCGGGAAAGACATCATTTATCTGCTGATGGCAGGCTACAGCTCTGCCTGCGGATGGGCTCGGGGAGGCTGGAGACCACGAGCACCACGTTACCCCACCTTGGGGTAGGGGAGGAGGGACATTATCAAGAGCTCAGAGAGATTCCTGAGTACAACAGAGGCACCGGTGAATAAAACTTGGGCTCAGAGCAGAGGAAAAATAGATGGCGGGTGCCTTGGTGACAGCGAGAGCCGGGCGTACGTGCCGTGGGCACTGCTCTGCCATACAGCACGGCTCCCTCTGACCGCATGTGCTGGCCCTGGTTCTGTAGTTTATCTTCTGGGTGATCTGCAGGGGAGAGGTATGGAGGTAAAGCTGACTGATCTCCTGGAGATGATTCCAAAAAAAAAAAAATCAAAGGAGAGAACCTGCCCCTTTCACGTCCTTGTTTTCCCAAACACAGCTCCGGCAGCTGGGTCTGAAAAAAACAAGGGCAGGAGCATCGCGTGGATCACGGACAGTCCACGTTCCTTTGGCCCAGCAGACTCCGGCTGGTATCACCCTCGACAGCAGCACCCTGAGCACGGACCACCCAAAAGGGCGACTGGGGTCACTGAGACAAGCCCTTTGTATCCGCGCGGAGCAGAGCTGCGGCCCCAGGAGCCGCGGTGAAGGTGGACCTCCCGCTGATGGGCACACGGGGCGGACGCGCGGAGGCACGTCTGAGGCCGTATCTCAGCAGAAGGGTTTTTTCCTCTCTTATCTCTGCAGAGGGTTTATTCCTCGGTGTGGGGCAGCAGGAAGGAGGCAGCTCGGGCTGGACCAGCCCTTCCTAGAGCAGAAACGTCGGCAGGAGCCCGGCTCCTTGGCTGGACCTGACGCAGAGGGTTTCGGGTTTGCAGCCTGGTGAAGCTCACATTTTCCCACCTTATTATTTTTCCCTCTTTCCGGAGCGTGAGACTCAGCTGCTTGTGACTTTTCAGGGTTTCATGCAAACTATCTTTCAGATTGGGGTTTTTGTGGTTTCGTTACACCCACCCCGAGTTTTATTTGAGAACGACCCAAAATACAAAGTGAGTAATTGGCCAAACCCAGTGGGTTTTGCCTGGTTTTCCGCCAACATTTTTCAAACCCACCTGAATACATAAATCATCTCGGTTGTAAAGCTGGGCTATAAAAGTAGAGGCAGCTCGTTTACTTTCTTATACCTTTAATACCATCACGGCAGGGAGCGATTCTGCCTTCTTCTGTCCACTGAGTGCCCGGGGCATCTGCACAACCGGCTTGCATGGAGACACCCGCCCTAGACATGAGCTGGGACACGTGGCACCCGCCACCAGGCACGTGGCAGCCCCCCAAACGTTGTTTTTAAACTACCGATGCAATTCCATAAAGCCGATATCACGCTATTTAAGATCTGACACACGCTCCTGAAAAACTTGGGATGACGCTGCTTAGTGCTGAGAATCACCCGAATCTGGTTATTGACCGCTGGGGACAAGCTCAGTGCAAATGGAGAAGAGCCTCCAACACAACTTCTGGAGGGGCGTACCTGGAACACGGACCATAGGTAGGAACTGGGAAGACGCAGCTCGCACCTCCAGGAGACATTAAGCTCTCAGCATCAGAGGGTGTTTATAAAGTTTGAGATTTCAATTCCACTGCCAGCACTGAGAGAAAGGAAATGAGGGCGGAAGGACCTGCCTGTGCTGTCAGGTTTTATCGTTTCGTTAGGGCTTCCATGGAAATCAGCACTTTTCTTAAAGCCACAATTCCCGGTGCTGTAAGGCTGTATGAGGAACTCACCTCTCGCTCCAACATTCCCCTCTAAACCTCATAACAGCGTAGAAAATGTTGACCCCAGAAGGGGAATATTGAAGTCAAAGTTGTTCAAAACACGCAAACCTGTATTTTCGAGGGAAAGAGGGGTGGGACTACAGACTCCCTCCATCCAATTCTCTTACTGAACTTCACGGGACCTGGAGTACTCCAGCATTGCACTTTTCAAACCAAAAGAGACGGGAACAAGAGTCCTCCCTACCCCAGCCACGCACAGTCACACACAGAAGCCTTCCAGCTTGGTAGCACCTGATCGTAGGATAACTCATGGTGGAAGAGACTTCAGCAGGTCACGCTGCCCAGCCTCATTGTTGCCATGGGACACTTCTCTCTGCCAGGACACACCAAGCACGCCTGGGGCATCCTCTCCTTGCTCCGGTATGCAGTCCTGCGGGTGCGCACCCTCCCTGGCCGCGCGCTGGGCTCCGACGGCAGCGGGGTGGAGGACACCAAAGCACATTCGCTGCCGGGTGGCCAGCAGGTCTCTAAGAAATGGCTCCATCAACCCAAGGAGCCAGTGAGCTGCTCTAGTTCCCATCCAAGGGGTCATCAGCAACTCCAAGCCACCGCAGCAGGCTTGGATGCTCTGGGGACGATCACCCGTGGTCAGAGGTGAAACCCATCACTTCCCAGTTACAACCTGGCTCTTTAGGGAAAGTGCTTCTCATTTCCCCCAACCCTTTTTCCTCCTGCCACATCCTGCCCCGCGATGGGGAAGGGCTATTCTTAGAGACATCTATTTTGGGTTGGAATGCTGGAATTAAGATCCTTCCTTCCTTTAAAGAAATCATGCCAAACGATATTTCGAAAGCTTCACCCCAGGTTGAAGGCTGCATTCTGGCTGCTGACTGAAGCGGATTTATTTCTTAGCTTCACATTTTGGGGGGCTGTGACATGCCTGGCCCCACTGCCCCGGCACCAGGACCACCCAACCCTCCTCCTGAGGCTCTAGGAAGTCAGGTGGTACCTCATTTAATGTCCCAAATAGCTGCCACAGGGTTTATTCATTCTCTCTTTCTTGGCAACACTTTGTATTGGCTTCGAATAGATTTAGTAAAATATTTTCCATCAAAATCTTTTTTGAAAGAAAATGGGGTTTGGATACAATGGAAACTTTTGTGGAGAAGAAAAATTAAAATAAAACCTGCTCAGCTGATGTTGGAGACATTTATTAGAAACCCAAAGCTGTTTTCCTTCTCGAAACTTTTTTGGGGAAGGTTCTGCCTATGCAAACCATGATATTTTTTCAAGTTGAACACAAGTTTGTTGAGGAATTATCAGAAAAGTTCTCATGCAATTATCACTCCTGGAGCCGGAATCACTAGTGAGTGGGTGAATCTGAGAGCAGCAGCTGCCAGGCAGAGCTGGGAGCAGACCCTGGGGACATCTCTTGGCTTTACACCATGTTTGGTGCCCTGGCAGGGGTGCCCCTGCCCCTGCAGAGATCAGGCAGGAGGCTGGAGGAGAGAGCCCTGCCAACTGCTTTTGCCTCCAGGCTGGACCACGCTGTCCCAGGCTCAGGTTGGATGGGCTCTCCAACCCCATCCCCGGGCAGTAAGGTGATGCTGCTCCTCCTCAAAACAACACTCAAAGCCCAAACTGAGGATGAGATACCCATTTTCTCCTAACGCAGGTTGCCCCCAGGGCTGCAGGTTGCCACAGGGCTCTGCTGATGGTAGATGTTCAAAGGTGTCTCAAAGGCCAAAATAAATGTGGCTTTTCATAGATAATGCAGTAGGATTTCTGGAGAACTGTATGAAATAACATGTATTCACCTTCCTTCCCAGTCTGTTATCCCAAGGACCTGGACAGGTCACCGGTTTTGCACAGCAGCTGTGAGGTGTTGACGTAGCCACAGGACTCTGAGATCCAGGGGCTTGAAAGGAGCAAACGCAAACATCTCAGTGCTCACCAGAAAATCAAATTAGCGAAACCCTCCTTCAAAAAGGCTACATGAAACTGCAAGGCAGCAAGTTTTGGACCAAGGAGGCAGCTCTGTTTGCACGGGGGCGGTATCGAACTGCGGCGGCTCCTCCAGAGAAGCCTCCTCCAGCCCCCCGGGAGCTGGCTCGGCACCCACCCCATAACGTGGCAGCGGGGGTTTGCCTGGCCCCAGCAGAGCCCTGGCACTGCCCAGTACCGGGGAGGGCCCTGGGCTCTCCTACCCTCCTCCACGTTTTCCCTTTCCAACAGCAATACCAATTTTTCTGGAAACCTTGAACGCGAATTCTTGCCGCTGCCTCCTCCCCAGCGGGTGCTGGAGAGACGCGGTGCAGGATGAGCGCGCTGAGGCAGTGGGTGCCTCCACGTGCTCCCCATCACCAGACAACGTTGGGCTGAGGTGAGTAACCACCACACACATCTTCCCCCCGGGCCACCCGTGCAAACCAGCACGGACTGCTGCCTCCCCACTCGTACACACGCGCACTCCACCAGGATGTCAGTCGTTTGCTAAACGAAGCAAACCAAAGCCGACGCTGGCAGCAGCAGCCCCGTTATTGCTTTAGCAGCTGCCGGCTGAACCTCCGCAAGGCAGAGCCAAGAACCACGGCGAGCTGCTGGGCTCTTCAGCCCTGGTCAGGGTTTTGTAGCGTTGAAATTGGGTCTCTGTGGACGCACACAGAGCCACGGCGTCTTCCAGCCCCGCAGGGTCTGAGGCACAGCAGCAGCAGCCCACATCTGTCCCCAGGCATCCTCCTCGGCTCCGTGTCCCCGGCCAGCCGGGGGATGTGCCATGGCTTTAAAGCAGTGGGGTTACCCCACGATTACTGTGAGTTATCTCCTGTTATATCTGACTCCGATGAACAATTACCACAGCTTACGTCCTGAGCAGAGCTGGCCGGGAGCTGCAATTTCCATTACTTGGGAAATCCTGACATTACGGCAGAGATTGATTCTGATTCTGCACAAAAAACTCCAGTTCTGGTGTTCGCCAAGAAACAACATTTCCTCCCAGCAATCAATTTAGGGCCATTGCGACGTTTCCCTTCAGTGACCCTTTTCATGACTCCTTTCATTCCTGGGCGTTTCTTAAATTACACACTACGTGCACATGGAATTACACGATCTATAAAGACAATATAATGTTAAAATTGATGGCCTATATTACATGAAATTAATATAAGTGACAAAACAGAAACATTCTGCTTCTGCTGGAGTTTTGGTACTCTCCAAACAAAATATTTCAGCTGCTTTTTTTGCTGCTGGAAAATGTTGTTGGAATCAGCACATTTCTACTACGTGGCTCGAGTTCAATTAACACGCTTTTTCAGAGGAAAAGTGATACTGAGAATAATTTTTCAGTGGCTTCAACAACTGAGATACTCCCATCCTAGTCATCCCCAAAACACTCTCACCCATCTTTTATTTGCTGATGTTAAAATGCTGTGCCAACAGATAAGCAACGAAGACAGGAACTGAACCCCCGTTTTTCTACCCTCGTAGTCCGGTCCTGAAAGTGGCACCAAAAGGCTGCTGAGAGGCTCAGGGCAAGTTCATCCCCATTCACTTCTCCTTGGGCCACTCTGGAGTCAATAGCTAACTTCTGCTGGACTTAATGGGTAAAATCTCTCCTCCTCTATGCCAGCAATAGGCTGTTTAAGTGATTCGACTGTGCTGGATGCTACCTGATAAGAAATGTGCCTATACAGCCACACAGCTACACACACCCACGAGATCTTCTGAGCACTCTGATTTCACAACAAGACGTGAGGAAAAAAGGGAAAGCAGAAAGAGCGCAGTCGGTGAGGGGGATTTGCTGCACGTTGGGATGCTGAGGATAAAAATGATGATGAAAGCCACCTCGGAGCGGAGCGGGACTGCAGACTAACGAGTCGCAGTGACTGAAAGTGCCTGTTTGCTCTACAGCGCCCGGCGTGCCCTCTGCCTCCGCAGTGTTTGCAGAAGCAAACGCGGCTTTGTTGGAAACACCTCATGGACAAGAGGGAAGGGCAGATTTTTTGAGGGCACCAGGAGGTACCTCAGTGTCTCCTTTGGGGTGGGCCCGTGGGGCTCATTCCGCAGGGCAGCACAGTTTTCCTGCCTCCACCCTCTCCCACGAGGGTCCCGACATCCCGTGCCGACCAGCTTCCCCTAACGCCCAAGGAGGACGTTTCCCACAGCACCTGCACAACAGCCGGTGCGTGGGATGGGGGAAGATGGGATTCTGCCCGAGGATGCCAGATCCCGGAGCCCTGAGTGAGCATCGCCAAACCAGCCCAGCACCAGCGCAGAGCTCAGCCGAGAGGTTGCATTGGGACTCTCTCACCAGCTGATGTGCTACGTGCTCTCCTCTGGGCCTGATGCCTCAGCAGCGACCGTCAGCCTCAGCCATTTGTGAAGCTCCCTCACAGCGAGATCCAGACATTGAACTTAAAAAAAAACCAAACCAATTACATCAGGCTGCATTTGTCAGGGTCAGGTTGAGTGAAGCCAGGCTAGGCTGGTGCCTTCCAGAACCAACCCTGCCGCACAACCCATCCCTCCATCCCACGGACGGGTCCGCTCCACCCCTTCCCTGGCCACAGGAGATCTTCCTTCTCAGCCTGCGGCTACATCTTCTGCAGGAGCTAAGCGTGGGCTTGGTTTCTGCAGCATATTCCAGCTGCTGACAGACATTTCTGTGTTAATCCTAGAGAACAGAGAGCCACAGGCACGGCTCTTAACCAGGTGAGGAGGGCAATGTCCGAGGGCTTTTATGAGCAACCTATGAAAATAGAAATATTGGCACAGAACTTCACTGGGACACAGTCAGAGCCACACACCGCGGCGCCAGGAAGCTCGCTGTAAGGCGACGTGGTTGGGTGTATGAGGGGCAGTGCCCCAGCCCAGCTCTACCCAACAGCTAAAGCCTTCCCTGGAAAGCTTCCAGAAAGAGGAAAGGGAGCTGGCACGCAGCATGAAAAATGTACGAGCTAACGGCCGCGCTTTGGCAAGACCATAATCCAACAAAACCACAATGGACATTGTGAGGCAAACACAGCCAGAGATGTTGCTATGAGCCCCACCTGCAATAAAGCCTAATCTCGGGACTGGAGACAGCTTCTTCTGAGGGCTCATAAAGTGCCGTCGTACGTACAGAACACACCGTAAGGGCCTGGGAGCGATGCCAGCGCCAGCGTCACTTCTGCCTGTCATGCACGGAGCAGCTTCTCCCCGGCTGAGCTCCCCTCTGCTCGGCACAGGAACGTTCTACAGCGCTCCCCACGCCGTCGCTGCCGGCCCCAGCCCTGCCTTCACCCCATCCCTCCCTCCTCCCCACCGAGAGGACACACGTCCTGGCAAGGGGGACCACGGGGAGAGGGTGACGGCAGGCTCTCACATTGCCACCTTTCAGCGCTCAAAGGGGGCTCATAAGAAAGATGGGGACAGTCTTTTTAACATGGCCCCTGTTGTGACAGGGTGAGGGGGGATGGTTTTAGACTAAAGGAGGAGAGATTCAGAACTAGAAAGGGGGAAATTTTTTATGCTGAGACCCTGGCCCAGGTTGCCCAGAGAGGTGGCAGAAGCCCCATCCCTGGCACCATCCCAGGTCAGGTTGGACCTTGGGGCTCTGGGCAACCTGCTCTGGTTGCAGATGTCCCTGCTCCCTGCAGGGGGTTGGACTGGGTGAGCTTTGAAGGTCCCTTCAACCCAAACCAACTTCTGTGATTCAACCCCCATCAGCCCACCTCTGTACAGAGGGAGGTTTTAATAACTGAAATACCAACTGGGAGGACTCTGCGAGCCCCAGGATGGTGGGTCTGGCACAGAGAGAGCTCATCTACAGCAAGAAGTTTTCTCCTGTTGTCTAAGCCCAACCACCTCCCCAGTGTCCCCTCTGCCTGCAGGCACAGCCACCCCTGTCCCATCCCCTCGCAGCAGCCCTGCAGACATGGGTGCTCCTGGCCGAGCCGCCAGCCACGTACCCACGGGCCAACGCTCTGGTTCCCGCACGCCCTCACTTTATTTCTGTACATCCGGCTTTCTGCACCCAATACCTTCTACTTTTCAAACTACAATGCAGAATTCCGAGTGTTTGGAAAGGGAGCCACGTCCAACGTGCTTGGCACAAACTTCCCAGGGTGACTTAAACTGCCTTTGCCACAACCCACATATGATTTTGCTCCTTATCCCGGGGAGAAGCCACTGCATTGCCCCAACTTTTCTTTGCATCCTTTAATTTCTAGGAAGTTGCCAATGAATTGCCCCGTGGTGCTGGGGGATTAAAACAGGCTGTTGAAGCGCTCCACGGTCCTGGGGAAATCATGGCACATGGCTGTGGGATGCTTGTGCCATTACTCAGCCGCACCCGCTGCGCCTCATCTCCACCGGGTCACGGAGCGAGGGGAACGCGCCCAAACGTGCTGGTGCAGAGATAAGGGAAATAAGGGAAATAACACTGCCTCGGCAATAACAGCAGGTAAAAACATCGATATCAAAGAGCAAGGAGTGCTGCTGAATCATGAGGCACCAGGGAGCATGGTAAACACGACAGCAGCGAAGAGCCGGGGAGCCTGGGGCAGGTTTTCCTAGGAAAAACCTCTTGACATATCAGGTAACATCACTCAAGGCAGGTCCGAGCGAACAGCTCTCCGTATTTGAAAAGGCGGAGGAAATGCTTTTTCCAGGAGAGCTCTTGGCACGCCCCAAAATATGCCTTTTAAGTAGAACAGCACGAGAGAAGATAAATCCTAGTGCTTTGCAAATACGCTGGTAGTGTGTGCAGAGCGCACGGCGCAAACCGCCGGGAGCCGGGGAAGGATCAGCCCGGCCGTGCAGCACCGCACAGAAGCGGCTTTTGTTCCAGCGGCAATTAGCGCATTCCTGCAGAGCCCCGCGGCCCAAGAGAAGAGGCACCCCTTGTCCCAGGCTCCAGCCCCGTGCCCCCCCACCCCGAGACACCCAGGCTGGTGGGGGGGTGATGGACGGCATCCCAAAGGCAGGCTCGGAACGCTGCCCCTGCCAGCGAAACAACTCTGGGAATGCCAGGAGGACACGGCAGCAAAGCGTGGGGAGCTGCCACAGCCGTACCAGGGAGGGAGGGATGGCAGGGGGCTCTGGCCCAGGGATGGGGCCCTGCCTAGCCAGCCCGTGCTGCGAAAGTGGGCTCCTCTCTCCTGCCTCGGACCACCATGCTGGTGGCTCAGTCTCCAACCTCTCCCACCCTGGTAGCATCCACCAGGAGACACCTGCGAGGTGTCTAAGAAATGGAGAGAGGTACCAGCCTCCTTCAGTGACCACAAGTCAGTCCAGAAGGGTCGCGTGGATGAGACATCCAGCTCTGAGGTGGCTAAATCAGCAATAATTCTTCCCTCTGTGCATTTCATGTCATCATATAAGGCAACGTCCTCCCACAAGCACAGAGCGCTGCTTTAACCAACGCGTGTCGGAGGTCCCAGTCCTGCCACGCGCTCAACACATCTATTCAACTGGAAACACTGCGGAGCTCCCACTGTGCCCAGCGGAACCAGCCTCCGGTGTAAGCGGAGCTGCTGGCAGAGACGAGACCAGGCGAAGGGCCGGGGGGTTCCGAGCTGCCCCCGCAGAGCCCTGCCTCAAGGGGCTGGAGAGCCTGCAGAGCAGCTAGGAATGCCCAGGGGCACACGCTCCAATGCCCTTCAGTGTGGAAAACATTATACAGCCCAAACTCCTAATACAGCTCCAGTTAAAGAGACACACATTTGTCTTCTACTTATCCGCACCATTACCGATAAAGGGGGTTTTCTTCCCCTTGGGGCACAAACCCCGTGCTGCTCTCCCCTCTGATGCACACATCCACCCCCTCGACCCAGCCGAGAACACGGACTCTGCTAAGCTCTGTGCTGCTCTGCCCGTGCTTCTCAGCAGCAGCAGAGCAGCACCGTTCCCACTTGGTTCGGGGAGAGATCTCCGTCTCCAGAGCGAAAGCAGACGTGTTGTGTGGAAATTGCTGCTCCAAGGTACTCGGGTGTATGATGCCAGCAGGGTCAGGGCACATGGATCAAGGCTCACAGCTCCACCCCAGCAGTCCCACAGGTTGCCCAATGTCACCTTGGCTTCCGGCCACGACCTTCTCCAAGGATGACTGTGGTGTGTCACGGGTGAAATAAGAGAAAGCCAGAGGGTGTCAGCCAGGGCAGGTCCCTCAGTGATGCTCGCAGAGACATACCCAGGCTCTGTGTGATTCACAGGTCCCTCCGTGGCGCAGAGATGGGCTGAAAGGTCTCTGCCAACCCAAGGTGGCACTGAGGTCAACCTGGATATGTGAGGGCATCACTTGGGCTGTGCCAAGCGGTCCCCAACACTGGGCTTTCATAGGGATAGTGAAGGAGCTCCTGCACGCAGCCCAGCACAGGGAAAGCCTTCTCCTGCCTGCACAGCTGCAGTGCTGGGACATCACCCACATTTCAACCAGCCACACGAGAGCATCACTTCAACACCATTGTCTCTAACCTGCCTTTGAAGCCTTCAGCTGCACCAAAGCTTAACCACCACCACCACCATCACCACCAGGAAGCTGAACATTATTTCAAACGGGTTTGGACCTTCCCAGGCTTTGGGACCTTCTCAGGTCCTGCACAGCCACTGCTGCCTGGGGTCATGGCCATCACCGAGCTGAGTGAACCCCATGGGTGGGGCAGTCAACACATTGACCTTAAAACAGTTGTCAAGGAGGGAAGTTTGTCTAATACTGATGCTCGGGAAGGAGAACAACGACGCTGTCCTCATAGGCTTGTCCCAGGTTGGCACAGTGGGTGACACCTGAAGGCAGGGTTGGGATCCCACACGTGGAGCTATTCAGTCATGTAACAAGAGGATTCCCCCGTTCAGGGAAGAAAACAAACTATGCTTACAGGAAAGTGGTCTGTGATGGCCACGACACAACCCCCGCCTCTTCGCACCCTGGTTTGTCAGGGAGGTTCCTGCGTGCTCACAGAGAGGGGCTCAGCACCCAAAGCACAGCCTTGGGATGCAGGCTGGCATCCGGCACCCCACTCACGCAGGTCGGATCTGGCTGTGCCATCGATTTTATTTAATTAAATTCTTGCTTTCCCCGACTCACTTCCACTCTCCTTCCCCATCCATCGCCGGGCTGCGGCTGCAGCAGGCAGCATCTGAACTGAAGCCATTCGAAGCTGCCTGTGGGCGTGGGACTGCCAGCAAGCAGATTTTTGTGTAAGCCCTTTCTAGCTGACCGAAACGCAAACGGGGACAGAGACAAGCCCAGAAGCCAGAGGAACCCAGTCTCAAAGCTGCTGCAGGTTCGGAGGCAGCTCGCTGAACTCTGCACTAACCATTTCTGTCAACGTTGTGTTTAGCCCCAAGGTTGTCAGCGAGCACCAGTCCGGGTCTTGTGGAGGGGAAAAGGCTTTAACAAGAGTTGGCAGAGTTGTCTTGCGCCCAACCTTGCACCAGCAGAGGCAATACCAGGGTTTTACCCACACCAGGGCTTTGTACGACACGGTGAAAACACCTTTAAAAATCCTCCACAGATAAAGAAGCAGGGAAAAAACACAGAGAAAGGAGAAAGAAATTGTGAGCTTTCTTCAGACTTAAACCTTACGTCTCTTTAGCCCTGCCCTAAATAATTCATGATGAAAAATTTTCTAATGGAAAAATATTCACACTTAAATAGTTCTGACTTTTCTGTAGCTAATAATGTTATTTTGAAAGGTTGAATCGAATTATTTCCGTCTCCATACAAGAGCAGCACGATAATAGCACACATCGATGGGACAGCACCCCAAAACCACCAGAAACCTCCCAGACAGACTGCAACAATCGCAATCTTATCTATTGGCGTCAGCCTTGAGAAGTGATTTACTGGGACAATTGGAGACGGAGCCAGCCGAGCATGAATCCCAGCCCCTCCTGTGTGTCACCAGCACAGCCCAGCCTGCCCGGTGACGCTCCCGGCGCACCCCGAGGGAAGGGTGTGGGCACTCTCCAGGGAGATCTCCTGAGCGACCATGGGCACCAACCCTGCCGCTCCCAGCGAGGGTCAGCCCATGCACAGCCACCCGCGGCCTTGGCCAGTCCCTCCCGGCATCCAGACTGGGAGGGAAGCATCTCCTATTTTACCTTTAGTTCATTAGCCCTGACTGGAGGTGTGGGCAGCATTATAAAAGTTTTAGTCATGCAGCATCTCGGAGAGACTCCCAGCTCGTACCGACAGACCTCTGCTTCTTAAAACAAGTGTGAGTTGGGCCCCTTTACCCCATGCCTGGTGCTGCAGGGTAGGAGCACAGAAGATGCTGCATCCACCCCACAAAGGGCTGCAAGAGGATGATAGAAAGATTGGGTCAGAAGGGACCTTCAGAGCTCACCCAGTCCAACCCCCTGCAGGGAGCAGGGACATCTGCAGCCAGAGCAGGGTGCCCAGAGCCCCAAGGTCCAACCTGACCTGGGATGGTTCCAGGGATGGGGCTTCTGCCACCTCTCTGGGCAACCTGGGCCAGGGTCTCACCACCCTCAGCGTAAAAAATTTTGTCCTCCTCTCTAGTCTGAATCTCCCTGTTTCAGTTTAACCCATCACCCCTTGTCCTGTCACAGCAGCCCCTGCCGAAAAGTCTGTCCCATCTTTATCAGCCCCCTTGAAGCACTAGGAGTCTGCACTAAGGGCTGCCGGGAGCATTGACAACTGTTTAACCAAAAGGTTTGATCCTATCCACAGAGACAGGGTGCAGACTGTTACGGATGGGCGTCAGGAGAAATTACGACGTTTTCTGTGTTGCCACCAAGAAACGCTCAGCATGGCTCTGTAGCTATAGCAAAGCGCTGCAGGCAGCCCACGGGCAAAGGCTCCCTCCGGAGCAGAGACCAAACACCACGTCCCATCTGTGGGGTTAGACAGCGGTAGACCTCAGGGCGTGAGGAACCCCCGCTTTGGAGACAAGGTCTCCCTTGGAGGAGGCGGGTCGGAGCTGGCCTCTGCATTTCCGAGCTGGCAGAGCCCAGCGAACACCAGCGAGCTGGTTCCTTTGCTTATTGTTATTCTGACCAGCACTTTACTAAGGTCAAAGATCAAGGCCCTGCCAACCCTTTGGGCTGAACGCTTCTCATCTGAGAACATATTCAGGAAGGCTGGACGGCCAGCACCCGCAGGCAAGTGCCAAAACAAATGGTCATATTATCCAACAGTTTCCTCCCCTGAAACCTGATTCATGAAAGAGCAAATCAAAGCCAAGAAGCCTTAGGTGTGGAGCAGCAGCCCTACAGCAACAAAAAAGGGTCCATGCATTAGGCTCTAACACAGCACCCTGGCTGTTTTCTTCATCACACACGACTGAAAACACACCCAGTGAAATGCGTGTTACTGGATGAGGTTTTTTCTCTTTCCCCTGGTAAAACAAGGGCAACAAAAATATACCGGGGTGATGAGCCCCGAGGTGACCACAGAGCGAGTCCTGGTCTTCGGGATGTGCTGTGGCCACCTCTCCCATCGCGCCCGCTCACAGCGGCTCCCCCCCAGTGTATCCCACACCCTCGCAGCCCCCACCAGAGCTCGTGGTCCGTTTCCCACGCCCTGCACACTCAAGGGACTTCCCCACAGCTCCGTGCTTGCGCAGAAAGCCCCCAAAAGCCACTGTCTGCAAGAGCGAGGTGGCGAGAATGGCCGGGGTCCAACAGTACGACACCAGTACAACTCCAGTTGGGAGATGCTTTCATTTCAACAGAGGGATGAGGGGACTAGTGCATTAAGCACTGGATCTTCTACGGTTCATGGCGACACCTTCTAAACGCTTTGCCCTGTGGTTTTAATCACTCGTTCCCCTGCAGAGATGAAAACGAAACTGAAACTGCACTGATGCAAAAGCGCTGGATTTTGCATTTCTAGGGGGAATCCCGGACTTGCAGCTTGTTTTGGGCCAAGAAAATCATCTCACTTCTGCATCTGGTTGACCTCATCTGCTCAGAGGGCCACAACAGGATTGGGAGGAGTTGCCCACAAGCAGCACTGGCCACCACAACACGTCTTCCCTGCCTGCCAAGCCAGGCCGGGCACGGAGCACAGTGCCAGGTATGGCGTCTCCACTCTGCACCAGTGTGGGAGTTCCTCCCAAGATGGATTTTTCTCAGACCTCTTTGCTGTCAGACCAACCCTTTCACTTGACATAAGGAAGCCAGAGCAGCAACTACAGCAGCCCACGTGGGCGATACAGAAGGAACTCCTCAGTGAACCCCTTGGGCCGGTCGATGAAAATCCCCTACCGTGTCATTTACATAATCAACACCTCTCGTCCCAAAGGCTCCTGAATGGCTCGAACACTGTGGTATATAGTACCTCTCCTGCAACAATCACGCAGCGCTGAAGAAAGCACAGACCTCTCTGGGGAAGAAGTAGCAGATGTTATAATGCTACAGGACACCGAGAGCTGGGACCAAAACCACTAGGAAGCGTTTGGCCATCAAAAATGGTCTTTAGTATCTCTATTCTTGCAAAAAGCATCCTAGGATTTTTAAGGGTCACAAGGACTTTGATTTTTATCTCATCTGAAAGATGGTACCTCCCCCTAGCTCCATGCGGAGGAACTGGTTCAGTGCTGGCTCTCAAAACATCTGCCCCTTGGAGCTACCCTGAAGTACCTTCTCCAGACCCCCCATACCACGCTGGGGTATTTCCAGCTGAACCCCTCAAAACTCTTTACAGGAAAAAAAGAAAGAGAAACCGGATGAAAGGTTTAGCGGAGCACAGCAGGACAAGAAGCCCTTGGGTGCCACAAGTGAAAAGACACCAATAAGAAGGTTGGTCTCAACTTCTGAGGCTCTGTCCCCGTCCTTCAGCTCCTCTCTGCTCATCTACACACCCCTTCCCCAGATCACCCAGGTCACGAGCAAAAACAGAGCCTGAGAGTGATGGGATGGAAAGAAAAGCACAGTTCAGAGAAGGCTGGATTTCTCCAGCACCAGGAATGGCCCCAGATGCCCAACTTGCCCACTGGAAATCCTGCAGCGCTGGAAACAACAAAGCCCTTACCTTCAGACTACTGCAAAGAGAGATCCTTTCCAAAATTTAAATTGCATTTGAAAAGCAAATATTTAATCTAAAGAAGTATCTTCCACTTCCACCCAGACTTTACCAAGGGCTGTGTCCACACAATTTGCCCTTCCGATCAAGAACCAACGTCTGCATTCACTTCACATCTTCCAGCCTCACCACTCAACAAGAGCTTTCAGAGTGCTTGTTATTCGCTTCTCCTCCCCTCCTTCAGAAGCAAGAAAAGCCAAACACCTGAACACGAGTGCGGGGGTACCGTATTTTATAACCATGGTGCCACTGCCACGACTGCAAACCAGCTTGTGTGGAACCAGCCTTCGGCTCCAAGGGCAGACGCAGCAATGAGGGGGTACCTGCGAGCTGGGGAGGGCACACCCGGTACCGATTCAGGCTCTCAGAGAAAGCATTAAAAGGGTGGAGGTCCTCCACTGTGTGCCCCGTGTACATCTTGAAGAACTAGTGCTTATCGTCTAAATAATGGTTGCATCCCCGGTACTACCCAGGTTTTCCAGCTGGAAGCCCCGCCAGTCCTACGCCGCTGTACGACCCAGCTGTACCAAGTGACTCCCGCATTTCTTGAACGTTTAGTCGCTCTCTTTTCCATTTCATTGTTACCTGGGTTTTCCACGAGCCCTCTCATTTAGGCACTGATTTTAGAGCGATGGCCTCCAGCCCATGGTGGCAGTCGCTAACAGAGGAGACAGGCGTGAAGGCAGGGTCACACAGGAGCAAGCAACAGCACTACATGACTATGGGTGGTGCAACCACGGCCGCAGCTGGAGGCAAATTACTGTCACGAGATCTCCCCTGCAAACCTCTAGCTTTCTGTAGGAAGAAGACAAGGGGCTCAGCAAGGTTGGGAGTTACTTTTGAGTGAAAAGCCTGCGCAGAAATGCAGAAGTTTCAGCACATTCTGCATTTCCCAGCAGACAACTTGCTCCACAATCTCTCTCACCCCAGCTGGCCCTGGCCCCAGGCAGGACGCACGGATACATCCTGAGCTGACAGACATGAGGTTTCCCTCTGCTGCACTTGCAGCAACAGGAACGCAGAGGCCAGGAACAGCAAGAGCTCCCAGAGGTGGCCGGGGTTTGAAGCCAGCAGGCACAGCGTGCGCTGGAGCGTCAGCAGGACATGCCATTCCCCGCGGGGCATCGCTGCCCGCCCACAAAGCTGCCTCAAAGGTCACGTCTCCCTGCGATGGAAGGCGACGGTTGAGTTCATTCCCTGCACGCAGCCGGGCGGTGATTCATGAAGCTGTGCCTTGGGTTGTGCTGGCAGGACACAGCTGGAACAACAGCTGCAAGCACAGTACAGCGTGCTCCAGGAAGCGGGTGAACAGAGGGTTACATGCCACCACTGAGATGTCACAGCTGGGCAAAGGCAGTAGCAAAGAGGGTCTGCGAAGGAGAAGTGAGGAAAAACGGCCACCATAGCAGCTCCACGTCCTGCCAGCCCAGGGAGAAACAAGAGCTGGGACAACAAGATGATGAGAGGATGCTGTGGCATGTCCTGGGGCAGGACATGACCCATGAATCAGCCAGGCTGCTCCAGGAGACTCTGCTCCTTGGGCAATCCCTGGGTTCCCCCATCACTGTGGACCAGGGGAATCTACAGTCCTGCCCCTCCTGAGCCGGATCATCTCATGGTGTTGCAGCAGCTCTGACAGTCTCAGAAACGTTAATTTGTGGGAACAAAAGGAGGCTCCGGGGCTGTTTTTTTATTAAATCTGTGGCATCTTTCACCCTTTCAGGCCTTCTCACCACCCCTCCCAGAAACAGCTAAGGGCAATGTGGACATCTCATGAAGGTGGGCATGGCAGACCTCAGCTCATAGGACACAGAGCTGGGTACACCTGGGCGCAGGTCCTGTCCCAAGGCCAGTCTGACCAGTGGGTGTCCATCTTTCCCCCTCTGACAGTCTACTCAAACACTCTGAACAAAAATGTTGCCAGGTCAGAGCAATTTCCATAGACTCTTTTCCAAAGGGGTAAAAAAATCCTGGTAAACTTTTCCAACAATTCAGCCTCAGGGGTTTTGGCATGTTTCCAAGAGACACCTCTCATTTAAATACACGGGAACTCATGGCACTCAGCAAAGCATCCCACCACTCCTGGAAGACATGACGCGTATTCCTATATTCTCCATTGCTATTTCCACCAATGGACCTCACGCCTCATCCTCCCTCTTCCTTACATGCTCTGCCTTATTAATAGCGTGTCTGCTGTCCCCACACCAGCTCACCAAGGCCACCTCGAGATGGCAAGGGGCTCTCACAGACAGTGAGCTGGGGAAGCCTGATGGCTCTCCATCCCCTTCCTGGAACATGTGCATCTGCACACACCTCTGCAATGGACAAACGTCAGCAGGAGGGAAGGGAAACAAGGGGGCATCAGAAGCTGCACAGAAGTTGTGACAAACCGTCCCACACAGGCAGGGGCCCCTTCAGCCTGTAAATAACCTGCAGACGCAGTCAAACCTGCACCAGCAATGCCTCATGCCCAGGGAAGGGTGGCTGGAGAACATCCACCCAGGGGTACCTCTGAGGGTCTCTGCTCATGTCACACTTGAAGTTTGGTCTTAAAGAACTCAGTGGACCAGATTTGTCTTCCCAACTTTAGGCACTTTTCTATATCACAGACTGGTTTGGGTTGAAGGGACCTTCAAAGCTCACCCAGTCCAACCCCCAGCAGGGAGCAGGGACATCTGCAACCAGAGCAGGTTGCCCAGAGCCCCCAACAACCTGACCTGGGATGGTTCCAGGGATGGGGCTTCTGCCACCTCTCTGGGCAACCTGGGCCAGGGTCTCGCCACCCTCAGTGTCAAAAATTTCTTCCTTCTCTGTAGTCTAAATCTCCCTCTCCCAGTTTAACCCATCGCCCCTTGTCCTGTCCCAATATCCCCTAATGAACAGCCCCTCCCCAGCTTTCTCACAGTCCCCTTGAAGCACTGACAGGCTGCACTAAGGTCTCCCCGGAGCCTTCTCTGCTCCAGGCTGAACACCCCCAGCTCTCTCCTCTCTCCTCCCAGCAGAGGGGTTCCACCCTCGGGTCATTCCTGGGGCCTCCTCTGGCCCTGCTCCAGCAGGTCCATGTCCCTGCTGTGCTGAGGAGCCCAGAGCTGGACCCAGCACTGCTGGGGGGTCTCAGGTAGGAGAGATGATTCCCTGGGAAGCTGGTGATGGGAGCACAGGAGTCATGGACAGACACAGCCCCAACAGCCTTCGTTCCCTCTGATGCACACGCCTCCCTTCTCCTCATCCTCTGCTCCACTTATAAAGGAAAAGAAACATCCCTCCGGCAAAGTCAGGAGTTATGTTGTGGTTTTCATTTCACTACGGGCTTTTTATAGCTTCCAGTGAAAAGCAGCCCTGTAATGCGAGAAGGTCGGGGTAACGCGACCAGCGGCAACCGCTGCAGCCAAGCGCAGAACCTCAAACCTGCCATCAGCAAACCGGGTTGGCACGGCCAGAGCAGCGCCCTGCGCGATGCCGGGCTCACTGCCTCGGGAAAGGAGCTTCGTTCCTCACGCGCTGTTCCAGCCGGTGTGTCAGCCTCGCTCAGCCCACGAGCACGGTCACACTGGGAGCCCTGGTGACCGGGTTTGACACGGGCTGGTGTTCAGTACCTTCGGGATCACGCTCTTGCGTAGCCGCTCACAGCACCGAAGTAGGACGCGAGGTCTAGTCCTTCATTTCAACACTGCAAAGCTGGAGGAGCTGTTGGCTGCGCAGGGCTTTACGCTGGATTGCAGAGAATATATTTGGGCTTAAGTCAATATGAAATGAATTGTTTGGGAAAGCAAAGAATCCAGACCCCAGCCTCTGTTCCCCTTGACACAAGGAAACTTTTTTGGGGAAAAAAACATTTGTCCAAGTTGGTTGGAATCTGAAAGCAAAACCGTGGAGGCACGAGGTCATAAAGCCCAAAGCGAGAAACAAACCGGCCAGCCTCCCCGAGCATCAGAGGAGCTGCTGGGGAGCAGCGGGCAGGCTGCGGTGGGGGACCGCAGGGCTGCGGTGTGCGCGCAGCCCACCCGGGCTCCCCCCGCCCTCCCGCTCCTCTCCAGAGCGCTCATTCACAAAGAGCCCCAACTGCCCTGGCTGCCACAGCAACCACCGCTGCAGGAAGGCCAAAAGGGGAACAGGAAAACCAGCCAGCTGAGCGCTAGCAGCACCACCCACCACCCTGCTCCCGCGCCCGCTGGGCTGTTGGTGGAGCGTCAAGAAATCCCGTAGAACCCGACGGGGCTCTGCTGCTTTCTGAAACGCTTGTGCCGTGACAGAGCCTCATTCATCAAACGTGGCGTAATGAATTTTCCACGGGGGATGCTCTCGGGGGCACCTCCTGAAACAGAGCCTGTGTTTGGAGCCGCCACAAAATCGGGTTCCTTGTTTCAGATCAGATTTAAAAAACCCTAAAACCAACTTCCAAGTGGGGCATTCATCCCCAGCTTCAACCCTCCCTCATTTCTACCTGCCTCAGAGCGGAGCCACCCGAGACACGCAGAGAGCCAAGAGAAAGGGAGAGAAGCCACCCCACCAGTGACGGAACCACCCCAAACCCACTTTCAGAAGGGATTTAGGCACCGAGAAGCCTGTTCTTGAGATTGAGACACGTTTTTCTTTCAAATTAATACAAAGCATCAGTCCAGCGCGTGGGGTTCAGAAATCTCTTCCCCAAAGCAGGGCAGGGAGAGAGGAGACACATGGTAAGTCCGTACCAATGTCCTTCTGCCCCTTTTCATCCTCTGCTCCTAGCCCACCGTCTAGATCACACCCTGCCATTTGGCAGGTCACGGCGGGAAAGCCAATCCCCCATCGCACACGTTTCGCGAGGAGATTGCATTTCAGAGAGAAACCTCCAGCACCTGGCGCCGTGACCCTTCGGGGAACGAGCCCTGTGGGCGAGGTGCTCGTAGACCCCCCCGTCCAGCCCGGTCCAGAGGGACGTATCCACGCACGGAGCCCGGTGTCCTCCCCGCGGGAAGGCAGCTCGGCGGGACTAGCCAATATTTTGTGTTCGAGAAGAGCGAGCGCTTGCCAGGAGTTCTCATGAAGGCGACGGCACGCTGGGATCGCTTCCCAGTTCTCCGTCCAAAATATCCCTTAACATTAATGCTCGAGGCATGCTGCGAAAAACCAATTATCTGCTGGGATCTGCGGTGGGGACTGACTCCCTGGGAGTGTTTTCCTGCCCATTTTTAGCCTCCGCATGACTAGAGCTATATTGCTCCACGGACATTCTGTTTCAGCCCGCCTCTCAATGCAAGCCCCATTACAGCTTTTAGGGGAAGCTGCACGTAGATGTTTAACGACTGATTTTGCTGAAGGGCTGGGTTATGTCCTTACAACCCTTCCTCAGCTGGGAGTCACCCTTTTAGAGCTCAGATGCCAAAATAAAATGTAAAAATGGAGAGGCCAAAGTGAAGGAGAAGGGAGGAAAGGCAGAGAGCCCAGCAGACACCAAAACCTTACAGACCCACCAGCCCCAGGCAAAGGTTCTGCAGGTACCTTGGTGCCATGTCTGGACAACAGCAGACGGGAGGCAGAGGTCCCCTCTGAAATGCCTGCTCAACGGCCAGAGGTTGCACGTGGGGCAGATACTCAGTCACCCTGGAGGGCCAGGGAAAAGCCCTGGGCAGGAGGCGTTGGTCCTGCTGCTGTTGGGACACCCACACTCTCACGGCAACGAGAAACCCCTGGTTTGCCACCAAGGAAAGGAAAGGTGACACAACCCCACCTAAGATGACCTCAGTGAAATTAGAACGGAAGCTGCACTCGGCATGACCCCAGCTCACCAGCAGCCACAAGACCAGGGGTGCGAGGCCATCGCAACGGCTTTTGGTTGGGAGCTTGCAGAGGGTCCTTCTGCCCGCCGCGAGGCACCCATGGCTCCTGGGAGACCTCTGTCCCCACGAAAAGCTGCGCCAGCCCCAGGCGACACGACGGGGCACTGAAGGGATGGGGAGGGAAGGCGAGGCGGCTCGCCTGGAATTCGGGCAATGCGGCCATTAGTCTTGGAGGACTACGCTGCTGCAGGGAGGGGGAGGAAGAGCGTGTCAGGGCAAAAGTGCTTATTCATCACCAGAACTCATCTGGAAATTGTCCAAAACACAGCTGTTTGAAGAAGCGAGACTGCTCCTCAGCACGGCCCTTTTCTGACAAAACTGTGAAGAAAGGTTTCTCCTCCCTGCAGGAGGTGGGGTCAGGGGCAGAAGTTCACTGTGGGACTGTCCCTCCCTCCCTCCCTAGTTCTTGGCTCTGCTTCTTCCTCAGAAAACTTGTACCAGTCTCTGCCTGTCCTGCTGCAAGAAGAGAAACCGAGTTGTTGGGAAATACAGTAGTTGGAGAAGAATCTCCCAGTCCCCGTGTGTCTCCTAGTCCCCATCGTGGGGTGCAGCGCCCGGGGACCGCAGCACACAGGGCACCTTCACACTTCAAACTGTCACGAGTTGCTCCTGGGAGCGTCACCAGCGCTGCAGAGCGGTGGGAGCGTGAGCACAGGCTTGGACAAGCCTCAGGGTGGTGGGATGGAGAGATCTGTGCGAAACCAAAAGAGAAAGACTGGCTGGGAGGGCAGCAGGAACTGCAGGAGAGAAAAGAACCTGGGGACATGTCCAGGCAGGAGAGGGACCACAGCGCAGTGTTGGGGCTGTTGAGGAGAGCCCGTTGCTCTACCCCTGCCTGGAGCAATAGGGGCACACGTGGGAGAAACTGAAGCTGCCAGGAGCGGCTGAGCTGTCGCAATGAATTCAACACCAACATCGCATACCACAAACTTTTACAGGCAGGTCCGATCCCCAGATGCTCCTCACATCCCAACCCTCACGCTGGCACTGCACTGTCGAGCAGCACTGGCCGAAGGAAAGAGCGGAGCAAGGTGTGAGACCCCCAGCCCAGCTTCGCAGCACCCATCTCAGCAAGGCCGGGTCCAGCAGCCCGGGAGCCCCGTCCCGCCGCACGCTGCCACACAGGCTCCCTTCCACACCCCGAAAAAAAAATCCCTGCAGCTACAAACACAGCGTAAATGCTGGCAGGTGAACAGGTACTACAAGCACCGGGAGCTGCTACGACTGTCAGAAACGAGCATTTCATTTGACCTTCAAGATGGATCAAATAAAATTAGTTTCTTTGGGTGGGGGAAAATAATAAGAGATAATTAAAAAATAAATCTAGACGTCTTAAATTCCACTGATTGCCTGGACCCCTGTTGATCCCAAGTCCACAGGCAGAGGCTGTTCACCAAGCTGGCCTGGGGCTCAGCCTCACACCAACCTCTCCCATATGAGTCACTACCCAGATCACTCCAGTACACAAGACCATGAAAGCCCAGTGCTGCAAGTACCTCCTCCAGTCCCCATACTTACAAGTCTCAGGCTCCGAAAAGCCAAGCTGCAAGTGCAGGAGCTCACCCTCCTGCCCAGCCCTCCCCTACTGCTGCTCTGAGCCCTGAGAGACGCTGGCACCCTTGAGAAAATGAGGGATTCTCCTTGGGGAGACATGGTTTGTCCCTGTAGATGTGGTGCTGAAGGACATGGTTTAGGGACCCTGGCAGTGCAGGGGGAACGGTTGGACTCGACGATCTTAAAGGTCTCTTCCAAACCAATGATTCTGTGATCTTTAATTAGATACCCCTCAGCCCTCATCATGACTTTGCTTTAATAAGGTTAATTTATGCCAGCCTAAGACCAGGGAGAAACCCAGCTGCTTTCACAGAAGTCAAGGACTGTCTTCATGCAGTCAAGGAAGGGTTAAACACAGTTTTTCCTATTCTGTCCTGTCCTTAACCACAGGCTCTGGTTCTTCCTCCACCCACCTTTGCTCGGTTTCACAAGGCTACAGCTGGGGATTACTGACTGTATAGCCAACATCTTGACAGCATTAACATGCAGCAACCTTGATGTCCCCAGCCTGGCACATCTCTAGTTCTCCACATGAACCAACCAAGAAGACCCCAGCACAACCCAGGGGCTGAGGGAGCTCAGCCCAAGCCCGGCCGCGGGGTCAGGCCCAAGGGGGTTTGACACCGAAGGAGCCACAACCCCCTTGCTCCGGGCTCTGTAGCAGGATGCCTTTGATCCCAGAGGGAGTCCAAGGCGTGGAGCAATTCGGCTGCAGCACAAACCGAGAGGCTGGAGCAAAGCCAGGGAAGCCATAAGTTTTACCTTCTGCTTCAGAATCATTCATCTGCCTCACTTGCAGCGCTGGAAGCAAAGGGTCTGGCCAAATATTGAAGTTCGCATCTGCATGAAGTCTCACTCCCCGTCTACTTCGAACCCCACCTCTCAGTCCCTGGCTGGAGAATGTCCCCCTGCCCGCTCAGCCCGCCTGCAGAGAGCAGAGCTGGAGCGGAAGCTGCTGGGTGCTCGGCACATTGGTCAAGTGAGACCTAGAGCTGTCCTGCACGGCCAAGCTGCGTGTGACCACACCAGGAACGTCACTAGAGGAGTAATGGCCATCTGCGGTGAAGAGTATCCCACTGAGCTTTGGCTTTGATTAAAACTGTTTTGCTTTTCCCCCATAAACCAGATATTTAGGTCAAAATTGGCATTTTGGGGATATTATGTTCTTGTACCCATACCACTGCAAATGCCCTAGAGATGAGGAGTTGGAAGTGACACCCAGGGTGTCTCTCAGGCTTTGAGGGACCTCATGGTTTCCCACCGAGCCCCCGACTGATGGCACTTCCCTCAGTTTGGGCCCGACGGTTTTCCCAGGAGGCACCAAACGGCCGCACCCGCTCACGTCCCAGCAAAGGCTCTTGCACCAGGGACAGGCCAAATGCCACCAACCTCCAGGAAGCCCACGTTCATCTCAGCCCGGCTACGCTCACTCCAGACCAAGGAACTGACTCTGTTGCAGGGGCAGGGAGAGACTCGGGTTCCTCGGCTGACTGCCTTCGCCACAAACCGTCTTCCTCGGGTGGCACCCTTTTTGAAGGCAGGGGAAACGTCAATCCTCTCCCGCCCCACTGCCCTGCCATGGGGAAAGCAGAGTTTGCATGGCTGCGAGCACCACGCGTGCCACGGAATCGCCCTGTCCCCCCGACTAGGGGCTCCGCAGGCTTGGACCAACCTAAGCAGGATGCGTTTTTCCATGCTAAGCTACGGCCAAGGCCTTACGCAACATGGACCCTGCAAGCCTTCCTGATGACAAAGCAAGCAATAACCTCCGCTCCCCGGGGAGCGACGCGACCCCTGCCCGCTGCCACTTGCCAAGCGATCGGTGCTTTCCGATCCCACCGTTGCGCAGACAGGCAGAACGCCACGACTGCCGTTACCTGGGGTCAAGGTCACCCTCGCAACCAGCCTCCTCTAACTCTTGCATCACCCAGGTTTTATGGAGGCTCCCCCTGTCCTTCCTGCACCATGAGGAGAGCGTCTGGTGGAAGCGCTGACCCATCCACGATGCGCCATGGCAAACTGCCCGCCTTGCCGCAGCACCACCTTCCCTGCGCAGCACCTTTCCCCACGCACCCCGCTTTGTCTAGACGCTGCGGTGTGCGCAGAGCATCCCTGTTTACCCATTAGAGAGTGAATCAGCAGGTCCAGCACCCTGCTCGCTGCGTTTAGCTCCCCGTCGGATTGGATAGCTCTCATTATCGTCATCGTACTTTGCCATTTATCTGTCCAAAGGAGTCTGGCCAGCGGCCCAGGACGGCTGGGGTGGCCACAGAGAGTTTCTGTTCCCTGAGCATGTTTTCATCTCCGTCACGCCGAGCTCCCCACGGCCCTGCTAACGGCCCCAGCTAATAGCAGAGCCCGCTTCCAGCTCAGAGAAATCAATGGTAATTTAGTTGCTAGAGCATCTTCCAGGAAATGTGCTGCTGGATACATGCAGTTAGAAGGAAAGCAGAGGTGACATGGGGAGCATCAGAGCAGGGCTTGCCTTGGCTGTCACCCTGCCACACAGCAGCCCAGACTCAGGCGTGGCCCCTTCCAGAGCAGCAGCTCTCAGGCTGGGGGATCACTAGCTGCGGTCACTGCATCTCCACCTTATGGGCAGCCAAGAGACCCTGGTGCTCCCAGGATAAACAGGGCTGGCAGCTCCCCAGCAGAGCTTGTATTGTTTTTTGATGCATTTACTGAGCTTGTAGGACAGGGCTGTAACTTGAGAGCAAGAGGATCTGCTCCCTTTAACCCCTCCACCACGCCTTCAGACAGCAGCTTCTAAGGGCCTGGGTATCTTGCTACCTCTGCTGAATTTTGAAAGCAAGATCAGCAACATCTCCCTCTTTAAAGCATTCCATAAACTCTCTGAGGTCCAACATAGTCCAACAAGCAAGAAAAAGCAGCCTTAGGGGAAGACCATGAAGGGACAGAGCATCTTGCACAGACATAACACATGACAAGCTCTTTCCTGCTCTGCAGCACCAAGTGTAGGATGCAACAGCAGACAGGCACATGACTTACAAACCCCCCAGTCTTCTGGCTGCTGTTAGCTGACGTGATTTCTGAGGGTGGCTGGAATGCCATCTGACTCCTGAGGCTGCTAGAAGGGTGTCCAGGATGCCAGCCCCAGGGGCAAAATCTTTTGACCACAGAGGAGCAGCAGAGTGGCCTTCCACCAGCCCACCAAGAGGCTGGCAGGTCCTCGTGTGAGGTCTGGGCTCAATCTCCCCTCCCCAAAGTAGGAGTCCTGCAAGAATTGTCAATCCTGATTACAAATCAAAAGGCTTTTCCCAGCTGCTGCCTTTTGTGCCATCCTCCATCACAGCTTTGGCATCTCACTGGCATTTCAGGAGCTGTGTTTGGAGAGCAACGGGTGTGATTCTGCTCCTGATGACTGTAAAAAGTAACCTGTCATACACGGAGAGGATCACGGGCTAAAATATAAGTGTCAGCACTCTTCTTCCTGCACGTGCAGCCCTTGCTAGTCCCTGGCACACAATCAGTGCAGTCAAGCAGCGAGCATCGAGGTGGTACTGCGGGTCCCCACGAGGGCGGTTGGTCCCACCTCTGTAGACAAGGACCGAGTGACCTGCTGACCTCCTCCCTCTCGCTGCTGGTGTTCTAAGCTCCAAATCCCATCAGTTTCAAGCTCTAGTCCGACCCCACAGTCGCTCCACACTTCTGTGCGGGGAGCAAGTGACCGGTACCTCCTCAGCCCACAGCAGTCCCACCAGTGCATCCCATCCCAGAGGATGCTACTGCACTGTACCAAATCAGTCTGTTCATCTCTAGCTTTGCCACCGAGGCAGAACCCGCCCTCCCTGCTCCCAGCAGAGCCACTGTTACAGCTGCCCAGAGAGTAGGGGATGGTGGGGTGGGCAGACCCTTCTGCAGCGCTGCCCTGGACAGCCACGTGTGCTCTGCTCCAAACAAGGCCACGAATCGCCGGCTGAACCTGCTCACACATTACCCCGATCATCACTATTTCAAAAAAAAAAAAAAAAAAAAAAGCAGTAGTATTGGTGTGGGAGCTTCACCCCACGCCAGGAACAGGCTCACAGGCTGCGCTCCTCCTGCTCAGCTGATGATCCCCACTTTCTAGAAGAGGCATTACTGACTCCCAGCGCTCTTCTTCCTAAACAGATCACGCAGCCTCGCACCAGCCCAGCTAAAGCTCTAGGAGAAAGCCCAGCTCCCCTTCCCCAGGCTCACTGGGAAGAGATCTCCTGTTTATCTATTCAAAACCTGAAAATCTGTGGTTGAAACCAAACCCAAAATCAGTTTGTGGTTTTCAGATTTCTAACAAGAAACTGTAACACCTTTAAGAAAGCATCTACTGTGCATTAAGGAAATTTTTAAACAGCATCTCACAGTTCCACGGAGCCGGTAGGAAATTTCTGTTACGAGAAAAGTGGAAAAATCCCACGTTCAACCCAAACTGCGCACGCAAAATTCTCAGGACCAAGGTTGGACTTGCAGAAGCAGATGCCACCCCCTGCAGACGGGGTCTAACAGCGGCTGTCCTTGGAGTTTTGCGAGAATGAGGTGTAGGGATTCGCCCCTACGTTGGAGCCAGGGAATTCTGATCCAGCCATAAGCTTTGCTCCTGCCCCCGCTGCGCTACCCAGGGGCTCAGCTGAAAGGTGGAGGGAGGGAGGGCAGGGAGAGAGAAGCGGCAGATGAATGATCAGCCTGGAAAGAGGGGAATTTGTGCTCTCCTTCCCACAACCCCATCCACGCTATGGCTTCCAGATGAGCCTTGAACCCAAATCAAAGCAGGAACACAGCAAACCCGATGTAAAAGTGTTGGTTTCACTGGAGCGGGTGGGTTTTGGGGTGGAACCGCATTTCCAAGCTACCCCTCAGCACCCGTGGACTGCAAACCACATCTGTGACCCCCCCAGGCCATTCTCCCGCACCCAGAACTTACAGCTGGGTGCAGAGCTCAGGCACAAGCGGTTCAGGCAACCCCAACCGGGCTGCTGTGCTAAAACCTCCCCGGACTCTGCAGCTGCAGGGGAGGACTCGAAATGCCATCACTGCTCGAGCGGGGCAGGGATGCTCGAGCGGGGCAGGGATGCTCGAGCGGGGCAGGGATGCTCGAGCGGGGCAGGGAGCGATAACATCAGAGCTTGCAGCAAGGCTGCACGGGGAACCCGATGGGCTGGCACACGGCTGGGCAGCACGAGACAAGCCATAGGAACGGAGTTTATTGTTCCACTGGAGCAGCCTGGGGAGCCGGCCAGAGATGGGAGGTTTGAGGCGAGATTAAGATCTCTGGCAGCCTTTTGGAGAGACGCCCTCAAAGCCGCATGTCGTGTCCCGGCAAGCTCAGCAGTGCGCCAGGATTTAAGCCCGTTGCTCATCAGAGCTGTTTTTCCTGCCTTTAAGGCTCTCAGGTGAAGAAGTTAAATCCCCCTGGATGCCAGGAGACTGCTCCTGTGAGGCACTGACCAGCACCCGCCTGCAGAGACTCTCCCGACATCGAGAGGCTGCCAGCCCTACCTTTCCACCCACACGTCCTCATATCGCAAAGACCTGGGAGTTTCACTCCCACAGAAGTCAGTGTTAACCCCCCACCAAGCTGCTCTTCAAAGCCTCACAAGAGCTCCACGAGCACAAAGACATAAACCCCAGCCACTCCGGCGAGCTTCGCAGGACGAAGCCCTTCAGGGCTCCATCTCTCTGGAGTTCAGACTGCAGAGAGCAATGAAGGCGGCGGCAGAAATAACCAGTGCTGCTTGTCCAGTGGCAGCAGGACAGTCTTCACGAGAAATATGGTTCACACAGTGTCTGAAGAGCCTTGGAAAACGTCCTCATCTGCCACCCACGTCAGACATCCCATTCCTGCTGAAACCGTGGAGAAAAGAGGAGCTAGATAGTGTGATGGGAACAGACCCAAACCTCCTTGCAAGCAAGGTCAGACCTTGAGAGGTGGTTCAGGGAGTGCTACTGGGAAACAACACCCTGAAAAAGTCTCAAAGCACTTTAAACTGTGTGGAAAACACCATTATCCAAGTTCCATAGGTGGGGAAACTGAGGGAAAGTGAAATGCAGTGATTTGGACCTTCCGCACCCAGCAACGAGAGACCTGATAAAGCCACCCTGACACAGTCCTCATTATGCTTCAGAGTTAATCACAAAACAGGCTCAGACTCCAGTGTGCTGCATCCCCACCCTGGGGATGAGCCCGTCCAGCTTGCTGCAAGGGATCCAGCCCCCGAGCAGCCCGAGATCTTTGTGGGTGCTTCACGCCTGCACTGGAAAACTCTTCCAGCACCGTGGTGTGGTTCGGGGAGACAAGAGGCTCCCACTGCAAGAAGGTTAAATCCACCTAGACCAGTCCTGGGGCTGAGAGTGTGAGGGCCCAACAGGGTAACGTGCTGCGTCGCAATTGGTAGCCGATTCACAAAGGCAGCTTGTGTCTACGCACCAAGCTATAAATATTCCTTTTTGAAAAGGCACAACTGGAAAAATGTCTAGATGTCTATTTTTGCCTCCTCTGCTTCACCCACTCGAAACATTGACATCATACCAAGCTCCTACTGAGACACAGCCATTCCCCAGAGCTGGAGCAGCACAACTGCACCCAGCGCAAATGCTGGGGAAAGGGGAAAAAAGCACCTTTGTAGGCTGGGAGGACAGAGCGAGCAGCGCCTGGGGAGGGGGAATTCTTGCATGAAAATGGCAGGTTTTCTACTGCTCTTTGATCATGAAAAAAATGACTCAGCAAAGTCTAAGTCAGGCTGTCCCAGCTTTGCCCTGGGCTCCCCGGAGGAGCGATACTTCTCCCAGAGGTGCCAGCTACCCGGGATCAGCCTTTCCAGCCAACGGAAATGTCCCCCTCGATTTCACGGAACCCCGCAGAACCCACCCCGAGCTGCCTCTGGGGAATCAAATCCACATCTCGGGGAGGATCAGGCACTTTGCAGCAGGCTGTGACCCCCGCGGCACTCGCCGCAGGCTTTGTGAAGAGCTGCAAACCATCAGGGAGCAGCAGGCGCCGGCAGCTCCACCACCTCGGTGTCTGCGCAGGATGGTGAGGACACAAGCCAGGAACTACGACCCATAACTGCTGGTGGCAGCTCAGTTCCTCCTGGGCTCAACGCAAGCCCTCGCAGAGGGTGCAACGCTCCGTCCCTCAGCAGCGAACGCTTTCCTGCCTGGAGCTGCTCTGGCACAGGCGGCTGTGAGGTGATGGGGGAGTCGGGTGGTGAGCGTGGACTCAAAATGGTTGAGAAACGCCGTTTTGGAAACACCTTGGTGTCAACGGGGCCACTCTCAGCTCGATTTGTGACCACCTCTAATCTCTACCCGCTGTGACCGTGGTAAAGCGCTTTGAGACGGAAGGTTCTCGGTGACAAATCCTCCCATGAAAAGCTCTGCTTGTGAGCTTCAAATACTGGGTTAGAGGCACAGAGGCACCCCACGGACCTGATCGTGGGACTGGACCGCAGCACCCTCCCAGACTCAGCACCACACGCTGCTGAGGGTTTGTCACCTTCGTGCCACGCTGTCGATCCACGCGCCTTTCAGCAGGGCGGGCGTCTCCTCCAGAGCCACTTTTCTAAGTATCACCACCCTGGGGACAAGCTCAGGGAACAGCTCTGGGGCGCAGTAGCTACCTCGAAACTCTCGGCACTGCCTTTGCATCCAGCCAATCCATCAGCCCAGTCCCAAAGCATCACTAAAAGCCTCATCAGGGGTCCGCGAGCCACAACGGCCACCATTCTCCCCGGCCTTCTGGTCCCGCTCCCGGGTGCTGGCAGATATACGACCCCGCTCGCTCCTGCAGGAAATCAGCTCCTATTTTGCTTACGGAAGGCAGTCAGCACCTGGCTTCTGTCTGCTTAATAACCTGAGCATCTGGTTTCAATACAGCGCGCAGGGAGCGACCACAGCATAATCGAGGTCATTTAGAGCTGCAATTAGCTCGGGGCGCCCAGCTGTATTTTATAACAATGAAGTAGGTGCTGCTCCATCTGTTGACAGATGCGGGGGGGTTCATTCCACCCCCAGGAGACACCCTCCAACTCCTCCCACCCTCAGACCCCCGATGTTTCCCCACGCTGCTGCTCTGCCATAGCGCTCTGCACGTGGGCAAGGAGCCCTGGGCAACCATTTGCCCACCCGGCTCTCCAGCACCAGGCTACGGACCAGGACACCGGTACTTCAGGGGTTTCGGCCTCGCCAGATGCACGTCTGGAGTCCGGAGCTCACCACGGTGACGAGCCCTCTTGGTCTTCTCCAGTGCCACCTCCGCCCTCTCCAGCGCAGCGCTGGGCTCACCGACGCCGTGCATCGGGGCTCCAGAAGAACAGCAGCTGATCCCAGCCGGAGCCCAACGGAGCCCTCGCAGCAGTTTACTAATGCCAGCGGGCACCACGAGCTGAGACAATCACCCTTCCGCAATCCTGCAGCTCTGGAGAGGCCCCTTTTATCCTCGGTGACAACAGAAAAGTTAACAATTTCCCTTAAAGTGAAGTTACTAAAAAACTCAATTTAAGAATTATCAAAACCAGCATGTTTGGGGGATTTTTTCTTCTGTGGTTGATTTTTTCCCCCTTTTCTTGCTTTTGCCTGGTTCCATTTTACTCTAAATCACGACGGAGAAGCAACACTTCAACCCCCTCTAAAGACATTATGTGTTTCCAACTATCTTTTATGCTAAACCCATTCAACTCCTTGAAACTTTTGCTCCTCTTTTACACCATTTTGCTGCACAAAAGCTGTACTGCAGAACCTGTCCGAGGCAGATCTATCAGGCCTGAACTCCAAAGCACAGGCACAATCCGACCCAACGCCATATTGCTGACCCTGCTGCAGAGAAACTGAGGCAAAAAACCAGCCAGCACATCCAGTGAGGAAAACAGGAGAGCAAAGAGCAGCCCACACCACCTCTGCCAGCCCTCAACCTGCCCAGGGCACAAGGCTCCCCACCTGGAAAGATGCTGGTTGCAGCGATGCCCTGGGACACCTTCTGGCAGTGAAGCTGAGCTCGAGCACAAACACTTGCATAGGCAAAAGAAAAAACAAAAATGTTCTCTCGGTCACCTCAGCTACCACTTCTGGCTCTCTAGGGAGGATTTCAACCTTTTCCTGCACCATTTCTCACCACAGAGCCGCCTATAACTAACTCTGGTCTTCCACCTGCAGAACAAGAAGGCCAGGAGAAGGGAGGAGGTGTCATAGCAAAAATGCTTTAACACAGAGGTAAGAACAAGGTCCCAGCCCCGGTAAAGCCCCTGTGCAGCCAGGAGAAGGAAGGGGGGTGTTGTCTTTCTTGCCATCCCCGAGCTGGGCAAGTGCATACAGTTCACACCCGCTTCAGCATCCTCTGCACGGGCAGGGCTGGTCTGCAGCAAACCAAGAAACCAGTGCCTCCCCCCTGCCTCGCTGGGAACACGGGATTGCAGAGCAAACCAGTAACCCCAAGGCGCTTGGGCAGCAGTTCAGAGCACATCTCACACCTCTTCCACTTGCTTCAGTGCTCCCACGCCACATCATCCCGGTGTCAACCACACACACGGCTGCTATTAAACAGAAGACACCAGTCCCCTTACGGATGGTGCCCCCCATGTAGGAAGCTGGATGCCAAGGGGGTGCAGCACCCGCAGCCTCCCCACCCATGACCAGGAAAGACCCAGCTGGCTCTCCCAACCATTTCGGTAGTCATCGCATCAGCGAGGAACTAAGTGCATGACATCCCCGCCTCCCTTTTGCGGGATCCCTCACAACAAACAGAAAAGTCAGAGGGGAGAGCTGGAAACCAACGGTTATTTCTTTTTTCCCAGTTCCGTGGCTCGTGACCAAAGCCGCGGGTTGGCAGGCGAGACACGCAGCTACGCACGGGGCCCGTGACGTCTCTGCGTGCGCAGGCACGAGGGGTGCGACTTACCCAGGGCTCAAAATAGGGCAGGGAACAAATTTATTTATACGTCTGTACAAAGCAGTAACGTCTCCTTTTTGTTGCATTTTCTAATTCTTGACATTTTTCCTGCAGATGCCCGACGCTGTTTCCCAAAGCATTCAGCTGACAAGCGGCACCGGTCCCATCACAGCCGAAATCACACGAGCTGACAGCACACTGGACACATACCCCTGATTATGAGGTAAGTTGTTTATAACTTTAGCAAAGTTTTCCAGGGCAAATGGCTTCCTCGAGCAAATTCAATTTTGATGGGAAAAAAAATGACCATTTTTCCATCACAAGGAAAATACTGTTCCAAATGCATTAAGTGCTGAAATGGTCTGACACCAGTTGAGCCCCTGCAGAAGTGGAATCTGAAATCCGAAGGGATCGCCCCAGCAGGAAGGGCTGTCTTCATCACAAAAATTCCCAACCATATCTGGGAGTCAGAAATGGGTCACATCCCCAGCAGGAGGAGCACTCCAGGGGTACGGACACAATCAGCTCAACCTCCATCCCACCTCTCCCGAGCTTCCCGCTCCCCTTTAGGTGCTCTCCTCACCAGTGCTCTCACTGGAGAAGCCACCTCTCGGGTATGCAGGCTGGTGTGGTCTCGAGCTGAGCAGTCACTCAGCGTTTCGCCCCATTCGAACCCCACCTCGCCCCGGGCACAGGATGGACCTTTTGCCGCAGAGCTGGACGCGCTGCCAGAGGTGCCCGCAGGCTCCAGCGCACAAGGTGGGAGGTCCATGAAGGAAGGTGGCCATAGAGATGGTACTAGAAAAACAGGGTCCTGCCTCTGTCAGGTCAAGAATAATGAGGTGACGTCTTGGTAACTGGTTTTAAGAAATCTAGCCGTATTCCTCAGCACCGGGGTCTAGGCTGGCACGCACCAGCAGCTGGGGACCCTAAGCATACGCTCTCCTGTACGCCATAGGGCTAAAGACTTGCCGAAAACCACCCCAGCAGCTGGGCACATACAGACACCCAGCCCAGAGAGGCCACTTGAACTGACCTCACACCTGAGGACAGGCAGGCCAGGGGAAAAGGGACGAAAGGACAAGGAAACGCTTCTTGTAAACGCCTCTCCCTCCCAGTCCGTGCTCCTTCAGCAGCGCACGGCTTCGAGGAGAGGACGCTGGTTCCCAGGGCACTTCTCCTGCGCTCACCCAGCACCCCGAGCGGATGCAGATGCACAGGGAGTCCCCAGAGGCCGTCGCCCTGCGATGGCTGCTGGCACTGGCACCGACGCCAGCGGGGTGACGAGAGGCAGGAGAGCAGAGAACGGGGCCCTGTGTGCGTGCCAGGCTGCGGGGGTGTGCAGGCATCCCCATCGCCATGCCGCGCCTCTGCGCTGCGCCCGTCGTGGAGCGCTGCCAAGAGGCACAGCAGCGAATCACCCGCGATGCCTGCGAAGCACGTTCCGTAGGAAGAGGTCATGGTTTTCTCCAGCCCTGAGAGCAGACAAGGGCAAGATGCCGCCATACCACCACTTCTAGGGCTCGCCTGCTTTCACTCAAATGGGGCTCTTCGGAAGAGTCAAAAAACAAAATGCTGTTTGCACAGGTAGTTTAATGCACTCTGGAAAACACTTGAGAGCATCTTCTTTTTTACTTCATTTCTAGCTCCAGACAGATCATTTCTTCTCGCTGGAATGTGCCAGGGAGCTACGTGGTAGCACATACGAGGGAGGTTTTCTTGCAAAAATAACCCTACTGCAAACAGTTGGGGATGGCAAACTGCTGTCAGCCTCGGGCATTCCTGCAGAGTCCTTCCCGGTCCCAGGTGTGCTGCCACCCCTGCTCAGCTTGGGCAGCGCTTGGGTTTCCTCCTCCAAACCAGCTTCTCGAGGCTCTCTGCTCGGCTCTGTCTCTGCTGGGCAGTTGGATGCAGCCTTTCTCTGCTGATCCTGCTCAACGAGCATCTTGACCACGGGGGCTGTGTGAGTGGTGTAGGCAGGCCGTTGGCGGTGGCACTGGATGAGGTGGCCAGGCAGACCCACGTTGGCAGAGGACAGCACATGCTCTGGAACCCAAGAAACAGACAGCATGAGAGTGCAGCCCGTTTCCTCCTGGCTTCTTCCCTCTCTGGGAAGGATTAGAAAGAAGGATGCCTTTCGTGACACCAAGGATGCTCTTTGGAGCCAAAGACCATTGCTGGGATCAGTGATGGCGTTGCCATGGCCATGGAGGGGCAGGCAGCAGAGGGACAGCAGTGCCATACCCAACAGCTACTCTGCGTCAAGATCCAAATGACCCACGGAAGAGATACAGGTGACGTCCATCATTTCTAGCCTTTGTGCCTTTATTTCTACGCTTGAGCAGAGCGTGATTGCACTGACCAAGGACCCCTTAATCACTCAAGTCTTGCACCTCAAACAAAGCCACAAGGTTAGTAGACATGGCTCGAGGGACTAGACTGAGCCTCCTTAGGAAGACGTCTGTGCAAGGGAAACCTCGAAGCAGAAAATCCAAGAACAAAAATTATGCAGAAAAGGAAGACTCATTCAAACAGATCTTGGGAAATGAGATCATCAGTATTAGTATTTTTAGAGACAAGGCTTTTCAGAAAACCAGCTTGTTTTCACTTAATGCCATTAGTCCTTTAGGAGTCACATAGCACAAAAGCAGTTTTCTGACTCAAATATTATACGTGTCACTAACTTTGCCTAATGCGACAATTAACTAAACTATGAGTAGATAGTCAAAGTAGTACAATGTGATCTTGCTTAGCTGGGATAAGACTAGGAAAGTCCTGCTCATAAAAGCTCCTCCGAAGGCTCGTTGCTGTCACAGGGATGAACCTCCATGCTACAGCAGGTTCAAAGCTGCTCTGCAGCAGGCTCTGAGCAGCAGCCTGCAGGCAGGAAAGGAAGAACAGGGAGATGGAGCAACCATCCTGCAACCAGGCTTTTGCTAAAGATATCCAGAGTCCCCCAGGCATGGTGGTCACAGCGGCCAGCCCTAAGGAGAGGAGGTGGGGTGACTCGGTTAGCCTCAAACCAGGAAGGGGCAAGAAGTGGCTGCTGTGGAGGGCAGCAGAGGCAGAACACGGTCCTGTTGAGGAGCAAGGCTTTGGTTTACAGAGGTGGAAAACCTGAGCCACAGAACGATACTAAACCTTACTCCTTAGGTGCTTTACAAGCCACTTCACTCATGAAGAAGTAGAAGTCAATAAACACTTGTCACCTCCATAGCCCTGCTCACCAGATGCCCCTGGAGGGCACAGCAACCCTCGGTTACCCCTCCCCAAGCTCAGCCAACCCAGGAACACAACGGAGGAAGGAGACCAGCTGCTCCTGGTGGGATTTACAAACCTGCCCACACCACACACACGTCCCTGTTCCTAAGCCAGTCAGGTGCAGGTGGAAACCCTGGTCCTCACCTCCCATTGTGCGCTATTTCCTGTGTTAAACAGGGAATAATTCTGCCTCTTGGCTTCTGTCCTGCAGAGCGTTGGTCCTTTAGGACCAAGCTCTGCTTGTCAGGGAAAAACCCAGAACAAAACCACACTGGGGTTTGTTGGGGCTCCGATATTCTGCTGTGGTAGCTAGGGTCCTCATCAGAAAAATGTGCCAGCTTTGGGTGTTCAGAGACGGAGACGTGCAGGGCTGCGAGCATCCCTCCCCAGGTCTCACCACGAGCTCCTGGTGGAAATTAAAAACAAAAAAAGCTTGGAGCTCTGAGTTAGAGCCTTAGAGAAATGAGAGCATTTAAAAACACGCTGCTTCGGATGATCTGCTGCTATAGTCGTGGGGACAGGAGGAGGGAGGAAAAGGGTATTTCGGTGGCTTCTGCACCGAGCCGCATCCTGCTGGCTCGCGAGCCCAAGAATGTGCACCATGGCCACGCGGCTGCAGCCCCTGCCCGTGCCACAGCTGGTACCAGATGGGCTCCGGCTGTGCAAAGCGTCAGGAATTTGCTTTTACGTAAACTCCGCTCCCGCTGCGGGACCGCGGCCGGCGCCGAGCTCTGCCTTCCCCTTGCCCGGCCCCTCCATGCTCCTGGCTACAACCCGACAGCAAGCGTTTCTCGCTGCGTCCCAAGGGCAGGCGCTGGGGCTTCGCTGGCTTCCCCTGACCGAAACAGGGAGACATCAGCAGAGCCAGCCAGGACAACCCAGGGCAGCGGCGCACGGGGACCATCGGCCGACGGGCAGCCCAGGCTCTTCCTAAGGTTTATAAATAGAAACAGCCTGACATGGTTTCAAGAAAAAAAAAAAGTTTCCATACCAAAAAAGTTTCCCTGCAATCATAGCGCAGTAAAGCGCGGCCGCGCTGCACCTACGCTCCACGCACACGCTCGGCTTTACGATCAACAAAAGCCAAACCAAAAAAAGCCTCGCTTGAAATGACGGGCTTTCAGACAGTGGCACACTCTGTGCTGAGCCCAAATGTTTATTTTGACAAGCTGAGATAGCCCATGTCTCTTGGAAGGCCTGTTCTGTTAACCCTTGTTGCAGAGCTGCTCTCCAACTCAGCTCGCCAAGCTCATGTGCAGCAACAACCACTACGAGAGGGTTTAAAAAAACCCCTCTTGTTAACGGACAGCTGGACTGTTTGCCAAGTGTTTCTGGTGATCAGGGAGTTCTGGCTCAGCCGGTCCTCCAAGAGCCCGCACGGACAGCGGGGCACCGCCAGCCTCCACGTACGGAAGCCGGGGGCTGCTCTGAGGACGCGTCGGCACGATGGCCAGCACGCACACCTGCGAGCTGAAGCACTGCAAAAAGCAGCAGGATCAGGCACCAAAGGCCACGAGCGAAGCACAAAGAAGAGCCGATCTGGAGCCCTTCCCCTGCACTTCTACAGGCTGTAGCTGCGGTCTTTGTGAAAGGGGTAAAGGCGGCGAGCGGAGCCCGGGCAGCCAGCCACCGCGCGGGGCCGAGCTGGGGAGCGAGTCCGGCAGGAACAAAGCCCGCGGAAAGAATGCTGTGCGCCCCAGAGGCGGCAAAACCTCCCCTCCGGTCCCACCCGCACCCAAACGGCTGCGAGCTGGGTGCCAGGGAGGGCGACAGCGAGGACCAGAGCCAGCCCAGCAGCACCAGCTTCCAACGGAGCAACCACCAACTGGGCACGGGTGAGGAACCGGCCGTAAGGAGAGGGCGAGTTGCTTCTGCAAAAACTCCAAACCAAACGTGCTGCGTGTTTTGCGCAGCGATCCAAAAGGTCCAGCTGAGTCCCTCACCCCCACAATCCATCGTGCAAGGAGAAGGCAAGGAATGAGCACACCGAGGTGGTGGAGCGGGGAAGGACAAGGGTTACAGCGCGGAGCGGTGGCTCCAGCCCGCGCCTCCCGCTTGCACGCGGGTGTTTGCGTTGGAACCGTCGCCTCCGCTGCACCGAGCCAGACGTTCCCAGCTCAAGGAGCTGCTGATGTGAAGAGGCTCCGCTGAGCTCACGAGTTCGGGACAAAAGGACACGTGCACGCTCTAGGCGTGCCTTTGCCCGGTATTATTTTGATCCTGGATAAGTACTGCTACTTATGTGATATTCGTGTAGGGTTTCAAAAGGACCTTGGGCCCAGCTGTGCTGCCTAATTGCGACAGCATCATCTCACAGGGCAATAAAAGGGTTTTAGAATTTCCTGAATGGTGAGGGGAAAAAAAAAAGCATTGTGATGGACAGCAACCCCAGCGTGGGTATTCGATGAGGCATTTGGTGGCAGGATAAAGTCTGGATACCCACAGGTGAATTTCCCTGTGTCATTGGGGGTCCTTGGGTGCAAAGGACTTCAGATAGGCCACAAGATCTGGCTTCCAAGTTGCCCATGCTGGACTGCTGAGACAGCAGCTGATGCATATCCCAGACATTTCTCCTCTGACCTTATCTCTAGCCCTCCCCAAACCAGCAATGACTAGAGAAGTCCCAGGGAGAGAAGTCCCAAACATCACCCGGCCACGTTAGCTTTTTCTGCATTACGTCCTTGTGGAGGCCACCAGAGAAGTGACTCCTTCACACCAACGGCATGCGAGGAGACAGCCAGATGCCATGACAGCTCTGGGAGCAGAAGACGGGAATGCAAAGCACTGGCGAGAAGGTGCCAAGGGAAAGCCCGGAGCTGACAACAGCTCAGAGCAAAGTGAGATGGGATCATCAGCCACCAGTTGTTATTTACAGCTTGTGCTTGGCTACTGGCCTGGAAGTCACTTCAGAGCCCAGGCAGAACATCTCTGGGAATCCTCTAAGCCTATCAGCTCCTGTGCTTCACAAGCGCCTGCTAGTGAGACCTGTCTCCCCGAGTGTCCTGGGAAAGGCTTTCCAGAGCAGGATTACTGCCTGCCATTGCCTCTGCACAGCCTGCCTGGGCTTTATCTGAAGCTGTCCACACCGAGGTATCTGCTCGTGAACTGCTCCAATGGGAAGTGCTCCAACACGCTCTCCTCCCGTCCCAGCGCCAGCTCAGGATCTCATGGGGCGAGCGCCGTGGTGGGATTCTCACGTTCCCTCCAGACTGTGGTTTCCAGTGACAAACCTGACCTAACACAGTGTGCCCAGCCTGCCTCACACCACCCGATGCTGCCCAGAGAAGGCACAGTCTTCCCGGCCCGTTGTCACAGGCCATCAGCTCCAGCTGCCAGACTAACCTCTGGGAAACACAAAGTACAACCACCGACCTGCCTTGTACCTGCAGCCATGAGTGCCAGGACTAACCCCCGCCCCACAAGTCACATATCCCCCTCCCATCTCCGCTTCCACCGCACATCCTTCACCACTTGCTCTTGCTGTCCACCTTCGGCAGAAGGCGGACTGTGAGAAGAGGCGACCAGGTTGCGTGAGGCTCTCCATCCACATCCCACCCCGTACTTTTGTTGGCTGTCACTCAGTTCACACCTGAATTCACCGATTCCCTTCCCTGGGATAAGCAGCCAAAGCCAAACACAGACCGAACCTGGCAGAAGTAACAAGATCAGACAATGGCTAACACCACCCAACGAGACCGAGGGCATCGGGGCACGGCACCCGCTCAGGAGCCAGTTTAGTATCGCCTTTCCTGTGGGACAGCTGAGAGCACCCGAGGTAAGAGCCAGGCTCCTACATGGGGGGCACACAGACATCTCCGAAAAACTCGGTTTTGCCGTGTTGAACTTCACACACCTTTGCTGAATGTGCCAGCCCTGGAATATGACCAAAAAAAATCTCCCACCTGGCAGCTTTCCAAAGAGGGTCTTGAGGGATGTAATACCTGAAATGGGACTGCAACAACACCCGGTGTTAGCTTAACTTTTTCATCCTAAAGTAAAACTCATCCAACCCCAAATTCCCTATTGATTCAGCGGGAGCGAGCGTTTTTGAACGCCCCATCCACAAAAGCACCATTGATCAACTCCGATATTTATCTTTCCATCATCGATAGAACGGTATCTGAACAGAATCATTCAGGAGACTGACCTACCTCTCCTGAGCAACGGGCAACCCTCCAGCACTGCCCACCCAAGCGGGCAGGCAGCGACCCGTGAAGCAGTGCTGGTCTTGCTCGTGGGGCAGACTGGGCCAAGCAGCTGCCTTTAGGATGGGGACCAAGCCGCACATCTGCTCCTCAAGGCAGCTGAAGACCTACCGCCCTCTGTCAACCCGTGCGGGCTTGCAAGGCACGTGCAGTTTGAGATCAGACTGCAGCTTCCTAACTTCATACCTGACCAGAATTCCACCTTAATGTCCAGTGGGATGTATTTGGGCACAGCCTTTGGTTCAAAACACAGCGCGTGTTCTACAAGGATGCTGATTTTACACCCAAGACCATTCCTCCTGGAGATTCATCGTCTGGCAGACCCTGCAGACCCCTGGTCAGTGTTAAAACCTCTCTGACCTGCCCTGGAGAGGCAGCCGGGCCACTTTGCAGGGGCTCTGTGGTCCTTCTCTTTGGAAATCCTCTTAAACTCTGAGATTCTGGTAAAGTTGGAGATCTGCTGCTGCTGTTCTCCCCAACACAGAGGTCCAGCCCCTGACTGCCCACATGCCACGTGTACAGGGCCATGGCTGCGGCTATTTTTTCCTTCAAGTTACCGCAGAGGGAATTGCCTGCACAGCATCCTCCAGACACGCTGGGTCAACTTGTGACCACGGATGAGAGCCAAGAGCTCTCCCTGGGCTCGGGTCTGCGTGGGAGCTGCCAGAGATGCCTACGCGGGATGGAGAATGGTCTCTCACACCTTTCCCAGAGCCCTACAGCGCTCACCGCCTTCACCCACAAGGGCCACAGAGAAGCACCATTAAATACCAAGATGTTGCCACCCCACCCAGCTTTGGTGCATCGGCACCAGCCAGACCAGAGCCATGGACCCACTCAAGACACTTCCCACGGGTCTGGCAGCACAAGCCTCCAGCCTGCTCGGTCTAACCAGGCTGTCAACCAGACTCTGACACCACAGCAGCACGCTTCAGAGCGGGGTTTAGAAGACCCCTCCCTCAGACAACGATCCTTTAGAGACGCTGCATGAAAACAGGCGACACCAGAACTTTAGCACAGAAATCACCAGCAAGGATTCCTATGAGAACGGGGGCACACGTGGCCATCTTTACATCCAAATCAAACGCTCCTGAGCTTCAAGACGTTGTCAAAGGTGCACATTTCTCTAAGCGCATCCTCACCGCAGCACCACCAAAGCCAGGTGCTTCCACAGGCAAAAAGGGAGACGGCGCTCTCAAACACACAGAAGTAACGTCACGCCGCGAACGCGGCGTTTCTTCGCTAACCAGGACGTTAAAGCACGCGCCAAGATTTGTTCAGGCTGCGATTGAGGCTTCCCCCCATTTTCAGACCCTGTTATCGGTGCAGTTAAAACCCGCCGGCCCCGCTGTATACCTGCCGTTGCCTTACGCTCCACTGCGCCCCTTGTCTTTACCTCCTCAGGACGGCAAGAAAACCTTCGCCAAAGCTCCGTTGCTAAAACCCCTGGTCACTAAACATCTCCCTCGTGATCTACAGCTCTTTACTGACGGTACACAAGGGAGCCGGTAGCAGGGAAACAGTGAGGTAACAGCCTCTGCTTGTTCTACTTTCTTCCACAGTTTGAGATATTCCGTGTAATAAAGGGAAAAATTATCCCCAGAGGAAGGAGGGAGGGTTGTGTTTTATGAAAGACATTTAAGTCAGAGCACCCAGCGCTTCGCTTCACGCTACAGCTCGTGTGGGTTTTAATTCTAAGGGCTGCTGGCAGCAGGACAGTTTTCACACTCTTATATTTAGAGAGACTCGCCTGAAAAACAGCCAGAGCTGTCGCCTATAAATCAGGTTGTTCTGACAGTGCCCAGAGCAAGCAGTAAAAGCAAATGGGGGGAAATGAAATTACATGCTGCAGAGGGAACTCTGAAATAATAAGCTTTTATTTTGTGTTTTTAGAAGTTCACAACAATTAGAACTATTTTTTTTTTCCTCTGTTCTTTCACTTGTTTTTAAGCCAGCCCCTGCTGACAGGCTCTGGGCCCCCAACCTCTGGTTCCCGTTCATCAGGCTTTGGCCACGTGGTTCCCACGTTCTTGGCTGCAGGAGCCAATGTCCCCAAAGGCTGGGGTGGAGAAGATACGGCACTGGGTTCACCCTGGACGCAGGAACCCACACAGCACATCCCTTCGAGCAGCTTGCAGGCATACACGGTACTGCAGCAGAAGGCCAGTCCGCAGGACACCCAAGTGGGTGGAAAGGGTCTTGCCTGCCATGGGCTTGGGATGGAGATCAGGGCATCTTCCACTGACATGGGATGCCTCATTTGAACGGGAACATCTATTTTCCCACCACGAGATAGAAGTATAGCACTGCAAACTGCTGATCTAGGCTGGAAAGACACCAGCAGCTGATGTCCCTTCCTCTTCCCCATGTCCTGGGGTGGGACCACAGCCTCCAAGAAAGCTGCCAAACACCACTGGGCATATCTTAATACTCCATTTTACACCCTTAGCTTGTCTCCTCAGCACTTTCCTGCCTCCAAGGCTCCTGTCCAAAGGTTTTTCAACCTCTCTGTTTAAGCAATATAAAGAGGAATGAGTGCTACTCTGCCAGAAGCCAACCTCAGACCTCGCTAGTCCTATGCAAGGCAACAGCAGTTTGCTCTCATCTTCAGCAGGATTTGAATTGGACCCTCAGCAAGAAGCCAGATGGAACAGCAACTGCAAAACAAACTGCTGGGCACCAAGTCATGCCGAGGAAAGGATAAGAGCGACAAAACCACCCTTTATTCATTCATCTCACTTTACCATTTGAAGTTCCCCATGAACCGCTTCCAACCCAAACTCCTCCCCTCACACGTGAGCTGGGAAGCTGTGCCGTAAAGAGGGAAAGATGATCACAGGCTGTGGAAGGGCTGGAGGAGGAAGAGAACAACAGAGCAGGGAACAAGGCAGATTCTGGAGCTCAGGATCCCCGTGACAGCTCCCAGGGGAGGAGCCCTGCCTGGGTGCTCGGGCCACAGTGGAAGAAAAGCAGCTTGATGTTTTATCTGTGTTTGTTCCAGGATGAGCTCGATCGAACATCAGGTGGAGCAGGCAGGTGCCCATCCATTGCCTTCAAGGGGCTTTGCAACTTGAACCGTGAGGTAACTACAATGGCCCAAGAGCAGTTAGCCAAGATCCTGCCCCAGCCCAAGAGGTACCATCACATCACCCCAGATTCTTCCAAGCGGTGCTGGGGTGAGGAAGGCATGAATCCACGTGGCTCACAGCCCCTCCACCAGCTCGCCTCTCCCCAGAGCTCTCTTAGCACTGCCCTGACCCCAGGTTCCACACGCAGTTACCAGCACCACCCTCCACCCCAGCAGCCCCCACTTTTGAAAACTGGCAGTGGAACAGAAGAGAAACAAAAATCAGGGTTTCCACAGCAGCAGTTTGCAGGCACCACATCCCCGCGTTCCAGGGGACACGTTTTACACTGCACCCGGTGACAGGTCAGGTTACGTGGCCAAGAGCAGGAACAGGGAGCAACACACATGTGCAGTGCTGGCACTCGCCCTGACTCATTTTTACTTTGCAGACTCAACCTTATAGTCCTTTTTTGGCTTCTAATTTTTCTTCTTATAACGGGGAAGGGAACACGATGGACTCCAGGATAGGAGTCCTCAGCGTTACACCCCGGACACTCCCCTGTGTACACACAGCAGCAACTGAAATAGAAGGGGCGGTTTCTCAGCTGCTGCCATCCGTGTAGCACCACTAATCTGACAGTCACTTAAACCAGGGGACCATCCGACCCCACAGCAGGGTGGGTGATGCCCTGGCAAGAGCAGATACTGGGCCAAGCTGGTGTAAACAGGGATCATCCACCAGCCTCCCTGCGAGCGTGCTGAGCTTGTCCCCTGCTATCAGACGAGCAGCAGTCCCTTGAATTACGAGCAGCTCAAACTGTCCACCTCTGTCCAAGCCCAGCTTTAGTCGCCTTCCTTGCTGCTCTCTGGCCCTTGTCCCCGCCAGCCAGCCCTGCATCTCCCCACCCACACAAGCCTGGCCAGGAGGTGGACAAGGGGGCCGGGTTGTCCGTCCCGCGGGCACCGTGGAGCCGGGGGAGCAGCCAGAGCACAGATATTCAGGAGAAAGTGCTTGTTTGTGTGAAAAGACAAGGATGCAAATAGTTGACATTAAGATTTCGGGGAGGCTGTGGGACTGGGCTATTTCTTTCAGCCCTCGCACAAAGGGACCTTTTATGTCTCCTTGTAAAACAGAAACGATATTGAAGGGTCTGTGGAATTTCTGGGCATTTTTCCCCCCTCGGAGACGCAACGGCCCGTGCTCCGAAGCGACAGATGAAGTAGGATGCAAAGGACAAGCTGTTCAGATGTGCTTCTGCATCCGTCTCCTTCCCCGCCGCTGCCACAGCCCCCCCCAACCCCTTTACCCCCAAGAAGCCCCGACTGCCTGCCTTGGCCAGAGCCCAGAGGTGCTGCCCAGGCAGCTGCACCCACACCCGGAATCGCTGCAAACTCTGCAGGAAGCCATTCGCTGAATTTGCATCCCCTTCTGCAGAGGGGACCGCAGCTCCCACAGCCACCCTGCGGAGGATCTCCAGTCTGCCCACCCGCACCCAGCTGATACACGGCCACAGCCTGGGAGCCAGCACAGGGTGCCTTGGGCTCATCATCCCACACGAGTCTCCAGCTTCAGCCATCCAAGAGAGGCATCGAGCCCACACCAGCTTCCAGGCCAGCCCAGCTCACCCCCATGCACATGCTGGTGAGGACCAGGATACCTGTACGGCTGCTTCGTCCCAGCAGGGCCGAGGACACCGTCAGCGCTTTCTTTGTGGAAACCTTACACAACACAGGTTTGCCTCAAAATGTGTCCTGCCCCAGTGCCCACAGGGTTTGGACCAGCCCAGAAACAACCAGCCAAACACACAAGCAACTGCAGGCAGGGCACCTATACAGCACAGCAGCTCTTCTCTTCTGGTTGGACTGGATGATCTTAAAGATCTTTTCCAACCTAAGTGATTCTGTGATTCCATCCCGCCTTGGCAAAAGCACAGCGATTTCTCCAAGTTCATAAAGGGACATGGCTGTACCTGCTCCCGGACCCTCCACCTCAGACTAGACTGCACAGACCCCACTGTATTGCTCATCCCGAAGCTCTTCACACCCCCAAGACACTGTCTGCCCACAGATGATCAGGAAGAGCTTGTCCCCTCTGCAGGCAGCCAAACTGCAGTGGGGTCTGTTGGAAAGCAGTTGGGAGAGGGGGGAAAGCTGACGTCCATCACCGGCAAGAGAGGAACGGCTCTGTGCAATGAAACACCAGATAAGCCCAACCCTGACACAGCAGCCACTGCTCCTAGGATGAAAGTCCCATTAACGCCAGGGCACAGCACAACTCCTGCTGTTGACAGGCATTTCCCCACCTTACCCACCCCGCAAGGGGAGAAACAGAGACCTCCCAATTCCCTTGGAGATCCACCACGTTTTCCCCTTCCTGAACACATACAGCACACAGCCGGGGGGGTAAGGGGGGTTTAGGACAGCCCTGGTACAAAGGGCTGAAAACACATCGGAAAAACCACCATCCTCCTGCAGCAAACACCAAGCCAGCAGAAAGAGCATAAACCCACTGAGCACTGCGAGGGCAGACCCCGGGGACAGCGTGGCATCATGCTGGTGGCTGAGCAGCCCAGCGGGTGCTGGCCGGGGGTTGCACGAGGCCCTCCCATCATGGGGAGCAGCAGAGGAGCGGGCACAATAATATTTTCTGTGAGACTGACAGAGCACAGCAAAAATACAGAGCACATCTGCAGCCACGTCTGATCGAGGCATTTTAGAGGGGCGACTGCTCCCAGCCACGCTGGCGCTGAGCTGATGCTCCAGTTTGCCCAAGGCACTGGGCACAGCCCTCCCCAGCCACCTGCTCCACAGCTTCGGGTGGTTTATACCTCCCAGCTCACAGGGATTTTCCTCACGGACACCCAGTCGCTTTTAACTCTTGATCCCCTCTGAAAAGAAGCCCAGACACAGAGAAAAGCCCCCTTCTCCGGGAAGGGAGAGGAGCCCTTTCTGGTCCCCTACATCTGCCCACCAGCCACCTCTGCGGCCGGTTTTACACCCCGATCCCTTTGGGGCACTGCAGATCCTCAGGGAGGACTTAACCTCCTTGCCCAGGATCCGTCAGCGGCCGCAGCCTCCGCTGGCTGTGGAGGAGGAAGCGGTGCCGGGGCGAACAACGGGCGCTTTGTCAGCCCGGGCAAAGGAGACACAGAGCAATAAAAGTTACACGCAAAGCTGGTGGGACCGTTCAAACCGATCAGCCTGCCCCTTCTTCGCTTCCCAGAGGCCCCTGCAAGAACTTCTGGCATCGCCCCTTCAAATGAGCGTTCAGCTTGAAGAAAGCTCGCCTCAGACCGCCGAGAACGCTTTCCTACTGGTTGGAGCTCTCTCAATTCCCAGATTGAGTTTCCCTAATAAATCCCAGATTGCTCAACTTCCATAACACTGGTCTATGAGCTCAGGCAGCAGTTAACCCTTTGCAGCCCCAAACAAGCCGTGAATAGCCTCCTCCTCCTGTTTTATTTGCCTTCAGCGCCTTTTTCAGCTGCACGCTAGGGAAGGGGCCCAATACTCAAAGGCTGCAGCAGAGCAGCATCTCTCCCCATCCAAACCCCAACACCCCTGCGATCAGCCCACACAGATTTCCCGCTTGTGCAAACAAGCACAAGGAATTCCGATTCCTCTCCTGCCTGCTGTGACGCCAGGGACCGGGCTGCAGCATCCGCAGCTGGTTACCCCAACCCACGGCCCGATTATTGCAATGGAATGGATGGAATAACACGCTCTACAGAGTGTCGTGGACACGCACGATGCCTGGCTGGGGTTGTTGCTACTGCACACTGACCCTCAGTGACCAAAGGGAAAAGCCACATCCACAAACACCTCTACCAGAAACGGACCGTCAGGATGATTGTCAGCATTAGCAACGTTTTGTGTGTATGGAAATATTCGTGAGCACGTTTACAAACATGTTTATGTCACACCCACGTTTGTGCAAGGAAGTCCGATTTTTTTGCTTCCCCAAAGCATCTTAAAACCTGTGAAATTTGTTTTTGAAGACAAAACCCTGATGCAGGTTTCCACCAAGAGGTAGAGCAAATCAGAACCGCACCAACAACCACCCGGTGCCCAACACTGAGCCAAGCCTGTTTGTGGTGGGGAAGGGATGCAGCCAGCGTCAGGTCCCCACATCTCCGACCTTCTACTGCACCTTCCAGAGGAGCTGCCTAAACAGCTGCTGGCTGAGGAACTGAGCTCTGACCACTGCACAGACAGCTGCTGCCGAGAGAACAGCGAGTGCCGCTCCAGGGCTCTCAAAGCACTGATGGCCACAAGTGTCCTCAAAACCTCTGCAGAAAGAGGCTCCTCGGTGCTTTCCTCTGCATCCAGGCTTTCCACTGCTGGCTGGACCAATGCAGTGGGCTTGACCCGGCAGAAGACTCCAGTTACCTTAGCGCTGAGGGAGGCTCCTCACGCTCCCACATCACCCAGGGAAGAGCCCCCACCATTGCCACCCCACAGCAAGCGCAGGCGGACTATTTCCTGAGGCCACAGTGACAAATTTGTCCCAACAAATCCTCCCAGGCTGCATGTCCCCACCCTCCCTCCCCATATCTCACCCGGCTGACCTCAACCCCAGTCTGGAGGCAGCTATCAATGTTCCCACTTAACTCAAGCTGCGTTAAAAGCACCGCAGTGTGATCCTGGACACTGCAGTCTCTCAAACATCCCCCCCACACAATTCAGTTCCAAGGTCTGTAAAGACCCCGATAATACAAACAGACCCCCTGCAGCAGAGCCATACACCGAGCCACGGCCAGAGCTCCTCCTTGGGAGCCCTGCGGGATGCTCTGCTCTAGAGACCGCGAGCCAGGATACCTCACGTGTTTATGAATAAAGACATTTCTAAAGACCACAGAGCTTGAGCTACGCTTTGTGACTCAGCAGGACTTTGCCTGGAAAAGAGCTGACCCGGGGAGTTACTTTAGCGCAGCTTCTGTTTTAGTGACTCTTGCAGGACTCCCACAGCTCACCGGGACTCAGCAACACAGCAAAGCTCCCTGTGAGCTTGCCTTCCAAAAAACTTCATCACAGATGCAATTTCACAGGTATGAACCTTCCCAGAGCAGTCAGAGATGCTATTCCCTACGTACAGAACACCATAAGGCAGCACTGGAGATTCCATGGTTTTCCTGAGCTTCTTTCCTCCACAAACATGTTACAACCCGGGTGTGGGACACTCCTGTGGTAGGTTTGCTGGAAACTCCACCATAAATCTGGTGTTTGTGGCTTGCGAGTCACGTGGGGTTATGCTTTCTCATGTTGTCTCCAAGTTAATCCCCCAGGAATGCCATGGCACCTTCCCAAGCATTCTGGCTGGTAACTCAGAGCAGGGAGAGCACCAGCACACGTGGTGGCAAGGTGCGCAGGGAGTAAGACCAACCCACGACCACTCTCAAGGGGTGCCTTGTTTGACATCCAACGGCCATGCTTTGGAAAGCTCTCCCTGGAAAGCTGGTCACCTCCCAGCTTCCCAGCCCCAAATTTCCTTCTTTTGCTTTATCAGCAACAAGCTGATAGAAGCTTTTAGCCCAGCATCACCCTCTGGTTTCTACTTCAGGTGTCTGGCAGTGGGGAACATCAGAGCTAAGCAGAGTCATAGTGCTACCCAAGGACGGGTAATGACCACACTTCTGGTAATCACTTCCCTAAGACATCAACCAGTATGACCCTGAAAGGATGGTCATGTTTCACTGCAGGGTGACCAGTTCAGCGCAAGGTTCCCCGTCCAGGTCAATATTTAGGCAGCAAACACTGAGCTTCCTGCTGTCCCAGCCCCATCGCAGGGCTCCTACTGCCCAGTATATGGAGCTAGTTTGCTGCGAGGAGCAGTGTCCTCCCAGGCATCCCACCACAGCTCCAGCACCTCTGGCACTCATACTGCCAGTTAAACTGGTGCTGGTGGTTAAAACACACCGTGACTACTCGGCACACAGCAAGGACTGGATTGGGGATCAGAGGAGATCACAGAAATGAAGGCAGAGAAACCAGGCTGGCAGTGCAGGGAGGGAGAGCGGCTCCAGGGATTAGTCAGAGTCAAAAGTTCACGATATTCCCACAGCAGAGAAGTGCTGAAGGCATCACGCTCAGGTTAAGGACTTAAACACGAGGGAAGGAGGATTTTCTCCGGGAGCGCTCCCCCCCACAACTTGTCCTCTCTCCACAGGTACAATGCCCAAGGCAAAACTTGACCCCAGGCAAACCAAACCCCCCAACCCAGGTAGCGATCAGCAGCTCCCCGCCTGGGATCTCAGCCACCGTGGCCAAAACACCCCGTAGCAGCCCACTGAGTCTCACCGTCCAACAGCATGTGCCTGGGGTCAGGCACAAACCCGCGCTGCACAGAGCCGCTTGCTGCCTCCAGAGAAGCTACACCATGTGTAGTACGCACAGCTGAGCTGGAGTCCAGGAGGGGCCATGGGGATGAGACAACCTCAGGGCTAAGGCTCTGAGTCTGGAGACTGAGCATAAAGCTGGGATGGGCTGGATTTCCCGGAAGTCCTCTCTCACCCTGAGAAACAGGTCAGCAGGATGTCTGCAAACCTCAGGCTTCCTCACGCTCTCGTGAAGCTGAAGAGGCACCACGCAGGCTGCATGAGGAGAGTCTCGGGCATAACCAGAGCTGACACCCGTCTGTGTGTCTCAGGTAGCAAACAGCAGGGAGGAAATTGCTGCTGTGGAGGAGAGCAGCAAGTCCCAGGGCAAGCACTGCTGCTCCCAGAGGTCCTTTCGACCTCCTTCCCTGGGAGCTGCCCACCCCGAGCATCGCTGCATCTGCGTCCTGAGTGATGACCCAGCACATTTTGGCTAAGCTGAAGGCAGCCACCTTCTCTGCCCCGGCACTTAATACAGAATCAGGTACAGGGAGATGCTGAAGCACAACAAAAACTCAAATCCAGGCGCAGATCTGGCCTCATTTACACACAGACCTGTCTATAACACCGAAAAAAAATAAACACACTGACCCACAGGAAGGAAAAGAGTATTTTCTCCCTTCTCACAGCCTCCTTACTGTTTGGTTGTCCTCAAACAACACCCCAGCCTGAACAATACAGGTTACGGCAACACAGCAAGGAGACCTGGCCCAGATCCTGTGCCAGCGTCAATCAGCGCTGCGTTAGTGGAGCCAGAGCTTCACGACAGCACATCTGGCTCACGCTCAGCCCGCAAAGCCAGCTGCCATCAGACTAAGGCAACACAAATTAAACATCAGGTTTTCCAATCAAGCCTCACATCAAAACTGGAGCTGCGTGGTTCGAGTTACAGGCACGGCTTCAAGCTGATATTTGTTTTACCTTCATTACTGTGTCAGTAGCCTCTGCAGTAAACCTCACGAGATAGGCAAGATCCTGCTGGCAGCCCACAGTAGCTGCTGAAGGGTCATTTCAGCTGGTGCTCCCCCAGTTATCTCGTGCCATAACCACAGTTAGCTCCATCTGGCTAATTAAATTCAGACCACCTTACCCGTGGAAAAAACTCCTGGATGGGAGTGCAGCAGCACACCACAGAAGTGCCCAGCAATGGCCAGTGTCCACCCAGATGTTTAGTGGTGCCTTTCATCATGTAGAACAGCCAGAATGTTAAACTGAGCATTGCTGGGCTTGTCCTGTTCCCACAGGAACAAGAAGGATGCTCTGGGCTCCTGCTTTCTCCTCCTCCCCACACCTTCCTCCCTATTTTGCTACCTGCAGTCCCAACGGAGTTTCACAGAGAAGCAGATTGCTCGGGGAAGCCTCGTGCTTCCCCTTTGAGACATACAATAACACGACCCAGCAAGACACAGGAGTAAGACAGCACATGTGTGTAGCAATCTGGAAAGGATGGTGCAAGGCTCCCAGCGAGGCTTGGACCCAGACCCCAAGTTCAGCTTGATAACCACAGTGGAGCTCCCTGTGCTGGCTGGAGCACTCGGAGCTTGGTGAGAGCTCAAATTGTTCATGCTGAGCAGTTCATCGGCAACTCCAGTGGTGCCTTGGCACGTCTCCCCTAACTGCTTGTAAGTGGCTGCTGGAGAAACCTTCTCCAATATTCACCGGCATGGACATCCCCATTTCTGGCTGTGAATGGTTTCCCACTTGCAGGTTGAGCAGAGATCGGACCAAAAGTTCCACAGAAAACACCTCCTTTCTCACCCAGCAGCCTGGGGTGATACCTGCCCGCTCCCAGAGGGGCTGTGGGAGAGACCACCTTCCACCCACCTCAGTCCTCACAGCCCTTCAGCGGTGGTGGCTGCTGTCCTCACGCAGCCAGGACACGGCACCAAGTGCTCTGTGGTCCTACACCAGCAGACAGCCGGGCACCCAGGCTGCAGACCGGCCGCAAGCAACGTGCCTGCTGGTCAGGGCACTGGGCTGTAAGTTCATCTCCAAGAGAAAGGAACCTCATGGAGCCGTGCAGTTTGCAGCAGGTGAGGACCGAGGGGTGGAGCTACTCTGCCAGGGATGTCCTGGAAAACAGACAGCCACAAAAATCAAATTTCCACGCCTCTGGGGCTAGAAGCAGGAGGCAAAGCTTTCACCCAGGTGTTGTCCTCTCTTGCCCGCCTACCCAGCCTGCAGCAAGGTCTGCAGCTCGCTCACAGACCCCAACCTCTGCAGCACCTCTGACCCCACCACACGACAGTCCACTTTCTCCAGACTGTTTCGGAAGCCCCGTGAAGGAGCTGCGCCTGCAAACCACTATCTCTAGCAGTGGCCAGAAGGAATTTCACTGAGCAAGAGGTCAAACCTCTGTGGTTTCCAACACTTCCCTTTCACAGGGCAGCCCCACAGCCTTCGAGCACGTCGCTTTGTTTGCAGCGGTTCACAGCACTGCCGAGGCTGGAGGCACCTCTGGAGATCAGCTACTCCACCTCCTGCCTCGCTCACCGCAGGGTCAGCAGCAGCAGGTTACGCAGGACTGAATCCAACTCTGAGGTCGGACTCTGAATCACTCTGAGGATGGACTCTTCTGCTTCATGTTTTTTCAGCTTTTAACTAACATCCCACTCTTTAATCACAGAAAAAAAGACTTTTTTTTTTTTTACAAAAGCATTCAGATCAGGCAACGTCCAGTCTCAACAATAAGGAGCTGAGCCGGCTGAAAGTGAGTTGGGAGGAAAACACCTTCAGCTAGAAACTTTTTCTGGAATAAATCTGCTTTTCAGACTTGTTGACTTTTTGACAAGATGTCAAACTCCACTGGGAAATATCCCCCTTGCATCAAAAACCTGCTCAGGCAAGAGATGAGGATACTCTGCCTTGTGGTTAAGATGATCTCTCAAAACAGACAATTTGCACTGTTTTCGTTTTGCCATGGAACTCTCCTTAGCGCAGGAAAGCACTTCCCAGCCAGCCCCACCGATTAGCAGCCGGGCTGCTCTGCCAGCCGGAGAGGTGACCCCGTGCCTCAAGCACGGCATTCCCACCGCCGGGAGCCGCATCGCTCCGTGCCTGCCCCGACGTGCCTTTCCTCCTGGCCGGGGTTTCACTTCACTCCCGCTGGAGACCCGCACAACATGTCATTGCCCAAAATATCCCCACGACTCCGAGCCAGCGATGTCGCTTTGTACACAAAGGTCCTTGCTCCAGCGATGTCCCAGCCCCGCTTTTGGCTTTGCTGGACCCAGGGTTGCAAATCCCAGCCCGTCACGAGCAACCTGGCCCTTTGAAATGGAGGAGATGATGGACGAGCTCATCCCACCACCCAAGGACCTTACACGCATGTGTTACGAAAGCCGAGCGCACATCCCCGACGCACCCCGCATTCCCCCCGAGATGCCGTTCAGGAGGAACAGGGTGTGTGCACGCGCCTTTCTGTCCACGAGCTGCTCTGGATGCAGCGAGCAACGTGAGCCAGGGCTGAAATAGCATCTGGTTTTAGCAGGAAGATGTTGCAAGGCTGTGCCACCCGCCTGCCACGCTAAAAATGCGAGGCGGGAATGTTCAGTATCCAACCAAATGAGCCTTGAGAACAGAAATACCAGGTTTGTACTAATCTGCCAGGGGAAGAGAACACCCCCCTGGCCCGCCCTTAGGAAACCCAGGATGACCCGAGACGGAGCTCCCCGGTCCCTCGCTCCTAAACAACACACAAGCGCAGGACAAAGGCGAGGGCATAAAAGGAAACCCTGCACGGACCCACCGCCAGATATAACTCCGGAAGGGGCCGGTGCGCACGAGCAGCACGTGGGTTGCCTAGTCTGTCCACATGGATCGTCACATTTATTTACTCCCAATGACTTTCTGAAGCGGTTTAGGGACAGCTAGTTCCTGCCTCTGATTTTGCTCCCCCCGGCTCTGGAGCCTGCCCTGCTGCTGTCAGAGCAGCAGTCTGCTCACGAGGACAGAGGCCAGGAAAGAAAATCCCTCGAGCAGTTGTGGTTGCTGAGTTATGGTGGGGTTTGTGTCTTTTTGGCAGCCTCCTGGAATGACCTGAGCAACTGAGGTCCCTCGAAGCAGCCTCTTGATGACTTAACTTCTCTCCTTGTTCACAAGCCCCTGGCCTGAACAAGGCTGATGGATGCCACAAGCCACAGAACAACCGATCTGTCTTAAAAGGCAATACGTGGCCCATGTGTCCACCAGGAACACCACAGGAGCATCACAGAAGGACCCCCCCCAGAGAACCGGCATTTGTGGTTGAGCAGCCCTTCTCTAACCAAACCAAACCAGCCCTTCGCGATGCAGAGCTGGGAGGTCAGTTTTAGCAAAGCTGTGAACAGCTTCGACAACAGGAGTCAGAGCACCAATGTCATCACTTGCACGACCCTTTCCAGACCTGCCATCTGGGATAACTTTCTGTCAACCAACAGCTGACAGGTCCACTCGGCACAGGGAATTCTCCCGATTTAAGACATCTCGGCAGAAGGGAAAGCAGCCCCCCTCTCCCCGAGTCCTACCAACAAGCCAGGAAAGAACAAACCCAACGCCTTCTCAGGACACAGGGTCTGCTTGTGCTTCCTACCTGGCTTGGTAACTACACACACAAAGCTATGGAAATCTGATGACTTCCCACAAACAGACTTTCCTGTCACCAACGGGTCCCCCGCTCTCCTACAGGGACCAGTACTTTGACTAAGACCCACTCAGAGCCCAGCTCTGAGGACCATCCTTCACAGCTCTGACCCCCATGAACAAACCCCAAACACACTTGATCTTGATGTTCTGCAAACCCCTGGTCACTTCAGCGACACGTGGACAAGCTTCTAGGCAGCTGGTTACAAATTCAATGCCACTCAGTGTTGGGTTTAACCACAAGCTGGAGATTAGGCACAGGTTTTGCTCAGAAGAGCGTGAGGAACACATCTAACCCCAAACAGACTTCACAGGCTTCTGCAAAGAGGGGACACGGACTCAGAGCACACCACTGCCACGGTTCTGTAGCTGTGGAGCAACCTTGTCGTGCCCTTTAGATGGCAGCAGCTTTCTGAAAGCTGTGGAAACTCACGCACAAGGGAAAAAAAAATTTAAGTCTGAAGGTCAGGGGATGAATCTAGACATGAAGGAGGTCAGGGATGGAGTTAAGTGTGCTCGCGCTCCCCAGACATACAGACTTGGAGGCTGCACTGCTAGAGCCGGCCAGCAGTGCAGAGTAAATACAAGGAGCACATCCGAAATGATCTGAAGAGCTGTGTGGTGATTTCTTGAGCAGCTGCCAAGGAGACTGGTCATCCTTTTCTGCAGAGGAGCGGTGGCATACAGGCTGCTCCATCAGCAGGACTCAGCCCTGGACCCTTCTGGTGCAGTGACAGGGGCCACCAGGCAGCTGCTGGTGGGGACAGAGGTCCCACACTGGAGCCGTCACACCAGCCATCCAGTTACAAAGTCGTGCACTGCTCTACAAGCGTCCCCAAGGTATTCGCTCACAAGTTTCCTGCATTCCTCACACATTCCTGTGAGGAAGCTTTTGCTATGATTTCCAAGGGAAACCAACACCGAAGAAACCTGGACACCAGTCACACAAGTTTCTTCAGACATGCGAGTGCTCATCACTGATTTAATCACTTACAACATTCTTTTTCCTAAGTTGTGAGCAACAAAACATTACTTTGAATTTCTGCGTAGCCACCCCTGGAGAACAGCTCAGCCCTTCGCAGCGTCCAGCCTTACACCACCCTCTGTCTGCTTCTGCCATTACCCCTCTTTCATAGAGAACGAAAGCGGGAGTCGACCACAACCTCCCCAGGGGTACAAAGCAAGAGGGTAAAAGCCAAAAAGAGACGCAAGGAGCTGCTGAAGCCCCACAGGGATGCCCTGTCCCCGAGCTGGCAGGAGAGGGATGTTCCACACAAACACTTCATAAAGCTGGTCGATTTAAAGAGGCACCTTCAAACGAAAGTGCAGACCACTATTTCCAAAAGCATCCAGAGGTTTGTGTTGCCAACCACGACACACCCTGGGCTGGCGTTTCCTTAGCACAAGGTTAAGCCCTCTGTGAGATGCTGAGCTTCCAGAGTCCTGTCCCTCTGAACCACCAGCCACGTCCAGTCCATCCCCTGCAGCACTCAACCCTGCACAAGAGCCGATCAGCTCCCCAGTCACCCACTGGACTTCAGACACTCCGTATTCAGAGGGGCCAAATCAGGGCATTTGGATCCAATTAGTTTTCCTAATCTGCCCTGACAGTCAGCCAGGGCTGAAGCTGTTCCAGCTGCACATATGGCTTAGAGCAGGAAAGGCACAAGTCCCTCAAAACATCCTCTCCAGCGTCTATTTCACAATGTGCTGCTCCACACTCCAGAAGGATAATCACTCCAGTGCTACGAAGTCTCCTTCGCAGCAAAACTGATCATACCTCCCTGTTAGCTTTTTTTTTTGCCTCCTCTCTCCAGCCAGGCATTATTAAACCCCTCCACACATTTATAGTAAGCAGGGTCTACCAGCCAGCCAGAATAAAATTAATCCCTTAACTATTTTTTTTTGGAGCAAAGAACCTTCAGGCCACAGAGAGCCAGCGGGCTCCCACAGACACCTCCCTGTTCCCCAGCAAACCGTTCCTCTGCCACATCCAGGAGCCAGGGCTGGGCAGAACATCACACTCCACTGAGGCAGCAGTGTGTGGGGCCAGCGCTGGGACCCTCAGCGCTGCACCAGCACCGACCCAGCGGGGCTGGGCACGCGCACTCAGAATCACTGCATCTCATTTCTCTGCCCAGTTTTACCAGCTCCTCCTCCTGTTACATTCATGCCTTGAGGTCGGCAAATGAAGGCAGTCCAGACCCAACAGCCCAACGTGCTCCTGTTCTGGCACACCCAGGGGCCAGCACCGCTCTTCTGCCCTGGCACAAGGCTGTTGTCCAGCTCTCTGGGTAGGTGAAGGAGCAGGGACTAGCTCCTAAAGCCTCATCACCAGTGTCGGCCCGAGTGGTGCATAATGAGCGAGTGGAGGCAGGCTGGGCAGACTATCAGAGGAGTGCCCAACACCCCAGCTACCTCTGAGTGGCCCACGGTCGTCCCAGAATAACTTAGAGTAACTCCAGGTTACCTTAAGAACAGGGAAGAGAAGTCAGAGCATCTCTATCTCATGATCATGCTCCAATTCCTGTTTAACGTGACTTTCTGGATCTGTTTTTCTGCTATAGGAACTTTAAAGTGAACAGACAACCCTCCAGCTGAACCAGCCAGGGCTGTGCTGAACTCATCCAAACCTCCACGGACTTACTAACTCCAGCTCTGTCCACGCCAGACCACAGAGACACAGGAGGAAGTGAGGGCCCAGGGCTTATCCAGCAGGTCACCACTCCAACATCTGCTTTCCATGTTCCCCCGGGCAGGGCTCCAAGTCCGTAACATATACATCTGCCTGTCTGTCTCCATAGCGCACATGCCATTCGTCTCCTCCAACTCTGCTGAACAGTGACCCCAGCAAAGCTTGGTGGAGCAGAGTAAAAAGCAGCTCCCCAAGAAACACACCTCATCCCCTGGGACAAAGGCAGCCTACAAAATAAAAGCTATGAGTGGAGCAGCTGCGATCGCCACCCGTAAAGCCGGGCTGGAAACCAGCAGGGCCATAAAGAGCATCCTCGCCCCGCAGCAGCACTTCTGCAACCCGCAGCCCGAGCACAGCAGACAGGGTTGTTATAACCCTTCCACCTGGGTGCCAACAAACATCTGCAGGCTGGTGCGTGGCCAGGGCTGGAGGAACCAGGGGAAATGAGCGGGCAGCAGGGAGGCAGCGCCACCCGCCTCAAGATGTCTGGGGCAGGGCTGCGCCTTGGCAAGTTGTTTGGCTTCAGGACAGCCCGAACCCTCCCTGCGCGAGCCCACGGGGTTGTGGAGTCACACATTAGTGCTCAGAGACCACGAGACAAGGCTGCAGCACAGCCAGGGTCACTGCAGCATCAGGAACCCTTTTAGCTCCTCCGCCTGCACGTTGACACCCACAGTGAGGTCAGCGAGGCTGCACTAAGGCACCTTCTCACCCTCAGGTAAGAGTCACAAGAGCAGGGAGTGAAGCACCAGGTACACGTAAACACGTAACAAGAAGGTAGAAAAGATGCAGGGACATGCAAAACACCAGGAGTTATCCTGCAGACTCCAACACCACTTCTTTGCTTCCTCCGTGCAAGTGTGGACCTTGCACACCCGCAGGTACGTCCTCACGCCTCTGCAGAGGCTGGGTATAACACACAGAGTGTGTTCTCCAGGGCTCAGTACTGGGGCCTCTTCTCTTTGATTTCTTTATTAATGATCTGGATCAAGTGCACCCTCAGTCACATTGCAGATGACTCCTAGCTGGGTGGGAGTGTTGATCTCTTGAGGGTCAGGAGGCTCTACAAAGAGGTCTGGACAGGCTGGATCAATGGGCCAAGGCCAATGGCAGGAGGTTCAACAAGGCCAAGTGCTGGGTCCTGCACTAGGCTCACAAGAAGCCCCTGCAGACTACAGGCTGGGGGAAGAGCAGCTGGAAACTGCCCAGGGAAAAGGCCCTGGGGATGCTGGTCACCAGTGGCTGAAGAGGAACCAGCAGTGCGATCAGGTGGCCAAAGAGGCCAACAGCATCCTGGCTTGTACCAGCACTGGTGTGGCCAGCAGGATCAGGGCAGGGATCATCCCCCTGTACTAGGGCACTGGGGAGATCACCCCTCGACTCCTGGGGTCAGTTTGGGCCCCTCACTCCCAGAAGGACATTGAGGGGCTGCAGCGTGTCCAGAGAAGGGCAACGAGGCTCGTGCAGGGTCTGGAGCACAAGTGTGCTGAGGAGCGGCTGGGGGACCTGGAGGGGTTGAACCTGGAGAAAAGGAGGCTCAGGGGAGACCTTCTGGCTCTGACAACTCCCTGACAGGAGGTTGGAGAGAGGTGGGGGTCAGTCTCTCCTTCCCAGGAACAAGAGGAATCGGCCTCCAGTTGCACCAGGAGAGGTTGAGGTTGTCCCTGAGGAACATTCTCTTCCCCATTGGGGTTGTCCAGGCGTGTCCCAGGCTGCCCAGGGCAGTGGTGGAGTCCCCATCCCTGGAGGGGTTTCCCAGCCGTGTGGAGGTGGTGCTGAGGGACAGGGGTCAGTGGGGACCTGGCAGTGCTGGGGAACGGGGGGACCCGAGGAGCTGAGAGGTCTGTTCCAACCCAAACTATCACTATGTTCATGCTACATGTGCCACACCAAGCTACAGAGAAAAATCATTTTCATGTTACCCGCTGCAAACACCACTCCCTGTTCGCCCCCCCAACCCCCCCAGGGCACAGCCTTAACCAGCCGCTCTGAAAGGAGCCACTCCGGGCTGTAATTAGCCCCTAATCACACTCAATTGCTGGAGGTCAGCGACTAGGGACTTTCCAGCTGGGGAAGCAACCTGCCGCAGCCACCTTAAAGGAGCGTCCCTGCTCCCTGCCGAGCTGCCCACCACCCGGGGCCGGTATTTTCAGGAATTTCAGGGGATGCAACACTCTTTTCCTAAGGCGGTAACTCCGGCTTCCCCATGAGCTGCAAAGATGCAGGCGGAGCTCAGAGCTGACCCCTGCACATCCAGCAAAACAAAGTCCAGCCAGAACACCACCGAACGTTCCAGATCAGCAGGACACACAGCCACGAGCTCCAGCACATGGTCCTCTCACCTCGGCCAGCCCCAGGCATCACGGTGCAGCATCACTCCAATTTCTGCAGCCAAGTTCCAATCTCAAGCCAGCAGCTATTTAAGCTCCGAAATAAGAAACCCCAAAGTTTTTGCAGGAAACCAGTGTGAGGGACGTGCCCATACTGGATCCTCCAGCTTGCCCCAGCCCTGGGCAGCCCTTACCTGTGCTGGGGGCGGTGAGGGCAGGGCTGTCCCCCCGCGTCAGGCGCTCAAACGCGTCCTGCTCGGAAGGCTCCAGGATCGCTCGCAGGAAAAGCATCCGTTCTTCTCACTGCACATACAGCGGGGAGGAGGGACACAAAAAAAAAACCCCACAAACCAACATTAGTGTCACGTGACGCTAGGTTAACAAAATATTTGTTTTCTCTTGGTTTTATCTCGGGGAGCCGCCGGCCGGCAGCAGGGAGCGGCTCCGCTGCCAGCGCGCCCCCGTTACCGTGGAGCGCTGCGGCCGCTCCCCGCCGCCTCGCAGGCTGCGCACCCAGCCCTGCTCCGCGCAGCTCCGCTTTCCCTGTTGCACGGGCTTTCCCACAGCCCTCTCCCTCACCCAGGGCTCCGGGGGTTGCTTCACTAATAAACCAGCGGCTAAAGCCCGGGGCTGCTTTGCAAAAGGCCAGCCCGACCCTCTGCAAGCGCTGGGAGCTCAGCGGCGGGGCAGCAGCCTTTGCAGACCCTCGCTCCTCCCTTGCAACACCCGCCCTCACCGGTCCCCCAGCGCATCATCCCCCTCTGCAGGTCTCCCTCCAGTCCCCCCCTCCCCATGCGGACACCCCCCAGTCCCAGCCCTCCCTCTCTGCGCCCCCCGCCCGGACCTGCCGCCGCCGCCGCAGCGAAGCCACGAGCCGGGCAGCGGGCGCCGGGGCGGCTCCGGCCGTTGCTACGCGCTTACAGCACAAAGCCCCTCCAGCACCCACCAACGGCGGGGTGGGGAGCCAGCCCGCCTGCCCGAGGTGCTTTTAACCCGCAGCCGATCAGGGGCTCCAGCTGAGCCCCCCGCCGCCCCCGCCGCGCACACCCCGGCCGGGCCCTTTGCACGTCGGGGGCAGTTGCTCCATCTCTGATGCGGTTCAGCTGAACCGGCTGGTTCGAAACGTCCCGGGGAGGGGCTGGCACTCGGTGTCCTTACACAGAGCTCTGTTCTGTAGGAAAGGAGCCTAAAATCAGCCGTTCCTGCTGTCCTGTGCGTGGCCCTTGGACAGGCTCATCTCTCTCCACGTTTCTTTGTCCTCTGGCTACCCCTGAGATTCGAGGCAAAAAAAGAAACCCTAAAAGACCCCAAAAGTTCTCCTGTTATGAGCCCATGCCCAGGGGCTGATGCTGCTCCACACTGACCCGGCTCATTCCTTTGGCTCGCAGAAATGTGGGATTCCCATTAAACCCAGCGTTCACTGGAACCTGCTCGTTAGACACCAGAATAAAAAGTGAATTTTGGCTCCGGGGTGTCATGAACCCTGGGCGCTTTGGCTGGCAGGCGATTTCATGACCTTTAGTATGAAAAAAAATTAATAGAAAGGGGAGAAATTTTCTTTTACAGGAAGAAAGCCTCTTTAAATACCTTCTTGTCCTCCCAGTGGCTCTTGGCTACTGGCAGTGTCAAAGCCTGCCTTTGGCTGGGAAGGATTGCTGCTGGGAGAGGCTGCTGCCCTTGCTAAGATCTCCCGATTTGTTGTGCGTTGTGTCTGTGACAGGGCAGGAGGCTGTGACTCCCGGGGTAAGATCACTCCATGGGCAGCGAGTGGAAGCTGCTGGTGTCTGCTCGGCTTGGATGGTGCCGTCGTGTGCTGGGTGCTGCCAGGCATCACCGCCGTCCCCGGGGGGAGTTTGCTGCTGAGCATCCCTTGCTGTGGGGACTGCGCTGAGCCCAACCCTGGGGAAAGGAGCTGGTCTGGTTATTTATTGCTTTCTGGACTATAGAATCACAGAATTATTTTTGTTGGAAAAGACCTTTAAGCTCATCGAGTTCCCCCGTTCCCCCAGCACTGCCAGGTCCCCACTGACCCCTGTCCCGCAGCACCACCTCCACACGGCTGGGAAACCCCTCCAGGGATGGGGGCTCCACCACTGCCCTGGGCACCCTGGGCCAAGGCTCCACAGCGGCTGTGACACCCATGCTTGTCCCCTGCCGTGGCCGAGGGGCTGGGGATGGGCGGTGGGTGCAGCCTGCGGCTTTTGTATCCACAGGGGAATTTGATCAAACGGAGCCAGGCAGTTCCCAGACAGGGATTTTATAATCTCAGCACGGGTATGAAGCAGCGAGTGTGAGAAGGGGATATTATTCTTATTTTACTGACAGGCAAATGTAGTAGAAGAGGTGAAGGGGTTGGGTACCCCAGGGAATTTGCCGACACTGGTGTAGGAAAATCACTGTGACCAGGAGAACATCCACACAGAATCTGAGCTGATACTTCCCCGCTACGTTTTGTCGCTGGGACAAGACTAATTCTGTGCACTCTGAGAGCTGCCCGTAGGTCCTGTGAAAGGTGCCTACTAGTCTAAACCATCAAATAACAGCTCAGCTGGTGCCTTTTGCAGCCCTGGCAAACCGGGCACTGGTGTGCACGTCCCTGCCAAGGGTGCGGAGCAGCACCAGGCGCCAGCACAGCCCCGGCGCATCGCCTGCGTACCCAGATTGGTGCCGTCTGTGTATCAGCTGACAGACCCTTAGGACTTCTAAATATTTTGCTTTTACCTCGGTATAGTTTAAAAATACCCAGCCAGGCACCAGAGCTCCAGCCCGCCGAAGCAGGAGGTGGATTTCATGATGGATTCTGTGTCTGTGCATTATACTGAGGAGCCACAGAGGGAAAATGTTTTGCAATAGCAGGAGCAAGAACGGGCTGACCTCATAGATACTGTCTACACAAAGCTTTGGGGAGCTTGTGATCCCTCCCAGAGCTTCCAGTTTGCTCCTTAGGACAAACAGCACGAGAAAAGAGAGAGTCTGTGGGAGGAGGCTGGGCAAGAGCCTGATCCCCAGGGAGTTACGGGGGTCTCAGCCCATCCCTCATCCTCCTTCCCTGCCACAATGCCACGAATTTGTGTGCTCTGAGCCCAGAACGGCTGTGTGACCCCTCTCCTGGTGGGAGATGGGGATGGGGATGGGGATGGGGATGGGGATGGGGATGGGGATGGGGATGGGGATGGGGATGGGGATGGGGATGGAGATGGGGCTGGGACCACTTCCCCAGGCAGCCCTGCACGTTGTCGTGGTCTGTCCCGCCAGGTCAGCCCCTGCCCTAAGTGACTTTAAGCATAAATATAGATGTTTCCTAACTGAAAGGCAGAGCTCACATGGAAAGCAGCGGGTTTTCACCTGCAGCAGGGGCTGAGGACGCCCTGCGGGAAGCCGGGTGTAACTCCTCACCCGATTGCACATGGGAAAGGGATTCGGATGCTCACAATATGTCTGGGTTGAGTAATAGCTCTGGCAAGAAGCGGACGAGTTTGGGAAAGTGTGTAATGGTGCATCCCGTGCCACAAGAGCCTCAGAGGGCTGCCTGGCCACCGAGGGGAGGGGTGGTGGACGGACCACCCGTGCAGGCAGAGCCCTGCCCAGCCCCGGGCTCTCCCGTGGGGCAGGAGCTGGTGGTGCCGGGGCACATCCTGCACTGAATCGCACCGATCCTGCCTCCTCCCCACCAGCCTCCCCACCCTCAAGGGTCTCCCTGGGCCGCCGGAGGAAGCGGTGTGGCCCCTCTGTGTCCTCAAACGAGGGGTGAAGGCTCGTCCGGCTGGGGAGGAGGGAGAGCTCATCTTCCCCTTATTTACCAGCAGATTTTAAAAATCACAGTCTGAGTGCAGTCCTCCAGCAGGAGGGGAACGCCCGTGGCGGAGGCAGAGGGTGGGAGCTGGAAGGCTCTGAGGTCAGAGGTGGGGCGAGGTGGGGAGGATGATCCCAAAAAGACAGAAAGCAGAAACCAGCACATTCAACTGAGCCCAGTGATTGCACCCGAAACAATGCTGGGAGTGGGGAGCGGGGCCGGTCGCCACCCCAGAGCAGCCCCTCTGGAGGGACCGGCAGTGCTTTGGGGCTACGCGAGCCGTCCCCATCCCTGTCCCCATCCTCGGCGACTGCGCCCGGGCGTGTGCTGGCACCTCCATCCCTCTCCTCGGCCAGCAGCAGGGAACCCGGCGCTCCTTTGGTAGTGACAGTAACTGTTTTCACGGAGCATCGTAAATAAAGAGACGTTTGGCGAACGCACAACAGGCAGAGCCCTGCTGCAGAGCCAGGAGTTTCAGCGCTGAGGTCACTCCTTCTGCAGTCCCAGCCCCAACGTGTCCCAGCACCACGCTGGGAGGAGCGGGGACAGAGGGAAGGAGGGCTGGCGGGTGCACCCAGCTCCCCCAAAGCAGGGAGAAAGGGAGAGGGGCGGAAAAGCGATCGAGCCGAGGACGGCGTTATTGCACCTGAAAAAGGCAGGACCCCCCTGCCCGAGGGTACTGGTGCCCCGTCGCAGGGAGGCGACAGCAGAGGGGTGGCTGCAGGGCACAGCTCTCGTTAGGAGCAGCCAAGGGAGCTGTGGAGGGGGGATGTGACAGCAGACAAAAACCAGGTCTCTGTCCTGCAAGGATGCATTAATGGAAGTAGGAGGATGCAGGTTCAGAATAAGCAAAAAGAGGGTCTTTTAAGTGTGTAGTTAGACTGCAGCACACCTTGGCAGAGGGACGGCGGACTCTGAAAATCTGTGCCAGGGTAAGGGGGAGCAGAGGAGCTCGGGGCAGAGGTACCCACCAAGGGTATTTATCTACGCTCCTGGAAACCGCCTCTAGCTGGAGCAGTCCCTGCCCTGGGAGAGCCCATCCTTGGGGAGAAGGTGTCCTGCAGCTCTGCAGCGTCTGCCCCCGGCCACTTCTGGAGGGTGACGTTGTCCTGTGCTATTCCAGGGGTCAGCCCAGCCTGGAGCTGCCCGGCCAGCCGCGGCGGCACCAGGCGGTGATGCAGAAGAGCTCGCTGGCCCCTTCCGATGCAGGAGTTGTGGTATGGAGGAAACACATTGACATCAACCACAAAGGAGGCTTCCAGGAGCTTTCTCTCGTTCGAATGTTCCTGGAAATGAATAATCGCTTCCTCTGGGAGCCCCCCTGCCCTGGGAAGAGCCGCTGCAGCCTTGGTCTGAATAAAGCAACAGGACAATCTGACCTGTTACAGCTCCAGACAGGGCAGGAAGCCACAGCCACTGCTGGTGTAACACAGATATGGCCCGTCCTGGCCAAACTCTGCTAAAGTCCTGTCCCTGCAAAGCCAGGCCCATCATGCAGCCCGACCCACAGCGCTGACCCGGCACCACCTTTCTCACCCTCTCCAGATGCCTTTGCGATGCGCGAGGCAGAGGTAACAATTTCCAGGATTTATTGTTTATAGTCAGAGATGCTAATTCTGTGCACAGCAAGAGGGATCCGGCACGGAAATGCCTGTAGAGGCACCTCCAGGTCATTCATCACCCAGGCTGGGTTCGCTTCTCAGGCTTGGCGTTGTGTCCGAGGGGTCTCACCAGACGAGGAAAACGGGTGTGCTGGGATGCTGGTGACTCCAGACTTAGCAGTCGGAGGGAAAGCACGGTGGCGATGTGTACAGCATGACATTGTCCTTGTGAAAACACTTGTGCGAGGTAGATATGCTGGTAGCCCTGTTTGGGGAAACTGAGGCAGGGAGCTGATGCAGCCTAGTTCCTTAGAAAGGGTCGATACTGAAGCTGTGGATAAAACCTGGGAATCTTGCCTCACGATCAGAGAAAGCTGCAAGTCATAGGAGTTCAGTCCACAGCCCTAAAAAATCCCGTTCCATCCAGCCATCACCCACCTTCCTCCTGCTCTGTCAGGTTAAGGGGCCCCTCTGGGCTGGGCTGGCAAAAAGAAGGTGGTCTCTGGTCGCAGGGAAGGACTGGAGCCCCGCACTTGGAGGTGTCCCCAGCACAGGAACCTGCACACACCGTGTCGGAGCCGCCGAAGCTGCCCCTGGGTGGTGACACTGCCAGGGCAAGATGATATTTCGTATGTGCTCGGGGTTTTTTTCCTAAATTTGTGCATTTTACTCATATCTCACATGCCTTGCCCTGTCTGGAAGGTGCTTGTCTCCAGCTCTCTGGAAGCATTTGGAGCAGCACAGCGGCTGATTTCCTGATGTCCTCGTGACTGGTAAGAAACCATCACCCCTTCTCGGGCAGGTTGACTTCATGCGTGGGGCGAAGGAGCAGCAGGGTGGGCTGGGTCCGACGGACAAGCCAGACACGGTCCTTGTGCTGGTCTGCTGGCCTAGAGCATCTGGAGAGCTCCGGAGAAGCCAGCTCCCCGTGCTCCAGCCATCTGGAGAGCATCTGGAGACCTGTCCAGCTCGACGAGCCAAAGCCGCCCAGACCTGCATCGTAGGAACCTGAGCTGTATCTTGTCCTGCTGGAATCCTGACTCCTCTTGGGGTTGGGATCTTCATTTTCAGTAACTCAGGCATTATTATTTGCACATATGGAAAAAAAAACAAACCCTAAAATAATGGAATGAAAGCTCTTACAAGGGTGTAATAATCACGTCGGTTCTTCTAGCTGCTGCCTCTCCTCTGTGGGCAGGAGCTCTCTCTACAGACAGGGGACTTCGAGAGGACGAAATCTCGGGAGTTAAGTATCCCACGCCGCAGCTGGACGAGTCCATGTGAAAGCGCAGCGAGCCCAGATGTTCTGATCGAAGCGTGTAAATGCTGCTTGGCTCAGCTGAGGGATCGATCTGTACATTTTGCTGTGGACGAGCTTTGCAGAGCAGCACGTAGACGTGGGTGGGAGGGCGATACCGAGGCGAGGCTACCGCAACAGGAGAAAACACGTCGTTTAGAGGCTGGGGGAGGAAGGTGAAGGATTTGGATGTACTGCAGGGGCCACGAAGCCCATCGGCTGTGTGCTGCAGAGAGCTGCCTGCATCGAGATCCCCAGTGTGCTTCAGATCAGAAACCAGGCACAAAAGACTTCCAAATGCTGCCACGTAGTACTGGAGACTTGAATTTGTTCTTGCACATCCAGTTGCCTCTCATCAGTCACCCAAATTATCTATTTCCCCTCCCGCATCTCTTCGAACCCCACCAAGATCCAGAAGAACAAACTAAACTTCGGGGAAAAATAAATGCGCCACGTTTCAGATGTTTGGGACAAGAAGTTAAACGTTTTTCTCTTCCTTCAGCTATTTTTCTCCCCAAAGGGAGCAAACACAGTGTCCAGGTGACAGCGATGCTGGTGGCCACGGCCACCGTGTGCCCTGGCGAGAAGTGCCACCGTGTGAGGGCTGCCGGGGGGGTATTTTGCTAATTGGGCCATTAAAAAGCAAAGGATGGGAAGGTGGAATCAGGAGCTAAGAAGAGGTTAATGTTACGGATGTGAAGGTGAACAGAGCCAGGACAGCCGCCCGGTGCCTGCCCTGCCCACCCAGCTCTGCCGTCGTCGTTTAACTCTTTCTCGAAGTGATGCCGGAGCAGTCGGTGTCATGACGCACGCCCAGAAGTGCCCCGCAGCTTTCGGCCCGGGTTGCCGAGACCCGCGTAGGATTGTTTAGCCATGCCCAACTCAACGGGACCTTTCCTTGCCCTGGGGACGCAGACCCAGCCTGCGAGCACCCACCGGGCAGTGCGGTGGCTGCCAGGGTTTTACAGCTCTCGGCGGGTGTGGGAGCGGCAGAGCCCGGAAACCTCCAGCGCCCTGTGAAAGGGCAGAGGGCAGCCTCTCCAAGGGCTCCTGCTTCGCCCTCGCTGCCGAGCGGGCGCTGGGCAGGACGAGATAAGAGCATCTCCAGGAAATCTGAGTCACCCCCGGCTGTTCGGTGGGCTGGGAGCGATGGGAACGCGCGTCTCTCAATGAGCTCTTCAGACAGCCCCCGACACATCAAAACAACCGCCCGGTTTGCCAGGGGATGGGGGAAGTCAAGGGCCATTTTTCCTGTCTGGGACCGCGTGAGCTGTGGTAAACAAGCCGCCTCTCCAGGGCGGTTTCCTCCCCTCCTTCTTGCGCTGCCTCATTTCATCCCGGTAGGAAACACCTTGACCCGAGCCAGCCCACCTCCCCTGGCCTGATTCAGGGCTTGGCCTTTTTTCTTTGGGGGAGGAAAGTGCCAGTCTTGGGACTTGCCACCTCATCCTGGCAGCATCTTCTCCAAAGGACCAGTTGGGAGAAGGTCTGGGAGGCTTAAACAAGGACCCCAGTGCCCACCATCCTGAGCGAGGGGTTTTGCCACCCATCATGGCTGGCACGGCCTTACTGCTTCCACCCACGGTCAGGTCAGCCACTTGTCTTCTGTCTGAAGCATCAAGGCAAAGTCTCTCCTTTCATACCACGTTTGGGCAGCACCCAGGATAAAACGCTCCAGCTCAGTGACTTTGGTCCTGGTCCAACACAACAAGCCCATGATGACCTTCAACATAACCAGCCCACGATGACCTCCGTCATCGTGGAACTACGCAACCAGCCAGGTCTTCCCCTAAAGAGCCCTCCGCAGGGAGCAGAGCCAGGACCTTTCTTGGGAAGTCGGGACGTGCCCTGGTTTATTGGCGTGTTCCTGGGGTGCACTTGCGTTGGTGGGAAGGAGAGGTGCAGCAAGGGGACGCACAGCTCCGTCTCGAGTAATTACATAGTAAAGTAATATTCTATTCTGTTCTGTTCTCCCTGGGGGGAACCAGGCTCTTTGGCAGGCGGTTTGTCTTGCCCTGAGTTGGACACCTCAAACCCATCTGCTCCTGGGGTGCTGTGACTCCTTGGGTCTCCCCCACTGGTGGGTGTCTCATGAGATGCCTCATGGGTGGTCCATAGGCTCAAAATCAGGTGGGATCAACTTCACTGGTAAGAGCTTGGTTTAAATTAACTTATTAAATTTGAAATCCGTTAATTTAGACCGGCCACTCCAGTTGCTAATGACTGATACTGTTCAACCCCCAGCGAATGCGTGTCATGAACTGCAACGAACTGCTCCTCTCACTGCAGCCCAGCGCCCAGCCACCGCTTCCGCGGTTCGATAGCCACGTCCTGCACTTTAAATTCTCCCCAGACCCTGCGATCGTCGCTGTTTCCCGCTGCAGCCGCTGCGTCCTACAGGCTGGCAAAGTTTCGCCCCTTCGGTCGTGCTTGTTTTCTGTCGCCCTTTCCTTGAAGGACCACGGCGCATCCCCAAGGCGTGGGTTTGCGGGACTCGCTGGACACGCTTTGGCGTGGCTGCACCACGTCTAAAGGGAAGAGCTCGCAGCGTCCCGACGCTCGTACTCGACGTCTCGCGGGGCTGCGCACGCCGGCCGGTCGTTCGCTTTTGATTCCGAGTGACACCGGGAAAATGGAATGTCTCACCTCTGACCCCGGGGGGGTCACGCAGATGGCTTCCAGCCTCGGCGGAGCTTTAGGACATGGGATAATTCCCATGCACACGAGCTCTGCTGCTTCCTCTTGTGTAACTACGAGATGTTTGCAGCTGGAAGTCAGAGGTCCTGCGTGCTCAAAGCACAAGAGCAGAGCCCGAGAGCTTTGCCAGGAGGGATCTGAGATGGAATTTCCTTTGGATACATATTTAGAGTAGGAGAGACCTGAGCTGCTGAGATCACACGTGGGTCTGAGGGTGCTCCCAGGCCAGGAGGAGGATGCTCAGAGGGCAGAGGTGGGCTGTGCTCGCGCACTGCAGTTACACTGTTCTTTGTAGGATTCTGGTGCCTCTGTACTTTGGGCATCACTGAGCAAAGTGAAGCATATGCTGAGGTTCAAAAATCCATGAAGTCCATATCAGATCCATGAGAGGTGCCCAGGGTGCAGCCACTAGAAACCCTCTCACTTGGCAGCACCCAGGGGCTGTTGGGACAGGACAAGGGGTGATGAGTTTCACTGGGAGAGGGAGATTCAGTCGAGAGAGAGGGAAGAAATTCTTCACTGGGAGGGTGGTGAGACCCTGGCCCAGGTTGCCCAGAGAGGTGGCAGAAGCCCCATCCCTGGAACCATCCCAGGTCGGGTTGTTTGAGGCTCTGAGGAACCTGCTCTGGTTGCAGATGTCCCTGCTCCCTGCAGGGGGTTGGATGGGATAAGCTTGGAAAGTCCCTTCAACCCAAACTGGTCCGTGACTCGATGACCCGTGCGTGTCCCACACCGGGTGTCTGGGCGGTGGGTGCTGTGCAGACTCCTGTGCCATCTCCTTGGGCTTTCATGTCCTGGTATGTTTGGGGCTCTTGCCATGTCCTTGCATGCCTGAGGGTGGCTCTCTGTGGGCATCAGGTATTGCCACAAAAGCCAGGAGGAGATGAGTGAAGTGGCTTTTATCCAGTGCTGGCAGGGTCTGTGCGCCACCAGGAATCTCCTGGTGTGGGGGCACAGTTGCCACCCCCTGCCTGGCTCTCCAAGCTACCAAACCTCCACCTGGGCTGGCTGCGTGTCCGTCCCATCATCATCGAGGGCTTTGCAAACCACCAGGTCAGCTGCAGGCGTGTCGCGCTGCTGTGACGTGAAATCTCTCCTGCCCTCACAGAGGAGCACAGTCAGAGCAGAGGACACAGCGCAGGCTCTGCTCGTGGCTGCCCCATGGGACCACCCTGGGGTGCCGCCTCCCCTGTCCCCAAACCCCATGGAGATCCCAGCTCCTGGACACCTTGCTGCAGAGAAAGCGCAGAAAGTTGAATTTCTCCTGCTTTTTGCTGCTGGAGCATCCTGACTATGGCCAGTATTTCATAGGGACTTTCTCAGCAGGTAAAAAAAGGCAGCCCTGGTGGTTTAGAAGCAGAGGACACCTTCCCTTCGCAATCCTACCAACTGTCGTGGTCCCCAGCACAGCACAACCCCTTTGAGCCGAAGCATGGCCGCGGCACTGGGCTGCTGCACGCTTTCCTCCCCGAGCTCTTCAGAACGCAGGGAAATTTTGATTTCCAAAGAAATCTGCGTCATCCAACCAGCTTTGCAGAGGTCAGGGTGGAGCCGGGCAGCTCCAGCCCATCTCCTGGCAGGCTCCTCGGCGGGGCGCTTGGTGGATCAGCCCATTCCCATCCACTCCCATTAGTCATTCCCCGCCTGGGCTTTCTTTTTTTTTTCCTGAAATATTTGGAGGATGACAGCTCTGCTGACAAATGCCCATATTCGCTCGCAAACTTGCAGATGTAAAGTCCTCCCTTAGTCATCCGGACTCTCATTTTTCATGGACTTGAGTACCTTCCTTTTAGGATGTTCTCAACACAGAACGCTGCAGCAGGGAGGGGGTGATTCGTAGGAATGCAGCCTCCGTTTGCCAGAGCTTGATTTATAGCTCAGCGAGGTGGGTTTTGTGCCTGAGACACTTTTAATTTCAAGGGCTCAAGAACATGGTGTGTTTGGCTCCGATTTTCCTCTGTGAAAGGATCTCGCTCGGTTGAGGGTAAAAGCAGGATAATTGGCCGCTGCGCTGTTCCCTCTCCGGGGGGGGATCCCCGCGGCTGCTGGGTGTTTTGGGGGGGGGCAGTGATGGACCATACCTGCGCTCTCGTCATCATCTCTCTTAGAGAAAAAGAGCCCCCATCCTTGTCGAGCCATGAAGTCGCCTGATTCCGAGAAGAACAACCATGGGCAGAGCCTGAATTTTTAACGTGGATACAAACCAGTACTGCAAAAAGAAAGTCTTGAGAACTGGAATCCTGGCAGAGCTCCTTCCTCCTGTCCAGGTAACCAAGGGTCACTTTCTGCTCTGGCCATCTTTAGTTCGTGGGGTGCTGGGGCCGGCCAGTGTTACCGCAGAGCCAATAAACTGAGTATCTGGGCACGGGACAGCCTTTAGCTCTGAGAAGGGAATTAGTTTCCTTTCTTCCTGTGGCCCTGTGCGTTGTCCTGTGGGACGTGTCCATTTTGCTCCAGGTCTCAGCCCCCTCGGCAGCGTCCCCCTCCATGCCTGCAGCAGCTAAAGCAGCGGGAAGCTGAGGGCTGACCCAGATGGTCATCACCTGAGGGTCAAGGTGATGGTGAAGACACAAGAGCCGGGAGGATCCCAGCACACGGGGGTTTCGGATGGAGAAGGTCCCAGGCTGCTCTCCAGCCACTCCAGCAAGCGCATCAGCGATCCAACTCCTTCCCTGCTCACCCCACGTCTCCTGGGTGGCCCCAGTCCCTTACCCGAGGCTCCGCGTAACAGCAGGGTGAACAGCCAGCATCCCTGACGCCCCGTGAGGCCAGTGAGCTGTGGGACGAGCAGAAAGCTGCCCGTGGCGCTGACAGAAACTGGGTGGGATGCTTGTGAAGTCCTCTGCGGGCTGCTAAAAAATAAGACCTTGAACTTGGAGCTGAAGACCAAGAATTCAGGGTTCATCCCAGTTGCTGTAGTAGTGGGAGGAGGGCAGGGTACCTCTGTTTTCACCAGTGCTGGTGTCCACAGCCATCCGTGGGTGGTGACAGCAACAGGTCACAGGGGAGAGGAAATCAGTTCTTGCTGGTTCTGAGGAAAATATAAACCCCCAAACCCTGCTGAGCCCAACCCTGGCGTTACACACACACACGTCTACGTGTGGCCCCGCGTCTGGAGAGAGACCGGAGGGAGCAGCAGCCACAAGACACGTGTGGGTCACGGTGTTTGCTACACTGGTGGAGGATGAGGATGAGGATGAGGATGAGGATGAGGATGAGGATGAGGATGAGGATGAGGATGAGGATGAGGTGGCACAGAAGGGGATGTAAGCCGGGCAAGGCTGCAGTGTGCAGACTGTGGTCTTGCCTTGTAAAAATGAACCACGAGGCCTGGACAACAGGTTGGCAGCTCTGTGGACATCCTGAAGTCATGCAAGAGCACTTCGAGGTCTTGTGGGAGCCAGGGTAGGGGAAAGCAGCTAAACGTGAGGACAAGTCCTGTTGAGACATCTGAAGGCGGAAACTTTGACGTTGCCAAAAATTACACTGGGGATGTTTGTACTTGAGGTCCCTCGGTGAGACCACCCGAGTAGAGGGGCCGAACCATGCCTGGAGCACGAGGGATGAGGAGCGACTGCAAAACCACCAGGTCGTGGTGGATTTGGGAGCTCATGGGTGGGAACCAGCCGTGGCGGGGGGCTATGCAGCCCTGGGGCAGGGGCGAGGTGGGATTTGAAAGCGTGCTTCTGCATTGCAGTGTCACTGAGCAGGTAACAGCTATTCCTCACCCACCACCAAAACCAGCCAGACCCAGCGCTGTGAGTGGGAGGCTGGGGAAGGACCTAAGGGAGCTGGATCCTTCCCAAGGACCTTCCCAAGGGCTGTGGGGACCTGGGTGCAGGGCTGTGCTGCAAAAAGGCACCTCAGCCCCACGGCTGTCAGCTGAGGAAAGCCACCAAGCTGGAACAGACATGCTGGGGAGCAGCATGGCAGCCCACAGCATCGCTGCAGCCGGGGGTGGCACATGGCACAGGCTCTGAGGGGTGAGAGGTGATGCTGCAGCTCCCCACCACCCCTCGTCACCACCTGCCCATGGATCACGGGATCACTCTCCCCATCTCTGCCCATGCAAAGGAAAGCTGAATCCACCCTAAAAATGATGGGGGTTGATACGGTTTGCTTGGTACCAGACCAGGGATAGGGACTCTGCGTGATGCTGCTGCACCTTCCTGGTCTGGGACTGACCTGGCAGCCACTGGTGCCAGGGTGTCCTGTGCCCGATGTCCGACCATCCCAAAATGTCATCATCTGAATGCAGGGAAGGCACGTAGCCACTGCTTCAAAGCATCAGCAATGGGTGGTGGAGGCTGGAAGCAGTAGACATGATTTATTGTGGTGTCCAACAATTAAACCTGGCAGCTCCCACTAAAACCGATAGTAAAATTCCCTTCTGGTTTCTGGGAGCAAAATTCAGCCAAGATGGTTTAGTTTTGCTAAACCCATCAGGTGCCAGAGTGCTGAACCCTGGGGGATGTGGAGCAGCTCAGCTTCAGGGGCCCCAGTTCAAATCCTCACCAAGGTGCCTGCAAATAGGACGATTCCCAGGCTCCGGGGCAAGAGGCCACTCTCCCAGCAAAGGAACCAGGAGCGGGGGCTGGTGGGGACATCCAGTCCAACCCTGTGCCCCACACCCAGTGACACCACCCCGGGGAACTCTGCCACTCCAGCGACACCACACCCACACCCAGTGACACCTCCAGGGAGCACCCACAGGGGTGCCGTGGGTGTGACATGCCCCCGACACACAGGCACCTGCTGCGGGGCGCTCCCCGGGAAGCATTTCTTTAAATCAGAGTTTATTCCTCAGACTTGGGACGGTCCCGAGGTCTGTCTGAGGAGACAGCTCAGCCGGCTGGTCCCACACACCCAGCTGGGAATAAATTTCCTTTTTACTTACTTTTTCCAGCTCAAGTGGTTGCTCACACCACCCCGTAACACCAGGGTGGTGAAATCATCGTTCCCGTTATACCCCGCTCAGCCCCAGGAAGCTCAGAGGGAGCACGGAGAGGTGGTTTCCGCTATGGTTTTCCTCTTTGTCACCCCTCTGCGAGGAGCGGAAGGACGGTGGCTGTGGCCAGGGGTGACGCCCGGGGAGGTGACACCCTTCCTGCCGTGGTCCCACTCTTGCACGGGGCTGGCAGGTTGCTCCTGGCCTTTGCAGGATTGATCCTCAGAGGCGTTTCCAATGAGCCCTTCCAGAAAACTTCCTTTACTCCATTAAAAAAACCATATTATTTAATTAATTAAAAAAACAAGCATAAGAGCTCCCTCTGCCGCCGCACGGGTTGAGATGGGAGAGGGACGAAGCCAGGCGGAGGCTCTGGGCTGGAGAGACCCGGCAGCAGGGTCAGCCCACGGTGCTGCTCCAGATGTTTGCTGCCCTGAAACACAAGGGCAGTGGCGGAGGTGTCATCCACGGCATCGCTGGCCTGGGGCTAAGGGAAAGGCTGGTTTCACGTCCCCTAAAAGGCTGCCCCAGCTGGTGACACCCCAGGGGATGCTGCGCTCCCCACGCCACCAAGAACAGAGAGAAGAAACCCACCAGACCCAGATCTGAACCAAACCAAACTTGTGGGCGTGACCCTGCGATGAAAAACACGAGGACTCTCAGGCTCAGACACCCAAGAGCTGCGTGTGCAGAAGGGTGTTCAGGTTTTCCCTCATGCAAAGCGATTTTAGGTGAGGTTTTGGGTGGGGACCTCTGCCCGCAGGTGGGTTTGGGCACCTCCAGCCTGGGAAGCGGGTATGGAAGTCCCCAAGACCAGCGGCGGTTTTGGTGGGTGATTCAAATTCCTTCTGGAACAGAGTCCAGATGTGCCAGCGGGCTCTGACAACAGCAAACCAGAACCCAGCTACTAGTCAGGAGAGAATTCCATGGAGTTTTAAACCTCAGAGCAGAGGGGACAGATGACGAGCGTGGAACATCCCACGGGGGCAGAGGATCTATCTAATGGCAGGGAAGTCACAAAAAGGGCCGGACTCAACAGCTACACTCAGTAGGAATCCGTGAGTAACCGCCTCAACAGCTAAACCCTTTAATCTGGAAACACAACAGCAGGCAAAGGCCAGCGAGCAGGTCCTGTGGCAGAGCAGCTCCGTGACTCATGTGCTCCGCTGGTTACCAGGGAGTTGTTTACACATCGCTTTGCATTGAAAAAAACGAGGGAAAAAACCTGAAGAACTGGCCCAAAATGGACTAAATAGAAGAAGGTTTGCGCAAGCTGGCAGCACCAAGAGGAATAACTCAGCTGGCCCAGAGGAGCCCAAAGGGCTCAGGGAGGAACTCACACCGAGCCACTAATCCCCGGGCAAACCCACCACTGGTTCTGCTGCCAGATGGGTGGAAGGTGGCAAGTGGGATAACTGGGGTTTGGGGGGTTTTTTTAAGGATTCTGGGAGGCATATGAGGAATAACAGACCAGAAAATCCAACTCCTATATTGAGCGAACTGCTCAGACTTCTACAGCCAGGGATTCACAGAGGTAAGAAATGGCTGAAGAGCATCAGAGTGGCTTTGGTCGGGGCGAGTCCCACCTGGCAAACACTGGAGCTCTTTGAAATGTGGGGGATGAGATGATCTGGCACTAACAGCCATTAACTGGATAATTTATAAATTAACAGTTTGTGATAAAATCCCTAACGAAGGACGGCAATAAACCAGGAGTTTTCATACCAGGGGAAGGTCACCAAAGGGTATCTGGAACACATCATTTCTTATGAAATTTATTGCCGTGGGAGGGTTTGGATGCCACAGAGCCCTGAGACAAGTTCGTAGCTGTTGGGAACGCTGATGCAGGTACAGCCTTTGAGATCCTGCTCCACAGGAGCAAGAGTGGCATTGTTACTTCACATCACCATTTCCTTGGCATCAGCACCATCAAGCAGGGTCAGAAACTGCATTTTGGATTGAGCAAACTGATGCAGCAGGATCCCAACAGCCAGAGTATGGCCTGGGCAGTTCAAACCCTGCGCTGAACACAAACCCCAGCGTCTCTCTGCCGTGCATGGCGGCAAACACTGAACACCCCTGGCCTTCCCTTTCCTCACCACGTGAGAACCAAATTAAGCCAGAGGTAGCACAAAGGAGGTGTGAAGCATCCTTCCGCCGCCAGTGTTAATCTGTGGGGCTCTCTGCCACAGGACGCTGCACATCGCACAAGTCTGCATGGACTCAGAAAAGGATCGGTCAAATTAACGGCTGCAAAGTTCACCAGGTGACACAGAGGGAGCCCCAAACCTCTGGAGGTACCAAAGGTGTTCCTGGAAGAGGGGCTGTGAGTTTGCCGTTTCCCTACAGTCTTTACAAGGCACACGGAATTAGCTACTGCTGGAGACAAGCCTTGGGTTTGAGGGGTCCAGTCTGACCCCCAGAGCTGGTCTCGCAGCAGCAGGACCCAGCTGGGAGCACACGAACCGGCTGAGTGCAGAAACCAGCACAGCATCTCCCCCATGTCAGCCACCCTGAGCCACATGCTGGCACCGGGGAGGATGGGAAGGCACTGGCACGATGTTCAACTCACCCAGTTTGCTTTCGGCACACGCAGGCAGGTACGGAAGGGCCCACGTGTCCTCTGCAGTATCAAAACGCTGCACTCAGTAAAACAGAAATAGTATTTCCCTTCCCTCTACCCTTCACCGGCCTTATCAGGGCAGTGGGGAGGCTCTTGGGTTTGCAGGGTGGGAGGGGACGCTCCCAAATCGGGGCTGTTAGCACGGAAAGGCAGGAGGGAAGCGAGAAATTCCTTCCTGCCAGGAGCCCTGGCAGTGGCGCTGGGTCCTGGCCAACATCCACCCTCCTCACCCGCATCCCCGCTCCCTTTGGTGTCCCCAAAGGTCACTCTCCATTAGTCACTGCAGCTTTGTGTTTAGGAAATACCAGCTGGGATGTCCTGTCCCGCGTGAGCAGGGCTGACCACAGCCTCTGCCAAGCAACCACAACCAGCCTTTCCCTGCAGCCCTCAGGGCCGGCAAGTCTCCAAGAAATCTCCAAGGAGAAGACAGCCAGGCTCCAAGCACCCCGGGGCCGAGTCGCCCACGCACAGGCAGCGTCCCTCCTTCTCCCCCCGCTGGGGCCATCCCCCAGAGCAGGGGGAAGCATGAGGGGAGCGGCACCCTGGGCAAAGCCACCTGTAAAGCTTCTGTGTTTTGAGAATATTCGGATGGATCACAGCGACACGTTAAAGCACATCCAGGAAAACCTTCTGCCCCCGAAATCAGGCACCTTCTGGGGACTCAGCACCCAGCTGGCTGCGTGGCCACGGTGGGTGACAAACCAAGGCTGGTCTGTGGAGGGGACAGGTCGCCAGTGCGGGTAAAGAGCAACAGAGCAGCTCATCCCCAGGACACACAGAGGGATGAGACCTCACGCACCCCAAAGGCAGCAAGCATCCCCCAGGGCCCGTTCTGTCCCCAGCTCGGGGAGCAAGCTCCCCGCTGGGCTGAGACACCGTGCTCCAAGGACTCCAAATGGCTCTGCTTGTGAGATGAGGACGAATGCAAGCACAGCCTTCAGCTGCCCTTGCACCATCCCAGGTAAGCTTTGTTATTTCAGAGCAAACAGTGGTTTATTATTATTGCTCTTGGAGTATTTCTGCTTCTGTAAACCCTGGAAGTTCAGCCACCGCCCGGGCCTGGAGGTCTGAGGTGGGGCCACCACTACATAGCTCAAGAAACTGGCTTAGCATAGATTCCCGCAGCTTGTCGGGGAAAAAAGCTCATTCAGAGAATTCCTGCGGCAACTCCCCCTTCCTGCTCCACAGGAAACCCCGGCAGACAGCGAACAGAGCTCGAACGAGACTCGCGCCCGACCGGAGCAGCGATAAGAAACTTGGTTCTGATCCACACCCTGGAGAAATGCAATAATACACCAGCTTCAATGAGGCCAAAAGACTGAACGTTTGCCAAGAGGCTAAAAATAAGCCAGAGCTGCTATATTTAAAGGCACATACTAGTAAGTGCCTCTGTCCTTGATTAAATAAAGTGCGTCTTCCAGAAAAGCTCTATTTTCCAGCAGCCCGGGGGGAGCTTTGGCAGCAGGGGAATAAACATGAAGTCCAAAATTTTCAACACATTTTAAAACAACGACCTTGTGGCTGGAGCTGTGCCGGAGTCAGTGCTGTCCCCCGATGGCAAATTGGTGGCTGGTTGGACTGGAACAGGGAGGATTTCCATCCACCCCAGTGTAGAGGCTAGGTGCTGAGCTTGTGTGTTCCCAGGTGGCTGCAGAAGCATCTTGACTTCAGTGACTGACTTCACTTGGCCTGTTTACATTCATTCGTTAGAAATAAATCATCCTTTCCATGGAAATGGCAGCTAGAAGTTCCCACTGTAGGGTGGCACGAGCATTCAAGGTAGCCAGGGACCTGGGCACAGAAGGAGCCTTGGAAGGAGCCTCTTGGCCACCCCAGGCGAGCCACATTGTGACAGGTACCTCCCAGCCCGCCTACAGAGAGGGTTTGACAGGGGAAACTGGCCAAGAGCCCTGGGCGAGAGGAGCGGTGCCAGCGCTCCCTGAGCAGCACCGTTTAACCTGACAAGGAGCTCGAACTGCGTTACAAGACCACGGAGCGTAAAGGGAGCTCAGCCATGAGTCGTTCAAGGGGTCTGGTCTGGTTAAACAAAGCATTGTTTTAATTTCAAGATTTTATAAATAGATATTTACAAAAGGAAGGTATCGACCCAAAGAGCTGAACAAACGTACGGCTCCTGAGGATTGCTACAGGACAGGGAGAGAAATCACGTTAATGCCATCCCACCATTTACAGCAGCCTCTACTCAAATACAAACCCCAGTCTTCATGGAAAACACCTCACCCCAAGTTTACAACATCTGCCACTGCGAAAGCACCATCTGCCTTGAAGGGAGTTAGACGGAAAGAAGGAGCAGACCCCTCTCACCCAGCTTTCACACAAAACACACCACTTTCTGCCACCAAAGCGAGCCGCCAGCCAAAACTTCGCTGTCCTACAAGGCTTTTTCCCAGCCCGTGGCCTCCTTGGGGAGCATGTCTCGAGGACCACATAGACTCGGGGGACACAAACCCCTGTGTGGACCTGGGGCCAAGGGGCTGGTGAGGAGAGCATGGATCGCATCGCTCTACACCCACCTGGCCAGAGTAGGACCCGCAGCACCAACGGCGTGGTGCTGGCACAGCACAGACGCCATCCCTTGAACAGCATCGGTCAGATGAGAGCTCGCAGAGTCACTCCGAACCTGTGCCTGCAACCCTTGCCATCCGGTTTCACTCATGCTGCCCTCTCCATATGGCTATGGACCTACAGGTAGGAGGGACTTTCCATAAACCCAGGAGTTTAGGATGTCACTGAGACCTCCAAGAACACTCCAGATCACTAAGAGACTGGAGCTGCTCAGAAGCTGCTTTCTGCGTTTTCCACGAGATTTCAACAATCTTCCCACTCTGCCAAGGGCAACATTTCCAGATGTCCTTCACTGCAGCCATCTCAGCACCATTCCCATCCCAGTGTGACACACGGAGCCAGAAGAGCATTACCCAAACCCCCGAACAGAAGCAGAAACAACCTCCTGGAACAAAATGCAGCAACGTCCACAACAGAAATGCCGGAGGAGCTGGGGGAGCTCTTGGGTAACAGAAGGCTCGGCTTGTGCATGGGGTTTCTGGAGGATGTCCAGCAATTTTCTACTCCGTCATCCAGCAGTTCTAAATCTCTAGGAGAGCCACCTCAGATATCTTTCAATTTAAAGTTTAGGCAAATTAATTCTAATTAATCAAACTAAAGAGAGGACTGAAACACAAACTGCTAGTGGAAAGTCGAATATGAGTTGCTAGGAGCGTTAACCTGAAGTCTTGCACAATTTATTTACTTCTTTTAATTCACACCTCATGTATGCAGCTCCCCAATCTCATGGTCAGAGCAACATTCTCTGTTGTCCATTACTGTGAATCCGGCCTGGCTTGAGGCTTCCATCACGCTCAGGGTGTTGTTTGGTCCTCTTTGGCCACAGTCTGCAGAAGGCAAAAAAGAAAACGATAGGGGAACGATGTGACTCGCTGCTGAGGTTCTGGGGCAAGTCTTCCTGCCGAAGACTGAGAGCAACCTGAGCCTCTGGTTAACCCCAGAGGTGGGGAAAGCTTTCAGAGTGAATCCAGCTACAGGATAACCGCAGCACAGGCTGCTGACAAAGTTTATCAATGTTGGAGCTTCTGATCACACTAATAAGAGTAATTCCTGCAAAGCTTTGGGAACGACCTGTCCCCAGAGCTGGCTGCGTTAACACAGCACACTCAGGAAATCCAGGAAATGCAGCAGTTAAACGACAGCCTGAAACTGGGGACGGTTGTGCTACTGCTGCAGGAAGGGAGAAAACCCAGTGCTGGGGCAGAAAAGGACCTCTGAGAAGAGCTGGTTGAAGTGAGGAGAACTATGAAAGGCAGCAGCAGCCCTTTCAGCTGAGAGCTCCACAGGCTGCATTGTGTGCTGAGGCACAAAGACCAGTGCAATGAAAGGAAAAACTCACTAATGCGTTGTCCAAGAGCACTAGTTTATCAAAAAACAGTTCACTCTGCCACCACATTCACTGTGTCACTTATTCCCAGTACACCGTATTCCAGTAACTCCTATGGCACCTGGCCCTGGCACCAGCAAATACCAGCTCAGGATGCGCCACAAATGGAACTCGCAGCCAATAATCAGCAAGTTACTCTGTGACTTATTAAGGGGGCTCAAATTCACAAGGTGTGAAGGTTCCCTCTGCAGAGCTACAAACACCAACTTCTTCAGTGTTTCTTTTCATGGCCCAGGTGGGAAGGAAGAGGATGGACAGAAGCAGACGTGACCAAAGGGTTTGAAGACCCTGGCCCTCTTACCTGCCGCAAGAACTGCTTCCCCAGGTAGCTGGTGGCCATGCTGGTCAAGTTCTTCCTACTGCCAACTTTACACCTGATATAACCGTAAAGGTTGGCTCCTTGAAGCGCCACTCCCATCACAACCACTGCCTGAGACACAGGAAAACACGGTCATCGATTTACACTGCCTCGCCTGGACGCTACCGGGTCTGTTGCTGAGCCGAGGCGATCCACTCACCAGCCATTTCACCTTGAAAGAGAAGAGAGCGCTGAAGGCAAAGATCACCCAGATCACAGGACAGGTAATCAGACCTAACCAGAAAATTCGTGACTCTGCTTCTGACGACGTTTTACTCCCTTGTGCTGATACCTACAAACAGAAAGGAAATGAAGATTAACAGGCTGCTTCACGGTACAGATGACACTGTCATTAACCTACAAGCCCCCTGGTTTTTGCCTCCACACAACGTTACTGGGTGCTTCCGAGATCAGCTTCTGCACCACCTAAAGATGCAACAGATGGTTGCATTTAAGGGACCCTTCTGTCAATTTTCTGCCAGGCACAGTGGAGGCAGCAGCATCAAATCCTCTCGTAATGCTTGGGGCTAAAAGGTGAAGTGGGGGAAACCGGACATTTACTGCACAGTTCAGTTACAAAGCTTAGGAACAGCCCAACAGGTCGTGTTTTCTACCTCCAAATCACTGCACAGACAGCCCAAATCTCGCTGGCAGAACGAAATATGGATCCTCTTAGGCATCAAAGCAGAAGGTGGCTGTAGTGCAGGCACGAATGCAGCTGGAGAAAGGTTTAGGTTCACATCCCCGCACCACTGCAGACCTCCCACAGGAGCTAGGAAACCACCTCCCCCTCGGTCCAGATCTGCAGGCCACTGGCTCTACACCAACAGTGACAGAGGTCCAAAGGGTAAATACGAGACACGGTGTGAGGTGCCTGCCAGATGGGACATGACAGGCAGCAGCAGCCACCATGAACACCAAGACAAAGCTAGAGCCATGACAGATGCTCTGTGTTTCTTCCTACATCCCATCATTTCCTATAGGAGATAAAAGCAGCATCAGGTGTTCCAAGTTCACACCAGAAAACCTGCAGGTTACTGAGGTGACCTGGGAACCTTCACTGTGTTTTATGTGGAACTCTTCTGTTAAGCCAGATGAATAGATGAGACTTTGTAACTGATTCAACCATCACAAAGCTCACTCAGCAGCCTACAGGAAACAAGCCCCAGGTCACAGATCTGTGGCTGGAAGGAAACGTCTACATTGTGCACTGGGCTATTCCCAAGCCTAACTGCTAATTTAACAGAGGTTTCATAAAGCAGAAACTATTAAAAGAAGTAACAAAAAAAAGTCATTTACCTTCCTGGCTTCAAATACCCAGTGACTTCTCCCATCGTCATCCACCTGGTTCCACCAGCGCAGACCGACCATCAGTCGCCCTGTGACATTCTGAAATGGAAGAGGAGCAACGAGCCTTCTACCTTCTGCTAAAAAAACCATCTGACAAAGTTCCCCTCTTTGGGTTGCTCTTTTCAACACGGCCCATTTGCCCCACATTTAGGAAATGAAGATTCCAAGGTTCTTACATCCACAACAATCTCTTTTCTGCTACATCCAGTACAACAGCCAATCCCTGCAAGGGGCATTTCTGCTGATAATGGAGCCTTAAAAGAAAACCTAACACAGGTTCTTCAATTGATTTTCCAAAAGAAACCAGGAACACAGAGAATTAAGAGTTGTTGTTTTGTAATGCTTTGCAATACTGCACAGGACTTGAGGGGACTTTGGTGGGAAAGGCACAAAGAAGCGACTTTTTCTGTGACACAATTCTCACTGTTCAGTTATTCTTATACAGTAAGACGATGGTAACAAAAAGCATCCGAGGAACTCACCTTTACAGCCCAAAAGTCACACGACAGGAGGAGGATAATTGTCACCATGCAGGCGATAAAGCTGCTAGTTAAGAGCTCACAGAGCAGATACACAACTATCGCACTGACTCGGAAAAATAAGTGGAAAAATGATGCCACTGGATGCCTGGAATGAAGCACAGCACAGTCACAGCTCTGTCAGACCAGACTGAAGCCATTTCAGAGACACATTCTACGTGCAGCGATATCCCATGTGCAGACAGAACTTGAGGTGGAAGGGGACAGCGAGTCCTTGGAGGGCAGACCTGCCCCTCCTTCTGATTTCTGCCGTTTCCAGGTCAGAAACGTGCAGTACAGAGCCAGGGTCACCCCAGCACCAGGGCACGGACACTGCTCTGTAGCAGGAGTTTGGGCAGAATGAGGAAGGAGGCGGCTGAACAGCACCAAACACAGTCAAAAATTAAGACTGGGGAAGAGGTAACGGCCAGCCCGGAACCAGCTCTCCACAGTGAGAGCCTCACGTGACACAGAGCCCTGTATCACTGTCGATCCCTCACACCCAGAAACGCAAACACATATTGAATGGGAGGGCACCTGGAAGCAGGAAGGACCCAGACCTACAAATTCCCACTGAGCTTCTGGAACTGGCACTCTCAGTAATCCAGAAATTACTCTCTGTTACTTCCAAATAAACAAAGAAGGTATTTGCCATTACACACTTTCATGTCACATGGTAGTCCGTCCATCCTCCCTTCCTCACGCTTCTGCCCAGAACTCATCTAGAAACTCTCTCTCTCTGGTCACTGACCTTATTTTTGTCTTTTTTGATCTCCTGGATACATTGTCATCTGCATCAAAGAGCGACACATCTTCAATGTCATCACCGCTGTCCTAAAGCAGGGAACAGGCAGAGTTACAACAGAGAAAAAAACCGGTTTTTGACTTCAAGCAGGGTCAGTTTTATTACCCAGAAGGATTATGGTGCGACCCTTAAGATCAAAAAGAATTTGGGAAGAAGGTGAGGTTTTAACCACATACCAAACAAAGAAGGCAGTATTAAATGCTTTGATTTGTGCTTAGGGAAAACTAAAACACACAGCTAGTCCCAGGCTCCTTTGTGCACCCAGGCAGTTTACCTCACAGCCTAGTCTAGGGTCTTTTAGCCTTCACTCCTCTTAGAGAGCTCATTACCTTGTATAAAAGCCATTCCTGTGCCAGGCAGCACACACATCCTCCCACTTTCAGTAAATAGACTGGAAACAGAATTAGAATTATTTTTACAGACAGGGTGCACCTGCAGAAACGTGACACCACCAGCAACAGACCTGCTGAGTGCTCTCGCCCAGAGACCCTCTATGTAGAGTTCAAACTGGTTTGGGTGGGAGGGGACCTTCAAAGCTCACCCAGTCCAACCCCCTGCAGGGAGCAGGGACATCTGCAACCAGAGCAGGTTCCTCAGAGCCCCCAACCAACCTGACCTGGGATGGTTCCAGGGATGGGGCTTCTGCCACCTCTCTGGGCAACCTGGGCCAGGGTCTCACCACCCTCAAAGTGAAACATTTCTCCCTCCTCTCTAGTCTGAATCTCCCTCTCCCAGTTTAACCCATCACCCCTTGTCCTGTCACAGCAGCCCCTGCTGAACAGCCCCTCCCCAGCTTTCTCACAGGCCCCTTGAAGCACTGACAGGCCACACTCAGGTCTCCCCGGAGTCTTCTCTGCTCCAGGCTGAACACCCCCAACTCTCTCCCCTCTCCTCCCAGCAGAGGGGTTCCACTCCCGGGTCATTCCTGGGGCCTCCTCTGGCGCCGCTCCAGCAGCTCCATGTCTCTGCTGTGCTGAGGAGCCCAGAGCTGGACCCAGCACTGCAGGGGGGTCTCCCCAGAGCGCAGCAGAGGGGCAGGATCCTCTCCCTCGGCCTGCTGCCCACGCTGCTGGGGATGACACGGGGGGGCTCCCGGGCTGCGAGCACTCATTCTCCCCGAGCCCGGCCCTGCCCCAACGGCTCTCGGCCGGCAGACGGAAGCGCAGCGTTACAGAACATAAACGTGCCCCGCGGGCGCAGGCCTGAGACAGCAGGAAGCGCTGGTCCGTCCCAGACCCCCCGTGCCCGGACGCTCCAGCCCCGCTGCCCGCCGCAACCCCGGTCCCCCCTCACCTGCCGGAGCATAGTGGGACCCCCTCACTTCCGCCTGCCGATTACGTCACCACCGAGGACCAATCACAGTACGACCCGCCTCGCCCCTCCCTTCCGCGCGTGCGCGCTGGCCGTTCGGCGCGCGAGACGTGGCCGACTTCTCCACCCCGCCCCGTAGCGGTGACGTCAAGGGGCGGGGCGGGGCCGCGGCCCTGAAGGGGAGCCCGGGACCGGGGAGAGGCTGCTCGGCCCCGGGAGCCGGCCGGACCCCGCGGGTGCTCCTTTACCATCGAACCACAGACTCGGTTAGGATGGAAAAGCCCTTTGATCTCCTCGAGTCCCCCCGTTCCCCTAGCACTGCCCGGTCCCCACTGACCCCTGTCCCGCAGCACCACCTCCACACGGCTGGGAAACCCCTCCAGGGATGGGGACTCCACCACTGCCCTGGGCAGCCTGGGACAGGCCTGCACAACCCCAATGGGGAAGAGATTGTTCCTCAGGGACAACCTCAACCTCCCCTGGTGCAACTTGAGGCCGGTTCCTCTTGTGCTGTCGCTTGTTCCTGGGGAGAAGAGACTGACCCCCGCCCCGCTGCAGCCTGCTGTCAGGGAGCTGTCGGAGCCAGAAGGTCTCCCCGGAGCCTCCTGTTCCCTGTTTTGTTTCACAACACCTGGAGCTGTACAGGCAAATCTGCTGTGCCATCAGCGCGCTATCCACACTTCGTGGGTGACCCAAGTACAGCACTAAGCACCTTGTTAAGACAGAACTCTGGAGCCCATCTCGCCACCCCTCTGCCCCGCTTTGTCTCTGCCTGCGGGTGCGTCGCACCCCGCACAGCCCCCGTGCTGCCTGCAGCCCCCCGGTTGTCCCCCCTGCACACCCAAAGGGTCGGCGCACAGAGAGGCCACTTTCATTCCCAAGGGAGTTGTGAAGATGGTTGAACCACCTCCTCGCCGTTACCTTCGTGACTTCGTGTACCGTGTGTGACATCTTCTCGGATGGCAATTCCCTTCCGGCACATCTCTGGCGCCCAGCTCCCGGCTTCACATCCGCTGTGCTGAGCCGCAGCCCATCACAGACGGACTTGGCCCGGCTCTGCCTTGGGAGGTGGTTTCACCCCAGCTCTGTCGGCTGTAGCGTCTTGGCAGCACCCGAGCACCCACACCCGCAGGGAGATGCTGATTCATTGGCTCTGGACAGAAAGACACCACTCCAATCCTCCTCTCTTCGGCACGACTGAAAAGGCACCAGCCTTCCCGTGATGTTTTTCCATCAGGCTTCCTTGGTTCGATGCTTTTTTTCCAGGGGGGTTGTGCCAAAAGGCCTCTGGCTGGAGCTGCTCTGCCTGATTTCTTGGAAGCAAGTGCCATCCCGTGGCTGAGCGTGAAACCCTGGCTGAAACCCTCGCTGAAGTCCTTGCTGCTTCGTGTCACGGCAGGTGAAGCCACCTCAGACAGCTGTGATGCTGTCCCACCGCACAGACACGCTGCAGTAAGGGCAGTGCCAGCCTCCCAGCCGCGCCCGTCCCAGCCTGCACGGCCTTTCGGCAGCGCATCTGGGCTACAGCTCCCACATCTTCATTAGTTTCTGGTTTCCTCATAGTTTTACAGGGACGCTTTGCATTTATTACCTGTTCGTGATTATTCCTTGTTATTTGTCACTGTTAATGAGGTCTGGCTTCATCCCAGCATCTGGAAGTTGAAGATGACGTTAAAATAAACAACCCAAACCTCATCATCACCCTCTGGAGAGTTTCACAGGCCGTCATCTCAAACCAAAACCTCCGCTGAAACGACCCTTGACGTGATCGTGGGCAGGACTGTCCTGCCTTAAGCCTCTCACGCAAGAAGACAGGGGAGATGTTTCTGGTACACTCAAAATTGGACAACTAGAAAGGTTTTTGTCTTCCCAGCTCAAGTCAATTTTTGTCCTGAGTGTTAGTGGAACTCAAGCACGTTTAGTCATTTTACCCACAAAACCAGAGAAAGAGAAACCACTGCCTTTATTTATTTTTTTTTTCAAATACAAATTTTAAGCTGCTTTCCAGCTGGGCAGCCCCCAGCATGTCCTGGTGCCTGAGGCTGCTCCTCCCCAGGGACAGGACTTGGCGCTTCCCCGTGCTGAGCTTCACCAGGTCTCTCAGCCCCTTTCTCCAGCCTGTCCACATCCCCCTGGAGAGCAGCACAACTCTGGTGCATCGGCCGCTCCTCCCGGTTTGGTGCCATCTGCCGCTTTGCTGAGGGTTCACCCTGCCCCATCGTCCAGGTCATTAATTAATGAAGATGTTAAATGAGATCAGACCCATCTGTGGGCTGTCACTGGCCTCCAGCTGGACTTCACCCTCCCCTGGGCTCAGTTACCCAGTCAGTTTTCAACCCACACTTCTTCAGCTTATAAACTCTATCCAATCCACGCCAATTCTAAGATTTTTTAATTGTTTTTTTAATTAGTATTCCCACCCGGTTGAACCATGTGTTGATTTCTATTAGCGCCAAACCGTGCTAGGTCTGAAGTAACAGCAGGTCTAGCAAGATAAATCCAGGAGAGAACTCAGTCCATTCGCCGCCTTGAGAAAGAGCCGACTCTACCAATAATATCTCTTAGAAAACTTACAGTGGGGTTGGCTTTTCCACCTAGAAACCACAGGGGTCTTGACAGGGCAGACTCAGCTGGACACCGGAACCCTCAGATACCGCTTGGTTGTTGGACTAAGGCGTTACCTCAGATAAATGTATTAAGCCCAAGTTCAGGGGCAGCTATTTTCCCCTCTCCAGTAAAAGAGTCTATGGGTAGACCTTTCATTTTGCTCACCCAGGCCTTCCTGCGTGCTCTCTGCTCATCGGCTCTGAGCTGCTCCTGGTGCGCCCGGTACTGAGCTGCCCTAGCTGCCTCCCACGCCTCCCTCTGGTTCCCTGTCAGGAGCCTGAGCCCACTGTCACCCTGGGAAGGGTCTGCAGCATTTGGACAGAAGGGCTTTTTTCTCTCGGAAACCGCTTCGGTTTTCGTCTGTGCAGCCATCACACGTGTCCATTTGGTCAGCTCAGAAGAAGCTGTAAAGGGATCGATAAGCTGAACCCTGTCTTCAGGGTGAGGAATGACTTTGCCGTGACCGCTCTGAGCTTCCTTTTCTCGCAGCAAACCACAAGTCTTGGGACGCACGACAGAGGGAGCAGGGATGGAGGACTTCACATTGGGTCCATGCAAAGAGTTTTTCAGCTTGAGCTGCAGCGTTTGGGTTTCAAAGGGTATAGAAATTCTTTTCATGGTCAGAGACTCACTGTGCAATCTCGCACGTTGGAGCTGGAGTGTCTGATGCTGTTTGTGCTGCAGAGGGGTTTTGTGGAGTTGCATCTTTCCAGGGTGGTGCTGCTGATGTTCCCGTGGAGGTTCCCGTGGATCTTCCCATGCTTCCCTGACTTCTGCAGCGTGCTGGATACCGGAGCCGAGCGGGGCTGCCTTGCAGGCGTTCTGCAGCCTGTTGACCGTTAAGAGGAAATTGTCCGGGGACAGTGGACCACTTGATGCTCTTCTCTTTTCAGGCTGCCCTGTGGCTTCTGTCCTGTCCAGATGTGCAGGTGCACAGAAAGAAGGGCCATGTTTGGATTTGCCATCTGTTTCCAAAAACAAAATACATTTGGAGTCAAGGATAGATTTTGTGATTGTTGTTGGCAGGGTGGTGCTTTGAGTGAGGCCAAGGGGTGGCTGCTGGGCTGACAGGTCTATGGACAGCCCAAGATTATCTCAGAACAGGCAGCCAGGGAGCTACACACCAATGGTGCCCACTTCATTGTGCTCCTCCTTGGCCTCACTGGTGATGCTGCCAACACCAGAGGTAGCTCTGTCCTGGTGAACTGATCAGTGTTCCTCGCCGTGGCCTGTACGGGTCCAGCTGAAGTCAGGTTCTGTAACTCTTTGTGGATGGTTTGGTATCCACCTTGCTGGGAGTGGTGGTTCCTAAAAGGAATGAGGCTTCCCACCACCTCTTCCCATGCAGCCCGCCCTTGTCCTACAGTTTGTGCTCTGGGAAAAGCCTTTGAGACAAGTCAGTGCTTTGAAGGGGCCAGCACCTGAGAACCACTTTGAACCATTCCTACATGGAGATGTGTTTGAACGGGAAATCCCAAGACATGCTTCATGGCCCAGCTTTGCTGCCTCGGGTGACAGACCCGTCAAGATGACTTGTGTGGTCATGCCCTCGGCTAAGAACTACATGGAGTTATGACACAGGCTGCCTGAGACGCTCAGCCCCATGGCCGTGCCGTAGCGACTCCGTTGTCACTTTGCTGGGCAACGTCACGCCGTTCACGTGTTGTTGCTTTGGCACACAATTCAGTTTTTCCAGACTGGTTAAGTGACACGCTGCCCTCTGGAAATGTGTTTCAGTTACGGTGCAGAAAGGCAGAAAACAGCAGAACAGACTAATGAAAATTGCTGCTTGTTCCTCGTTCACAGAATTCAGAGCTGTTTAATCTGCACAGACATCTGACCCTGCATCTAAACACCAGGAGTTTGGGGGTAGAGGCTTTTGTCTGAAGGACCATGTCAGAGGATGTCTCAGACTTTAAGTCCCCAACAGATTCTGAATGTAAAACCTGAGAACAATTAACTGTATGAACACAGACCGTGTTTGTGGGGTCAAGTTTCAGGTTGTCACGCTGGTGCTGGCTGAGACAATTTAAATATATATATACATTTAAAACAATTTTCTAATTAAATACCAACTACTTGAATGAATTTTGTGCAGAATTCTCCTACAGCTGTTAAAGAAATCCAACGATAGAATATGGATGCAGTAAAACCGCCTGATACCAGAGGACGAGGCTTCACAGCTGGAGCTGAGCACTTTGACCGCTCTAAAGCAGCTCTGTAGCGATCACGGCTCCGCAGTGACCTGTTGTACCGCTGCAAACCTTCCAACCCAGAGCCCCCACCTTTCGTTTAACCCCTCGGTTATCCCAGGTGCCCTTGCCTGGAGAATTACAGCCCTACCCGGCTGCCAGGAGCCCGTACCCGGCTCTGCCCGGATCCTCGTGGAACGTGCTCTGGCCGGCTTTCCCCAGGCGCAGGCGCGGGGCTGCGCGGTGCCAGCGATGAAAACCTTTTCCTGCCGCTCTGCCTCAGTGCGAAAAGACTTTTCAGTCCTGAGAAAGTGCTGCTGTTGCTGGCGAGCTGCTGATTTCTTCGGTTCATGGCGGAGAGCTAGAAAATAGAAGAGAAAGTCATCTCTGAACTTTGCTGGGGTTAAACTTTCTATTTTTGATGAAAAAAAATCTTCATAACTGATGGGATTTCAAGTCTTTGGCTACTGTTTGGTCTCTTATCACAGCTTCTAAAGGTCTAGGTATTAAAAATAACCCAAAGGTTATTTGATCAGCAGAAAAGCTCACTGAATTCAAGCGTGGCAGCAGATGTTGTTTTCTTAAAATATTAAGTAGGTATAACCTGCACTTTTTTCACCACTAAAATGGCAATACATTGCACTCTGTATTTGTTTCCTGTTTCTACCGACTGTAGCTGTTTTACCAAGGATGTTTCCATCCGATGGCCTTAAAAACATGAAAAATGTCCTTAGCCTGGGTTTTTCTCTGCGTTATACAGATTGATCGTAGAGCTGGCAGATTCCCCATTCACACTGTACTAAAACCCCACTGATTTACAAAAATATCATCTCAATGTTAGAGTTTAAAGGTGCCCGTTTATGGGCCGTTGCGTTTCCCGGCGATGGCGGATCCCGAACGCAGGTGTCCTATGGCTTCCTGGAGTACTTTATAATAAATAATTCAAGAGGGAACTTGAAACTCTTTCTAACTCATTTTTGAAAACACCAGCATATGGCAGAGGCTGTACGTGATACTTTGAGATGTTCCACAGCTCCTCGGTGACGGGCAGTGGGTCCAGCGAGGCAGCCGGAGCTGGGCAGCACGCTCTGTCTCCTGGCCAAGGTTCTGGCGTTGTCCCTGAAGGTGAAGCCGAGTTCTGCTTGAACTCCTCTTGGGCTGTTTGTTCTTCCCCACCTTCTCTCGGTCGGCATCCAAGGTATAGTCCCACTGCACGTCCTCGAACTGCAACATCAGCAGACTAGCTGGTGAATTGACGACCATCCTGGGGCAGGGAAGGGAAAGCCATTAACAGCACAGAGATCGTTAACGCACGTTAATGATCCGTTTGCTTCTGTGCAGTACAAACCTCATGGTGCTTAAACACATCTGAGATACCATCACTTGCGTAAGGAAGCAGCAGCAGTCAGTGCCCTCAATCAGACCCCGCACGCTTTAACTCATGCTCCGCACAAGCTCTATGTGGCTCTTTTCATCCAGCTCTATGGCAAAATTAGCTTTAAAATAATTCCGGTGAAAATTGCCAACAGTGGCCTCAGCTGGGTCAGTGCAATGCCAAAAGAACCTGGAGATACCGTATTATTTGGGACATTTAAACCAAAACGGGAGGGGACTACTGGCTGTGCTCGGGGTGGAGTTAGTTTTCGTCGTAGCAGCCCATATATCGCACACCAGTGCTTTAGCTATCGCTCCTCAGAAGCTGGGAACTACCTCCAGTTTAGAGGAGCAGAGTGAAGGAACCTGGAAGGATTTCCCAATGTCGGCACTAGGTCAGGGAACGGGCAAAGGCTTTGTCAGACCTTGCCTTGATTCTTCAGCCTCGTAAGAAATTTGGTTCTGAGTTTGGCTTTGCAGTTGGGTCTATATCTTGAGCTGTATAGAAACAGGGAATTGTCCATTGCCAAACAACCTAAGAAAATCTCTTTTCAGCTGTTGTTAACAAAAACTAGATTATTAAAGAAGTCAATAAGCAGCAGAGCTCTTAAAACTTACTTGTGAGAAGGACAGTAAAAGGGAAAATACACGATTCCATCAATTGGTTCAGAGACTGGTGGCAGCTGTTGTCACTAACCTGTTCCCTGCAACACAGAAGGATGATATGGGGTCCCCTCTGCTACTGGCCATCAACACTTTCAGGCAGGTTCCAGTCAGGTAGTTAAATATACGAATGTTTCCATCAGCACAGCCGCTGATGACTCGGAGATAGAGGAACTCCAGAGACAGGACTTCCCTGAAAACACCACACATACACATTGGTACATTCATCGTGCTCTCACAAGGGGACACCATCAACCACCTCTTTGTCTTGGAGGAGATGCAAACATCTGCCCCATCAACAAGCTAAAAGGAAGAGCTGATCAAGACAGAGTCACAGAATCATTCAGGTTGGAAAAGACCTTTAAGCTCATCAAGTCCCCCCATTCCCCCAGCACTGCCAGGTCCCCACTGACCCCTGTCCCTCAGCACCACCTCCACACGGCTGGGAAACCCCTCCAGGGATGGGGACTCCACCACTGCCCTGGGCAGCCTGGGACACGCCTGCACAACCCCAACAGGGAAGAGATTGTTCCTCAGGGACAACCTCAACCTCCCCTGGAACAACTTGAGGCCGGTTCCTCTCATCCTGTCACTTGTTCCTGGGGAGAAGAGACCGACACCCCCCTTGCTCCAACCTCCTGTCAGGGAGTTGTCGGAGCCAGAAGGTCTCCCCTGAGCCTCCTTTTCTCCACAATCAACACCCCCAGGTCCCTCAGCCGCTCCTCAGCGCACTTGTGCTCCAGACCCTGCACCAGCTTCATTGCCCTTCTCTGGACACGCTCCAGCCCCTCAATGTTCTTCTGGAAGTGAGGGGCCAGAACTGAACCCAGGATTCGAGGGGCAGCCTCACCAGTGCGCCTAGTTCAAGGCAACAATCATATTTAAAAGACCTAGTAGTGATGTCCTTCATAATCACCCCATGCCCAAACCAACCAACCCAGTGCATCCTCATAGCAACCAGTACAGTCATGGCATCTGCTGCATTTTAAATTCCAGGTTTATGTGTAGGGAAGTCAGTGAAAATGATACGATGCTACAGTTTTGTCAATCCTAATATAAAATTAGAGTGTTAGAAAATAGCATAACATGGAGTTGGTATGGTCCAGCGTGTCACTCATCCACCTCCAGCACAGACAGGGTCTATTCTTGCTAGTTGACCTAGTGTGATACCCTGTTCCTGCAGGTTGGGATCCTCAAAATATTGGGCTATGCGCTGTCAGCCTGAAGTCATCCCTGTTTGTGAACAAGTGGGTGCGTATTTGCATTTTAGGTTGTTATTGATCTTAACTGACAAACATTGTTTGTGACCACATAGTGCCTGAGACTGTTTTTAAGATGCAGATTGTTGAAAATGAGGGTATTTCAGATACCAGGACTGGTAATTAAGGCATTTTCAGTTCCTGTAAGGGAGTTAGTAGACGAATGCAACTTGAAACCCATCTGATTCCTACTTGGGGTGACGGAAAGCTATGAGGCATCTCGTAAGTTTTCCCAACATGCTCCATCCCAGGGCGAATCCGTCGGTGCTTCCTGTGACTAGGTGCCACTGATCGAAGGACAAGCACTTAACGGGGCCTTGGTGCCCCTCTAAAGTCTGCAAAGTAAAAGAAATAGGTGAGACACTGTCAGCTGTCGGGGTAAATACGGCATGATCTCTTGTGGCATTCGCAGTACCAGTCTTATGAACCAGACTGGAGTTTTACTGGGTGCCTTATAATACACCAATACACCCCGTGGATAACTGTTAGTGTTATAGTCACTCATGAGACGTATCCTGGGCACGGTGCTGATGGTGAGCTACTAGCGTGGGATTGACATCCGTTTTCCATCTTTATTACATGTGCTGAGTAGATGTCACCGCACTGAGACCTTGGTGATCTATGGAATGTTCACCCGGGAGAGAAGAGCGTGAAGAGCCCTGACGGTAGTGGAAGGGGCCACTGGACATGTAGCTCAGCTGGGGCTGGGCTCTCCTGCGTCTGAGCTGCATCTGGGTTTGCAGCGCTCTTCCCCATAGGCAGAAAGAGCTTCACTCCTCTCAGAGGTGTGGACCGGTACTAATCCTGGTAGCCTGCTCAGGAAATTCACACTCTGTACTCAGTCTTTACTCTGCAGAGGAGCTACCCAACCACTTCAGCTTTAGAAACTGGCACTGAGAGCGTGTTTCATACTTTGGGCTGCCCCATGGTACGTCCAACCCCTCTTCCCAGGTCCCGAGTGTTTCTACAGGACCAGAGATGAACGTAGCTACAGAGAACAAGTAATGATGGGGGTTAAGCAGGGGAAATCAAACCTGAGGTTAAGAATAAATGCTGTTTGAAAATCAGTTTTTGTATTATTTTCTTTTGAATAATTCCTCAGCTTCTTTTATCAGTTTAGGCTGCTTTGGGGGGGATTATTTTTCTTTCAGATAGTCTTTGATAAGCTGTGCTAAACTAGCAGAGAAGATTTATGACCATTTAAGCCCAAAATTATCCACCTAAGAAGAGACTTACTTTGATCAGAGTGCCCGTATCAGCACACCAGACTTTCACCAGCCCTCGGTCGCACCCGCTGACAACCCGGGCACCGTCCATTTTCACCACCCAGACGGCACTGCTGTGCTTCAGGGTCTTGAGGCATTTCCCGCTCTCCAGGTTCCACACTGTTAGGGGCAGAGGGGAGAAATATTAAAAATACATCTGCCTCAATGAGGAGTTTTGCTGAGTACAACACGAGTTAAAAATTACTGTTGGAATGACAGTTACACCTTGTACCTGCAGCTCTGCACGGAGCCAAGTGCTGACTTAAAAAGTACAATTGCACGGCAAAAATTTTAAGTGCAAAGTCCAGAAAATAGCACATCTTTTTCATCCTTATTCTATAAACTGATAGTAAGGAAAGCTCTGGCAAAGCTGATGGCTGACACCCCTTTCCCAGGAGCTGGTCTGGCCCTATAGCCTCAGAAAACTGAACAAAAGCGGAAATATTGAGGCTTTATCCAATGACACCGGCAGAGACCTTTAGGTCCCTGTGTCCACAGCTTAGGTTCTTCTGGAAGCCAGAATTCAAGACACTAAAATTCACCCTCCGCGTTACAGACCGGCTCGTATTCACGCGCTGCCTGTGCCCGACTCAGCACGCTCCCCCGCTCTCTGCCCGCTGCTCGCCGCTCTTTGCCCCTGGCTGGGCAGCTCCTAGTCTTGGCTCTCACCTTTCACCATCCCATCTCTGGCTCCTGACACAAACTGCTCTTCGTGTAAATCCAGGCAGGTGATTGTCCCAGAGTGACCATTAAAGATTCTCATGCAGGCACCGCTGTGTATATTCCAGCACCTACAAAGGACCGACAAAGGGAATACAGCAATTAACTTAATTGATGGCTTAATTATCATAGTCAGGACTTGCTTAATGGGCTCAGCTCTCCTCCTAGTGCTTTAACACACTAGGTTAAAATCAGGAGTCATTCCGCTAAGGTGTTGGAGGATTTGGAATGATCAAGTCAGGCTCAGCATTAAATTTTTACTCATATACATTGTTTTTCCACCTCCAAACTGCCTGGAAACGTGCGGCATGGTTACCTTCGGTTAACCTGAACATGTCGAGCTTTACCAGATGAGGTTGTGTCTTTACTGGCTGGTGCCAAGATGATTTCTGTTGACTTTATCTAGAGGACTCAAGCCCACACTCCTCCTTTTGGAGCAGGGAGGGCAGAGCCCGCGTCGGGGTAAACACCTTCCCCTCTTGTGAAATGCCCGTTGATGAAGCTGTGCAACTGCCATGCCAGAGCCAGACAACCTGCTGCCTGGCCTTGACCCCTCGTCATGATACCCTGGGATTTGGTGATAGATGTGAGAGCTGACCGTCCCCACCCCTCCTTTCTGGGTGCGGTACCTGGGAAGGAGCGGTACAGCAGGAACCAGGGTGCTGAGCCTGCTTGGGCATCCTAAAGAGTCACAGAGAAGCCCAGCCCTCCTGAGCTTGATGCTGGTGTTAACAAGGCCAGAATCCTGCTGCAAGAGCTTATTCGAAACACATCTGGTGTTTTAAGGGACTTTACTGGTGCATCCCTGTATCTTCCTATTTTAGCACTCAGTACTGGGAGAAACTGGGAAACAAGCTGCCCTGTGCGAGTGGGGGACTGTTCCCTTATCTACTGCCCTTTTCTCACTACTCTAAAAAGTGATGGAAGGAGGATTCCTAACGGTTAGAGTGGAAGGATTCAAGTTTCACTTTTCCCAGCTTTGCCGAGGGCTGGTATCCCGGGGCACAGTCCCAGTGCTGCTCACCTGATGCTGAGATCAAAGCTTGCGCTGAGAACGAACCCTTTTCCCTCGCTGAGGAAGAGTGCTTTGATGCTCCCAGCATGGCCAGAGAGCAGAAGAGGCGATTCTTTCGTTCCCGGCATCCCAAGAAGCCTCACTTTTCGGTCTGCAGAGCCGACAGCCACCAAGTTTCCACCACTGTAATGGATTACCCTGCTTTGGTCTGATCTGGGTGAGAAACAGTGACTGAGATGAGCTTTAGCCGGCTGACAAAGTACCAGAGACCGAAGAGCACGACAGGTGTTTCTCCAGTGCTTAGTGGTCCTCACCGAGCAACCTGGTGGTCAATGCGCTTAAGCGGGTGAATCCTTTGTAGGGCACCACAGCCGAGGGCCCTAGTTCTGCATATCCACCTTTGTGCCAGAGGGTTGGGAGTCTCTACAGAGGGATCTGGACAGATTGGAGTGATGGGCCGAGGCCAGTGGTCTGAAGTTCAACAAAGCCAAGTGCCAGGTCCTGCCCGTGGGCTACAAGAACCCCCTGCAATGCTCCAGGCTGGAGGAAGAGCGACTGGAAACTGCCTGGGGAAAAGGGGCAACACCCCTGGGGGTGTTGGTCACCAGCGGCTGAAGAGGAACCAGCAGTGTGCCAAGATGGCCAAGAAGGCTAACGTCATTCTGGCTTGTACCAGCACTGTTGTGGCCAGCAGGATCAGGGCAGGGATCATCCCCCTGTACTGGGGCACTGGGGAGATCACCCCTCAAATCCTGGGTTCAATTTTGGCCCCTCACTCCAGGAAGGACATTGAGGGGCTGGAGCGTGTCCAGAGAAGGGCAACGAAGCTGGTGCAGGGTCTGGAGCACAATGCGCTGAGGAGCGGCTGAGGGACCTGGAGGAGTTGAACCTGGAGCAAAGGAGGCTCAGGGGAGACCTTCTGGTTCTGACAACTCCCTGACAGGAGGTTGGAGCAAGAGGGGATTGGTCTCTTCTTCCCAGGAACAAGCGACAGAATGAGAGGAACCAGCCTCAGGTTGTTCCAGGGGAGGTTGAGGTTGTCCCTGCAGAGCCATTTCTGTCCCGTTGGGGTTGTGCAGGCGTGTCCCAGGCTGCCCAGGGCAGTGGTGGAGTCCCCATCCCTGGAGGGGTTTCCCAGCCGTGTGACACTGAGGGTTTCATAACACTGATGCTGAGACCCTTCTTCAGCCACACATCCCTACAGAAGGATCGCAGGGAAAGGGGCAAGTTTGCAGAAGCTGCTGTTTGACCCTCAGCCGGGCAGTCTACTCACTGGTCCATGAGGACACGGACGTTGTAGGAGGCACAGAAGACATTTCTCTCTTCCAGCTGGATTGTGTCGGTTTTCAGACCATGGTAGGCTGCCTGGCGGTTGTCTTCCGCCCCCTGATGGAAAGAGAAATAGGGAAAAGTCACTTGGGTGGGAGGAATGCAGCATCATTCCATGGTATTAAACACATCAGCTTGGTCCCCTCTCCAGCGATGAGACCAACAGGGACAGAAGGGGTTGGTAAAGAACACCCAGAGCACATAACAAACTTTCATGCAGAAGTAAGGGTTGTTCCCGTGCCATGTTCCGTGGCAAAAGTGGACACCTGACAGCTGCACCCTCTGTTCTTTGGGGGAGAGGCCATGTCCCAGCCGTCCCAGCACCCCTGGCCTCAAGGCTGTGGTGCAACCGGGGGACACTTTAGGACAAGGCAGGAGCTCAGGGGTGCAGAGTCCCTCCCGTGGGAGAAGGTGCTGAGCAAGCCCTGGTCCTTATGAACTGATCACCATGGTGCAAGCCAGAGGCAGGAGTGGGAGAAGAGCAAAGCAACCCCGAACTCACTGTCCCATCCTCCCAGACCACCACGTCCTCCTTCCTCCCCAGATACTGAAATGCAGGACCCGTGGAAGGCGAACAGCTTCCAACGCTCCTTGGTTTTACTCACTGAACTGCATCCTTTCACTTCGATGACGTCACCCTCGTCACTTAACTGTGGAATTGTCACATTGACGGTTTTAGCGTAGTTGGAAACTGCTCCTCTCGGGCACAGCTCCTGGAATCAACCAGCAGAGGCACCACGGTGGCCGCAGAGCCCACGCACACGAAGGATGCTGCTCACGTGCTGTCACTTCATTAAATCTCTGAAGATTTAAATTCTCGTGACAAATAATTGCTTTTTATTTTTTTTCCAGACTCTAATCTTAAGCTTTGAATAAGCTGCACAGTTTCAAAGTGCATCTCATCTTGGTTTAGAATCCAAATCCACTCAGATGAGAGGGGCTCGAGACACCTTTATCACTCTTTAGATTAATTTTTAAAGTGTGAAACCTGCTGTTAAACCTTCGAATACCAGTGCAGAGCTGAGATTTCTGTGCTCCTCAAAGCGTGGGAAGATTCTGAACTGTCTCTTTGGGGAGGTACCTTCACGCTCAGCTTGGTGTCTGGCAGGTCTGTACTGACCCGGACAAGCCCCTCCTAGAAGTTCTGCTCTCCCGTGTCCCACCCAGCAGCTCTGATTTGTCACCAAGGAACCTAGCAGGGCTGTCTTCCTACGGGGAGCAAATGAAGCTCAGTTCTGAGCTGCCTCGGGGAGCTGTTGTAGCTCTGCCCAGTTTCCCCTCGCTCCTGGAAGTCCAGTGTTTGCGTTTGTGACCAAACTTTGCTTTCTTGATTAGGAGAGTGTTTTGGTCCGTGTGTGGAGTCACAGGCTCTCTAAAGGTTGGAAAAGGCTGTTTGGTTGTACTTACTTGTGACACTATGAACACCTAACCTGGCTTAGCTCTGCAGATGGAGGAGGAAGAAACGGGGTGAAGCTGGAAGATGGCCTTTAGTAAAATCATCTCCATCTGATGGCTTGGGCAGTGCAGAAAAACACCCTGTGTTTAAAATCCATAATAATGCAGAAGCCCAGACATCATACCTTCAAATACAGTATTTTCTCCTGCACTGTCCTCTGACACACACGTTCCCTGTTGACTTCTTTGGCCAGAAAAGCCCAGCATCTGCTCACGGCAGCACATGCCCTGAGGGATTTTTGATCCAAAAGCCCTGAGGAGTTAAAGGGACAGATTGGCTCACCCCTGTCCAGACCAGAGACCATTCGCTACCCTTAGCAGAAACCACCCTCGAAAAATCAGAGCAGCTTTACCCAAGATGTACATGGACAAGTGAGGTAGCAGGCTGCGAATGAGGTCCTTGGGTTGGTTGGCATTAGAGGGTGACGGGAGAAATGGAGGAACAACAGTGACGTCTTGATCAGCTAAGGACAGAATAGGTGAGTTGTCCTCTGCATCGGGACCCTCATGGATAGGGCACTCGGTGTTTTGGGGCCAGAAGCACATTGCTGGTGGTTGACCACCTAGAAGACAGGGGAAATGATGGTCTTGTAAGTGCTTAAGCTTTGGCGGCTATTAGCAGTGTGGTGGTTGGTAAGCTCATCGAGTCCAACTGCTCCCCCAGCACCGCCAGGTCCCCACTGACCCCTGTCCCTCAGCACCACCTCCACATGGCTGGGAAACCCCTCCAGGGATGGGCACTCCACCACTGCCCTGGGCAGCCTGGGACATGCCTGCACAACCCCAACGGGACAGAAATGGCTCTGCAGGGACAACCTCAACCTCCTCTGGTGCAACCTGAGGCCGTTTCTTCTCATCCTGTCGCTTGTTCCTGGGGAGAAGAGACCGACACCCCCCTTGCTCCAACGTCCTGTCAGGGAGCTGTCAGAGCCAGAAGGTCTCCCCTGAGCCTCCTTTGCTCCAGTCTCAGCCCCCCCAGGTCCCTCAGCTGCTCCTCAGCGCACTTGTGCTCCAGACCCTGCACCAGCTCCGTTGCCCTTCTCCGGACACGCTCCGGACCCTCCTGAAGGGAGAACCCCCGCGGCTCCAGCCCCGAGCCCCACGCCCGCGCCCTGCCCGCCCCGACGGCTCGGGCGGTTCCTCCCAGACGGTCCCCGCAGCATCACCTGGAGAGCCGTACTGGCTCCCAGTTGCCCCAGTCCCGGGCGCAGACAAGACCATTTGTCCCCGGGGTCCCACGCACAGGGACGGCAGCCATCACCTTCCCCGGCCCCGCGGTTCGGTGCCGCCCACCGGGCGCCCCCCGCCCATCTCCGCCGCGTCGTGGCTGCTAGGCGACCGCTACCGTAATGCTCCGCCCGCCGCCGTATTGCTGCTAATAGCCGCCCCTCCTGCCGCAAGCCGAGAGAATCAACGAGTCACGGACTGGTTTGGGTTGAAGGGATGTTCAAATCTCACCCAGTCCAAACCCTGCAGGGAGCAGGGACATCTGCAGGCAGAGCAGGGTGCCCAGAGCCCCCAACAACCTGACCTGGGATGGTTCCAGGGATGGGGCTTCTGCCACCTCTCTGGGCAACCTGGGCCAGGGTCTCACCACCCTCAGTGTCAACAATTTCTTCCTTGAGTCTCCAAGTGTCCCCAGGTTGAAAACCAGACCTCATTTAGTCATCTAATGAGTGAAAAATGCAAGTGGAGAAAGAGTAAAGGCTGGTTCATCCATTGTTCGGGGGAAAGTGGGAGTATTAAACAGGTCATCAAAAAAACCCCCCACTTTTGACAAGAAGACAGAGCATTCCAGATCAGCCCAGGCAGGACAACAGCAGAACAGGCAGAGCAGCAGTAAAGCCGTTCCCCCCTCATCCCTTGCAGAGACGGGCACAAACCCACCAGGACAGCAGGGCCACGTACCTGGGCACGGCAGGTCTGGGGCTCTCACCGTGCCCACCTGGCTCTTTCTCTTGGAGGCAGGAGTGGAGTGGCCAGTGCTGGAGGGTGACACGACGCTCTGCCCTGCAGAGATTCTGCTGCTGCCGGTGCGGTGGTTTCAGGTCTGGTGTCTGCAGAACAAACGCGAGGTGTGAAGCCGGCAGCACTGCGGGCTCAGGCACCTGGGTGGCCGTCCCACCCGCGTCCCCACACGGGATTTTAACACGACTCTATGGCGGAGCGAGCAGAGACCAGCAGGGCTCCAGACTCAGCCGTTCTTCTCCTGTACAGGGTTGTTTTCCTGCCACGAAGTGCTTCTTACAGAAAATCCCCCTCTTCTCACCAGTTCCAAACCCATCGCAGGCAGTCTCTGTGCTGGCCTCTCTAATTAAATCAAAGCCTGGAGTTCCTCTCTGCAGACCTCAGCCCCTCCCAGAGGTGCAGTTCTCAACCCATGCACAGAAATGCTCCTCTCACGGTGGTATCCAGGAAATCATCCTCACTTGAAAATGGTCCAGTTGGGACGGCAGCTCCCATCGAGAAACTGTTGTCACAGGGTGGGAGAAGTCCCCAGCACCCCCAATGTCCCCTACCTCCAGGAGGGCGCATCCCCCTCTCCCCAGGGCAGGATCCCTGCTGTCCCCCTCTCCATGGCGGCAGAGAGGTGTGAGCACCCCAGCAAGGCAACACCCACCCAAAGCAGCCCGAGACCCCCATCTAACCCCAATCGCCTCCCTGCCCTCCAGGCCCAGCCTTCCTGGAGCCCCCAAGCCCCGCTCTGCAGCAAGCCTGACTGACCCCTGGCCAGGGTGATCCGGAGGACTGGGAGCAGGTCCTGCACTGCCGGCTCCTCTCCAAGAACCCCCAGACCTTCTTCACCAGCTGCACGAGCGAACCCAGAGCTGAACCAGTGCCTGAGGGCATTCACTAGAGGTAAATATTGACTCGAAGGACAACCCAGCAGCAGAGATAGCAAGCGGAATATTTTTGTTATTGCTTCTGCTCTCCCACACCGTCCTCCTGAGCTACAGCTTTCCTGTGCCCTTTCTTTCGTTGGAGATCTGGGCTGATCCCCAGCTGAAACCATGTGGCTGCTGCCAGAGCTGGGATAGCTCTGCCTGTCCCTGCCTGCCCGGGGAGCCCTCCCCACGCTCGGAGCCCTGGGGAGTATCGTTTCGAAGCACGAAATTCCCGGGATGTGTAAGATTCGTTGGAAGATTAAAGCCACGGAGGCAAAGCAGCTAAACCAAACCGAATGTTTGCCTGGTTCAGTCTGTCCTGGGACACACAAAAACCTGGGAAAGGTGAAGTCACCCCGGGAACGGACGTGGAGCTGAAGTCCCCTGTCTGGGAGGTTTGCACTGGGAGGAATTAGACGCAATGGGAAACATACTGGTTTTCCACAGCCTGGCGATACCTTCAGCTGCCAGCCAGCGGAAGGAGCCGAGGCCACCGCTGAGGACGGGCAAGGGGGACATGTGTCCAGGTCTTTTTTTGGTTAAAGCAGCACAAGCACCGGAGATGCGTCGAACACCCTGAGAAGGAAGCAGTGACGTCGGTGGCAAATGCTTCCTGCTCCCCACACATGTCTCTCTTGTACTGGTGAGCCCAGTGTGGGACACGACACTCAGATGTGTTTCACCAGTGCTGAGGAAAGAGGCAGGATCTGCTCCCTGACCTGCTGGCGATGCTCTGCCTGATGCAGCTCGTGGAGGAGGCTGGTGGCCTTTGCATTGCTGGCCCGTAGCCAGCTCGGACTCCTCCAGGACCACCAGGGTCATCTCTGCCAAGGTGCTTTCCAGCTGGGCAGCCCCCAGAACGTCCTGGTGCCTGGGGCTGCTCCTCCCCAGGGACAGGACTTGGCACTTCCCCGTGCTGAGCTTCACCAGGTCTCTCAGCCCCTTTCTCCAGCCTGTCCAGGTCCCTCTGGACAGCAGCATCAGCTGCTCCTCCCAGTTTGGTGTCACTGCCACCTTGCTGAGGGTTCACCCTGCCCCATCGTCCAGGTCATTAATGAAGCTGTCAAACATCATTTCGGAAGACTTCTGCTCCAGAGGCTTTCAAACATAGCCTCCGTGACAGCACTGGTGGGGAGCTGTTACGCCATAGGAGGTTTCAGCCCGGGCTTTGCGAAGCCCCCTGTACCTCCATGCCCCTCTCCTCGCACCCTTCATGTTGAAGCCATTTGTCAAGGCTGGTGCCCAGGTCCCACCTTGGGTATGAAGCAAAGCCCCGCCTGCGGGTTCCCCTGATCTCGTGCTCCGCTTCGGCTCTGCTGGCTTAGACTAAGCCATTACACCCTCGCTAAGGCAATTAATATCATCCTAATGCAATTTTCCCCTGCCAGCAGCCCAAAGCCTCGGGAGATGCTCGGCTCACCCTGAGCCTCGACTGCGCCCAGCGAAGGGTGTGTGAAAATAGCTGTAACCATTTTAATGCCTCCCCCTTCCCTTTTGCAAGCCCAGGGGTGAGACAGCCCCGGCAGCCGCCCGCTGCGTAGCCCAGGCCAGCTAATGACTAAGCTGGGAGTATTTTTGGTTGCTCTTAATAATGCAGCAGTACTGACTGCATCGGAGTCTGGCCGTAATTATAGGGCGAGTGTCATCTGTCATCGCTGGCATCTCCTCTCGCTGGGATGTAGCTCCACAGCAGCGTGATGCTAATCTCCGTTTCACGCTCCTGGGGGATCGTTTCTGGGTCTCTCAAGAAAATCCAGTTTTAGCCCACTGACCAACCCAGACCTGTCCCAGCGTGTGGGAGAGGCACAGTTTGATTTGTCTCAGTAAGATACCTGTGGGCCCAATCCTGCACCCCGAGAGGGTTCAGCACCGGAGGAGCATCAGCTCTTCCTTCATCCATCTACACGTCGCAGTTAAACCAAGCAGGCGGCTTGGTCTGTTTTCCATGGCTTGCTCATCCCACGAGGAGGACGAGGCTTCAGAGCCAGCATGTTTCTCCTGGTCCTAATGTCCTTGAAACACCTCAAACATCTCTGGAAGCCCTGTGGGACACTGGGGCCGGGTCCTGCTGCAAGTGGGAGAGGCAAGCAGGACATAATTCCAGCAGGAAGACGAAGCAATTCCTATTTGCATTCAACAAATGCCACCAGCAGCTTGTTCTGCTCCACCGTGGTTTTAATCCTAACACAGTGGCAGCAGCGGGTGATCTGGACGGTGACCTCAGAGAGCAGAGCACGGTGCGGGTGTTGGGAGCAGCCATGGAAAGGGCGGTGGTTCACCAGCAACCGCCAGCCTTCGTTTTGATTCCTTCAGTGGTCAGAAAAAAAAAGAGAGACAGAGGTTTTGCCCGTTAACCAGAGTTCGCACAGAAGGCAGACGAAGGTGGACGGCGGTTGCAGTGCCTGCGGGGTCCATCCCACCCCATAGCGATGCGCGTCAAAGGAGGACGTGCCCGGAAGGTCACTCAGCCAAGGAGATCCGGCCGCGCAGACAGCCCAAATATCTGTTAACACTTGGCCGGAGCCCCGCGCTGACAGAGCGTGGTCCTGCTCTGCGGGTGCACGCACCGCCCCGCCGCCACGCTGTAAACCAAACAAAATCACCGATGGGTGGAAATTCATCACTGCTCCGGGACACGATCTCAGGGCCCGAGTTTGTGATTGAACCGAAAAATGTGATGAAACTTCCCTACAGCATTTTAGTTTTTAAATTAAATGTGTGTTGGGCGTGAGGAGCGAGGGGCGGCTGGGGGGGGGATTTACAGCCTCACCAGGCGCTTCCCACACGGCTTGTGCTTGCTTAATTACACACCAGTAATCTCTCCCAGTAATTTCCTGGAGAGCAAGGCTGGGGGGTCGGTTTGTGCTGCCTGTGCTGGGTCTGGACTATGGACAAAAGGGGCAGTTCTGTGCTCGGGATCACTCCAGGCGAGGAGCTGCTCCCCCTGCACCCGTGCTGCTGAGGTGACCAGTGGCACTGGTCCCGCTCCCAGTTCCCGGTTAACGTGGCTCTATTTTTAACGAGGTGATGCAGCTCTCCAGGTTGGGTCGCTTTGTGGGTTGCCAATGAGAACAGATCAGGAGTCCAAACACTGCCTAGAAATGTCTGAGAGACCAAATCTTGTGCCATGAGCATGGGGAACGAGCTGAGCCTTTACCACGCTCCCAGTTTCCCTGAGATGGGCATCCCAGCGGGGTCATCAGTGAGTTGTTAGGAAAAATTATTTAAAGGGTGTAAAATAAGTGGGATTTCTTAGAACAGCCTGCTCTGCACCCTTCCTGCAATGACTATGGAGAGGAGAAAAAAAATCCTCCCCCTCTCCCTTCTCCTCTGCCACCTTGCAACCCCGCCACATCCTTATCCAGGGCACACGCGCTCTGGACGTGTGTGTATTTACCACATCTAAAAACCTCATTAAAATATGTTAATTCCAAGAAAGGAGAAAAATAGCACTGGGCATGATGCTGCTGAGCACGTCTGGGAGAGCTGCCCCGTGGGAGCCGGGCTGGTGACCTGGCACCGGCACCGTGTCCCTGCGGATGGGACGGCATGTTCCTTCGGGACAGGGATCACCTCCATCGAGGTTTCCAGCTGGAAGTGCAGACACCATCCTCTGTTTCTGTCATAGGAAGAGGTCCTGGGATTTGGGCTCGGGGCTCCCTGCCCCTTCCCTCCATCCAGGGAGGGCAGAGTGGGGCGCGGTGTGCCCTGCGCACCCGTACGACCGACCTGTACGGCTTTGGGCTGGGGACAAGGGGCTCTGGTCACTTCTCCATGTCAGTCACATCCCCTCTCCCAGGGAGCCAGACCCTCTGCGGGAGCCACCAGCACGGCCCCGAGCAGCAGCATCACTCCTTCCCTGTCCAAAAAGGGGCAGCTCTGGTGCCATATGCGACGTGGCGGGACCGGCGATGCGGAGCCAGGTAAGCAGATGGCAGGTGGAGCAGAGCTGTCCTTCCCCGGGCAAGCGGCTTCAGGGACACGGCAGCGAGCCAGGCGGCAGCGGGCAGGTCTGAGTGGGCGTGGGGAGGAGAGGGATGGGGCACAGTTGCCTGGGCACAGCACTGCGGTGACGCCCTGCTGCCAGGGAATGTGCTGCTTTGTTGCTTCCTAGTGCCTGAATCGTTATTTACACTTGCAGGGGAATAAACGAGAGAGTGGAGAGTCTGGTGCCTCCTGGTTTTATCACGGAATCACAGACTGGTTGGGGTTGAAGGGACCTTCAGAGCTCACCCAGTCCAACCCCCTGCAGGGAGCAGGGACATCTGCAACCAGAGCAGGGTGCCCAGAGCCCCAGTGTCCAACCTGACCTGGGATGGTTCCAGGGATGGGGCTTCTGCCACCTCTCTGGGCAACCTGGGCCAGGGTCTCACCACCCTCAGTGTGAAACATTTCTCCCTTCTCTCTCGTCTGAATCTCCCTCTTCTAGTTTAACCCATCACCCCCTGAAGCACTGACAGGCCGCACTAAGGTCTGCCCGGAGCCTTCTCTGCTCCAGGCTGAACACCCCCAGCTCTCTCCCCTCTCCTCCCAGCAGAGGGGTTCCACCCTCGGGTCATTCCTGTGGCTCCTCTGGCCCCACTCCAGCAGCTCCATGTCCCTGCTGTGCTGAGGAGCCCAGAGCTTTTGGGGACTGGTGTTCTGTGGAGGATGAAGGCTTGTGCTCCAGCAGCAGCTCAGCCAGGACAGAGCAGGGCTTTGGTGGTGGTGGCAGGATGGTGGGTGTCAGCGGGGTTCGTCCAGATTCGCCTGTGGCAGGTGGGTGCCCAGTAACCAAATGACGAGGGATGGGACCTTACTGGGAGCTCTCCAGCCACCTCCCCTCCTGCTGCCTCCTGTTCCTCCTGTTTTCCTGCAGCGAGGATTGCACAGGCACGGCTTCCATCCGGCCCTTCGTTATCTCTGCCTCCTGGAACAGAAAACAGGGAAATGTGATTAAAGCCCTTTCGCAGGGGAACGTATCAGCCTGCGGAAAGGATGTCAGCTGGGAGAGAGCATCCTTGGTGCTTCAGGGCTGTCGTCAACACAGCAGCGGCTGTTGCTCCTGCTACGTTCCCACCACGTAGGCCAAGCACGGTGCCCACCAAAGCCCGAGAAGAGGCATGGTGGGATGTGACACCTGCTTGTGACGTGCTTTGGGAGCAGGCTGGGTCCCGGAGGGATGGATGAGGGTCAGGAGGAGCCCGCGCTGCACCTGCAGGTAGGGGTGACAGGGCCAGCGCCAGACTCGCATCAGGGCTGTTAATTATCATATGGTTTTCCACTAAAATGGGTTGCTGTGATGCTAATTTGCTTTGACCCATCTGGGCCGACGCTATCTGATCTTGGAGGTTCAACGGCACCGAGGCGGTGAGGGGGTGGATGGGAGGGACAGCTTGGTCACCGTGAGGCTGACACAAGAGGGTTAACGCCAGAAGCAAGCTGGTGTGGTCAGGTCGACCTTATTGGCACCACTGTGTTGGTGAAGTCGAGACTAATCCACCCCGACGTGGTGTTTTGAAGCTGCCTGTGGGTCAGGAGAAGGTGAGCACCATCGCTGTGTCCTACAGGGTTTTTCTCAGGGTTGTGTCTTTGCCTTTTACCCTTCCTGCTCCAGCGAAATGTTGTCTCCGACAACGTCTCAATGCATCACACAGTGGGAACCACAGCTCTGAACTGGGCAGTTCTTCAGACCCCTTCAAAGGAGCCAAAATTCCCTGCGTCCACCCCCAGACACCCCATAAAATGTCCCCTTTTGCCATCCCCAGTAACGGTGCAATTAATAGCGGAAAAACAGAAGTGCTGAGCCTGCACCAGCCGATGTCAGGGGAGATGCCAGGAGCTCCCTGGCCGCAAAAATCCCTGGATCCTCAGACAGGTTGTGCCCTGTGACACACCAAAAGCATCACAGAAGCACAGGAAAAGCACCCCTGGGTGCAGCCTCCCACCCTGCTCCCCTGGCCACGGTCCTCGGGGAAGACCCCACACTGGGGCACCGTCGTTGCTGTTGGGTGGCTGCAGCGGGAGGCTCAGGAGTGGCTGAGCGGAGCTGGAGCTGCTGCTGGGATCGCTCCTGGCGTGTCCCAGCCCGGCCGGGGAGCTCAGGCACCTTCCCCTCCATCACAGAGAGCCTGCAGTGCCCGATCTCAGCCCTCATGTGACAACTAAATTTAAATTTAGTGCTAAATTTAGTGGCAGATACATGCGGGAGCTCTGGAGCATCCTCCTCGCTGCCAGTCCCGGGGCTCCCCAGCACAAAGACCCCCCACCAGCAACCCAGACCCTCCGCCAGCCACCCATGAGCCCTGAAATGGGGATGTTCTCCCATCCCTCCTTTCCCTCCCACACCGGGAAGGTGTCCTTGTGTGACCTGCCCAGGCACGGGGATGTCAGACCCAAACCTCATCCCTGCAGTGCTAAAAAGTCCCCTGGACTGGGACACCCTGGGGCAGCCGGGCACAGTGTGGGCAAAGGAGCTTGTGCCGTAGGGCCGGGGGAAGCGGCAGCATGAAATCGGGCTGGGTTTGAGCCCAAGGCTGGGGCTACCCTGGGCGATGCTGTTCCCACTGATACTCCTCTTGCTTTGTCACCTCCAGGCGCTCTCAGGGGCTTTCAGTCACTTCAGATGCCTGTCATCGCTCCTTGAGGCTTCATATCAAGTGAGAGCATCCTCGCCCTTCCCTACACAGCTCCAGGGGGGTTATTATGGGTTTGCCCAGGAACAGCCTCATTTTGTAAGCCTTGATGCATCAGACCCCCAGTCAAACAGCCCTGGGAGCTGCCTGGGATGAGGAGGTCGGGGAGGGTCGGGTGCTGCTGCCTGCCTGCGTGGGTTCGACAAGAAACTGGTAATGGGGAGGGAGGGTGGTTATTTTACAAAGAATATAAACCCCGAAAAAGCTGGGAATGTCCTCAGATGGCACCGAGCAGAGCGGAAGGAGAGGGGCAGTGCGACTCGGGGAGCAAACAAGCGCTATCCCAACACGGAGCACCCAGGGCAGTTTTGCTCTCTCTTAATGCCACATTCCTCATCTTTTCCCACTCGATAAGCGATGATTTATTTTTCTCCCTGGGTTTTCAGAGAGCTGGAAGGAGCACAGCTTGGGAAATGCCATTTTGGGGGGTGGTGTGGACTGTCCAAAATAGCAGCTTCAGCATCCCAGCACTGTGGTTCGGGAGAGGATCGACATGGGAACTGCTGACTGCTGGAAAATCCCATCCGCCCTGGAAGAGGCTGTAAAAATCCTGGCAGCACCTTTCTAGCCCCATTTTACAGACAGGAAGACTGAGAGCGAGGGCTGTCGGAGCAGAGGATTTGCATGGTCCAGCAGCGAGTGTGGGTTTCCTGACCCCATGTCAGCAAAGGGAAACATGGATGTACGGAAAAGCTCTGGGGGCCATGGGGTTCCCAAGCAGAGCTCCTGGGGCTGCCCCGGGGCTCTCCTGCCCGACCTCCGCTGATGCCATGGGAGGGAGCGGCTGCTCGCACAGCCCTGCTCAACCCTCTGAGCCAGAGAGCATCGCCGGGGCTTTTCCTAAGCAGGTTTCACTTTGTCACAGGGATCAGTGTCTTAGATTTTATTCCACACCAAGAGGAGCAATGCCAGAGTGGGCAGAGCAGCCCTTTCGGGGCTCAGCACCCTGGGGGGGTGGCCGGGGTGATGGTGGGGGGGTGAGCATCACCGCACCTTCTCCCCCGAGGTCTGCAGAGCCTGGGTGGCACAGAGCAGCCAGGCAGCGAGGTCCCCCAGCCTGTCCCCAGGCTGGGACCAGCTCCTGCTGCCCTCTCTGGGGCTGCAGGCTGGCTCCTGCTCCAGCTTGCCCAGTGCTGCCCCAGCCCTGGGTGCCCCAAATCCCCGGGGCTCTGGAGAACAGAGATGGGGGATGTTGAGGGGGCAGCGGGGCATGGTGGGGGGATGCTGGGAGGTGCTGAGGAGCACCAGGAGATACCGGAGGGATGCTGGGGTCGTGCTAAGGGATGCCAGGATGATGTCAGGGGGATGTTGGGGGAACGCTGGGGGGGATGCCAGGGGATCCTGGGGTAGTGCTGGTGCCATGCCAAGGAATGCTGAAGTGGTGCCGGGAAGATGCCAGAGGATGCTGGAGGGATGCTGAGGCCATGTCAGGGGATGCTGAGGGATGCCAAGGGATGCAGGGGGGATGCCGGGCCATGCCAGAGGGATGCCGGGGGATGCCAGGTGAAGCCGAGGCCATGTCAAGGGATGCTGAGGGATACCGGGGGGATGCCGGGGGGATGCCGGCCGATGCTGGAGCCATGCCAAGGGACGTCGCGGGGATGCCAGGGGTTCCCGGGGGGTCGATGCCGGGGGCCAGGCCCTCCCCAAAGCGTCCCCCCGCCCGTCAGAGCCGGCTGGGGCGGGCGGCCCCGGACTACATTTCCCATGGCCGCCGCGGCCGGGGGCGGTGCGGGGCGGTGCGGCGGGGAGCGGCGCGGAGCGGCGCGGGGGGCGCGGAGCGGCGGCGGGGCCCGGCTCGGCTCGGCCCGGTTCGGCTGCGGGGCGAGGATGCGGGAGGGGCCGCCCGAGGCCGCCCGCTGCCCGCCGGCCCTGCCCGAGTGAGGGGCGCCCGCGCCGCCGCCACCATGAAGAAGCAATTCAACCGCATGCGCCAGCTCGCCAACCAGACCGTGGGCAGGTAGCGACGGGCACGGGCCCCTCCCGCCGCTCCCCGGGCCCCGCGCCGCGCCCTGCCCGCGCCCTGCCCGCCCCACCGACCCCGCGCCCCGCCTGCTGCCGCACTGCCCCAGTCCAGCACCTCGCCAGCGTCCTGCCTGCTCGCTGCCCGCTCCTGCCCGCTGCCCGCTCCCTGCCTGCCCCGCTGCCCCCGCTCCTGCCCCCCGCCCGTGTCCTGCCTGCCCCACTGCCGCTCCACTGCCCCCGCTCCCTGCCTGCCCCACCGACCCCGCTCCCTGCCTGCCCCCTGCCTGAGCCCTGCCTGCCCCACTGCCCCTCATCCCGCACCCTGCCCGCACCCTGCCCGCACCCTGCCACCCCACTGCCCCTGCCCATCCCCTGCCCGCCTACTTGGCTGCTTCCTGCCAGCCCCACTGCTCTTGCTCCCTGCCTGTGCCCTGCCTGCGCCCTGCCTGCGCCCTGCCTGCGCCCTGCCTGCGCCCTGCCCTCTTCCTATTGCCCCCGTTCCCACCTGCACTCTGCCTGCCTGCTGCCCCTGCACCCCGCCTGCCCCACTGCCCCAGTGCCCGCACCTCCCCTCCTCCCTGCCCATCCCCTGCCCATCCCCTGCCCGCACCCTGCCTGACCATTCACCCCTGCTTGTCCCCCTGCACCCCCCTGCCCCAGTGCCCCCCTGCCCCACACCCTGCCCCCTTTATCCACCAGTCCCTGCCTGCCCCTGCCCGCACCCTGCCTGCCCCGCTGCCCGCTCCCAGGGCTGGGCCACGCACGCTGCCCTGATGCCGTGGGGTGCCCCACTCACCTGCTCCCCCAGCACCCAGGGGTGGTCCCAGCTGCTCGGGGGGCCAGAGGGCACACAGGGGTGCGGGTGGAGCGGCCGTGCCGCGGGGATGCCCGCGTGAGCCGATGCACAGCCAGGCCCCGGCTCCGGTGGTGCCTGTTGTGTAATTCCCGGAGATTTTGCAGCCACTGGGGGAGATTTATTTATTTTTTTCTTTCCCAGCGCCACGCTGGGCAGCAGCACTGGTATGGCTGGGGCGTCGGGCTCAGCATCCCCGAGAGGTTGGACCTCCACCGGCATGCCCTGCTGCCCCCTCGGCATGTGCCCCATGGTGATGGGGGTCACCCTGCTGGCTCTGGGGCTCTGGTGGCGGCGGGTCCTGCGTCAGCCCCGGCGTGTGGGCACAGGGCTAGGATGGCAGCAGGGCACGGCTGGGCAGGGCGGCGGGGCGGGAAGACGGTGCGGGAGTGTGATGTGGGAGCACGATGCGGGAAGATGGAGTGGGAACATGGTGTGGGAACACAGAGTGGGAACATGGTGCAGGATTGTGATGTGGGAACCTGGTGTGGGAACCCGGTGTGGGAATGTGGTATGGGAACATGGTGTGGGAACACGGTGTGGAAACCTAGTGTGGGAACGTGGTGCGGGAACCCAGTGTGGGAACATGGTACAGGAACCTGGTGCAGGAACCTGGTGTGGAAACGTGGTGTGGGAGCCCAGTGTGGGAACCTGGTGCGGGAACCCGGTGTGGGAACATGGTACAGGAACCTGGTATGGGAACCTGGTGCAGGATTGTGATGTGGGAACCCTGTGTGGGAACTCGGTGTGGGAACCTGGTGCGGGAACCCTGTGTGGAAACCCCATGTGTGAACCCTGTGTGGGAACCTGGTGTGGGAAGCCGGTGTGGGAACCCAATGTGGGAACCCGCTGTGGGAACCTGGTGTGGAAATGTGGTGGCAGGACCATGGTGCAAGCCTGCGGTGTGGGAAGGCGGTCTGGGAGCGTGCTGCAGGAAGGCGGTGTGGGAACACGGTGCAGGGTCACGGCGTGGGAACGGGGTGCGGGAGCATGCTGCAAGAATGTAGCGTGGGAGCGTGGGGTGGGAATGTGGGGTGGGAGCGCAGAGCAGGAGTGAGGTACAGGGAATGCGGTGCGGGATCTCAGCGTGGGAACACTGGGCCACTGGTGCTTGCTTCCCCTGGGGGAGCGGCCGGAGGGGGCTGTTTTGGGGCCAGAGCGTGTGATTTTCTTCCATCTGCGCCAGACCGGGTTGCTCTCCAGACACGTCACCCAAGTTTGACACGTCCCCCACCTGCGCTGGGGGGCTGCAGGGGAGGGACATCCCCAGATCCTGTGTGGGACATGTGAGCCGGGCACCACACGCAACAAGGATACTGCACCCCCCGGGGGCACGGGGCAGGGCTGGGGACCACACTGGGCTCCCCGCAGTGCCCGCCCCGCAGCGGTCGTGGGGCTCGGAGCCACTAAACCCCTAATCCTCTTAGGGGCTGGCTGCGAGGCCGGCTCAGGATGGAGCTGGGAGGCTCCGTCGCTCCCTGGCACCACTCTCCGGGCTGGGGGGACATGGCCCCCTCTTTGCTCAGCACAGGGACAGGGCGGCTGGAGCCTCCAGGGGGATCAGCTGGAGCTTGGGGACCGTCTTCTTCCTCAGCCCCACTCTGTTGGTCCCCATCTCAAGTGTGGGATGATGGTTTAGCGTGCTGGAAATAAGGGGTGATAGATGGAAATGGGGAATAATAGATGGAAATGAGGAATAATACATGGAAATAGGGAATAATAAATGGAAATAGGGAATCATAAATGGAAATAAGGGATAATAGATGGACATAAGGAATAATAAATGAAAATAGGGAGTAATAGATGGAAGTAGGGAGTAATAAAAGGAAATTGGGAATAATAGATGGAAATAGGGAATAATAAATGGAAATGAGGAATAATACGTGGAACTGAGGAAGAATAGATGGAAATGAGGAATAATAAATGAAAATAGGGAATAACAGATGGAAATAGAGAATAAGAATAATGATAAATTGAAAATAATAATAAATAATAATCAATAGAATAATAAATGGAACTGAGGAATGATGCATGGAAATGAGGAATAATACATAGAAATGAGGAATAATTAATGGAAATTAGGAATAATAAGTGAAAATAAGGAATAATGATACACACCCAGTGTTTTGTGTCCCCCGGGAGAGGCTCGCTGGGGTATGTGCACCGTAACTCTCCAGGATCTGAGGGCAATCCCCTCCTGCTGGTCACCGAACCCCGGTGGGCCACCATCACCCCTGGGGGCTTCTCCTGCTTTCAGTGGTGCAGTTGCCTTAAGAAAAAGGAAGAGAAAAGGGAGCCAAAGGGAAAAACCCATCTGTGGGTCTGCCACCAAACCCCAGCAGGGACAGGCAGGGGACAGGGACAGGCAGGAGCAGCCCTTCGTCGCTGTGAGGTGGGGAGCAGGTGGGGATGGGTCAAGGTCAGGGTTAGGGTCAAGATTAGGGTCAGGGTTAGGGTTAAGGTTAGTGTCAAGGTCAGGATAAGGGTTAGGGTCAATTTTAGGGTCAGTGTCAGGATTAGGATTGGAATCAGGGTTAGGGTCAGGGTCAAGGTTAGGGTTAGGGTTAAGGTTAGGGTCAGGATCGGGGTTAGGTTTAAAGTTAGTGTCAAGGTCAGGATAAGGGTTAGGGTCAGGATTAGGGTTCAGCTCAAGGTTAGGGTCAGGATCAGGGTCAGGGTCAGGTGAGGATGCTGACCACATTTCCTTACCTTCCCGAATCCCGTGTTCAGCGCTTGATACCCGACCTTTGGGACAACCCCTTCGCCCGCTCCGTGAGGGACATAATCTTTATCTCCATGGGGTGAAGAAAGGGTAGAGGAATCAAAAAGTGGCCGTAAAACGTTCTGAAGATACTTTCTGCAAAGCCCTTTTATTTTGTATTTTTATTTATTTATCCATTTCACCCGCGGGACTTCACGGCCTCCCTACAAGGTCGCAGGACGATGGGCACGGACATGCCGCAGCGCTCTCCCCGGCGGCCCAGACAGCCCCTGAATTTTCCAGAATTGGCTCAATAGGTTTTTTTTTTCCTTCGAGAATAAAACAGGCACTTGCAGAATGGCAGGGCTGGGTCCGCGGCTGGTGTGGGGGACACCGGGGAGGACGATGTCAGCTCGGGGGCTTGGTTTCTTCCTCCTCATCCTTCCTGAATGTGCCAAGGCGTATCGCCCATCCCAGGGGACAGCAGTGGCATTTTGGGCTGGATGTGGCTTTGGTGGCTCTCGGAGCAGATGCTTTTCCAAGCACCAGGACGTCTGCACATACTTACAAAGCCTTTAAACACTGAGGTGGTATTCTTTGTGCAGCAAGAATATTCGGCAAGAAATAAGGACATTTTATTCTGCGTGAAATAAGGACGGAGGAAATAACAGCCCTGCCGGGGATTTTGCCGGTGGGATTTGCAGGAGGGAGCAACACACGTTAAATAGCTGGGTTCCACGCCGCGCTTTGGGGTGCCACCAGCAGAACATCCCCCTCACTCCCCCGAGATTTTTGGCTCTGCCAAGCAACGCCGCGCCCCTGGGATGGTGCTGGCAGCAGCGTCCCTGCAGTCCCGGGGATATTTTTATCCTCCTCACGAGGCGGCAGCGCTGACAAACTGGAATAGTCATGGAGCAGGCTGAAGGTTTCATCTCCGCAGCCAGCAGCCTCAGGGACCCGCACTGCTTCATGATTTTCGAACCAGGACCGAAGCGTGGTCAGGATGCGACCCCGGGCAGGGGTTTCTCTGCTGGGGGTGTGCTGGGAGCAGGAGCAAAGGGCCCCGCGCATCCCGTGCTGAAGGGACGCTGATGCAGAGAGCTCGCAGCAGGGAGAGGGGCAGGAGAGGGGGAAAAGAGCTTTTTCTGCCTTTTAAATCCACTCCCCGTTTTGCTTTGATTCCTTCGGTTTTCCCAGCAGTGGGCAGAAGGATGGAGGAAAGCTGGATCAGCCGTCCGCACCCCTTTCATCCCGCTTTTCCAGCCTGGCTGGGCCGAAGGCGGGCGAGCTGCTGGGGGCTGAGCCCTGGCACCGTGCCCACTGGGTGGGCATCACCACCCTTAGCCGGGTTTGGGACACGGGCACCGTCACTGCAGGTCACCTGCCGGGGCAGGATGAGCCCGGGATGCGCTGGAGGAGGCACCGGCGAGGCCGTCGCACCGCTGGATGTTGCAGCTCGGCATCGTCTCCCCCGGGATTTGGGCAGCGATTTGAGGATATAAATATTTGATGTTTCGCTTCTTGCCTGCTAAAAAGGCACCGGGAAAAATCTGCAGCTGTTTGGTCTCGGCTGGATCGTGGTTATGTGCTGTTGGGCTGCGGGTCCCCGGGGATGCGGTGGTAAGGAGATCTCAGACGGTGGCAGAAGCTGGGAATGGCGCAGTCCTGGACCAGGATCCAGCCTGGACCGTGATGCCTGGTGCTTCCAGGGGTTGCCGGGATGAGACCTGAGGGACTTTCTCCTCCCTCCAGCACACGTGACGGACGCTCTGTGCCTCATCCGAGCTGTGTGGTTGAACCTCACCCCACCACCATCCCGTCAGAGCTCTGGGGGCTCGAGGACCTTGACTTTTCCCACGGGTACCAGCCCCCAGACACATGCAGCGGCACCGGAGGGAGATGTGGCAGGACCGGGATGGAGCCGGGCACTGTCCCCGAGCTTGTGCACGATGGAGGGACAGACCCATCCGTGGGAGTTAATGCTCGGGGCGGCCTTGGCTGGGTTTTTGTGCCTCCTTCTGCCCGCGCTCGGCCGAGAGGCTATTTTTAGGCTGGAGCAAACAGAAACAAGGGGAACCACCCAGTGTCAGTAATTAAATAGTGATGGAATATTTACGGCCGTACTGCAGTGAGGGGGTGGCCAGGGACGGGGGCTACAGGGGTTTCCCATTCGGGGAGAACCCTGCCACGAAATCTTCACCGTGTGGAGTTTAGTGGCTCGAGGTCATATCCAAGACAGGGGGGTCCTTGTCTTGAGTGGTTTGAGCATCAGAAGGGGACAGTGGCAGGGACATGGGGCAGGCACTGGTGATGGTCCAGCCAGAAGGAGATGTCTGGCATCAGGAGATGCTCCAGGGAAGCACCAGCTTTGCTGTAGCTCCACAGGTCAAGGCACTGGAAGCTCATGTAGCATTTATTTGGAAATCAACTTGATTTGCTTGATTGGTGTTGATTTCTGCTGGCAGCAATTAGTTTTTGCAGAAGTGAACACCCCATGAAATGGTAGCTGCATCCCCTGCTTGTTCGCTTTTAACTCTCCCCATTAATTGTCCCTTTTCTCTGAGCTGTTTGCAGGGTCTGGGTGATGGCTGGGGAGATGCTGGGGTTGGACTAGGGGATGTCAGGAGCGGCTGGGGGTGCTGGAGAGGGACAGCAGGGCGCTGAGGATGGCCTGGGGCATGCCAGGAGGGGCTGGGGTGTGCCAGGAGGGGCTGGAAGATGATAGGGATAGATGGAGGTGTGCTGGGGATGGACTGGGGCATGTCAGGAAGGGCTGGGGGTGCTGGGAATGATTGGGTGGGTGCTGGGGAGGAACTGGGGCATGCTGGGGATGGGCTGGGCTGGGCCTGGAGGGGCTGGAGGATGCCAGGAGAAGCTGCAGGATTCCTTGAATGGGAGTAAGGTGCCAGGCTGGAGCAGGGAGAGCATTTCTGCTGGAGCCAGACACGTTTCCCAGCATCGGTCACACCCAAACTGGTTCCTCTTGGTGCTGTTAATTGGTTTCTGTAGGGTCACAGTTTCGCAAGCACCTCTGTGGTTTGGGCTCCAAAGTCCCACATGGGCTTGAGAACAAACCAGGAGCTGGGGCTCCTGGATCCTGGGGGTTCAGTTCTCCCTGGGGCTGGAAGCCAAGGCAAGAGGGCTGGGGGAGGGACGGGGACTCACGCCCGTCCTCCTATGGATGCTGGTTGGAGCACGATACGGGGAGGGAGAAGAAAGCGCAAACCAAAGAGGTTTGTTGAGGAGGAAGGAGCAGAAACACTCAGGGCTGAGTCTGCTGAAGATGCTTTGCTGAGATCCTCGGAGACACGCTGCCACCCCCCCAGAAAAGGCAGCGGGATAAACCTCCCATCCCCACTGGTGCCCCGGGGAAATCCTGGATACGGAGGAGGTGACACTGGGACACCGGGGTCACCTTGAGCATCTCTAAGGGCTCAGCACTCAAAACCTAACGCCCAGGCAGGATGGAGCATGGGGTGTGCAGGAGAGTCTCCGCCGCTCCGGCTGCTCCCTGGCAGGTCGCACGTCTTGCCACCGAGCGTCGCCTGCGGCAGGTTCACTGGATGGCTCATAAAACCATATAAGCTCCTGTAAAACCGCATTAACGTTAGGCTGAGACTTCAGAAGCACAACGGATGTAATGGGATTGTTCCTGGTGGCATTAGCAGCCCGGAGCTGCGATGCAGGGCGGTGCTGGTGGGGTGGGACGGTGGTATTTTTAGGTTTTACATGTGAAACGCCTGTGCGGAGCGGCTCAGGCTGGGCTCTCGGCGGGTTTGGAGGTGCCGCTCGGTTCCCTCGCTCCTGGATGTAATCTGCAGGTTCTGGAGTGCTGCCGTCGGGAGCAAGTACAGAGACAAGGGGAATTAGTGGTATTTTTTGGGTGCTTTCTGGAAAATTGATCAGTAGCTTCAGGTGGGGTGGCAGGACAGCAGCAGAGCTGCGTTGTCCCCAGGGCTGTGTGTAGGTGCAGGAGCAGGATCTGTCCCGCTGGCAGCTGCTAAACTGCATCTGATGGAGCTGCAGCCAGGTGCTGCCCCGGTACACCCGTGGGCCTGGCTCTCTCTTGGCCATGGCCGCTGGTGGCATCACCCGCAGGGTCCAGACACCCCAGGCAGGAGCCTTGTCCCCTGCTTTGGCTTTGCAGAAACACCCCGTGGTGGCTTCTGAGACCACGTTTTACCCTGTTCTGTGGGACAAGGTGCAGGAGCAGGGTGATGCCTGGCTCCGGGTGCCAGCGCGCGGTGCTGCTGGGACGTGGCACCCCCTGCCATTAGCAGTGCCACAGCCCTGCCACTTGCCCTTACACTTGTTAAACGTCTTCGGACATGGTGTATGTGCGGGGTGAGCCGGAGCCCAAGCCCTGCCTGGCTGCTGGGCTGGACTTGCTCTTCAAACCTTCTCTGCTGGGGCTGATTTCCACTTTTCCAGTACCTCACGCAGTCTCTCAAAGCTGAGGAACCAACTTGGAGAGCAGGAAGCACCCAGGGCTCAGGCAATGAAGGTACCTTGTAAAGAAGGATGAGAGCACGGAGCTTTCCTTGTTCATTCACGCAGCTTTAGGGACTAAATCACAGCTCTGCCCCAGCGCATCTTGACGGAGATCATCTTCCAAAGAGAGCTGATGCACCGAACTTGTAAAACCCCCCTAAGGAAATGAGTAAATGGTCCAGAGTGTGATGTTTAGATGAGCCTGAGCAGATCTGGTGAGGGGCGGCCGCGGGGCCTTCGCAGGCAGCGACGCTGCGGGTCCATGCGTGGCTGAGGACGGTCTTGCGGCAGGTTTGTGTCTCCTTCTGCGTCCCCAGTGTTCTTCGCTAGCAGACACAGCGGATGACATGAGCTCTGGAGCTGTAAATCCGGCTCCGATGAGCAGCGGGAAGGGTCCGGCTGCGTCGGACCAAAGCGGCTCAGTCGTGCGGACGGATTGTGTCCTTGAAAGCCACAGCGCTGAGGGTGTGCTGGAGCCCAGCATGGCCTGGGGAGCTGCTTTCGTGCCTCCCTGTGCAGCACTGCCCACATCCTCCTGGGAATTTCGCATCCCTCTTTTGCTGGGGAAAACGGGAAAATAAGGGGGAGATCAGGGGAGGACCCTAAATCGGTGTGGGAGGTGGCGCGGTCATGGTGAGCCGTGAAGATGCTCCATCCTTGGTACATTGAGGAGATGAGGTGGTGGCTGGTGGGACCAGATCACCGGCTGCATCCCGATGGAAACGAGCTGAGCCATGCCCGGTGCCACGGTGTGCTGGACCCTTCACCAACGCTTTATGTTCTTTCTTGTCTTGCAGGGCTGAGAAGACAGAGGTTTTGAGCGAAGATCTCCTGCAGGTGAGGTCCTCTGCAGCTGGTCTGACCCATGCCCAGGGTGCCTATGGGCGGTGGATGCAGCACCAGCTCCGTGTTGCTCGGTGCCGCAGTGTCCCGTGGCGGTGAGACAGGCTGGGAGGAACAGGAGGGGACTGGGAGTGTGGGAAGCCTCATCGTCTCCCTCCTGCGTGCCCCCCCAGACCTTTCCCAGCCTGGTTTTCAGGTCAGCTGGAATCCGATCCAGTCCACTCTCTGCCAGGATGGCAACCTGATACAGCCAGCCGGATTGCGGGCACCGGCATCTCCCCTTGCTGCTGGAAAACCTCCCTGGGGACTGTCTATGTGACAGCAGGGGACAGTCCCAAGGCTGATGGGTTGGGCTTCCCCCGAGGCTGATGGGTTGGGTGACTTCAGCAAAGCAGTTTGAGCTGAAAACCTCCCGTGGTGCCGTGGAGCGTCTGCTGTGGTGCTCGGAGGGTCAGGGTCTCTTGAGGACACCTTGTCTCGGTGGTTTTTGCTCCAGGAGCAGGTGACAGTGGCTGCAGTGACCTTTAGCTTATCTGGCCACTGTGTCCTGTCTACCTGTTGCTGTCCCTTGGACCTAATGACGCTGCTCCCTGCACACATCAGGCTTGAGCGAGAGCAGGGTTCGAGTGAGCTGTCACTGAAGGGGGATGGTGAAACCACGCTGGAAGAGGGTGAAATGAAGCTCCCTTTGCCACCATCCTGGCCACCCGCATCAGTTCATCCCTCCTGCAGCCTCTTGCTGTTAAGCCCCAGAAAGGGCTTAACAGTTGGACTTGATGGTCTTAAAGGTCTTTTCCAACCTCAACAATTCTGTGATTCTGTGATTGTATTATATATAGAATTTGTAATATTTATAATTTCAATGTTATCAAATTTATAATTTTGTTTAAGCTCATTGAGTCCCCCCGTTCCCCCAGCTCTGCCAGGTCCCCCCTGACCCCTGTCCCTCAGCACCACCTCGACACGGCTGGGAAACCCCCCCAGGGATGGGGACTCCACCACTGCCCTGGGCAGCCATGCAGAGACCAATCAGGCAATCGTCAGTGGCCAGTATGGGCCAGTTTGGTTTGTGGCAGGGCTCAGCTGGGGACAAACACCTCCTGCCCTCGCCTGGGGACACCAGGGCTTTGGAGTCCTCTCTGGATCCAGCCCTCAGCCTTCTCGGGGCGTTAAGATGGGACAGCCTCAGCCTGGTGAAACCTTCTCTTGCCTGGACCATCCCTGGGAAGGGGTTGGGCACTGGGGCTGTTGCATCCCGTGCAGCAGCAATTAAAATCACTTTGACTGAAAAGCACGAAGCCCCTCATGTCCCTGCGTGGTGGGCGTGGGACCAGGTGGGATACCCCGGTGACGGGCACCGCTGCACTGCAGGTGGAGAAGCGCCTGGAGCTGGTGAAGCAGGTCACCCACAGCACCCACAAGAAGCTGACGGCATGTCTGCAGGGCCAGCAAGGCGTGGACGCCGACAAGCGCTCGGTGAGGCTGCGGCAGGGCTCGGAGGGTGCCGGGCGGGCTGCTGGCGCCGGCGGGGTGGGAAACGCAGCCCTCTCGTTGCAGAAGAAGCTGCCGCTGACGACGCTGGCGCAGTGCTTGATGGAGGGATCGGCGGTGCTGGGCGAGGACTCCCTCCTGGGGTAAGGGGGGCCCGGGGCTCCCCTGGCGCCCTGCCGCTGCCGGGATGCTGCCGAGATGCTGCCGGGAGGTGCTGCTGGTCCTTATCCACGATGCTGGATAGTGAGGGGGGTTTCCCAGCGGTGTCGGGCGGGCTGGGGTGCTCGTGTGGTCTCAGTAGTCCAGGGGCTTCCTTTATTCTTCTCCTCCTTGTGACGAGCTGGGGTCCTTTAGTCATGCAGGACACAATGTAAACTGTATATATTTTATTCTTAATTATTTAAATTATTCTGATTTATTTATTCTTAAGAAAGTCCATGCAATTTCAGACTATAATTGGTACCTTAGTTAGGGAATAAGATTTTCCTACCACCCAGGGTGCCCGCAGTCCCCAGGCTGCCACCCTCCCTCCAGCCCTCGGCCAAGGAAGGGCTGCCCCGTGCCGCTGCCGAGACCCACAGGGGCTTTGGGTGCCTGTCGCTCACCCCTGTGGGTGCAGGACGGCTGCCCATCGCTCCCCTGTGGTGCCCAGCCGTGCCGCTGCCCTTGCAGGAAGATGCTGCGGCTCTGCGGGGAGGCGGAGGACAAGCTGGCTCAGGAACTCATCCACTTCGAGCTGCAGGTGGAGAGGGACGTCATCGAGCCCCTCTTCGTGCTGGCTGAGGTGAGCGGCAGGCGGGGATGTCACTGCATTGGGGTGTCACCGTGCTGGAGACTGGCATCTGAAACCACCCTGGTGAAAAATTTTTTACGCTGAGGGTGGTGAGACCCTGGCCCAGGTTGCCCCGAGAGGTGGCAGAAGCCCCATCCCTGGAGCCATCCCAGGTCAGGTTGGTTGGGGCTCTGAGCAACCTGCTCAGGTTGCAGATGTCCCTGCTCCCTGCAGGGGCTTGGACTGGGTGAGTGTTGAAGGTCCCTTCCAACCCCAAAACACCGTATGATTCTGCAGTTCTATGACTGACAACCGGGTTTCTCCACTCCAGCAGCATATTTGGCCCCTGGGCGAGCCCGTCCCCCTTTGAGCGGTTTGCTGATTGCTTTCGTTCGCAGCAGCATCGGCACGCTCAGCTGGGCCAAATCCTTGGCTAACGGTGCCCGTGCTTGGGAGGCTTTGCTTTGCCACCCCCAAAAGCCCTTCTCCTGCCTTCCTCCAGCTCCCCAGTGCAGGGAGCTTTGACCCCCAAGGATACCTCTCTCAGGGATGTGGAGTCTGCGGTCAGGGCTGGCGGCGGGTGGCACAGCCCAGGTGGGGACATGGAGGAGGGACGAGCTGTGCCGTCTCCCTGATGATGTTAAAATAAGGAGCTGCATCCTCACCCGCCTGGCGTGTGGCAGCCCAGGCTCCAGCATCGTGGTCAGGTCTGACCCACCCCAGACCCCTCTCCAGGGATGTTCACCCCGTCCCGTTCCTGTGTGTTGCTGCAGGTGGAAATCCCAAATATCCAAAAGCAGAGGAAGCACTTGGCGAAGCTCGTGCTGGACATGGACTCCTCCAGGACGCGGTAGGAAGCAGCTTCAAAGCTGCTGGGTAAACAATAAAAATTCCCAAGCACTGGGGAGGGCACGTCCCAGAGCCCTGGTACCGCGGCTCCCTTGGGACAATAAGGCTTGGCCATGTCACCCTGTGCCATGAAGTCAAGCTCTGCAGTGAGCTGAGATTTCTGCTCTTATCTCAGAATCCCATTTCCTCACCTGCCCTCTGTGGAACAAAAGCACTTTTCTGGCACAATCTTAATTTTTTTACCATTTTCCCCTCTCTTGGTGAGCTCGTAGGTGATGGCAAGAGGGCCGGGTGCTCCTGCCACTGCAGAGTAGCGCTGGGGTGGGATGACCCTTGGGCTCGTCCTGTGTCCAGACACTGCGGTGGGACCCAGCGGGCTGCGTTTCGCGTTTTGCCTGGAGCTGTTGAGTTGGCCGAGCCCTGCAGATTGCGGCAAGCCCTGCGGAGAGGCCTGGGAGGTGTCTGTAGTCCCCAGCATCACATTCAGGCTCTGCCATCACCTTCCTCTCTCCTTCCACCTGCATGAGGCTCGTTCTCCTGCTGAAAATCACTGCTTAATTCGAGCCCAGCGTGTGCAGCCGGTTGTGGTGACGGGATGTTTAGGGTTGGGAGCGGATGCTGCATCCCAGCCTGAGCTGGGACCATCTCTGTGGTGCTCAGGCCTGTGGACCATGGTGGGTTTGGCCAAGGTGGTTCCCTGAGCTGCCCTCCGAGTCTGTTGGGGTCCAGCGGTCCCCGTCCCGCCGGTGACAGCTCTGCGCTCTGTCCGCAGGTGGCAGCAGTCCGCGAAGTCCTCGGGTTTGGCCGGCAACCTGCAGCCCTCGGGTGCCAAAGCTGATGCTCTCAGGGAGGAGATGGAGGAGGCGGCCAACAGAGTGGAGATTTGCAGGGTACGCAGTGGGGATCGCTCCTGGCTGGGGTGGGCAACCTGCTCTAGTTGCAGATGGCCCTGCTCACTGCAGGGGGTTGGACTGGATGACCCTTAAAAGGACCCTTCCAACCTAAACCAGTCTGTGATTCTATCACCTTGGCATCCAGGCACCGTGGAAACCCTGCAGCCTCCCCTCTTCCCCTGTTCTTCACCCTCTTCTTACCCCATTGCCTGTGATAAACCCTCCTCCGGCTGCTCCCCATGCCCAAAAGCATGGTGGCACTGGGTGATGCTCACCAGCCAAGTGGGACAACCCCAGTCCTTCTATCCCCATGCTCCATATCCCACTGGAGGCTGAGAGCATCCCCTTCCCAGGGGACCCATCCCAGCAGGAGATGGTGAGCTCAGCACCGAGTGCGCCCAGCCCTGGCACAGAGCCTGTGGGAAGCAGCCCCACATGCCCAGTAGCTCCCAGCAAACCAGCTGGGCCAGGAGCTGCCCCCAGTATATTCCCCGTGCTGATGGCAGATGTCGCAAGCAGGATGTTCTCGGGGGGTTTTAAAGCCTGGTGGTTTTCCTCCAGTGGGGTTATCCAAGGGGATTCTCAGCAAGGAGCCAGCAGGTCTGTCAGAGACACTTGTCCTGGTGCCGAGGGGTTGTTGCAATTCAGAGCGAGAAGCATACCGATGCCCCCATCGGTTTGGTGGCCTCTGAAAGGGCCATCACGGTGGCATCAGGGCAGCACGAGTGGGACAGCGACTAATCCTCTGTCCTCCGCAGGACCAGCTCTCGGCTGACATGTACAGGTTTCGTGGCCAAAGAAGTCGACTATGCAAACTAGTTTCAAACCGTGAGTGCCACCCGTCCCCACGGGACTCCCCCGTCCCTGTCCCCAGCCGTGGGGGTGACAGCCGGTGCCGTCTGTCCCCTCCAGCTGATCGAGGTGCAGGCAGAATACCACCGGAATCCTTAGCGCTTTTGCAGAACGTCCTGCTCAAATCAAAGCCCAGCAGGGTGAGTCCCACGTGTGCCACCGAGGGTGTCACGCCGGAGCCGCGCGGGCTTCTCCGCGGCGATGAGCTGGCTGCGGCGTGACCCCGTGGCGCGGTGCTGGCTTTGCAGCCGAGCAAACCCTTTGCTCGCCCGTCTGCGTCCCACCTGCCCCGGCGCTGGGGAGGGCATCCCGTCCCCGTCCCACCCGATGCGGGGTGCAGGATCCTGCCAGCCTCATGGGGGAAACCTGCCCCACTATCTCCATCGAGCGCAGCACCGGGGGTGGGACCCCAGCGCCAAGGCGGGGTCTGGAGGCTTGCAGCCTCCGTCGGAGCTGGGCTGGGAGCCCGACATCAGGGAAAGCCCCACGCGACGTCCCCGAGAGCAGCGGGGTCAGGGCCCGGGGTGCTGCCGTCGCTTGCAGCGGGTGCAGGGAGTGAGTTGTATTTTATTTTTTTCTCTCGCTCCCACAAAATATTCCTGCCTCAAACTGTGATGGAAGAAGGGGGAATATACTGCAAAGGTTTGCCTGTGGTTGCTCCCTCCGGAAAACATTATCCAGCTCCCTTGAAATGTCCCGTGTGATGATTGGAAAACTGTTTGTTTGAATTTCGCCTTTCAAAAGTGCTTCCCGAGCTGCCCAGGACAGAGGTGCGGGGTCCTGCTGCTTTAGCGACACCCACACGGATACTTCACTGTGATCCAAGGGCGTTTCGGGGAGGGGACACCAGATGTGGCACCATCCCCGCCGTGTCCTCCTCCTGCTCACCCTCTCTGCCCATCACAGAGGCGTGGATGGAGAAGCCCTCCTTCGGGAAGCCCTTGGAGGAGCACCTGGCCGTCAGCGGGAGGGAGATCGCCTTCCCCGTGGAGGCTTGTGTGACGATGCTGCTGGAGTGCGGCATGCAGGAGGAGGTGGGTCCCGTCTCCTACCACCCTCGGTTGGGCGTGATGGAAGGTGACGTGGGTGCCTCCAGAGCAGGGACAAGGAACTGGGAGGCTTTGGGGACATCCCTGGCCCCAAAGTTTGTCCAACGCTCTCCCGTGTGCTCTGCGAAGGGTCTCTTCCGAGTGGCTCCCTCGGCCTCCAAGCTGAAGAAGCTCAAGGCCGCCCTGGACTGCTGCGTGGTGGACGTGCAGGAGTACTCGGCCGACCCGCATGCCATCGCAGGTAGAGCCTGCCATCGTAATCCAAGGTGGTGGCAGGGCCTGGGTGACACTAAGGAGGGTGACGCTAAGGAGGGTGACACTGGTCAGGAGAGGCTCCGCAGGAGCAGGGAGTGGTCGGGAAGGTTCACAGACGTTATCATCCAGCTTGCCACCTTCTCTCTACCTCTTCTGGGGTGCAGACCCGCGCTAAGCACAGATCCGAGTCCATGGGGCCGCTGTTAAGCACTAATTGGGTTTAAATGCCGGTCACCTGCCCCCCAGTCAATGCAGTGGGACCCGTCTCCCAGCACAAGGAGCTGTGAAGGTCCTTGGCAAAAACGAGTGATGGAGAGCTGGGTGAACGCCTGGTGGAGGCAAGAATGGTGGAGGACGTCAAGGAGGCGCTGGGATGGACTAGGTGGGGCTAGCAAGGAGGTTGCCGGGGGTCAGGGGATGCTACGGGCTGCACCAAGCCAGGAGACCTGGGGGTGCTGGCGGTTGTGGTGGGTGGGAAGGTAGCGAGTCAAAATGCTGAGGAGCGAAACCACTTGGTGCCCATGGGCCGGTGCCGCGCGCAGTGCCGAGCCCTGTGTCCCTTGTGTGCTGCAGGAGCCCTCAAGTCCTACCTGCGAGAGCTGCCGGAGCCCCTCATGACGTTTGAACTGTACGAGGAGTGGATCCAGGCCTCCAAGTGAGTCTGGGGCATTGCCCCATTCCTCTGTGACACGGGTGGTGGCATCCTGGGCTCTTATGGATGGTTTGGGGACCGTGAGTTATTTCTGACGTGTGGCTCACAGCACTTGGGACATTTCCTCTGGGGTCTAAGAACGAGGAGTGTTCCTATGATGCTCCTTGAGCATCATGAGTGCCAGCAGTGAGGGTGGCCCTGATGTACCATGATCCTGATGTCCCCACTGTGGTCCAGGGCACCGTGGCCAAGGTGGCTGAGCTTGTCCCAGAATCTTTCGGCAAGCCCTTGGGTGCTGGTGCCATTTCTGGACGGGGGGGACAGCCTGCTGGGGGCGCTCCCACCTGCATTGCTGGGGTGCTGTGCACTGTGGAACCCCCAAACCCAGCACTGGGCCAGCTGAGGTGGCACCAGTGAGCCTGCCCCACCATGGGAGATGTTTGGGGTAGGGTGTGAGGGGCAGAGGGAGAAGCAGCATCTCCTTTTGGGGTGGGAACCACCTCGGTGGTGCCTAAGTATAGGTCTGACCACGTCCCCCGCCTGCCCTGGGAGCGCTGGAGCACGGCAGGGATGTGGTGGTGGCTCACCCGAGGGGATGGTCCCCGAGGGTGGCATGTGGGGGAGTGGGCTGTTGTTTGGGGGCTATTTGCAGTGACTTCCCCTTCCAAAGCAAAGACATCTCCAAAACACAAACCTAGGGTGAGGTGAGGTGAGGAGAAGACCGGCACCCAGCTTGCCACCGAGAGGCTTCCTTCTCATTTTGGCCGGGTTTTGGGGTTAATTTGCTTATAGAACGTTGGCAGCAGCCTGAGGGTCTCGTAGGGTCCCCTAGAGCAGGGCTGGTGGGGTCGAAAGCCCTGAGGTGGGGTGGGGATGGAGGATGACCCTCTTGCCCGCCTCCCCTCAGCATCCCGGAGCAGGAGAAGCGGCTGCAGGCTCTCTGGAACGCCTGCGAGAAGCTGCCCAGAGCCAACTACAACAACATCAGGTGAGCGCGGGGCCGGCGGCGCCCGGGGAGCGGGTGGTCCTGACCGCCCCCCCCACGGCTCGACTCTGCTTTCCAGGTACCTGATCAAATTCCTGGCCAAGCTGACCGAGTACCAGGACACGAATAAAATGACGCCGAGCAACGTGGCCATCGTGCTGGGGCCCAACCTGCTCTGGCCGCAGGCGGACGGGTGAGGTATCCGGGTGGCAAGTGGGGAAGAGGGCGAGGGGAGGTCTGGGGCCACAACCCCCCTGGGAATAAGGCCGGGCTGTCGTGGGGTTGCTGAGCCGCTGCCCGCCGCCTTGCAGGAACATGACGGAGATGATGACGACTGTCTCGCTGCAGATCGTGGGCATCATCGAGCCGCTCATCCAGCACGCCGACTGGTTCTTCCCCGGAGGTAGGCTGTGCCCTGCGGCCGGGGCGGGCTGGGGTGGGCTCCGGAGGGGGTGCTGAGCTCCCGTAATTATTTTGGCTGGCCTCCTCCGCTTGCCTTGGCTTGAGGGGCGGGCTCAGGCAGAGATCGGGCAAGACTCATCACAGCAGTGAGCCCAACCCAGCCGCTCCGGAACGCCTTGAGCATTCCTGCAGTGCCGATACCCCCCATGCCGCCCTCCCTGAGGACACGCATCCCAACGTCCCACCCCCACCCCGTCCTTTCCCCCCCTCCCCAGACATCGAGTTCAACGTGACGGGCAACTACGGCAGCCCCATGCACGTCAACCACAACGCCAACTACAGCTCCATGCCCTCCCCGGACATGGACCACGCCGATCGCCGGCAGCACGACCAGGCGCGGCGGCCCCTCAGCGTGGCCACGGACAACATGATGCTGGAGTTCTACAAGAAGGATGGGTAGGGTCTTCGGGGAGAGGGAGGTGGTGGCATTGCCACTGCCCCGGGGTGTGGGGGGCACTGAGCTGGTGGAGGTTGGCTGGGTCTGGGGTGGGAGGACACCCCACTCTCCATGCTGGGCGCTTGGGGATGCTCAGGTGAGCCCAGGGCTCGATGCCAGCCCCCAGGGCGTTGGAGATGGGAATGGGGTGGCCTGTGGCGTGGCAGCAGGGCTGTGACATGCTGGGGCCGGGTGCCCTGGTAGCCCTGAGGTCCGCCGGCTCTGCTCCGGCAGAAAGCTCCCCACTCCCAGCCTGTGCCTGCCCCTTCCATGCCACCTCAGCAGGGATCACAGCCAGTCAGGGTGGCTCCAGGGAAACACCCCCAGGGCTCTTCCCATCTCCAAACAATGTCCCCAAGGATCTCCCCATCTCCAAACCCCACCCATAGGGCTTTGCCCGGCTCCAAAAAACACCCCCAGGGCTCTCCCCACCTCCAAAAACATGTCCCCAGGACACTCCCCATCTTGGAAGGACATAGCCAGGGTTCTCCCCATCTCCAAAAAGCTTCCTGAGCTCTCCCCATCACCGCGGGAGCCTGGTCCCCTCCGTGGCCTGGTCCCCGCTGTGCCCCTCCTGTCCCCTGCCTCAAAGCCCCTTGACGGAGCAGCGGGTGCTGCACCCCGGGCACTGTCGAGGTTTAGGGGTTTTTTACCCTAATAATCGTGTGTTTCTGCCCATGCAGCCTTAGGAAAATCCAAAGGTACCGTATCCCTGCAGCGGGGCTGGGAGGGTGCTGGGAGGGTGCTGGGAGGATGCTGGGAGGGTGCTGGGAGGGTGCTGGGAGGGTGCTGGGAGGATGCTGGGAGGGTGCTGGGAGGGTGCTGGGAGGGTGCTGGGAGGATGCTGGGTGGTTGCTTGGAGGATGCTGGGCGGGTTCTGGTGCCTGCTGGTGCCTGGGGAAGGGAGAGGTGGCCCGTGGGTGCCACAAGCGCGTCCCACACAGCCACCTCCGCCCTATTTCCGTGGAGGTTCATGCCCAGCAGCTTCCCGGTGGAAAAGGCGCTTTCGGGGACCGGGTCCCCCGAAGGAGCCGGGCCGTGGTGCTGGTGGTCCCCTCCCGCCGGGCAGGTGCTGAGCGCCGGTCTCTGTGTCCCCCCAGCATGGGCGTCAGGGTGATGGACACCTCGTGGGTGGCTCGCCGAGGCACCTCGGCGGTGCGCAAGACGTCGTCCACCCCGCCGGCCTCGCAGCCCCCCGCGCCGCCCGCCGAGCTCCCCGCCGCCCCCCACTCGCCCATCCCCGAGCAATCGCCGGATATTTCAGCGACCCCTTCCCCACCGCCCAGCAGCTTCGGCTTCCCCCCGGGAGCCGAGCGGACAAGGTGAGGCCGCCGGCACCCCCGTGTCCCCAACCCGGGTGTCCTCCCGGTGTGCGGGTCCAGCGGCTGCGCAGCATCCCCGGAGAGGAGCGGGATGCCGGGGCAGGGGGAGGACTTTAATTTGCAGGGGCCAAGTGGGAGAAAGTACCTAAATTCCGCATTTCTGCCCCAAAAAGGGAAGCTGAGCTTCGCAGCCTGCTGCGTCCCGGGGTGCACCCACGGGTGGGTCGTGCCGTGGGGTGGAGCTGAGCCGGGGGGAGGGGGGGGCTTCGGCACCGTGGGGGCTGCACCGCCGCTCTCCCCTGTACCCCACACCCTGCCAAAGCTGCTGCTATTTTATTATACCCCCCTTTTTTTTTTTTCCCGGTGTTTCGGGACCCCGCGCCCCGAGGACAAGCAGCTCCCCCCCACCCCGGCTCCCCCCAAACCTCCCTCGCTTCCCCGCAGCCCCCCCCGCTGCCCCGGGGCAGCCGCGGGACCCGGCGAGGGGAGCGGCGGGACCGGGGGTCCCACGGGCGGGCAGGGGCTGAGGAACCGCCGCGCAGGACCCCCGGGACCCCCCCGGGGGCTGCGCTCCGGGCCACGGCTTGGGGGGGGGCAGCGGGAGGGGGTGCTGGGGGCGGGCAGAGCCTCCCGGCTCCCCGTTCTTCCTGCTCCCCGGTTTGTAAATGGCCTTGACATTTGTCATCGTTGTGGTCAAGACTCTTCATTATTTTCTTTTTTGGTTGGTCGGTTTTGGAGTTTTGGGGGTTTTTTCCTTTTTTTTCTCTTTTTCTTTTTTTTTTCCTTTTCTCTTTTCTTTTCTTTCTTTTTCTTTTCTTTTCTTTTCTTTTCTTTTCTTTTCTTTCTTTCTTTTCTTTTCTTTTCTTTCTTTTCTTTTCTTTTCTTTTCTTTTCTTTTCTTTTCTTTTCTCTTTTCCCTTTCATTTTTATTTTCTATTTTCTTTTCACTGGATTTTCATTTTAAATTTTTTTTCAATTTTTAGTATAAATTTATTTATCTTTTTCATTTATTTTTATTTTATTTATTGTTTTATTTTTAAATTTCCGGCTTTGTTTATTTTTTTTTAATTTTTATTTTATTTTGGTGTTTTTGTTTAACTTTTGTTTCGTTTTTATTTTAAATTTATCAATTTTTTTTTTTTTTACTTTGTACTTTTACTTTGTAACGATTTTCACGTGGTTTTATTATTTCATTCCCTTTTATTTTGTTTTACTTTTTAATTTTATCTTAACCCTTTGGATTTCTTGGTTTTTATTTCCCACTACTATTTGTTTCATTTATTTTCCCTTTCTTTTTCCTTTCCTTTCACTTTCCATGGCCCTGTTCTTTCTGACCCCTCCTGTCACCGTTCCCTCTCTCCTCGCCCCGTCTCACCCCTCTCCCTCTGCCCCCCCCCAGCACTTTACGGCCCAAGGACCCCTCCCCGGGCCCGCCGCCGCCCGCCGCGCCCCCCCCGCCCGCCGAGCAGAGCCCGCACGCCCCGCGCAAAGGTAGGAGCGGGGCGGGGGGGTGCCGGGGGCGGGGTGTCCCCTCTCGGGGTGACCCCCCCCCCCCCGCACCCTGACACACCGCCCCCCCCCCTCCCGTCTCTGTCTCGCAGTGGCCAAGAAGCTGGCGCCCATCCCGCCGCGGGCGGCCGCGGGGGAGCAGGGCGGGGGGCAGCCCTCCCCCGCCAGCCTCTCCCCGACCCCCCCCAGCACCCCCTCCCCGTACGGCCCCGCCCGCCCCCCCCGGGGCCCTGCCCGCCCCCGCCGCCCCCCCCGCTCCCCCCCGCCGCCGCCGCCGCCGCCCCAAGTCCCGCACCGCGGCCAAGCCGCGGCCCCGGCCGCGCTGCCGCCCCCGCCCCAGCCCCCCCCGGCCGCCCCCGGGCCCCCCCCGGCCCCGGAGCTGCCCCGCCGGGACGCCGCGGGCCCCGGGGACGGAGCGCTGCCAGGTAACCGGGGAGCGGGGCACGGCGGGGGGGACAGCTGCGGGGGCACGGGGGGACCTGCGGGAGGGGACCGTGACCCCGGAAGGTGGCAACGGCCGGGAGGAGGTGGCACTGTCCCCGGGAAGGTGGCAGCGTCCCACGGGAGGTGGCAGTGGCCCCGGGAAGGTGGCACTGTCCCCAGGAAGGTGGCACTGTCCCACGGGAGGTGACCGTGACCCCAGGAAGGTGGCAACGGCCGGGAGGAGGTGGCACTGTCCCACGGGAGGTGGCACTGTCCCACGGGAGGTGGCACTGTTCCCAGGAAGGTGGCACTGTCCCGGGGAAGGTGGCACTGTCCCACAGGAGGTGGCACTGTTCCCAGGAAGGTGGCACTGTCCCACGGGAGGTGGCAGTGGCCCCGGGAAGGTGGCACTGTCCCCAGGAAGGTGGCACTGTCCCATGGGAGGTGGCAGTGGCCCCGGGAAGGTGGCACCGTCCCACGGGAGGTGGCACTGTCCCACGGGAGGTGGCACTGTCCCCGGGAAGCCCCACCAGCCTGTGCCGCTGTCCCGCTGCCCTGAGCTCCCTGTCCCTGTCGCGGGGGGGTGTCCCCCCCGTGTCCCTGCAGCAGCAGGGGCTGCGCTGGTGGAGGGGACGGGCAGGGTGGTGCTTTGGAAGTGCCAGGTGACATCGGGGACACCGAGGACGGGAAATGTGGGGGCGGGCACGGCCAGGAGCCCCCGGCTCTCCTGCCGGGGTCCTGCAGGGCTCTGCCCCCTCTGCACCCACCCTGCCTGCGAGGGGGGGGACAGTGCGGGGGGCAGCGGGTCCCCGGGCACCCTGCAGAGCTGGGGCCAGGCCTTCCCCAGACGGGCACCCTGCCCCAGCGTGGCACGGGCACTGGCATGGCCCCGGCATCCCAGCCTGGCACTGCACCCTGGCACCAGCGCAGCCCCAGTGTCCCACCCTGGCATTGCTGTGGCTCTGTCATCGCACCCCGCCCCGGGGACAGCCCCCCCGCCATGTGCCCGCGGAAGCTGCTGCCCGCCGTGGGGTCCCCAGAGTGCTTTTCCTCCCTGGGGCGGGTCGCTCCGCTGTCAGGAAGGGACATGGGAGGAGAGCAGAGCTGCGGGGGACCAGGGGTCTGGTGGCACAGACCGGGGTGGGGTGGCACAGAGCAGGGACCGGTGGTGACACCCCCGGTGGTGGCACTAACACGGTGCCAGCCCCGGTGAGGTGTCCTGAAGCCCGCGCCACGCTGGTGTCCCCCATCACTGTGCCCTCCTGCAGGTCTGCTCCGTTTTGAGGTCCCCACCCTCCACGTCCCCCCAGACGTCACCCTGTGCCGAGACCCGCCGGAGGCACCACAGAGACTCTCGGGGCCAGGCGCGGGCACCCGGCAGGAGGAGGAAGAGGAGGAATCGGAGAGCACAGCCCTATGACAGTGTCCCTGTCCCCAAGCTCATCCTTGAGGCACCCAAGGGCCAGCACCGGCCACCGGCACCGAGGGCCACGGGCATGGCCAGTTTGGGTGGCAAAGCGCCCGGGTCGGGGACGGTCGCTCGTCTTCATTTCATTTTTTTGTTTCGCCTTATCCAGACTTTGCCTTTCGACTGGGTGCCTGCGCCCCCCCACCCCCCCCACCCCGCAGCACCCACGGGCCTGGGGCGACGCCAACCATCCCTCACCCCCCCGCCGCCGTGCCCCGACGGCGGGTGTCACCGGGTGCCACCGCCCAAGTGACACGGAGCTCGCGGGCGCTTTGCAGCGGGATTTCATCCCTTCGGCTTCTCCCCCCTCCGCTTGTGTGCCGGAGCAGGACGGGACCTGAGCAGCAATAACCAGGGGGTGCGGGATGCGGCCCCCCGCCCCAGGGTGCCGGCGGGAGGGGGGGGGGCGCGTGTCCCGCCGTCCCCGTGGGTTGGTGGCTTTGGTGGTGCATGCGAAGATGAATTAACCTTTTATCCTTTCCAGAGAGAGAAGAGAGAATTATATATATATGTCGGCAGAGATATATATATATTATATATTTGTATATAGAGAGAAAATATAGAGATTTGTTTTATGGGAGCCACTCCCGCCCCGCCGGTGCGCAGCGGGAGGATGGAAACGGCCGCGCTTCGCACTCCCCCCCCCGCCCCCAGCCCCGCTCACCCTGTGCCCCTCGCCCCAGGCGGGCGCCCAAGGGGCACCAGCACCCCAAAGCGATCAATAAAGCCGTGTGCCACCCGCTGTGACCTGCCCGGCAGCACCGGAGGGGGCTTGGGGGGAGGATGGGAGGGTGGGGTTGGGGTGGGATGTTGGGGCAGCATAGGTGTGGTGGTCCCAGGCTGAATTTGGGGTCATCCCAGCTTGGATTTGGAAGGGTCCCACCTTGGATTTGGGGTGGTCTGAGCCCAGACGTGGGATGGTCCCAGCCTGGATTCGGGGTGGTTGAGCCTGGATTGGGGGTGGTCCTGGATTGGCCCATCAGGTTGTTGGGGGCTCTGGGCACCCTGCTCTGGCTGCAGATGTCCCTGCTCCCTGCGGGGGGTTGGACTGGAGGAGCTTTGAAGGTCCCTTCAACCCAAACCAGTCTGTGATGGGATCCATCCCATGGGTTTGGGGTGGTTCCAGGCTGGATTTGAGGAGGTCCCAGCCCAGATGTGGGGGTGTCCCAGCCTGGGCATGGGGTGGTCCCAGCCTGGATTGGTGCCCACCGGTGGACATGAGCTCTCAGAGAGCGCTTTGCTGGGGGAAATGGGGTTTAATGAGGGTTGGGGTGAGAAAATGTTGGGTTTGTGCTTTATTTGGGTTGTCCTGGTCCTGGTGCCATGGGATGGGGCAGCATCAGGCTTGGGGTGGTGCCAGCCCTGGGGTGGGCACCCACCCAGTTGCGGCAGGTCCTTGCCTGCGTTTTTGGGGCCGAGCAGCGAGTGTGCAGAAGGGAGTGCTGTGGAGGAGGATGGGCAGCGATGGGGTTATGTGGCACCGGGGGGTCCCCTAGATGGGGTGGGGGCCAGGACCCCACTTTGCAGGGTATGGAGAGGCACATCCATGGGGCACGGGGACCCTGTCCAGGGGCTGCTGCTGCCTGGCGAGTCATGGAGGCACCTCCAGCCCATCGCGCCTGCGGCAGACACGGGCTGGTCCCCAGTCCGGCCGTGCCACGTCCTTCGCCCCGTCGCCCACGGGATGCTGGGGGCCATGCGGGGAGGTGCCACCATGGAGCTCTGCCTCAGCCCCGGCCACGCAGATGCCCACCGCGGCGGGGCAGCAGCTGGTGAACACAAGGCTCCTTTCTCGTGTCTTTAATAGAAACCGCTGGCGGTGGGGCCGTGGCCCCCCGCGTACAAAAGCTGGCTGGAGGAATCGTGGATTGCATAGACCTTGTGTGGGGGACCTGGCCGCCCCCCAGAATAGCCGCCTTTAGAAAACAAAAAGCATCTCTGAATAAAACTCTCCTGGTACAATAAATAATCTCACGCCTCGGAGCGGGTGGCGCCGGGGAGCTGCCGCCCGCCCGCCCGCTCCCGGTTTGGGATGCCCCTCGGTTGGCATGTCCCTGGTTTCAGAGGCACCGGTTTGGGATGGTCTGGGGTCGGAGCACCCTGATTTAGGAGCCTCTGGTTCCGGGTGCTCCCAGTTTGGGATGTCCCTGGTTTGGAAGCCTCCGATTTGGGATGACCCAACTTTGGGATACCTGAATGCCCCAGTTTGGGGATGCCCCTGGTTTGGGAGCCTCCGGTTCAGGATACCCCCTGTTTGGGAGGATCTGGGTTGGGACACCCTGGTTTGGGATAACCCCGGGTCAGGAGCCCTCGGTTGAGACACCCCCAGTTTGCGATGGCCCAGTTCAGGAGCTCCCCCCAGTTCAGAATGGCCCCAGTTTGGGATGGCCCCAGTTTGGGAGCCCCTGGTTTGGGCTGCCTGGCAGGCGATGCCTCCGGTGTGGCTCAGAAGCTGGACTCGGGCACGGCCGGGTGGCACAGCGAGCCCCCGGGCTGCCGTCCCCGCTGCAGCGTGGCCCCGGGGGGACCCCGGATGGACAGGGGGGTCCCCCCCGCACCCCTGCCCAGCGAGGCCGAGCGCCGCAGGCCCCCCTTGGGGCGCGGGGGCAGGCTGGCCGAGCTCTGCGAGCGCGTCACTGCCACCGGCCCGGGGGACAGCCGTGCTGGGGGGACACCCGTGCCCCCCTCCGGCCGCGGCAGCCTGGGGCTGCTCTGGCTTTTGAGGGGCAGGCGCAGCGACCCCTCGGCTCCGGCGCTGGCTGCTCGCCGCAGCGTGGGCACACGCAGGGGGTGGCGGGGGGCTCGGGGGGTGCCCGCCTCCTCCTGCCCCTGTTTTGGGGGGCCGGTTGTCGAGGGGCTGGGGGACAGGGGGGTGTCGTGGCTGCTCCCCCCACTCGAGCCGAGCGGGAGCACGGAGCGGTGGGTGCAGCGGGGCCGGCGCCCCGATTCCAGGTAGGTCACCAGCTCCCCGGGGACCCCCGGCCGGCCCCGCTCAGTGCCGGCAAAGGACCAGCGTGGGGGCACGGCTCTGGGGGGGCCGCCGGCGGGTGAGAGCTTGACGCTGAGGCTGCGGCCCTGGACACCCCGCACCAGGGGTCTGGCCTCGAAGCCACCTGCAATTAAAAAACAATAAGCAGGAGGACGTGGGTGCCACCCTGGGGTGCTGGGTGAGGAGGGGGTGGTTCGGCATCACCTTTCTCTGGGGCATTGGCGGCGCCGGGGGTGCCGGGTGGGGAGGGTCGGGTGGCCGAGGGAGATGAGGCCGCGGTGTCCAGCGTGCCGCTAGCCAGGCGTGCCAGCCAGTGGCCAGAGAGCGGGGAGGTGGCCGAGCCTGCGGGGAGCAGGAGCAAGCGGCTGGGCCGGCTGCGGGGCCAGGGGTCCCCGGGGTGCCCAGCGCCGGGAGCGCGGGGCCGGGAGCGGCTGGGTGGGCGCACGCATGGGTACGCATGCACGAGCGTGAGCGTGGCGCGCCGGGCGACGGCAGGTGCCCGGCCCAGCGCGCAGCTCCACACGCACGTACGTGCCACCCGTGCCCGTGGCGGTGGCCTCGGGGTGCCGGGGCGGTGTCGGGGTGCGGGGAGGTTGGGGTGCTCACCCCCGCCGGAGCTGCCGGCCGAGCCCGCGGGCAGGGCGTTGCGGCGCTGGTAGAAGAGGATGTAGGCGCTGCGGGTGCTCACCTCGGCCTCCCGCACCCCCTCCACCCGGCTGTCGTCGTAGCTGTACCACCGCCCGTCCAGGGCGTTGCAGCAGTAGGCTGGGGGGGGGGCAGGGGGTGAGGGGGGGGACAAGGGCTCTGCCCTGGCCACCGCCCCGCTGCCCACAGCCCCAGGGGGCAGGGGGGAGCGTGAGCCCCCGGGGCCTGGGGACAGCTTGGGGGTGTAGGATGCCACTGGGGACACATCCCAGCGCCGTGGCGGCGAGGCCATCCCGTGTGTCCCTGCGCCTCGGACCCCTCTGTGCTGTGCCCCATAGCAGATCCCCCTCAGGTGCCCCCCAGCTCCATGCCGTGCCCGCACCACAGATCCCCGAGCTCCTCCCGCAAACCCACAGCAGATCCCCCTGAGGTGCCCTCCTAACCCCACGCTCTGCCCCATGGCACAGCCCTCCAGTGCCCCCCAAACCACCCACCTTGACCCATAGCACAACCCTCCAGTGTTCCCCAAACCACCCAGTTCCCCCCCTGGCACAACCCTGCGGTGCTCCTCAGCCCCACGCCTCACCCCGCAGCACACCCCGGCCGTGTCCCCTGCCCCAGAAGCCCCCCGCCCTGGCTCACCGGTGTAGTGGCCGCCCTGCAAGCTGCCATGGTGGTTGCAGACGGCGTACAGGTCGTAGAGGTAGTCACGGGGGGAGCTTGGGGGCAGGCGGAAGGGGGGCTGCCAGGGCGCCCAGCGCCCCAGAAGCTGCCCGCTGGCCTGGCCCCGCTGTGCCATGTGCGGGGCCATGTCGAGCCCCCGCAGCGGGAACCTCACCAGCGTGGTGAGTTTGTGCCGGTGCTCAGCCACCTGCCGGAATCGCTTGAGGTGGATGATGAGGATGTCGGGCAGCGTCCAGAGGCTCAGCTTCACCGTGCCCTGCTGGGGCACCTTGCAGTGCGGGCAGCGCCAGGCGTCGTCCGGGGCCAGCTGGGGACACCACGTGCCACCGCCACCTCCTTCCCCAACATCCCCACCACCACCTCCAAAGCCACCCCTGGCACCGCAAATGCCGACGGCCACCGTGCCGTGGGCAGGGCTTGCCCTCGGGGTGCGGGCAGGGTGTGGGCAGGGTGCCCGCTGCTCGCGGGGTGCCCAGTACCTGCTCCTCCTTGGTGTAGAGCTGGAAGCACTCGTCCAGCGTGCAGCTGGGTGGCTGCTGGTGCGCTTGCTGCTGCAGCCGCACGCTCTCGGCGTCCTCCACCACCTCCTCCTGGATGTTCCCGAAAAGGCTGCGTGGGGTAGGGGGGACACACAAGACACCAGGGGGGTCAGGGGGGGTGACCTGGGTGCTGGGGTGTCCCCGCTCACCCCTGGGTGCGTGGGACTCACCGCTCTTTGGTGCTGATGTCCCACTCCGCTGTCAGCTTCACGTGGGGAGGGCCACCCGCCCCGCTCAGCTGCAGGGCTCTGCGGGGTGAGGATGAGGTGAGATGCCCCCTCAAAACACCCCTCTCCCTGTGGGGCCACCTCCTTGTCACCTTGCGGTGACAGGCAGGATGGTCGTCACCTCCCCGTGCTGCACCCACAGTAGGGACATGGGGCTAGGTCCCCACTGTCTGGGGCCACCCGAAGGGACACTGTGACCGGCCACGATGACACCACTGGCCACTCACGATGACACTGTGGCTAGCCACAGGGACACCTTTGGCCACCCACGACAACTCTACAACCACCCACAGGGACACCATGTCCACCCATGGGGACACTGTCACCATCCATTAGGCCATCACATGGACACTGTGGCCAGGCACAGTAACACCTTTGACAACCATGGGGATACTGTGACCATCCATGGTGACACCTCTGGCCACCTCCAGGGAAGGAGGGGACATCCTGGGGACACTTTGTCCCCCTCAGTGCCCTTACCTGTCAACAGCGGGGTGGCAGAGGGGGCGGGGGTCCTGCGGGGACAGGTAGGCACAGGGCCCCGTGCCCCCGGCCAGGCGGATGCGGAAGAGGGCTCCGGCGCCCTGCGAGGGGACGGGGGGCTGTGGGGCTGGGTGGGGGGCAGAGGGCCCCCTGCCCTCCCACAGCACCCAGGGGGAGCCGTGCTTTGTGACATGGGACAAAAAAAAAAAAAACAACATCAGATTTCTTTGGTCCCCATGGCCAGGCTGTCAGGGGACACCTGTGGGGACAGGGACGTGGGGCTGGGGGATGACCTGCCCCACTGGTTGTGGTGTGGCTGAGGGGCAAAGAGGTGGCACAAGGACACCAGCGCCCCTGGGTTGGTGACACCTGGGTACTGGGGAGGGTGGTTTGGCTGGAGTGGCTCTGACATGGGAGCTGGGTGGCACTGCGGCCACCCATGGCGATGATGTGGCCACCCATGGAGATGATGTGGCCACCCATGGTGACACCACTGGCCACCCACAGGACAACATGACCATCCAGAGGGCCACTCACAGCCACCATCAGTCACCAGCATCAACAACACAACCATCCCCTGGGCCACCACACCACACCCAGTGACATCGTTGGCCGCCCATGGTGAACCTACAGCCAAGCACAGCTCCACCACAGTCAGCAACGGTGCCAACGCAGCCACTCATGGCTGCACCACGGCCACCCACGGAGACACAATGGCCACCCGTAGAGCTACCACAGCCACCCACAGCTCCACCACGGCCACCCACAGTACCACCATGGCCACCCGTGGCTCCATCTCCTCTACAGCCACGGTGCCAGCAGCCCCACCTGAGCGTGTCCCCAGGAGGGGACGCTGGTGTCCCCTGGCCAGCTCACCTGCACCCGCACCTCTCCCCGCAGCAGGACCTGCAGCTGGCCCAGGATGCTCTGCTGGAGCTGCTCCCAGGAGATGCCCCGCTCCTCCCGCAGCACCAGCGGTGGCCCGAACCTGGGGACAGCGGGGGACAGCGGGGGACAGTGGGGGACAGCAGGGGACAGCGGGCTGAGTGGGCTGGGGCGACAGAGAGCAGGGTGGCTGTGGGGCGGGCATGGGGCAGGTGGGTACCTGGCGAGGCAGGGGCCGTCGCTGGCGGCGTTGCAGAGCAGGAGCAGGATGCGGCCCCCGGCGCCACGGTGCAGGCAGTCGGAGGAGCGAGTGGTGGCAGGCAGCGGGCGCTGGCCCTCGGGCGGGGGTGCCCCGGGGGAGGCGGGCAGGCTGCGGGGACACCCTGGGCCAGGTGGGGCAGGGCAGGGTGAGCTCCAGACCCCAACCCGCCATGGCAGTAATTAAGCCGCTCTCATTTAGCACCCACAGGCGTTAATTAGTGCCCGGGCTCCTCTGTGGGAGCCCCCTGCCAGGTGGCTCCACGCTGACCACCAATCACAGCCCAGGGGACAGGGCCTCAGCCAATCACAGCAGAGCATGCCTGCCTCCCACCAATCACGGGCAGGAGGGGAGAGGGGAAACAAGGCTCCCACCAAACACAACAGAGCACACCTGCTTCCAACCAATCACAGCAGAGCACACCTGCCTGAAATCAACCACACCATGAGTGCCAAGACTCTGACCAATCAGAGCAGAGCACATCTGCCTCCAACCAATCATGGGGTGGGGCAGAAACAAAGCTTCCACCAATCACAGCAAAGCACGCTTGCCTCCCATCAACCACGCCAGGAGTGCCAAGACTCCCACCAATCACAGCAGAGGGGACACAGCTCCCACCAACCACAGCAGAGCACACCTGCCTCCCACCAATCCCAGCACACCTCGCACCCACCAATCGCAGTGCAGGGAACCACCACCTCCCACCAATCCCAGCACACCTCGCACCCACCAATCGCAGTGCAGGGAACCACCACCTCCCACCAATCCCAGCACACCTCCCACCCACCAATCGCAGCGCAGGGAACCACCACCTCCCACCAATCTCAGGGATGCTCCCACCTCCCCCAGCACCGCTCCCATCCCACCAATCCCAGCCCCACACGAGCCGCTCCCAACCAATCCGGGCTGCGCAGGTGGGCAGCCGCCAGCCAATGGGGACAGGCGAGGGGCCGTACCTGTGTGGCGGGCAGGGGGCGGCTGGAAGGCGTAGAGGGGCGCCCCCTCCCCGGCAGCACCCAGCTCCTCCGCGTCGCCCAGGGAGCGCAGGAAGCCCCGCGAGGACACCTCGGCCAGGATCACCTGCGGGACGGCACCCGGCACCCTCAGTGTCCCCTGGGGGGTGTCCTGTGTCCCCCACCATGTCCCCGTCCCCCCCGTTACCTGCTCCGGGGGGATGTGTCCCTCCCGTGCCACCATCTCCCGCAGCTCGGCCACGGTGCCCAGCAGCGGCACGGCCAGCCCCACCCGCACGAACCGCCGGCGCTCGCACTGCAGCACCAGGGTGACGTTGAGAGCCCTGGGGACAGCGGGGAGGGGACACACACACACACCTCTGCTGAGACCCGACGCCGCTCGTGACCACGCCAGTGCAGTGCTCCGACTCCAGGGTAGCAAATACCCACCGGACGCAGCTCCTGCGGTGGCGGCCACCCGTCCCAACGCTGCCGTCACCTCCCGCATTAATTATTTACCCCCAAATATGCAAATTACTCTGGGTGGAGCCTAAACCCTGCCAGCCAGTGGCGGTGGTGAGCGGCTGGGGGGGCGCAGGGCTGGGCTCACCTGGTCTGGCGCAGCGGGATGGGCAGGGAGATGCACAGGAAGGGGTCGAAGGTGTTGCTCTGCTTCAGGCAGTGAGGGCACGTCAGGGAGGACCTGCGACACACGGCCAGGGCATGTCACTGGCGTGGGGACAGCAACGCCGGCGTCCCCACCCTGGGGTTGCAGCACCCTGCCACCAGTACCGCGCCCCGGGTACCGCATCCCACAGCACTTCGATGGCCCCAGCATCACGCAGGGTTTGCCTGACCTCCTGCCAGCCTGACAGTCCGTTCACTCTGAAACCTAACGAGGGCGCCTGCAGTGTCACAGGAACTGGGCTCCCTCCAGTAGCTCCTTGTCTGTCTTGAGCTGGGGAGCCCAGCGCTGGTCCCAGCACTCCAGCTGTGGCCTCAGCAGGGCAGGGCAGAGCAGAGGGGGAGCAGACCCTCCCCTGACCTGCTGCCACGCTCTTCTTCAGGCACCCCAGGAGAGCACTGGCCTTCTCGGCCCCGTTGCTGCCTCACGGGGAACTTGCCGACCAGCGCTCCCCGGTCCTCCTCCCCGGAGCTGCTCTCCAGCAGGTCTCCGCTGACCTGCGCTGGTGCAGGGGGTTGCTCCCCTCTGGGTGCATCATTAAGTGGTGCCAGAGAAGCCAGAGTGAAATCCCAGGGCTGGGGTGTCTCCCACTCCCACGCGTGGCTGTGGCCTCGAACCACCCCACTGTTCTTTCTTTCTTTCCTCCTTTTTTTTTCAACAAAAAGGAGGAAAATAAATTAAAAACCAAACCAAAATCCTGAGTCCTTGTTATCCATCACCTCGAAGAGCCACCGAGCTCCCAGGGAAGCAGCCGCACCAATTAATAAATCCACAGGCTCTGGCACAGGGACAGGGGGATAATTAAAGGGCCTGGTTTTCATCCAGGGATTAACTGGGAGAGGAGCAAGCACTGGTGACACCAGCACTGCCATGGCATGGGGACGGGGTGGCCAGGTGCCGGTCCACCCGAGCATCCTGTGAGTCTCAGCCAGCTGAACACATGAGGTGTCCCATCACCCATGGGTAGGGACATGGCCATGCTGGTCCTCTGGGACAGGCTTGGGACAGCCCCGATCCTGTGATAGAACCACAGAATGGGTTGGGTTGGGTTGGGTTGGGTTGGGTTGCGTTGGGTTGGGTTGGGTTGGGTTGGGTTGGGTTGGGTTGGGTTGGGTTGGGAGGGACTTTCAGAGACACCCCATCCAACAGGGACATCTTCCACTAGAGCAGGTTGCTCAAAGTCCAACCTGATCTGGAATGGTTCCAGGGATGGGGCATCCACAATCCCTCTGAGCAACCTGGGCCAGTGTCTCACACCCCCTCACAGTGAAGAATGGATGCGGCCGATGTCACCCTCTGTGCCCTCACCCTCACCAGACACCCACCCCCACCAAAACCAGCCGCTTGGATGCGGTTCACACCCTGCTCTGGATCGGTCTGTAGTAAAACCTATTTCCCACTGGTCAAGAGCTGCCTGGTCCATCGTCCCGCCCCGCTGCACCCGCACAGCCCGGACAATGCCGCCAGCATCACACCATGCAAGTAAAACACCTTCATGGGAATTTTGCTGCTCCCAGAGCTTCCCAGCTAATTACTGGGAGCCCTGGGGCTGAGACAGGCGTGGGGAGCAGGCAGGACACCTCACTCGCTGCTGCGAGGATTGCCCCCGACCCTCCCCGCGTCTTCGTCAGCACGTGGAAAAATACTTGCTAGCATTGGAGTAAGAAATGTCGGGATGGATGAGCTGAGAGCTCCCCGGCTCATCCCTTCCCCAAGCTCGCAGAGTCCGCCCGCCCGCCAGCAAAGCCCTGGCCGGGCAGGATCCGGCCCCCACCGCTCACCTGTACTGGGCCTGGAAGTGGCTCTGGACGAAGCTCTGCCCGCGGGGATGCTGGGTGGCTGGTGGGGAGCTGCCGGCACCGCTGCTCCCGTCCTCACCAGGCTGCGGGGGCAAGAGACAAGGGGAGTGAGGTGCCAGGGTGACCCCAACCTTCAGGGGCTGGGGACACATCCCAGTGAGCTCAGACCAGCTTTGGCGTCCCCACTGCACGAGGATCATCGAGTCACGGACTGGTTTGGGTTGAAGGGACCTCCAAAGCTCACCCAGTCCAACCCCCTGCAGTGAGCAGGGACATCTGCAGCCAGAGCAGGGTGCTCAGAGCCCCCAACAACCTGACCTGGGATGGTTCCAGGGATGGGGCTTCCACCCCACCTCTCTGGGCAACCTGGGCCAGGGTCTCACCACCCTCCCAGTGAAAATTTCTTCCTTACATCTAACCTAAATCTCCCAACTTTCAGTCTGAAACTGTGACCCCTTGTCCTATCACCATGTGCCCTCCTAAAATTCTTCCTGCATCTTTCTCACAGCCCCCTTGAAGCACTGACAGGCCACACTCAGGTCTCCCCAGAGCCTTCTCTGCTCCAGGCTGAACACCCCCAACTCTCTCCCCTGTCTTCATAGCAGAGGGGTTCCAGCCCTTGCATCATTCCTGGGGCCTCCTCTGGTCCCGCTCCAGCAGCTCCATGTCTCTGCTGGGCTGAGGAGCCCAGAGCTGGACCCAGGACTGCAAGGGGGTCTCCCCAGGGCACAGCAGAGGGGCAGGATCCCCTCCCTGCCTGCACCCTGCCTGCTTCTGCCCTGGGAACAACAGGGACCCCCATCCCCACAAACAGGGCCCAGGAGCCGCCGGCTTCACGCCCGCTACGGGCACACGGAGCCCGACGGCAGAAGAGATGTCACAGAAAGGACTGGGCTGTTCTGGGGTTAAACAAGGCGTTTTTGGTGTCATAATGAGTAAGACTGAAAATCAATGAGGTGTTTGGCTGGGAGGTGGAATTTCCTCATGCCATCTGTTGGCACCAGGTCCTGCTGAGCCTGACGTGTCCTTACAGTCTGCCCGGGGACGGGGTCCATATGGTGTGGCACAGAGGGCTCCTGGACTGTGTCTGTGCCACACGCAGCCCCCAAAATCCCCCCAAAGGGACTCCTCCTCCTCCAGCCCTCCCAGCAGCCAAGCCTTGGCCCCAGAGCGCACTGGGTACCGTGGCAGACACCTCGTGGGCACCCATCAAACGGCCAGGAGGGGATGTCCACCGCTCCAGCCTGTCTGGCTCCATGCCCTGGACCACCATCTTCTGCTTTCCACCAGCTGAGCCCCCCCTGGTCCCTGAGCTCCGGGGACCTGGGCACATGGGTGGGTGCCACTTGGGTGACACAACCCCAAAGGGGCTGAGACTGAGGTGAGGGGCCGGGGGAGGCTGAGCCAAACTGACGAGGGTGGTGGGGGGACACAAAGGGCCCCATCTCCAGAGCCAGGTGGGTGCCCGGGCATTGCCACGGCACTGCCTCCAGCACGGGCAGCCGAGGGCACTGCCAGCATCACACCATGGCCCACGGCATGCGTTGGCACCTCTCGGTTAGCAAGGGAGCAAGGGGAGCTGCCCGCTGCCAGGCTTTCCCCCAACAGCCTGGGGGATCTACGCACCTCGGGGTGGGCTGAGGACTGCCCAGCTCAGCGCAGGGGTGCCTACAGACCCCCGGCCAAGCGGGGCTGGAAGCCACAGGGCTGCCAGAGGCTTTGGAGATGGGCAGCGCAGCCAAGCTCTCCCACGCAGGATGGAGCTATGCCCGTGCCAGGCTGGAGGCTGCCCACGGGCTCCCTGACTCGCACCCGACGCCCCACGCTGGGGACAGAGAGGATGAAGATGCTCCCAGGACCCCCGTGCCCAAGCCGGGCATCATGCCCAGCACGGGGACAGCACAGGGTGAACGCTGGCTGCACAAACCCGTCCGCTGCCACAGGCAGTGCCCGCGGGCAGTGCCAGGGCCATGCCAGGGGTGCAGATGGGTGGAGGGAGATTTAATTACTCGTTTTGCCAGTGCTGTAATTACAGGCTTAGCTTAGCCTCCGGGGAGGGATGGGGGGGCTGGATCAGCTGAGCGAGCAACCTCAAGAACCAGGTGCCCGCCAGCACCAGGGCATCCGGCACCCACCAGCCTCCCCTCAACATCACCCACGTTCCCATCCCATACCGGGGTGAGGGGACGGCTACAGCCCACCCACTCTCAGGATGTCTTGGCTTTTCCGGTCCCACACCTGGGTTGGACATTGTCCCCCCGGCCAGGGTGTACGGCCACCCCGGCGAGCGTCACCCACCTCCTCGGGGACGTGCGTCTGCTGCGGGGGGGAAGCGGTGCCCAGGTCCTCGTGTATGCGGTTGAGCAGCCAGAGCAGGAACTCGAGGGCGTCGTGCTGCGCGTTGCCCCGAAACTGCGAGCTGTGCTTGGAGACGATGTTCTGCAAGAGAGGGGCGGGGAGGGCACTGAGCCTCGGGCCACACCGCCCGGCTGCTTCCTCAGCACCCACCACAGAAACCTTGTCCTGCCTCTGCAGGACACCACGGCCACCCCGGGGACAGTGGGGACACCGGCAGACGCGGCTCCGTGCCCCAGCACCGTGGTGACCGGGCTTTCATCAGCGGGATGAGGCTGGGAGGGGACAGTTTGCTGCGGGCCAGGGGACAAGGCACACCTCAACAAGCCCTTACGGGCGAGTCCAGCCCACGGGGACCCACCAGCATCACCTGCCCCACACGCTCTGAGAGCATCAACTCGGTGGATCAGCCAGAGGAGGGCGATTCCCAGTGTCGGATGCCCTGGCAGGCAGAAGCTCTCCCCCAAGCCCTGTCTGCACGTGCCGCCCCATCACCAGCAGCCAGCTCAGTGCCTCCCTGTGCCTCAGTTTCCCCAGCCAGCTGATGCTGGCGGTGCCAGCCCAGCCACCCAAGGCCCTAGAAAAGACGAGGGCACTCAGCACCCTCTGACTGAAACAGGGCGGATGAGACCATGGAGAGGGACCAGAGCTGTCCCAGATGGAGCCACGTGCCCTGCCGGGCTCTGCCTCTCCACCCAAAGCCCTGTCAGCTCCCCCTGCCCAGGGCTGCCCTCCACTTACCCCCACTCCTCCCCCCTGGCCCAACAAGGGTCCCTGGAAGGTGCTGATGGGGCTCCCCAGAGCATGCCCCCTATCTTCCCCCTCCCCAGACGCGGAGCTCTGAGCATCATCCAGGAATCGCTCCCAGGACAGGCACGGGGACAATGAAACCACCGTGACGCTCCCTCTGGGCACCCTGCCCTGAACACCCAGGTCCTCATGCCACCATCAGCAGCATCCCCCTGCCCCACAACTTCCCCCAACACCTGCATCAGGCCGTGGTGCTGGGCACCCTCTCACCCCCGCCCAGCCACCGGCCACGCAGCATTTTGGCTAATCAGCATCAATTTCCCTGTTCGGCGAGTAGCGCGATGCCCTTACGGTGGGTTTGCCCCTCACCAGGACCAAGGGGCTGGGAATGCCGTGGGGCTGAGCAGGATGAGCCCATCAGGTACCATCAGGCCACTGAGGTCCCAGCAGGGCTCTGTGCCGGGGTTTTGGGGGGGGACTCAGCCGCCAGCTGATGCCAAGGTGCCACCAGCCTGCGAGAGCCGTGTCGGCAGATGCCAGAGGAGCGGCATGAGGCAGGATGGGTCCCAAAAAAGCCTGATGCACGGGCCAGGAATCCCACTGCCTGCGGGGAGCCCAGGAGCACCCCAAAAGGCAAAGCTGGGGGTCCCCAAAGGACAATTTTAGCAGCTCAGCCCCAACACCAGCACCAAGGGGAACAGAGCCGACCAGCCGTGCTGAGTTTGAGGAGCACACCGGGACCTGCCAGGACAGGGATCAGACCTCCAGCACCGCCGGGAAACACCCGGAACCAACACCTCCGGCCTCTGGCCACCCACCAGAGTGGTGCTGATGGGTGCCAAGGGCTGGGAGGGGTGCCAAGGGCTGGGAGGGGTGCCGGTGGGTGCCGAGAGCTGGACGGGGTGCCTGTGGGTGCTGGGAGCTGGACGGGGTGCCGGTGGGTGCTGGGAGCTGGGAGGGGTGCTGGTGGGTGCTGGGAGCTGGACGGGGTGCCGGTGGGTGCCGGGAGCGGGATGGGGTGCCGGTGGGTGCCGGGAGCTGGACAGGGCGTTGGTGGGTGCTGGGAGCTGGACGGGGTGCCGGTGGGTGCCGGGAGCGGGATACACCGGTGGGTCCTGTGACTGGGGGTGCCGGCGGGTGCCGGGGCAGGGGGTGCCGGGGCAGGGGGTGCCGGCGGGATGCGCGGGGCCGGACGGGGCGGGCCGGGAGGCGCGGGGCGCGGCGGGGCCGCGTTACCTTGAACTCGGCGGAGAGCTGCGGGGTGTAGTCGCGGGTCCAGAGGGCGCGGACCAGCGCCGCCAGCCGGTGCGTGACCTCGGCGCGGGCGCCGCGGGCGCGGAAGCGGCCGAGCGCCAGCACCTCGGCCAGCGGGGCCGTGTTGCTCAGGCACTGCACCACCGCGTTCATGAAGCAGGTGTTCCCGTGGTTCCGCAGCCCCTGCGCGCCCGGCGGCCGCTCCCCGCCGCTCCCGCTGCCGCCGCTCCCCGCCGCCGCCGCCGCCGCCGCCGCCGCCGCTCCGGATCGCCGCCGCTGCAGCCGCTCCCCGCCGGGGCCGTTCCCCCCGCGGAACCCGCCTTCGTCGTCCTCCGGGGCGGCTCGGTGCCTCCCGCGGCCCCCGGCCAGGCGCGCCCAGGTGCGGAGCAGCCGCCCGGCCAAGCTGCCCAGGGAGCGCAGGGCCCGGCGCCGCCGCCCGCCGCCCGCCCGCCGCCCCGCCGGGCTCCCCCCGCCGCCCCGACGCCGCCGCCCCGGGCCGCCCCCCGCCGCTGCCGCCGCGCTCATGGCCCCGGGCGGCCGCCGCCCTCTCCCGGCCCCGCCGGCCCCGCCGGCCCCGGCCCCGCCGCGGCGCTCATGGCCCCGGGCGGGCGCTCGGGTGTCCGTCCCCCCCCCGCCCCCCCGCCGCCGGTGCCGGTGCCGGTGCGGGGGCCGGAGGGACCGGGCGGGAGGTTTTGTGCGCGGCCGGCTCCTCCCCCGGCCGGGCTGGCTCTGGGAGAAGGGAGAGGGAAGGGAGCCGGGGGAGGAGGAGGAGGAGAGGGAGGAGGAGAGGGAGGAGGAGAGGGAGGGGGGGAGCGGAGCGGGGAGCTCCTGCCGCTGCCGGCACAGGCGGCCGCGCCCCGGCTGCCCCGGCATTCCCCCGGGGTACCCCGGCATCCCCCCGGGGCTCTCCCGAGAGTCCCAGCTCTATCTCCCCGGTGTCCCCCACCGCTCGCAGCATCACCCTCGGGCTCCCCAGCCTGCTGCCCCCAGAAGCACCCCAGCGCTTCCCCGGCAGTCCCAGCCATGCCCCACCAGCGCTGCCCTGCTGTGCCCCCAGCATCGCCCCGGGCTGTCCCAGCATCGCTGCGAGGTGCCCCAGTCCTGCCACCTCTGGGTGCTCTTAGCTGGAACGCGGGGACAACGGGCACCTCAGCACCCACCACACTGAGGTTTGGGGACTTGAGGCTCCCTCCACACAGAGCCACAAAATTAGGGCCACCAGCCCAGGGCTGGCAGAACCCGCGCTGAGAGCCCGGAGGCTTTGGCCACCTCCTGCCCACCCGGCACCAGCTGGCACCACATGTGGGTGTTTGTTCGGGATCCAGCAGAGCCTGGCTGAGGGGGGACCTTCCACCTTCCCCCCGCTGCAGGGGTCAGCACCCGAGACCTCGTGTGTGGCCGGAGGCTGAGGCCACCAGCTCAGCTCCCTGCTCTCCACGCACCATGGTTGTTACAGGTGGTTTTCAACTGGATCAGTCCCCTGGTCCGGCCCGATCTGTCCCGTGGCACCACGCCGGCACAAGAAGGGGGACTGCAGCAGGACTGGCCGTTTCTGCAGCCACAGCCCACTGTTGGGGGGCTCAAATCCCACAGCCCAGCCTGGCCACGGGAGGTTGGGACCCGCTCGCCTCTGCCAACAACCCCAGGTTAACTCTGGCCACAAGCTCGGGCACGTCTCGGGCAGCTGCTGTCCTCAACCAGGGTCAAGGGGCTGGGGAAGGACGGAGAGGGACAAAGGTCCCTCTGCCCAGCAGGGGTGGACAAAGGTCCCTCTGCCCAGCAGGGGTGTCACTAAGTGTCGCCTCGCTGCAGAGCAGAAGGGTGGCAGTGGCCCCATGTGGCTGCGTGGCTCCTCTCCCTGGGCAGCTGCTGAGGCTGATGCTGAGCTGGGGAGGGGTCCCTGGGGAGCTGAGCTAGGCTGTGGGTGCTGCTTGCCTTTCTTCCATCCCTGCAGCTCTTGGCAGCAACTCCCTGTGTCCTGGGGAAGGGTCTGCTGTGCCAGGCAGCCTCTCCACCGCCTTCCCTGCCCCACGAGCACTCCGGGCATGGGGATGTGCCCTGGATGCAGCTGGTGATGCTGTGGGTTAGGAAGAGATGGGACAAAAGGATGGAGGCCAGGAGGTGCTGTCGGATGTTACCATCCCTCCTCCGCGTGGGGCAGGGTGTGAGCTCAGCTGAGGTGGTGGCAGGGAGACAGTGACCTCCCTGGGGAATGCCAGGCTGGTGGCTGTCAGCGTGGTGGCCGCAGAGCAGGCAGAGAGGCAGCGGGCAGAGGGCTGTGCACTGCTGCCGGGGCCAGACGTGAGCTCAGATGAAATCCATCACAGCCTGGCAATGCTGAGCAGGCAGAGGGGGATCAGTCACCCATGGATTCCTCCGGGGACAGGCAGCTCCACCGTAGTGGCCCCAGGCTCAGGAGCTGCCTCTCCACGGAGGAGAGCGGACAGAGCCCAGCTGAGGTTTTCCTCCCCATTGCAGCCATCCCTGATGGGTCCCCAAGAGCCTGGCGCTGGTGGAAGGAACCCCCTGCCCCCCTGCCAGGCCTCCCAGGAAAGCAGCCCCCTTCGAGGAGCTCCAGATCTCCATCGCAGGGCCTGCAGCCCTGGGGCCAACCTGGACACTTGGTCGTTTCTCTCCTCCCAGTGAGATGGGAGTGAAGGCAGGAAGCAGCCCTGCCTGGTGGGACAGAGCAGACCCTCCTGTGACCTGGGGGACCAGCTCCCGGGCTCAGCAGCTGGGATGCTGCGCGGTGGCTCCATGCAGGATCTGGCTCTGGAGAAACCCACTTGCGCTGTGTTGGCTCGCTGCTCCCAGCCCCATGAAGCCAAAATCCATAAAGCAAAGTCCTGAGCTCACTCTGGGCCCCCCGGCAGCTCCCCGGCGCTGCTTGCAGCCCTGTACTGCTGCAAACCCCTTGAGATGGAGACCAGCATCCACCAGAGCATTCACAGGAGGATGTGGGGATTTTTTCTCTGAATTATTTAACAAGGGCAGGTTGTGCTTCACGCAGAGCGGGGAGAACGGAGTTTATCGGATCTGTCTGGCTCGTTGAAAATAAAAGCACTTGTTGTTTCTCTCTGGTTGGTTTTGGCTGGACACTGTGGGCCGGCAGCAGCCCAGCCGAGCCAGAACAGCAGCGCTGGGAGCGAGAGGGAACCCGGGCAGGGCTCGGCGCTGCATTCAGCAGAACCAGAGATCCAGAGCAGCTGGATAACGAAAGCGAGGAAAAGGCTAAAGAAAAAGCTAGGGGAGCCAGAAAGTCAGGGGCAGGAGCCAGGCAGAGAGAGTCAGCTCAGAGACGGGCGTTTGTTAGGAGGGGATGGATGGAGAGCGAGATCTGATGAAGACGGGAAAGGGAAGCAGTCTGACATGTCACAGTGAAAAGAGTCGAGTCAGAAAAAGCCAAACCTGCCAGAATTAGAGTCTTAGATGATGAAAGCAGCTCTGCTGGGGTCCTGGCAGCCTGCGGCAAAGGGCGGCAGCTCAATAGCCCCGAGAGTCTCTCTGGTCCCCAGCTGCCCCCGGTGATGCTAACAAGGGGAAGAATAACCTCACACGTTGGCCAAAGACTTAAACTCCGCTCGGGTTTTTGTTTAGCAGTGTCTTTCCAAGCCCCGGGGCGCCGCCACAGCCCGCCTGGCTCTGGGGAGCGGGCAGGCAGCCGGCAGCGATACCTTCCCAACAGGTAACACCAGTTTCTCCCACTCCAAAGCCATCGGCACGCTGGAGCGGGCGCCAGGAACGCGCGCGGGGCTCCCCCCCCCTCCCGGCGATGTGGTATTTGCCATCTTCCCTCTCCTTCAGATCACTGCCTTCCTGTACAGGCTCAATCAAATATTTATCGGCGCTGCAGCACGTCGGCAGCGCTGGGTTGCGTCAGCGCTTTTGCTCTGAAAACGCCTTTTTCAGGAGATTCTGGCTGTCTCCAGATTCCAGCTGCCGTTTTCCACGTACCAGCCTTAGACTTCGGGGTGGGGAAAACCTAAATGTCAAATGCAAAGAGAGGGGGGAAACGCTGCCTCGCTGTTCTGGGAAATTCCTTGTTGTTACGGGGTGAACTGGCCCGGCGCCTTGGACACCAGACAGCCGGGATGGGTGTGAAAACAGGGACAGTCCTGGTTTGACTGGGGAGACACGGTGGCAGGACGGCGTTAGAAAAGTCTCCTCTGGCTGGGCAAGTCTCTGCACCAGGGAGGCGCTTGGGCACTAGGATGAGCACATAGGATTTAGCTCTGAATAGAGCTGAGCGGATTCAGGCCCGGCAGAAATCTGTTTTCATGCTGCCAAAGCACAATAATAATAAAAAAAAGAGAAACAGTCGTGCATGCTCGCTGGGCTTTGCCACAGGACAATGTTTGCTTTCTTTAAGCCTCTCCCGGTCTCTTGGCACGGGCTGGGAACAGCCATGCAGCGGAGTGGAAACGCGCTTTCAACAGCTCCCGTCGCGCTGCCAGAGCTCGTGCCCCGCAGGCAGGTGAGGGGGAGCTGGGGGCATACAAGGTGGGGCTGGGGTCAAGCTGCTGCCCGTCCCCCTGCCTGCACTTCTGTCCGTCCCCCTGCCTGCACCGTGGCCCGCACGGGGCGGATCGGGGCGGTGGTGTTGGCTGACCTGGGTAATGGCAAACGTTTTCGAGGGTGAGCGGAGCCTGCAGTGGTTTTGCAGCGATTCTTGGAGTCCGAGGAAATGTGTGATGCTGGTCTGCTGGAGAAACAGGGCTGGTGATCTGTCGTTGTGGGGGGATGATTACAGAGTCATCAGCAGCCGCCATGGTGACATCTGGTCTCCTAGCTGATGGCAGAAGGAGAAAGCTTCCCCCTGCAGAAGACATCTCCTCACTCAGCCTCTCCAGCTAGAGTTGGGTTGTAGAGAGCAAAGTTAGTCAGCACCCTGATTAAAGATCTGTGGGTCCTGCCTTTTGGGGGAGTGTGTTTGAGGAGGAACAGCTTCCTGGCTTGTACCAGCACTGGTGTGGCCAGCGGGACCAGGGCAGGGATCGTCCCCCTCTACTGGGGCATGGGGGAGATCACCCCTTGAATCCTGGGGTCAGTTTGAGCCCCTCACTCCCAGAAGGACATTGAGGGGCTGCAGCGTGTCCAGAGAAGGGCAGCGGAGCTGGTGCAGGGTCTGAAGCACAATGTGCTGAGGAGCGGCTGGGGGACCTGGGGGGGTTGAGCCTGGAGCAAAGGAGGCTCAGGGGAGACCTTCTGGCTCTGACAACTCCCTGACAGGAGGTGGGAGCAAGGCGGGGGTCAGTCTCTTCTCCCCAGGAACAAGTGACAGGACGAGAGGAAATGGCCTCAAGTTGTTCCAGGGGAGGTTGAGGTTGGCCCCGAGGAACAATTTCTTGCCCGTTGGGGTTGTCCAGAAGTGTCCCAGGCTGCCCAGGGCAGTGCTGGAGTCCCCATCCCTGGAGGGGTTTCCCAGCCCTGTGGAGGTGGTGCTGAGGGACAGGGGTCAGTAGGGACCTGGCAGTGCTGGGGGAACGGGGGGACTCGAGGAGCTTAAAGGTCTTTGCCAACCCAAATGGTTCCGTCATTCCTTCAGGCAGGGAAATGCTGCTTTTGCAGGGCTCTCGCGTCCTGCTGATGAACAGTGATGAACGTGCTCCGTCGGTTCTGAACACCCACGGCCAGCGGATCACCGCGAGCTGCAGGAACGGCTGCGCGGTGTGGGCGACAGTCTGGCTTCAGGGTTAATGCATATGCATGGCCCCGGCTGCTCCCCCGAGCAGGTGTCTCGGGGCTGTTTCACCCATTATCCCCTCTGACCTCAGATGATGTGACCTCTGCAGCAGGCACTGAAACCGGGGGTGGGAAGGGAGAGCCGAGCCCCGAAACACCAGCGTGGGCAGGGCTTGTGTGGTGGAAACTGCCCGGGGCTCTCCCAGGTGTCACGGCCAGGCTGGGGGAGCTCAGAGCGTTTGGGTGGGAACCAGCCTCTCACCTCGGGCATCTCCAGGGTAAACCACAGCAGCTCGCAGAGCTACATACGCTAAACATCTGTTGGGTCAACCAGGAATCTCATTCTTTGCTGAGGGATGGTTTGGTGCTGGGTTGCAGGACCCCTCTGCTCATGTCACCCCTCTAGCAGGTGCATGGCTACAGGGGACAGGGCAGAGCAGGGAGCACCAGCACAATCAGATAATCATGGACTGGTTTGGGTTGAAGGGACCTTCAAAGCTCACCCAGTCCAACCCCCTGCAGTGAGCAGGGACATCTGCAGCCAGAGCAGGTTGCTCAGAGCCCCAACCAACCTGACCTGGGATGGTTCCAGGGATGGGGCTTCTCCCACCTCTCTGGGCAACCTGGGACAGGGACCCACCAGCCTCAATGTAAAAAATTTCTTCCTTCTCTCTCGTCTGAATCTCCCTCTCCCAGTTTAACCCATCACTCCTTGTCCTGTCCCAACTAGCCCTGCTGAACAGCCCCTCCCCAGCTTTCTGACAGCCCCCTTGAAGCACTGACAGGCTGCACTAAGGTCTCCCCGGAGCCTTCTCTGCTCCAGGCTGAACACCCCCAGCTCTCTCCTCTCTCCTCCCAGCAGAGGGGTTCCAGCTCTCTGAAACCCAGCCTAAGGCAAGGAGAGGTGTGTTCCTGAGGGAGGGTGGGGAGCTGATTCAGGGCTGATGTTGAATAGGTCTCCAGGAGCTCAGCTAAGGGCCGGTCGCCAGGGAAGGTGTGTCGAGGTGGAGGAGGAAGATGTAGGTGCTTGAGGCTCTAACAGGCTGTGGCAGTTTCCCCCTTTCTGAGGGGAGCTCACACAACCCAGGTCCCAGCCACCCTCCCAGGACAAGGGAGGGACACAGCGCTCAGCAAGGATCTCCATAAAGCCATCGCTTCCTTGGCAAGGTCTGGGGAAGCTGAATTCCCCAGGGACTCACTGCCCACGTTGAGCCCAGGTCTGGGCTTCCCCTCTCAAGCCCAGAGCACCAGGGGATCCATTTCCACTCAAGCAGATGCCCTGAGGTGCTGAGGGATGTGCAAATCAACAACCAAAAAATGGAACTTAAGACGTCAGTGTGTTAAAAAACCTTCCTGGGGAGCTTTTGTGCTGAGGCTGGGGAAGGAAGGAGGGTGACACGAGCCTTTCTGCAGGGCTGCACATCAGCGGTGTCTGTGGCTGGAGCCCTGGAGAAAGCAGCTCCCAGAGAGGGGCTGGAAGCCAGGTTCTTGGTGGGAAGGGCTCTGATCCCAGCATTGTGCTCTGAACTGATGGTACAACTGGAAACCCGGGCCTCCCACGGCCCGGTGCCGTGAAGCTGGTGATTGCCTTCACCAACATGTCACTGACATCTGTTTAACACAATTTTCTTTTTTTCCCCTAAGGATTGTAAAGCCCTTCCCAAACCCCAGCATATGCCTGATTTTCACTGACATCCCCTTCGTTCCCTCCCTCAGCCCCACAGGGACCAGAATTTACCTCCACTTGAACATCGCTGGCATTGATCCAGAGAGCATAAGGGAGCTCGGTGCCACCATGGTGCCCATCCTGCTCCTCCTCCCGGGGAGGATTCAGTGAGATACGGGGGCAGAGGTGCCAGGAGCACGTGCACCAGGTGCACACATGGGTCAGCGACACCTCTTTGCCTTTGCTGACACCACCGAGCGACTGAGCTCCCTTTGCCTTGGCAGCGCAGGGGGCACCGACGCTTCCCAGCGCGTTCGTCAGGGCTCATCCAGCACACGGGCATTACAGCTCATTAACCGGGCTGCGCCTCGTGACTAACGGCAGCGTAACGGATGCAGCCGCGCTGTGAAATACATGTCTGCCGTCAGGCAAATGCAGAACGGGGCAATCTGTGGCTGCAGCTCGTGTTCTCCGAACGTGATGTGACTTGGGGCGGAAGAGCAGCACAGGTTGCTCTGCACGTCGGCTTCTCGGCGTTACTCATGTAGGTCACAGCTATTTGTAGAGCTCTTGGGGGTCCCTGGGGAGGCCGGCCGTGCTGGTGAGCAGCATGTACGGCTCTTAGTGCCTGTGTGAGATGTGCTGGGGGGGTAAGGCTGTGCGGGGGGAGCGAGCGTTGCCACGTAGCTGAGGCTGCCACGTAGCTGAGCACCACTTGGAAAGGAGATGAGCTTGTGAGCGCCTGGCACAGCCACGGGGCTCATCCTTTCCACATCACTAACAGCCTGAAAGGTCACTCAGCTACCTGCAGTCCCAGCTGACATGGTTACCGCCTCTACTTCCTACACAGCGTGTGGGGCAGGGCCCCACATCAGCTACCCTAGGACAGCAAGGACAGGACAGCCCAGCTTTGTACACGGACGCTGGGGTGGGGGTCTAACGGAGCACCCCGTGTCGTAGGACAGGAGATGCTGTGCTGCTGCCACCGCAGAAACCAGCAGCCCGGGCAGTGACCTGCGCCAGCTGGCTGTTCTGGAGCGAGCCAAGTCAGCCAGTGTCCACGCTTAAAACTGGGGCTGGTTTCAATAAAGTGATGGTACTTCACTCTGAGAAGAGCCTAGAGAAGAGAAGGCTCCAGGAAGAACTTACTGCAGCCTTTCAGTATTTAAAGGGGGCTACAGGAAAGCTGGGGAGGGACCTTTATCAGGGAGTACAGGGATAGGATCGGGGGAGCAGTTTTAAACTGAAAGAGGTGAGATTCAGATCAGATATTCGGAAGAAATTCTTCACTGTGAAGGTGGTGAGACCCTGGCCCAGGTTGCCCAGAGAGGTGGGAGATGGGTTGCCCATCCCTGGCACCATCCCAGGTCAGGTTGGCCCTTGGGGCTCTGAGCAACCTGCTCTGGTTGCAGATGTCCCTGCTCACTGCTGGGGGGTTGGACTGGATGAGCTTTAAAGGTCCCTTCCAAGCCAAACCGTTCTGTGATTCTGTGATGATCTGATCTGCTTTCTCAGGTTTCAGATCTGCAAGGTGATGGCCACAAGGCCTGAGCCCTGTCTGCTGGACAGTTCTCTGCAGCTCACAACCCCACATCCTGAGAGCACAGGGAGCTGGTGGCGAGAGCGTTCTCTGGGATGGCTGAGTGAGCTCTCACTGGCTCCCCACGCCTGTTCTCCTTCCCCTGGCACAAGCACAGCTGCTCTTTCTGTCTGTCCCACATTCCAGTGGTTTGCTCCTGCCTTCCAAACCACAGCAAGCATTGCTGCAGAGCTCGGAACACCTGCCGGGGTGTTTATCGCTGCGTAGCATCAAGTCTTGACTCCAAAGAAAAAGAGGAAGGAACGACTTCATTCCTTTGCTAATGACTATTAAGAAGAGCAGAGGTATTTCAACTGTAGAATCACAGAATGGTTTGGGCTGGAAGGGACCTTTAAAGGTCATCTAGTTCCACCCCACAACAAGAATATGACTCGCATGGTGTTTGATGGACAAGGTAGGTGCACAGCTGCCCTCCAGCCAGTCCAAAAGGATCCACCCTCATTGTGCTAGGAGCAATAAATATTTTTAGTGGTGTATGAGCAATCACAGCTTTCAATTCCTGTCCCCATTGCCTACCAGGACAGCTAATGCTGTCAGTACAGGATCTCGCTGACACTCCCTTTAAATCGTCGTCTGTTTGCCTTGACTTTAAGGAACACAGCATTTTGCTACCGTTGTAATTTATGACAGAGTTCTCACAAGGCTTCAATGCCTGCAAAAGAAATATTTACTTCACTGCATCACTTCACAGCCTGGCTGCGACACTGATCTTGATACAAACGGTATCTTGAGAGCTGTCGGGTTTAACACCAGCTCTGATACCGGGTGCTCCTCCTCAAACTAAATACATATTTCATGCAAATTTGAAGCCCGGTTGAAAAACTAGGCCAAGGACCAGGAATTTGAGTGTGTCTTGCTGGAACCATCCAGGCACTTGGAGAAATGGCTGCACTCTCAGTCAGGCCCCTGAAGAGCGTTTTAAATTGGACACCACAAATGAAGAAGGCCCGACATCCTTGTATTCCTTTGAGAATGTTGATTTAAAAGCTTGACTCAAAAGAACTTCCCAGTTAAATGCCTGAGTTGGAGCTGAGGGCTTTTTCCTTAATCAGGACCAGGCAAATTAAAATGAACACAGAAGACTGAATTTACACAACAAGTTATTCATTAAAGGAAGGGACAGAAGGGGGTGGAGAAGAGAAAGAGAGGCCACATGAAATCAAGAGAGCCCACAAAAACGCGCAGCCCTGCGAGTCAGACTATGCTGGGAGATACCGGGAGAGGTGGCAGTAACAACACGCGAGTTCTATAACAACAGCCAAGAGGATTTTCAGAAGTGATGAGTCCTTTCACAGCAATCGAAAAGGAACAGCGAATTCTTAGCCCCTCAGAAAAAACCAGACCTATTTCTGCAGTGCTAGGAAGGAGATGGGAAGGACCTGGTGAATGCATGGAGGGAGTATAAAAACAGCGTCTCCTCTAACAGCACGTGGCAGGACCCCAGCTGTCAGAGAGCAGGCTGGGCCTGGCTGAGGGGCAGCAGCCCGGCAGCTCCCGCGTCGGCCGTTAGCGCACCTCCGGGTATTGCCAGAGCAGGATGGCCCCGTCCGCGCTCACGCTCACGATGTACTTGTTCCCAGGGCAGATCTTCAGGCGGGTGATGTTGCCACCGTGGCCCACTCCCATGTGAGTCACCGCACCCTCGGCGTAGTCCCACAGCTTCACCAGATGGTCATCGCCACCTGCATCGGGCACAGAGGAAGAACATGATTCCACGGAGTTCTGCTGCTCCTTGTTCCCAGATCCCAGGCAGGGTACACTGCGTTCATTTGATCTAGGAAAGCGGGGATACATTGTCTTGGGCATTATGGCAAAACCTACGTGTTTTCAACTGAAGTAGAGGGTCGGTGTCCAGGAGAGCTCTCAGGACCAGTGATTTATTTTATTTCCCCCTTTAGCTGACCCCGCCTGTCAGTTTTTTCTTTCTTTACTGAGATCCTTGGGTCACTGCCTTCCTTTTCCTGCTCTTCACACGATCTCTGCTTCTCCAGTTTCATCCTCCCGCTCACCTGTGACAAAGTGTGTCCCATCGGAGGTGATGTCCATCCCGTTGATGGAACCCGACGCAGACCCTTCCACTTCTCTGACTGCAGAGCCATCGAACACTTCCCAGTAGCCAATCTGGAGAGCAGAGCAGAGGGGAGAGCTCAGTTGTGTGTGAACACAAAGGCTTCAGCACTGCCCTGTAACACAACCTTCTGTGGAGGTTCAGGAGCTTCACCACGTAACAAGCCCCAGGCTTTGTGTTTTGGAATTCCTGCAGCTTTGCTCACCCGTCTATCTGTTCCAGCGGTGATGAGCTGGTACTCCTCCGGGTGGTAACACACACATCTGAACAACGTGTTGGCCAGAATCATTTGTTTTCTTACAAAACGCCTGCAAAACACCCCCAAAAGAGGACAGAGCAATAGGGTCAAAACCCGAACGCTGACTGTGCCTGTGCCTGTTCTCCCAGATCTCGCTTTCTCCTTCGGTATTTGCAAGTATTGGTCTGAGTTAAGGGTGTGGTGATGCCTATTAGGGCCATCAGTTCTGTTCCCCATCACAGCTACCTTGTAAGGTTTTGATCTACTGCCACATGAAATGCATTTTTGTAACCCAGAACGTTTTCTAGGTGCTAGTCACTATGCAAAAATTCCCTTATCCTGACCTGCAGATCTGCAATAGCTCGACAAGAGTGATAAAGCACTGGAAAATGAGGCTAGTAGGAAACTTAGGAAATCATCTGTTCCACCTCCTTGGCCAAGCAGGTTCCGAAAACAAGAAAACAACTTCAGACAAATGTTTGTCTAAACTTTTCTGAGAAGTTTCTAGCTTTAGAGGTTCTACGTTCCCTGATTTCGTTGTTCTTTCTAGGCACGTTTAGTTCCTAAAGCTCTTCTTCCCCTCCTCCTCATTATGTGGTGTCCCAGACAGGGCACAGTGACCCCACAGAAACATTATCAGCACTTCAAGTGCCTTGCAATACTTAGCTGTCTCCTTACACAATATCCCAGATGATGCACGTTCCATCAAGGCTGGCTGTGACACACTCTCGGTCATCCTTCTTCATCTTAATGCAGGACACAGTGGACACGTGCTCCTTCAGAATTTCCCCCAGTTTGTGAGTCCTCTCACCAATCTTCCAGATCCTCACCTGAAAAATTAGCAACAAACATCTGCTCTTGGTCCTGACTGAGCTCAGGAGGGTGCCTGAGGCTTTCCTGAACTCTTCTTTTTCCATAACACATACAACAACTTGGTCTCAATGGACCATCTCTATTTTCCTGTGGGTTATTCATGCAGCTGACTCAGAAAACTGAGCTGAGTTCCCAAGAGCATAACCTGCTTGGTTCAGGAATTCCTGACCATTAACCCCAGACCTTGTTTTTGCCATGTTCCCACTCTCCCATGCTTCAGTTTACTCCTCTCGCCATCAGGAAAAAGCATTTAGTCCATGATATATGTCCAGCGGTGCTCTAAAGATCAAAGAGCAAGGCTTCTGAAATGGAATACGAACGAGCTACCTGCCGTTCGTGCTACATATAACGCCAGTAAGTAAATACAAATCAGCTCTTTAAATCTTTGATGTGAAATATGTGCCTGAAAGCCCCTCTGTCCCAGTGGTGGTAACAGCAAAAACCTTTCTGCTTTGAGGACTCGGTTCTTCACACCTCGCATGCACTGTCCCGCGAGTGCCAGGCTTCAGGATATCGATTCACTTGTACACTCTGCTAAGGATGAATCCTAGTGAAGATTTAGAAATTGAGACACTGAGGTGAAAAGCAGGGAGCTGACCTTCCACATTCTCAGGTCTGATGCTGGGATCTGGATGGCCAGCTCTAGCTCCCACTTGCTGAATGATCAGAGCATCTAGATCCCTCAAACAACCCTGCAAGTCTCAGCTGTCAGGACAGAACCACCAGCATTTCCGAACACCTTTTTTTGGGTTCGGAATGAACACCGTGAGTGCTCCCCTGCAGTTCTTATTTCTACCTAACCAATCTTTCACTTTAATTCGGTCTCAGCTGTCTTTTCCGAATCAGAGACCAACTAACCAGAGCCTGCATGTGTCTATGCAGAATCCAGGTCCTCCACCTTCGGCATCCTCTAGCACTACTCACCCAAGCGCTTACTGTTCTTTGAGGGGTGGAGGGTTGAAGTGGCTCGTCATCTCTAATGTCTTTCTGCAGCAAGACAAGGCCCTGCTGCTGTTCCTGCTCTACAGGAGAGCTGAGGTGCAGAACAGTTCAGAAAGATGGTGCAGCCATTAGCACAGCTGCCGGAGATTTGGAAGAACTATGTTCAGTTCCTCACTCTCCAAGGCTTCCCACGCACAGCCCCCTGAACCACTGAGATCAGGGCATGCAGGCACGGAGCGGTTAAATCGCAGTCAGGAGTCCACGCACAATGAAGTGTCTGGTTCTGAGCACTCGCCAGACTGCAGGGAGTATGTCCAAAGCAAGGCAGGAAGCTGAACACGAGCCTTCCAAGTGGAATTATTTATTTTTAGGATAAATAAACCCTTTGTTTAAAGTATTTAAACACTTTAGGAGAGGAGTGTCCCTTTTACAGGTTACAAAGGGCCACAACTATATGAAGTGCATGGAGTAGCCACGTTTGTTTTGTACGGCCGGAAATAAATGGTTGAACTGCCCAGGTAGGATGCCTGCAACATGATTTCTGATTTTTATCGCTATTTGTATTGGAATATTTTCATAACTGTGTTAGAAAATGAGTTTAATTATTAGAGTCTTTTAAGAACACCATCACCTAAATCAGGTAGTCCCATGCCAGAAAATTAGGAAGTTACCCCATGGACACTAGAGGGATATAAAGTGAACTTTGAGCTGTGAAATGAATTCATACAGGTCAGTTTGGACGGGACTAAGACTTCCAAAGCAATGACAGAAAGAAAATCTGTGCTGGAGCAGTTAGACGGAGGCTTGCAACAATGACTAGTGCAGATAAGCCAAATACAGGGGAAAGACAAATGAAGACGAAGGATTTAGAGCATATTCTGCACTAGAAGGATTTCCAGGGCTACCACGCCAGAACACAGCGGGGCTTTGTTTTACATTATGCCCTCTGGGAGCAGATTTGCATGTAGCATGGCAATGTTTTCCACCAGCCCTTCGCTGAGTGAAAGCTAAGAATAGCTCACTTTCTGAGCGCTTCCAGACAATCCGCAGGCCCGGTGAGGAGAGCACAGAGCTGATCCAGGTTTTTAAGCAAAACTTACCTGCCCTTCGCCTCCTCCGCTAATGATGCGTTTACAGTCACTCGTGGCGGCAATCGCCGTCACTCCCAAGCTATGGGCATGGTTAATCTCATACATTAGCCGGCCACTCTCAGGCAGGAAGGCACGGATTTTCCCATCATCCCAAGCTGGTGAATAAAAAGAAACAGATGACCCAGGCGCACAGACTGTCCTCGTATTATTGTCTCTCTTCCCTTTGCAAAGGAATCCATTTTTTAATTAAGTTCTTCGGTAAGGCCCACCCTGTTAGATCACCAGTACACACCTGAAAAACACTGTGTGGTAGATGAGCCCACAACGCTACAGCCTGAACTAAATCATTGCAATTTAATTCCTTTTTGGTTCTGGCTATGGGCAAACTGGTTTAGTAACGATGGGGGGATGCGTCGCTGTTCTGGGGCTGCAGTGGTTCCTGTGAGAGCCACGTGTATCCGGCGATGGGCGGCAGGGATTGTGCAAAAGGTGCTCTACAGACATCGCAGGTTAAGCTGTTGTGTACAACAAGATTAATATTTTAGTATTAGGTCTTTTGAATAAGGCTGAACTGAGTTCTGAATTGCTGGATCCAAAGCGGGGTCTCCAAGCCTTCCCTTCCATGTACACTGTAACTACAGCCCCAGGATACTGGGGGCTGTGAGCAAACGTCATGGGACCAGCTGCGAGCAAAGAGCCCTCTGGGTTCATTCAGCGATGAACTGAATTTAAAGCCATTCCTAACTTAAACTGTACTCAGCCATGGGTCTGCACTGGCCATTACCTGAAATGATGCTCTTGCCGTCCCTCATGAGCTCTATGGCATGGCAGGTCACGTTGGGGATGACGATCCGCAGGAGCTCCCTGTGTTCCGGGGTGTGCCACACCCGAATATCGTTCTTGGAGCAGGTCGCGAACAAGTCAGAAGTTCCCCTGGAGGATTCAGAGAGGAGAGATAATGAGGAGGAGCTTATGGAAAACGCTTCTTTCTTTGTCAGATCCTAAACCATCCTTCAAAGCTTTGCTGTTTCTAACGTGTAACTGTCATCTTCCCAACAGGGATCGTGAAGCCTGTTTCATCTTCCTCACAGAAAATTCCCCTGGGTCGGTTTCTCCTCAAAGGTTAATTTCAAGAAACAGTTAAATTAAAGTGAAACCTAAAGAATTCTTTCTTCTTGAGGTGAAGCTGTGGCATTTATTTCCCATACCCAGTCTCTAACCGACCGCACGTGTTGTACATAATAGACACAGCAGTGGGTGTGGAGGGGCAGATTTGCCATCAGGGACTAAGAGCAGCCTCACATTGTAAAGATGTCATTTTTTATCTCGCTTACTGGATGATTCCTATTCAGCATCGCTGAAGGCAACAGAAACGCTGGCAAAAGCCTGTTCCTAATATCCCTGTTATACATGTTTGAATAAAAGCAGACCTGCAGCATTTCAGAAGCGATGGGACTGATGGCTTTGAACTCAGCTCTGCACCGCACATCCCAGGGGTACGAGAGAGAGAGATCCTGAGAGGGACCACCAGCCTTTGTCCAACTTCACCATCAGCGCCCGCAAAGATGAACCAGTGCAGAGAAAACGGCCACAACAAAAGTGTGGCCCCTTTCAAGCTTGCACGGGTGCTTCATAAAAAAAGGATAACATCCTTTATAAAGCAGGGTAATATCAGTGATTCAGGAGTTCTGAAATAAGCCAGACCAGGGGAATGGTGCCCGTATCTCCCCATCAGTGACAGGCTCTGTTCTAGGGCAGTTAACAGAGAAAAATTTAAACCCCTCTGCATGGATGTAGTGCTGTACCCCTAACACTCATCTTCAAACCCAGCTCATCCGGGTTCCTCTGTGACACAGACACACCCATCAGGTATGTTGGCATCGAATTACCCTAAAGCCCCAAATGATTCACTCATTTATTAGAAGGATGCGGATTTTTCAGGCTGGTGACAAGCAGGGAAGCGGGCATTCTGTGTTGTGCCCTGTGCTGTGCCTCGGTAAGGTTTGATTCTTTGTGCCGTGACAAGAAGTGATGTGATAGCAACATGCCAAAAATGAAAACTTTGATTGGGATCAAACTCCCACTCTCTGTTTGGAGAGGAAACAACTGATCCATTGTGAGGTTTTTTTTAAAGAAATTGTCATGGTCCTGCTATACAGGAAGAGAGGAAGTTTGCTGCTCACGAGACAGAAGCAGACAGAAGCCAGAGAACCCAGTGTTCCCAGCATCTCTCATCCCAAGCCTAGAATTTAATGTAACACCACATTATCCAACATGAAATCGTAAGTGAGGCTGCAAGCCCCAAAGAGCCGCTTTGAACAGCTCCATCAGTGAGGATTCGGCCGATGTTATGGGTGGGTATTAAAGCAGACACCTCCACAAGCTCGAGCTGCAATGGGGCACACAAAAGCACTTTGAGGACTCACACTGCTGGCAGACCCAACCCTGGGAGAAGAGGGGGAGGCTGCCATCGCTGCCGTGACCCAAAGTTAAATAATTCTAGCCTTTTTATTTAGAATTCTGCCTGTAGGTCGATGATTTCCCAACTCTCCAACTGAACTGCTGCCTTCTGCTTTTGAGCAGCTTTCCCTGTCCCCCTGGCATTGCCCTGGTAGGTGACAGCGTAAATCACCCTGTAAGGACGTTAACAGGCTTCAGGTTCCTGTGGATTAAAGGGTGTTTCCGCAGGTGTCCTGACCTTACTCCAACTTCCCTGCCAGCCATTAGCATCCCAGCTGGTTGTACTCACAAAGGAAAAACGACGTCGTGGATGGCTGCGTTATGGCAGGCAGCGATCAGCTCCTTTTTAAAGGCAGGGTAGGTAATTCGGTAAATCTGGCACTCATTTGTCCCTACAAAGAACTGGTGGCCCTGATCTCTGCACGTCAGGGAAGTGACAGCACCTTGAACTTGGATTTTCCTGTTAAGAGAAAGCAGAGGTTTGGCCTGACATTGACCTCGAGGTACTGATTTTCCAGCTTCCTTTTTCCCCTAGCTTCAGAGTCTTGCCTTCCCCGCTTCCCCAGAAAGCTCCACACCAGGCTTCACCCACCACTGTGCACCAGGGTGGTCAGGACTAACAGTTCATTCCCAGTCACAGAATCACAGAATTGTTTGGTTGGAAAAGACCTCTAAGGTCATCAAGCCCAACCGTTAACCCCGCAAGCCAGGTCACCACTAACCCACGTCAGGGCTTGCACAAGCAGAGCTTTGGAGACTTGGTTTTCTGGAGCTCAGTAACAGCATCTTTGCTGATATTTGTGCTCGAGTGCACTGAAATATCCCGTATTCAAGAATCTCTCCAGACAGTTTAGATTTCCTGGAAATAGTTTCAATTGTACAAAGTGAAGCTTGCAGAACTGTTCACTTAAGTTGGCAACTCAAACACCACAAAATGAGTAACTGCAAGCCCAATTTCCAACTCATGTCCGGGGAAATGACGCTGGTGACTTTCTGCTTTGTGTGCGGAAAAACAGGGGTGCAAGCGCTCCAGCACTTGCACCCTGTGCTAGGAAATCAGCAGAGCCCTCCTTTCAACCCCACATCCTCCCAGAAACTCTCTTTGAGATGGCACACGCTACTCTTTCTTGGCTGGTGGAAAGAAGCGAAATGGTACTGACTTCACCAGACCTGTCTTACTTTGCACCGGTTTAGGATGACTCCTGATGCCTGAAAGGAAACAGTGGTGGTTTAGAATGAGCCACGAGTGGGGCCATTCACTGGTGCAAATGCCTGCAGTAATTTTCACTCTGCTTCAGCATTACACTGGAACTGTGCTGCCTATTTTCCCGTAGAAATGACTGGCTCTGATACTGCGTCCCCTTGGGGGAAGTGTCACCTCTACCCTCCTGATTCCCCCATCTACAAACTCACTTGATGACTTTGTAGTTTGAGCCTTTACAGAGAGCTACAATCCCTCCTCCGGTGCCGACTATTAAATCTCCTGTCTTCAGCACAAGCAAAGCTGTGACTCCCTAGGAGAAAAGAGGATTAAAACACAATCGGATGGAAGCGGAGCCTCTCTACTGCAGCAGCCACACTGGATAGCACAACAGAGCGTCCATCATCTCCCCATGGCGGTGCTGGTGTCACTGAAATCTGGCTTTATCAGTGCTCTTTGACTGAACTAGGCCAAAGAGGAACCTCTGAGAGAAGAGAGTTAATCACAAGTATATATGAACTGCTACAGTATGAGAAGCACGTCGAGCATCATCATGGACCCTTCAGAGCAGCTGGGACCACATATGAGCCTACAAATCCTTACCTCCTTCCAGCACGCAAGACCCACGTTTTGTATCAGTGCCTCCGCTTTTCCTTCCACTGGTTCTTCATCAATCAGACATGAAAACAACAGAGGAGGAAACCCAGCCTAAGTGTCCTTTCTGGCGCTGCCTTTAGGGCAGAGCCTCTGTGCCCCAGGCCTCTCTCCTGGCTGAAGGATGCAATCCCATCTCCCACCTATTGGTAACAAACCACGTTTGTGACAGGAGCGCTTTGGACACGGGTCAGTCCGTCATCGACAGGGGGTTCTGCTGTTTGCTGAGATGGAGTCAGCTGATAGAAAGTAGAGGAATGGTTTTCTGTGGACAAAGTCCCAGACTACAGTAAAAAACCAAAAGCAACGACCAAACCAAACCAGTCCTTGCCAACAAAATTCCAAGTGTAAGAAAAGTCAGTCTCTGCTTTAGTTATGCTGCCCGTGGAGTAATACTGCTCTGTACCAGGACACCAGGTTAATTCTTGAACATCTGAGAGAGCCCCAAACAGGCTGCAAGAGGGGTGAGACTATTTCTGTGGGGTTAAATGCCAATATTTTTACTCAGTACTAGCTTGGGGGAACGGACACGAGTGAAATGGAAAGAAAAAGAAATAAAAAGAAAGGAAATAAAGGAGCTTTATGCCATCAAAACTTGGACTGAGGATGAAGCTCAGTCCCAAAGCAAGTGCGTACAGAGGCACAGCCCAGCTGGCGGCAGCCCCAGGCTCCCCGTGACGGGTGGGGAGTCTGTGGAGCCTGGCATTTGAAGTTGCAACACAGACTCCAGCACATTTGCCACTACCCGGGTTGATAAGCAGCGCTGCCAACTGCTGTGATAGCACCGGCAGTTCCACAATATCACCGTGATTTTTCTTCAAGCCTGCACTCACAGAGCTGTTACGTGAACACAACAATTTCTGTTCGGTGGAGGTTTTTCTGGGAAAGAGAGAACACCTCAGCACGTAGTGGTGTGAAAGCCTGAAGAAGGGAATCCTCAAGAAATAACACCCAAGAGGCAAATCAGAATAACTCTGCGTTTATACCTGAGGAAGAAATCGCTGTCATGTGCTCAGCTCGTGGTTTTTGAACAAATAGAGGTTCCAGCACTTCGTGATAAGGTTTGACACGGAAGCAGCACCACCCAGCACTCCTGTTCTTTTCGAGCGTTAAGCTGGCCTAACCCCAGTGCATTATCAGGACTAGGCACTGCCAGAACACGTTGATTCTCTGCGTGGAAAGGACTGCAGCTCTGAGGAAGGCGGGAGAGGGAGTGAAGGAAAGAGAAACCAAAATGGACATTTAAGCTGTTTAGACCTGGGAAAGATGTTGCAAAAGCCACAGACAAGGTCCGATGAATTTGGAAAAATTACTTTGATGCAATTATCCAAACAGAAGCAACGGATTGTTTTTAAAGTCTTGATTATACTTTTTGAAGAAAAAAAATAAATCACTCTATCCACAGCTGGGCATTCCAGTGCTGGCACTCCAAGCAGCCTCGCACCCACCTACGCAGCAGCTTAAGGATGATTCAACTTCAGGATCAAATAAATGCAGGTGGCAGGAAAAAAAAAATGAAAGAACTCCTGATTTGTAATTTGATGGCATTGGATTTGTTTGTTAGTGTCTCTGCGGCAGTAGCAGATCCACAGTCTCTGGTAATACCGGGCCTGATCCCCGTGAAAACCGCAACCTCCAGAGAGGGTTTTACGCCACGCTATCACAACAGCAGCAGGCAGGACGCCAGGTTTCATGCAAATATTCTTAGCAAGAGCAAGAGAACAAAGGGATTCCTTTTAATTAGAAATGAGATCCACAAGCAGAACTGTTTTGAACAACGTTTTTAAAAATTTCCTATGAGGTGCTGGCAGCATTTTGCCAGTTCTCTGTTATCACGGGCCCATCGACTGCCTTTTGATCTACTGTTCTGCAGTTTTCCTGTAAAAGGCTTCCACCTCCCACGGCATTTGGGTTTAGCGTTAGGGAAGGCGTCGGCATCAGGATTCAAACCTACGTCTACGTAGTTTATCTGATTACATCTCCCTGCTACGTGAGAGTAGATGAGAGTTTTCGCAGCACTGCCAAGACGCTTTGATTTTTCTGAGGCATTCTCTTCAGTCCTTCAGTTTGAGAGGGAAGTGGGTGCTGCTGAGACAGAAGAACACCACCTCAGAGTGGCTGGGATTCATTGCCACGCTCTCGACATCATCAGAGTTTGTTTTCAACCTTAACTTGTGCTTCTCTCTTGTGCAGTCTGTTCTCTGAACCACCGCGAGTACACAGACAGCTGGACAAGCTGCACGTGTGACCCGCAGAGTCAAGCAGCTGACGTTCAAGCTGTGATGAAGACTCTGTTTTATATAACTGCCAGACCTCTTGTAGATGAACTGCGGAGTCTAGTGTAGGAGGTTAAAAATATCACCATTCATTATTCACTTCTTACGAGAAGAAACCACTGCTTTGAAGTATGATTACAAATAACAACACCAGCAGAACTCCAGCCCACCCATTCCCCTCCCTGCAGGGGTACTTGCTCTCTGCCCCATTCTGATCTCTGCCCCATTCTGATCTCGCCCCATTCTCGAGCGCCCTGTGAATTCTTCCAGCGTGCGCCTCCTTTAAATATTTTATGGTTTTTACAATGCAAATCACTCCAACTATTTCTGAAAATGCATTTGCGATCGTCTATCCCACTTTGCATCTGAATGGGTGCCTGCCATGGGGATAAAATTTACTGTTTATTCCAGTATTTATAGACATTACAGAAATGCACTGAAACTTAATCCCATGTAGATGGAAAACGAGCTGCGTTATCATACCAGCGAACTATTCTGCCACTCCTCTTGAAAACAGAAACAAAGAGATCTTCAGATCATGTCTACACAATAAACACCCTCTTATATATCTAAAGGCAAAGTTCCTTTAAGATCGACCCAACTTATTTTCAATCAGCCTCTCCTCCTCCCAGCGGTATCTAAACTCTTTCTTTAAAGATGTGCTTGTCTGGGGGTGGCAGTGGATTCCAGACTGAGGGTTCCATGGATGCCACTGGCTCCTCATTCCCTGGTGAACAAGGTTTTCAGAGATACAGGGTAATGTTCGGTCACGAATATGCATCTTTCCAGATAGAATTGCAATGAAGTGGAAACAGTTCCACGGGGAGGGAGGCCTGGACAGTTCCACCATGGGAGGCTGTAGGACCAACCTCCCTGATGGGGAAATGCCCGCTTAGAGGAGGCAGCACATGCCCCAAAAGCCACGTTTTGGCGCTCTCCTGCCTGCCTTGAAACAGCCTGGCTCGCTTCGGGGACAAGCCACGGAGCAGCTTTGCTTTGCACAGCTAGAGAGAGGTGAGAATGTCTGTTTCAAGTACTAATACATTTTCAAGAAAGAAACAAAAGATGTGTTGTGAAATACACACAGCTCTGCAGGGGGGAAAAAATAAAATCAATGCTTCTCCTAGGGTTAGCAAGATGATGCACTAAATTGTGTAGAAACGAGTTTGCAGATACTTTTGTTTTGATAAATGCTGTGGTTTTGACTTGAGAAAACATTTGCAAAACTCCTCTTCTGGCAGTGAAGGCTGCGCTACCACTGGCAATTTCTGCCAGAAGCTGTCAGATCCTACACGTGTTCAGCGAGGGCTTGTTGACAGTCTAGAGACAGGGTATTATTTGTGTGAGGAGATGTGGGTGGGTGGGTGGAAAGGGAGTCACAGTACGGAGCTCAGAAGGGAGAAATGGAAAGTCTGAAAGTGGATCAGACAGTAGGCGGAGGTAAAAATGTACCAGAACCTTCTCAGCAGCTGCATCACTACAGGTGTGCCCAGAGGAATTCCCCATGTGGGGCACGGGGAAACTGCACGGGTAAGAGTGAGGGAAGAGAGCAGAGAGGAAGACGGGAAGAAGAGGAGAGCTGGGGTTGAGCCTGTGCCTGATTGAAGAGCCTGTCTCTGAGCAGAAATGTCCATTTTAGCATCAGGGTAAAGAAGGACATTGGAGGGACTACTTGTTACTTCCCTCCAATGCGAATGTCTCCTCTCCCTTCTTCCAAAGTGACCAGTGGGGTATCTTAATTAGCTGCCACTACATGCACTAAGAAAACAAAGTCTGATTGATGCCTCCCAGCTCAGGTCTCACCCCCACGGCTGGCAGGCAGCTCTGACGAGATCCACTTTGGGATCTTCTCTTCTCCCCAGCACCGTGTCAGTCTCCTGCACAGTCAAAGGTCCTGTTTTCCTTCTTTCACTACCAGAAGCAATGTCAGCTGAAGCTCGTGCTGCTCCAAAGGTCTCTGCCACTACCTGCAGTTCCTATGGATTTGCCTTATGATAAACCCCCTCATAATACGGGTTGGACTATGGACTGGCTTCGAGCCTCTGCTTTCCTCCCTCCAGCCCATCTCCATCTGTTTTGTATAGCAGGGACTAAAGCTGAACATGATACTCCAGATGTGGCCTGACCAGTGTGTGGGATAAGACTAGAAGATTAACTTAACAGCCCAGCGATACCCACGAGAGATCTAATGAGCCTCCAGCAAACCTACGATTTCTATCAGGAAAACAAACCACACACAGTCCTGTCACTTACTCCAGGCACAAGATTAAATTATTTACATTCCTACACTGCAAGCGGGGAAAAGGAGTAATAACCTCTCCAGCCTTCTGGAACAGATAAACATTGAAACATATTTCAAAAAACTCAGTGGCTCCACGTTACGCCACGAAGTGGGCGTGTGTTTGTAACGCAAGAAACACGGCATTTGGACGGGCACCTGTGGCAAAGTTCAGGAGGTTTGGAGAAACAAGTCAGAGTCGTTTTTTCTTTGGCGTTTACTGCTGAATTTTTCTGACAGTTGTTGTTAGTCGGTGTTTGCTCTCAAACAAGATCTGCTGCTCTGCAGGCTGGCTTCCCCACGGTGTCCCTAACAGTACCTTTGGTACCTCCACCGGCATAGCTCTCCTCACCGCTCACTGATTTTCATGGCTGCTAATAGAATCGCAAAATGCATCCAACCTCATGCCACAAAGCTGTTCAAGGAAGTGTTTGAACTCCTGGGCTATCACTCCCTCCGCTGGGTATAAACCAAGAAGCTATAAGAAGTATTTTAGAGCAAAAACGAAAGAGAAATCAAGAGCGAGTGCACTAGTTGTGCTGATCCTTTAACATCACAGCTCCCTGCGCACACAATTCTCGTACAATGAAATGCCAAAAGCTCCTTGTTTGGGAGATTCTTCTGTCTCAGGATCCTCATACCAGACCCACGAGTCCCAAATATAGGCAAAACCCACGAAGTTAAAAGAACTTTGGGTTTATGAAGTCAAGCACTCAGAAGCAGTAGAATCAATGTACCTTACCCATACTACCGCTCCAGTAAGACCTCTGCCTCATCAGTGGCAGAATCAGAGTTTCAGAAAAATGACCTCCTGAAGGGAAGGGGAAGGAACGGCATGTGGAAAAAACACAAAAATCTAAGGGGCTGTGGTGTATTTTTTTAAGAGCACCTATAGTGATTTGAAGTTTTTCCGAAATATTCTTCTGGGGGCAAGCCGTGGCCTTGGAAAATTTCAGCCCAAGCAATTTAATGAATCTGTAAGATCTGAATCTAGCACCTTCCAGCAGTAAGTGTGGGAAAGCCTCTCAGATACGCACTTCACCGGTCTTCCTGGGAACATCCTCTGTCTCACTCCAGCTAAAAACTCCCTAAAAAAAAACCAGCTGAGGAACTAGTCTATTTTTATGCTTATTTTCACTTTTTAAGTCTTTTACCAGATTTAGTATAGGAGAGAGTTTGTGGGATGACACAAGGTTCAGGTCAAACCCAAATTTTGAGCCAAAGGAAACTGCACAAAGCCAAGCTAACGGTCTCAGACTTGAGGATCAAGACTGAGACACTACAAAGAACTAATAGCACAGAAGAAGGGTCAGTCTGTGGATCAGCTTGGGAACGGTTCTCTGGGAGGTCACCTAACACAGAGGAGGAGAAGGAAAAAATTCAAGTCCCAGAGCTACTACTCACCGAGCTAAATTTCTCCTTCTGGGGCCCATAGTCAGTCAGGATCTTGTTGTTCATATTCACTTTCAGGACATCACCACTTGATGTGCCAACGTAAAAATAATTGTCATCATCTGCCATCTATAGGAAAGCAGAAGAAACCAGAGATCACGGTCCAGAGAGCGAGACACTGTCCCAGCACCAGGCTGCATCAATGCTGTACTTCAGTGACTGCCAGGATTTGATCTGAGGGGACATGGCCCATGTTTTCATCCCACTGCGCTCAAAGATCCGTAATACTGCTGAACACAGGCCATTTTCTCACCAAATCTAGATAATAATTTGAAGCAGAAGCGGGATTCTCTGGGTGCTAGAGCCTGTGACTAAAATACACGCTGCTGCTCTTCAGCAGCATCCAAACCGCTCTTCCCCAGGAATAAGAAACTGTGGGAGACCTTCTGCCATGCGCCAATACTTGGTAACTTCGCTGCCATTATGCAGCTGTAACTGGCATTTCCAGCATCACTAGAAAAGTTCGTGGGTTTTTTCTAAGTCTCTTAGTTTAGCCAAATCATTTTGGCTGAACTTACCTTAATACACGTGATCACCCGTCTCAATTGCCCTGTCTGGCACTCAGTCGGGCGGATTTTCCTATTTGCTAGGTCCAGTTCCCACACTCGAATGGTCCCGCTGTAAGATCAAAAATAGTGAGATCAAATCCATACAGGCAGAAACACCTACAATTTTTCACTACAAGGAGAATTCAAAAGCCTACTGAATAAAAACACTATTCTGAACTTGTAATAAGGAGGAAAAGAACAATATCAGAGAGGCCAGAAGTAAATCTCTGCCTTTTCTGCTATCTCTTACAGTAATTTTTTCCAGGTAAATTCAAAATCTTAAAGGATCTTCATAAACATATACAGGGATTACAGAGGAGCAGGTAACAACCTTGACACTTCATTTCCCAAAGAGAAATCTTAGTTCCTAGGCTGGGAAATGAACGGTACAGGGCACTTTCAAATATTTTCTAGCACTATTTAACTGACAACATAGGAGCTAATATAAAATTTTCACACCCAGGCGCCCTTCTATTTAACAAAGCGTTAAAATTGCCAAGACCAGCTCTTGTAAGTCCAGCTGCAGCCAAGAGCCTTCCCCGATGGAAAGGGAAGTGCAGCTCCTCAGCATGTTTAAATGCCAGGCTGGATAGATGGGGGCTGCCTCAAATCTGTGCAAAATGTGACCTTTTTGTACCAACTTTTGTAACGAGCCAGTGACCAACCGTACGTCACATCTGGTGAGGGTAGGAGACGATCCAACAACCCGCAAGATATCGCTGTTTCTACATTAATTCACCTTTGTTCAGAGCCACTAAGTGCAGCTCATCTTCGGTAAGCACTGGCCAGTAAGTCTTTCAAAGCCAGCACGGGAAATGCTGAGTACAAAACCCCACTATCAGGAACAGAAGTGACACTTGTGGGTCCCTGTGTGCTGCTCTGAAAACATATTGTTACATGTAGAACAAGGAGAAATGCCTTAAAGGGACAAGCTGATGGATCTTCGTGGGGCCATTCCGAGCAAAAAGGAAAAACACAAGCATCCAGCTGCTTAAGTTTCCTTGTGAGTAAAGACGCTTTGTAAAAGGAAATAGGTCCACAGGTTCTTTCCCTCATTTCTTGCCTCTAGACCAATCCTTACTTTCCAGCGGTGACAAACACCTCGTCTCTGCAGCTGGAGCTCACCACCACGGTCGCGCTCCCGGCGATGCGTGCCGAGGCAGGGCTCCCGCAGACAGCCTCGCGCTTCCCAATGTGCCACACCACCACGCTGCGGGAGAACGAGGGGCTGTCAGTAGCTTTTCTATGGTACTTAAAAACAAATCACTCAAAACCAAAAGCAAGACGAAACCTATTTTCCTGCAGTCTGTTCCCAGCGGGATACGACAGTAAAAGTCACTTTGTGGAGATTTTACCCAAGAAAAGCCTTATCACAAACGTGTGGAACTGCAGTTTACATCCCCTCTCCCACAGCAAGGGTATGTTTGTCAGATTCCATCTGCCAAGCAAGATTCAAATCACAGCTTGGGCCCCTCGTAAAATCTGATTTAAAATCACTTTTTATTCCACTCTTACTTGTCTGTTTGTCGAAGTGAGCCCAGCGAACTGTGGAGGCTCCATGAGGTTCCTGGGCGATGACACTGGCTCTGCCGAGTGTAACCCCGAGCTTCCCACAAGGACAGGAGAGTCCAGAGGGGAAAGAGCTGGACTGCCACGAGAGGGAGGAGCGAGTACAGCCCAACAGCACTCTGTGGTGCCCTACAACTGGTTGGAAATCCTGTGCCAGGAGAAGAATCTGTTACCTGCCGTCATCCTGGCCTCCCAGCGACACCAGGTAAAGGCTGTTTGGAGAAAACGCCAGTCCTTCGACTCTACCCTTGTGAAGCGACAGGTGGGCGAGTGACTCCCTCCTCTGGAAGTGCCACAGAATGATGTCTGCCTGAGGAGTGGAGCAGAGCGGGCAGAGCCACAGCGTCAGAGGGAACGCGCAGGATTGGGTATAACGATGTTCTCTGGCAGGAAAGCTGCAGGGGCAGAGCCCGGGGTCAGCTTCTATCCAGCCCAGGGCTCACTGACACACAACCGCTTCAGATGAGGTGCTGTAAGAAGCATCATTCCAGCTAAATGGTTGAGTAGCTTCACTTCAGAATTGCAATTTACCTGAGACACCGGCTATTTGACTTGGATTTTAAAATACTGAATGCATTAAGGATTGATTCCTCCCAGCTGTCTCAGGGTCTTTTCAAATAGGCAAAAATTAAACCACAAAGAACTGGAGAGGTCTAAAAATGCAGGTAGGTACCTGTCAAGGGCTTTTGAAAGCCCTACGCAGCTCTGGAAGCCAGGTACCACTTTAAATATGCCACCTTTCATTAATACATGTCTAACGAGATTCAGGCTGCTACATGCACACAACACTCTGGATAAAAGGACTGGAATTTAGAGACCCCACAATCTCATTATCCCAGTCCTAGCGGGAAGGCTTAATACTTCACAAAAACATGAAGGCACATCCAGCCTCAGACTAGCCACGATTCCCCACCCTCTGCCACATCCTCCCAGTGCAGGCATTTGCCAACAAAAGAAAAAATACACGGAAGGTGCTGCCACCGCTGGGAAGCCAACTCCGATCCCTCCGGTCACTATTACACAGTTAAAAATAGAGCATTATCCACCTTGAAGCCCATGAAAGTGACTTGTCCAGAAGCAACATACAGCCCGTCCCTGGACACGACGACACAGGAGATGTTATTGGTGTGACCGTGCAAGAAAGTCTGTTTCTTACTGTCCAGCTCTTGAATGACCACGGTACATCCCAGGGGGTAGAGCACGTGTTCCTGGTTGGGGTGGCAGATGAGGCCGCAGGGTATGTGCCCTGTGAGAGAAAGGAGAGAAGGATCTGCTGGCTGGGGGGCACAGGCAAATTCTCTTCCCCTGCCTGCAGCACGCAGGACCAGGAGCAGGCTGCTCTCTCCTCAACAGCTCCGTGCCAGGGGTCTTGCTTATCGCACTCCCTACGGGGAACTCGCTTGTTCTCCAAAGTTTATCTTACAGGGAGGGCAAAACCAGGAGCTTTCCAGTTCCCCCCAAAGCTATTCAGCAGAATCCAGCAAGATTATGGAGCGGATCCTCCTGGAAACTGTGCCGCGGCACACGGTAAATGAGGAGGTCACTGGTGGCAGTCAGCATGGCCTCACCAAGGGCAAATCGTGGCCGATAAATCTGGTGACCTTCTACGGCAGGATTATCATATTGGTGGATAAGGGAAGAGAAACTGAGGTCATCTGCCAGGGCTTGTGCAAAGCATTCAACACTGTCCTGCACAACAGCCTAAATTGGAGACACACAGATCTAACGGGTGGACCACTGGGTGGATAAGGAATTGGCTGAATGGTTGCACTCAAAGGGCTGTGGACAACGGCTCAGCATCTAAGTGAAGACCAGTGACAAATGGTTTCCTCAGGGGCCAGTACTGGGACTGGCGCTGTTTAACATCTTTGTCAGTGACATGGACAGTGAGATCAAGTGCACCTCAGTGAGTTTGTCAATGACACCAAGCTGAGTGGTGTGGTCAACACGCTGGAGGAACAGGATCCGTCCAGAGGGACCTGGACAGGCTTGGAAGGTGGGCCTGTGCAAACCACATGAGGTTCTACAAGGCCAAGTGCAAGGTCCTTCACCTGGGTCAGGGCAATCGCAAGCACAAATACAGGCTGGGAGATGAGTTGATGGAGAGCAGCCCCGTGGAGAAAGACTTGGGGGTGCTGGTGGGTGAAAGGCTGGATATGAGCCGGCATCGTGCTCTCACAGCCCAGAAGTCAACAGTGTCCTGGGCTCATCCCCAGCAGCGTGGGCAGCAGGTCAAGGAAGGGGATCCTGTTCCTCTGCTCCGCTCTGCTCTGGGGAGATGCCCCTGCAGTGCTGGGTCCAGCTCTGGGCTCCTCAGCACAGCAGAGACATGGACCTGCTGGAGCAGGGCCAGAGGAGGCCCCAGGAATGACCCGAGGGTGGAACCCCTCTGCTGGGAGGAGAGGGGAGAGAGTTGGGGGTGTTCAGCCTGGAGCAGAGAAGGCTCCGGGGAGACCTTAGTGCGGCCTGTCAGTGCTTCAAGGGGACTGTGAGAAAGCTGGGGACAGACTTTATACAAGGGCCTGTAGTGATAGGACAAGGGGTGCTGGCTTTAAACCAAAAGAGAGGAGATTTAGACTAGATCTAATGAAGAAATTCTTCACTGTGAGGGGGGTGAGACACCAGCTCCAGTGGAAGGTGTCCCTGCTCATGGCAGAGGGGTTGGAACTAGGTGACCTTTCCAACTCAAACCATTCTATGATTGTATAACGACCCTGTGTAAAACTGCAGGGTCACCTTTACATGTTTTGGACCCTGTTGTGCTTCCTGCAGCTGCCTGGAGATTTAACCAGCCCAGAGGTCTGAGCCCTTCGGCACAGAGGGTTCTCCGGGAGCACGTGCTGATTTATGGAGCTCCTGTCACCAGGCCACGTTGCCATGTCCTGCCTCAAAACAGCTGCAAAGCCGCAAATCTCCCAAGAAGGCGGTCGGCTGGAGAAGGCCGGGTGCCTAGCCCCCATCCCCAGGTTATGGGATGTTTACGACAGTATTTTGTGCAACCCGAGCTGGTTTTATTGTGAAATGAAACTCTTCTCATTCTCGTAAGCTGGGTAATTAGGAATAACACCCAATAAATCCTACAGTTCCATCAAACTTTTCCTGCTCTTGACTTTGCATCTGTCTCTGGGGATGCTGGGGAGCATGCGGAGGTGGCGAGGGCGGCACGAGGGGCCCCGTGCACCTGCTGCTCTCGGCCCACCCCACAGCACCGTGGCCCCAGCCAAGACCCTGGGCTGCCCCTGCTGTGTCCTGCCCTCCCCTTGACCCGTCCACTGGCAGCCCGTTCCCCACGGCTGCCCCACAGTGCCCTCATACCCCACCCACCCCTGTGGTACCCCAGACCCTCCCCAGCTGCCCCTATGGTACCCCAGGCCCCCTCAGTTGCCCCCCCGGTGCCCCAGGCCCTCCCAGCTGCCCCTATATCGCCCCAGACCGCCTTGCTTGCCCTCCACCCCGTGCCCCAGACCCACATAGTGACGGCATACCCCACTCCCACCGCCCTCCCGGTGCTCCAGACCCCCTCGGTTGTCCCCCCGGTGCTCCGCAGTACCGTTGAAGCCGATGGCCGCCCGCAGCTCCAGCTCGCCCGCTGCCGTCTCCGCCGCCATGGCCCGGCGCTGGGGACGCGTCGCTATGGCAACGCGGCCCGCGCCCGGCCGCCAGGGGGCGCTGTCTGGCGGCGGCCTCCCGCCCTGAAGCGGTTCCGGCCGCGTGCCCCCGCGCGCGTGACCGGTGGGGGCGGCCCCGGATCGGGGCGGGAGCGTGCCCGAGCGAGGAGCCGGGGCTGGGGCCGGGGCCGCGGGGCCTCCTGACGGCGGGGAGCGGCCCGGCGGTGCCTGGGGCTGGGGTACGGGCCGGCAGCCCTGGCGAATCCTGGAATCACAGAACGGTGGAGTCGTTTAGAATGGAAAAGGCCCTTGAGACATCGAGTCCTCCATGTCCTTCCGGGAGTGAGGGGCCCAGGCCGAACCCAGGATTCCAGGTGCGGCCTCCCCAGTGCCCCCAGTCCAGGGGGACGATCCCTGCCCTGCTCCTGCTGCCCACACCAGTGCTGGGGCAAGCCAGGATGCCATTGGCCTCCTTGCCCCCCTGGGCACACTGCTGGCTTCTCTCCAGCCGCTGTCACCAACTCCCCAGGCAGTTTCCAGGCGCTCTGCCCCCAGCCTGGAGCGTTGCCGGGGGTTGGTGTGACCCCAGGGCAGGACCCGGCACTTGGCCTTGTTGAACCACAGCCCACTGGCCTTGTCCCATTGCTCCAGCCTGTCCACATCCCTCTGTGGAGTCTCCTGACCCTCCGGCAGATCAACGCTCCTGCCCAGCTTGGTGTTGCCTGCAGTCTTAGGAAGAAATGGCTCCTGCCAGACAAGAAGGGGCAGCAGCGCTTGGCTGCCGTGGGGCTGTTGGGGAGAGGGGCTCAGCGGGCTGCTGGTGAGCGAGGGGAGGCCAGGCTGGAGCGGCAGCCATGGCTGGTGCTGCCCTTCACCCCTGTCCTGGCCCTGTTTCACCTGGGCTGCCCAGAGCCATCGGAACAGCGGTTTGGTCCTGCTGAGCCCGCTGCAGCCAAGTGACAGCACGACACAGATGAAAGAACTCTTTATATCCTGTTACATTTCCCCTCGGCCTCCCGGCCGCTCTGCTTCCCCTGCATGGTTTCAGGGTGGTTTTTTATGCTCCAAGAGTTTTGAACTTTATTCAGTAATGGAATAAAGCACAAGAAGAAAGGACTGCAGTGTCCCTTTCAGGAACGGCACCGTCACTCATCGGGTTACAGGCAGCGAATGCAATAAGTGCGCTGACATCTGTTGTGATTCACGGCTCTAATCGGCGGGGAACAAAGGTACACGGTGTGTGCAGCCTCGAAGGGACTCGCAGGCTCTGCCACCGCATCAGGGACACCCACGGCCTGCACGACACAACCCCAGCCCCTGGTGTTTTCATCTGTTAGATGGGGCCTGCTCGCCCTTCACAAGGAAATAGCCTGCAGACTGCTGAGAGGTCAGGCCGGGTTGCTAACGAAGGGCGCATCTTGTGCGTCCTGCACCTCGCTGGGTGAAAAGGGGAAACAGGCTTGTGGGAAGGGAGAGGGACTCCCATGGGAAGCTTTCAGCCGGATGGAAGATCCAGTGCATGACCATGGAGAGAAAGAGTGAGGACACCCTAGCAAAGCTTTTTAGTCAAAGGGAAAGGCTAACGCTGTGGTGGTCTCTCATTTGAGCTCTGTGGGCGAAGGCCAGGCATGGGGGTGTGGAGGGCTATGTCTCAGCTCCTGGGTGCCCCCTGAAGGCTACAGGTAGTCCCCGGGTCTGCGGCATGCCCCGTACTGTGCGAGCTGTCTGCCATCGCCTGCTCCCACCCGCGCCCTCCTGTCATTGACTGAGGCAGCGATCGCTTCTGCTCTGAATCGCTTGAGAAGTGGAATGTATGAAAGATAAAACCACAAGTCAAAAGTGTGTTTGGATGTGGGAGACGTTCTCATCCTGCAGCCAGCATGACATCTCTGAGGTCTACCAGCCTCCCGGCGAGGGGTGCCTTGTCTGACTGAGCCACAGGTATGCGTTCACATGTCTTGTTTTCAAGTGACACATCTCCCGTGGTCCTGACCCCAGGTGGTCGGGGCACGTGGGTTAAGGCTCGTGTATTCGCTGCTTGCAGTCTTATGTCAGCCCTTCGCAGTGCATGTGGATCTTCAGTTTAATAGAAAAATGAGAGGGCAGGTACAGAGCTGGGGGTTCTGGTCAGCTGCTGGTGTGTAACCACCAGGTAGGACTTTGCTAATCAGTGATCAGGAGTTTCAGCCATGGAGAAAAAGTCTCTCACGCTGTGCTTGATGGTGATCAGTGTGTGATTCTGGAGGAATCCTGGTAACACACCGAGGCTACGAAATTCTGCGTATGGTTTGAAGGGTGGCGCTGGGCTTGGGACCACAGGGAAGCGGGGTCTGAGGGTGTTTCTGCTGACCTTTGTTCCTCACTGTTGGGTTTTGCCTAGGCTCAAAATTCCTATAAAATCTGCCTGTGCTGCAGTACCGCTGGTTTGCTGTTGAGCCCCAAGCTGCAAAGAGGCCAGGGAGGTGTGAGAAACACCGGACTGGCTCACCTCCGCTCCAGCATCCTAAACTGGGACAGACTGGGTGGAACGGGCTGGGTCTAAACTGCAGGAGAAGACCTCAAATGTCGCCAGAGGCAGTGCCTGCAGCCCGGTACCTGGCACTATCCTCTCTCCACACCACCACAACAGCTGACGCGAAGGGGATGCTGGTGAGCGGAGGTGCGTGCAGCACTGCCGACAGAGACCACAGCAGGCAGGCCAGGGCAATGGCCAGCACAGCGAATGGTCCCCGTCTCCGTGTGTGACACAGCAAGGGGATGTCCCCACCCTGGGCCTAGGTGTTTTGAAAGCCCCACACTTCCAAGAGCTGCACCTTGAAGTTCTCCTGACAGAGCGGAGGGTTGTCGAAGGTCTCGCAGTGCTCCGTGCGTCCCCAGAGCAGGTTGGCATCGAGGGACAGAGCTTGGCCTCCCCCTCCACCTGCAAAAGTAAGCCAGACGGTTGGGATCTGCTGTCTCCACGCACGCAGGGGCACTGGCCCATCCAAGAAGGTCTCTCAGGACTGTGCCCGTCTCTCAGCTTTCTGTCCTTTGGCCACAGCAGAGCTGGACTGGGGCTCCCTGAGCTGCCTTCTCTACTAATCGGGGTGTCAGCGTGGAGGCAGAGCTCCCGGAGAGCCATGTGCAGGGCAGCCAGTGCCAGAGGGTGCCCTGGTAGCACAAGCTGAGTTATTAAACTGCCCGCAGAGCTGGAGAACAAGGAAGGCTCCTTGCACCCCCATAGCTGGGCTTGCCCTGATCCTGCTCCTGAGGGCTGGAAGGGGGATAGGGGCATTTCTGGCTCACTGCGGTCCTCTGCCAAGCACACTCTGGCAGTGGTGGAGCACCAAGATTCAACCCCTGTGCCCAAGCCTGACCCAGCAGCTGGCATGTCTGCTCTGGGTGACGATGCCTGGCCCTTCCTCGGGCTGATCCCCACCCATGTCTCCGCTCCATCCTGCACAGAGTGGAGTGAAGGGCTGGAAAAGGACACAGACAGCCCCAAGGGTGCAAACCTCGCCAGGAGGCTCTGGGGCTCTCAGAAGGAGCATCCTTGCCCTTGTGCAGCTTTGTATTCTCCTGCTAATTTGAGGAAGATGAGGCTGACTTCATCTCCCCTGACTTTAAAGGCATATCCTAAGCCAGGAGGTCTCTACCTCTACAGACAGCCCAGATATTAACCTGGAGTAGAGCCCTTTCCTGCCAAAGCAGTGTGTGGTGGTGGGTGTTGCCCACCATTCAGTAATTACCGATAACGATCCCTTCCCGAGACCCTGACATGAACATGGAGGCTGTTTTGGAAGGCAGGAGGAAATGCCTGATGGCCAGAAATGGGGAGAGACGGTCTCTCCTCTGTGGTGTGGGTACGGTGAGATGGTTTGAGCTGGTGCCACAGCTGTTCGGGGAGGAGCCAAGGAGGGATGCAGGAACAGGGGAAGGCGACCGCTGGCGGGAGCGTGGCACGGCTTTGGCTAGCTCCGGCTTCTTGATGAACACCCACTCATACCTCTCTGTCTCGGGGCGCACCTGGAAAGCAGGAGAAGCGTGGTGAGCCCTGTCCTTTGGGGCTTCTCTCCATTGCTGGAGGAAGACGGTGCTGCCTGGCCAGGTGAGACGGGGCAAACGCTGTGTGCCAGGTCCAGACCTGGGGCAGGGAAGGGCCAAGGTGTCCTGGCAGTGCCAAGGCTGCTCTGGAGAAGCTGTGGCTGAGAAGCTGGTTTTGTCTTTGCCAGGTGCTGCTGGAGATGGGCAAACCTACACTGCCCCCATTGCTGGGTGGATGCTGTCAGGATGCCAGTGGGATACTGAATGATTGCTGAGCTTTGTCCCCAGGATCTCTTGGACCAACTCAGCTTGCTTCCTCTGCAGGGACGCCGGGGCTGGTTTGGGAATGCTCCACCCAGGAGCTGTCCCAAGCAAACCGGGCAGAAACCCTCCCTGACGCTTATGCTGCCCTGCCGTTGTCCTGGAAGGATGCCCTGAGACGGTTTTTGCCCCATGTCCTGGGTACTCAAGGCAAGGCGAGGTGGGAGCTCATTCCCCGTGTGCTCTGATCCAGCACAGTACTTTCTCTGCTGCTCCCTCCTGCCAGAGCTATGGGGCAGTGGGGGGACCTGGTAAGGAAGCAGCTCGGTGCCGTCGTGCCCTGAGCTGTCAGAGGGCTAAAGGAACAAGTAATTAACAGACAAACCTGTAAGCATAAACCCAGGAATAAAATTTGACTTACAGTGAACACAAAGCACTCCCCTGTCCCAAAAAAGCACGATGTTGCGCCGCTCTTTTTCCTTTCTCTCCAGTCAGAGGAGAGAAATGCTCCACACACCTTCGGGAGAGAGTACAGGGAGCTGTCAGCGGGGAGACGGCTGGGGCCAGAGCAAGCCCCCAGAACACTGGCCATCACACATGTGTTCGGGAGGGCCAGAGCTCTGAGAGGTCCCCAGGGGAATCAGAGAGCCAAACCCTGCAACACCAGCTAAATCCTGCACTGAGAGTCACTGGTGCTCTGGACATGCCAGCTTCAATGCCAAAGGGGGGCTCTGGGAGATGTGGGGGTGGCTCTTCTGCAGCACAGGAGGTTGCAGTGAGCTGCTTTGTTGAGCAGGGCCGGCTCAGCCGTGCTGGTGTGTTCCATGGCCCGGGCTTGGCAGCAGGGGCTGTTTCTCCCACCGCTGAGCCCAGTCCGGCTCCTGACAGTGGGAAGGAGTAACTGTGTGTGGCTCAAAGCATTGTATGAACTGTATTGCATCACGCTTGGAGGGCGGTCTAGGAGTCCTGTAGAATCATGGAGTTGTTTGGGTTGGAAGAGACCTTTAAGCTCCTCGAGTCCCTCTGTTCCCCCAGCACTGCCAGGTCCCCACTGACCCCTGTCCCTCAGCACCACCTCGAGACGGCTGGGAAACCCCTCCAGGGATGGGGACTCCACCACTGCCCTGAGCAGCCTGGGACATGCCTGGACAACCCCAACGGGAAAGAAATTGTTCCTCAGGGACAACCTCAACCTCCCCTGGTGCAACTTGAGGCCGGTTCCTCTCATCCTGTCACTTGTTCCTGGGGAGAAGAGGCTGATCACTCCCCTCACTCCAACCTCCTGTCAGGGAGTTGTGGAGAGCCAGAAGGTCTCCCCTGAGCCTCCTTTGCTTCAGGCTCAACCCCTGCCAGGTCCCCCAGCCGCTCCTCAGCGCACTTGTGCTTCAGACCCTGCTCCAGCTCCGCTGCCCTTCTCTGGACACGCTCCAGCCCCTCGATGTCCTTCTGGGAGTGAGGGGCCCAAACTGACCCCAGGATTCGAGGTGTGGCCTCACCAGTACAGAGGTACTCAGCTTGTCCTCCGCTGCCCATGGATGGTGGTGTGGTGGTCAGCTGTTTTATGAGTCTTTAGAGAAAAGGTGTTTTAAAATGGCAAAGCCTCAGGTAACATGTTTTTTTTATCTATAAGGCTTTGAACCAGCCCCAGGGATTCCTCTGCCCATGGTCAGGCTGATCCTGGTTTGGACGTCCCTGACTCGACCATAGCTGAAGGAGACCTACTGAGAAGTGGGAACTTGTATCTGTTCTTCTTACTAGCAAAGGAATAAAATGAGGTAAAACATGTAGTAAACGTTGTAAGTCCCCTTCCCTTGTCTGGACAAGGCCGTAGCGGGTGGCAGGGTGTTTATCTCCACGCTGCGCTGAAGTGTCGGGCTGGGGAAATCAGGACTAGTGGGTCAATAAATCCTTGGGATGCCTGAACAATTTGCAGACTTCGCCTCCACTGTTTGATGAAGAGTGGAGAGATAAAACAGGGGTTTATGAGCCACTTTCAGAGTCCCTGGGAGGAGGCCTGGTGCAGGGTTTTTTTGCAGTTACTTCATGACTTTCCAGTGCTGTAGAAGCTGTCCTTATCTGCCTCCATTTCCCTGTGTGGCAGCTCTTGCAGTCAGGGAGAGCTCCTGGCATTTAACACACTGAATGGAAGTCCTGGCTCAGGCAAAGCATCTGCTGGCCTCAGGGAAGTCCGTTTAGCAAGGATTGTTGATGTACTCTGTGTTTGTAATCAATGGCCTCTCCATCCCACTGACCTCTCCTCTCTTTCCCCCCAGCAGCGCTCTTCAGACCACCCTGTCCCTAAGATGGCTTTGGCTGCCAGAGGTGTGGTTTGTTCTCTCCTGGGAGCTGGGACAGACCCTGGGGCAGGGCAGGAGAGGGACCATGCAGCCCCATGGCTGCTCTAAGAGGTGCTGGTAGGGTCAACCACCCTGTCCCCTTCCCCACATTGGCACCAGCGCAGCCCTTTTCTCCACTTGGGAAATACTTACCTCCCCCTCTGTTGTTTTTATGAGCAGCACCGTTGGTTCGTAGCCTTCACAGCACGTGTAAAACCTGCGGACATGAACAAGGAGGCTGGTCGGTGGGGGTCCGAGGCCCAAGAGCAGCGTACCGAGTGGCACAGGCAGCATCCAGGCCCCAGACAGCCTGGCATCTCTTCGCGGTCAGCAGTGAGCTGCCCCTCAGGAGAGAGACAGCCCGGCACTGAGCATTGCAGGGGTGTCCCTGCTTCCTAGCATACCCTTCACTCCGTGGCCATGGCAGTGGGTGTCACTGGGCCCTGGGCTGCCTCCAGCACTTACACTAGTCTTCTGTTGCAATTTTGGGCATTGGCTGTGATGCTTGGGCTCTCTTAACTGGCATTGAGAGGGTTTGATGTCTTCCCCATCACAGGATATACCCACATGCTGTCTGCCCCTGCCCAGGAGACCTCAGCTGTACGCCATGGGCACTAGACGTTGCTTCTTTCTACACCACCCATAGCTTTACGTGTCACCCCTCCAGTCCGACCTGACCCAATGGGCAGATGATGCTTTACCTCTGCAGGCTGCACCCATCTTCTGAGGTGGAGAAGAGCAGCAGCGGGGGATAGAGGGAGAAGCGCTCAGGGATCCAGGACCAGATGATGCGCATCTCCTGAGCCGTTACGATGCTGGAGCTGAAGTTCTGCATGTCCACGGCCAGGTGGAAGGACTGCCTGCGTGGGGAAGGATTTCTGTTACTGCCAAGCTGGGGTGCTGCTCTGCTTTTAGGGGCACAGCCCCCATGCATCACATTTTGTTCTACTTTTTGCACTGTGAGCTGTCTGTGAGTGTCACTAGCTCTAACTGTACAGTGTCTCCTAACAGTGTCTGTCCCGTGGAGCAGTGAGGCACCCAGCACAGCCACAGTTAGGGGAGATACTCGAAGCTCCCCTCATGTTATATCCTCATTGTAACTCATATTTTGTCTGCTTAGCCCCAAGAGCTGGCAAACGGAGAGGTCTCCTTACCTGCTCTGCACCATGGTGATGCCCCTCTGCATTAGTGCCTTCCTGTTGGCCATCTGGAGGAGCCAGATTTCCTTGCGGGAGAACAGCCGGATGCCAAAGGCTTTCTCTAGGAGTTTGTCGACAGTCACGTGCTCAGCAATGTTCTGCACGAAAGCCTGAAGGTCTGCCTTGATGTCGGTCCCCTCCAGCTCGGCAGAGGTCACCGAGAGCCTATACTGCTTCAGCAGGGCCAGAGCAATGCGGTAGAGGACCTTCTGTCCCTCCAGCAGGTAGACGTCAAAGACACGGATGGCGTAATTGAAGGGGAGATCGTGGAAGAGCCATGATAACCATTCAGAGTAGACCTCAAAGACGTTCTCAGAGGTGTTGGCTATGAGTTTGTGAGCTGCCGGGCAGTGCTTGTTGGCCAGATCCCCAAAAGTCATGCAGGAGGCCTGGTGGGCCAGGAAGGACTGGTCAATGTAGCTGGCGTGTGGAGCGTTGCTGGCAATGAGGCGAGAGATGTTCTCGAAGCACTGAGCTTCGTCTTCGCTGTAGTGCAGCAGCAGAGCCACCACCGAGGGGAGGATGGGGCTGTATGTTATGTCGGGGAACAGGTTGCCAACACAGATGAGGATCTTTTTCAAGGCAGTGACCCCTTCCACGTTGAGGCAGTACGTAGGCATGGAGCATCCTTCCAGGAACTCGGGCAGAGGGTGGGAGCTCACACTCAGCTTCCCGAAGAGCCGACTCGCCACGTCCCTGTAGACGAGAGCATCTGGGGTGACGAGCCGGCAGGCAACCTGCTGGATGAGCTGGTGGTAGACCTGAGCTCTCAGAGTGCGGCTGGCTGCCCAGTAGCCTTCCCTTGCCAGCTTCTTCAGCTCCTTTGGGGGCTTGCTGAGGATGTCTCGGGCGATACGTGCCTGTGGCTCCAGGTCTGGCATCCTGTCCCAATCCACGAACTCTCCACAGCCCAGACAAGAGGAGGTGTCGATGTCCCAGTTGTCTGCCTCAGACGTGATCACCACAGTGACTGGAGAGGAGCCAAACATCTCTGTAGGACAAAAACCTTTTATTCAACACGCTTCTCTGCCTCAGCTGACAGGTTTCACTCTGGCTGACGGCGCTTTGAAGTCCTACAGCAATGTCTCGTATTTCAATAGTTATTTTCCCCCCTGCAAAGGGCAGGTTCTCAGGAGGCTTTGCCTGGCTGGAGCTGCTCGCTTTGCCCTCTCCTGCTCCCATTGGCTCAGACCCCTGGTGAAACTGCTGGCCAGGGGCTCAGGGAAGTGTGGGGTCAGGTATCAGCCGGGTGTCAGTGATGCTTCTCCACACCGTGAGGGGCTTTGCACCCCTGTGACTGGCTGAGAGGGAGGTGCAGAGAGGAGGCACACAGCCCCTGTCCCCCACGGATGAACACGGGGCAGCAGCGTTACATCACCAAGGACAACAAGCACCTTGGTCCCAGCCCAGCTCTGCCAGGGCAAGAAGGTACCTTATGGACAGTGGGAGCCCAAGCGATGTTGAGGCCGAGAGGGACCATTTGCATCATTTCCCCTCCCAAGGACAGAGCGAGGCCAATGTCCGGGTCTGGCAGCCCAGGACCAGCCCGCTGTGAGCCCAAAGGGAGTGGGCAAAGCTGTCCTCAGGTGTTTGCCCTCCCCCTTCTTGCCTCCTGCCGAAGTCTCCTGATCCCTCCAGCCACTCGGGTGCCAGAGAGAAGGTGCAAGGAGAAGGTGCTGGAGCGAGAGGGACTCCCTAAGGGTGCAGGGATGGTATGCAGGGTGCCAAAGGGTCCTTTTTCCTTGCCCCCATGCAGCAGGGAGAGCCCCCATCCAGGGGACCACACGTGGGGGCTGGGGTGCATCTGGGAAGCCCCTTGGAGACAGAAGGTCCCCAGGGGAACCTCGGGAGTGGGGGCTCCGGCAAGCAGCACTGTGGCGGCTGCCAGCCCTGCGCTGGGAGAGCAGAGTTTGAGCTCCTCCTAGGGAGAAGCGAGCAGCACTTTCCCTGGGGCTGCGGGAGAGCTCAGCTCCAAACCCTGGACCAGACATGAGTTGTCTCCATGTGGGCGAGTTCTGCTGCGGTGATTAATTGGCGAGGACAATGCCCACATTAATTCCCTGATGTATTTGTCTTGGGTGTGCGCAGTCAGGTTGGGGAGTCTGGGATAGATTTGCACAGAGCCAAACCTCTTTGCCCTGGCCCTGAGGGGGCACAGGGGGACAGCATGGCCCCAGCCCCACATGCTGCATGTGTGGCAGCATGTGGTGGCATGGTGAGGGGGTCCAGGTGCCTGGGCTGCTCCCGGGCTGGGTCCAGCTCTGACTCCCGCTCTCCAGTTCGGTTTGGCTCCAGCTCAAGTTCAGCCAAACCAGCAGATCAGGTTCAGTTCTGGTTCAGGGAAAGGGCAGCAGTTTGAACCAGTTGCTGCTCAGCCCAACTCCCTGCTTTGACGAGTGAGGACAGTAAGGGCTGGAGTTAATGCAGCCAGCAGGTCCAGGAGTTTCAGAGGGGGGTCACAGACAGACCCTCAGTGTGGTGCAGCAGGCTTCAAGCTGTAGAAACCAGGCTGAAACAAGCTGCAGAGTTGAAGCAGGGCTGTTTGCACTGTGGTGGCCCCCAAATTCACCTTCTCCTCGCAGCTGGCCCCATCCTGAGGGTGCTGCCCTGCCTGAAGTACTGCGGAGCATCAACCTGAGCCCACCCAGCCACTGGTGCCCCAGCCCAGGGTGCTGGCTGGTGGCTCCAGCTCTGCCCGCCCCAGGACATGCCAGGCGAGCTGGGAAGGAAATGTGGCTCTGCTCCAGCCCCTCTCCTCTGCTGGATTCAGCCCTGGCACAAGCAAGAGCCTCCTGCATCTTCCCCAAGACACTGTCCCCGGCCGCAGCTCACTCACCTTGCCCGGTGCCCATGTTCTTACCCTCGGCCAGCTCGACCACGGGGAAGCCGCTGGCTGCCCCCGCGGGGGAGCGGGGCAGGCTGAGCCCCACCTGCAGCATGTCCCCGGGCTCTGGTGCACCCCTCTGCCGGGTCCCCTCTGTCTCCATCACCTGCCCTGACTTTTAAGGCGAATGCCAGCCCCACCAGCACAGGAGGTTTATTTGGTGTAAACAGGGCGAGGGGTGGAGCAGCTCCCACGCCCACGTCGCCCCTTCCTGCCCCGATTCTGTGCCAAGGCGGAGGCGGGGGATGTAAACACCCCGTGGGGTGAGATAGCCATCAAACCAGCAACACGACCCTTATGCTTCATCAGTGATTTTTCCCAAGGATAACCTTCATTTTCCTGCTCTGGGGTTCACCAGCGTCATGGGGCAGGGAGGGTGCCATGGGGGCGAGGGAGGGCCGGGGCCACCGAATCGCCCATCCTTGACCGTAGGAAACATCAACACAACCAGTAGGTTTGTAACCGCTTCTCGCTGGATAAGTCCCAGGAGAATCGGAAAGAGAAGCACGTGAGCAGCCAGTGCCAGGAACCGGGTGACCAGGGAGAGATTGGGGCCACGAGGACTAAGTGACACCCTCCTGCATCTACTCCGCGCACCCTTAGGGATGTGTTTTGGGGGTGGGCGTGCTGGATCGTGTTTGCGGCACATCTTTACACCGGCTGGTGAAACAGCTGGGGGAAATGCGGGGCGAGGCAGTCGTGCAGCCCGCAGCACCCCGTGGCTCCTGCGCGTGCAACCGCACAGCGGGAGCACAGCGGGACGTCGTGCTTCAGCGTTTCCAATCTGTCCCCTCTTTGGAATGGTTGTTATCGATTGACTTTGCCCTCGGAATGCCTCGCAGAATTACAACTACATTGTACTTCCAGGCGAAAGAGCCGAGTTGGAGGAAAAGTACCCTCCAAGAGCTGAGAGATGCTGCCAGCGACATCGCAGCGATCTGACATTGCTACCTGGAGAACTCCTGGTTCAGGCTGCACTTAAAAGTGGGCATTTTTACAGGCATCTTAACATTTTTTAAAGATCTTTTTGCCTTAAGAAACCTGATTTTCTCTCTTGTGATAACGGCCCCTGCGGGTCATCCCTGCCTGGCCGCCCTGCCTGCACCTGCAGCTCTTCTTTGAGCATCCGCTAGCATGAGTGGTCTCCCAGTGCAGTTGCGGTTGCTCTGCAGCCCCTCTCCTGCACGGATGAAGCACTCGCTCCGTGATAAGCCAAAATCTGATGGCAGTGGCACTGCTGTCCTGTTGTCCCTCTCCTCCCTCTGCTCGTTCTGCTCCCTGGGAGCCCGACGGGCTGTGCCAGCAAAGGGCCCCCCAGGCTGCTGTGCTGGATGGGAGGGAGGCAAGGGGCTGTTTCCCAGGGCGAGGCTCCTGCTCTGCACCCAGAGCCTGTCTAGGGGGGCTCTGCTCCACACGCCACACCTGAAGGGGTAGGTGATGGCCCCCAGCTCCACTCTTGGGGGTCCCCACAGCGCACCCAGCTCTGGTTCCTGGTGCCGACGGGTCGTTTAGTCTCCCTCCCACTCACACCTTTTTGCCCAGGCTCTTAGAGCAGCGGGTCCCGCTGCTTTTCCCCAGGACCTTGTTGGCCACCTTCTCCTCGCTGGCTTTTTCCAGGACAGCCTGAAGCAGCTCTGAACTCTCTTGCAGTACCCTCGACCACCTGCCTGCTCCCCAGCAGACACTCCACACCAAGATGAGAGATGGAAGTGAATTAGGGACGGTGCAAAATGGATCATGGGTTCATGTGTTTTTAATGGTGAAAAAATTAAATATGTAGTGGCCGCGCTGGCTCCGGATGAGCTGCACAGCTGAAGGCCATGAATGTTTCATGCCTGCGAGAGCAGCCAGCCCGATCTGGTGTGCAAAGAGGGCTGGGGAGAAGGGCCGTTAGCCCGGGGATGGAGCTCGCACCAGGGGCTGCCAGGGCCTGCAGGGCTCCCCGAGCTGCCCCACGCTGCTTCGCTTCATGCTTCTGGCATGTAGGTCCTCCTCGGCTGTAGCTACGTGGTCCTGAGTGCCCATCTCAAGAGTATTGGTCTCAACCCCTCCACCACAGGAGCAGGATGTGTCCCCGCATGTCCCTGCACATCCCTGCACATCCCCTCGCTCTGCCCGGCACACGTGAGTTGAGGTGATGCCTGGGGATGCTCAGCACCTCCCCAGGCCAGCCTTGGGGGTGGCTTTGCTCCGGCAGTGCCTGCTCCCTGTGGCATGTGTGGCTCCTTTTGCTCCTTGCTCAAAAGCCACCCCCGCCCCAGCTATCCCAAACCGGCTTTGCCAGCGAGTTCGAGTGCTCACCCGGAGCACAATGGGTGGTGTAAACATGGTGATGAGGCTGTGCTCGTTATCGGGGACATGTTATGAGGGCAATAAACCATGGCTATCCCTGCCTTGCCGCTGCTTTTTGGGCACTTCTAATGATGTTTTTACTTGCGTTAATTTGCGTCACGAATCACACCCAAAAAAAAAGAGGAGAGGCCAAATCCTGGGGGTGAGGTGTGGGAAAGGCTCTTCGGGCTTGGGCGCCGCAAAAGCAGGGACCTGCAGAGCTCTTCGCAGCCAGAACACCTTCCAGTGTCAGGGGCAGCCTGGACCTCCCCTGCCCTGCCCGGGGGACAGGGACGAGGGGGACTGCAGCAACTGTCACCTAGAGATGGGCAGGGACAGGGGATGGGGCTGAGGGTTTGGAGAAGGGAAAGGCAGAGCCAGGGAGGAAAGGCTGTGGGGAGCCCGTGGGGCTGGAGCCGCCCTGCCCGACCCTTCAGCATCATGAGCTGCAGCGCAGGCTGGGAAAGGGACAGCGTGACCCACTGCTCAGCCTTGTGTTCATGTGGCGGAGAGATGGGAAGGAAGGAGGGAAGGAAGGAAGGAGGAAGGAGGGAGGAAGCAGGAAGGATGGAGAGAGGAACAAGGGAGGAAGGAGATAGGAATGAAGGAAGGAAGGAAGAAGGAGGAAGGGGGAAGGCACTGAGACATGTCCCAGGTGGGGTTCGGTCCCAGTGGTGACCCCGCTGGGTCGTCAGGTGTGGAGGCTCCTCATCCTCTTCTGTTACACTGGTATTTAGGCTTGGTGCAAAACCCCTGAAAAACAAAAAGCATTTTTTTCCATAAAAGACTCCGTTCCTAACGTGCCAATCCCCATGGTGGATCCTGGCGTGTGGTAACACGGGGATAACGCTGCTAGGATGCAGAGGATTGATTCCTGCTTCCCAGCATGGCTCTGGTCCCTCCAGACTTCACTGCTCAGGGCTGTTATTTCATGGAGTTACAGAGGCCAGGAAAATGGACTAAGCACCGAGAAGTTTGTCCTTTCACTGGGCTGCACCTTCACATCTTCCTGTGCATTTTGTGGTTCTCTGGAAGATGAAAAAGGGCTCCTGGAAAATCAGGGAGAAGCAACGGGCTTGGATGCAGTTTTGCTCTTGATTTGAGCTTCTTTCTGCCACCCCCGGTCCCCCATGGGGATACTGGCTGTGTCCCCGTTCTTTCTCTGCCTGGTTTTCTCTGTCCCAGTTATTTTCCAGCCCATGGTACTAAAGCTCCCCCAACACAGTTTTGGTTGAAGGTTTCCCCACCGCCGTGCTTATAGCTGTACATTTTAATCTAGACCATAATATTATTACTGCAACAGCAATATATGGATGCCCCGATGGCATCAAGGCACCTGAGTTGGGTGCAAGCTGCATGCAAGAGACCATCGGTGCCCCAAGGAGCTGCCACCGAGTTCACAGCTCACTGTTAATATGCAAAACTGAAAATATCAAGGATTTCCTCCTCCCTCAGCAGCCAGGGCTGGAGCTGTGTAACTCCCCGGGGCCTGGCCTGACGCACCAGCCTTCGTCCCTCCCCGTGCAGCAGCATCGCCGAGTGCACACTGCAAAAATCCCAAATCCCCCTTTGGCTTTAGGAAAAGCATCAAATCCTCACACCAAGGGCGAGAGCAGGTTCCCAGAGCAGGGTGCCCAGGGTGGTGTCCAGGCAGGTTTGGGATCTCTCCAGAGCAGGAGACTCCCCAGCCTCTCTGGGCAGCCTGGGCCAGGGCTCCCTCACCCTCACAACAGACAAGTTTTTTCTCAGGTTCAGGTGGAACTCCCTGGGTTCCAGTTTGTGCCCATTGCCCCTTGTCTTGTCACTGGGCACCACTGGGCAGAGTCTGGCCCATCCTCCTGACCCCCTTTAGCTACTGATCCCATTGAGGAGGTCCCCTCCCTCAGGCTGCTCTTCTCCAGCTGAACAGCCCCAGGGCTCTCAGCCTTTCCCCGGCACAGAGATGCTCCAGCCCCTCCTCATCTTTGCAGCCTCCCCTGGACTCCCTCCAGTAGCTCCTTGTCTGTCTTGAGCCGGGGAGTCCAGCGCTGGTCCCAGCACTCCAGCTGTGGCCTCAGCAGGGCAGAGCAGAGGGGGAGCAGACCGTCCCCTGACCTGCTGCCACGCTCTTCTTCAGGCACCCCAGGAGAGCACTGGCCTTCTCGGCCCCGTTGCTGCCTCACGGGGAACTTGCCGACCAGCGCTCCCCGGTCCTCCTCCCCGGAGCTGCTCTCCAGCAGGTCTCCGCTGACCCGCGCTGGTGCAGGGGGTTGCTCCTCCCAGGTGCAGGAGCCGACACCTGCCGTCGCCGCCCACCTGTCCCGCTCCCCCGCCCCTCGCTTGGCGCCTGCGCACGGCGCCGTCTGTCCCTCGGCGGCCGCCGTCGCCAGCGGAGCGGAAGTGCGGGGCTCTTCCGGGCGGCGCGGCGATGGCTCCGGACCCCTGGTGAGCGCCGGGCCGCCGGCTCCGGGTGCAGCTCTCCCGGAGCTGCCCGCGCTGCCGCCGCCCCCTCCCCCTTCCGCGGGGCTTCAAGGCCCGCCCCAGGGGCGCTGCGGGCCGGGCCCAAGCCTCTCCGGGCCTGGTGCCGCGATGCGGGGCGAGCAGCGCTCGGCGGCGGCCTCAGCCGTGGGGCTGCGAGCGGCGGGGTGGGGCCGGGGCCGGCTGTGCGGGACGAGGCCCTGGGCTGCGCACCGCCGGGCCGCCCGCCGCGCCCGTTGGCTGGGGTGGTGGTGGATGGGGTACCCTTTTCCTCCAGGGCGCTTTTTTTCCCCAGAAAGCTCCTTTTAGGTAAATACAAAGCGGTGACTGATGTGCTGGTGGCTTTTCTGCTTGCCGTGATCGAGCACACGCAGCTTCCCCGCAGAGCGAGACCGAGCTGCGGCGGTAAGGTCCGGGCGGGCGGCGGGGCTCAGCTGCCGGTTCTCCCTCTCCCCAGGCTCTCGCTGTATGATGCCGCCTGTCAGATCGCCCAGGAGATTGCCGAGAAGATCCAGGAACGTAACCGGTACCAGAGGAACGGGGAGAGCTCAGCCAAGGTACTCTGCCAGCGGCTCGGGGCATTGTCAGTGTGGACAGTTTTAGCTGGGCTTTGTCTTTAACCGTTCTACATACTGGTTAAGCGTGAAATCTGCAGCAGTTGGCCGTGTCTAGGAAGCTGTAAGTCTGATTCTCTTGCCCCTCCTGCTGCAGAGAGAAGCGAGTGCTGCCTGCGAGGGTGCATTGGCCAAATGATGGGGCCAGGTGTGCTGTGGGTGACACCCTCGTAATGCAGAGATCAGGCTGTGCCAGGGCAGTGCTGCTGCCAGCTGGGAGTCTGCAGAGTAAAAGAGATGTTTAGTGGCAGGAACCTGATGTTAATGGTGTGTTATTTAAGATTTCTGTAAAGAAAACAGGAATACAATTCCAAAATTAACGGTGCCTTTTCAGTGCCACAAAAGTAATCTTGGATTTGACAGTAATGACTGTTTTAGGCACACAATAATGCTGGTTTTACAAGAGAAAAGGAGAAGCCGTGGGAGCATTAGACACACGCTGCTGCTGGCTCAGGGCTGTCTCTGCCAGGAGCAGAGCTCTTCTCAGAGATCTGGAAGGTGAGAGATGCTGGGATGCACGTCAGCCTTGGTGTGCCCCTTTCTGTGCTCATATTGAGTAGATATTTTTTCCCCACAAGGCTGGCTGGCTTCCTTTCTGTAGGGGCTGTAGATCAGATGAAATATGAATTTTGCGGCCTTTTTTAGCTACATTTCTAACAAAATGCAAGACTGCAGTTAATCATGAATGAGAAGCAGAATTTAGAGCTTACCCAGGAATATTCTGGTCTCTACCTTTTCACACTGTCTGTTTAAAAAATAAAATAAATGGATCTTCAGGAGGCTGCTTTCTTTAGGACTGAAAGTCTCATCCTCTCCTTCAAGAGGTGCAGGAGCATGCTGGATCGTGCTCCCTTCACTGTGTCAAAGTGGAGACAGATGCGAGACCCTGAGTTAGTCTTTTGTAATAATTTGCGTAATTAAAACCCCACCAAGTTGTTCTGGAGATTCTGCCCCTCTTTATGGCTGGGTTGTGACGTGATGCGTGATCACTGAATCTTCTTTGCCAGTCTCTTTGCTGGCAGCTGTTAAAATAAAGTGTCAGTTTTGAAATGTTTCCTTTGAGGAAGGGCTGGGGGATGCTTTGTGCATCAATCAGAGCTTTTTGATGAGTAACTCAAGTCTGATGTGAATGGAGAGGAGGTTTCAGAAGGCGCAAATCAGTGGGATTTAAGAGAGATATTTTCTCTAGCTGTAGGATGTGAGTGTTTGGTGGTGGTGATGAAACGCCTCTGCTTTCAGGATGATGAAGTATCAGAAGGGGTGCAGATACACTCAAGCAATAGAAGCCTAATAAAAAGATCACTGCTTAATCCAGCTGTATTTATAGAGGACAAAGTTCTCTCTTTGCATCACTACAGCCTGTGACGTGCTCCAAAAACCCCAACACAACATGGTGTTGGTGTCGTTTGAAGCCTTTCTTGTCCCGTAACTCTCCCAGGTCGTGTTTTATGGAAACATGACATGGTTGACTTAATTCTTCATAAAATCATTTGTTCCATGCCCTGTGTTTTCTGAGTGCAGTTTCCCTTTAATCCATTAACAGTTAAAGGTGAATATTTGGCAGCGTTTGATTCTACTGTAAACAAGTTTCCAACAATGAGAGAGTTGTTTTCATAACAGAAGTGCACCTTCAGGAATCCATGGCTGAGCAGTCGGATACTCTGTGACTCCTGAGTGGTTCAACAGAGGAAAAAAAAAAATCTTTATACAGTATTTGCCTGGTAGGGAAAATTTAAAAATATAAACTTGTTTACAGTATTTTGCCTTTAGCATGGCTAAAACAACGTGTTGCTTATTGCTGAGCAAAAAATAGAGCATAAAATCGAAAATGGAAAAAAAATAAAACCCCTGTAGGCAGCACTTACCGTGTGTGGAGTCTGCTCTATTGAGCTGATCTGAAAACTCCCATCGGTTCCTGTTTTTCTCTTAGTAGAAGAGAAATTTTCTGTTATAACTCTGTAATTTCTGGCCAGAGTAGTGGAAGGTGTCAGTATGGTCTTTTCTGGACGTGAATATCTTCATGTGACACCTCAGTTCCCACAGATTTCTCCACCTGGAAATGTGCAATGAAGAGACCTTTTATCACCCGATTGCAGAGCTAGAGGAGATGCAGCAGCCTGAACTTCCGTGACAGCATTTCCAGCCTGTCCTGGCTTTGCAAATGCTGTCACTGTGTCTGGCAGCGTTGGGGCTGGAGGTGGACTGTGGCTGTGTACTCTCAGGGCAGCCTCAGCGTGGCTGCATCTGCTTTCACCATTCTATTTGGTAGCGTTTGAGAACAAGTCTCGCTGAGTCAGATTGAACCTCTGCTGCTGTTGGGAGGGGTTTGGGATGTCCCCCTCCACCCCTTTGCAGATGCTGACTGTGGTTTAGGTGTAGGCAGGGTCCTTGCAGCATGGTGACAGCATCTGGTGGCTGCTGCTGCTGTGTTTTCCAGAACGCAGGAATGAGGTTCAAAGCAGAGATTCCTTCAGAGCGTCCTGGTTGCTCACCATGACACCCCACAGTGGGGCTGATCCCTTGTGAATAAGCAGCCCACGAAGTCTGAATTAGGATGACTTGTGTGGCTAATGGCAGTTAGAATGGTTTTCCATAGTAATTCTGCGGAACTGGAATGAAAAGAAATAACATTTAAGGAGGAAAAACCTGGAGGATAATGTCAGCCTGGCTTGGGGAGGGAGGAGGAGGATTCCCACAAGCCTCGGGCTTGCAGCATGGGAGAACGTGAGCGACTTAACTATGTTTTCACTAAGAAAAGACACATCTGAATCTTGGGCAGGTCAGTTGTGAGAGAGAGGCGGGAGCTGTAGGTGCTGCTGAGAGGAAACCTGAATTCTTTTGGGATCTTTAGTTTAAAGTTTGGAGGAGTTCAGTGGAGGGGAATGTCTGAACCTGCAGCAAACTTCCCTCTGATCCTGGGAGCTGGGGAAGAACCGTAGTGGCAGAAGCAGCTGACGCCTGTATTTGTGTTAAAGATCAGAGGAGAGAACTGGAAAATATTAAAATGTGCTGAAATGTTTTGCCTGTATAAAGGAATGTGTTTATAAAGACTTGAAAGAGAGCTCTCCATATTAAACCAGCATTAATGCATTAGAGCAGTGTTTGGGAAACCAGTGCTGTTTATCTCGCTGTTTTGTAAGCAGCCCAGAGCAGTGAACTGCCTCAGCCCCTTCGCAGCTCTGTGGCAGGCTCGCTGCCTTCGGAACGGAGTCCTCTACCCCGTGTAGAGGTTAAATTCATCATCACCTGTGAGTAGGAGTATTAAATTTTATGCAATTATAATTCAGACAAAAAAAACCCCTCTCTTTCTTCCCCCTCAGCTCAATGTGGTCATCAGATCGTCGCTGCAGAATCTCAGGGACAAGATCGACCAGCTGAAGGACCTGCTGCTGCGGGCCGTGTCAACACGGCAAATGTATCTATGTACACACCAGCTCATTGACCTTCCTGCATGGTGGGAGAGGGTGGAAAATAACCTGTAATTGCTCTGCCACGTGGTTAGGGCTTTTCCCTCATTCCGTTTTGAGCAGACTTTGTCATGAGAACTTTGTCTCTGCCGCTGTTTAATATTTTCTTTGCAGCCATAATGCAGGAGGGGTTGGGAGCCTGGGCACCTCGGGGATGGTGGATGTGAGGTGGGCTGTGTCATGACGCTTAACAGGGTGGTCCGAGGAATGTCGGAGCCAGAGCCCTGAGCTGACGTGGCTGGTTTGTGAGCTGAGGTCACTGGTCTAGCGGGGAACTTGCTGAGCCGTTGTTTTCAGCTGGTCGCTGGCTGCGGGGGTGCCAATGTTCACAAAAGGGAAGGATGAAGTTTGGGGTGGGCAGGGATGTGGCAGTCCCCTCTTGGGCTGACGTAAGGAGCACTGGAGCTGTGTCTTCAGAATTATGTAAAACACTTTAAAATTCATCTTAGAAAGAAATTACAGGTTCTCTTCCAGGAGCTTTACCCCGTGGCCTGGCTTGGATTTGGTGCTCCTTTGATAAGCTGGTAAGGAATAATGTCCGTCACCCTGACGCTACCCAGCAGCAACCCGGTTTAATGGGTGAATGTTTAAATTGAAGCTTCCTATAGCAGAAATTCCTCGCAAGCGTGGCTGCCCTGAGGGCTGCACCGATGGCCAGGGGTGAAACCTCTCTGCCCAGTGAGTGCTTGAGAGCAGGCAAATGCTACTGCTGGGGCAGAAAACACACAAACCAGTTCAGCTATTGCGTGATTTGCTGACCAGTACTTGGAGGAGAGTCAGTAATCCCTCAGTGTCACTAAGATGAATTAAAAAAAGCAAACACGTGTCTCCCGTCGAAGCTGCAGCACTTCAGGGCACCTTGTCAGTGTTATAGAAGAGATCAGCTGTGCAGAACTGCTCAGTAATGAATGGAAGAAGAAGGGTGTTGGGTTTTGGAGGGGGCAATGCTATTCTTAATTCTAATCTGGCAGCAAAGAGCCTTCCGGTTCTCTTACTGCTTTGAGGTGATGACCTGAGGATCACTCTGCAGTCACCACGAGGAACTTTTTCTTTGAGATGTGTAAACTTCAGACACACGGTTAGAACAACAACAGATCCCATTCAAAAAAATGTGACCTGCCCCTCCCGTAGATGTTGAAGCCTGTTCTTGAGTTTAAAATAGTTCCTGTAGTTAATTGTGGTGATCAGGAGGTCTGATTTATTTTATTTATTTTAAGAATGGAAACCAGGTATTATTTTATGTAAGAAAATCAAAGTTTTTCTATGTTCTTAAGTTTGGTCCTTAACCAAGACTCCTCAGCACGCAGCTGGAGGGCGACAGGAGGCAGAACTTGGTGGACGAGCTTCTCACGCGACAGAAACGACTCCAGGCATCGTATCAGAATGAAGGCACCGAACCAGACGTGATAAGGTATGATGCCGGCACCTCAGACTGGCATCTTGGCTCTGAGTGTGTCTGAAGAGAATGTTAAACGCATCCATTGAACTCATTTACCTCTGTGTGCGGCAAACTGTGGTTTCATTTCCTTAGAAACCCTGTGCTTTTTCAGTGACAGTGTCATAATGTCCCCAAAGCTGCGGGAGGACGAGGGAGTGGGGAGTCCCTTGGAAGCAGCGATAGCTGACTAAGTGATCTGGTAGGAATCCATCCATGGTCAGGAAGACAGGGAGTGCTTGTTCTCCAAGGGTGAAGTTCAGGCGTCGTGCCTGGGCTAATGAATTATCAGCAGTGCCTGTGCTGGCTTGGGTGGGAGTCACGCAGGCACCGTGTGTGTAACATACTCACCACAGCAGGCACAGCCTGGATGTGTAATGACCCAAAAAGCCATCTTTCACTGCGGGCGGTGCAGTCCTGCACACAGCATGCACTGGAATAAGGCGGGGTGGGTTGTTCCTAGTGCTTTGTGAATGGCCTGTTGAATTCTGCCTGTTTCCAGTTGGGTCAGCACCAGCTCTTCCCCAGGAAATTCCCCTCACCAGTGTTTGCTCCCCTTGGCTGTGCTGCGGAGTTTTTGGGACCTCCCGTTTCTGCACGCACATGCCTGTGTCTTGCCAAGGAGCTCCTTGCAGCTCCTTTACACCCAGGAGCTTTTACGTCTTGCTGACACGCTGAGTTCTGACTGCTGGCTGAGTGTCAGAATTGAGAGATTCCTGTGAGTTTGTTACACTTCTCTTTCCTTTCCTGATTCAAATAGCATAACCCACTCTCGCTTTCCTCCTTGTTCCTCCTCTTTCCCCGCTGTATGACATCCCCACTGGTCAGGAGGGAGTCTCCTGGGTTCAGCCTGGAGCTCGACACGGGCTACGCATGGGCTAAAGGTTCTGCTTACCGTGCTCTGTCCCTTCTGCCTCTGCATCTGTAGTGTAAAAGCTGATTTTTCTTTGAGACTTCTTTTGCTTTCAGTGTGTTTAAACTGCCCAATGAATTAATTGCTGGAGGATAGTGAGGAGAAAAGCGGGAGCAATAAATATACTTTGTTCCTGTGCTGATAGCCAGGCTACAGACAACAGAAGCTGCCATCTTCTCCTTCCTCTGCTAGCAGATGGGTGTAGATCTGTCCCTTAGCAGGGGAAGAGGGCTGTGGTATGGCAGAGCTGGAGTGGTGTGTGTTGAGGGACAGCTTCGGAAGCATCCTTGTGATTCACCGGGTGATTTGCTTTGACCTCTGTTAGCCCTGAGCCAGCACTGATGCCAAAACTGAAAAACTCCACTGCCAGAGTGTGACCTACCTGTCTCCCGACTCCCTGCAGGTCACCAGTACTGCTCACTAAACTCCAGTGCTGATCATGGCACTTGCTTTTCCTCGTTCTTTCTCTGCAGATTCAGGTTGTCTTCTGTCCTGCAAAATGGTGCAGAAAAACGAAGCTGCAGGCTCTGGGGCTGGGGAGCTCACTGTGTTTCCACGGTCAATGAAATGACTCTCGAGTGTAGACTGTAACTGTAAAACTTTGTTCTAAAGCCTCGTGTTTTTTTTAAAAAGTGAACATAACGTTCTTGGCAGTTGTGTCTGAATCCCGGCTGCTGGGCCCAGGCCCCTGTTGGGTGGTGTGTGGGAAGCTCTGATGTGGCAGGCGCAGACTCTCAGGCTGGCAGCGGGTCGTGCTTGGGGCTGTGCTCTGCCCTGCAGCCCTGCACAACGCTGCCTGCGTGCTCTGGGTCACGACGTGGCTGAGTGGAGCTTCCTTGCCTCTGCTGAGCCGCAGACCTGCCTCTGCAGAGCGCAACTGCGTTTCTCCAACATGGACGTGTGGTAGAAATACAGATTGTAAACTTTTAGCTCGTGCTGCTGAGTGGCAGGTGTTCTCTAATGCCCTGTGTTCACCAGACCTTTTCTGTAGCTAATTCACAGCCTTGGGTTCTATATGTGCAGGTGGAAGGGGGGAGTGTTAGAGCCCTCCTGGGACAGTTTCTCACCTTTCTACAGCATGTCAGCCCTCAGAGCAGAACAGAACTTCATGTGCTTTTAACCTCTCACTCTTCTGAAGAAATCCATGAGCTATTTTGCTGCTGTTCTGTGAGAGCCAGGCCCTTTCCAGCACCCTACTCTGGGACATGGCGGAGACAGTGTTGAAGCTATTGTAAAGAATCAGGTACGAATGGGAGCGTTGTATCCTACCGTAACTGTTGAAAATAAGATAATTTTTGGTTTCTAGCTTGTTTACTGCGTGTGTCTTGGGGCAGGTATAAGAGATCCTGATAGTTTTCTGTATTCACATGTGTATTTGTGTTTTGTGGGGGTCTGTTCAGTGACACAGTGTAGAGGGTGGTTTCTGCCTGCTGCTGTTCTCTGGGGCAGGGTTTGGTACAGCCAGAGCACGTGTTTCACTCTGTGGTTTGTTACCTTCGTGTAACCAGATGTGGTCAGTGCAGCACCTGCGTAGTAAAACTGCAGGCTTTGGTGGAATCTGTTAGTTGTTCTAGAAGTGTCCAAGGCCAGGTTGGACCTTGAGGCTCCGAGCAACCTGCTCTAGTTGCAGATGTTCCTGCTCACTGCAGGAGGCTTGGACGGGATGAGCTTTGAAGGTCCCTTCCAACCCCAAACCAGTCTGTAATTCTCCAGTTGATGTGCTGGTGCTGACTTTTACATCTGTCACTGAGGGAACTGAAATGTGTGAAATAGCCAGGGGGCAAAATGTCGATGGGGACTGATGATGTGTGAAAGCTCTGGCATGTCACCTGCTCTGAGCAGTCCATATGCTGAGTGGCCCTGCTGTGGCAGGGCACTGTTGGCATGTTACAGCTCCGGAGCAGACAGGGGGCGAGGATCAACTAGAGCTGCGCTGGCATGAAGGGGTCTGAGCAGATGGGAGGGAAGTGTCAAAATCCCGTGGTGATCTCAAGCCCTGTTAGAAATGATCAGACAAACCAGTATTTTCCAGCTCAAGATTACATCAGAGACAGTATTTATTTGCTGGTGTTGCAAGGCGTTAAGTTTTTCAGTTCTCTTCTAAGTTCTTTAAAAATAGATAAAACTATGCCAACTATTCTCTGCCTGGTGAACTCACGCCCCTTCTGTATTCTCCCTTGTAGGTCTTGTTTCCAGTGGTACAGGCAGAGCCTGAATCTCATGCTAGCAAGTTGAACCTTTCTCCTGCCCGAGCCTGGCCGGGTGTCGGGGTGTGGGGAAGGAGCGGGTCTCTCCGCCTGCTGTGCTGCGGGCAGGGACAGGAGACGGCGGCTTCGGGTAGGGTTCAGCTGCTCTTTGCAGCACTGGCTGCCTCTGAAACTGCTGCAGACTTCTGGAACAGCCTGCGCTGGATTTCAGTAGGTGGCCAAGGCCTCTCTTCAGCGCGTCTGGAGTGTGAGAGCCAGCTTTTCCCACTGCATTAGAAAAATCAGCGTATGTTGGTTGATTAAGTTCTAGCAGTGACACTTGTCTCTGGTTTTGTGTTGGTTTTCTGTATCTAATCCATCTCCGATGTGACAGCACACATGGTCAGAAGTCTTTTTCTTTCCAGCAGTCATTCCTTTCATTAACCTTCTTGCACCACTGATCACATATTTATTGTCCCCGTGGCCTGTAACTGTGAGGGTTTCACTAGAATTAATCTTCGTTTATATTTGGTCACCATTCAGTGAGTTTTACATCCTTTGAAAACTGCTGTAAAGCGATTTCTGGTGGTGAAGTACAGTGGCCTTAATGCTCTTAGTATTTATCCTAACTGACAACTTGGGCCAGCACACAGGGCACGACGCTACTTTCCTTTGGTAGAGCATTCGTTTACCTTCCGGCGTTGTCGGCCTTAATTAAGATGCGACTGGAATTTTCCAGGGGAATGGTTGTGCTGTTTACACGACTGCGCTTGAGCAGGGTCAGTTAAATTTGCTTTAATTGGCTTTCAATAGACGATTTCAGTATCTTCTCCCCTCTTTTTTCCTTGGAAAAAGATCTGTGCAGGGGTTTCCACACCACTGGAAAGGCTGAAGGGGAAGAAGCAACCAGAAATGTTGACTTTCTGGAAATCGCGTACCAAACTTTTATGTGTTTAAACATTTGTGGAGACAAAGGAATCAAGAATGTTCCTCCTCCTGTCTGGCCAGGTAGTTGGTGTGTAGAAGAATGTGTCAGTCACCAGTGAGTAAAGGAATTAATGTCCCTTTCTTGAGTGCTCTCTGAATTTCTCAAAAATAGGGAAGACTGTTGATAGCTGTGGGGCACAGAGCACCTTAAGTAATAGTTCCCTAGATAAACTTGTGAAGAGTCCATGCTCTGGTTTTCTTCACTGTGGGTTCCATTTCTCCTGTTCAGGTACTTTTCTGTCAGATATAAGGTATTTCGGTCGTAATCCAGACAGACATTTTGCCTAATGCCAAATAGGCATCAAGTGCCTGACTTTAATCAATAAGCCATTAGGTGCTCAAATGCTCTTGTGAGTTTGGCTGTAGTTCTCTGCTCATGGAAAATAAGGTTAAAAATAGCTGTTTAGGTGCCTTTAACACTCCTTTGTGATTTCCTCCCTCCCAGTTGCTGGTGGAAGCCCTCCTGGCTGCAGCTGTGGTGTTTTGACATGGGATGTGATTGGCCTTCTCTAGGAGATGGGTGGAAAGGGTAGAAGAAGAGGTGGCTGGTCCATCTAGAAACCGATGTTTGAGAATGTCTGAGGCTCAAGTCATAGGATTAGATCCAGGGGCTGGGGCAGGATTCTTCCAGGATTAATGTGTCTTTGGCTGTGTAGTCATGAGCCAACATGGTCATAATTGTCTGAACACCCTCCTCATCCACTGGATTATGTCTTGGACTATCTCCTGTTGTACCACTTGTCGCCTGTAAGCTCTCTGTAGGTTACGGTGTGTGCAGACGTTAGTGTCTCCTCATGCTGGCAGGAGGTACAGCACCTGTTTGGTGTCCACAAAGCCCAGGGGTGGTTGTGCCACCCCGAAGTGAGAGAGTGGTCTTCTTGATCAGGTCTGTCTTCAAGGGACAGTTTGTGTCTGTCCTCTCTCAGAGCTTACCAGAGGTTCCTTACGGACCTTGCTGGAGTCAGGACTGTGATTGCGGGAAAACTGAATATATTGGTGTTTATAAGAAATAGCAAAGAAAGGATACTTGAACACCACTGAGGAAAGTCAGTCAAACCCCATCATGTGGGGCATGGTGCCTGTACGCCTGTGATTAAGTCTGCTCCTTCATTAGCCTCAGGAAAAATGTCAGTCAGAGGGCAGTTTCCAGGGCTGAGCTCCGTGCTTTGAGTTTTCCCTCCTGAGTTTGCTCAAAACCTCCTGAAGTTTCCTGCCCAGGGGTGTTTCTGTCCCAACAGCGTCACCATGGTGTTCCGGCCTGGGTGCACTGGGTCTGTAGTGAGAACAACCACCAAGCTGAGACCTGCTTGGAGGCTGGTGGTCCTGTGGCTTGTGGTCAGGGAAATGTCAGCTGCCACGTGGGAGCACGGGTTCAGACGGGATCTTAGCGCTGCATCTCTCCTGAAAGCAGCACTAAGGGCAAGTCCATCACCCTGGATGCAGAGGTGTGAGTGGCGGGTGATAGTGTGGTTGAGCGTTTTGTGAATGGGACAAATAGTCCCACAGGAGCAGATTGATCCCTTTGCCTCTTCTCTGGGTGTAACTATACAAGGAGCAGCTTCTTTCTCGAAAGAATCTCCTTTCTTAGAATTCTTATTCCCAAGGAGTGTGTGAGAAGTGGGGAGATGAGACTGTATTATAAAACAGTTTATATAGTCCTTATTGAAACATTTAGTATCGTCCTACATCCAGTCCTGCATGGAAAGTAAGGGTTGGTCTCAAAATGGTAATATTTGGCAGCAAGGCTGATGGAAGTGTTTGTTGTGGTGTGTATTTTGAGGGTTTGCACAGGAAAGGGAGACTGCTGTGAAATAAAACGTGGGTGTAAATCTCATAGCAAAGGTGCCTTTCCCTGGGGATGCTCGCCCAGGGTTGGGGGTACCTCCTCGGTGTGGTTCCTTGCCACAGCCCCACCACCCAGACGCTCAGTGCTGCGAGTGGACACGTTCTTCCAAGGTAAGTGTGCCTGGACAACAGTGCAGACACACTTCCAGCTCATTCCTTGCCTCGTACTGCTCCTCTGTGGGCACCTGCTGTCCTCTCCCAGCATGAGGTGCTCAGGAGGCACTTGGTCTGCCGGTGCCAACCTGCTCTGCCAATGTCATGGGCAGGGATTAGCGGTCATGGAGGTGCCGCAAAGTAGCTGCATTCTGCACATCAGCTGCCAATGTTCCGTGTGGCAGCTGGCTTGTGCAGCCCCCAGTCGTTGAAGCCAGTGGGACCAGTTATTGAAGTGCAGGTAAATGGTGTCAAGAGCAACAGGGCATGTCGTTGAATGTGGGCTATGCTGCTCTTGGTCGTTGTGCTGATGGAGCTTGGAAGTCCTCAGCCAGCTGCAGGGAACATGGCCCCTTCCGTTGGCTTCCTGTTGGGAGCGGTTCTTGTGGGGAAGTCACCTGGGAAGGTTCCTGGAGGGGATTTGGAAGTGCTTGTGCTCATGTGGCTTCTCCTGGCTTTTCTGGAGGAAGAGAGAGCTTTTGCTGTGTGTGTTAAAATGAGGCTCTTTTAATTTACTAGCTTGGAGCTTCCTAAAACTGCTGCCTGCCAGTGTGAGCCCCTGAACGGTCATACTGAGAGAATACCCTCGCTTCTTCACCATCGCCTCGCAGGTTGACCTGTGGAGCCACGCTGAGGTGCCCCAGGCCCTTCAAAGAGCCCCACTGGATACCGGTATCGTTAAGGGAATGTCCAAGTGATCACCCAACCAATTGTCATATGACCCAGGTTTTGTTTCAAATTCAGTCTTGCTGATCAGTCTTCTAAAGCCCTAAGCCTTGATGTGTGGCCTTGGTCTAAAGTAAGTGCTGGTTGACTAATCTAAGTTACTCGGGAAGTTTTGTAGGAATTATGGGTGAAACAAAGCCTGCTGGAAGATAAGCCCTCCCTTGTTAAGCAGTGACATAGCTCCCTGATTTTAAACCCCATCATCTTTTATACTTGGGCACATTGCTAAGCCTCATAATTAGTTAAATCTGCTCCTATAATCAAAAGCTCTCCGCACACTCCACTGCTCTGTGACGCTTTCAAAGATTTACGTGATTAACTTGGCGGAGGCAGTGGGTGGCTAATTGGATAAGCTTTAATCTTCACACCAGCAAAGCGCAACGTGGTAAGATCAGAGGAAGGAGGAAGTTCTGCTGTGTTGTGTGGGAAGGTAGTTACCAAACATGTCAAAAAGATTACCGTAACGAGCAGACCAGTTGTCATGACCCAACCCTCAAGAACAGGGCAGATTATTAGGGGAAGGGAGAGAGTGAGCAGTGCAAATTATTTCAGATTTGCTTGCCTGGGCTTTTTTTTTTTTTTTAACAGGCAGAAATAGTTGGGCTCTTTTTAGCAAGCCAAGAGCTTTATGTTCTGTTTGCTTTAGTTAAGCAATTTTGTCAGATGTTGTTAACCCAAGATTCTGTGTGCTCGCTAATTGAACTGCTGAACTGGGTGGACTGGAATGATCTCCGCACCTTCAGAAGCAAAAGGCTGCAGTTTGTGGACCTGGCAGCAGTCGTGGTGAGGCTAGAAAATACGAATGTGTCTGATCTCCTAAAGCAAAGAAGACCGATGGGTCCAACTGTATTTCAGAGGGGGGATGTCTTTGTCTAATCAAGCCCAGTTCTCTGCCTCGATAAATACGTGTAGGTTTTAGTAGAGGTGCAAAGGACTGGAATCCCTGCTCTGCTCTTGCTGATGTGGGCTGTGATGGGCTACAGGTGGTTGGCACATCAGGGCTGGCTGGGCTCTGGGGTGATGCTTCAGCACCAGCACGATGGTGGAGTGAGGTGCTGTGATTTACACTTTTAGTCCTTTTGTTTTTGATTCTGACACATCCATTCCCTTGAGATGAAGTTGAATGAACCTCTTACTGTTTTCCATGAGAAGAGGTTCAGTGTTCCCGATTTAACCGGCTGCGAATGCAGTATGAAGTGTGTATGCAGGAGAGGGTGTGTGTGCCTGTGATTTGTAGATGGCCCAGACCTCACGAGGTGATGAATTGTTTTCCAGCGGTGTCGATTCAGCTCACGGCCAGGAGATGTCTCTAGATCACCAGAATTCCTCCAGGAGCTCCTAGGCACAGGTTCTGGGTTTCCTTCGGATGCCCCTGCTGTAAGACTTTGCTCATCGCTCCCCCATATGGACAGGGTCTGTGAACTCCACCCAGTGAGAGATCCTAAAAACGCTCAGAGTTCCTGTTTTCCCTGTGGAAGTGGTTTGGGAAAGACCAGGGCAAAGGTAAAATGAGAATAAAATAGAGTTTACAACCAGCCAAAGCTCTTGCTCTGTCATGCTGGTGAGGAGCTGGTCTTGCCGTGACTCTTACCCCAGAACTGCATGGCAGGTTTGGGTTTGTGTCTCGCACTCTGTCATATGGTGTTTTTCTTGAAAAGCTGGAAGGCAGAAACTGGAAATCCGGTCTTGAGAAAAATATTTCAGTGGCATTTCGTTTTACTACTTGAATTTATGTGCCCTGGACATGAAAAACTTGTTTTCCTTTGTAACCTGGGAAGTGTCTATAACACAAACAGCCTCAAGTCAATTTTTTTTTAAAGAAAGCCCGTAATTTGCTTACTCACTCATTGAGAGTGCGTGTGCCCGGCTTCTGGTTCGTGGTGATGCTGGACTAGGAAATGCAGGGGAGTAACTGCGTGACTTGCATCTACCGCTCTGGAAGGGCAGGAATGTTCCCTTTTAGGTTTGGTCTGGATGGCAGAAAATCCGTAGTCTCATTGGATTTGCACCTGTGTTCGTTTGTACGTGTTTACTGTGCCTCGGGGTTTCGTAGGTGTGTGTTTTGACCAAATATAGGAATAATACGTGTACTTCCAGTAACTCCCTTCTCCCTGTAGCAGGTTTGGATGCCGCGTATTCTACATGGATATATAATACAATATATAGATATTTCACCATATAGCTGCAAAATTAATTCCCTCCTGCTTTACCACTTCCAGGCGGAGCTGTGGAGCCTGTGAGGTGCGTTTATTACTGGAGATTGTTGGATTCTGCTTGGCTCATCTCTGCTGTGCTTGCAGAGAACCCCGTGAAGCACAGCAAATACACATGTGTCCGTCTGGCAGCCGGTCCTGCGAGCTCAGAGTACGCGGTGAGCAGGGTTTGGGTTGGAAATCACTGACTGCAGTTCTTTTCAGATCCAGCCTCATGACAGGAGGGGTCAAGCGAGGTGTAACCAACCCATGGCTCTTGGAAGAAGCTGAGGAAACCAGAGGGCTTGGCTTCGACGATCTCAGGCAGCAGCAGCGAAGGATCATAGAAGGTACAAGAGTCTTTCTGGTTTTTATAAGCATCTCCAGGGCTGTGAGAGGAGCCTGTGTTAGAAAGTCAACACAGTGACTTGTGGTGAAGGTTTATTATCTGGAGATGTCATAGAATTGAAGAGTAGTTTAGCTTGGGAAAGACCTTTATGCTCATGAAGTCCAACCGTTCCCCCAGCACTGCCAGGTCACCACTAACCCCTGTCCCTCAGCACCACATCGACGTGTAACACGTCTGTGTCAAACGTCGTAGTTCCAGGTGGTTGTTTCCTGTATTTTGTGAGCAATATTCTTAACCAGAAGCATCTTAAATTTTCAAAGACCTTGCACAGCAGCCCTGATTTCGACCATATTCATGGTTTTGGTTTGCAGTGGCGATCTCATTAGCTGTGCTGAGGGTAGTGGTGTCACTGCTGTGCTTCAGGCTGGGGCACGATAGATGTGTTGTTGAATTGGAGGTAAGAATTAACTAATCATAGAATCCCAAGATGGTTTGGATTGGAAGAGACCTTAAAGATCATCTAGTTCTAACCCCTCCACCATGGGCAGGGACAACTTCCACTAGAATTAATCTAAAATGGGTCTTTAGATTTTGGCCCTCAGCATCCGTAAGGAATCCTTGACTTGGGAAGGGTTGGAGAACCTCAGCCTGGGGATGCCATGTGGTTCATGAGGTCATTTCTGTTCAATTCAAGTACTGGATCGATAGAACTCAGGCTCCAGGACAGGCCCACTGCAGTTCTGGAGAGTGGCACGAACTCTGTTTGGATGGACCAGGAGAAACCTCAAGCTCTGGTTTTTGATGACACCGTAGGTGTCCCTTGGGGAGGCTGAAGGAGGTGTTGGGGACAGACCTTCATCCTGTTGCAGGGAGGGAGGCTCTGCCCACCCTGTGCCATTTCTGGCTTTTGGCCTGCAGCTGGCTGCCCGTGTCACTTGGTGCCACATCGCTGCTTTGCAGTTTGTCCGACCACTGACAGTCCAGCCTCCAGCATCTCCTGTTTCCCGAGAGCTTTGTGCACGGAGAGCTGCACGGTTTGGTGAAGGTGTTTGCTAAGGACTGTGGGGCACCTGCAGAGAGGTGACATGGTTCTGGGGAGAGCAGTGCCTGCAGAGCTGGCGGGAGTGCTTCGAGCTTTAGCTGCTCCCCTGGGTCCCCTCTGGCCCAGGCTCTCGGTATCCTCTTGCAGCTTTAAATCCTTTTGAATTCTTTGGTGTTTGCGTCACCTGTTTGTCTTTTATTCATGTTAAAAGTTTCTTGGAAAATTGAAAAAGGCTAATCAGGATCTCTCGTGTGTGCCAGAAAATCTCCTGCGTTTGTGACTGAGTCACAGCTGAATGCTGAATTCTTGGGGTTTGGGGGTTTGGTATTTTTTTTTTTTGGGGACCTTCAGCTAGATGTGCCAGCCAGCACAGACAAATTAATTACCCATCATGCACATTATTTTAAGAGTGCTGTTGCCATCAAGGATTTATTTTTGTTGTGTTGATGTACTTCTGTTAATACATTTTAACTCTTTAAGCACTGAGTAGATCTTTTTCTTCATGTCCGTGTCTTTTGAGGTACCTAGCTTGGCGTATCAGCAATTTTTTCATGTAGTTTTTTTTATTTTTCTGGTGCAGAACAAGATGCTGGACTTGATGCTCTTTCTTCAATCATCTCCCGGCAAAAGCAAATGGGGCAGGAAATTGGGAATGAGCTGGATGAGCAGAATGGTAAGAACAAGATTCACAGAGACTCATTTTGTCTCATTTTTATGTAAGATTGTGATTTATTTTTTTTGTAACTCATACAACTGCACTGGTATTTGCCCACAAAGGAACATGACAACACTATAAAGGTTTAGGTGTGAACAAGCCCTGCAGGTTCGATCCGTTCATGAGCTGGTCGGTGTTTCCCTGCGTACCCTGTTGTGTGGGTCCCGGTGTGTTTTTATCAGGGCTGCCTTTTGAAAGAGAGGAGTGGAGATTTTTTTGTACAAATGACAGTTTTTGTGGTAACCTCTTATGTGTTGCTGGGTTTCACTTGAGCGTTCTGTGTGTTATTAACTAAATGGAACAGTCTTGTGCTGCCGGTGAAGGCAGAAGTGTTGTATTGTTTGCTGCAAATGATTTGGATTTTGGAGGTTTCATGGCCTTGAGTGTAGGATCAAATGAAGCGTTGAACCAGAGCATACCTATTTTCTTTAAAATGAGCCAGTGTCCACATGGAGTGACTGCTCTGCTCTTAGATACGCTTTGTTACTCACTTAATTGTTCACATGACATAAACCATCCCTCGGAGAGCAGATCCTTCAGTCTTTGACTTTTTCACTCCTTCCGATACGGTACTAGTTCAATTAGAGCCTTGGAGCGCCGCCAGCTTTTCCCTCGCACAAACCCTTGAGCCATATGGTTTATCCCTGCCTTGTGTTGTACTTAACCACTGAGAAGGTAAAGGTCCTTTTACTCGCTAATAAATGATAGGCTGAAGTCGGCTTCTTCCTGGAGCTGTACATTTTTTCCCCTTGTATTTCTCTGCATATCTACTCAGAGCGAGGGGGTTCCCGTACTAACAATCAGAAACCGTGAAGCACTGCTTGGGAGCTCCGTCTCAGCTGAGGGTGAAGTAAGAGGGTGGCTTGCTCGTGTTTGCCTTGACTACATGGCTCAGTCCAGGAGGGACGTGAAGTGTCTTTGATGTTAATCATAATGTTGGTAGGAAATGGTTTGTGCAGCTGGGACAAACTACATTTAGTGCTCTTGTCATATTTGGATCCTCTGCCTCATGTGAGTCAAGACATCTTCAATTAGAAATCTCTATTTCATAAGTTTCTTCTATTCGCTGTTGTTTAAAAATTCATATTAATTGCTTCTTGGGTTTTTTTTTTTGCTCTAAATAGAAACCAGGTGGGAAGCATGAGCATGTTTACTGATTCTCTGTGAAGCCTTGGTTTCTCATCAGGGAAAATCCATGATCTGTGTCCCGTTTTCCTCCGTGGCGGGTCGGGGAAGTTCCCCAAATCCTGATGTTTTTGGGACCCTGGAGGTAATGTGTATTGTACCAGGGCGTTTCTGTGTGGCCATGCCAGGCTGCTCCTCGCAGCAAAGCCTTGAAACCTCTGTGAAACTGGGGGGGTGTTTAACCCTCCTTTTTACAAACAACGCAGATAAGGGCGGTTTTGTTTGTCTTAGAGAGAGGTACAAAGCCTAGAGCAGAATTCTTACGGTTTTCCTGTGAGCTCACTCTTGAGCTCCAGGCAACTCTTTCTCAGAAGATGGAAACTCTCCCGAGCAGAGAGCGTGGAGGATGGCCTGTTGCTGACTGCCGGCCAGATCCTGGGGATCTGCCTTTCGCTGTCCTTGAATCGCAAGTAAAACCTGCCAGCCAGGTCGAGTACGTTGTCGTAGATGTTCAAGCAGGCTGAAAAAGCTGGGAAATGCTCCGACTCTTACAGAGGGGGACCAGATCACTCAGCTCCATCACTACCGAGCAGGTGGAACCCCCAGGTTTTCTCTGACTTTACGCAACCCTTTCTTTTTTGTGGATACCGGGGGCTGTGGTTGGGCGTTTCGTTGCCACTGGAGAAGCTGAAATCCCTCGCGATATATTCCGGGGGCTGTTTTCCCTTTGCACATCTAATTTCATGTGCTGTGTGTACCCACCGACAGCCCCTCGTGGGCACACTGCTGGCCCCGGGTCGCTGTGTGCAGACAGGCTGAGGAGGAAAACTGCCCTGTCATTTCCCCTGACTTGGAATCTCTTTCCTTCCTAGTGCTGAGTGATAATGGCATCGTCTCTGTTGTGGGGAGCCAGTTCCTTAAGTACTATATCAATATTTTGTTTTATTTGAGTCAAATTTTCCATCAAATGGCCCGTTTCTGTGGGAAGATTGACTTCCACTTCCCTGAGCTGCTTTGGGTGTTCCAACGTTCTGCAGCTAATTAGGTGTCCCTAGCTCGTTCCGGCGGTGTGATAAAATACGGCTTGATTCAGAAGTAGCCGATCACGTCTGATAGTGAGTGAAACAGGCTGTAGGGAGCTGGGTAACGGTACTTATTTTCCAGACAGCTGGTTACGCAGTTCTGCTTTGGTCCTTCCCTGAGCAGCTCCGGCTCTCTCTCCGTGGAGATATTTGCTCTCTGAGGTGGCCCGAGGCATTTTCCCCTGAATGCCAGCGGGTGTAGCTGTGCCTTTGCAGATGCCCGAGTGTTGGAGTCATCCCGATTAATTATGCAAAGTTTACTTCTCGCGTCGAGTTGGTACGTGTAAATTCCTTTATGTTTGTTAAATGACTGAAAAATGATTAAACTTTGCTTTTGGAAGGGTGGTTACTTGGCGGCGTCTGTTTTTACTTCACTGGTGGGCTGACAGGCGGTGCCGAGTGGCGATGGTGGAGGGTTGTTGATGGGATCCTGCAGACGGGCCTGGCCGTGGCTGTGCCCTCGGTCCCTCTCCTCGGGCAGGCTGGGTGACGCCACCCTCGCTTAGCTCCGCGTCCCCGCAGCGCCCATCTCTTGGCCCATCATCTCTCCGAGCTTCCTCCCTAGGCAGCAGGCTGGGAAAGCCTGTTCTTCCAGGCCTGGCCCTGGATGGAGGTGGCTGCTGTGCAAACATCTGCCCTGAGCAGATGAGGCCCATCTTTTGATTTAGTTGCAGCGTGTCCAAGTTTTAATTGGAGTCTCATGTTGTCCTTCACTCAGATTTTCAGTATAGCTCTGTCCTTGAGGTTTTATGGCTCTGCTCAGAGCTGATGGTCCTTTTCAAACCTCCTGAGCGTAGTATTTTGCACTGATGAGCGAAGTAGAAGCAGGGTACCAGGAGATGTTGTGTTTTTTCCAGCCTCAGGAGTCTGCTAGCAGTGGGAGAGCTGGGGGATTAACAAAAGAATTTTCCCATCATTAATTCCAAATTTGGCCCCGGAAAACTTGCTGTAATCCTTTCATCTGGTACACTAAAAAAAAAAATAAAGAAAATGGTATAAATGGCCTCTGGCCTTGTTGGTGAGGCAATCTCATTTAAGGCAATAATTTTGGAAGAATGCTTTCAGAAATGCTGAGCGCTCTTTGTTTCACCCCTGTAGAGATGGTGTTTTCCATCGTGACGTGCCCACGTGAGGAGATCGATGCTCAGTATTGTACAGTCCGTCGTGCTTGGCGTGTCCACCGTGTCGCTCCCGTTTGGCACACACCCCTAAGGGAGGTTTCTTCTGCTTCATTTATGTTCATAAATAGATAAGCTGCAAAACCAGACCAGTGTTGACACCCTTCTACTGGTCAAGAGAATGTGCTGTTCACAGAGTGAATGTCCAGGTTGTTCATAGCCAGAATGGACCATTTTGAGTGAACGATCTCTCATAATGGTGCTTTAATTACGTGGTTATGTAACATTTTTAATTTCTTGGGAAAACCAAATTTCTAAAACTAACCAAAAATTGAAGCATTATGTATTGTATTGTATTTTCAATAGCTGTGCAATTACATTGCTCTGTCACCTCTGTCACAGTGGGTGGCCTCCGAGGTGGACTCGGCTCAGCCTTTCGCTTGGTGCCAAAGCCTGTGACTTGCCTGGTGTACTATTTTTATTAACCTGACGCGCTTCCATCAAACTGCAATTTCGAGACTCCAGTTGAGACTGGAGCCCTGTTCTAGCTGCTGCTCTACGCACACATCAAGAAATAGTCTCGTAGAATCAAAGCGAGCGAGTGGAAGTGTTCTTGGTGATGTAGAGACTTGTCAAAAACAGCACCAGGAGTTACGGAGCAGCAGGGATGTGATTCATCTCTCCCAGAGTATCCCTCCACAGCTCTGTCCCATCTGGTGCAGACACCCCAGCTGCTGTATGGACAGTAAAATGCTGCTTCTACAGGTTATTTTACATGGCTATTGCATAGTCAGAAAGGAACCCTAAAGTCGTTTCACATTTCTGTTTATTAAGACCAGTTTTGCTGTAATACAAACTGATTAGCCTTGTGTATGGAATATGTTTGAGTTACAGGGCTAAAACCAATGGGACCGTGGATATACCATGTCGTTGTTAGGATTAGTTTGTAAATAAGAAATGATTAAAGATTAAATTTTTTAAAATATTCATCATCTTGTCTAAACAATATCTGCTTTCATCGTATGCAGTTACCGTCCTGCCCGCTTTGACCCCCTTCTGAGATGGCTCGAGTCCTCTGCTCGCTGGGAGCTGAAGGTGTTCAGCGTTCTGGGGAAAGGCTGAGCACCAGCAGGTTCAGGTTTTCTCAAAACCTCGACGGAGAGACATATGTTTTTGATATTCAGATGGAAAATCACCATCCATAGCTTGACTGACCTCATACTATGCAGATAGATTTTTATTTTGCTTCCTGAGCTTAATGTACAGACTAGAAACAACTTTAGTTTTACTGGGACAACGTTCTGTCTTCACTGCATGCCGTCGAGTTGGATTTAACCCTTCTTAGGGGAAAAATTAACACCCGTGTTGAGACATTGCTTTTTGTCATGAGCAATGTAAAGACTGGAATACTTTATCTCAGTGTGGACACCCAGAAGTTGGGGAATGCCAAAGCTGAGGTTAGATGGCACTTCTCGCCTGTATTTCTAGGCTCAAAACAATTGCGTGCCATTTTCTGCAGGCCCTGCCTTGTTTTGTGTGTGGGACTCGATGTCTCCTGGGAGTGGATGAAAACTGTCTGTAAGGTCTCTGCCTCTTTCCTTCCAGGTATGGGAAAATGTTTAGTGAGTAAGGCGAGGGTTGAAGGGGCTTTTTGTGGCAGCAGCAGCAGATAAATACTGCCTCAGAGCATAAAACTCTCTCTGCTCCTGTCCAGGAGCTCCGTGCGGTGGTGGTTTACCAAGTGAGTCCCTTCGGTGTGTCTGACTCGGCATGGCAGGGTCTGGATTGCCGAGGTTTGGAGCATTGGCACTCAGCGGGAATTGGTGTGGGCTGTGCTCCAGGCGTGATGAATCATGGAACGGGCTGGATTGGAAGGGACCTTCAAGGATCATTTAGTCCATCCACTGTGGAGTACTGGGGAATGTAGCCTCATCGAATCATTTAGGTTGTAAAAGACCTTTGACATCATTGAGTCCAGTTGTAACCTGAGCACTACCAAGTCCACCACTAACCCATGTGCCTGAAATCCATGAAAATATGTTAAATACTGTTTGGAAGGATAGCTAACGTTTGGTTCTGTGTGGCTTTTTAAAAAGGGGTTCAAACCATCTTTTACTGAAGCTTAGCTATTAATTTTCTTATTTTTCCTTCTGAGTTGGGAATGATAATGTTTCATCTCCCCAGGAAGCTGTCAAAATCAAAATACACTTGTACTCGCTGTCAGGAGGGCTGTCGTTGGAAGGTCTGAGTGGAAGCTTTTAGCTCTTCAGGGCAGGGTGATCAGTGAAGGAGCTGTGTAATGAAAATCAAGGTTACGCTGAGTTTTACATTAGATTGAAAAAATATATCTACGTAAAATAGTATTATTTATAACCTTTCCTAACCTTTAAGTACATGACTTTGCTGCTTCAGTGTTTCCAGTGTTTATTTATCTGTAAAATTTCCTGGTTTTTCTTAAAAAGAGAACTGAAAAAACCAGGGACGCCGCCGCGACATGGATCTGTCTCCAGGCCTGGGTCAGCAGCCAGACGAGAACACCTACACAGGGACCTCTGTGACGTAGGCTGACAGGGTAATTTCACTGGTGTTGGGTGATGTGGAGCAGCGTGAGGGAGGTGTGAGGTGTCTTGCCTGTGGGCTTCACGGCTGGCTGCTGACAGCAGGGGTAAGAATAAGGAGTAAGTGTCTTCGTGCTGCCTTTCAGACTCTGGTGAGGTGGGTTTCTAGGAGCCAAACTCTGGTACGGCAAAATGATTTGTAAGTATTGCTGGGTTGATGAGTCTGCAGTGTTAAGAGTCAGTTGTGTCAAAGGAGTTTGGACTTGCTCTGTGGAAAAGCCTTATGAGCAGGGGGAAGAATTAGGTGTCATTTTGACTTAAGAATGGCTTTGGTGTCTCATGAGACTTTCTTGTAAGTAGTCTATGGAAGCATGGGTTCAAATGAACGAACTTCAGTAGGTGTCTTGTTGATTGGATAATTACGCTCAGAAATCAGGAACTGGCTGTTCATAGTTTGAATGGAAGTATGTCTTGAGTGGGGCTGCGTGGGTCTGGTTCTGTCCAGCACTGCTGTTAAGGACCTGGAAGATGAAGTACACGGGTCTCGTTCTGTCCAGCACTGCTGTTAAGGACCTGGAAGATGAAGTACAGAGTGTGCTTACTCAACTCCTGGGTCTTACAAAGGTGGGAAAGATGGCAGCTATGCTGGGAGTAGCGCTAGAACTCCTCCAAATGGTCTTCAGAAACTTGAGTGAAATTCAGACGGGCTACCTGCAAAGATAGGGCTTCGGATGAGTATAGTGTATAGGGCCAACCCTTAAACATGGATTTCCATGCTGTGGAAAAGCCAGTGTTGTCTGGAGAATATGTGACGCTTCATTACGCTTGGCACCAGGGAGGAGACAGTGCACAGGTCGGGCCAGAACTCTTTGAGGTAATGTGGGCCTGGGGAGAGGGCCCAGAGGGTGGGCAAAAGTGTAGTTTGAAGCACTTCACGAGGAAAGATGAACTGCTTGGGGTAGCTGAGCTCAGAGAAGAGACTGCTGAGGTGGAACACAAGGTTCTGGAAGAATGAAACGAGCTGGTTCAAGAGAGGAAGGAGAAGGTGTTTGGTATAGGATTGAGTTGAGATCAAAATGAGCAGGAAGATCCTTCCAGCAGCAGAGTGGCCTGTGTCAGGAGGTGGGGAATTCCCTGTCGTGGGACATCTTTCAGAATGTGTATCATTCCTGACAGCTTGAGCTGAGTTAGAGCAGGAGATGGACTAGACAACTGCTTATTTTCTGTCATGACCTTCTCTAGCTTTTTCTTTCCCGTATCTTCTGCAACCTGCCTTCCTGACTCTTCATTCTGCTGCTTTTATTGAGTTATCTTTACTCTCCCCTTCTGAATGTCTAATCCTCATTTCTGAAACTCCCCTCAGTATTCCAGCGTTCTTGCTCAACTAGTTCCCCTTCTGGGTCCTTTTCCACCTCCCTCTGACTACTGTGTGTCCTGGTGTGAAAGCCTTGGGGCACTGTAGCTCCTGAGACCACCAGAGAGTCTTAACGTGGAAAAACCAGCATTGTTCTGAAATGGCTGAGAGACTTTTTGGCTGAAACTTTAATTCTTTTTTTTTTTTTAAGTTCATCTGGAAGCAGACATCCAAGTTGGGAATCTTGAGCTGGAGTCGTTAAAGTTTTTCATCATTTTAAGCAAGCGAAAACAGGACCTTCTCCTGGGAAGCCACCAATGGCCTTAACAGCAGGTCATGCTACCGAGCCGCTGTGTGTGTTTTTTGTTACGCTCTACGTACACAGAATGCTGCGAGATGATCCTTCTCCTTGCAGGATTTTTGTGCAGCTTGACGCAGCGCTTACAGGAACAGATAAAGCAGCAAGGCACAACCTGGAGGGGGATAAAAGCTGCTGCGACGCGCCGGGCTCCTGCGCGCTCACACACACACACAATGAGTCTGTCTGGCCTCTTGGCACCGTCCGCGTTTTTCCTTGAATAGTTCAAGCCGTAAAATAACTGTTCAACATTTGTCTTCTCAATTATGTGGATTTTTCCACAGTTAGTCAGGCCCTACCTCACCCACGGCGCAGTGGGGAGGGGGAAGCTGTCTTCCTTCGGCCGTCTGCACGGTGAGCAGGAACGCTGCAGAAATCCCCGCTAAGAAAAACCGAGTGTCTCACTTTTTTTTTTTTTTTTTTGGAGCCTTTCAGGATTTTTTGATAAGAATTATAATCTTAAACATCTTGTTGGTTAAGTCTTTAGTTCTCTAGCGGTGCTTACGGAGAGCTCTAGTAGTGATCTAAGCCTCAAGTTTTAGAAAAAGAGAGTTTCCCATCTGCTTCTTCAGGCATTTCATTTAAACTGTTTAAAAAGAAAACAAAGCCGGGCTGTAATTGTAGCTATTTCAACACTCTGATGATTTTTTTCCGTGTTAATTTAGCTTCTCCCCTGGTTCAAAAGGGGACTTATTTTCCCACCCCGCTCTCCTGCTTTCGGAGGGGGATTGTAAAGGAGCAGAAAGGCACAAGCCCCGTTCCTGTTCTCCTTTCCAGCCCCTTTGTGGTCCGTCCTGTACCTGTGTGTGAGCAGCTGCTGGTACATACTGGAAAGGGAGGGGATAAATGAGGGAACTGGGGTTGTTTAGCCTGGAGAAAAGGAGGCTGAGGGGAGACCTTCCTGCTCTACAACTACCTGACAGGAGGCTGTACCAAGGTGGGGGTCGGTCTCTTCTCCCATGTGACAAGTGACAGGATGAGAGGAAGCAGCCGTAAGTTGCACCAGGGCAGATCTAGGTTAGATGTCACGAAGAACTTCTTTACAGAGAGGGCTGTGAGGCATTGGAAGAGGCTGCCCAGGGCAGTGGTGGAGTCCCCATCCCTGGAGAGGTTTAACAGAGGTGTCGAGGTGGTGCTGAGGGACATGGTTTAGGGACCCTGGCAGTGCAGGGTGAACGGTTGGACTTGATGATCTTAAAGGTCTCTGCCAACCAGATGATTCTATGAAATGGTCCCATGCGGCACCGCCTCTGCTAGAAGATGTGTGAAACCCTTACAGGAGTTTCTGTGTGACTTTACCTATTTTACCCTCGTAGATACTCAAAGGTGCTGTATCAGACTCGTTCTCCTGAAGTACCATCCCTCTGCTTTTTGGCTGACTCCGGGCAGGTTTTAATGGCTTGTTGGAGATGGGATCCCAGTCACCTTCCTGCTTGCTGCCCGTAAGCTGCTGTTCGGTGTGACCAGGCTGTGGCTGCTGCAGCGTTTTCACATGGTGACGTATTGCTGTCTCTGGGCAATGTTTTATTCTCGACTCCTTAAGCGCCACTTTGGCTAAAAATAACAGTGTATTTTTAAATATTTGCTATTTGTGGCAGTGCAATGCAGCTCGAGAGGTTATACTTCAGTTTAAAAGACTCTAACTGGAGTGCTTCCTCCAGCCCTTCCCCTTTCCAGAGGATTTTTTGGAGGATTTATGGCAGGGGCGAAAGGAGGTGACTGCACTGTCCTGCATCCCTTGGGGACTCGCTTGCCCAGGCGTTACTGGAAAGAAGGTGATAGTCAGGCTTAAAGGAAAGTCATGCTTGGTAGGAGCCGTATGCTCTTGCGTCATGGTGATTTCGGTGAGTGGGCTAATGGGTGCTTAATGGGCTTTTGATAGATTTCCCAGAAAACTTGTAGGGTTGAAACCGGAACAGTTACAGCACAGGAGAGAATAAGAAAACCATGTTTCTGGGCGTGTTGTTATCGTGAGGTATTGCTGGAATCTGAAGAGTGCTTTGAACTGGGTTTGCTCACCACCGGGCGGGTTGGTGAGCGCTCTTAGCAGATTCCCCTGCTTTTCCCATTACCTCCAAGTGTGCTTCCAGCTCATCTCCCCTCCTGCCTCTGCGTGGAGAAACTATCCTCGTTCTCCTGGACACTGAATAGAAGAGAAGGCTCCGGGGAGACCTTAGTGCGGCCTTTCAGTGCTTCAAGGGGGCTGTCAGAAAGCTGGGGAGGGGCTGTTCAGCAGGGGCTGCTGTGACAGGACAAGGGGTGATGGGTTCAACTAGAAGAGGGAGATTCAGACTAGAGAGAACATGAACAGCGACAGAAGACAACGAGGTTGACAGGGCCAGCCAAATCCTCCTGTTAGTACCCGACTGCAAAGGCACGAGGCTGTGGTGCCCTCAGCAGCGCGGGGGAGAGGCGGCTGGTGTCCAGTTCCTCCCTTTGCAAGGACCACAGAGCAAAGTCCTGCTTCTGGGGTGGGGAGAGATTTTTGTTTCTTACTGGCTGTTTGTCATGGGCTTTTTTTGTGCGTGTGAGAGAATTATAGTGGGAAAAATGGTGATTTCGGGAAGAAACATGGGAATGATTTATTTTACTGGGTTGAAATTGGTTTTATGTTGCAGAGGTCTAGTACCTCTGCTGGACGTAGAGAGGTGGTGCTGGAGAGGGCTGATGCTGCCCTCTGAGATGGGCCTTAGTTTGAGGAAAAATCCAGCACGACTTGGCTGAGCTCTGAGGTCTCCTTGAAGAGGTTCTGACAGAGACCCGTTCATTTGTCCGCTTCATTTTCTCAGCGAACATTTCCCTCAGCAAGCTTTGCCTTGGGCTCGTGGGGTAAGGAGCACTTCACCTTTTTCCAGGGTTCAGAGCCCAGGGCAGGGCTCACCTGGGGCACAGAAGCAGGAGATGCCCATCAGCGCCATGACATGTGGCAAGAATGAGCTGCGAGCCAGGACAGTGTCACAGCGAGGGATCATTCCAGGCTGGGGCAGTCTGGGACAGTGCCCCAGGCACTGGGGGACTGAGGTGACACCTCATTTTGGTGTTCTTTGCCTCTTGGGCTGGCCGTCTTGCTGACATCACCCTGCTCGCAGTTAGCAGGTTGCTCTGTTACCTCCTGTTATTTTGGAATATCAACATTTTCCGTATCCCCATGTTATCCCAGTTGCTAAGTGACAGGGTGTGGGTATCCCAGTGCTGTAACTGGGTTTTCAACCAATGTTTGTAGATAACGTGGGGTTTTGCCAAAGAAAATGAGCACCGTGAATTGAACGCTCAAGCAGCTTCCGAAATATGGTGCTTTAAATGAATAGAAAAATCAGATAAGCTGGGAGGAAAGCTTCCTTCTGCCCGAGCTTAGGGCATGGACTACTCTTTATGTAATGGTTCCCATTATAAGTAAGTATTTTCATGTGGAAATTATTGTTGGGTCCAAGCTGCCTTGGAGCTCCAGCCTGGGGATAGAGAAGGCTGTAGCCTGTTACACATTCATGTGTGAACAATCAAAGAGCTTGTAGAATTGGGGCTGGATTATGCATTTGCCGGTCCTGGTGCATCTGGGTGGCAGCTGGGGTCAGTGTGGACCAGTTGGGTTTTTCCTGCTGTTTTATGGCACTTCACTAATTACAGGTAATTGTAGCGGAGCTTCAGCTTGAATAGAACCTATTGAGCTGTTGTGAGTTCATTTCTTACCAAAAAAACTGTCTTTGATGCTTTGTTAGGATAGGAACTATAATGGTTCTGCCTATGGGTGATGGGGCGGTGTGTTTTCACTGACAGGAAAATTCCTTCTGTAGCTGGGGACCACAGGACTCCTGTAAGGGAAGGGATGAAGGTTTCTGTGTAAAATCGGTGTATTGCTCCTTTTTGTTTCAGGGCTGCACCTTCGTCCACAGTGGCTGGTGCTTAAAGCAGAGTGGTTCAGTATTTGGTGATGTTGAGCATGGAGGAGGAAGAACAGCTCTGGCAGGAGCAGCCCTTCACGTCTAGGGGCTGTGTTGGCAGAAAATAATTTTCAGTAAATGATGCTCGGTAACCTCCTGTTCTTCCCGAGTTTGTTGTCATTTCAGAGACTCATCCAATCCCTCTTCTCCAGTTCTGTTCTCCACTTTCTAAAACTCATTTCTCAATGTTTGCTTGTGCTGGACCAGAACTGGAGACTCAGCCTGATGGTGAGTTTTCCATGCTGAGCTCTCTATCCTTCCCTCTGGGGCAGGCCAGGCGATGGCAGGCTCCGTACTCACTCTCCTCTAAATGTGGTGGGACTAAGGCGAGATGGCTGTAAGGCACACAGTAATGTCTGCTAGGAAGGGTGGTGTGGAGCTGCTTGTTGAATCTTGGCTGGTGGCTGGGACTTGACAATTCATTGGGCTTACTGTGCCTCTGGGGTGCTACTGGCACCCGGATGTCCCCAAAACAAACGCAGCAGAAAAGCCCTTCTTCAGTTCTGGGATAAAACCACTTCATGAACTGACTGACGCCGCTGACTCCAGCAAGAGGTTTGTTTCCTGAAAGGAGGAAGTGTTCCATGGTTCTCACTAACTGTCGTTACATGAAAACAAGCTGCAGACACTGCTCTGTTCCGTCCTGCCCCACTCCTCGGTAAGTTGGGGGTGTTCATCGGTGCTCCGCTGAAGTTCCCAGCAAATCCTCTGCTGTTCCAGAGCAAAGGGGTGGTGGAAACCACTGGGATTTCCAAAGGGGGCTTTGCTCAGAAGATCCTGGGTCAGTCAGGGAGATGCGTCATCGCTGGCAGCAGCTGTCAGACGCTGCTGCTTTTTCTGCCCGAAGCTGAAAACCGACATGGTGCTAATAGAGGCCAAAGCCATCCCCAGTGCTGTGGTGGTCACTGGTGTGGCTGTCTGGCTGTGTGTTCCTACCCCCAACTAAATCTTTTTTAATGCCAGCTGAAGGAGGTGGGAGTCAAGCTGGTGGTTGCTGCTGTGTGTGGTAACGTCTGTACAGTGAACGGGGTCCCGGCGGGTAAGGGAATTCAGTGCTACTGGTGCTGTTCACACGTGGTCTTGATCTGCTCCGGTGTAGGGCTTGGAGGGCTCCCTGCTTCTGGAAAAAAGGGAGAGGAGTGGGGGAAGAGAAATCCAACAATTTAATATGTTTCCATGTTGCCCTCGTGCCTTTCCCCACATCCTAAACATGAAAAATATCAGAGAGTTTCCCTTTGGCCCTGGGGGAACTAAAAAGGAGTCTCCAGCTGGAATTCGTGAAGCTTTGTTGAAAAGGGAGCGGTGTCATGGGTTTGCGGTGATCTTGCTGAGCACAAGTGGTGTGCTGAGAGCGAACAGCCGTTTCATGGACACTTAAACTGTCCTGAACCACTACCCTCCCCAGTAATTCATCCTTTCCATGTGGTCTCGAGAGAGCGCAGAATAAACCATTTCAGGAGGAGAGCTGGAAATCAAAAGGTGTGTTTTAGCTCATGTAACAAGGCGGCACTGCTTTTCTTCCTGCTTTTAATCCTGCCTGAAATAATGCGTGTGCGTGATTTCCGAGGTGCTTTTTAAGCCTGGGGTCAGCAAGTGGCTGCAGGTCTGATGGTCCTGCAGCCCTGTCCTGGCAGTGATGCTGTTTCCTTGACTTCTGACTGTTGCTGTTGAATTCTTCTCCAGTAAGAAGATGCAGTAATTAAAGGGAGGTCTAATGTTCTACATCCCTGTCTGCTCAGTCAAACCGCTCTCAGCTCATTGTGACTATACTGATGGGGAATAAGTCATTGACCAAGGGATGTGGAGTCCTATCCTGCCCTGTTCAGGCAGGGACACCGAGCACTGGGTGCCTACGGTTTCTTGGAGTAGCCATCCTGAAACTGTTCCTGTGCTCAGCACAGCCCTTCTGTGCTGAGGTTACTGAGGACAGTGTTTGACCTCTGTTTGGCTCCGCTCCCTGTCCTTACTGCCCTGTTTCTCCTCAATTTAATTTATTTTAGTTATCTCCCCACTTGTACTTCCTTTTCTCGGTAAGTGAGAGGGAAGTTGGTATCTTAATTTTCACTGGAAAGGAGTTCCTGCTTGGCATTGGTGTGGCTGGTGCTATTAATAACGTAGTGAATACGATCCCCACATTCGGGAAATGAGAGAAAACTGTCTTGAGCAGGTTCCTGCATTCGGTGACCAAAGTCCTTCTCAGCAAACAGCTCTGGCTGCTGGGTTTGCTGCTTTCATGTCATTGCATTTGTTACACGAATAGTTCAGGCATGTCCTGGCCTCCTTCGCAGCAGCAGCAGCATGAGGTACCCGTGAAGGCGGAGGGTCCGGGAACCTGCTGCGGTCGTACAGCACCAGCATCAAGCAGGCCATGATGCCTTCAGGTCAGGCAGCTCCTCCTGGGGCTGCCGGGCCCTGGACGCTCTGGAAGAGCCGTGGAGGTGAATTCTTCCCTGAGCGCTCTCTGCACGCACAGGAAGGGGAGTCTGTGTGCGCCGGGCGGGCGGTAACCTGGAAGCGGGGCCAGCGGATCCCGGCACGCTGCATTCCTCCAGCTATTCCCTGTGGGTGCTATGCAGGATGATGGATCTTTCAGCATCTTTGTTCTTTGTTTTCCCTCTAACACTGGAGGAGTTTAAATCACTAGAAGAGAGGGCTCGACAGGTCTCCAGTTACATAAACAAGTGGTGCTGCACTGGTAACGCGGAGCAGCATGTGTGCGGGAGAGGCGAGCGGAGACCTCGAGTGCTGGTCTTTGGGAAAGGTCTTTCTTGAAGTCATGGCTGTGACGTGGGCGTTAAGCTTGTAGGTATTGCAAGAATTGGGGCGTTATTGCAGAGCCTGGGATGTTTCCAGTAACAGCGTGTGCCTAACGAGGAGCTTATCACCGAGCAGCGTTTGGGCCTGGATCCTGAATAAAATATACTGTGTGTTGTCAGATGCTTAACGAAAAGAAAATAGAAGATGTTGGCTTACCTTTAACTTCGGCTGCTCCTTTCTCTTAAAATAATAATTCTCAGGAAAATATTAATTTGTTCCAGCTTCCACGGAGCAACACCCTGTCTCCCAAACCTCAGTGAGGAAAAATACGAGCGCGTAGGTGCAGCTTCACCAAAGCAGGAGATCTCAGGTTGCACATTAATTTCTGATTCTAAGCAGCAGCATGTGGATTTGGAGAGATCCAAGCTGTGGTGTCGGAGGTGTTCTCTCCATACACCTAGGAACAACTCCGCTATGGCAGAGTTGTGATCTGGTCCTTGGAACTTGGGACCTTTGTTCTTGCGTCGCCCCAGGACTCACTCAATGTCTTTGGGCAGGGCACCTTACCTTTCTCTTTGTTTCTTGACACTCCCCCCCAAAAAAAGGTATTTCCCCTGTTAGGGTGCTCGTGGACCTCAGCTGCTCTTCTCCAAAAGCTGTGTGGAGGGAGTTTGCTAAAAGCCTGTGGGGTTCTGCGATACGCCATGGGCTGCCTCTTTCCCGATCTGTCGTATTTCCTTCAGCGTGGTTCAGATCATCATCTGATGATTGTGGAGTTCCTAAATTGTGGTTGTGAGGATGAAGCCCTGAGTTTATCTTTGGGCCAGTGAGCTGCAGCAGTTGACTGATGGTGTCCTCAGCTTGTCCCAAACCCACTCAGACATCTGCTGGTTTGATGAGGAGACAATGAGCCTAAGGTGGAGCAGGAGACAAGTGTGCTTGGGGACAGTTTGAGTCACTGCACCGGGATGTCCAGCTTTGTGGAACAAATGCCTTTTAAATTTCAGATTCTTGTTCCAGATGAATGGATTTGAGGAGAAACAGGCCCAGAGAAGAAGTGAAGGCTCTGGAGGGCCATGGAAAGCCTGTAGCACGGAGCGAGGCTCTGATGTGTTGGTGGTGTAGTCTGGCCACATGCAGATGTGCAGAAGATATGGTTTGATTTCTGTGCGTGATTTGGCAGTAAAATTGGGGAGGGAAAAGTCTGTTGAGACTGAAGAAGAATATTGGTTCAAGAAAAAATGGGAATGAATTGACCGTAAATAGTACAGACAAGAAAATAACTTTTTAAAATGGAGAGATAGGAAATTCCGCAGTGGCTTCCAGGAGAAGAAATGGGCAAAAAATTATCTGTTTTTAAGGTGGAGTTCAGCTCACTAAAGAGTTTGTGACTTGATAGGAAGGGAGCTGGCCAGGATCAGCAGGAGTTTCTATCTGAGAATACGTGCTGCTACCTCCAAGTAACAAAACCAGCTCGAGAGTGGTTTAAACTGGTTCTTTTAAAGGTATAACACGACAAGAATGAAAAAACACTGAGTCTGGGCAAAACCAAGTATCAATTATTTGCATTCTGTCAAAAAAATCTTTGTATTTTAGAAAGGCCACTGGATTGTGTGGCACATAAAGGTGCATCCAGGACAAAACCCTGCAGCCCTGGCAGCCCTGAAGGAACCTGCCCAGCCTCATGACGGGATGGGAAGGGATTACCAGGAATCATTTTTAACCTGCCCGAACACGCATTCTGCTGCTAATCTTTTCCTGCTGCCGAATTACTGTCAATGTTGAAAGTACAAACAATTCCCTGAATGAAACGTTGTTTGGTTTGCCTTGTCCCGCAGATTAACGAATCTGATTACTGCAGTTAAATTTAATACCCCCAAAATTCCCTCAATGACTGAGTCACCGCGAGGCTGCGAGCAGATGTAATTATCTATGAAAACTAATGAATCATGGCGTTGGGAGGCTTTTCCTTGCAGCTGCCTCCCATTAATACGTCCGTCAATTCAGAGAGCAGCGACATCATCATCCCCGTGCGTAGGGACCGCTGCATCGCTGCTCCCCATCAGCCTCCTCATCAGGCGCGCTGAGGAATGAGGAATTCTCCGTCGCTTTCTCTTTGTATTTTTGGAAAATGCAAAGCAACGAGAGTGTGTTTGGAAAATGTTCAGGTGCTGGCGTGGTGTCTGGGTTGACTGCAGCCCTTTCACATCTCCCTGAGCAGGGAAGCCTTCACGGAAATCAGGTTTGGGCAGGATTTAATGCTTTTCTGTGCTAACGTTGTCTGTTGATGTTTTTGGGATCAGGGTGTTCACACAGGAGGCTTTTGCCGAGCAGCCGTTTTCCCATGTGAATCGAGTCCTCAGTTGGTCAGGGGGTACTTTGGTACCTACGAGAGTGGGTAAAGGAGTTTTTCTACTCTCTGGTTTAGTGGTGGAAGATGTCGAGTCTTTAACAAACAACTGAATGAAGAGTTGGGTATTAAAGCAGACTTCGAAAAGCCCAAAGAAGAGGAAGTTTCACTGATTTGGTACCCAAGTGGCCCTGCTTCAGCTGGTCCTTCTCGCCTCCTCTCCAAGAAGTCGCTCTGCTCTATAACTGTTTTCATGGAAGGTTTTGGGCTGGAAAGGACCTTCAAAGCTCATCCAGACCAACCCCCTGCAGGGAGCAGGGACATCTGCAACCAGAGCAGGTTGCTCAGAGCCCCAACCAACCTGACCTGGGATGGTTCCAGGGATGGGGCTTCTCCCACCTCTCTGTTACTTTCAGGTTAACTGTTTTATCTGTTGATAACGTAGGGGTGCCCAGGATGGGGTAACGTGACAGAAGGTGCTGTGGCAAACATGGGTGTGGGAGGTCAGTGAGTTGGTCTCTGTTGGTGTTCTTGGTTGGGGTGTGTAGAGCAAACGAAGGGTGCGTAGACCTGGGAAAGGGTTGGAAGTGTCTTTGAATTGAGCTGTGTAGTCGGTGGGGAACCGTGAGCTGCTGAAAACCATGAGAACAAACTCAGTGGGTAGTTCAGCATGGTGCAGAATAACAAACTTAGAGCGAAGGTACCTGGAAGGGAAGATGCGGTTCAGATTTCTGGGCTGTGGATTCACATGGACAAGATGACCCTGCGGTCCCTGATCGGAGCTGGAAAGTGAAAAGCTCTGTGAAGGTGTCCGGATTGAAGTCCTGCGCGGGAGGAGAGGAGCTGTGCGTGCCTCGCTCCTCTGACTGGTGAAAGGGACCAGCCACCACTCTCTGTGAGCTTCTGCGCCGCGTCCCAGCCAAGGGTGGTTGTTGCAGGGAGCCTGGCGCATTTGAAGCGATTGGTCCTGCTAGAGGAGAACTTGCTTGTTCCTTGTACAAATTGATCTCCTGCTGGGAACCGAGTTGTTCCACCTCGGGCTCACATTAACACTGGCTCTGTCCCGCATTGTTCGACTGCTGGGGACGAACTCCTGGGAGCTCCCTCACGGAGAGGCTCCATTAGAATGAGTATTAAGTGGGAAACCGAGCAGATTGCGAACAAGTTGTTAATACCCTGCATTCCTGGGGCAGTAGGAAGAAAAAACAGAAGTCGGGCTGCTCTGATTTCAGGAGAATGCTCGCTCTGTGATACTTAAGTCTGCCTGGAGCTGCTGGAGAGCTGCACTCCGCAGCAAAATGCTGTGCTGCCAGGGTGACATCTCAGGTACGAGGCATCTGTCGAGCTCCTGATTTCTGATCGCCTGTAATTGCAATTAGCAGTGATTAAATGAAAAGTCACCAGGCTGGATGAAAGGAGGGGGAGAGTCAGAGTGAATGCAGCTGATAGGGCAGCGAGGTGAGTGTGAGCGGCGCGGCCTCTCCCTTGGTACGAGGATCGTGGTAAAAATGCTGGAGTTCATTTTTAGTCTGGCTCGATGATCAAAGCCAGACAGTGCGGGATTTTCCTGTGGACTTGGTGGGACTCCCTACGAAAGGCCTGCGAGACGCTCGTGTAAGAAAGTGCAAACCTACAGAATTACAAAGAGCAGGAGCGTACAAAGGAGCAGCAGCTTGTGCTTCTCCCTGGGAGACTGCGATCCAAGCTCCAACGCTAGCATGACCTCAGAAATAGCTGCAGTGGCTGGGCGCAGAAAGCGAGATGGTTTGTTGTACCACCTGTACTGCACTCTGTTCTCTTAGCTATTTTAATAGCTAATTAATCTTGATTTGCTTGGATTTAAGAGGGTTTTTTTCTCTTTTGGCACATATGTGCAACCTATTATACCGTAAATCCTACATGTTTCAGCAAATGTCACCCTGATGGTTCCCTACAGCACAGCACACGATTAGTAAAACATCCAGGGTCAGGAACTCGGATTCTTTAACCACTGTATTCGAGGAAGCCAATTTATTGTTCTGTCGCAGCAGCAAAGGGTGATTTCTTTTGGACCTATATCATATTGGCAGCTGATCTGGAGGGGTCAGGAGTGCCTTAACACTCTGGGTTTGTGGGTGCGTTAATCTGCCTCCATAAACGAGCTGTTCCCCGCGCCCCCCCACCCCCAATGCCAGCACAGGGCATTTCTGAGCATTTGGTCTTTTTATGTTCCTCCAGAAGTGCAAATTATTTTTGTGCACTCAGTCCTTGACCTGCATCTCGTATCCTAAAATCAATACAAGTATCCCTTGTACTTCTACTTCTGTCTGTTAGAGGGTTTAAAGCAGTTTGCCCGTGGCTGGAGGAGGTGACCTTCGGATCAAATAATCCTGACTTGGCAAACTGGGCGGTTGAGTCGCTTTCTTGTGGCTATTTGTGCTGTGAAAGCTGAATAAAAATTTGCAACTTAAAGTCTTAAAAAGTGAATTAGGTGCGTGTTGACTCAAAAGAGCCATTAGCGTGTCCTGGGTGTGGGATGTTTCTTGTTTTTCATTGCTGCTTAATGTATAGCTGTTACCCAGCATCTGACCTTTTCCCCGGGCTGTTCTGGTGGGCCTGCGAATGAGATGTCGGAAGGATAATGTGAATTAAAACATCTTGCATAAGAGAATGACTTTTTTCCTCTTTGGAAAAAAGCAGGAAAAACTTAAATTAAAAGAAGAGGAAGACTCCTCTCAATTCGCCATCTCTCTAATATTTTATTACCTATTTCCTCTTGCTTTATTCTTAATGTTTTAATTTTTTCAAGCATGTCTCTTCTGGTGGGATTGTGTTGTGTCTGCGTGGCCCTCAAACGTGTGGTCATTGCCCCATCCAGCCTGTGGGCAGGGAGGTCCCTGGAGGGGTTTCCCAGCTGTGTGGAGGTGGTGCTGAGGGACAGGGGTCAGTGGGGACCTGGCGGTGCTGGGGAACGGGGGGACTCGAGGAGCAGAGAAAGGGTGCAATGGGCAGGACCTCCCATGACTAATGGAGGGTTTGTGGGGAGGTTCAGTTGGCAGGGGGGCCAAACTTGGTCATTGCTGATGCTAGAAACTAGAGGGATTTGTTTGGCATCAAGATCATGATGCTTGTGTGCTAGAGATATTTATATAATGAACATTTTGTATTGCAAAACATACTTTTGAATACTTGGGAGGCTTTTTTCCTGTAGCAAACTATAGGGCAAGGCAGAGGAATCTTAACGCAAGAGGGGAGAGGATTCCGAGCCCATGAGCTGCATTGAGAGGAGCCTCAGAAAAGGTGTGCGAGGGGCAAGTGGCAGCTCTGCCCAGCCTGAGGGGCTGCAGAGAGAGGCTGAAAAATGCCCTGAGGGGCTGATAGAAGTGTAACTAACAGCCATTTCAGTCTTCAATTAAGAGCGAACAAACAAACCCCTTATACTGTGCAGATTGACAACATTTTACATAGGAGAAATACTGCTGAACCAGGAGGTGGGCTTCGATTTGTCCAGAGTTTCAGCGATGATCGTAGCTGGGGGAGAACTGGATGAGATGATCCCTTGTGAACTCAGTATTACTGAAAATACCAGATTAATGGAATTTAACTGGCAGAGGCAGAGCACTGGTTCCCTGTGGAGCTCCGGGAAACATGTTACATCATGGTTGTTATTAAAAGTGTGATAAGCACGTACAGCGTTCTGGAGGGGTTGTGAAAGCTGACATGGATGCATCAGTCCTAAAAGAGCAGCATCCCTGTTCTTGGCCTCAGCAAGACCAGGAGTCATCCAAGCAAAAAAAAACCCGATTTAATCTGGAGTGGATCTATGCTGGGGTCAGAGAGTAAAGAGCCATCAACTCTTTTCTGGCCTGGACAAGTGCTAAATGCTGTGAGTGTCCTAAATTCCTGGGGCCTGACTCCCACTAGTGATTGAGATCTGAGCCAAAGGGGTCTGTAGTTGGGTACAGGTGGATTGAAGGAGGAAGGGTTCCAAGTGTACCAAAATATTCCACTTATCAGAAGTTTAAAAAAAGGGTTGTGAAGAGAGGGAAGAAGATTGATCAGTTTGGAGTGATGGGCTCAGTTTCACTCAGAGGAACCCCAGAATTGAGGTGGTAAAAGGGACTGGGGCTGTGTCCTCGCAGCATCTGAGCTGGCGTTTGGTGCATCTGGAGGCAGCAGGAGAAGGACCTAAATGGGGAGAAGCTGTGGCTGGTGGGAGGGCGCGGGGCAGCCGAGGTGCAGCAAGCTCTGCTTGTGCTCTCTTGGGTTTCTTGTGCTCTTGAGCTCGTTTAAACTGCTCTCTTTGAAAGAGCTGGGTGCTGTGCAGCACATCTTGTCTTTGGTAGGTGGGTGCCATAATGAGAAGTGAGCTCTGCTCTCTGCCTCTGAGCCTTTCCCACAAGGAGCTGCGAGGGGTGGCAGCTGCCCACCGTTGATGCCATCTCAATGTGATGGAGTGTGTCGCTGTACCTTGCAGCTCCATGCTGTCTTCCAGCTGCTCTTCAGAGACCAGGAGGGCTAGTCTTGCAGCAAGGAGCTCTTAAGAAACCGTCTATCACTGTGTGGCCAGGTCTGGTCCCAGGGCTGGTCAGCTGCGTGCTTCCCTGGCGTTCCTTGGGCGCCGCATGGGACGTGGCCCTGCTCCGCTCCAGGGACGTCGCCAGCTCTGAAGGAAAGTCTGGGCTTGATTTAGCTGTGGTACACTTGGGGGAGTTGGTGCTGTTGCCTGCTCTTCCCTAATTAATTCATCTAAATAACAAAGTCGTTTCTCCTGGCTGCTGTACTGGTGGCAGCAGGGAGAGTAACTGGTAGGCTGGGACACTGGAAATCAGTGCTCTGGTCACACCGGTCAGCCTTTCGCACTACAGGCGTGTGTGGACTGGACATCGCCCGTGAATCGCTGCGACGCTGTTGTAACAACTTGGGTTTGTGCTCGAGTGCCTAAACGACAAACCGTACCGGGAGGAGAACAGCGCAGAACAAATCGCCGTGAGCAGCGGCTCTTCAAAAGCGGGGTGTGCCCCCGCCCTCTGAGCACCGCTCGGGGTATGTCTCCACGTGAGCTGCTGGTCACTTGGCCGCTTGCCTGGGGCCATCGCTGTCTTCAGCAGTTTGCACGTGACAGACATTCATTTATGGGAGCGGTTACTCACTGTCCGAAAACGAAGGATGTAGTGATGAATTTGGGGGTCTTTCCCAACTTTTTGACGTGCAGCAGAAAGTAGAGGTGCGTTGCGAGCGGTCTCTGGGTAATACCGTGTCAAACACTGTACCGGCGGTGAGCTCGCTAAAGCGGATGAGAGGTTTTATGCTCATTTCTGTGTCCCAGTGGGAAAGGGTTGCTCCAGGGAATGGAGGATTTGGGCTCGGGAGCCAATGGATAAGCAGAGCTGCTGCGGGGGCAGCAGTGCTGCCTGCACTGCCCCTTTCTCCGGGCAATGCGGGTTGTCCCCGAGCTGGTGACCAGGAGAGGCGTTAGCTCCTGCTCGTGTTCTGCTGTGGTTATTGCCAGGGACTCAAGGGTTGGTTCTTCTAGCTGAGAAGCAGCTGTGGGCTCAGTTCTTGTCCGTGGCCTCCCCCGTTACCCCACCCAGGGCTCCAGCCTGCCCTGTTCGCTCCTCCGTGCCTTTGTGGGCACTGCTGAAATGGCACTGGTGAGCGCGAAGGGCAGCGCCCGTTCAAACAGAACCTGCCCAGTGCTTGTTTTCTGCTGCTGACACTCGGAGTGAGTACGTGAAGATCCCTCCTGTCCCTGTTCTGAGTCAGGAAGGGAGGCAGAGACCAGCGAACGAGTAAATACCACCTCAGATGAAACTTCATCTGTTTTTAAAGTGCTCCCTCCTGCCAAAGTGGAGGTTTATTTTCTTTTTTTAACCGTCCTCCCCTGAGAGGTCTCTCCTGGCGTGTGTCTCATCCTCACTTAACTATGTCAAGGTGTTTTTTTTTTTTTTTTATTCCGAGTTTCTGGAAGCTCCGTGGTTTTCCCCGTTACGCATTTTTAGTTCAAGATGCCCTGGTGAGCCTTTCCTTTCCTGAATCTCCTGAGTGCTCCCTGGGGAAAAATTTGAAAAATAACATGTACGCTTTAAATAATTTACTAGGAGAGTAATTGGGTTTGTACGGCAGTTCATAAAGCTTGAGCTGGTAAAAATCAAAGTGCCTTAATCTGAAAAGCAGATGGGGGGGTTGTCAGGGTGAAGGCTTATAGAGTTTTCAAAGACAAATTGTTTAATTCCATCACGGGCGAGGAAAATAAATAGTTCTGCTGCTCGATTGAAAACAGAAACATCTGAGACGTGAGACTTTCTTTGCTTTCAAGCATTGTTCACTCTGCAACAAAGGAATCAAAAGAGACGGGGTGGAAGGATGTGATGGAGTTCTAGTTTAGGAGAAATGAAAGGCGAAAGCTTCTAAACCACGTTTTACTCTTAGAGAATTTTCAAGTGCTTCCCCCCCCCCCGCCCCTTTCAGGGGCTGCAGCTCTGCGCCGTGCGAGCCGGCGATGCCGCTGCCGGCTGAGGGTCATTTCCTTCTGTCAGGTGGCAATGCCAGCCGCAGTCTCTGCCTCAATCCTGGAGTGGTGAGAGCGAGGCGCCGCTCTCGAGTCCTGCGCTTCGGTGCCGCCGGGCTGTTTGCGGGAAGGCTGGAGCCCTGGGTTGTGCTCTGCCTGGCGAACAGAGGCTGCGGTTGTGCCGATCAGCCAGCGCATCGCCTCGCCAGGGATGGTCCTGCTTTAGCCGCGCTAATGGGCTGATGAGATCACCTCTAATCTGTGTATCGAGCTTGTATCACGTTGTTTAAAAAAAAAAAAAAGTCGGGCAGGGGGAGAAGACACCCCCCCGCCAAAGAAGACGACTCTCTTTTTTCTTTCTTGCTGGACTTCAGAAGCATGTGTTACACCCAGGGTGCTCTGCCCTGTGAGAGCGATGGCTCTCGCTCGGAGCCATGACCTCAGCCAGTAAATACCAGAGCGAGCACTCGTGGTGGTGGTTGATTTTCCCTTACTCCCGAGTTTGGACGGGCCGGTTCGAGTAGCGCTGTCGGTCCGGACGGGAGGAAGTGCTGGTGTGCTGCGCTGGTTCGGGGCTTTCATCTGCTTTCTGTGTCCATGGGTGCACGTGTCGTTCTCCTTCAGCCAAGAGAACAAAGAAAACGTGAAGGAAGGAGGATGTTTAGAATATCTGTGATATTTTGCTACTTGTTTGAAACCACACCGCTCTAAACCTGTGAGAATAAAGTTTCAAAGACCTCCGAGGGCCTGTATCTGGTTATTCGGGGCTGGAGGTGCCCAAGCTTGTGTAAATGAGCTCGAACCCCAGAAACTTGATGCATCCAGTTGCATCGCTGCTTGTGATGCTGCGGGGCTGATCTCCGGGTGGTGGTGGCCAGCGTGTGTCAGGGCTAGTGACCCTTCTGCTGAGGTGCCAATGGCAACTGGAGCTGGGGCTGCCAATGTAGCACTGACCTGGGGCCAGGCAGGATGGGCTGGGCTGGAGGAGTTTCTGTGGGATGGGCTTTAGGAAGAGCACATGGCATCGTGGTGCCTTCCTCTTCTGCGAGGATGTTAAGCACTAAATCCCACAGGTTATATGAGGTTTTATGTGCTGATCTTCCCAGCATCTTAAAATTTCTGCTGCAGTATAGGGTGAGGAACTTGCTGGAAATGAGAACAAGCAGCTTTAGAAGGCATCTAAAGTAGCTGAACCCCACATGTGACAGATGACAATGGCATCTAAGAAGCCAGACTGGACTTTTTTATAAGTGTGCTGAGGACAACAAAAGAAATTAGAGAAATTCCTGTGCTTTTGTGAAGTTATTTTCAAAGAACTCTTCTCCTGGAGGCTGCTGAAGTGCCTGGAGACATGCAGCATCTTCTCCAGTTTGGGCTGTGCTCTTTCATATTACACGTTGTAATTCTGGCAGCAGCGCAGGTCAGCAGACAGAATGTTTTGTGCGTGTCTTCTCTTGTAAGTAGCATCCCCTGGACATTGAGAGTTTGGAAAATAGACGATAGTAGAAGAGGAAAGGGGAGCTGGGGAGCCGAAGGTTGTGTTCAGCTGAGATTTCAAAATGCGTTGGGAGGTACCGAGGAGGAACGTTTCAGCTGGCTGCGCGTTCAGATGCTGCTGGCGAAGGATGTCAGGCTTTGACAGGTGGGTTTGCAGTGCTCTGTTTAAGCCTCCTTGGGAAGGAGCTGATGCCTCGTGATCACAGCTTGAGCCGGAGAATCAAAGTGTCTGAACCAATCTGGGCGGTCAAGGTCGAGGTCAGGGAACATGCCAGCTTGCCAGGCCATCCCTTTGCCTTCCACCAGCTCTCCTCACCCACCTCTTCTCTGTTTTTCTCCATTGCTGTTCCTATCGCTGTTTCCTACCCCTTTGCTCTCTGTCCTGTGCCATCGTACCTGGAGGCTCACCGAGAGAAGCGTTCAACCTTGGAGATGACAAGATTTTACGCTTGGCACTGACTGTCACCCCGAAGGTGTCGTTGCTGGTGTAAGTGTCCCAGCCTGGACATGACCTCCAGGACCTCCTTGGAGCCTCTTTGCCTCTCGGTTGCTGTGGTGCAATGCTCCACAGTGAATATAGGGACATCACCCCGTGATGACACTTGCACCGTTAGGTCAAATTCTTGCCTGTTTATTGTCCTTTGCCTGTTTTAAGGCTTTTTGCCCTGTTTCAGGTGTTGACCCGAACTTTCGGATAGCTGCTCCTGGAGTGTAGACTGGAACAGACACTCTTCCAAGGGTTTATCTGGCTTTTTTTTCCATTTTGAGACCCCTGCCAGGAATAAGCCTCAGCTCCCCAGTGTTGTGGGTAGTGAATGGGGTATCTGTGTGTGCTGGCTGGTGGAGGCGTTGTGTTAACCAGTTTAATTATGCTGAGCACTTAATATCAAGTGATGAAGGAGGAATGCATTACTCTAACACAGGGCATGGAGGTGTGTCTTGTTTCAGCCTGACAAAACCCAGGTGAGCAGAACCAGTTGGTGGCAGCTGGAATAGCTATTAACAAACCTGCCTGGCTGGCAGCGCCTGCCCTCTGAGCCCTGAAACCTGATAACGCTTGATCCACAGCCCTAATAAAAGGAATTTCCACGCACAATTACTTCAGCCAAGTTTTAGTCTTATAATAGTCCCTTTTGTTGGAAGGTCTGCAGGTGGAAGACACCAGGTAATCCCCCAGCCCCTCCCAGAGAAGGGATGCTCACAGCGCTGTCATGGCAGCAGCACCTCCGAGGAGGGCAGGAGTCAGGGGCAGCATGTGGCATCTGTTCCCCCCAGCCTCTTGCTTCCGATGCCCTCGGGAGCAATGGGCACCTGTGTAGGTACAGCCTGGAGCTCACCGAGCTGGTGCGCAGGAGGTGGAGAGCACGAGGTGGGGAGCGGAGTGGGAAAAGTTGATAGGCAGCATCACCAAATCGTGGAGGAAGTCGTTGTGGTGGCCCAGGATGCTGATAGCGGCGGGATAACAATGTGCTCCTACGCAGTGGGTTTCCTTTGGGCGTCACGGTACAGGTGTCACAGTACTGGTCTTAGTTTGGGGTGAAACTGTGTGTTTTCATGTTCCTTTAGGAGCCAGACAGGAAAGTCTCAGAGTGGATCTAGTAACTGTATGCGTTACCAACTTACGGTCGTTACAGGATAAGGGCATTTTTTGGCAGACTTCACACAGCAGCAGAGCGTTGTGGTAACGCTGTTAATTCAGCAGAAGAATTGGTCTGAGCTGATGGTGAAAAGTGTTGATCCAGCGTTTGGAACAAGAGGCCTCGGCCGAGGTGTTCAGCAGTGAAGGTGACGAGCTGGGGGCGGTGGAGATCAGCAGAGACACAGAGCTGACAGAGGGAAATAACCTTCAGAGCCCCCCAAAGCTCTGCACTGGATCTTTGGTGGGAAGGGAGACGTGATAACACAGTTCAGTATGAAGCATAAGCAGTAACTGAACTAGACCGTGGAGCGTTGTGTGAAGCGAGTGCCGACAGAAGAGCTCACCAGCCAGACTTGTTGCTCAGGTGGCTTCTGTGCACCAGCCAGTCTCTTCTGCCAAGCTGCTCTAGAGCTCAATTAAGCCTGAAGCGGTTTTTTTTCCCCAAACTGCTTTCCCTCTAAAGGAGAAGAAAATAAATCATATTAGCAGCTAACTTATATAAATCTAAAAATCTGAATATATAAATGGTGCAATGATCAAAAGTGTTGCATTAACACGTTTTATTGCATTAGCTGAGACACTCCAGTAACACACTGTTCTCTCGGGGCGCCGGGGACACGAGGACTTTCTATTTTTATCAGTTTTACTGTTCTACACCCTTTCACTGCTGGTTCCACTTTGCTTCTGGCGTTTGGATTTCCACTGACGCCTGACTGGAAGAATTTAATTCTTTGGAGCTTATCTTGGTGCTTTCTGTCTTATTGCTTGTGCGATTCGTAGCCAGAAGAGAGCCACTGGAGGTGGTGGTGGTGCTCACTGGTGGTTGCTCGCAGTGGGCTCCGAGGCGACTGTTTCAGATTAAAGCCGGGTACGGGGATGCTGCGGCGAGGCTGGGTTGGTGGGGTCAGGTCAGCTTGCGTCTGTCAGACAGCAGGATTCATTTTCAAAGTCCTCTTGGGGCTGCCTGCATTGTTTGGGCTTTTTATGTCACCTTTCTTGCTGCTCTGGTCCTGTCGTTAATGCTGAGTTGCGCTTTCCGTGACAAGTCGTCTTCTCGGAGATTTACAGCTCGGCGGCTTGAGTTTGCCAGGCTAATGCTTTGGAATGCAGGTTGACAGTCCAGATGTGAAAGCTTTCTCCTCGGAAAGAAAACAAAGGATTAAATGTGTTTTAAGAGGGTTTGAAAAAATAATTTAAGATCGAGGCCCAGAACACCTAAAGTCTTGATGTGAAACTTCGAAATCCGGAGACTCCAAAGCAGGTTGCAGGTACCGTTCGCCTCTGGGTGCACCTGCTGCTGCCCACAGCAGATGCTTCGTCACATTTTATGTGTCAAATAATCAAAATATGTGTCTTCCTGCGGTTTAAAGAAGGGGTGGGGTATTGTAGTGATGAGGGGTCGACCGTGGGTGCTCACATGGAAATGACAGTGTTTCCCCGCTGTTCGTTGGTAAAGACAGTAGCTCATGCTTTCTGATTTGACAAACTGACCCCCCCAATTTCATGAGGGAGCCTATAAATAGGGTTATCCTTGGGTTTGGGGTGCAGGGAGGAAGGCCCAGGGGTGCAGGTCTGCTGCAGCACCCATCTGCCATCGTGCCCATTGCAGGGTCTGACCAGAGCACAGGGATTCTCCACTGCACGACTGACCTGGAAAAGGATGTGACAGTGGTGAGTAATGTCCCAAATGGGTTTTTTAGAGAAAAACATAATGGCCTCAGCCGAGCTGTTGACGCTGATCCTTTGTGCTCGTGAAGATTCATGCAGTGCATCCCTCTGTCAACATCCGTTTGGGTTTCAGAACTGTTTGGGTTGGAAATGGTGCAGCAAGAGTTCACTGGCCTTTCAAAAAAAAGATTAAAACGTGTAACTTCTTATATATAACTTTCTCCCAGCCTGTATGGAAAGAGCAGACGTAGGAGCCTGCGCTACCAGATGTCTTAGACCTGAACTCCTGCCTCGCAGGTTCGAAGGGCTGATCTTACCGGGCTGCTCCTCTCGAGTTGCCTTGAGTGGGGTGGAGACAGCAGAGCTTTGTGCTGCGACTTATGGCAAAAAAGTAAAAAGCTTGTGGCTCTATATTTGGGACTAAGAATGTGACTGATGCGTTCTCTTCCGATCTGGTTTAGGAAGCCTCAGTCAGCGATTTTTCAAATAGAAGAGGCACGAGTTGTACATGCAGGCGATGCTGGTTCTTGTCAGGAAGGGCTCTGCCGTTTCACCACGTTGTGGAACAGCGGGTTAGTACAAGTGTGCTGAGAAATGGGTTTAGCAACGGACAAAAACGGCTCAGTGTTAAAAATCAGGAGAAAAACCCCTGAGCTAAAAGTGCCTTTTGTAGTATCTGTATTTTTTTAAAAGCGGGATGTTGTAAGTTGAGCGATCAGAAATAATGACTCTGTGAATGCGCACGCAGAGCTAGAGGATAATTCTTTGCCCTGTCTGTATTCACATTCTTTCCCTTTGGTTTTGTTATTTCGGGTTTTTTTTTTTTTTTTCTGAAACAAAGTAGTTTGGCCAGAGAAAATGTTGTTTGATGTATGAACTCTGCTGCTGTTGCAGTAAGGCAGCGTGCTGCCTGTTCCCATACATTTGAGAGCAAACACTTGCAGGAGAAGCACAATAAGCACCAGTAATCTCTTCAGTTTGATAAACCGGGTATTTGTGCAGCTTGATAAAGTGGAGGCTCACGGTTTCCTTCCTGCGCTGGAGTTCGTCACGCTGGAATTCAGAGCTCGTGCATCAAGATCAAACCAATATTTAGCCACGGTCTCCTGAAGCGTCTTGCAGACACGTTGCTTAGTGGCGCTAAACCCTCAGCTTTGTGCAGCTTCTGCCAATTAATCACTTTTGGTCCTTCCAACAAATGAACTGTAGAAAGGAGAAAATCATCGAGGAGCGGAGCAGCTGTATAAGGGCTCCCTCTGTATAAGAGCCTTCCCTTGCTCTGCAGAAATCCACGGGCACGGAGCCACGCTAAACAGTGAGTGTTCAGCCACATCTGCAGAAAATCCATGGGAGGGCATGTGGAAAGTTGGCACAACTGCTGGTGGAAGGAAGTGGGAAGCAAGAAAATCATTAGCTAAGGCCAACCAGGATGCGTAGACTCAAGGTCATCTTATCTGTGGAAGTTCTTCTTCCACTCTCCCTGTTGTTTTAACCACTTCTCTGAGTAATTGGAACTTTTTTTGTGACTGCAGACTTGGAATGGAATATTTCTGAGCCATCAACTCGAGATGTTTTTCTCTGCTTTTGGGCTGTCTCAGACTCCTGGGCAGGTGATGGGACACAGATAATTCCAGCACTCTGAGAAGTGCCTTCACTGCAGTGCAGCCGATGCCGGCTGCTTGCTCAGCCCTGAGCACGCCGTTAGATGTTGTATTCCTCTTGCTAATTGAATTGATTACCACTGGTTCCAGTGGAGCCTGATGAAGCGTGTCAGCTGGAGGCCCAGGTGCCTGGGCTGACCTTGGCGTTATCAGCTGCTTTCAATATTGTAACCGTAGAAGCACTTGCAAGTTTTCTGATTCCTCCTGTGATTGATAGACCGGTTCTCAAGTGGTTTTCCCCTTGGTTCCTGATCCAAGAGGATAATGCCATGCAGCTGCCCACAGCATGATGCTCTCCTGGTGAACACTGGGATGCTCTGTTGGCTTATCACCAGCCTGAACGTTCAGTACAATGGCAGTTGTGTTTTGCAGGCTTGACAACTCCTTAGTACATGGTTCTGCATCCCCCTCTTCTCTAAATACCTTGAGCAGAAGTGAACAAGTCTCTCAGTGCTGGGGTGAGGCCGAGTTATTTTCAAAGAGGTCTCACTGTGGGCGTATGGAGCGGAGAAGACTGGCAGTACCTGTTGGCTGGTAGGAATAAGCTTTTTGCAGTTGCTGGAGGTGGTTGGTCATTTTGAGTGTGGCTTTGGTGAACTCCCTGGAGGTTTTGTCAGCTCCTCTGGTTGTAAGGGACAGGCTGGTGAGGGACATCTTTCCACCTGGCCTCATGACCCCTCTGGTGCGTTCCCAGCGTACTGTTACTGGTCTTCATTGCTTAGGTGTGGGCATGCTGAAGGGCATCTTCTTTAGGGCTCTCCATTAAGATTGGTCAAGAGATGGTGTGAACTCCTAGTCCCATCTGAGGCTCATGGACACCTTCCCATGATTAAGAGCTGCAACTTGACGGGTGGCATTTGTTTAAACTGAATTTTGCATCTGCTGCTGTGTGCTCTTGGGGTTCTGCAGAGGTTGTTGATGAGGAACTCACGGCGTTTGAGCTGCTCACTCAGAGTCTAGGCTTCAGCTGGGCTGTCTGAGGGAAGGGTGCTCATCGAATTTCTACAGTGCGTTTTCATGTAATATAAAAACAAACAACAAACCTCGTCTTCCTTCGAAGGGTGAGGGTTAATGGTGGGGGCTGAGCTCTGTGCTGTGTTGGTCACCCTGAGAACCGCTCTGGAGTGTGGCAGGGCACCAGTCTGCGTGTCTGTACTGCCCGAGGGTGGCACTGCCTGTCCATAAAATGAATGAAACTGGAAGGAAAGGAACACCCTGCTTAAGCTCAGCTCACTGAAGGCAGCATCACGTCAGCACGTTGCGCTCTATTCCCTTGCTGCTCCTCAAGCTGCGCTGCCTGTGCTGTATTTTTGGTCTCCAGCTGTGTAAGAGCATGGCTGGTCACTTTTCCTGATCTTCCTTAATCTGCTCCAAAACCAAGTCCACTTAATCTCCAGTCGTTGGATAATCTCAGTTGTTGGGGCTGTGGCAGCAACAAAGCGTTGCACTAACTTTTGAGCTTTTTAATGGGAAAAATGGGCAGTTCTCGTGGGTTGGCAATAGTGTGGCAGTTAACACCTTGGGGAGGCTTCGCTCCTGCCTTTTGGGTTGAGTTTTCTTTAATCTGAGTAGCACTGAGTTGGTCCATCCTGTGCAGCCCACTAGACATCCCAGGAATTCCAGAGTTTGTTTCTTTGAAAGCTCTCGCCACGGAGCAGGGCGATTCCGCTCAGCCTCGCTCCCAGCAAAGCCGAACAATCTGGTGATTTTTCTCCTGGGGCCGAAATGACATGAGCCATTTATAATCATCGCTTTAAATCGCCCTAGAGCCGGGACTGTCTCGCAGGCACGTTTTGAGAAATGAGGTTTTTTTCTTTCAAAGGTGCTTGGGAAACTTCTGCCGGGACTCCCAAGTGACGGGGCCTTTGTCCCGGAGGCAGGAGCCGGCCTCGGCGGGTTATCCATCAGCGTGCCGCGGCGTCGCTCGCAGCCCGCTGCATCAAAGAGACCTTCCCAGCCCGATGGAGTCGGGCCGTCAGGCTGTATTGTGGGGCTGTTGGTGGCGTGCAAGGCCAGGGCGGATTATGGCCAGCCACCTCCAGTGAGGAAACCTGGAGCAGGCAACGAGCTGGCTTTTAAGAGTCCTCCTGTAGATGCCTTGAGTAATTAAGTACGGGTACTTTCAAGGATGCAAAAATGGTTGAGAATTGATTTTCTCTCGAGGAAGAAAGGCGTGGGTCTGGGTCAAGGTGGCTGTGACCCAAGCGGATGAGATGCTCTATCGCGCTGTTTTAGTTTGTTCTTTCTTGGTAGGACTAAGCCCTGGTTCTGTGGTACCCACAGGGATTACATTGCCTTACTGCGATGGGTCCCCAGATTGAGAAGTGGTGACTGTCAGGTAGATGTTGAAGTGACAACATCTGTATGGGATATAGCTTCAGGTTCGTTTGGTTTCATGCGGATTTTTTTGAGACATGGACTGGAACCCTTGCAGTGGTTAGCAGCCGAGCTTGGCTCACGGGGAACCGCTGTCACCTTCCTCCCTAGTGCCATTATGGTGACCGATGTGTGTTTGATTAGAGCTATTGATACCTACGGAAATTATTGCAATGCTGCATGAACAGCATTTCATTCGTTACGAATGAAAGCATGGGGGAATGTTAGGAAGAATTTCTGGTGGCAGTATTTTAAAAATCCTGCTGAGATTTTGGATAAAGGGAAAACAAATGCAGAGTCCAAGTTAGCTTCTGTCCTGTCGTTTTCTGCTATAAGTTTGCAGAAAACAAGCAAATAACAGCGAAAGCGTTTTGTTTGGCAGCGTTTTGTTATACAAACCTCAGTGGGCTTCCAGGCTCTTAGTGCTCCGGGCTTTCCTAGAGAGGCAGTTTACCATTCTTTAGTCCATCAGCAGCATTTCCTTGCTTTCGCTCAAAGTCAAGTCTGGAGAAAAAATAGTCTAATGACTTTGTCCCTGTAATTTGAGGATTTTGCTGGAAGTTTTGGTAGTCTCACCTGGAAATCTCTACATTGGTGTGTTGCTAGAGCACCCAGATTTGGGATTAGAATCAAACAGGAGATGATACGAGGACAAGGAGCCAGTGCCTGCTGAGGGCTTGGTGTGCCGCCGTACAGACTGCGCAGTGATGGGCAGCAACGGTGACCTCGGGGAATGCTGTAAATCGGGCACAAGCATTTATATTTACCAGATGGCAGGTAACTGTGCTGGTCTGCTTTAGACACGGTAAATAAAAGGACAAATCACTTGTTGGGAGTAAAAGGGAGAAACGACTGACCTGCCTTCATACTCGTCTCCTTTGCTACAAGTATTCTATTATCTCCTCCCTGATAACTGGGGAAAGATGCTCCAAGTTCTGTATCATGTGAATATAGTTACTGCCTGCCTTATATCACGGTGAGTTCTCAACACATCTGGACGGAGAGCAGTTCCAGTAACATTAAAGCGGACTATTTTGGTTGGCACGCTGACGCAGGGGTATATGCCAATTAGTAATGGCTCTTGGAAACGGGCTGCCTTCAAACCCGCCCTGAACTATTCCCCGGAGAAATTATTCAATTAAGTACAGCTAAAATAAATGTCCATGGGTTTTGTTCGAATAAAACAAAACAAGCAGCTGGAAAAGGGAAAAATTCTCAGTGTGTGCTTTTTAAAATAACAGCTCTAACTGATACCGGGTTTGCTGGAATCGATACTGCTGTTTTCTCAGTGTTTCTCTGTAGCTGTGAATGATCTGACAAGCGCTTCTGTGGCTGACAGCTGGGCCGGTTCCTGTCACTGCTGTGTATTGTCTGCCCTCCGGACCTGCTTTCGAGGCGATGAAGTGTTCTGTGTGCTCGCGGGTATCAAAGCTTGACCCAGATATAATCTTCTATGTTTGTGAAGGATGAGCGAGGCTGCTTGGCGTAGTCGCAGGCTGGTGTGTGTGGAAACAGTGGTCCTGGAAGTGTCCTCCTTAGTCCTTGCAGCAGATGGTGAGGTTTTCTGTAAGCAGAAACAAATAGCTGACTCCTTGTGTCAGCAAGTGTTGTCCTTAAAGATGCTGAAGGTTGCTTGAACGGTGGGAAAAGGGTTATGCTGAAGGCATGGGCTGGTCCTTGCCTTCTGAGCTGGGCGCCTGGGCTGTTCTTTGCTTCCCAAAGGCCAGGCAGAGGTGTAGACTCTGAAGCTAGTTTGTTCTTTCCAGTCTGTGCATTTTTCACTGTTGTCAGGAACTCAGGGAACCAGGAGCAATCCTGTCCTGACAGAGTTGTCCTCTGCAAGGATTAGTCAGGGGTGGAGAGCTGGCATGGCCTGGGCTCCACGAGGTGTGTTTGCGGGGAGGGAGGACCTTCTGCTGCAATGGCTGGTGATCATTGAGTGCCTCAGGCTGCTAAGTGTGCTTGAAGGGCAGACTGGGGCTGGTCACTGGGGAGAGGGCGTGTCCTCCCCTGCCTGCTCTCCTGGACACAAACCAAGTCTACCAGCTCCTACCCTACACTGCCTGGAGGTGAGGTCCTCTCTTGCCTCCCTGTAGCGCTGGGACTGCTGCATACACATGGCAAGTTGTCAAATGCCTTCCCAGCAGGAGGTCTCCTGAACCTACCTGTCTCCAAGGACCACCGAGCCTCTGTAAACTAGAAGAGCTAAAGAGTGAGACAGCTGAAACGCAGAGGAGTGAGTTGGTTTGTTCCCCTGGAGAAGATAGTATTTGGGGTTTTAATACTTAAATGAAGTTCTGCCAAAAAAGAGATTAAATGTCAGTTCAATTTGGGAAGGTGGGTGGAGGAATCTTAGTCTTTGCTTGAAATGCAAAACTCATCACAGCAGAAAGTGTCGGCGTCCTGAGCGGCACAGAGCTTGGGTCAGCATGAACACCAGTGAGATTTTGAGTGTAGCCTTGGAGCTGAGCAGCGAGGAGAAACCCATGGCTGCATGAACGTATTGCCTGTGGCACAGAGAGCTGCACCTCAGAGGCTGCGAAAACCGGGCACGGCGAGCGGCGGTGGAGAGAAATTACGATTCTTGGCTTTTTCACGGAGTGTTTCTCTTTTCACTCTGCCTTGACGTTGCAGCTGGCACGTCGTGTGAAGGTTCTGCAGGTTTCTGATGTTCTTCCAGTAGTTGCAATCTTCATTTCAGACCACTGGCATCTGTAAGAATGCTCGCTTTCTTATTACCGTGTAATTACGGGGTTTGGACGTATAGAGATTGGCATTCGGTATATGATTCATTTCTGTGGTATCTCGCTCTTCTCCCGAGGCAGCAGAGCCCTCACGGAGGGAGGGAAACCCTGCTTGGCTTCTCCACCAAATTCCAGCCTTAGTGTAATTTTTTTGCGTAGCATAAACCGTTGTGGATTTTAGTTCTCCAGGCTTGTTCCTCTCTGCCTGTGCTGTATTTCATGTGGCCGCTTCCACTTGGCTTTTGGGTTTCTTACTCCACAGACAGAATGCAGGCGGCTCAAAGGCAGAGCTGCCAAAACCAAATGAGGCTCTTAAGTATTTTAAATAAAAGCCAGAAAAATTAATTAGCATAAGGTCACGTATGAAAGCAGAACTGGCTCTGCAAGAGCCTGTTCTAGTTCAGGGAAGAGACGTTCATCCTTCCCAGGAACTCCATGGCTTAAGGAGAAATGAGTAAAGAAGAAATACCATGTCTTCAGGAAGAGGGTGCAGCTGTGTGGGGTAGAAACAGGGAGACATCGGATGGAGACGCAACCAGAGTGTTTTCCTGCTTCTTGAGTGGAGAACGAGTAGGAAAAAACCCACGTGGTTTCCTACAAAACAAAACTCGTGTTCCTCAATGTGGCCCAGCTCTGCCAGGCCTGCCTTTCCCTCCCGAAGGAGCTGCTTCCCGCTTGTCTGTAACAAGTCCCCTTTCTCTCTGGTGAGCTCCTTCACGGGAGAAACAGCAAGGATGGCTCCGGTGGCTTGGTTGGGGCGCTCTGGTGATGGGAGCAGCAGCATCTGTAGCTGTTGGATAGGATCATCTCCTCTGCGTCCAGCTGCCCTTCACGTTGTGAATCTCATAAATTGCCCCTTTTCTGATTAAAACGGGCAGCGTTGATACATGTGCCGTAAGTCCAGCATCACTTGATGCTGTTCAGTCCCTGCGCAGAAAGATGCAATTTTATTTTGTGTCATTGGAGCGATCTCACGGCCGAGCAGTTGACTGCTGCTCTGTCTTCAGCATGCTGGAGCAGAGCAGGGCTGGCCAGGCTCTGGTGGGGTTGGCACTGGTGTCAGAAAGAGAGGAAAGATGGAGTGGCTGAATGGGCTGGAAAAGGGGCTTTTGCTCTCTGGGCTTCTCGTTTTGTTGTCAAAACTGAGAATTTAATTTGCAAGCCGAAAGCTGGTTATTCGCTTCAAGCTGATCAGGGATGTGTTCCAGCCTGAAGGGCGGCATCAAGGTGAACCGCTGAAGGTCCAGGAGCACGGAGTGCTCTGGGACCTGCTGGTTTTATCATCTGTGAAACACTTTTCCAGTGGAAACGGTTCCCTTGGAAAGCTCCCGGCCAGCTGTAGAAAGACTTGAGGGCTGACTTGACGCGGAAGATGGGGCTGCCAGAGAAGTCCCGTTTCAGACCCGGAGGAAGGGTTGTTAGAAACGTCAACAGAGAGGTTGGGAATATGGGAAAGGCAGCTGGTGGTGGTGACGGAGGACCTGCGGTCTCGGTCTGCTGCTCGACGGGACCGCAGGCAAAGCCCGCGCCTGAGGCTGCACAGCCGCTTTGAGGAGGAGCAGAGGAGAAAAGCACAGGGGTCCGTTTGGACACAGCAGGCTGAGCCTGGCTCGGCCTCAGCTCAGGGGTTGGTTTCCCGTCCGGCGCGAGCCCTCGATGCAGGAGACCAGCCGGAGCGTGATGTATGGCCGTTTCCCGGAGAGGTGACTTATGGCTCTAGCGGGTGGGATTCCCATCTCAGGGGACGCTCTGAAATTCTCCATGCGTGGCTGGAGAGAAGCAGAACCAGCTTTTCACAGAAGGCAGCGGCGGTTTTAGGAATTAAAGCAGAACATTTCTCATTTTCATGGCAGCAGCAAAGCCTTCGAAGGAGAAAGGGCGTGAAGAATGAGCTTTTTTCTGAGAGGTTCCTGGGATTACCTCTGTTTCTTCTGCTCAGTTTTTTATAGTCTGTCTTCTCTTGGTGTCCTTTGCGTAAATCCTTCTTTTTCTAGCTGTTAGCAGGTGTGATTTTAAAGCTGTGTAGAAATACACCCTTTTGCTGCTACCAGCTCCCTGTCCCACTGTCACTTCAGGACAGGTTTTTACATTCTGGTTGTCACTTTTAGCCCAATGCTTCTGAACATGCATGGGCGGACCCCAGACATGGCTTGCAGCAAAACGCAATCCTGGTGTGACTTACAATGCAACCGGTTAATTAGAGATGATACCGAGATCGCCTTCTCACCCTTTAGTGGATCACTTGAGATGGCGAAGCTGGGCACGGTAGAGCAAGGTGGAAAGAGCTTATGATCCAGGGTTCTAGAATCAAAAGTCTCTTCCAACCAGATGATTCTGTAAGATCATCAGGTCCAACCACTCCCCAGCACTGCCAGGTCCCCACTGACCCTGTCCCTCAGCACCACCTCCACACGGCTGGGAAACCTCTCCAGGGATGGAGACTCCACCATGCCCTGGGACAGCCTCTTCCAATGCTCACAGCCCTCTCTGTAATGAAGTTCTCTGATATCTAACCTAGATCTGCCCTGGTGCAACTTAAGACTGTTGCCACTTGTCCTGTCACTTGTCACATGGGAGAAAAGACCGACCCCCACCTTGGTACAGCCTCCTGTCGGGTAGTTGTAGAGCAGGAAGGTCTCCCCTCAGCCTCCTTTTCTCCAGGTTCAAAGCAGTTCCTTCACTTGCCGTTTTCCTTCCCAATAAAACTTTGAGAATTATTATTTAACTCTTCAGCGCTCACGTCTCTGAGTCGTCTTCTGCTGATCTGGGTCCTTCGATGGGTCCTGGGTTCTTTAGAGCTGACTGTAGGCACTGATAGTGCCTCAACTTGCTGTGACTGGTGAAGCAATTCAATGAGCAAAGTTTTCTGAACACTATTCAGCTGCGGCTGCTTTTATGGGCAACAACAAAATGTTTGAAGTTTGTAACACAAATATTAAAACAAAATGAATTTGGTATTTGTTTTTTTAAAAAAATAAACAGGAGTAGCTTTTCCTCACTTTGCCTAGGCTTTCTTCTAGTGAACCCCTCTCTCCCCAGGAGGTGGATATTACGGTTGGACCTGGAGAGGGCTGACTGACCCGGCACGCTGCGGGTGTCCAGCCTCTTCCTCCTCTTCCATGGGGATGCTTCTTCCACCAATTCTGCCCTGGACCCGTGCTCAGCCTGGCTGCTCTGCATTGCTCCAAAACACGTGTTGCCTAAGATCAAACCTGCTATGGGGGGTTTTTAACCGGAAGAAAAGTCAAATATGTCAGAATACATCAACCTGCATTTTTTTCCTGCCGTCTACTCTAAATCCCCTGTGTGGAGATAATCCTAATCTCCAAGGGCTGCTGGTGCCCTCCATCGCCGGTCCTGGAGCCAGAGAGGCAGGGGACTTGTGTCCACAACCTGGAGAACTTCCATGACTTCTGTCCTGGTTTAAGGTATGCGCATACTGATCTGGGATCTGTAGAGCCCACCGCTGTGTTTGCGTGTGAGGTACACCAGGCTTCAGAAGAGATCCTGCCCTTCTGAGGGCTCCAGCCCCGATTCTAGAGCTCTGATTGCCAGGAAAAGCATCCGGATTTGTAGAGATGGGTTTGTGTTTCAGTGCTGCAGCCACGAAGGGATGAGGCGAGGAGAAGCCTTCTGCCTTCTTCCAGAAACCTGCTGCTTTCGTGCTTGGCTGCTGGTGGGCTCGGAAGCCCGTGTACCTGCCTGGCTGGTGGCTGTGACCTTGGCAAAGGGACAGGTGTACAGGGACGAGCAAGGCTGTGACACCGGTCTTCAAGCAGAAGGTCTCTGCTGCTACAGGAGGTCCTGGGCTCACCTCCCACAAATGAGCAACCTTCAGACCTCTCCCACTTCAGCTGGGCTTAAATTACTCAGGTTTTACTACTAGGGTCGTGCAGAAGGTTTTCTCAGAGAGCAGACCTTGGCTAGGTTTGCATTCCAGGTTTAGATGTGGTTTGCAGTGCAGAGTTACAGGAATGTCCTTTGTAAGGTCGCTGGCAGCCCTGCAGCAGTCCGCCTGCTTCGCCCGTCTGCTCCCTCGCAACGGGGGAACCTCCCGCCTTCCCCTTTTTCAAGCTCTCTCTTGTTCCTGGCAGAGTCAGGTAAATGGAAGGTGATGGAACATTTTTTCATCCTGAATGTAATTGCCAGCTTGAAGGGCAGAGGGGGCTGGAGGTGGGTTGTATGTCAGAAGAGGTGGTTCTCAGGAGCCTGCTGAGAGCTAATGGAGGATTGTCAGTGCCCCAGGGACTTTCGCAGCCCTGGAGTTTTCTCTGGCAGGATGTCTGCCTGCCTTAGAAATTCATCGCTGGTTTTCAACTCTGCTGTATGCAGCCTGTATCACCAGTGGGTTTCCTGTGCTGTGGAGTGGGGAGAGAAACGCTTTAATGTCCATGAATGTTGAGAGCTGCTCTGAACCTGAGTGTCACCAGAGCAGCGTGTTGGTGGGGTAGAGGGGTGGATGTTTCTGTGCAGGGTGTTGGTGGCATTTAGAATCACAGAATAATGGAACCATTTTGATTGGAAAAGACCTTTGAGCTCCTCGGGTCCCCCTGTTCCCCCAGCACTGCCAGGTCCCCACTGACCCCTGTCCCTCAGCACCACCTCCACACGGCTGGGAAACCCCTCCAGGGATGGGGACTCCACCACTGCCCTGGGCAGCCTGGGACACGCCTGCACAACCCCAACGGGGAAGGAATTGTTCCTAATATCGAACCTCAACCTCCCCTGGAACAATTTGAGGCCGTTTCCGCTTGTCCTGTCGCTTGTTCCTGGAGAGAAGAGACTGAGCCCCACCTCTCTCCAACCTCCTGTCAGGGAGTTGTCAGAGCCAGAAGGTCTCCCCTGAGCCTCCTTTTCTCCAGGCTCAACCCCCCCAGGTCCCCCAGCCGCTCCTCAGCACACTTGTGCTCCAGATCCTGCACGAGCCTCGTTGCCCTTCTCTGGACACGCTGCAGCCCCTCAATGTCCTTCTGGGAGTGAGGGGCCCAAACTGAACAGTTTGTGGGTTGCAGAAGGGGGTGAATGGATGGTTCTGTGCAGGGTATTGTGGGTGTAGAGGGGTGGTTTTTTCTGTGCAGGGTTTTGGGGTTGCAAGGGCATTCTGGCCTGGGAAACCTGCTGGGCTGGACTTCTGGACATAAGATGGTGATGGGGTAAGAACCTCCTGGTGCCATGCCAGCCCCAGTTCAGCTGCGGAGGGGAAGACCCTGCTGAGACCTCCTGCTTGTGCTCTGAGCTCCCCAGCACTTCTGGTCATAACTGCAGTTTACATCAAAGAACTGGTGGCTTGTTGTGCTTTGGGCTACCTGCTCGGGGAGGTGGCCTGCTCCCCTGAAACGTGGCTGTAGCCAGAGACATCCAGACATGGAGTAACGCTTCTCCCGTGCCCTACAGTCCAGTTTTCTGGTTCTGAAAGGGCTCCTGCGGGTTGGTCTGACGGGAATGGCTTGTGCAGGGGGACGGGAAAGGAGAAGCTCTAGACACCATCCCCATCGCGATGCTTTGCCTTCGAAATGATGACAGAAAATTTTACTGCTCACATTTGTTCTCACTGAGGTGCAGCTTGTTCACCAGGATGTTTTTCAAGGAGGGTCTGGTCAGTGTTGGCAAAGAACAGTCTCCTATTTCCCAAGCGTGCTTATCACTCCGGCCTTGACAACGATGGGAACTTTCGGCACTTTTTTTTCCTGTGGAGGCAAACATGAGAACTGCTGCCTTTGCCGGCAGCATTGTACTGGTTTTCCTGTGGGCTGAATCACTCCAGACTGATAAAGCTTCCCCAAAACGTTGTTGGCTTTGCAGCTGTTAGACCTGGGAAAGTTGGGTGGGAGGAGGAGGATGACGACGAATACCTGACCTACGACTCTTGTGGTTCAGATAAAGCACCTGCAGCGCTGGGGAGAGCGTGTTTTGGAGCAGGACGAACAATCGGATCTGGAGTATGACAACTTCCCACACTCGTGAGTTTGTGTCTGGAGCAGGGCAGCGTTGGTGGGGTGATGCTGCTGCTGAGTGGTTCAGGGCTGTGGGATAAAACAGGGGCTGCACACACAGGGAGGCAGTCGATGTCTGCCCTCGGCCCTCCCGTCGTGTGAACGCTCCGATGGTTTCAGCTGCAGGACAGGAATCAGGAGTTCATGTTTGAGGAAAGATCCGTATTTGCAAAGTACAAGATTTTTTAGATGCTGATGTCATTTTACAGAGGGATTCGCTGGGATGCCTGTGGGGCAGACTTAAACACGCATCAGAAGGATGATGCTGAAATCTCCCAGCTCTCTGGAGGGGTAAAACCTCTGGGCTATACGTGCGTGTGAAAATTCCTGTGTGTCTTTGGAACCTCACCTGGTTTGGGTTGGGGTTTTGTTGTCCATACGTACAATCAGAGTGGCTTTATCTCTGTACCCAGAGCAACGCTTGTTACTGGGCGAGATTTGAGGACACGAGCACCCTCCATAACCAACACCTCTGCTGCGGGAAGGTGGATTTTGGAGGAAGCTGTTGCCTTTCAAGTGCAGGTATAAGAGCTCTTGTACCTGCTCTGCTTTCCCTGACAACAATAAAATCATCAGTTGTACGAGGTTGAGGGTGGGTTGGCTTTAAATGTTCTGTTCCCCTCTGTTAAAAATGGGTGTGGAAGAAGTTTTGCTCACTTCTCTTTTCCCAGGAGATGGTTTGGGCTCTGCAGAACTCCCATCCGTACACCTCTGAACTGAACCAAGGCAGGACTGTGTATCCCCTGTGGGTTGAGACTGCACGAATGCGCTCCAAAGCGCTTGTGAAGATGGTGATTCTGAACGGTTTTAGTGGCTACGTACGAGATGCTCCATTCCAGGGACTGAATTTCCCATTCCTGTACTAACTTTTACCTGTCATCTCTGGTTGTCTTGTTGTTGTCTCCTGTGTAGTATTTCCCAGGATTTGGACCTTTCAGCACACGTGGATCACTGGTCTGTCACACTGGAAAATGAAAGGGTGCAGCTGGTTTCCATTTCGGAGGCTCCAGCAGGCGCGTGCTCGTGCAGCAGTGGTGCCGCGGCGCTCGGAAATTAATGCTCGTGTTTCTCTTTCCCCAGAGATCATCGATGACCTCACGAACCTGGTGGAGAACACAGATGACAGGCTTCGGAGTCAGACGCGGCACGTGAAGATGGTGGATAAGAAATCAACGTCCTGCGGTAGGAAATGGCTTGAGCACGACGCCTGCCCTGTTGCTAAACGCTGAGAAACCAGTCTAGCACTGGGAGGCTGTGGGCAACACGCTCCCCCGCGGCGGCAGCTTCATCTAAAAGATGTTAGAAAAACCCGCCTCTCCCCAACTTGTTCTGCGGCGGTGTGTGGGGTTGACTCGCTGCGTGTTGATACAGTTAATTTAATTAAGCCATTTGTCTCCAGTGTTGCGCAATGTTCTGACTGGAAATTGCAGAACGTGTAAATTAGTGGTGCGTGTTAACTAGGTCTGGAAAAAACTTAGTACCCAGCTCTCACAAACCGGTCACAGTGGGCAGTGATGCTGTGGGGGCTGGTTCTGGTGGTGTCCCTGCCTCAACCAAGTGGCCTTCACAGCCTGCCAGATGTGAAATCCTTGTCGTGACTCTCGGAGCTACGTTGCAGGTGGTGAGGCTAAGCTGGCCTCTTTCTACAGCCAAGGCGAGGCTGTGCATCTCCAGGGGGGGAAAGCAGGTTGGGTGAAGACTGGACCTTTGATACAATGACCTGATGGGGGAGCTGGGGGTGATGTCAGCAACGTCTTTATCTTGGGAGGTGGAGTGACTGGGGGAGGGTGTCCATGGGGATGATGTCCATGCGAGCTCTGGTGTGAGACACTTCTGAATAGCATCTACACTTTTGGAGCCTGTGATTTGTTTCCAGCACCTGGAGGACTCAAAATGCTAGAAGAAATAATCAATGCTCTCTAGGAATTTGACTTGTAGCCAGCAGTTAATGAATTTTTGGCTTAGGAGTTCAGTGAAGTTGACTGCTGACGTGGTCAGTATCTGGATGGAGAGAAGGTTTCCTGGCTGGTGGGGAGCTTTGTTTGTTCCGTAGAGTGAGGATACTAGCAGCAAAAGCGACCTGAGCTCGTGGTGGCAGTGAGAGCTTTGTCAAGCGCTGAGGTGTATTGTAGGATTTCGGCCGGCGCTCTGTCAGCGATGGCTTTGTGAAAGCTCGGTTGTTGTAGGCTGATGAAAATCTGTGCCTTTTCTGGAGGTTAAAGTGGACTTGTCAGAGGCGTTTGTCTGCAGTTTCTCTCGTACCAGCTATGGATGGAATCAAAGGTGTGACTGGAGAGTTCATGACTGACTTTTTATGTTAGATCTTTACTGTTGATGCAAGATGGATCTGATCTAAACGTAGCTGCACTGGGATGGTGCCAGGTATCCCCGTGTGCCTTCAGAGTGTCCCCGTAACTTCTGTGGTGTCGTTTTCTGCACGAGTACAGGGAGGCGCGACACGAAATGCTTGCGTAGGGCAGGCAGTGAATCCCGTGTCGCACAGGACAGCTTGTCCCTCCTTTGGTACTTCTGCCCCCTTTTCAGGTTCCTGCTCAAACGCGGCCCCCAGACAGCGTTGCTGGGTAATGAGCCTGTCTCTTAATGAGCCTCTCTCTTAACAAGCCTGTCTCTCCCAGTGCTGGGGAATTGAGAGGAGGAGGAGGAGGATGGAAGAGGCGAAGGCTGGGAGGATCCTGGGCTGGATTCCTCTGGGTTGACCTCTCTCACCCTTTCCACATTGAAAAACATTTTTCTGCGAGGGCTGGTGAGAAGCGCTGCCTCTCGGCGCCTCTTCCCTCTGCTCCAATAGGGCTTCCTGTGTTTGCATAACAATTTGGGCATAGGTAAACACGGGATTGCCTCAGAGCGCTGCTTCATTCTGCCAGAGCGCGAGGATTAGAACAATAACGCTGGAAGACACAGGCTTCACTGACATTCTTCCTGTCCCTGTCTCCACCCCTCAGCCCTGGCACTGGAAGTTAACTGGTATATCAAGGTCAGAAAACCCCTCCACATCCGTACGATTATTCCTTGAGCAAAGCTGAGCAGCAGGAGAACAGGCACCCTGCTACGTCATTTTTTTCAAAGTGCTTTTCCTCCCCTTCCAACATTTCCTTTAGGTTTTATTCATCTTTAGTAACTCCCTGGTTTCAGCGGGTTCCTTCGGATTTAAGCCGGGGTGAAGTGCTCAGTCTTCCCCCGTGCCACCCCTTCCTCCCTGGGATGCAGATGTTGCTTGGACCCAGTCTCCGCACTCTGCCAGCATGTGCCTGTTTCTGTGGTTTTGCCTCATTTGAAGTCAAAACATTTTCTGCTGAGTGCCCGTACTGGAGCCACTGGCTGTGGGCACAAGCGCTGCAGCCTGGCACGACCAGTGGAATAACCACCCTTTTCCAAGCAAGACCGTTAACGCAGCCACGGGCGTGTCTTTGTTAGCAGCCACTATAATAATAAAATCAAAGTCTGGCTGATGAAACCCAACTGGAATCAATATTTCAACATCTCACTCCCATGCAAATGCTGTTTCCAGCTTTGGAGGTTGGCTCCAGCGCGATGCGTGCCGCGGCCGGCCCTCGGCGCTACCCGCTCGGCACAGGCACCGCTGGCTGCCGCAGCCGGGCAGAGAGCAGCGGCCGTGCCGCTGGCAGAGCCCTCCAGGTTGTTTCGGGTGGGTTGGTTTATTTGCAGCTTATTTTCAATGCTGTTTCTCTCGCTGCCTCGAGCTATTGACAGTCCCACCCCTCGCTGCTGCCCCGTGGGAGCCATCTCCCTTGGTGGCTTCGGGCAGCCCCGCACTGGTGTCAGTGGGAACTCCCAGGGACTGCAGCAGAAGAACAATCATGGGATATGCTCGAGTCTGCTGCATTTATGAAATTATTGTTGAGAATCATCAGTCATCTGCAGGCGAATGTTTACACGTTGTTTTCTTTCTCCTGGGCGTTTGCCGGGCGTTCGCGGGGGTGCGAGGACATATGTATTTCTTCGGTTTCAGAAGTTCGCGTCGAGCTTTCACCACAACATACACACAAATCGTTAATCAGATATTGGGCTGCCTCTGCCCGATGTGCCAGGGGAGCACCCGCCCGCACAGTCCTGGCTTTTCAGTTGTACCCCTGGTTCTCTTGGGTTTTTTGTCACCGCTTTCTCCCAGTTTACCCACCTTAGGGAGAGGCTGTGCATTAACCATTTCTCCTTAACTTGTTTATTAGAAGTTTTAACCCTTGGGCTGTCCTCTTAAGAACTGCATTCCAAAATAAGCAAAGGAATCAAAGTGTACTTAAGGTTGAGATGCCGGGAGGGGTGTGTGTGTTGTGGTTTAACCCAAGCTGGCAACGAAGCCCCACCCAGCCGCTCGCTCACGTCCCCTCCAGTGGGATGGGGAAGAGGATTGGAAGGGTGAAGTGAGAAAACTTGTGGTTGAGATAAGAACAGTTTAGTAATTGAAAGGAAATACTATAATAATAGTAATTGTAATGAGAAGTAAAATAAGAGCAATAAAACCGGAGGAAGACAAGTGATGCAGGTGAAAACAAGCCCTCACCACCAACCAGTCCCCAGGCAGCGTCCTCCGGCCACCCTCCTTCCCAGCTTTACTACCCAGCATGTCGTCATATGGTCTGGAATATCCCTTTTGTCACTTGGTCAGCTGTCCCGGCTGTGTCCCCTCCCAAGCCCTTGTGCACCCCCAGCCTGCTCACTGGTGGGTGAGGAGCAGAAAAGCCTTGGCTCAGTGCGAGCACTGCCCAGCAACAGCTAAAACATCCCTGAATTATCAGCGCTTCCCAGCACAAACCCAGAGCACAGCCCCCTACCAGCTACTGTGAAGAATAATATGAAAATTAGCTTCATTTCAGCCAAAACCAGCTCAGGGCAGGGAGCAAATTTCCCCCAAACAAACCCTTGAGCTGGAACAACCTGATGATACGACAAATGCCACAATTCCTTAATGCCGACACTCGGCATTCCTTCGGTATCTTTTGGTTTTCTGGGTTTATCCCATCCAGTCCCATTCCAATGGGAAAAAAATTCCACATTTCCCAAACATTCTGAAAATTTCTCATTTTGAAGAACTTTATTGAAAGGCCAGTGAGTGCCCTGAAAGGAGTGCTGCTGTCGGACTGCCGCAGCCCCGTTGGCTGGGTTCACGGCGCAGCTCCCATCTGGTTTTGAATCCGCTCTTGCCCCGAGTGGGCACCAGCATCAGCCCATCCCTTGGTGCCCTTGGCTGAGAACCTTCCCCTTTGCCTGCAGTCCCCAGCCTTCGGCAGCTCCAGCGCAGGCTGTCCCAATACACCCAGTCCCCAGGGGCTCAGGGTCCAGTTCCTCTCTTGGGACATTTCCAGTGAGTGGGTGCAGGTTCTGTGGGGGTCCCAAAATGGGTGCTCAGTGCAGTGTGGGCTGGCTTTTCTTCTGTTCATCTTCAGGCTCAAGTGTTTAGTGTTAGGAGTGTACAGAGGGTCCTGAGGGTTGCAGTTAGCCTCATCGCAGAGGAGAGTCTGTCGTCATCCACAGCTACATCCCAGCTTACCCGGGTGCCACTTTTGGTAACTTTCCCACCATCTTTGGGTTCTGCAGGTTATATTTTTTTTGTCTAATCCGTAAGTAGGCAGCTTGCTGCAGAGAGGGTGGTTTAAACAGGCGTTGTGGAGAACAAGAGCATGCTGAAGTGTCTGCGGCTGAATGAGATGCAGGGATTTTGGTAACACAGAACATAGGTGGGAGCCCCATCTGCGGCCGAGCTGCACCACGCAGAGTCAGGAATGTTCTTCAGGTCCTGTGAAACTAGACCATGGACTGGGGAGGGGAGCTGGGGGACCCATGTGGTCCTACACCAAGTCACTCTTTCTGGTGGCTCTCCCATAGCTGAGGAGAGGCTGGTTTCCTGGGGAAGCTCCACAGAAGGTTATGACTTTGTTGTAGTAAAAACAAGCAAAAAAGAGCAAACTCTTATTTCTGACAGACTTACTCATTCCCTTCCGAGCAGCATGAGGGAAGCAGAGCATGTCCGTGCAGACATCACGGCATGCTTTCCTCTAACCCTTCAGATAAATGAGGGAAATGAGATACAACCACCGAGCAGACCCTGCTGGGCCAGTGTCCATGGCCTGTAAGATAATACACAACTGCAAAGTGGTGGCTGAGGGATGTTTTTTCCCTCTTTCGTTTTCTCCCTGTTCACAAGATGGCATTGCAATCTAATCGCCTTCCTCCAGCCTGGGTAGATGCTCACATCTCCCCTTTGATTTCTGAGGGAGGTTTTTGGAGATGCTGAAAGCAGGATGTGGACTACCCTAAAGTTAGTCACTACCAGGTGGGGCTTTTTTATCATAGAATCACAGGGTGGTTTGGGTTGAAGGACCTTCAAAGCTCACCCAGTCCAACCCCCTGCAGGAGCAGGGACATCTGCAACCAGAGCAGGTTGCTCAGAGCCCCAAGGGCCAACCTGACCTGAGATGGTTCCAGGGATGGGGCTTCTGCCACCTCTCTGGGTAACCTGGGTCAGGGTCTCACCACCCTCAGCGTCGAACATTTCTCCCTTCTCTCTCTGGTCTGAATCTCCCTCTGTCAGTTTAACCATCACCCCTTGTCCTGTCCCAGCAGCCCTATCAGATGGCTAAAATCCCTGTATTAAAGACAGAGCTTTGCCAAACCTATTGACTGGGGTTTTAGAAGGTTTAAATTGTTTTAAAGATGGAGTGGCTGGATTATATAAGGTTTCCTCTAGAAAATAATGATTCACGGCGGCTGGGACCTTTTTCTGCCAGATTCAACGATCGCTCTGTTCTAAGTTATGGTTATTTTTGCCATGGATTTAACTTGGTGTATAAATTATGGATGGCAGTTACTCGGGTTGTTCCTCTGACGTACGCTGGGTGTTTCGATGAGCAAGTCCCCATCCATTTATCTTGTTCGCAGTGGAGCGGGGAAGCTGCTGTGGTGTGCCATTAAATCAAGCTTTCCTGCAATCCGACTCTCGGAGAGCTGACACCGATATCCTCCCCAGAGCTGCCCTGACAACTGCACTGGCTCTGAGTCGCCTCTCCGCGCTTCTGCGGGATGAGCCTTCTGGCCTGGCAGGTTCTGAATTTTCCTGATTTTTAAATTTTTCTTTTCATTCCTTCAGTTTATTCCATTTTAAGCAGTTACATGTTGAAAAGTTTATTCTGAGCTGTTACCCCTGCGAGAAAGCTTTGAGGAGAAGCTTTAGCAGAGGAACAGCAAATCTGTTGGTTGAATTGGGCTCATTGCCGTGTCTTAAACGCACCGACACCCCCATCCTCCCAGGAGCAGAGCAGCCCAGGGAGGTGGCCGAGGGGCAGCCGTTGGTGATGGAACAGGAGATGGAGTTTCATCTGGGCTTTTCTGTCTCCTCGTTCCCTTGTCCTGCAGCTCTTGCTGCCAGCCAGCCTGCTGGAAAATATCAGGAGACCCACACATCTCGCTGCAGGATTGAGCTTTCCACCAGTCTTGGTACCTTGTGCCCCATCCTCCCTCGTGCTGTACTTCTCGTCTGAGCTCCCTGAAGTGTTTCCTTCCTCTCACACAGCTTGTTTTCCTTCACCCTGAGAGCGCAGGTAGCTGCACCCAGGGGAAGCAGAGGTCTGCTGGGGATGAGCCTGGTTGGGGAGGAACCGATGGCTTTGTGGTCCCGTTGCGTGTGGGCGGCCATGCTCTTCCTCCCACCCTGCCCCACTGACTTCTGAACCCGCTGGCTAATTGAAGCTGGAATTAGTTGGAGATAGAGGTCGCAAAGATAAGGAGTTACTACGAGCTTACTTGGCCATCTATCCTCATTAGAGAGACCCAATTAGGGGCCCCGTTGGGGTGGGAGGGCAGGGTGAGCTCAAGTCTCATTAGACACCAGAGAAGCCTCAAAGCAGATTAGCTCAGGGACGTAGCTGGAAATGTGGCTTCATTAATTATGTCAATAGCACAACTTTTCAACAAAGTGGTCCCGTAGTTTCGGCACGTTGCTAATCTGAGGATTCTGGTTCGTTTGTTGTCTTGCTGCCTTGTTTCCCCATAACACAAAACGCTTTTCCTTGGCTTCATTAGCTCTGAGCCCCCGAGGAGGCGGTGAGGAGCTCCCGGAATGACTCACGGTGAGAAGAAACATCCCAAAGGAGAACAAGGTCAGTCACGGTGTTGAGAAGACGCCTGTGCTGGTGGCGTGCGCCCAGCAGCCTGGTCCACACTCCCCCAGTGCCCTTGGATCCTCCAGCCAGCTCATGGCTTCTCCATGTTGCCGCCACCACCTCCTCCTCCTCCTCACACGTGCTTTATTCACAGCTCAAGTATTTGACTTAAAATTACTCATGCTGAGGTGCTGAAATAGATTCAACTGGTGAAAGAGGATGGACGGAAGCAGTCAAAACCACTTGTTTACTTTAAGAAAAATAAAAGGTGGTTTGGAGTTGCCGTTTGGTTTCTTGCCAGGTGAGGAGCAGGGTGTTTGCTGGTGGTGTCAGCGCTGTGTGTGTTTCTTTAGCAGGAAGGGACGGGAAGAGCCTTCTGGGTCATAGCATCCCTTCAGGAGACGTTCTGGAGAACAAGCTTGTTTTTTCCCCCCCATTACTCCCATTGGGAGGCTGCATTGGTCATAAACTTATTTCCAGCCTACCCTTGTCAGGGATAGGTCATGTTGCCCACGTGCGCAACCCTTGTTCGGGCGTCCTGAATAGTTCTTTCCCCTTTTTTGTTTTACTGCCCCAGATGTGTGTGTGTTTAAGACAGCACTCGGTGATCCCTCCCGCCTTTTGTTTTGTGGGGCTCAACAAGCGCCTTTACAGTTTAATCTCCTAAATTAATCTCTCTGTTTTCTCATAAGCCCTTTTTTACACTTCTTTCCCCCTAAAACTTTTTGGTTTTTAACCACGAGACCTGACCACAGCATCCCCGGCGCCTTCTCACGATGGTTTGTCCACCAGCTCCAGCACTTCTCTGGCTGCTGGAAATATTTCACTTACAGCATGTTGGTGCCCCGATCAGTTTTGTTTTGAGCTGTTTGCTGGGGCCTTCCTCACTCTTGAACGTTTTCCACCTCAGTTCATTCTTTCCAACTTGTAGCAAGACCGATTGTTTGTCCCAAGTGTGTGGCTTCCTCACTCATCCCGTGGAATTTCAACCTTCTTCTATTCGTCTTCAGAGTCACCCATTTTTATCGCCATGTTCTGTCCCAGCTTTCCTCTGCGCTGATGCTGCTTTCCAACTTTGTGTCATCAGCAAATTTCATTAGCACACTTCCTTTTTGTGCCAAGGTCATTAATAAAAATACTGAATAAGATCAGCCTCCTGACCATTCCTGGAGGAGCTCTGCCGGTGACCTCCATCCATTCTGGCCCTTCTTTCAGTGCTGCTTTGCCTTTCACCAGTTTCCCGGCCTTGCAGTTCTGCTAATCCCCATCTTTTTCATTTAATAATTTCCCACGTGGCCCTGAGTCACGTGCTTCGCTGAGGTCTGCCTGGATGGGATCTATCACGCTCCTTTGTCTAGAAAATTCATTATCTTCCTGGGCCAACCTGATTAGCTCTGTCTGATCTGATTTCCCTCCAGCCCAGCCCCATTGTTTCCCACCCTGTTTACGTTGAGTTTCATGTTCTAATTATTCTTTCTTCAGTTTGCTCCAGAGCCTCCACTCTGCCGAGGTTTATTGGACAGGCTCATGTCTGCTCACATCGCTTTGTCCCTTCAGCGGTGCGGTCGTGCAGGTGCTGTGCTTCCTCTCCGGTGCTGGACAGGTGGCCCCAGCTCAGTGCACTCGTTTTGGGATACGTATCCCAGAAAATGTTCATTTGGAAGGGAAAGACCTGGAGCTCTGTGTGCATCAGTTCTCCGAGCTTCATTAACCAGCTTGCTTCGTTTAATGGCAGTTCGCCCTGTGGCACCAAGACCCTCCAGAACTCCTGAAGTGTTCAAGGCCAGGCTGGACAGGGCTCTGAGCAACCTGCTCCAGTGGAAGGTGTCCCTGCCCATGGCAGGGTTGTGAAACTAAATGATCTTGAAGGTCCTTTCCAACGCAAACCAGTCTGTGATTCTCCATCCTCCCACCAAGCCCTGGGTTGGCGGATTCAACCAGAGATCACTTATTGGGTCCTCTGCAGCTGTGCCACCTCTTCCCACATGCCTTTTTCTGGCTGCCTGACCCAAGTATCTCCCTGGATGACTTTCACAATAGAACACAAGTGAGACGGTTCACTTCAGGCTGCACAGCGAGTACCCTAGAAATAAGGGATGGCGGGCAGCGTACAGCGAGGTGGGGCAGAAGGACTTTGCTGCGATACGCTGGCCAAGGCTTTGCTTTTCAAGCAGCAGCGTCGATGCCTGAGCATCGGCGTTGCAAAACAACGGGCTGTTCAGTAGCTGAGCCCTCAATCTCAGGCCACCCTGGATGATGGTGGAGGGGGCTGGAGGGTGGCGTTTCTGGGGCTCGGTTATGAGATGTACGTCGGGTGTGCGTTCAAGCCTGGAGCTGTGAAATGGCGTCGGTCCCTGTTAGGAGACAGAGGGAGAAGAGCGGGACATGGATGGGAAAGCAAAAGGTTGTCAACATCATCTTAATTACATTTGCATATGCAGCTGCTCAAACAGACTGAACCTCCTCAGCGCTTGTTCAAAGCTAGCGGGAGATTTAGAGCGGCTGTCATCAACCCGCATAGCGGGATTGTACAAATCTGGGGGTAAAATCAGCCCCTGGCCCCCTGCTTGCCCACGCTGTCCATCACTCCAAAAGCACCAGCAACTGGGTGTATTTAAATATTGAAACAAAAAATGGAGTTGTCCGAAATATCCAAGGGCGACTGCTTACAGCTGTTTCCAAGGAGAGGTGTCGCAGAACTGAATCATTAATCTATTTCTCTGAAAATGGTGCTGAAATGTGTCAATTTGTACGTTACCGAAGAGGCTCCACCTCACCTCCTTCTGCCTTTTCTTTCCTAACATGCTCCGTGACAAAATAATTGCTCTGCCCGATCTGGAGCTGAAGTACCGCGGTGTTCTGGCTTGGGGATTTAGTGCCATGTTAAAACTGAACAAAGGGGGAAGTCGTCTGGGTTAACTGTTTGTGTTAATTCTTACATCTTTGAAATTCTGCCTTAACACCCCATCCCGCCATTCCCAGCCTCTCTTGGTCTCGTCACCCTAAATCCACCCCAGCCAAAGACGCTGCCCCGAGCACAACGCTGCTGCAAACCCAGCGCCTGGGCAGGGAGATGATCCAGCATCTGGAACGGGGTTCACAGGCCCCAGGACACGATACATGGAGGATGTGGTCAGCGGAGAAATGAGTTTGCTGGGGACCAAGTGGTTATTCTGCCTCTTCAGGGCTTTCTGAGCTGCATAGAGGGTGTTGATCCCACAGAAGCGGGGGATAGAAATCAACAGGGCTGTCATCTCCAACCTGTCTTCTTTCCAGTAGGATTCCTGCCGCCGTCCGCCTCTGGCTGGAGGAAAACTGTCCTCAGGCACATGGGAGGAGGACTGAGAAAGCCCTGCCCTGGAGGGGGTGGCAGTCAATCTGAGGGGAGCTGGCCAAAAAAAAGTGTTTACTGAGGATGAAAATCAACTGTGTTCATGCAGCGCTCATCTTGAAGCATTCAAATGGCAGGAGTTACGCTTCCAGTGTTAACCAAACCACGTTGTGCATCTGGGGTTGGTGGTTTCGTACTGGGAAAGCACCCGGGAGCCCTGCGCTCGTCATGCCAACCAGCTGCGTCTGCAGGCTCAGAACTACAGAGTGGTTCTGCTCTGGCGCTGCGTTTGGTGCCGCTGAAAGCAGCTCGGCTTCATCCTGGTGGGGCTGTGGGGTTTGGGTGGGAAAAGCACCACAGAGGTTTCCAGAAGCACCATCAAGGAGCCAGGTTTGGTCTGGTGTGCAGGTCTGGAGCGGGCTGTTCTGCACAGTGGGTTGCAGCTGCGGTTGCTGCTGCCTGCCCTCAGTGGGACCTTGCGCTCGTGTCCCCAGGGTGAGCTGTGAAGCAGATGGAGGTTCCCACTGGATCAGTCCTTAGGAGCAACTTGTGCCATTGTTGCAGCATCACCAGACTAGTGCAGAGGAGGATGGTGGATTAAGAGGGACCATCCCCTTGGATGCCTACCTCCAAGCAGAGGGCGAGGTGCTGTCTGAAGGAGCGCCCGTAGCCACCTCACCTCCTGCTAGGACAGCAGGGGAGAAGCTCTTAACTGGCTTAAGCTCATAGAAGATTGTGCAGGTACAGAAAGGGTAGTTTCACGTCTGGCAGCGGTGAGTTGGGTTGCACACGTGAGCTGGGAGATTCAGACTAGAGATAAGGAAGACATTTTTTACACTGAGGGTGGTGAGACCCTGGCCCATGTTACCCAGAGAGGTGGCAGAAGCCCCATCCCTGGAACCATCCCAGGTCAGGTTGGCCCTTGGGGCTCTGAGCAACCTGCTCTGGCTGCAGATGTCCCTGCTCCCTGCAGGGGGTTGGACTGGGTGAGCTTTGAAGGTCCCTTCAACCCAAACCAGGCTGTGATTCTATGACTTGCCGCGAGCTGGTTCAAGAGTCCGTGCTGCCTGGGAAGGTGTTCCACCACCCTCCTTTTGGCGAAACGTGCAATCACAGACTCATTTAGGAGCTTCTCCAAGCTCACATCCGTAGGAAATGGGATCTTAAGTCATGAGCTTAATAAACCAGACCTGGTTTTAATGCTGTGTTTAAGCGTAGTTTTTGCAGATTACGGTCCATGACCTCAGCGTTATTCTGACGCAGCTTGAAGGTGTGAGTGCAGCCCTGGGGAACGTAGCCCTTCCGGCGGCTTTGGCATGAAGCAGCCATCTGCTTGCCCAAGGCTTCCAGTGGACTTTGCATCCTTTGCTCGGCGCCACGCTGCCGGCTGTCTCACAGAGGTGATACCCACAGGGCTTGCGTTGATGCTGCGGTACTGGTGTTGGATCCGGGGTCCGCAGTGACTTCTGAAGCTTTGCGGAGAAAGCAAAGACGTGTCACTGGAGCGTCACACTTGCCCACGAACCAAGTGGGACGTCCGTGGCAGGAACGCTTCCTGCGCACGGATCTGCAGCAGCCAAGTGGGGTTCACTGTTTCGATGTACAATCTCTCTGCTTTGGAGAGGATTCTTCACTCCGGGGTGGAAGGAGGGAAGGGGGTTGTTCCCGCTGCAGGATGATCAGCTCGTGGTAGTGACTTTGGCGTGACGCTCTATTGGGATTTGCAGACGAGTCGCAGGGGTAAGGTTGTGCCTCGCTTGACTTTTGATGCGTTGGGGTTGTCTCGGATTGTAACGCTCAGTAGCTGCTGTGTAACGCTCATCTTCTGTATCTCAAAACAACTGCACCAGAACGTGCCTTTTTGACACAGAGAACGGTGCCACGAGCCCTCTGGCCGGGGAAACTTCATTTGCCACGCCACGCTCTCGCAAGCCATCTGGTTATTGCATTTATCTGCGAGATGCTTTGGGAAACGATGCAAGACCTGCCTTGGCTCTGCCGTTCGCCAGAGGGGCCGTAGGCTTGCCCATCGCCCCGGATTGTTGTCCTTGAGACATTACCTGCCTGATAATTGAATTCATTTATCCCTCTGGTCCCTGGAGATGGGCTAAGGGAGCAGGGCGAGGTGTCCCGTGCGCTCTCCTCCCTGCAAGACTCCTCTAGAAGCATTTCCCCCGTGATGTTTGCTCTGGTCAGAAGCCCACGAGAACACGCTTATTTAAACCTCTTTCTCCTGCCATAGCTGGACGGTTTTATACGACACAGACAGCGCCTGCTGTGAGTTTTACGGCCTCTACTTTTCTGAGCAAATGGTTTTGCTCACAAGTTGGCTGGGCTAAAATGACCTTCTCTTGTCCATTAACTGTCTGCTGAAAAATATGCGTGCGGTGGTAGTTACAGAGCCTCGGCTGGGCTTATTTTAGGTGGTGCGGGGAGGTCTGCTCCTTCCCTTCCCTCCTCATTATCCAGCAGAAGCGACTGCTTCGGGCCTGGTTTATTTACCTAATAAACTGCCTCTTGTATCGTCTAGGAAATGCTCACATTCTTCAGCCAAGAAATCCTAGTAACAGGCAAACAGAGGTCTAGCAGTCAGGTCTGGAGAAACAAGGAGATGAAGGTCAGCTAATATTGCTGTTATTCTCTTTCCCGGTGGCCATGACAGCAGGGGTGGTTTATTTGAAGATCCCAGACTCGGAGTCATTGTTGGTCCCCCGAGCATTGGAGGCTGTGCCAACACTCGGGGATATTAATGTATTCTACAGATCAGTGAATGAAGAATTCCTCCGCGCTCCTTTCTTTTAAAAAAGAGGGGGGGGGGGGGGAAAATCCTCTTCTGTCCCCTTCCCCCCCCTTCTCCCCGCACTTTGTTTGCAGTGGCTTTGTCTGCGGGGTGTTGCTGGGCATTTCTAATGAGAAGGGGAAGAATTGTCGAGCCGGAGACCGGGGCGGTGGGCACGGCTCCCCGCTGCCAGCACCCACCGGGAAGCTGCTCTGAGGCGCTCAGGTGCCTCGCTGGCAGGGTTCAGGTGTGCAAATATCCACGGAGAGGGAAGAAAAAGGCTCGTTTTGGTCACTAAAGCTCACGGATTTGCGTGAAAATCCTACCCTGCGCGGGACGCGATGCCTCGGTGCTTCTTTAGTATTCATCCCAGCTCCGTGGCCGCAGCCATCTCCCAGCCCACCCTGAGCAGCTGCTCAAAGAGACAAAATTCAAGCAATTCTGGCTCCCGGTGACTTACTGCTGGGGAATAATTGGGTTCAGTTTGGGAGAAACATAGAACAACCCGACCCCGATGATGGAAAAAGTGCTGGGGAGCCGGGGCTTGGTGGGACAGATCTGCAGAGACTTTGTCGGGGTTCAGCGGGAATAAAAGCTGGTGTATGAAGAGATAATTATCTAATAACGGATCAGGGAAAGGCGTCTGAGCAGAGTTTTTATATGTTCTCGTTCCATAGCAGGAATTGTACTTAGATTTTTTTTTTAATGTATTCTTTGATCCCTCATGGAAATGTTAATGAGACGAAAACTGCTAAAGAGCTCTCCAGACACTGCCCTGCTTTGGAGAAGGGTGGACTGAAACGCAGAGCCTCTGGAGGGCTTTGACAGACAAGCAGCCCCTTTGTTTCTTCCTCTACAACCCAGAGACACGTCTAAAATTGGAGGGAAGATGAGAGGAGGCTGAAGAGGCCGGGCCGAAGGCACGGCATTGCCCGTTTACAAGAGACAAATTGTCGCCCGGCTATTAAGGCCGGGGTTTGACGGCCAGTGCCGTGCCGCCGTTTGAAGTCCAGACTGGAGGTTCTCCCAGGATGTAAGTGGGATGCTTTTAGGCCATCTTTCACTTCGACTTAATTAAGAAACTCGCGGGCTTTGTCTCGAGGGGGCCCATGAATGTGTGAAGCTCCGGCCCCCCGTGAAGAGGGACCGAGGTGGGAGGAGATGCACACATACGCGCCTCTTTTGTGCCATGTTGCCAAACTGAAGACAGTAGCAAGTGGGAGCCGGGCGCTGCCTCAGGTCATCCCTTGTGTGAGGCAGAAAGAGCCAACCAGCCTTCCTGCGTGCCTGTATGGGGCAGGCAGGAAGGAAGGGTTTGTACGTGTCCTGCAGCATCCTTCGTCAGTCCTAGTGGGGGATCAGAGGTCACACCAAAAAAGGACAAACACTGTTCCTTGAGGAGCTGGTGCCTGTGTACGTATTTACACGGGGAGGCATATGAGCTCTGAAACGTCAGGGGCTGGCCATACTATCGAAGGGATGGCTTGAGCGGTGGGTGATGCTAATGGCCTTGGACATCACCTAAAAGAATCAAATCTACCCCGGGTCACGGGCTTGTTTTCAGGTTTGTGCTGTAGCAGACGTGGCTGCAGTCACCATCAGCACCCTGCTTGCCCAGAGTGGTTGCAAATAAATGCTACAGGCCTTTATAGTATTCCTTGTCTTGGGATCTCTTGACCATGATGGTCAACACTGCTTTGATTCCTTTTAGCTGTCAGCCAGAGAGGAGACTTGAATGCCAGCCTGGGCAGGGGCAGTGAGCGGGCTGGAGTCAGGCCAGGCTCTCCACACCAACAGTCAGCTGCTGAGGTTCACAAACGGGGAGAAAAATGCGCTCACCTGAGGCAGAAAACAAAGGACCGCTAAAATTCAGAGTTTTATAGACTTTGCACTTTCGCAGGGCTGAACAAGTGTCTAATGAAGTGTTTCTTCCACTCCGGTTCCAGGTGTGTCTCCAAGCCTCATGGTTAACTGGGGCTGCTCCAACAGCCACCAGCTCCCATGGCCTTTGGTCCCAGCCCAGTGGCCAAGTACTTGGGGTAGCCTTTGGCATGTGTCTGGAGAAGCCTTGTGCCTCTGGATCCAAACCAAAACACTTGGTCTTCCTCATGTTGCTCTGTCAGGCTTTTGGAAGAGTGCAGATTGACCCGAGGAGCAGCCTTGGTACTGGTTTGGCATGGGAGAGGGAGGTGGTCGGGCTGCCTGGAGATGCAGAGCCCAGACAGTAGGTTGTGATGGTTGTTGAGCCTGAGGAACTTGGAGAGCACCCAGCGCAGGCTGTTGGGACTCGGCAGGGGCAGCAAGGGGTGACGACTTCCCTGCCATGGTTTGGCGGTGGTGTGTGAGGCAGAGCAGGGTGGGGACAGCATTCACCTATCAGGAACTCCTGAAAACTTGTTTTAATTCCTCAGCTGAGGAATTCCAGGCTCGTGGCTGTAGCTCAGCTGTGACACATGGTCTCCTGCGTGGAGGTGATAACTGCTTGCTCTTGACCCCCTCCCCAGTGCTCAGCGCAGGCAGCAGCTGGTGAATCAGTAGTTTATACAGGTATTTGCCGCTTTGTCCCTTGCTTCTGGTTGCCCACGTGAAAAGACGAGTGTTTTATACAACACAATGCCCTATCACGGGGGTTGGATTTTTAGCAAAACAGGCGTCTTGGCGTAACTCTCCCAGATCTACAAAGTTCAAGGAATTGGGAAAGCATCAACTCTCCAGATCTGAGGAGCTTCCCGGCGTTATTGCCTCTCCCTGTGCTTGGTGATTTCATCTAGCACTGTCGCATTTCCAGCTCCGCGGGGTCGCGTGGTGGTTTACTGCTGCCGCGTTTATAACGTCGGGGAGGATCCCAGCACACAGAGGTTGTCTGTAGCTCCAGAGCAAGGCGACGGTCCTGCTGAAAAGTGTCAGAAAAGCACCTTGTTAGAGCCAAAGTGACTCATTCCTGCTAGAGAAGCAGCAAATGTTTTTCTGGCATTTAAATAAAAGGCAAAAAATATTAATTTCCCACCTTGATATTGAATTCAAGACTCAAAAGCGAGGGAAAAAAGCCCAATGTTTAGACCTTCTACAAAAACACTCGTGGTGCCAAGTGATTCATACTGAGCCTTTTACAGCCTGCTCAGGCGTTAGAAACAGCAACATTTCCAGTTCCCTGAGTGAGAGGATTTGGTTATTTGGGTGAATTTTGCTTTCTGTCCCTTCTGATTCAGAAACCCTTTATCGGGGCGGGTGGGGGGTATTGACAAGATACTGAAGCCTCTTGGGAGCCGGGTAAACGTTTGTTTAAAGCTGATCTCCAGTTTTTGTTAGTCCAGGTTCAGACGGGAGGTGAGGCGAAGAAGTGGCTTTTCAGACGTCACGTCGCACCTCAGCCCTTTGCTGAAATTAAACTTCTTCCATGTCTGCACGTCTCTGCCAGTGTTGCTGCTCCTGCTTTCCCGGTTACTTTGGTAATAACAGCATTAGTAATATTTCCGCTGGACGCATGGCTCCTTTCCCATGTCCTCTAAACTACTTCCTACATAACGGAGTGGTTTACGCTTGTTTGCCATCACCTTTGGTATTTCAAAGATGCTCGTTGCTTTGGTAGCTGAGTGCAATTATGTAGATGAATGCAGAACAAGTTCTGTTCAGCTTCGCTGTCTGCGTTCAAACATTCGTAGCATACTTGTGTTTGTGGTTAATGGTCTATGAGAGATACGTTCCTGACAAGGAGTATCTCGGGTTTCAATTAGTCAGCCTTGCCCACTGATGACAAGCTGTTCCTGTGCTGGGATCCCCCGCTGAGACTTCTCTGCGACCGGATTTGCTCCAGCCTGGACTGTATTGGCTGAGCTGCTCGAACGTGGAGCTGCTCGGGAGGCTGTGGTGTAGTCCGTGCAGGAGGAGAGTCAGGCTTTAGGTCCTTAAATTCTGCTTGAAGTAAAGAGTTGGTGAACTTGGAGGCTTATTCTGTTGTGTGCTGTTGAGAAGGAGGGTTGAATTCTGGTACTTGGTAACTGCATAAAGTATTGAATTTTTTCTTGGGATGTCATAGAATCATGGACTGGTTTGGGTTGAAGAGACCTTCAGAGCTCACCCAGTCCAACCCCCTGCAGGGAGCAGGGACATCTGCAACCAGAGCAGGGTGCTCAGAGCCCCAAACAACCCGACCTGGGATGGTTCCAGGGATGGGGCTTCTGCCACCTCTCTGGGCAACCTGGGCCAGGGTCTCACCACCCTCAGCATCAAAAATTTCTTCCTTCTCTCTCGTCTGTGTTTCCCTCTTTCAGTTTAACTCATCACCCCTTGTCCTGTCCCAACAGCCCCTGCTGAACAGCCCCTCCCCAGCTTTCTGACAGGCCCCTTGAAGCACTCAAAGGCCGCACTAAGGTCTCCCCGGAGCCTTCTCTGCTCCAGGCTGAAGGTGTCCAGGTATCTTGCTCCCGTTGCAAAGACACCTGCTTTGTTTTGGCTGCCAGAGGAACCAAATACCAGATCATCTTCCAGTGAAGGAAGAGTAGAAGTGATTTTAGTTTGCTACTCTGTAGATGAGAAGGTCAGTGGCTTTTTGATGGTCATCTTTTGTCCTGCTAATTCTGACAATAAGTAGATGATTAAGTCATCTAAAGGGCTTGGAATTGGGGAGTATTTAGATAGTTATAATAAGCTGAGCTGGTCGTAGCCTGACTGATGTGGTAGCGCCCAGAAGGGAGGCGTTCTGCGTCTGTGACCCTGGTGTGTCTGTAGGTGGCATTCAGGTATTTTTACGGGTTATGACTGAGCAAGTTTTACAACGCACAAGCTCCAGTCAGTCGTCTGCTTCCTTGCTTAATTTGGCAACATTCACAGGAGAGCCAAGCATGAGGTAAGGGGTGGTTTTGGCTCTGTTCTGCTCATTGACTGGTTTTAGTGGTAGTCTAGCTTACCTGAGACACCACTTTGGCTCCACAACTCTGAGATAGTGGGGAGGACCCCCATCTCCTTTTAAAGCTTTCATTCAGCATTAGTCAAGAAAGAAACAGGGTGCCAGGAAGGCAGGAGATCTGTTATCTCGAGGCAGGCTTCCCATCTGTGGACTCGTGTGGCTGGTTCTGCCTTCCCCGAAGGGTTTGTGCTGTTCTGCCAAGGTTCTTGGAAGGTGACTGCTAAAAAAGACCTCAGGGCCATAAGGGATGAAAGGAGGAACTGGGAGTAACAGTGGAGTGATGCTGTGAGGAATTGTTCTCCTTTGCTTCCTGGCCTCCATCCGGCCATGGTTGACCTGTCTTAGTAGCTCCTTAACATATATATTGTTCTTCATGGAGCATGGCGGTGCTCTTGTCCCCATCTGCCACCTGAGGTCAAGGCATGGATGCAGCAGTAAAGAACAGCCCCTTGTCTCTGCTGTGCTTGTCATGCGCAGAGTCTGAGGTCAAAAACCTCCTTGGCTGTTGGCTGTAACCCTCCACATGGAGTGGCAGCAGGTCCGGACAAGGGGATTCTGCACGTTGGAAGTGTGGGGGAGGCAGGTGATCTGAGGGTGACTGGAGAAGCCATTCCTTCGGGACCTGGTGTTTATCAGCCTTCTACTGCTGCAGGTCAACAACCACAGGGTTGGTAAGCTGATGCATTAATGGGTGAAGTTTATCCACAGACATGTGGATGTGGCTGATGCTTAGGAGGTCGGAGGTCCCTACTTTATAGAGCCTGCTAGTGGGCTCCTTGCCTTGTTTCTGTACCAAGATGACTTGAACTGCCCTTTGCAGTGATGGAATGTGTCATAGTCACTTCATCTGGAGCAGGAGTAGGGAAGTGATCATCCCCCTGTACTGGGCACTGGGGGGGCCACACCTCGAATCCTGGGTTCAGTTTTGGCCCCTCACTCCCAGAAGGACATTGAGGGGCTGGAGCGTGTCCAGAGAAGGACAACGAAGCTGGAGCAGGGTCTGGAGCACAAGTGTGCTGAGAAGCGGCTGAAGGACCTGAGGGGCTTGAGCCTGGAGCAAAGGAGGCTCAGGGGAGACCTTCTGGCTCTGACAACTCCCTGACAGGAGGTTGGAGCAAGGTGGGGGTCGGTCTCTTCTCCCCAGGAACAAGCGACAGGACGAGAGGAATCGGCTTCAAGTTGTGCCAGGGGAGGTTGAGGTTGTCCCTGAGGAACAATTCCTTCCCCGTTGGGGTTGTGCAGGCGTGTCCCAGGCTGCCCAGGGCAGTGGTGGAGTCCCCATCCCTGGAGGGGTTTCCCAGCCGTGTGGAGGTGGTGCTGAGAGACAGGGGTCAGTGGGGACCTGGCAGTGCTGGGGAACGAGTGAACTCAATGAGCTTAAAGGTCTTTTCCAACCAAAATTATTCCACAATTCTGTGATTCTATCTGGTGGATTGGTAATTCCAGTGTTTTTCAAGGTGGTTCCAAATACCTGTTAGATCCTTACACTTTCCTTCTTCTCCGCTATCACTCCTCTCACAGCTTCCTGAGAAGATCAACCCTCCTCACCAGGCTGATGATCTGGTTTTCTGCAGTTTATCATGGCCTCCTTTGAGCTACCAGGGCATGAAATAGTCTCTTGTGGTGGAGTTTCATTCGATCTAACTAGTAGACCTCAGCTGTCTAACTTCTTGCATAAGAGACTTTCTCTGAGAGATATTTTTAAAGACATCTCTTAGATAAAAATACCTCAGGTAGGAGGGAGAGCTCTCAGCACGCTCACCTTCTCCAGCGTGATGGGGTTACGCCCTTTACTTTATATAGATCAAGAAAATAGGGAATTTGTAATTCTGTAGATAATGGAGGGTTGCTGAAGAACGCTGCGTAGACTCGTGTTAAACCAGGAGTCTTTGAAAACGTTCCAAAGCCGTGTCTGAGGCCTCTGTGGAACAGCCTCTCCCCCACCCGCCGCTCCCAGCAGCGCTCCTCACAAAACGCCGATCGTGGGACATTAGGTGAGGGTTGCTGCCCGTTTGCCCGGGACTCCAGGCAACCCCGTCCATGTGCTCTGGCAGGTGGTGGTGAAGTTCCTAGATGGGCATCACCCATCGACCACGAGGGCAGACAGACCCTGCTTGGGGATCTCGTCACCTTAACTCGCTGGCGCAGCTTCCTGCAGAAGGTCCAGCCCGTTCCCCAGCGCTGTGACGGCAGCTGCCTCTCTTGCCGCAAATCTGCTTGTTTTTCTTCCTCTTTGGGTTGCAGAAGCTGCTCTGCTACGCTGGGTCTGTGAAGCGCACAGCGATGGATAAGGGCGGCGCTGGGTCTCATCTGCAGACCCCTCGGCAGCCCCTGGGCGCTGCTGCTGGCACACGTACACCCGCAGAGCAGCCGCCTTCCGGCTTCTCATGCTTACGGTGGTGGGTGCTGGTAGCATCGTGGCTTCAAAAATGCTGATGCTTCGCTGAGACAAAAAGAGTTATCTTCGTGGTGAGCTGCGGAGTCACTAAAGGCTGTAAAATTTTAAATGTAATCTTCCTTTTTGGGGGGAAAACTAAATGAGAGTTTGTTGGGAAAAGAATATTGAATGCTGCCAGAGAAGGTTCTTGATTGGGGCTGATCCTGAAGCTGGTAATGAATGTGCCCTACCAGGGCCTGGGGATTTGGCGTATGAATTTCCCAGGCTCTAATCGTGTCTTAAGGCTGCGGAGTGTGACTCCCTCCCCAGTAAGCTACTTAACTCAGTAATTCACCCCTCCTCTTGCCTTGCCAGCAGAATGAATCTCACAGGTTGTTTGCATGACAAGTAGCTCGGGATTGTCTGAGTCTTTGCGGAAGGTGCTGGGAGTTAATCGTGGCAGCTCCAGTTAATGGTTTCCCATGTTCACTGGCAGGGCCGGGTGAGGAGCGGAGCTGGAGAACCGCTTTTCTGGGGAGTGCTCCTCTGGCTGCACCGTGTGTTTGGATAGCTAAAATGTTAAAACAAAACAAAAAAGAACAGAACAGAAAAAAAGTGTTTTGCCTTCCAAAGGATGTTTTTCTGCACCAAAACTCATCTCACGGGGAAATTACATTTGGTAGTTGGGGGATTATTGGATTTGCAGATAGAAGCTGCTGTGCTAATGGCAGCTACTGACTGATGACCAAAGCAGCTAACCAGGAGATGGATCTTGGCAGCTGATCGTGCTAAAAACCTCCCCTCAAAGCCATTAAAACCGCAGTGGACCATGCTTAAATGAAAAAAAGAGAAAGTTTTCTAGTAAGCAAAACCTAATCACTGCGTCCACATCTTCATTTTAAAAGGAGCTGAGGATGCTCCAGCAGAAGAGTTGACTTTTAAATTTTATCGAGATCCCCTCACACCAAGCTTTCACTGTGATAAAACTCAAAGGATAAGCATCCCTTCAGCTCTGTTTTTAATTTGCCTCCTCCTAAAGCCAAATGTGAATAAAATTCCTGCTTTGAGATGTGCTCCGTGGTCCGTGGTCAGCTTGTGTTTGCACCCAGGGCAGAGCAGCCAGAGAGAGACGCTGTGTGGGGAGCAAAGGGCTGGGAAGCTCTGGATAAACCGTCCCGGGTTTATTAAAATGACTGTCGTGTTCTGGGGCTTGCTTGAAATCAAATCCTGCCACTTGTCTTCCTGCAGTCTCAGTGGGTTGCACCTGATCTGCGTTACACGAACCGCTTGCAGATGACCTGGTTTCTGCCGCAGTGCTGAGTGTGCGGTCTCAAACTTCGGGAGCCATTGGGCCACAATTTGATGAAACCTTCAAAACAAGTAAAATTCTCCCAACATTATTTTAGAGCTGTTCGTGCATGGCTCTGCCTCGCAGGGTAGGTTCTCCCCTCCTTGGGTGAGGGGTGAGGTCGTCTCAGAGAGCTTCACGTGCCGGCAGAGCAGCAGGCACTTGCACATCAGCATCTGGCTCCTTCAGCCACGCTCTGGTCTCAACTCAAGGCTACCACAAAGGTCGGTGCAGATGTTGAGGTTCAGCCCTCTCTTTTGAACATTGAGCTTGCTTGGTTTTTCTGGTTTCCAGCCTATTTTTGATTTTTTTTGCTTCTTTTCTTGTGCTGGACAATTCACAGACCACCCCAGACTCAGACTCTGGTTGGAGTAGCCTCACTTCTGCCCACTGTCACAGAATCACAGAATCACAGGATGGTTTGGGGTTGAAGGGACCTTCAAAGCTCACCCAGTCCAACCCCCTGCAGGGAGCAGGGACATCTGCAACCAGAGCAGGGTGCCCAGAGCCCCAACCAACCTGACCTGGGATGGTTCCAGGGATGGGGCTTCTGCCACCTCTCTGGGCAACCTGGGCCAGGGTCTCACCACCTTCAGTGTAAAAAATTTCTCCCTCCTCTCTCGTCTGAATCTTCATCTTTTAGTTTAACCCATTACCCCTTGTCCAGTCCTCGGGCTCTTTAGGAGTAGCCGTGGGCCACAGGTGGGAAGTCCCTGTTGAGTTCTCCAGCTGAAGGTGGTCTGATCCTCTACAGAAATGTGTCTCCAGTTCCCACTGGGAATGACGAGATCCCTGCCGAGTCCATCCGAGCGCAGAGGGACCCTGCCCAGGCTGCAGGGTCAGCCGCTGCCTCTCCGTTTGTCGGATCTGGGCCCGGAGAGCAAGGGGCCTCTCCCTCATGTGCTGAGCCTGGGAAAGCCAAGCTCTGGTTAGCGCGGCACCACGGCGATTTGTGGTTCTCGGGGGGAAAGATAAACGTGAAAAATAATTTATGTCATCGTTGTATAAGCTGGATGAAAATAGGAATGAAATACATGTTGCAGTTATAAAAGTGCATCGAAAAGCCTGTTTGTTTCCTGACTCAGGAAGACGTCGTTGGCTTAAAAGTGTAATTTTAGTGGAGTTGTACCACTCGGTTTGAGTTAATGTTTTGCAGACAGCAGAGTCCTCAAAAGAATGTGAAATCTGGGGGATAAATGGGGATCTCCCTGACCGTCTCAACAAAGCCAGGGACCGCGCGTACTCGCTCTGAAGCTTTATACCCCACGTCTTACTCTGCGCTGCAGAGGCTGCTCTTGTTCCTTTTGGGCCCCTCTAGGAGCAGGAGATGGGGACAGCCCGTGCTTGAAGCGAGCAGAACTTCCCGGCGGGCCCGGCTGACCCACGGCATCGGCGAAGCCGAGATGCGCGGGAGCAGGGCAGGGTCTAGCGGGCAGCTCCAACTCCATCCCCTCGGTCCTCCTGGCCTTGAAGCAGGGAGCTCGAGAAGCCCAGCCGTGGATTCCCGCACTGCCACTGCGTTGCCAAAGGACACCCAGCCCCTCTTCCGCTCTTCATAGCTCACCCGCTACCGGACACATTTCTCCTCCCCGTGCCTGGCGTTGTGAGGGGGTGTGAGGTGCCGGCGCGGGGAGCACAGGACTTCACTTGTCAACCGAGTGACCGCGACTTTCTTAATTGTGGATTCTTTTAGTTAATTAGAACCGTTTGGAAACGCCTCGCACCTCCGCGGGGTTCAGTCCTGCGGGGTGCCAAGAGCTTTGTTCTTCATCCAGCAAAGCCCTTCGGTGTGTCTTTGAGAACACGGTACAGGCTGAAGTAAGCTCATGGATTTCAGGGTGCTGAAGGGTTGAGCCAATACCAAATTTCTTCCAATGATCCCGACCCAAATAGGAACATCCAGGAAAGTGTTTCTTGAATGTTAAATGCTGCTTAAATAGCAATGTCTCAGGCTTCACGGCTCGAACTGGTCAGAGAAGTGTAACAGAGACTGAAACAGCATGTCTGGGGGGGCGTTTCTATTGGGAACAGAGGAAAATTCATGGTTAAAGGTGATTTTCCTCCTCTCGCCCCTTTTTTTCCTTCCAGTTTTGTAGTAGCAGAGGTTAGCTTTAACTGTGGCCATCCTCAGCGAGCGTTTAATAAATTAGGAGGAAACTGAAACAGTTTGGAAAAGTGTAGAACAAGCAAATACTCCAGAGAGACCTTTAGTGGCAACATGATTAATAGGGGACACTCCTGGTAACGCTATCAAAACAGAGCGATTGCAAAAGCAGCTGGAGCATCGCTCCTCGGGGCAGGAGCCGGGCGCAAACAAACCGTCCGGGGCCGTTACAGCCCTCTGTGCAGCGCGGGTTTTTGTTCTCCCCCTAGAAGCGTGAGGGGAATAAGCTCCGTAGATTTAACCGGAGGATTAGACTGAGGGATAAAAAAATATTTAGTAAATCAAGCGACTTCTTTGTGCTCCCTCGTTGGGTGTTTGATAACCGGCTGCATTTCTTGCACAGACCCTTTTTATCTTCATTTTATATTTATTTTCTCCCTCTCCATCAACCCCCGCACAGATCTAGTAATAACCTGAAGAAGCTGGAAAAGGGAAACGTTCCCCCACAGAAAATGAGGCAGGATCTGTGGAGATGGATTTCCGACACATCCTGCCTTCCGCAGCTTCTCCCGGGGCTCGGCTGGTTTCTCTGCCTTTCTCCCTCACAAACGAAAATCTCCGTGGGAGAGCGTGTTTGGGCAGGGGTTGCTTGGAGCTGCCCCACGTCCCTCAGGCGCTCCCCCAGCATCGCGCCGGTCACCCAGCCCGGTTTTCCCCAGCACTTTGTTCCGAGAGTGATTATTTCTGTGTTCCCTCCGAAGGCACTGACCGTGCAGCTGCTGCGGCAGCTTGTAGCTGTCATGTGGGAAGGCAACAGAAGAGAGTTAAGAGCTTGTAAACTTTGCAAGTTTTTGGAAGGTGAGATGAAATGATACTGTGGGTTTTCCTCCTTCTTTTTTGCTTTTATTTTTTTTTAAAATACAAAGTGAGAGGGGACGTCTTTTACCGCACGTGCATAAATTGTACAGGTTTGGCTCCGCTCAAGTAAGAAGTTAAAAAATGAAATAAAATGAAATAAATAAAATAAAATAAAATGAAGTAAAGTAAAATAAAATAAAATAGCCATCCTGACAGGCGACAGTGCAGTCTTCTAAAACCAGCGTAGTTTTGTAGTACACCAGCGTGCAGGAGTCTAAGATCGGTGTGTGGGGGCTTTAGGAGATGCCTTCCCTTCTTTTTTTGGAAAAGAAACTTCAGTTAACATCTAAATGATTTCAAGAATTCAGCAAGGGTTGAATTCCCTGCTTCATCGGCATGGAACTTTCGCGTTGCTACTGAACTGTGTTGTTTCATCAGCCTCCTGCTCTTCGGACTCCATTTTCCAAAAACTTTTAAAAGGGATTATGCAAGTCAAACCTCATTTCTTATCACGTTGTTTATTGGCTCGGTTGTCTGCGAGGGATTGTTTCACCCTCCCTGTTTCCCTTGGCGCTTTTCGGAGGTTCCTATGGCTGTTAGCAGCTGGACGTGGTATTAAGAAGCAGGATTTGGTTGCTGGTTTCTGCGGTTCCGTATGCTGATGAGGTTGGATTGCCAAAGGTTGAGCAAGTTTCTAAAAGCAGGGTTGTTCTTTGAACTGTGAAAACATTATTCTCAACAAAAAACCAGCTGGAGCCGCATCCAGAATTCTACGTGCAGGCTGATGCACTTCTGCAGAAACTGGGGCAAAACGCTGATTTGTCCACATTGGTATTGACTTTAAAATCAAGGAAATGTCATCTAAAGATCTTCTGACATGTTAAAAGAGGCTGAAAGATGGGAAGGGTTTTTTGCTTTCTCTCACCGTTGTATTTGGGATGACGAGCACTTGCCCGCTTTGGTGTTAACCTTTTTGGGTTGCCCGTTCTGTGCTGTTCTTCCTGAAGTTGTCTCAGTGCGTTAGTAAATGCCTTTCTCAGAGTAGCGCTGCCTGTTTGTGAAGATGAGCAGGTCTTCTGCTTTGCTTCCCCCAAGCCAGTGCACATGCGCCGTGAAGAGTTGTGCGTCCTTAAAGGTTTTCAAGACTCAAGTTGGAAAGCCCTGAGCAACCTGGTCTGAGTTTGGTCTTAGAATGAGAGAATCACAGAATGTCTGGAGTTGGAAGGGACCCATAAGGATCGTTGAGTCCAGCTCCCTCACTTGACCCTGCTTGGAGCAGTAAGTTGCACCAGAACCTGCCGTGGTCCCTTTCCACCTGATGGTTTTATGTTTCAGGACTCTAGTGGTCTTTCTTCAGAGGGAGAAGTGCATCTCCTCACTGTGGTCACCCAATCTTGCTGTTGGAGTGCTAGATTCAAATTCTGGTCAAGCCCAATTCTTATTGACCCAGACGAGTCAACCCAACGTAAGTGCAGTTTCCTTACCCAAACCCTCCTGTCTGAGACCCGCTGCAGGTGGGGAAGTGCCCGGTGAAGTGTGATTTATCCAAGAGCAAGAAGCTGATGCTAAGCAAAGCCTGTTGCTAACTGTACTCTGTGGAGCAGAGCTCTTACCATCCCCGTGATAGCAGCGGGCAGGGCGTGAGCCAGTCCAGCCTCCAGCATGATCAAAAACTGGTTTGCCAGCAGACAAAGCCAGGTTTGCTTCCCCTGGGACTTCAAAAGCAGAAAAATAATCCTCTCCCACCTTTTTTAGGCTTGTCTCCAAGTGAAAGCTGCGGCTTCTATTTCCTTCAATACATGGGACGTCCACTGCAGCTTGTGGAGCGACTCTGGAGCAACCATCGGGTTTGTTCAGTGAGGTCAGAGTTCCTAGCAGACTCCTTTAATGTGGGGAGATGTCATCGTGCTGGGGCCAACACCACAGGGTCGGCTCGGGAGCCACTTTGTCACCTTGTCCAGCCAAAGCTCCTAACAGACTCGGGTAACCCTCTCATCGTCCACCGCTGGACGGTGGAGCCTGCGCTGGGCCCTGAGTTTTGACCCTTCTGGCTCTGGACTGCGTGAATTCTTTGCCGTTAAGGCTGAGGAAGGCTGGTTGCCCCCTGCGCTTCACTGGCCTTAGTTCCTGAGTGCGATTGCACAACCCCTTTTCCTGGAGAAGCTCCTCAACTCAGCCAAGAGCAGGAATGATAAAACTGTGGTTTCTGCGGCAGCCTCTTCATCGTGTACCTGAAATTCTCTCTCTGAGCCATTCTCAAGGTCTGTAGCAGATGGAGAGAGACGTACTGAGGGGAGCAGTGGGGAGAGCCCTTCAGACTGAGTCCGTACAGACTGCGACAACAGAAGGAGCGCTGGGTGTAACAGGCTCAGATGTGGCATGCGCTTAATCTCCATCGGTGGCTTTTAAAATCAGCAACAGCCCGAGGATCCCAGAGTTGAAACCCGTGTTTGTTCAGATGTGGTGGGTGTGGAGACAGTTTTTTCTGCCCTCCGCCCCACCAAGCATCGTCTTCTGGGCCGGTTTATGTCCAGTGGATGGGCTGGAGCCACGCTGCAGTGTGGCTCTAAGCATCGCCACAGCCCCGTTTCACAGGGTCATCCCAGCAGTTTGACGTTTAAAGTCGCCAGTTATTTAATTCTTGACTCTTTTGTACCCATTTTTAATTTTTAAAAAGGAAAAAAAAAATCTACGCTGCTTTTGAGCTGGAGTTTCTCATACTTAAGTCTGTGTAAAGATGATTTATGGTGCTAGTAGGGGCTCCACTGGAAATGCAAGATCTGTTATGAAGTGGATTGAACAGCCCATGCTGAAATGTTTATTGCCGTCTTCAAAATAGAATACATCAGGGTCGATGGGGCCTGTCCAGGAGGGAGAGCGAGCGGAGCGGAGTGGGGCTAGTGGGGTATTTTTAGTATTCCAATAAAAGACGAGGCTTTTAAAGGAAATCACTTATTGCCATTTTGCAATCAAGAATGCAGGAGTGTTCCAGGGACTGCAAGAAATATGCTTCAAGAATGTCGGAGCCATAAGGAACTAATCATTAAATATTCTCTCGTTTCCACCCCCGTTTCTTGCTCTGAGGAAGCCATTTAGAAGCTTTGCAATTTGTATGTAAATCTGAACCCTCCTGACCACGCGGTCAAGTATCCACGAGCCTTAGGAGCCAGCATCCCATTTTCAAGAGTTCTTACCATTCCTGTGCAAGCAGGGCACTTTTTAAAATAGAAGACACATGGACCAGACTTCAAGAACACTTAATCTGACCTTAAATGACTTGGTATGAACATTATATGATATTTTTTTTTTCAGCTATAACTTTTTCTTCTTGCTCAGTGTCTTGCAGTGAAGTTCCTCTTGCGGGTTCAGACAGACCAGCAAAACTGGAGTTTGGTTACTGCAGCTTATTCCACTCGTTTGACTGAGCTGTGATTATTTTTATTTCATTTATTTCACGTGTAACCTCAGTTCTTGATGCTTTAAACATTTTGGAAGCGTTCTGGCGCTGTAATATATCCATTTAACTAGGGAGTGAGTAATCCCAGCACGTGCTCGAGTGAAAAACAAAGGAAGAGGCAAAAGATAATCATTTCTCCAGTGATTTAAGAGCCTAATGGGACACTTTACTGATGCATCTAAGCAGAGCTGGTGGCTACCTGCTCCCTCTCCCCATGTTCCCATCTTTGTCCTTGTCCTGGCACTGGTGTCCTGGTGAGGCGGTTCAGGAGCTATAATGGTAGCAAAATGACCCTGCTGCAAACAAGAACTGGGGTGTCAGGCTGGTGGCAGATGGACGCGGGCAGATGTCCCCTTCATTTTCTTATTTTTTATATCCCCATTTGTTTTTACTGGAGAAAGTAGTGGAGGAACAACGGTCCCCTGCTGAGATCATCTGTTGTGTCTTCTGCCTTTTCCCCACTGGCCGCAGGTACCGGCTCGGGGGTTCGCTGCTGCCCGGCAGGCTCTTTCTTTCAGGAAAACCGTTCTGGGTTTGCCAGCTGGGCTGTGGCTAACATGCCCCTCGCCGGTGCAGGGGCTGGGGAGTGGGGCTGAGCTGGAGGAACACCAGCCGTCGGGGCACTGGGGGAGGCAGCGAATGCCCGCGCTCTGGGGGTTAACTCCCGTGGCCCCGGGTTGGGCCTCTCCTTGCGGCCAGAGCTGTGTCTGGTAAAGCTCCACCGTCCTAACGCCGCAAGAAGTCTCTTTAGTGACCTGGGGCTTGTGCTGCTGAAGGGCCCGATGGTGGGTGACCGTTGGATTTCCTTGGGTCATTGCCTTCTGGCAAGGGAAGCTTCGCCTGCTCTCCCTCACTCCCTTGAGCTCCTGCTCTTCTCTCCACCCCAGTTCAGGAAGCTGTGGTCCATACCGGGTGCTGCTCCTGTTCCTTCTCAGTGGTGTGAGGAGGAAAACCTCTGGTGAGCCTAGAGGTGGGGATGTCCCAGTTAAACCACCCTGTCCGGCTGGTTTTTGTGGAGCTTATGCCAGAACAAAAGGGTTCAGGTGACACCTATGGCTTGGTCAAGTTGAACCTCATCTGCAAGAGGATTTGTAGAGCCCTTGTGATTATGTTTGAGCTTGTTTTGTTTCTTCTGGGAAACCTTTAGTGCACATGGAGGATGTTTGAAACTTTCACAAGTCCCGTTCCAAGTTGTAACGGAGTCGTTCAGAAATGCAGAACATTGCTTGACTGATCTTGTTTCTTGGCGTCGCTTATGTAGGGGAAAGGATGCTAGAGAGTGGAGAGGGAAAACTGGAAAGTGTGTGTGCTTGTTAATAAAGAAAAGGGGATGGGGGGGAAATAAGCCACATGCAAAAAAATCCAGTAACCACGTCTGCCGATGACCTTTGGGGTTGGAAATACTTTGATACTAGTAGCCTGGGGACAAGGAAGGAAAGTCTGTGAAGTCACTGTAGAAGAGCAGAAGGGAAAAAACATGAGAATGTTCCCAGTTTGTGGCTTGCTGGGAGCTGGGTGATCTCCCACACAGCCCTGGCCATCTGCGCCCGGTGCTGCCCCAGCACACCCAGCAGAAGGGGCGTCAGGCAGCACTGGGCAGAGGTGGCCAGGTTTGAGCTGAAGGAAGAGAATTGGGAGAACACCCAAAGGAGACTCTCAGGGGGACGTAGAACACCCAAAGGAGACTCTCAGGGGGACGTAGAACACCCAAAGGAGACTCTCAGGGGGACGTAGAACACCCAAAGGAGACTCTCAGGGGGACGTAGAACACCCAAAGGAGACTCTCAGGGGGACGTAGAACACCCAAAGGAGACTCTCAACTTGGGAGCTGTGGCTGGGCACGGGTGCAGGGTCCTACACGCTCTTACCCCGACAGACCTGTGCTCCCTCGGGGCTTTCCTGCAGCCTGCCGACAGCACCGGTAACAGAGTTAGAGAGAAACTGCTGCAGAGTCGTTCCTGCCCGCTAAATACCTCTGATCATTGCTGTACCAGTGAGTGTAAAGGGTCCAGTCAGTGCTGGGGGGTTTGGGGTGCAAAGCAGCTTGTTGCCTCTTACCTCTGCTCTTTGTGCCATGATGAGTCCAGTAAATGATTTTATTATCAAGTATTTTTGCAGAGGGGTATTCTTCAGGTGTGTGTGTAAGTTGCTTTAAAGCTCTTGGGTTCAGGAATTCTATCTCAGAGGTACATCGAACCGTTTCTCCTCGGCTGTCCTCTGTGATCTACCTTCTGCTATTTAAAGGAGGTACAAATTTAGCTCAAAGTGTTCCCTTTCCCACAGGCTTCTCTGAAAGTTAAGACTTGTGACAGTTGAGTTCTTGCTGTGCTCTCGTCTTCAAATCCAAACAAATGTCTCTGAGCCTGTCTCTGAGCGTCACTTCTGGTGGCTCAGAAGGTAAAATTGCTGTATCTTCTAATTTCCTTCAGAAGCCTTTTGGCTGCCCTCCTCCTCCTCTGGTTCTCGGGTCAGCACAGGAGGTTACTGAATTGTGTACAGTCAAACGTATATTTATCTTTACCTGTTGGATCGGAACCTTCCAACCACTCCAACGGTAGGAGATCACCTTCACACAGACCAGCTGAGCATCGGAGATGCTGGAGCGTGAGCAGCAGTTGAAAGCCATGACCAAACCCACGTGAGCTGTTCCCCGTGCACTTGGGTTTGCGCCGCGTCCGTCGCCTTTTGAAAGGACACGGGATCTCTTTGCCGTTGTGCTTGGGAGTGGTTCAATAGGCTTTTTGGGTGTAACTTGAAAAATAGATGAAAGAAGAAGCAAATTGAAATATAACAATAATGGATGAAGAGAAACACTTATCTCACTTCCTTCTATTCAACGGGGCCGCGCATGTGGTTTGGGACCCAGCGCTCGGGATTATTCGATCGCTGAAGCAATAAACGTTTTGGATGTAAACTCACTCCATGCTGCTTCTGGGACCGGAGCTGACATTTCTTTTCCGATGGTGGGGGGTTTTACCTTGCTGGTGTTGAGCCACATGTTTGCCAACTGGTCTCGCTGTCACTAACACGGGGTGTCTTCATGCCCCGATCAAAGGCTTGTATTAACAACAGACTCATCCGTGTGCCTGGGAGGGAAGCGTAGCTCCAACCCAACCTGACAAAAAAACCACAAAAATGCTTTTTTTTACTATGTGACAAGATGTTGACTGAGGAGTTAATGACTGTCAACAAAGCCTCTACCTTTGACTGAGAGAAATCGTTTCTTCAGGTTAATCTGGCGTCGCCTGAATAGCTCCAAATGTGGAATAACTCAGAAAATAAGAGTTTTTTCATCTCACATAGGCATGACCTAGGTTTTTCTTTCTTCCAAATAAGGCATTAATAATGCAATAGTTGTTGTTTCCAAAGAGCTCAGCTTTTTTGAGAAGCGTCTTTTTTTTTTTCTTCTCCAGACCCAATGAAACACATGGGCGTTTGGAGCCTTTAATAACCGCCTGCAGAGCCTGGTCTTGATTTCTTTGAGCGTTGCCAATGATTTTGATGTCAGAGTTGAGAGGTACGGCTGCAGTGTTGAATTTCTCCAGTCAGACCGGTTGAAAAGGAAGGTCAAAAGCAATAACGTCCAGGTTCCTCTGGGCGGGCGGGGGCGGAGGATAATGTGCGATCGCAGCGTTTTGCACAGACCCGTCACCCAAGAAAAGGTTTGGCTGTCACAAAACTAATAAAGAGCAAGCCTCCGGAGAGCTGGTTTCAATGATGCAGGTGTAGGAATCGGGGCGGGTATTTACATACAAGCCAGCTTAATAGCGTGGGATTTATGCGAAAGTGGTTCTTAATGCAATACAAATTGAATACCCCGTCTCGCTCGAACCGAGGGAAATGCTAGAAGAAAAAAATTTTTTATAGCTTTTGGGGGGAGAAAGTGTTTGGGTTTTTTTTAGGGAATGTGGAGGACAGCAAGATGGATTTCTTCGGGCGCCTGCCATGTAAAACTAGTGCTTTAGGTATGTGCATCAGACTTGGAGCCAGCGTCCACGTTGGTTCTGAGCTGCCTTGAAAATCAGGGGGTCACACGGGTTTGGGCAGCGTTTCTGCCATAGATCTGGCAACATGGCCTTAAGATTAACTTACTGAAAAAGCAGATAAAGTTAGGGCGTGGGGTTTTTTAATCTGTGACATTAAAAAGAAGTTAAAGAAAGCGGCCGTGACTCGACAGCCTCTCGTTGAAACTCCCATCTTTTCCCTGCTTGTCTCCTACCCTATAAACCAACGATTATGTGTTTATAAGGTAGCGTTCCCCGTCACTCCGAGAAGAAATCTCATTCATGAACTTCGGGATGGAGAGTTCTGAGGGACTATAACTTCCTTGGCATAAACCACAGCGGTTCTCCCAGGTGATGTAATGCTGTACCAGGCTCTTTAAAGTCATAGCGTGCTACTTATTATCGTTTTATGATCTATAAAAGACCCCAGCGCTGAACCTGCAGCACCATTGAGAATCAGCAGAAAAGACAGGGAAAACCCCAAGCAAAACTCCTCTTCCCAGGAACAGCCGCCAACAAGGTGCTGGGGGGCGCTCAGGGCTTGTGGCGGGGCTGCTTCCCCGGCTCCTCCTGGGCAGACGCGAGCTCCGGGGAGATGGCACGTAGACACCGCTCCTCTTTGGGTGGGATTTGCCAGCTGCAGGTTAGACATTGCTGAAATGGGCTTGGCTGGGCCAGCTCAGCTTCGGAAGGCAGGGCAGATGACTTGGGCGCAGACACACACGGGCCGTAGAGATTTTTTTTTTTTTTAGTGGGCTGAAATCGGTATTTACTTCGCCGTCCAGAAAGCATCAGGCAGCCGCGCGTGGTTGTGTTGGCTTTCTGAATAAGCTCAATGTTCAGAAAGGGCACTGAGCCCACCCAACCGTACAGCTCGCCCAGAGAAGAGCCACTTCCCATGTCTCCGGGTGTCCAGCAGGTCTGGGGGTGACAGATGGGGATCGCAGGGGTCCAGTCCGTGTCCACAAGGCCACGGCTGCTCCCTGGTTGTGAGGAACTGCCCTGCTGCCGGAGCACTCTGCTTTGAACCTGAAAGAGAAACCGTGGCCGGGACCCACCATGAAAAGGAGACATCAGCACCCCTTAGCACGTGCTCCTCCTCACTTACTCTGTGTGTAAGGACTATCCAGTCTCTGTGCACTAGTTATAGCAGCAGGGACTGGAAGAGATTTCCTTGCTCAGCTATCACGGGCAAACTCCCTCTGCACTTGCTTTCATGGACCTTCCCAGTTGAAAGCAGTGAGATGTTCTCCCAGTGACTGGGTGTTTCCAGTGACAGCCCAAGCTGGGCTGGTGCTCAGAGAGACAGCAGTGGGTGAGCATCTTGCTGTGGGCATCTTCTGTCCTTACCGATGGGTTTGGGGCTGAACAGAAAGTAGTAGGGCGGACCTGAGGTTCAACTGGGAGGTGCCTCCAAGGCAGAAGGACAGTTCAGCATTGCCACTGGAGACCTCGAATGTGACCTGCGAAGCCCTGGGTGTCTCAGCCCGCTCCCTGCTAGGAATCGCTCTTGAATTGTGGGGCTCTGACTGGAGCACGGTGGTGATGATCTACCTGCTGCACTAGCCTGGGACAAGGGTGTCCTTGGTCCCTGGAACGTACCTCACCAGGGTGCGTTTATAAAAATGAAATCAGGATCTGGGTGGCGGAGCAGGGGATGCTAAGGAGAAAGGTGTAACTGTCTCCTCCACCAGACACCTCGTAGGAACCTGTGTGCTCCAAGTGACAGAACATGAAGCCTCCATGGCCGGCGCGCCGTGGCTGCGGGGCGGTTTTAATGGTGAATCAATAGTCTGATAGGAGCAGACCCGAAATCTTTCGACAGTTATTCAAGAGGGACTTGTCAAAACACGATGTATTTATGACCAAGTTCCTGGCTGCCTGTTCAAAGGCACTTGAACCCCTGCCAGATCCCAAACACGCTCAGATTCCCAGGAGTTCTATTCAGCACAACGAGTGGATATTTCACAGCGAATATCGCCCTGTCACAAAGCTGGCGTGAGCACCCAGTCGACACGCAACGATTGGCCGCATTGTGTGGGCGCTGCGAGGGCTCGTCTCTCCATCGGCCGCGGGGCTCGTGAGCAGAAATTTGCGCCGGGCTGCAGCCGTCGTTAGCGTCAGGAATTAAAAACGCTCTACAGACGACGGCGGATGGTTGGGTCTGCGCTGCCTGCGCTCAGCACTCGGCAGAAGGAGCTGGAAAGTCTCGGTGATCAATCACAAACACAAAAGCCGGCGGCTGGCTGACGGGAGGTATCGGCTCTTCTCCGAGGAAACCAATTCATCAGCTTGATTTGTGATTCATAACAGTGATTGGAGGGAAATGGGCTTGCTTAGCACAGGGCACCCCGCGCTTGCGCCATTACCAACCAGAAACGTTTGTTCTTCTCTGTCCTCTGGCAGCTCTGCAGCATGTCCAAGGTTTTGGCAGCGATTTAGGCTGTGACACGGCTGCCATGCCCGTAGCGTGGGCTCCGTACCCGGAGGAGAGGGATGCTCTGCGGGCAGGGGTGTGCTGCGTCCCGGCTCGCCACGGGGCTCAGCGCGCTGCGGCTCCAAGCTGTGTCCAGGGCCTCCGTGATGAGAAAACAGCAAAGGCTGGGATGAAGAGAGGGAAATGAAATGGTTTGTTGGGCTGTCTTCTGCGTGGCTGGTGGTTGTGGATGGCTGGGGGTGCGCCGGAGAGCGTGGGCTTTCCGTGGGGTCTTAGTTCTAAGGAGAACTGATGCCCGCGAGTTGCACAGTCCCGACGGAGCAGGTTCTGTCTGGCTTGAGTACGAGTCCTCAGCCATCAGCGGTGTTCACACAGATCATCAACCTCTGGAAACTAGGTGCAAACTAGGGGTGGAGAATCATCTTCTAGAAGCCCAAACCCCTCCAGGCAGGTTCAGACCTGGAGGAATTACTTACATTTCCACATGAACCCCAGCTGGGAAGCTGTTTGTGTAGCGGTAAATCGGGTGCGGTGGGAAGGGTGTCCATGACAAACCCCAACCAGTGACCCTCCGAGCTGATAAATCCTGGGGAGAGGGAACAGACTGGGGCTCTGAGGAACCTGCTCTGGTTGCAGATGTCCCTGCTCCCTGCAGGGGGTTGAACTGGGTGACCTCTGAAGGTCCGTTCGACCCAAACCAGTCTGTGACTCGGAGATTCCAGGACTCGGAGAAGGGCTGCCCCAGGTGACCCCAGGAGGATGGGGTGTGGTGTGAGCCCCAGGTCCCCTGGTCTCACGGCTGGACAGGTGGCAGGTGAGACAGCCTGAAGAGTGATCTTAACCTCGAGATAAATTACACATACCGTAACGTTCTCTTTCCATCTTAGATCCACCTCTGCCGCCTGAGAGCACCGGCTCTGGCTCTGCGGCAGACGGACCTTCCGGAGCATCGCGCTGTCTCCAACCTGCCTTAATTAATTGCTCTGTAATTGCTCGTAGCTTCTGCTCGCGCTGCCCGCCTTGCCCTGAGAACTGCATTTCCAATTTGTATCCCTGTCGCGGGGGATTTTTGTGCAGGAATCGTTTCTTTTTTCTTTCCCGACTCCTGTTCACTTTGTTAGGGGCTTTGATTGCTGAACTTCCCTTTACGGAGTCCTTGTCGAGAGGGATATCTGTATTTCATAGGGCTCGAGCAAAAAACAGGCAGTGCAGGCAGGGAATCTCAGGTGCACGATCACTGTCAGATCCTCTCCACGGGTTTTGTGAGGGAAGCGGGTTGTACGCTGCGGAACAGCCAGGTTTAAAAGCTTCAGATCCTTCTAATCTGCTGTTCCGTGCTATCGGGGGGGAAAATGTGCGTAACATCTGGTCTCTGTCATGCGAGAGATACTTGGAAATCAGCGCGTTATTGCCGACGCGTGTCGCCCTGCTCTGCCCCTGCACGTCAGATAAACCTTGAACCCCAGCGGGCTGCTGGCACGCGTGGCACCAGCACGAGCTGCGCCTGCTCTGCCGCCCGTGGGCAGGGAGTACCTGACCGCTGCCTCTGGGGACAGAAAAGTGCCTCCAGGTTGTTCATACCGGTCTCTTTCTGGGAATAAAATGAAGTTGATTTTGCTTTGTCCCGCTCTCGTGGCCCTGAACATCCTCTTAGGTTTCCTGTCGGTTCCGCTGTCGCCCATTAGCAGCACTTTATGAGTCCCCCGCCTTCCCCTGCGCCTGCTGTGCCGTAATTTGGGGTTTCTGTGCCGTGTTTCTTGGGAGTTGTCAAAGAATAATTACGCCCCATTAACTCCACTTTGTCTCCCCGCTAACTCACACCTTAGAGTATTTTCCAAGCAACTGATCTCGGTTGTCTCTTAATTGCCCAAGTCCATAAACTCTGTGACACTGAAACCACGCAGAGGATTTGCACCCTCTAAAACTGTTCCCTCCAGCGCGAAACATAACAGAGAATCTGAATGCAGCAGCTTTATCAGATCTTATTTCTTCCCAGTTTAAGCCAGTCCTTTGCTTCTGGCTCTGTTGAAGACTGAAAAACGTGTATTAAGGTGTAAAAAGCGCAAGACTAGAAACCTGGCAGAAGTGTCGATCGTGTTCCCCGTGGGTTAATTTAGTGGTGGTGGTGCCGGGGGGTGTTGAGTGCTTGGCTGGGGCTGAACTCCAAGCGTGCCCCTCTCTCACCGCTCCGCTGGGTCGGAGCTGGGAGCCTGTGTATGATCCGAGGTCCAACTGGGTCAAACACGTTTGATAGACCCTGAGCTGGAGTGAGGAGCTGAGCTCGGCCAGGCCAGGCGGGAGCACCTCTGGGATGCTGCCCCCAGGCCTTTGCCTGCTGGGAGCTGGCTCTGGTGAGCGCTGCTGGGACAGTCCCAGTTTCCTGAGTGTCCCGGCACGGACAGACCCTGGCCGCAAGCACAGCGGGCGTTACCTCAAAAGGCAGCGTTATCCAGCACCGTCCCCGTGGCTTCTGGCGTCAGAACCAAACCCCAGCCCTTGGTTGCGGGGCAAAGAGAGCGGCAGGAACAGACAGATGCGTTTTTACTCATTTACTCTGTGTTTCATGTGATTCATAAGCAGTTTCCCCACACCCCACTGCGGTGCCGCAGTCCTCGGGCGTCCCGGGGGGAGCGTGCAGAGCTGCTGCCGTCTCTGCCAGCAGCTGTTTCTGCAGGGAAGAGGCTTGAGCCAGTGCAGTGAGGTGCCGCTCAGCCTCACTCCAGCTTACAAACAGTTTCAACTGAGCGTAAAAGAAAAAAATACTGTTGGTGGCAACTCTTCTTTCCCTGGAAAAAAATCCTGGACCCCTGGCAGAGAAACTGTTTCTGCACAGAAAACATGACACTGTTTACAAAACGCGCTGTCTAACATCCTTTTCCAGCTTGGAAAGAGGAGTTTATTTTAATACATCCTTTTTTAATTGCCATGAGCTGGACTTGTAAATATTGTAAGTGGTTGAGTAATAGTCGGAGCGGACCAAATGAAGGGACATTTTTTCCGCTCTCGGAGCCCTAACGTATTCCCACAGCTCGGGCAGGGGGATAGCACAGAGCAGATCCCCAGGGGAAAAAAAAGCCTCCTAAGGAAGAAGATGCTTTAAGCCCCGGGGATGCCTGTGTGCGAGGTGCCGGTGCCTGAACCGAGGGGTCTGCGTGTTGAGGCTGCTTAGGGGGGTGGTGGGATCTCTTATCAGTAAAACATTCCATCCTCTCCTCTGAGACAGGGGAGGGTTCCCCCTGAGAGGGGGAACTCGGGAGAACCCGTGTCCTCTGTCGGAGCCTGACAGCCGTGTTGCCTCGCCGCTGTCCTTCAGTTGAGAGAGAAAATCTGCAGGTTTTGTAAGATCACGTTGGCCGTTAACTTCTGCCTGGCAGCCGGGGCGGGTTTGGGGCAGGACGGAGCCCACGTGCCACCCAGTTGGGCTGAGCTCTGTCAGACTCTTCAGTGCTGGGCAGGCTTCGTTCTCCCAAGTCAGGGACTTACCTGGCAGCTCTGCTTCTGCTCTGCAAGTAGTTTTGTCTGGCAGTGGGAGTAGTTCGTACTGGAAACGATTTCCTGATGCAATTTGGATTTTCTTCTGAATAATGCTTTGCCCCAGTGGGATGGTGCAGAGGGGTTCTAGAAGAGCTTAACTGGCCTTGCTGGGAGTCGAATGTGTCCCTGAGTCTTTGCAGGGCAGATGTTTAAGTAAGAAGGTACGCTGCAGGCACTGTTAAAAAACATTCATTTGAAGGGTCAGGAAGAGAAAGAGCTGCTCTGCCAACGTGGGTCTGAGGCCATGTCGCTGCTCTGGGGTCTGGAGGGGGGCTGGCGTGGGGTGAGCAGGGGGGAGATCAGCCTCAGCTGGGAGGAGGAGCAGGACTCGGAGGAAGAATTTAATTGCAAAAGCCCGGTAGTAAAAGATGAAGGCAGCAGCCTGAACGTCGTCTCATCTTTTCCAGGGATGCTGGTGGTGATTGTGCTGCTGCTGATCGCCATTGCCGTGGTGGCCGTCTGGCCAACCCACTAATCCCGGTCTGGGGCGCGTCGGAGCTGCTGCTCGGCCACGGAGCACGACAACTCCGGAGAAGAGCCTGACTTTGTGCAAAGACCTTCTGTGCTTTCAATAAACTCAACAGCATTAGGATGAAGCTGTACCTGGCAGACGTCCGTTGTCCCCTCGGCGCAGGGCGGAGGAACGCTGCGGGATTCGGAGGGGTCGAACTTGGCAGAGACTCTCTTCCCACCTTCACTTGGCTTCGAGAGCTCCACTTCTTGGCATCTGCGTGAGCTCGTGCTGGTGCCAGGGTGCTGCCTGCACGGCTGCTCCGAGCGTTCAGTCATCCCACAGGCTTTTCAAATACTAAAACAGCGGCTTGGGAGGACAGCAGTGGCACCCCTCTGCTGTCTGATTCCTTCCTTGGCAGTGAAAAGGCTCCTGTTTTTTCAAGGAATGGGTGTTTTGGGGAATGGCTGGATCTGGCGCTGGCGAGATGGGAAGCGAAGCTCTTGTGGGGAGGCTCAGGACCCCCTGGGAGCTGCACAGAAACGCTGGCGAGTGCATCAGTCCTGGGCCTTTGGGGGAGAGTTATGGGTGTTATCTCCACGGGTAGACCCGTAAGCCGCAGCGGCTCTGGAAGCAGGACGTGCTCTGCCGGGCTGGCCGCAGGAGATGTGCCGGCCTTGACGTCCTCGTCTGGGCGATCGAGCTCTGCCTCTTTCTTTTATAACTTTTCACACGCTGTTAAAGCTGAGAGGAAGGATTCTGATCTAAAAACTAACGAAAAAGAGGTGTCAAGTGTTCGCTTCAGTGTTCGCTTGACACAGCTGGCCAAGAAAATGATTATTTTGTTATAGCTGCCCGTTTGATTTCAGAATCGATAGAGCAAGCAATAACTATTGAATAAAAGCCGATCGTTTATATACAAGTTATCTGCCTGGGGTTTTATTGCTTCCTCCCGTCTCGGGTTCCACCACAATGATTCTCCAGTGCTTCCATTTCCTGAGAGCTGCTCTGGAGAAGGAAAAGAGCCATTCCTGTCAGGCTTCACGTGTATCGTTTCCTGGCAGATCAGTAACACGTGCCAGCCCGGGGCTGGTCCTCGCCTACAGTGATGGAGAAGCTCCCTTCACAGCTCTTAACGGCACTCGCTTCCCTCTCCCTGCTCTCCCCGCACACAGCTGGGGTGGTGGCACATCTAGCCCTGGTCTGGGAGGTGGGAAACCAGGGTGTCCTGGTGCTGCATCCCCTCTTGAGGGACATGAAGCCTGTTTGCTCCTGGGGGCTCAGTTTCCCCACCTCTCAGTTGAGAGTGGGGCCCTGGCCCTTCGTTAAGTGCTTGGTCATCTGCAAAATTGCTCTTCTTGCAGCATGCAAGCGTTGGCTGTGACCCAGTCGCTCCAGGATGTGAGGTGGGAACGACAGAGCTGTCTGTGGCGGGATAAGATGGGGGGTTGCAGCAAACGGAGGCTGTTGAGTACCCCACCAAATACACACCTCCCGTGGATGGACAGGAACCGTTCCTGGAGCTGCAGAGCCCTGTCTGTGTGCTGCTGGGAGGGGCAGAGGGTAGGTGGAGAGAGGAGCGATACAGCTGTGCCCCATGGGCAGGGCATGGGGCTTCAGACAGGGCTCTGTGCCGCTGCCCAAGCCATCTTCTGATGGGTCGGAGCTGGAGGAGGGACCAGCTCCTCTGGAGGGATTCGAAACCTTGGGGCACGGCAGCCGGTGCTCTGCTGGCTTCGGCAGCCTTGTCTGGTGTTTACAGTCACAGGCGGGAGATCCTGGGCTTTGTGGTGGGTAACTGGATCCCGTGCTCTGCTGGGGAAGGACGCATCTCCTGGAGAAAAGCCTTGAAGCCTTCAAAAGCCCGGTCCAGATTGTGCCCGTTCGCTTGCTTTTCCTCAGAGAGATGCTTCACCTTACAGCCTTCAAAAGAGGGAGGGGGAGGATAAAAGATCGTTTAATGTTCTCATGGTTGTCAAGAGGACACAACAGGTTTTTGATTAGTTTATTGCTTATTAAGCAAGGCTGCCGCAGCTGAAACAGGTAACGGGAGGCTTTGGAGATGTGTTCGCCACTGGTGAGTTCCTGCAGCTCTGGGGAGGGCCGGGCACTGGGAACCCTCCTGGGGTGGTTTCTCAGCCGCAGCCCGTGCCCCAGCCCTGCAGCGGGGTTTCACTCGCGGCTCCACTGCAGCCCCGCGGAGCTTCGGTGACAGCAGGAGAATAACACGTGGTTTATTGAGGTGAGACTTGGCGTTCTCGTTAAAACTGACCTTTACAGAGGGTGAAGGGTTTGTTTGAATTCCCGGGACACGTAATTCATCCTGATCGACCCAACGGAGGCTTTAAAAAGATGTTTCCTGAGCTGTTGGGTCCTCAGCCACATTTTTTCTGTTAGCGCCCAGGAAGGGCAGAAACGCGAGGCTTTGCCGCGCTGCAGTGTCTGACAAAGGGCTTCTCCGACGTGCCCTTTAGGTAACATTTACTGTGCCACATGGGTGAGGGGTTTGATTAAAAAGAAGCTTATTTGGCAGGGTTCTGTGCCTGGTGGGAAGCTGCTCTGTCTCCCTGCCCCACTGAAGAAAAAGGGAGGTTAAAATACCAGAGCGGTTGGTTTGGGCTCCAAGCAAGTGGGGTTGGGGCCCGGTGCGGTTCCACTGCGCTGCGGCTGCTCTGGTTTCCCGGCACGGGGCGAAGGGTGCCCCAGCTGCCCATTGGGTCTGTGCCACGGGGCTGCTGGAGTCACGTACCTGGGCTGGCTTCTCCAAGGAAAGGTCTTCCCCGTTCCCCTGGAACGTGCCCAGAGAGACATCCCAGGCTTCGCCTCCCCTTGCATCTCCTTCAGGTCTCTTGGAGGACATCAGGAGTTCGCCTGCTTCCCGTCGTTATTCCATCAGAAATACAAGTGCTGGGGGAAGCTCTGGTACGTGTTAGAGGCTCTTACATGTCCAGGAGCCCGTGGTAAGAAGCCCCCAGCTCTTATGTGAGGATGAAGATGGTCTTGAAAGGCTGCTGGACATTCTCCCACGCCCTTATTTGTGGAGGTCGGGTGTGAGCTGGTGCTGAGCTCGGCACAGTGGCCGGCTGCTCTACCAGCCTGCCTAGTGGGACCAGCCTGAGAGCAAACGCTCCGGGTCCAGCCCGCAGTGGGAATAGGCTCCTTCCCCTCTTTCCAGAGCCACCGCGTCTTCTCTGGACAACCAGCCGCCTGCCAGGAGGACGCGGAGCCAGAGCAAGCTGGGAAACCCATTTGCTTCTCTGCGGAGCTGCAGGCGACAGCCCCGGAGCAGAGGTGCTGGCGCTTGTGACCCATGTGTCTCCGCAATAAAGATCTGAGATTTCGGACCTCCGAGATGTTTTTGAATTCATAAATTACCAGCGATGCTGAGGGCCAGGGTCAGGCGGGCGGACCCCTTGGCGCTTTGCAGGACCTCGTGCCTGTATTTTTCTCCCTGAGAGTGTTTTGCTGCCTCAGTTCCCCCGCCTCCAGCTCTCTGGCTTGTCTGCACCACCAGCCCTCGCCCGGTCTCGAGTGCCAGCGGCTCCAGTAGTGTCTGGCACCACTGGTGCCCTGCAGGAGATGGGTGATAGGGCCCGGAGCCCCTGCGGTGGGTGGGCAGGGTGGGACGGCACTGACAGGCAGCCTGTGGATGGGGCAGAAAACGGGTCTGGAGTGGGGTTGGCAGCTCCCCTGACCCCAGGCTCTGGATCGCCCCTGTCCCCACGCCTGTCCACCCCCTCTGCGCAGGTTTCGCCCTGGCTCTGTCCCACCGCAGCAGAGGAAGGACGGGGAGCCCGGCTGGACGTACCCAGCAATCCCAGAGGTGCCAGCGGGGACCCCCCCATCCCACCCGCCGCCAGCCCGCGGTGGTCCCACCGTCCCCAGGGGCGCATGGCCGCGGGCGGGGAGCGCTGCTGGGAGGACGCTGGTGGGACACACGACTCCTTGGACCCTGCCAAGGCAGAGACCCGGGGTGGCAGAAGGGACAGGGCTCACCGGCCCTGGGCGCGGGGTGGGCGGAAGCAGAGACCTGTGGAGGCTTTTACAGTTTACAAGAGTTTATTCAACTGGACTCTGACTTTAGTTCTACCGAGTGGGTGCTGAACAGTTACAAGCTCCTTCGGGTTCAATTACAGCCAATCTAACGAAACAAATGAACAAAGAGGGGGGGGGGGGGAGGAGAGAAAAAAAGAAACAACTTGGAAAAAACAATAAGAAAATCCACAACTTCTTCACGTGTCATTAAATATATTCATATATAATAACCATAATATATTAGTATGCATTGTAAAGAAACGTCGCCCAAAGCAGTTTGCAATGGTCATAACTAAACAACATTTACAGTTCAAGATATTAACAGAAATGATCAAAAAAAAAAAACCAAAACCAACCAACCCCAAAACGACACAGGTTTTGTGAGGGGCGAGGAGGCGGGTGTGCGGGGAGAGGGCGCCGACGCGACGGAACGAACGGAAACGAGACGCGACGACTTTTGTGGGGTGCTACCGTCGAGCGATGATTGTTTTGGCATTTCAGCTGCACCGCAGCCCCGGCCCCGGCCCCCCCGCCCCGAGGACCTCGGGTCTGGCCCCGGGGCGATGGGTGGGTGCCTGGTTCCTCACTGGTGTAACGTGGTTGTACCCCAACGGCGCTGCACCCCCGGCCGTGGAGGCTGATGTTTAGGGGTGGCGTCCTGTCCCTCTTTGGGTGACGGAACAGAGGTGTCCCCTGGAGACGCCCTGGAGCAGGGGTGGCTGCAGGGGAGAGTTGGATCCCCGGACACGCTCAAAACGGGGCTGCTCTGCCTTCCCCGGAGGAGGAGTGGGGCTGTGGGCCAGTTACACCAGCAGCTCCTGCAGGTCACGGCTACTGGGAGTGCGCGAGGGGCTCTGGGGGAGCGTGGCCAGAGTGACGGGGCTTCTTCAGTCTGGCTGGAAAGCACAAAAATCGGACAGGAATCAAGGGTGGGGGTCCTGGTGGGACGGGGCTGAGGACTTCGCTTCTGGGGTTCGCTCTGGCTGCGGCAGGTTCCAAGTTGTTCCACGTTTTGTGCAAACTCTGTTTCCTTCTGATTTCCCAGGCGGTGCCTGGAGGGGTCCCGCCACGGGGTGGAGCGGGTGGCGTCTCCTCTGCAGCCTCCCAAACCGGTGGGGTCGGGGAAGGGGCTGGGGCCTGTCCCTAGGCGGGTTTGAGGGGTGTCAAGGCTGTGCTGGAGAGGACAGGGTTGGAAAATGGGAGGGAGCGTTGGGTGTCCAGGAGCGCTCGCTGGGCGGTTCCCAGGTCCCCAGACGCCCTGGCTCTGCCCTCCTGCTCTCCGCGTGCAGAACCGGCTTTGGGTTGGATCCAGTTGCTTTTAGGCGGTTTGAAAGCCTCCCGCGGTTCACGGGCATCCCGGGTAAGTGAGGACACACCGGTGCGAGGTGTCCCTGGCATCCCTGGAGGGCTGCTGCAGGAGAGCATCCAAGCCCCGCTTCGGGGCTTTACGGCTCCGTTTAGACGCCTGAGGTCAGGTTTTATCCTTCGAAACTTAGCGGCTTGGGTTCCCTTGACTCAAAACTGTTGGCTCTCCTTGAGCTCTGAAGCTCTGGGACATCAGTCTGCTCTGGGTAAGGGGAGAAAACACGGTCTCGAGGGGGTTGCTTGATGTCCAGGGTGGGATTTCCCTCCTAATACCCAGACTAACGTCGGAGGGGCCTTGCGGGTGCAGGGGGAGGCTCAGCAGCGCTCGCTTCCTTTGGGTGGGGGCTCCAGCAGCCCGGCGCTGGCCGGTGCTTCCCTGGGAGCCCTCCTCCTCCTTACACCTATTTACAGGGCTGCCTCGCTTTATGGGGGTTTATGTCATTATATAAATATTGTCGATTGCTATAAAACAAGGCAAAACCACTGGAAAATGTCATAAAATGGATGTTTCCAAGTTTCCTAAAAGGAAAAATACCAGGGAGGTTTTGCTTTTCGTAGCGACTAATGTTTTCTTCTCCTCCAGGTACCGTCCTGCCCTCCCTGCCTCTGCGCCCGGCTCTGGCCGGTCTCCATCGATTAGGTGAACTGCGATATCCCCGTTCCTCACGGGCTGGGGTCCTGGGGGAGCAAGGTCTGGGTGACAAACAGCTCCAGAGCCAGTCCTGCCCGCAGAGTGCCCCTGGAACGCAGCTCCAGCCCTCGGGCTGGGCCGTGGGGTGTGAGATGTTGGGGAGGCAGCTGCTGCCTCGCTTAGTGCTGAGCGACTGGAGCTTGGGAAACGGAGAGTTGCTGGGTTTCACCCCGGCAGATGGAGGAGAGCGGTTCGGGGAGCTCCGGATGGGTCCCACCTTGTTCATCCGCTCCCTGGCCGGGACCCCTTCCCTTGGGGCTGTCCCCGTCCTGCGATGGCTGTAGCTTGGCCAAGCCTGAGAGCTCTGCGCTGGCCCCGCTGCCCGTGGGGACACTGCCCTGGCCCTCACCGTCCCACCTCTTTGTCCCCCGAGGGGTTTGGCCACCTTCTGCAGAGATGCCGGAGAGCTGCAGCTCCAGAGGGAGTGAGGGCAGAGCCGGTATGAGTTTAGGAGAGCTGTGTGAGTTTGCTAGTGAAAGCAGTTGCCAGCCAGGACCCCGATGTCATCTGTGTGGATTTTCTGTCATCTGAGGGTTCATCAGCCCACGGACAGCAGCAGAGAGGACCCAGCCCATGAAGGATGTCTCAGGGGTGGCCGTGGTGGAGACTCAGGGACTGCGATGGGTGAGATCTTCCAGGGCGCCTATGGGGAATGGATGCCAACTTATTTTCTTGCAAAGTCTGGGTATTTCCTCGAGGTCCTGGTTATTAACTCGTCAACTGTGAATTGGTGGCTGGGAGGGGGCCAGGGCATCCCGTGGGCTCACGCTGGCGGGGGGCAGCGCTCCTCAGGGCCAGAGCAAGGAGCTGCTCCCCCAGTTATGCCCACGTGGAAGTTGCCCACTAACGTGGTGTCCTCTTTGCTGTGCCTAAGCTGGGGCCAGGGCATCGCCACGGCTGGAGCCCTCGGCTGCTCAGCAGGTGATCCTTACGGCCGTCGGATAGCAAAGAGTCTCCAAATAACCCGTTAGTCCATCCTCGGGTCTGTCCTCAGCGATAAATCTGTCTAGTTTCCTCTACGGTAAGTGTCTTGTCCAGCCTAAGCTGAGAATACCTATTTTGGGGCTGGGGAGTTAATTTCCAGCGTTGCCGGTGATTAGTTTCTTACAGGTTTGATGTTCCCGTGCCGTGCTTTGGAAGCAGCAGATTGGTGGCAGTTTGGTGTCTCTGATTTCTCCAGCCAGCGGGGCAGAAAGAAGCTGGGGGGGCACCGGGTGCCGCACGCCCGAATCCACGCTCCTTTTATATCCACGTGTGCGTTTTGTTTTCTTTTCTCCCGGAACACGAGGTGCAAACCTGGCAGCCCCTCAGCCGTGGTGGCCGTCCCTCCCGTCCCCCCCAGCGCCACCCTCCTCCCGCCGTCCCCGTCGCCGGTCCCTGCCCGCCCCAGCTCTACACAAAGCAGCATGCACAGTCAGTCTCTCCCTCTCGCGCGCTCCGTTGCCTTCTCCTCCTTTAGGCTTTCTTACACTTCCCCTTCTTCTCCCGCTGCTGGAACTTCCTGAGCCGCCGAGCCCACGTATCCCGCCACTGTATCACCAGGCTGGTTTTGTCCGCAATGATGCCGCTCTGGTCGGGAGAGTCCTCGTTGTTGCCCAGCAGCAAATACTTCTTCATGGGCTTGATTTTGGGGCACTTGCATGCTATGTCCTTGGAGTGGATCCACAGGGTCTGGTCTCCGCGCCGTATCCGGTTGCTCCCTTGTTTGTAGACGGAGATGATGTTGACCGTGAACTTCCACCAGTCGGCATTTTTTTCCGCTTTCAGGATGTGGATCTGGACAGCTGGGAAAAAAAAACATGAGGCAAGAGAGGAAAAGATGTTACGATTTGAGCTGGTGAGAAGAAAATGAACTTCAAGTCTTCCAAAGAGGCTGTGTGAGGAAAAGGGCGTTTGTCTCCTGAGCCCGGGCTGGGGGACAGCAGCCAAGGGTGGTGGTTGCCCCAGAACTACCTCTGTCCCCAGGCTGCCCACCACGAACCAGTGCTGGAGGCAGAGGGACTCAGCAAAGGCACTAAGAGCAGCATAGGACTGGGAGATGCTCTCCAGCTCTGCTGCCACAAAGACAGCCCTCTGGGTGAACATGGGCATGGTCACCCAAGGACCACGGGGGCTGCAGGACCCCCAGGAGAGGAGGGGAGGCTGGGAGCAGCTGGACACCGGGAGCCATGGCACTCCATGTGCTAGGAGCCCGGAATGGCACAGGGCTACCCGGAGCAGAGGTGGAGAGCGGGCTGCCTCGATCCCCTGTCTGTGTCCTAGGGAGGACCACCATCTCCTGGGACATGGCTGTGAAGCAAGCGTGGACGGAGTGGTTTCCCGGGGCTGCTGGTGCAGCAACATCTGCCCCAGCCTCTGTGAACTCTTAAAGCGATCAAAAAAATCTTTAGAAATCAGGTGGATTCGTGTACACCGGACCCTGCATTTCCCCCTGAAGCAGCGAGTACAGGGACGGCTGGTGCTCCGGGGGGTGGCCCGAGCACGGGGCAGAGGCTCTTGCAGCGGGCAGGGCAGGGAGGTGCCAGCCCCGTCAGCAGGGCCAAAACCCTGGGCTGCTCCGTAGCACCTGGGATGAGCTTCTTCCCGACCCGCGTGTCCAGAGAGCAGCACGTGCGTCCCCAGAGGATGGGTTTCTGCGTGGGCTTCCAGGGGACTCTTCCCCAGGAGGTGACTACCCGGCCCTGCCAGGCTGGTTTGCTGACTGTGGGGTGGGGACTCCAGGAGAGCAGGCGAGGGCCAGCGGCTTGGGCAGGCACGGCCCAACCACAAAGTGCTTTTTGACCAAATCTTTGAGCTTTTCCCCTCTTTCTCCCCCTTGCCCTCCATGCCCTGTGAGCTACAACCCCCTGCTCATCCGCCTGCCCGTCTCAGCCAGCCAGCCAGTCCCCAGCAGGTCCAATCTCACTCGGTAAATGAACAGAGGGAGAAGATACCTCAAAAAAAAAAAAAAAAAAGGGAAAACTCTACCTTTTGCCCTGTAACAGCCCAGTTTTCCCCTCCTGGATTGTGGTGGAGGAGCATCACCCTCGCTTTGAAACCACAACCTGCAAACCGAGTTCAGGCTGTGGAAGGAAGCGGAGCCCTGCAGCCCGGCCAGGCTTCGTCACACGGCGCGAAATATATGGGAGGGTTTTTCTTTTTTTTCAGAGCATGTCGTGGAAGCCAGATGCTTTCATTAAAAAAAGAAAAAAAACCCTCCCTGAGCTCTGACCGTGTGTTTCCCAGCCTGGTGTGAAGGTAACAAAATGTGAAGGTTGGCCAATTTTTATTTTTTTGGAAAGAAATCTTTCCAAAAAAGCTTAAACCTTTGACCTGCCTGGGTCCGCGCTGACAAAATGGAGAAAATGAATGAAAAGGAACCGGAGAGACGTGGTTACAGGAAACTCTGCTCTAAAATACACAGTCTGTAATTTTTTTGATGTCAAGGCCCCCGTCTCTTATTTTTTTCCCCTTTTATTAATGAAGTGGAAGGAGTGAAAGCTCTGGTGAGGGCTGGGCTGGCACAGCCGCAGCTGCCTGCGCTGACAGCGAGTTTTCCGCCGAGAACTTCCCATCCAGGACGCGCTGCCGTCCCCTGAGGCCGGTTTCAGAGCCCAGGTTGGGTGGGGGGTACTTTGGTGGTGAGGTCTCCGGCATCAACCAAGGGACAGGAGACACGCGGAGATGCAGAGAGGTGCCAGAAGAGCTTTTTGGCAGCACCTGAGCTGGCTGCGCTGGGTGAATCCCGGGGGAGAGGTGGTTGTGGTTCCTTCGCGATTTTGGAGGGGGCTCAGCTGTGCCGCACCACTCCGAAGCTGGTCCTGGTGCTTGGTCTTGTCCTTCACCTGCTGTTTCTAGGGCAAAGCCTGGCTTTGCCGCAGCCGCAGTGACCTGCTCTCGCTGTGCTGATGCACCCACTGAACCCAGCGCTCAGGCCTGTCCCTGTCCCTGTCCCTGTCCCCACCCCCAGAAAAACAGCCCTGAGGGTGTCTGTGGAATGACAGGAGGAACTGGGGGATGATGGGCGGCAGAGATGATGCTCCCCTGGCTGTGGGCCCGCAGGAGAGGCTGGTGACCCAGAGGGGAGCGTGAAATCACACGCACTGCGGCTTTCCCAGCGCTGCCGCTCCAGCCAGCACCGGTGGCACCAGTGTCCGAGGTCCAGGTCCTGACCCAGCGGTGTCTTGGCTTGTGCCTGCTCCTCCCCGTGCTTTGTAAACGGGGGCAGCCGAGCCCTGCGGGTCACCTGGGGCTGGCTGCACCCCCCAGATACCCCCGTAGCACTGGGGATTGTTCTCCACGTTGGCTGTTCCTCAGCCCCGAGGGACCCCTCAGTCAACCAGATGGGCACGGAGAGCTGGGGGACGGGTGCTCAAGGGGTGAGGGGAAGATGCTCGGTGCACGGGGCTGCCCCATCAACCACATCCCACCTGATCCTGAAGCTGCTGAACCCCAAATCCCACCTGGATGATGCCTTACAGGTCACACCAGCCCAAGTGACGGTTCCAAGTGTCTCGCCAGATTCTGCTTCTTCCTAAGAAAAAGGTGCCTGAGTGGTCCCCAGGCTGCGGGAGGTGATGGGGGGTCCCTGGTCCCCTCCTGATCCCCCAGCACAGGGTGCTGGGCAGTGCCATCCCCGGAGCTCAGCTCCGGGACCCGTGATGCTGCCCGGCTCCTCGAGGCTTGGCTGGGAGCCTCCAGCCACAAGAAAGACCTGGAGGGTTGGTGTTGCAGATGAAAGCAGAGAGGTGGATGATGTGATGCTCATAAAAGCGAAAACCAACCCCAAACCCTCGAAACAACATGTTTGAGGGCAGCTGCGTGAAGGCTTAAATAAAAGCAGCGCCTCGCAGCATTCAGAGACCGTGAGTCAGGGGCCCAAAATCATGAGATTGTCATGACAAGAGAGAGGCTGGAAAAAAATAGGATTTTTTTTTTGGTTTTTTTATTTACTTTTGGGGTTTGTGGTCAATCTCCTGATTCCAAGGTCTCCCCTGCCAAAGCTGACCTAGGACCGGGCTGCGTGGACGAACCTGTGCGTCCTATGCTAAACTGGGAGCTGGAGCTTTGCGGAGCTTCCAGTGATGGGGAAAGATCCCAGGGGGCCACGGAGGCGGCGGTGGGAGCAGAGCGGTTCGCTGGGGGGGCAGGAGGGTCTTTAACAGGGACAGATGGAAGGCAGGGGGTACAGGGGCAGCGGGTACAGACGTGTCCCAGCCTGAGCCGGGGCTTTCCGAAGGACAAGCAGAGCGGAGCCCTTGTGGGTTTTACTCCAGCCGGAGCAAAAGGTGACCCCGACAGCATTTGGGAGTGGGAATGGGGCGGGCTGGCTCCTCGCTGAAGCAAAGGGTTAAAATGGGACTTTTTTTCCCCTGTTTTTTATTTTTAATTAATTTGGTGGTGGCTTTGCCTGCCTCCGGTTGAGCATTTCCTACCGGTTTAATATTGGAGATTTATGACCCCTAATCCCGGCCGCTCTGGGTGCTCCTTGCCCAAGCACGGTCCCTCCCCGCGGTGCTGGGGGACCCCTCGCTCGCTCCCTCAGGACGAGGTGATGGGGAGGGATTGCTCAGCACTTCCCCACTCTGGGAAAGGGATTTCTCCACCTTCCAGGGTGGTGGAAGGGACTGCAGCCCGGGATGAGCCTGGGATGGTGCTTCCCCCCTGCCTGGGGTTTTTCTGTGGATTCAGGATTTTTTTCCCCCCTCTCTTTTCATGTTGCCTTTTGAAAACACATTTTGCTTTTTTCCACCAGCCCCAGCCAAGCTCCTCTTGACAAAGGGGGTGACTAAGAGGAGTCTCCGCAAAAGGAAGGATTTTTTCCTTTTTTTTTTTTTTTTTTATTTTTCCAAGAAAGGGCAAAGTGAGCAGATGATCTCACCTTTGAGACAAGGATCCTGCTCCTCACCCCCATCCCCTCCCCGAGGCTGCGCTGGGGAAGACGTGGGGGCAATGGCTGGGACACGGGCGGCACCCGAGTGAGCAGCACCCGCATCTCCTGCACCAGCATCACCTGCCCTAATAAAACAATCCCTTCTCCTTTTGGGCCATGGAGGAATCTCCATCCTCAGGGGGCCCAGCAGGGACCCCCCCGCTGCTTCGCCAGGCCCCAAACTGCCGCAAACCCAGCGAACCCCCTCCTCTACCCCCTGGTTTTCTGGGAGCCCAGTGACCCCTGCACTCTACCAGTCAGCCAAAATAAACCCAGAAAAAGCTTTTCTGCTTCTGTTCTTGCCCGCCCCCCGCCCCGAGATCTCCCAGCCTGCCCTCCCCGTGCCCTGTTTCACTCCAAATATTTGCACCGAAACCCATCTCGCGGGCAAGAGCCCAATTTAAAATAAAAAGAAAAGGGAAAAAACCGCACAAAAACAAACAGATAAGAAAAAATAAATAAGGGAAAATATCCCCTTTGAGTCGCTGAATGAAACGGGGAGCTAAAAAGCCCCATTGAGGAGCGCGGGGCGGATGATAGCGTCCGATTGAGCCCGCCGGAGAAGTAACTCTGTTCAAGCTAATTAGAGCCTTTTAGGACATTCAGCCCAGCGATGCCAGCGCAACGGTGAGGAAAAGAGCCTCCTAATTGGCTTCCTGCTGGGGTGTCAGTCCCAAAGTCTTTATTATCCCTCCCTGCACCTTTTCAACCCTTTCTTCCCCCGCTGGCCCTGTCGAAAGCGTGGGCTGCCCCGGCACGGCCGGGCTGTGCTGCGGCATCGCCTGCCCTGCTGCCTCGCCGGGCTGGTTCACCCTCCAAAAAAGCAAATTTCTGGGGGCTGTGGGGCTGGTTGGGGCCATGGGGCTGGTTGGAGACCCCCTTCCCAAAAGGCCAGGAGGGCTCTGGTGGGAGCACCCCGGTCCCCGTGCCTGCTCACCCCAAACCAGACCCTGCAAACGGCTTTGGCTCACTTGGGCTTTTGCAGAAGTGATGCTGCACGATAAAAGAGAAGAGCAAAGCTCTTTCCAGCAGCCCTATTCATCGCTCCAGGGTATCTCCGGCCTCAGACAGCTCTTGAGCTGCTCTCATCTCCCCGGGGTCTGTTGAAGCCCGTGAGACCACGTTACAGCCTCAGTCAAGACCAAGCGTGAGCTTTCACCTGAACCCCCAAGAAAAACCTCCCTGGCCACATGGGCCGAGCCAAGGAGTGAAACCACGCTGGGGCTGCTCCTCGAGCGGAGCCCAAGCTCTGCCGTCACCAAAACATCGCGACCCACCCCGAGAGCTCTGGGGAAGGGGACGCTGCTCGTCTGGAAGCTTCGAGGGGGATCCACGTGCCTTTTTGTCCTCCCTACCATCCTCCAAACCCTCAGGGTCAGGTTGGATCATGACACTTCCAAGTTTCCTGCAGTCAAGTGGCTGCTTTCTCCCCTCTTCAGAGAGCAAATGCTCCAGCGTGAGCTCAGCTCTCAGGAGAGGCTGGAGAAGCCAGGTGGGAAAATGAAGGGATGCATGTACCACATGCAGGAAACAGGTTTGTACCTTATTAGCCAGCAGAGAATCCACCCAGGAGAAACCCCGTGGCTTTAACAGCCCGGTGCTCAGCCCTGCTCCCATCTGTAATAACCTCAGGTTCTAGCAGGGACTTTCTCACAAGCAGTTAAACCCTTTACTCGAAGGGAGAAGGCATCCTTCAGACCTTTCCAACACCTGATGAACCTCTGGCAGCTCCTCGGAGCGCGGCCAGACCTCGGCACAGCCGGGACGGGGGACCACGAGCGCACCCCAGCCCCGGCAGCAAACCCTTGCCAAGGGGATGCTCTCCGCCACCACTTTGCCACGTGGGTAATGGAAGAATAAATGGGAATGTGAATAAAACATTTGCCTCCAAGCCCTCTTCCGTCCCCCCAGCTCGCGGGGAGGTGCCAGAGCACAAAGCCAGCGCGGAGCATCCCTTGGCCGGCCCCGCTGGGAAGCTCCTTGTCCGGGGACGGGCTGTTAAATGGGAATTCGTTCTGCTCTCGCAAACACTTCCCGGACATGCTGAGCTGCTGCTGCGAGCGTGGTCGAAGGAGGGAGGAGGTACCTCCGCTCCTGGATGCTTTGATGCAGGGTTTTTCTCCTTGGTAATTTGGTGCAAATATATACGTGTATATATATATACACACACAGATACATATATACTCATGCATATACTTTCTTTTTTCCTTTTTTCTGTATTTCTCTACTGTTGAGGGCAAGACCTGGCAGGCACCGGGGCAACGGCAGCCCTGGCAGATGTTAAACCCCATCCTGCAGCACCTCGTAATCCCCTGGCGGTCCAGGCTCAGACTCAGCTCTAAACCAAGCTCACCCGTGTGCAACCCACTCCCCGTCCCTGGCTCAAACCCAAAGGCTCAGTTTGGTCCCTCCTGCAGACACTTTGCTCCCCCCCACTACACTCTAGGGTGGGGGGTGAGATGATTTCCAGCCCCTACATACATTTATCAGCATTTCTAAACATCCCCTGGCGCAGAGCACCTGTATTTAACCTGCTCTAGCCGTTTTTTTTCCAGGTTGGTCCCATTCCTGATGCTCAGCTCATCCCAACGGTGTTGGCGTGGCTGCCAAAGCAGAGGGATGCTCTGGGCAGGGGGGACCGAAGCGAAGCCATCCTTTCCCACCCCCCTGAGCCAGAGCAGCTCGGTGCCCACGGGCAATGGCCAAGCCACGGTGGAGAGAGGCTGCCGAGCCCTGGGGAGGGCTTCAAGGGGTTTCTTGGTTTGGCCTGAAGAAAATCCCTTCTTGGGATCACCCTGGACATCTTCATGGACCAACTTGTGACCACGTCGGGAATAGACCCATTAAAAACAACCCCAGCAGCACCGAGGTGGGGTGGGAGCTCAGGTCATCCCTGCCCCAAGGTGCTGCTCCGAGCCCGAGCTGCGGAGGGATGCTCAGCACCTCGAGTACCGGCAAGGATGGGGATCCCCCAGCCTCAGCTCTCCCTGGGGAGCAGTGACTCACCGTAGTCTTTCTTACAGTACTTCTTCATGTTGATCTTCAGCTTCCCCTTGGAGGCTTTGCAGTAAGAGTCGCAATCTGCACCGGAGAGAGGGGGAGGGCAAGAAAACATGAACAAAACAAATTAGCCTGAAAATGAAGAAAAGGCTGGGGGAAGGGGGGGCCGGCTCAAAGCTGCAGCCTGCCATGAATAAGCAGCGTGCCTGTGATATCCATCTGCCAGGCCCCGATTGGGTCGTCTAAGGGGGCTTTCAGAAAAACCTTCCTTTCTAAAGAAAGCTTTGCACAAAGGAAACCGTCCTCCCGCCTGCCTCCCCCAGCCAGGCTTCCCTGGGCCGCCTCTGTCTTCCTGGGAGACCCCGGGGGCCTCCCTTATTGTGCCACCCAGAGCTTTTGAGAGCCACACAAACTCCCCCTGTTCTCCAGCTCCCAACTGGAGCCTGCCCGGAGCCCACAGAGGCCCCATTGTAACCCCTAACCCGGGCCGGTGTCAGCCTTTGGCATTCATTGCCGAGAGATTCGGGCTGGGGTCACCCGCCGACAATGCGGGTCAGAGAGGAAATTAGCAGCCCATGAAGCATTAGCAAAGCCTTTTGGTGTCCACTCTACTGAAGTGTGCAAATAAAATACCCCAGGAGGAACATTTCATTTCTAATGGGCCCCCACTGCTGGGACACACTGGCTTCGCTCGGGCGGCCGGTGCGGCGGGCGGGCGGGAGGGCTGGCACCGCAGCCTGGCAGTGCCACCGGGGCTGGGGCTGGACCACGCTCCCAGGTGGCAGCAGGGATGCCAAACCCTGCTGCGGTGGCTGCTGCTCCCTGGGGACCTGCTCCCATGCGGGATGTGGCTGGATGGCATCACGTGGTTGGATGGCATCACATGATCAGACGGTATCGTATGGTTGGATGACATCACGCAATTGGATGGCATCACATAATCACATGACATCACATGGTTGGATGGCATCACACAGTTAGATGGCACCATGCGATTGGATAGCATCACAAGGTTGGGTGGCATCATATGGTTGGATGGCATCATATGGTTGGATGACATCACACGGTTGGATAGGATCACACGGTTGGATGGCATCACATGGTTGGATGGCATCACACTGCCCGTTGGTGCCCTCCAGCCACTGCTGGGAACATCCCAGTGGCACCACAGCCAGGCAATGCCACAGTGGCTGGAGATGTGTCACCCCATGCCAGCTTCCGCAATGGGGGCTGGCTCATGGATGTGCTCTCCAGGCACATCCCTGTCTCCTCAGCACCCATGGGTGCTACAAAGAGGCCCCCAGTACCACAGAAACCCCATATCTGGGCCAATGGGACACATCTGGTACAGCGATAGTCCTTGGACATCTCCACCTCTCCCCACTGCCCATCGTACCTCCACAGCCACCACTGCAGACCAGCTGTGAAACCCCGCTGAAATGGCACAGCAGGGCCCCAGGTCTCTGTGAGCAGGGTGGGATGCTGGGAAGATGGGGGATGCTGCTGGTACCCCATGGCCAATGGACACGGAGTGCCCATATCCTGCCCTAGGCCACATTGGCAGAGCTAGACCAGAACCGCACTTGGCCACACAACTCCTCACAGTCTCCTGTGGCCCATGACCAAAACCCTGGGGGAGAAGCTGTGCAGCGTCCCCCTCTGTGTCACACCCCAGGGTGGCATGTGTCACAGCCTCAGCAGGGTTTGAGGCCCTTCTTATGTACTGCAAGAGCCCTTGCAAGCAGCATGTCCTTCCTGGAGAAGGTAACACTAAGGAGGCTGGGAAGGGAAACTGAGGCGTGGAGTTGGGAGGTGGCTGCACAGCTATAGCAGCTGCAGCATTTCCTGGCAGTGGCTGTTTGCAGCTCTGCTGCATGCACAGGGGCTGAGGTATGAAGCCAGCTTTGGGACAGGGCTGTGTTGGGGATGTGGTCTCCAGTGGTGGATGCTCAGAGCCAACCCTGGCCAGGAGGGCACCGAGGTCTGCAGACATGGTGCACTGGGTGCTCTGCGCCATCTCACCTCCACCAGTACAGGAGATGTCCCTGGAGGGGGAGGTGGGTTCAGAAGCGTGGAGCTTCCTCAGGTAGAAGAAAGACGCTCCAGAGTTCTCATGGACCCCAAAGCCAACGCTCTCCACTGGCAGCCGAGCCAAGCCCAACTTGCGCCAAGCAGCACTTTCTTTTTCAGCTTAACCAGGAGAAGGAGACCCTGAGGGTTGAACACTCACACATCCCGAGATCACCAGGCACCACCTCGGTACCGACGCTGCTGATCCACGCATGCCCCAGCCCTTCTCAACAGGGCCAGGCAGAGTGCCCTCATCTCAGCACCGTCCTCCTGCCCCACTGCTGCCTGCAGCTCCCGTGCCTTAGGAGCGCTCCCGCAGTAACACACGGCTTCACGCTCTTTACTATGACCCAGCCAGGGCCAAAAGCCACAGCTGTGGTACAGAGTGGGGCACCTCCCTCCTCCCAGCATCCCAGCTGAGATCTCTGCCCAGGTACAAGCTGGCCAAAGCCCTTAGAAACTCATGGCTGAGGGGTTCCAGCAGCCGATGCCTCCCCTTTGCTTTTCTCATCTAACAGGACCCTGAACATCGCTTGATGATGAGTTGATGATGAGTTGGAAAACTCAAAATGCGCTGAGAAAAGAGGGGATATTCCGTAAAAAGTAGGACTAGAACTATTCCTGATCCAACTCACTGGTAAGATGTTCCTGGCCGTAGACATTGAAAGAAAAGTCTATAAGGGAAATCAACATGCATGCAGCAACCTAAAAGCCCGGGACACGTCTCCTCACCTGCCCAGTGGAGCTGGGGGGTGACAAGAGACGGGCCACGGGGCTGCTTCGCCGGGCAGCTGGCAGGGTTCTGCTCAGCCACAGACTGCGGATGTGCTCAGGACACTGATGTGGTTGTGATACACGTGATGGTGGTGCTCCTCCGGCACTAAAAGCCTGGAGCTCTGCAGATATTTATCTCTGGTGCTACATCTCAGCCCTGTGCCGTAGCTGATCTGCAGAAGAGGCTGATGTGAGGGCGGGCAGGAGCGACCAAGCAGGGACAACACTTGGGAGCTCTGGCTGCAGATCTCCTCCCCTGGCCAAATCCACGTAAGACAAACAGACACTGGTGAGCAGCTGGCTCTGAGCACTGGTGATGGGCAGGGGTGGCCAGCAGCTTCATGCCCCACGGCTTGGCCCCAGAATCTTTAGGGGGGCTCCACCAGCCAGGTTGGCAGAGCCCACTGAGAGCAGCTCCTCCTCCAGCCCCACAGCACTGCTTCTGAGATCCAGCCCCAAGATATAACAATCAGATAGAAACCATTGCTCTGGACTCCAGTCCAGACCGCTCACAAGAACAACTCCAAGCCTCTCAGCAACCTCTCCCCATGGAAACCCTCCAGCCACATCTGAGCTTCCCAATCCTTACACTAACACCATGATATTTCTACTCTGCCTGAGATTAGGGACCTGCTAGAAACCCATCCCAGCACGAAACCCATCCCAGCCCAAAACCCATCCCAGCATGAAACCCATCCCAGCACAAAACCCATACCAGCACTGGTTCCCAGCCAGGGAGGCCGTGGGGCAATGGGGCTCCACTCAGCTGCCCCCAAACCCTGCAGGACCACAGCCCATCCCTACAGCCTCCACTTATTCCTAGAGTGTAAACTTAGACCCAGCCACCCAGCTACAGCCCAGGTCCCAGCTGCCTGCAGAAGCGAAGTTCCCTTCGGGATGGGAAACAATCTGGTTCCTGAAGCACGGAGTGGTGAGGGTCCAGGTCCTGTCCACCCAGGCGTGATGTGGACTGGTGGATGGGGTCAGCCCCAGCTCCCTGCCCCATCGTGTCGTACACAGATGTCCCCTGCACATAGGGTGCAGAACAAGGGCTGGTCCTCACCCTGCTGCTGTCCTGCCCTGCTCCTCTTTCCGGGCAGACCCACCCGCTCAGCCTGCCTGGCCCCGGGCAGGGGCCTCAACGGACCCTGGGACCTCTTCAGACCCTCACCCTCTTCAAGATCCTCAACAGACCCTGGAACCTCTTCCAGACCCTCAACCTCTACAAGATCCTCAACAGACCCTGAAATGTCTTCCAGTCCTTCCCAGCCTGCGTTTGGCCTGGCCATCCCCCTTGCGAAGGACTCAAACATCACCACCTACAGCACCATGGAGCAGGAGAAACCGAGTGGTGACATCTCAGCACCCTCCTCCCCCTGCTCCCAGCATGTTCCTGCCTGAGTTTGCTCAGCTGCACAAATATTTCAGCGCAAATCCCTATTTCAGAGACACAAACCCAAAGCACGACCAGACCTCGGCACCTTTTTTTCATCACCGCATCCCAACACGCCATGACCCGCAGCGGGGACATCCTACACCTCCCTGCCGCATCCCCCGGGCTCGGCGCGACCGGCTGCTTCCCTGTGGGAAAGCACGAACTGCCCGCGTTTCCCTGATAAACGGAGCGAGAGGGATCAGGGAAGAGGTGCTCGGCGCTACTTGTTCGCGGAGGGCTGGGAGCAGGTGGCGAGCGGCTGTTTCGTGTCCATCGCAGCTTAGTAAAACGTGTCAGCGCAGCATTCAGCAGCTTTGCAGCTCAGCCCATCCCCTTGATAGAACTAATTCTCTGGCCGAGCAAAGAGTTTTCACACCTAAACACCTTCTTTGTTTTGCTTAATTCTATTTTTTTTTCCCCCAAAAGTCGAATTTTTAATTTTTTTTTTTTTAATTTCTTCCTTTCGGGGTGTCGTTTGAGCAGGGCTGGGGCTGCAAGAGGCTGAAAGCTGGGGGGAGCTGGGGCCGTGGTCACCCCATGCTCTGCTAATGCACCCAACTCGTGCTGGGGTGCTGGTGCGTTTGGACGGAGGAGGCAGCAGCCGGAGCTCGGGGTGCTGAGCGGCGTTCCCGAGAAGGTGCTGCGTGAGAGCGCGTCCTGCTGTGCTTGCAGTTCCGAAATGAGCTTTAAGCCTCTGCAAAAACCACATGTCGGTAACGGAAATTAAAGGCCCCTTGATTCTGACATGATAGAACGATTAAAGCCACATTTCTTGGCCCGGGTACCGAACTCGAAATGCAGATATAAGGCTTCGATCCCCCCGGGGATTCAGATTTCTAATCCCAATTTATACAGCTAAATTCCTATTGATTTCCCCCAGGTAGGGCCCTAAATACCTTTGCAGGCTGAGGTCCAACGTGGAGGTGTCGTGGCTTAGAAGGGAGACCCAACCTTGACAGTTCAGCCTCCGCAAGTCAGGGCCAGAGGGTGCCTGCCCGCTCCCCGCGTGCTCCCGAGGGGCTGCGCCTCTTGCTGGGGCTCTGCGGGTGGGGGGCTGGCTGTCCCCGTCTCCCGTTCGCATGGGGTGGGATGTGCAGCCAGGCTGAGCCGCAGAATGAAGGTGCGGGTCCAAATGTCAAATCCTAAAGCCATGATTGGAGAAATCGGGAGCGGGGTCTGCTGGGCATCCAGACACCCCCAGAGCTGGCCAGTTCAGAGCAGTGGGGCTGTTGGATTTGCTGTCATGCGAGGAGACCATGGTGATGAGCAGCTTTCATGTCCTTTCCATTTTCTCTTCCTCCCCAGCATTACTAGTCAGAAATCCTCCTTCGGGTCCTGCTTGCGGGCTGTGATGTCCCTGTGTGGAGACGGTGCATGAGCTTCCCCCTGCGATGGGGCTGTGGGAACGAGCAGTGGTGACCAGTGGGGAAACGGCAGCATTCAGGTCCCCACTGGCTCCAGGCAGCTCCGTCCTTGGAAATGCGGTGAGACCTCTCCTCCACAGGCACCCCCGGACCAAGCTCCAGCGCTTGCGTTGCTTCTTCTTCTGGCCTTCTAAGAGCTCCTGAAGTTGCAGGGGTGGCTCTGACCCCACCTGAGGGATGTGACTTTCAGCTCGATGCTGCAGAACCTGCATGAGTGACCATGGGGAGGAAGGTGAACATCTCTCTGCTGCATTTTTGTGAGCTCTGGTGTCACAGCGAGGCTGAAGATGGCTCTAAGCGAACCTTCCCTTCACTGGGAGTCGGGGAATCCCAGCTCTCGGCTGCGGTTCATGCCCAGCCCTCACGGCTCAGCCATCAGCCAAAGCCCTGACGTGGGCACTGCCTGCAGCGAGATGTTCCCTGAGCCCACCCAACAACGACAAAACTATCCCAGGCGCTCCCAAGACCTGCTACAGCCTGCAGTCCTGTGGGGTGCACAGGACATCAGCTACCGCTCCGTGGGTCTGCAGAGCTTCGCACTGGCCCGTCCTCACAGGGCTGAGCGCTCCTCCAACCTGTTCAGACTGTGCCAATAAATCTCCAACCCCTGACATCTTCAGCTCGTGGTTGGGAGCGCAGAGGAAAACCACAAGGAGCAGGAGGGGTGTGCGTGAGGGGAGCAGCCTTTGGGGAGGGCAGGGATAGAAACGTTGTGGCTCTACTCTGCCGTTGAGCACGGGCTCAGCTGGGTGTTTGGCGTGCCCAAACTGGGCACGAACACACGTCTGTAAGCCATCTCGAAACATCCGAAAGGCGGTTGGAAGCCACGCTCCCGGGTCACACGGGATAAGATGTACTCCAGCACTGACAGCACCAGGAGGGGGATGGTGGTCCATACCAGGCTTGGCTCACAGCGGCTGTGGCAGGGATGCCTTTGGCTCTTGGGCTTCGGGATATTTCCCCAGATGACCATGAAATCATGTTTTGCTTCCCACGGCACTGAAGCTGCCCCTTGCTTCCATCCCGAAGAATTATTTTAACACACCCTCCATCAGTCTCAGCGAATGACTGTTAGAGTCGTTCTGGAGAGGGCCAGCTCTGCTGGCCAAACTCGCTCCGAGCTCCCAGCTCTTGGCCTGTGCTGACCACACGTCCTGAGGGAGGGGATGGTCTGGACTTGCCCGGGGAGCATGGATGGGCTTCTCCTGTGGGATGAACGGCAGGGGCTGCAGCGCGTCTGGCTTGCAGAGCGCGCGGCGACTGTGAGGAATGGAGGCTGTGATTTAATTTGGGCCGGACTCCAGTGGGAGTCTGTGTCTCAGAGCAGCCTTCTTTAATATTAAAGCAAACTTAAGGCAGAGAATCCCTCCCAGCTTAGGCACTTGAGCAGTGGGATCGCTTCTCCTGTGCTCTGCTGCACTGCTGTTGTTGTCCTTCCCTGGTCCGGCTATGGGATGGAGCAGGGGAGTCTCTTAGGACCAAACACGCTCTTCTTCCCCTCGCTTGGTCACAACCAGCTATGGAGTGTGGTGCCCTTTGCAGATACAACGTGCAAATTAGAGCTCTTCATTCCGGGGACAGCTGCGGGACAGCTGCGGGTGGCCTCGGCCATCTCTCCAGCTCGACTGGGAGCTGGTACAGGGAGGCACATGATTTGCAAACCTTGGACCCAGGATGAGCTGAGACTGGGCTGCTCAAGTCATGCACTTTGTGTGATCTGCAGAATGGTCCCCATCCTTGAAACAGTCCCTTCCTCAGCCTGGCCGGGGATCCTGAGGGCCTGGGTCTGCTCCCAGAGGGGCTGTGCAAAGTCCTGGTGCAAAGCAAACCTCCGGCATGGGGTTACGGTGAGCCACGTGGCTGTGTGACTTTGTTGTCTGCCCTTGGTCACCTCCCAGGTTGGCTCAGGGCAGTCGGCCTCAGAGCAGTGGTGCCCATGGTGTGCCCTGGGAAAAGGAGCTGGCAGGATTTGTCTCCACAGCTGAGACCCAGCCCCATCAGCTCCTGGGGCAGCCTTGGAGAGGGTCTGTGACCAGTTCGCTCTGCGGGTGAGGGCAGAGGCACCTGCTCAGGCACTGGAGCATTTTCTGGTCTGCCACCAGCAGGTCGCTGGTTGCAAAGGACCCTCATGAGACAGCGTGTTTCAAAGACATCCTCGGGCAGCAGCCAGGCTGCTCTGCGCCCAAACTGGGGACTTGTTGTACGGCGCTGGGGGCAGAGATGGCTAAAACCCTCCCGTGCATCAGGCCAGGCAGCCCCTGCGAAGGGAGGGCCAGGTCCACAGCTCCACAGGGATCTCCAGCAAGGATAACTGCCATTAACCTCTCCCTTGGAACAAGAAGGTGCAAATGAGCCCACAGGAGCCTCTTTTCTTCTAGCTGAACAAGATTGATTGAAAAACAAATTGGCGCAAATAAAGCATGTAATTAGATTAAAGCCTCTCGCCTGGTGGAAAGCTGAGACCGGGCTTCGCAGGAGCCTGCAGCTCCTTCCCACCTCCCCAGCATCCAGCCTGGCTCAAAGGGTGGCTGGCACTGGCCCCTCTGGTGGGACCACAGCACCCTGCAGGATGTGGCCACGGCTTCCCACCACCTCCGGGGACCTGTCCTTGCTGCGGCCGGCCATGCTTGGCCATCCCGGTTGAAGCCGTGGCCAGTTCCAGCATCCTGCAGTGGGGTCCAGGCAGGGTTCGGATGCTGCCAGGGCACACGCACAGTCCTCCCTGTTTGGTCCGGCCCTGGGACCCCTGGCTGCTGCGTTCAGCGGGGAAACCACCCCCAGGCACCACCGGAGCCCCGGTGCGCATCAGGGCAAGTTTGCTCCCTACTTCTTTAGCTGCCTGCTGCCACTTTTGGGATAGGAGGGAACGAGCTTGAGCAATGTTCGGTGTTTCAGGACACGGCGCTCAGAGCAGCCGTGGCCTCATCAGCACCCCAGTTTTTCACAGGTATAAAGGGAGCGAGTAGGCAGGTTACGGCCACGAGTCACACGGTGGGGACAGCCCAGCTGTGCCAGACATTAACACTGGAAAACACGGCAAAAACATGGGAGATTTATGGCTCATCCACCCCTGCCTCTGCACCCTCCTTACCGCTCTCCCGGGAGCAGCAGGGGCTGGCAGCATACTTCCTACCCACTCCCTGCAGCAGGAAACCCAGCGCTGAGCCCTGGGACGTGTGGGAGACGTGGGGACAGAGCTTCATGCCCACCCCGTGCTTCCCTGCTGCCAACATGTCCCCAGCCGCTGATGAGCTCCAGACCTGGGGCTCCCAGCACTGCCGGGGACACAGCCCCGCCGAGAGCTGCAGTTGACATGATTCAGTACATTAATAGGAAACCATCTGTCTTTACAGGGAGCGCTGGCCACCCTATAAATTCCCAGCCTGACAGCAGCTCCCCGGCCGAGCAGGCGCGGCGCAGGACATGGGGGCAGGGTGTAAGCAGAGCTGGGGCAAATCAGACTTTCTGCACCGGGGGAAACACGGCAATGGAGAACTGGTCATGCACATGCCAAGGGGAAACATCCCAGGATGGGGAGAGAATCGGTTCATTTCACTTCAAAATCATCATTACTGGGTTTTTTCAGATGGGTTTGACAGTGATGCTGGGCTTGCAAGTCCTCGCTCTGAAGCTCATGGCTTGGCTATAGCGCCCAGGGCTTGTGGGCACCCAGGGTCCACCAGTGTCACAAGGACGGTGGCAGCATTCCAGAGCTGGGAATGTGGGGATGGAGGGATGTGGGGATGGAGAGATGGAGGGATGCAGGGATGCAGGGATGGAGGGATGAGGGGATACGTGGCTTCAGGAAGCCCTGTGATGGGATTCTAAGAGCACGATGCAGTTGTGCGTGAAGCTTATCTGCATTTCAGCAGCAGAACTTCTTTCAGAAGAAGGTGGTTTGTTTTGTGGGGTTTTTTTCCACAGACTTTCTGAAGTATTTTGAAGTGACCAGAGGTTTCCTCACTGGAAGCCCCTCACCCCTATTGTGCTCACAGCCATTCACTGCAGATCACCATGAGAAACCTCTTTTCAGGAGGGGGCTGGATGCTGCGGCCAATCAATCAGTCAATCAATCATGCAGCCAATCCATCACCTTGCTTACAGCCTGCGACAAGTAAGAGAATACCCATGCAGGGCTGAATTAATTACTCATTCGGATGGGTACAAAGCTGGAGACTCTCAGGCTGAGCCCAGATTTACACCAGGGTGACTGAAATGGGAATTTTGCCGCAGACAGCTGTGCAGACCTTTATTCCCAGCCTGTGGGATGCTCCTGGCTCTCTGCGGAGCTCACGCTCACTGTTAGTACTTCCTTGGAGTGAAGAGCTGTGATCTTTCTCTCTACCAGAGCAAATCCCCCATCCCTGGCTCTGGGAGCATCCTCACCAAAACAGAGCAGGCATAGGCTGTGCCCACAGCCTGGAAGCTGCTCCCCATCCCGGCCGGCAGCCGGGAGCCCTTTGGGCACTGCTGACCCCTGTGCCCGGGTCTGGCTGGTCCCTCGTGCTGCTGATCCCCTCCAGCCGCGTGAGCACTAACACGACTGTGCACACACATGCACACACACCTTTTCCTCGAATATCAGTGCCGGGTGGTGATCGAGGCACATTGCTACTTCAAACCTGAGATAAAACTAAGGCCAGCAGTACTCTGCTTGTTCTTCTGCAGAGTTAAGACTTTCTGACTTCCTTTGTTGGTCTGGAGACAAACGGTTTGAAATCAGACACTCCTCAGGCTTTGTCTTCTCAATGCGTCACGTCAGTACAATGTCTTCTGAGAGTCTCTTCACATCACATTTGCAAGGTGCTACATAAGTTGTGGGGGTTTGGTCTGTTTTTTTCAGTTGGCCTCTGATAAAGGAGATCTCCCCAAGGATCAGCCTCCCACAGGTGCCTGTGCTCCCCCTGCTCAGTGGACACCGTCCCTCCCTCCACTGGGCAGGGTGCCCGTGGTGGTTCATCTCCCTGGGGAGCACAGCAGCCAGCCGGGCCAGCCACCCTGGGGGATGACACACAGCCGGAGGAAGTTGGGTGGCCGTGCCATGCCCAGCAGCTGAGGCTCGTAGCCAGCCAGCCCAGCCCGAGCAGAGACCGGGACCTGGTGGGGTGACTGTGCTTGGGGCTGCTCATCTGAGGTTTGGGAGGGTTGCAGTGTTCAACGCAGGTTGGCAGGGTTGGTTTGGGGCCACCTCAGCGACAAATGTGCAGCACAGGAAGGGAATCCAGCCAACCATCACTCCATAGGCACGAATGCCATGGGAGGCAAGGGGAGGTGGAGCTTCAAGGGATATCTCCCCAGCCCCTCTGACACAGCCTCTGAGCTTCCCTCTTCCCTCCCTGCTTGCCCTGTGCTCTGGGAAGGAAGGAAGATGTGAACTTCACCGGTGTGTGGTACTTGCTTCCTTCAGCTCTCCGAGAGACCCCCCAAGAGCTGTGTTCACATGCCCATGCCCAAACATGGAGTGATGAGCCAGATCCTCTCCGTCCAAGCTGATGGCACCCATTGCATTTGCGCCTGTGGGTACAGCACCGGGGAGAGGTTTGCTCCATCCACCCAGGGATGGAGCTGATCCAGTGATACAGATAAGCATTGGGAAGAGCCTGGGGAGCAGCAGTTTGGCCCCGTGTCCCATCCCGACCGGAGAAGCTGGCAATGCTGGCGGCCCGTCCCCACACTGTCATTTTCCGAGGAAGCCTCGCACCCCTCACAGATGTTGTGGAGGCAGCTGGCGGCTCACATGGTGTTGACTCCTTGTTTCCAGCTGCTGCAGCTCATTAAAAGGAGCTCCGGTACATTTAATCCTTTCCTAATGTCACTTTTCCCTTGAAGCTGTGGCTGCAGTGATGACACAGTGTTTATGTGACCGTGAGCAGGGGAACAGTGGTCCACAACCTCTGCTTGGGAGTGGAGCTGTTGACCCAAGAGGACCCAGTTCCCATGGGGGTGCAGAGGTACAAGCTGGCCAGGAGCCTGGAAATAAAGAGGTGGCTCCCCCAGTACCTATGGTGGGAGCAAGTGATTTAACTAATCTTATAAGAGTGTCCAGGGAGGTTTTGCTGGGGTGATGCAAGTGATGGTGGCAGCAGCTTGAGGAACCCCTTTTTCTCCATGTCCATCCCTGCAGACAGCCGGGAGCCTGGGGCCACCCTCTGAAATCGGCATTGTCCCCTATGGACAAGCCCCGTTCCTGCTGCTCACCCCCGTGACTGCCCCGCGGGTGGTGGCACGTACCTGGGAGCAGGGAACACTCCGAGGATGGCATTATATCGCCTCAATACCTCTAGGCGTGGGTGGACCAAAATTAAAACCTTTGACCTTCAGACAAAAGAGAAACGACCCGTTTGAGGGCAGGACTGCTCTGACCAGCAGCAAACGCTGCTGGAACACGGGGCAGGGGCTTGTCCTAACCTTCCCGGCGATGTGTGGCCCGGCGCTGGGGCTCGACACCGCAATGGCACCAGGGACCGCTCAGCCAGGCGAGGAGGGTGGAGTGTTCTGCCCCTGGGAACAACCATTTTCAAGTGAATGTTTTCTTCTCTTTCCTACAAAGTTTCTGTTTTCCTGGACTGAAGCCGTAACCTTTGCATGTGTTTCTTCTAAGTGAGACACAGAAGCAGGAACAGTCTCAGACAGCTGGTGGGATTTTGGGGTGGTTTGGGTTTTTCCCCTGTTTTTCCTTGAGACTATCCCAGATTGCTCCGGAGCAGAGACCTGCCTGCCCTTCTCCCTTCGCCGAGCTGCTCCGGAAGGTATCGATCATCCCGGCACCCCACGGCACGTGTCCACCTCTGCGCTGGGTCGTCTCGGCTCGCCGGGAAAGCTGCAACTTGCCGCCAAGCTGCTTCGGGTCCGTGCACATCCGAGGGACCCCAGGGGTTGCCAGGAGTGGGTTTTCTTCTCCTTTTCTGCAGTTTCATCCGACCTCTTCCTCACCAGCCGGGAACAAAAGGGCTCAGGCAACACCTTGAACCCAAGTGACTTTTGGAAAGTCCAGATCTGGTTTTGAAACTGCAGAGGCTGATTTCCAGGGGAAAACCATGCAAAGTTGTATCAATCCAATCACCTGGTTTTATTTAAGGCCTCTAGCTGAAATCATCCACCTAAGATAATAATTTCCAAGCCAGTCTGGATTCAATTCAGATAAGACAACGACTGACTGGCAGGTTTGTAAACATTTTCCCCCCACTGTTATTTTTTTTTTCCCTTTCTGTCCAGCGCCTTCTGCATCTCTGAATGGCACCAGAAAAGGACAGGGTGGTGGCAAGAGCTTCCCTTGCCTGGCCACAGAAATGAGAAGCACCCCCTCCTCATCCTTCAACCTCCTGACATAGGAGAGCATGAATGCATTTCATCTAAACAATTCAGTGTTGGACCGGTTCCCCAAATTGATTCGGACCTCTGAGAGCCGAGCGGAGCCAGGCAGGACCCCCCACGCCAAAGTCGACATTGTTCCAGCCCTGGTCCCAAGGCCAGCTTTGGCCCATGCCCTTTTGAAATTTACCCCTCGTTGACTCAGAGTGCTGGTGATGCTAACTCGGCTCTTGGCAAGGAAAACGCTTTCTGTCCTCAGCAGCTACGAGCAAAGAAAATAAAGCACCATCTCACCCAGAACTGGCTGCACCCAGTCTCCCACTAATTTTGTTCTCCATCTCTATAACCATTTTGCTCCCATACCATGGGAGCTCTGGCTGGCAGGCACCCCAATTTAAGATCATGTCAAGAAAACAGCACAAGTTTCAGCAGGATGCCTCAGGGTGGTTGTGGAGGCTGAGTGATGCCAAGACCCAGGACCTCCTGATGCTTCCCACCGAGGCGAAGGGATGAAGTATGAAGGGGTCAAGCTCCCTGGACAAAATAGTGCTTAGAAAGTCCAATAAAAATGACTGTGAGAAGAATTATGGTCGGACGCTGGGCCAACCAGATTGCTCAGCTTGGCTCAGCCTCTGCTGGGCTTTCACAGGGAGGTGGCATGAGCAGCTCCTGGTGAGATGGACTGGTCTCTGGTTGGCCCTCTGGGCAGGGAGTGGGAACATCCGACCCTCCAGCGGGAGAGATGCTGCTGAGTCATTTTTCATGGCTCACAGGCTGTGAGGATGCCCGACTCGCTCCCAGGCCACGGATAACCCTTGCCCAGCCTCCAGCAAGGGGTTCCTTTGCTGAAGGGAGGTCTCTAACCCTGCTGAGATGTTCTCAATTACTGGCCTTGTGCAAACTCAGTCGGGCTTGGACAGATCCCTAAACAACCCTTCTCTCCTTGACGGATGCAGAGTTAGGGGACTTGCTCCCTCCCCAAGGGGGTCTGTTTGCTGCCAGGATCTGTGGGGGCTCAGGACTGGAGGCTGAACCTTGCCAGCAGCACCAGGGCGAGACAGTCCCTTTGTAACAAGGCTGGAAAGTGTTGCAGACACCTACCCAAAGCCTTGGTCAAAAGTGAGGGGCACATCCTGACCGACATGCTTCTGATCCCTGCAGCCAACCCTATGGACGCTCACCAGGGAGGTGCATGGGTGGCAGGGAGCCACCAGGTTGGCCACCAGCCAACCCTATGGATGCTCACCAGGGAGCTGCACAGGGACCTGCTCTCCACCAAAGCATCCCTGTTCAGTGCCTAAAATAGGCCGTGCACCCCCTCGTCCTGCTCAAGGGTCCTGTTGTTGCAGGCTGTATGCTCTTGCCTTGCTCACCCTGGCCCTCCTCGCTGGCCAGCCGAGGGGCTGGGGGGTTCTGGCCCCAGCATTGGTCCCAGGCCCCCAACACAGTGCCTGGTGCCGAGTTGGTGGCTGCGACTCACAGTCCTGGGCTGCTGCGGGTCACACTGTCACAGCACATCAGCTCAGGGCAGGCCCTGAGGAGGGCTGCGGCCAATCGAGGTGGCACGTGGAATTTGGGATGGCCAAATGCAGCTGCCCCAGTTGGCGTTTGCCCAGGACAGTGCGGGCAGCTCATGGAAAGGAGCTGTTTTCCCGGCTGCGTTGGTATCCGCATGGAGCACACAGATGGGAGATGTGTCACCCCCAAACCAGTCCTCACCAGTGAATAGTGGGGGCAGCAGGGCTGGGGCTTCGGCAGCTCTTCCCTTTCAAGTCGGGATGATGGCTGATGGATGTGGATAAATCCTGCTTCCTCCAAGCCCTTGCCTGTATTCAGCCCCTCTCGTGGTCACGCTCTGGAAAGATGTGAGAGGATGTGGGGATTGGCACAGAGAGACTGTGAATAATAGAGAATGTCCTCAGAAAGGCCCCTTTGCGTTCATGAATGGGAACATGCCCAGATAAATGAGTTCCCAACAGCAGCAAAAAGACATTGGGAGAGCCCTGAGGCCAGTTCAAACTCAGGGACACTGCTCAAGTGTCAGCTCTTGTCACCAGCTTCAAGGCTGGTAGGCGGCTTTGCTTTGGGGAGAAGCTCTTTATGGCTGAAAGAAGACAGTGAGATGTCCTATGGCGTGTAATTAAAATCCTGAGGAGCTGGGGAAGAAGATTTCTCTGGAAGGAAGTGGGTAACAGAGGCTGGTATTGTCAGGAAATGGTGTTGAGAGGAATTGAAGACCCACTCCTGCTTGGCTCCAGGTTGGGTGGGATGATGTCTGTTCCTAATAGCCCCATGCTTCATCGTAATGGATTTATCCAACCACGCATCTCATGTCAGCACCTAATTCATAAGGCAAAGCAGCAAAAGGGCTCGTCACCACCACCAGAGCTGGGAGCACACTGGCTGGGGCAGGTTTTTGGTGTCTTCCTGCTCCTTTCAGCACTGCAGGACAGCGGAGACAATTCAAGAAACACACATGAAGCAATAGGCACAAACCCGAGGCTGAAAGGGACTCGTGCTCACACCAACCTAAGAGAAGATGCTGAAACACAGAGTTGCAGCTACTGTGTTTACAGATGGCAGAACTTGTCCTTTAAATCAGTTCTACTGAAAACCCTGGGCTTGACACTGGGGATCAAAGACCTTGTCCCTTTGCTCCCTGGGTTTCCCATCCCGGGAAAAGCTCCTGAGCACACGGCAAACACTCTGTGTGAAAAGCCCTGCCATGGGACACGCCGTGGCTCAGAGTTCAATTCAAGGTGGTGTCCATCCCTTTCAGCACAAAATCCTTAATTTATGAACCCTCCTACACTGGTGAGACCAAAGTAAACAGCCTTTACACCTCGTGTCCTTCACAGCCAGGGCACTGTTCAAACACCCTGGGAATCTGCAGGCAGTGGGACTGGATAAGTCACCCTTTCCTGGGGCCCTCCAGCCATCCCCTGCTCAGACCCATCTGACCTGAGCACACTGGTGACAGCAAAGTCCCTCGGTGACATGGTGGGGGCAGGTGTCAGCCCCTCCAGGGCTGTGAATCAGGAGGTGGGCTGTCGGTGCCGTTGTGGTGGTTGAGATGAGGCGTACGAAGAGACATGCTGAGCCCTGGGTCGGCATTGCACGGGTCATATTTGGCGCAAGGACAAGGAGAGGGGCAACGGGAGGATCCACACACCGTGATGTGCCAAAGGTTTCTCAAGATGATTCTCAGTGTTGCAGCTTCCATAAATATAGTGATCCAGGTCCATCCGGGCTGTGCTGCTGTCCCCAGGCTGCAGCCACCCCTGCAGGACCTCCCGTTCCAAGCTAAGGTGCTTTCCCTGCTCTTACAGTCACTGACTTTGAGACACCTCCGAGCACAACCAGCCCCAATGATGCCACTAACCACAGCTGTGTCCCACCCCAAGGACCTGCAGGGCTGGACACGAGACACATTGGTATAACACACACACACTCCGATTGCTCAGCACAAGAAATACATGGATCTGGGCAAAAAAAGGAAAGGTTCATACCCAGCTGGAAGCAATGCTTAGGTTTTTCATTCCCTTTTGGAGTATTTTTGGTTCTTCAGCCCTTCTTCACCAGAAAAAACCATTCAACTTTAATAAACCACTAAACTTTAATAATCAACCAGTGGTGAACTTGAGTCCTTACCTCTTTTCCATCAAGTGTTGGTTCCATGTTGGGTTACCCCTCTGCGCTTGCAGACTTAACACCTCTGGGAAGATCTTTCTGCTTCATCTCTACACTCCCACGTGCTCCTAGAAACACCCATCTCTCGGGATGCTGCGCATGTGTTGCAAACACTTGGACATTTTGGGCATAGAAGGAAACCACTTGTCCCAGTACAAACCACAGTATTTATGTATTAATGCAATTTCATCTCAGGCAGATGATTGCTCAAAAGACTTTTACCACCAAGATGCTGTAAAAGAAGTGACAACGTACCTGCAGGCTCCTCCGTGCTGCTGGCAGTGGTGGGGGGGGGAGCGGCGGGGATCTCTGGGCAGCACAGCAAGAAGCGGGCAGAAAAGGAGAGGAGATAAAAGAAGTGTTATTCCAGATCCCGAAGAGCCTGACCCCTGCACACACCACATTTTCCCTTCCCAAACCTGTCTACCAGCAAGGGCTGTTTCCCAGCTATGTCCTCCAGCAAGGAGCCCTGCAGGAAGCCCAGAAACCAGCACCCCAGGACCGGCAGGCAATGGGAGTGGGGCTGCCTCTCCCTGTCCCTGGGTTGTCCCTTCCTGCTGCTGCTCCCACCCGTGTCTGGGGCAGCGCTACCACCCCTCTCGTGTGAGGTGGGATGCCGGCGCAGTATTGCATTGTCTCTGCTGGGATGCAGGTGTTATCTCACACACCTGAAGGGAACACAAACGGCTCTGGTGGCAGTGCAATGGTCGCTGGTTTTGATTTGGGGCTGGCTTTGCATGGCTGGAACCACATAATGTTCTGGAGCTCCATGCCCAAGTCTGACTGCGTTTGTTGATGTTAAAAAGGATGGACTGCAGATGGAGCGTGTTATACGGTCCCAGCCTTGGCAAGATGATCTCCCTTCCCCCGTGCACTTCCACAGCTCTCGTTACTGACATCTTTTGCACGTTTAGGGCACCGTGCTGCAATTTCTGTGCATCCCTGGGAACCCTGGCGAGGGAACACCCCACCAGAGCGTTCTGAAAGTGGAATTTAGGCATGAGCTGGGGATTGGCATCTGCCTCCTTCTGCTTTTGCTCTCGTGAATCTGCCTGGCCACGGAGGCAGGGTTTGCTGGGGTCTGTCTGCATTGCAGTGGCGGCAGCTCATAGGGGTGCAGCCCAATTAGCATTAAATGACTTTTGAGTTGTTCACCCGCATGCAATTAAACACAGGTGTAACACATGGTGCGTAGTCAGGCAGGACATGAAGAGCCAGCACAGCTACCCCGAAGAGGTGAGATCCCCTCCTGCCATGGGCTGAGGTGCCGGCAGACCCCTCTGCTCCCTTGCCTGTTCCCCACGAGGTGATTTTTTGTGTGGCTTTAAGTCTTTGGGCCAAGGAAAATGTAAGCAGTGGTAAATCAGAGAGTAACAGAGCTCTTGCAGAGGACGTACCCAGGAGGGTCCCAGTGCCCAATGGGAGAGCAGTGTAGGTAGGGATGGAGAGCACATATAAAACATGCATGAACCACGTTCCCCCCACACATGTAGGATATGCTGAGTGTCATTTTTAAAAGATGAAAATAGGCTGGTTTGGGTTTTTGTAGGATGAGAGAATTGCGAGTTGCTTCTCTCCTCACTTTAATTGCTTCAGCATCTTACGAGCAGATCAAACTCCCAACAACTGCTCAGCGGCTCGATAGCCAGGTGACAGCGCTGCATGAAACACATTTTGAAGAAACATTTTGGCCCCTTGGAAAGGATGTTTTGCAGTGACGCAGAAGTGAGGGGCTCTGGCAGGTGCCGGGGTGGTGGCTAGGTAGCGGGGCCAGGGCAGCCCTGCCAGGCTCAGGCCAGCAGGCAGCCTTGAACACGCCGGCTGGGCAGCTGGCGTGAGCACGGCCCCGCTCCAAACGCCTGGTTGGATCGTGTTGAAATTCTGTGTCTGTCTTTATTTAGTGCAATGAATCCTAAGGGAGGTGATGCAAGGAACAATTTACTCTCTGATTGACCATGGCCCTGGGGAATGATTAATGATAAACCTTCGCGCATACCGGAGCCATGACTGGAGCGTCTTGGGGAAACAAGCATCTGGTTTGAGCTCTTGCTGTCCCATTGCGACACGGAGAAGAATGAACCTCAAGTGACTAAAACCCACCCTGGAATGTGTGTTATTTCAGCAGGAGAAGGTGGAGAAAGGGTGCCTGCCCCATCATTTGGCAATGGCCACCCTGAGAGGTGGATGCTGCGAGGGGACAGTGTGGGAGCAGACTAGGGGCTCCAGTCTGGCTTGATTCTTTCAACCTTCACTTCTCTTTTCCCATTGTGCCTTTTTCCCCCTTTTAGCAGCAGGGAGTCAGCCTCAAGGAGAGCAGCCCCTTCTTCCCAGCCTGTCCCAGGCATCATAATTTCGATGCTTTGCTTCATCAGAGCAAGTGGAGATGTGTCGGGCAAGGTCCAGGAGCTGCTGAAGCATCCAACAGCAGCAAAGCCAAGAGGCCGCAGAGGGAAGCACTGGGCTGAGGCACACCTTGCCCGGGCAGCCCAGGCTCGGCAGGGACCGAGCGCGGATGTGGGTGTTTGCAGAGCAAATGCTGCAGCGGAGAGATCTGGGAACTGTACCTGGTGCTTGCTGCTGCTGTTTGAAGGGCAGAGGGTGAGAGCAGCCCTGGGAAGGCAAACTAAAAAGCGAACCCCAGGAAGCAAACAGTAAAACAGCGTGTGTTTCTGGGTGGGTTGTGTGAGCGTACGATCCCCGTTAGCAATTCAGGTGTGACCAGCTGCGTTACTGTGATGGCAAAGCCATCGAACCAGCAGCTCCTCTGATTTGAGCTCTGAGCCAGTGCAGCTCAGCCGGATTTTGGAGAGAAAAACCTGTTTGTATGATCTGCCTTATCATCCAGACCTGACATCGTTCCCCAAAGCAAAGGTGCCCCCTTTGAAGCAAAATCCAATTACCTGCAAACTGGGCTGTAGATGCACTCACACAACCCACCCAACCAGGCAGACAAGCTACCTGGAAGCTAGGGGTGGATTTTGGACTACGTGCCCTACTGTGGGCAGTGTGGCTGGCCGGGGTACCCAGGCAGCTCCATCTCGAGCACTGCCCGTCGGCACGGGGGTGGTGGGGTTAGTAGCCACCCAGCCTGGGCAGTGGCTCCTGCAGGTTTATAAAGGCTAATATCTCTAATCTACAGACATCAAAAGAACGATCCACCTACTTATGCAGGGTGCAATGGGAGACCGGCTTTGCTGGTAGCCTTTGGCGCATCGATTGCACGTGATGCCGGTGACACCGTCTTTACAGGGACATTGGCCCGTGGTTTGGTTACAGGTTTGGCCGGCGGCGCCCACGGGATGGCAATCGCACTCTGTGGGGGGAACACATAACAAGAGAGTCAGGGGCGAGGAGAGCGGGTGCAGGCAGCGATGAGGCATCTGTGGGGTGAGTGTCGTGGGCTGCTGGCAGCTCTTGTGCCACGACTCCACCTTCTCCACAGCTGGAACCAGACCTTCGGCAAACGTCCCGTCTCTCCAGCACTGACCTGGAACAGAGGTGGTATTCAGCAGAGGGGGTGTGTGCAGTCGTTGTTCGGGTGCAGAGGCGATAGCACTGGAGATGGGGTGGCCCAGCCACAGCTGGTCCCGCTGCAGAGATGAAACTGCAGCCAGGACGTCTGGCCCAGGGCAACGAGTGCTCTACAGATCCAGGGAGGCAACGTGGGATGCCCCCACTCAAGGATACCCACTTATGGACACTGCGACTGCCTCATGCTATGGGTGCTGTGATCAAGAGTTTGAGAACTTGAAGAGGAGGGAGCAGGGAAGGCAGCACTGCCGGAGGACTCCGGGAGCCACAGTGCCTGCTGCCCCCACCCCAACCAGCCTCAAACTCCCTTGGGCTCCCTGTCAGTGGGGGGGCTGTGAGGAAGAGGTGCAAAATCAAGGAGCATTTCACCGCCCCTTGAGCACACGAGATCTCAGGCAGGAAGCAATTGCTGTCAGAGATGTTGGGAATTCATTTCACGTGCGCTACAAAAAAAAAAATAAACAACCCACACTCTTTTCAGTGCTTTCGCTTGAGCCCTTCCCCGCTGAGCAGCATCCCTGGCAGCTGGCACTGCGGGCGCAGGAAGGAAATGCCCTTGTGGGATGCAGGCAGGCTGGAGGACCTGCTGTTCCCAGCCAGATGGATGGAGGCTTGACAGCAGAGCTGGGCAGATGTGAAGGGTTTGGCAGGGGATGTAAATACTGCACTTGAAATCATTCACCATCTCATTTCCCACAGTGGGACTTACCGGCGCAGCTGTTTCTTAAAAAAAAAAAGCATTGGGGCTTGTTATCATCACTGCCTCAAAAGGATTATGGCCTCGCACATTTGTTAACAGCCCTGATTTCTAAGAGCTGCGAGCGCCGTGCCAGACTGCGGTCTGCCCCTGCTGAGCGGTGGCAGGGAAAGGCAGGAACGCTTTCCTTTGCTTGTGCAGCATCCTCGGCAAGAGCCAGCCAAAACCCTCCCTGGGGAGCGCGGAGCTCTGCCCCTCGGGAGAGCTGCCGGCCAGAAAGAGGGATCGGGGGAAACCTGCCCCACTGCCCAAGGCCTGGAGGGGGTGTTCTGTGGGTCAGGGCCAGCGTGAGTGTCTCCATGGGCTCCAGCGGCTGGGCTTGGCTTTCAAACCCCCCCGAATGCCCCAGATGGAGCGTATCACTCCCATGAGGGTTTGTGCTGGACCCTACAATGCTTCTTGTTTTTTCTTGCACCCTCCTGGCTCTGAGACACCCTAAATCTGTCTCATTTGGGAACAGCAGATCACATCCCGCATTCATTTGTTGGGTGTCCAAGTCTTGGTGTTTGGCTGGAGTTTCCCTCCAACTCGCCCCAGCACCGTGCTGCTCCTGCTCCCTGCACCAGCAGCCCCCGGTCTGACTTTACAGGGCAGCAGTTCCCAGGCTGGTCCTTCTCCCAGCAGAGTTTGGACGGTGCCTGAGCGCCCCTGCACTGGGATGTCCCATGCAGGATGTCCCCTTGTCTCTGCATGCGACATCCCACAGCCCAACCCAGCACACGAGCAAACTGCTGCCATCCCCTGGCTCTGCCAGTGCTGGATGGAAAGAGACTGAGACTTGCCAAAACCTGATGATTTTTCACATGGGAGAGAAAAAAATCCCAAAACAATGATGATTTGCATCTTTTCTCCTTCCCTCACACTTCTGATGTGGGGTTTTTAATTTAAAGTCCTACTCTCCCCCCGTGCCTTGAGCTGCCTCTGGGAACCAGCCGCTTGCAAACCTGCCTGGGGAGGAGAACTTGCCTTTCTATCAACCTCAGTTTTGGTCGGAAAAGCTTTAAGTTTAAATTGGTGCGGCTGGCGATGAGGCGGAGAGCGGAGCAATGTCTAGGTGGGAAAACCCGCGCGCTGCAGCCCCATGGGGTGGCTTTGCTATTGCAGGGGGAGAGGAAACAAAACCCCGTTAAGCGAGAGCCTGAAGAAGGAACGGGACAGAAAAGAGTTAAAGAGGAGCCGAGAGGCAGGAGTTAATACAAAAATAAGCAAATCAGAGGAGGGTTACACAAGAAGAGGCAAAGGGCAGGAGGATGGGGAGGAACATGCCTCATGTTTCAGGCTCCCCTCTGGGGCTGCGCGTGCTGGTTTGGGGCCTCGCCTGCAACCCCCCATCCTGTGAGTAATCCTCCCCCATGCGAACGGCTTGCACCGATTTCAGTGGGACCGCTCGGAAGAGAGAGGGAATTTAAAAAAAAAAAAAGAGGAAAAAAAGCCTTTGTGATGAGTCAGATTTAGAGAATCAGGCGCTGGGAGGCCGGGCTGCAGAGCACAGAGCGCGCTTTTGGACACCACATAAATAAATAGCGATGCTGCCGCTTCCTTCCGCCGTGAGGTAATGCCTTGACACAGCCTGTCCGAAGCTGCCGCGGTTATTTTTACAGCCGTATCTGTCTGAGGGTGTCTACTCTCCCAGCAAGCTGGGCTCCTGCGAGGGCTCTGCAGCTCGGGTGTGAGCTGTGTCCCCCACGGGCACGCGTGATGTGCCCATGGCTACAGAGTAGAGTGCTGGCGGAGGAGCTGGGAATCACCAGCCCATGGTCCAGGAGCTGCCCAGGAGAAACCCTGGCTGATGGCTGGCAGTTCCTTCCCTCCTCTCTGGGTGCAGGGATGGGCTTTCTGCCACCCGTCCCCAACTCTCGGTTTCAGCACCAGACCCAGGACGAGCAGCACTCCGGCTCCTTCAACGCCTGACCCAGTTTGGACTTTTCTACCCTCCAGAAATCTCCCCGAATCAGCAGCAACTCAACCCTCCTGGCGCGGGGAGGCGGGAGGTGGTCTAAGCAGTGTCTGCAGATGTACATTTGCCGTCCCTGTCCCGGAGGAACTGAACCAGTGCCAGCAATTAGGGGCAATTAAAGGCAATTTGCAGTTCCCTGGCCAGTGCAAACACTTGCAGCCAGCAATTACCGGCTCTTCTGCTTCCTCAGCCATGGAGTAGCTGGGCCGCTGGTGGTTAATGCTGATTTTTCCAGTACGGTTCAAATTCCTGTGCCCCAGCTTGAGGAAAGACTGCACCAGGGTCACAGAGGGGGTGTGATTGGTGCAAACACCCCTTTGGCATCCTCACTGCCTTTCCCATCGGCACCTTTTCATAGAACCATAGAATCCCAGAATCATCTGGTTGGAAGAGACCTGTAAGATCATCAAGTCCAACCATTCACCCTGCACTGACAGGTCACAAAACACGTTTTTATGCCCTGGGTGCAAGTGTCAGTCCGTCACCCGCCACGACGCAGAGTATCAGCAGTCCTCTGCACTGAGCAGAGCAGAGACCGTGGGGCACCAGGACTGAGAAAAACCCACTGGTCAGGAGAAGAGGGTGCCTGGGCCGTCACTGGAGATGATAAGGGGGATAACAGCTGATTTCTCCTCTGTATCCTCAAGCCTTGCTTAAAAGGATCTCCCCATGGAGGAGGATGCAATGGTGCGGTGAGTGAGTTAGGAGAGGAGCAGACGGGAATGATGCTGGTGCAAGAAAACGAGGTGTCCTGAGTCTGCTGGTTCACACAACATCAGGGGAAAGGGAAATAACCATCGCGATTTAGTTCTTCCAGAAAGTCTTCAAGAAAAATCTTCAGTGAGTGTCAGGGGCAGAGATGATCAGGAACTACTAGTGAAAAATGAAATTATTTTGTGCTTAGAAATCTGGCTGTGGAGGAGAAAACAAGGAGCAGGAGTCTGTGGTGGGGTTTTAATGGGGAATGAGGGTGGCGTTGGGGGTGCCTCTGCCCACAAAAGGTGGTTTTTCTTCTGTAATAACCATGGAAAGCAGGGACCTAACAGCAGTTCTAGGTGACCGCCTTCAGCTGGGCTAGTCCCGACGGGAGGAGGTCTTCTGTGAGACCAACCCGCAGTGGCCGAGCGGACAAAACCCAGTGTGCAGACGGCAGCGTAATTGGAAGGAGGGAACAGGATGGCTCATACAGGCTGAAGGGTCCCAATTAACTGCAGCCGCTCCAGGAAAAGATCTAAGAGTCAATGAAACATCTGGCTGATTGCAACGGAGCTCAGAAGAGCAACAAGATAGTAGGTTGTATTATGAAAGGGGTAGAGAGTAACGCTGAGTATCATATCGTGACACTACAGCAATGAATAGTGCGTCCTCAGCTGGGAAACGGGAGTGAAAGGCAGGGAGCGGCACCCATCTGAGGGCGATGGAACAGATCCGCAATGCCTCGCCAAGAGGCGATGGAGGGGTGCCAAGCCATGAGAAGGTCAGACAGGTGCTCCTCTCCACTGCTCCTTAAAACACAGCAACAAAGGGACATTCAGTGCGTTTAAAAGGCAACCTTTTTCAACGATAAAAGGAGTCGCTTCTTTGCGCCGCACGTAATTAACTCGTAGAACTCATGCTACGAGACACCGTGGCAAAGACCCAACAGGATTAGATAGTCCTGTGAATGAGAACATCTGTAGTTACATTAGCTGGGATTAATATATATACGGATATAAGCACTCCAAGCCAGCTACTAACTGCCTGCAGTTCGGAAGAGATTTCCCCCGGGGCCACGCGATTGCAAAACTGTCTGTCCTGGAGTTTTATATCTCTGTCTGAAGCTTCTGAGATGAGCCACTATTATGTGCCTGAATCTGTTGAAGCAGACCGTCATCTGCAACGGTGCATTTCGACCCCTCAGCGGAGGTTTGGCTGATTTGAGACTAAAACTACCTGAAAGCGCATCTTAGGACCACGCACGAAAGGATGCCAAATGCCCTGGAGAAGCGGTCGAACTTGCTGGGATGTCTCTGGCCCACCCAAGGTTGACAAATAGCGTGATAAAAATGGAAATATTTTGGTCGGAGGTGTTCCCAGCTGCTGATCTTCCCCTCCGCACGTCTCTTGAAAGGTAAACGGAGGGGTAAATCTCCAGGCTTAGCTCTCTCCAAGTGTGACCCTTTTTGAGGAGGCACCTGAAAGAACCTGCATTTTTTGAGAAATATCATCTTCCTGTTTTAGGGGGATCTTTTTCCTTGTGAGGTTTTCCGAGTGATGAAAAATCCATGTGACCAAACAACAGAAGCAGGTTTGATTTCGCGAGGTGTCCAGATTCCCTCTCGTCACACCGTGTCTGCAATGACAACATACATCGTGGGGCTTCCAGAGGTAAAAGCCCAAAGCGTGACCCCTTTACGTTGTGCCGTGCACTACGCAGTGAAACGGCAATGCCCTAAACTGGAAAAAAAAACCACCTTAACTTGCACTAGTCATCGATGAAGGTTCCTGTATTGAGAAAGAACCTTCTGCAGGAAATCGCACTCAGTTTTCGGTATGAATTCAAGTCCCACGTAGCTAATGTGCCTTAGGTACATGTTTATATTTAACCATGCTTTTAAATGCTTTTCCAGAACCATGGCCAAGATTGCCTCCCTTTGCTTGCTTTCCTTCTTCCCTCCAAAGACTCCAGCTGGAGTCAAAAACGTGGCTACGGAAGCTTTCTGCCGGAAAAAAAATTGCGCCAAAATCAAGCTGCTTCTGTGGACGCTTTGACTCCGGCAACACTTTAAACAGCAATAATTTAAATAGAAATAATTTAACCAGCAGTATTTTGAACAACTTCAGAGCGCCTGTGGCTCCAATAACGCAGCCCGCGTCATGCTGATGCAGTAAACATATTTCACTTGGCCCTGATGTTTTAGCGTTCAGAGGTGGGGTTCGGATGTTACTACTTAAACAAGCTTTTTTGTAGTTGTAGGGTGATTTGTTTTCCTGCTCCACTGTTTCTAGTAACTCGAGGACTTTAATCCTGGTTCCAGTCAACGCATCTGCCTGGGGAATGCAAGGTGAGAAGCTCCTGGGGTGGGTCCAGTTGTCCCCCCATGGCTCTAATCCACCTCAAAGGTGACCCTGGCCTTGAAGCTGTCCCAAAGACCTGACCCGGGCAGGCTTTTTTTAGCAGATTTGCTTTGGCTCCTGTCTTTGGGGAAACAATTCAAACCAAGAGGTGCTCCTTCCCTCGGAGACCTCCCCTGGTTATTGTCTGTGGGCCAGGAGAGTTGTGACCTGGTACCTGAGCACCTGAGCGGCGCGGAGAGGTTTACGCTGGCTCTGGGAACGGGATCTTGCGGGGATGGGCGGGACCAGGTTTAATGGAAGAGCATCTCCGCCACGGGTGGCACGTCCTGAAAATCCCACAGATTTATGTCACGGGGAAGAGAGACCGGGGTATTTAGTGAGGACCCACCCAGTCTGGCCCCAGCTAGTTTGCTGACCAGAAGCGGAGGTTGAAATGTCTCCGTGTTAACTCTGAATACTAATAATGGCTTTAAATATTAACTGTTAACTGTTCTGCAACGACATCGTCAGCTTGTCTGCGGTATTGTGAACGGGGTTTAGTTCTCCGAAGCATCATGTTCACACACAATGTCCCTCAGCACATTCTCTTGGAGATTTAAAGGTTTCTTGCCAGCAGAAAATGAATTCCCCCTTTTATCAGGCAAAGCCAAATAATCTCTTGGTGTTTCACAGTGTCCCTCCTCCTGCGCCGCTTCTCAGAGCTCTCCCATTTCTTCCTGCTGAACTGGCGCTCGGGGAAGCCAAGGGCTTCGGCGCCCTGCGGTTTGGGCCAAATTTCACAGATTAGACCTTGTCTTTGTCTTCTCCGTAACAAGTAACAGAGGGGGCCCACAATGCCTCCACTGAGCAAGAGTCGCCGCTAATCCGGAGAGGGCTTTGAACCACGGTAATAAATCCACTTTTTGGGCAGGCGCACTACGGGCAGGCATTAGGGATACAGACAATAAGACAATTATGGCAGCAATTTCCAAAATGCTCGAAAATCCTCTTGATAAAAAAAATTGTTAAAAATTCCCCCGTCTCCTCGGAGCTCCACCTTTCAGCGGAGCCGGAGAAGCCACCAAGGAGACATCCAGGGATGAAGCACCGGGGCCTCCTTCTCCTCTCTTTGCTGGCAGGAATGGGGTTTTGTCATGGAGGATGTCACCCCTTTTATTTTTGCATGCAAAAAATGTCAAGTCTGGTCAAAGACCCCCAGGGGCAGCTCTGGCCAGGCGGAGAACAGCTCGGTGGGACACAGTCCCTGGGCAGGGTGTCCTCATGGCTCTAAAGCAAAATACGGCTCAACCTGCTCTCATGGGAGACATTGCGTGAGAAGGAGTGGGTTGGAAAGTACTTTTATTGAGGAAACAAATAAAAAAGGCAAATATTTTCTCCTCCTGATGTGTTTTTAGCCTGGCTTCTGAGGAAATGAGGTTCCTACAAGCGTATTCTCCCACTAATAATATTTCAATCAAATCTGGCAGCGGAGCAAAAGTCTCAGAGATAATGAGGTTGCCACAAGCCTCACAAAACGAAGCAGCTGGGTAGGTGAAACTTCAGCAAAAGCTCAGCAGAGAGGGATCCCTTCGGCGTGCACAACCTTTATCAGTCACTAAAGCATCCACAGCGGGGACGTGGGTAAGCAGAACAGTGCAAAATGTTCGGGACCTGGAGGACTTTTCACACTTGCGAACCGATCTGAAGCAGGAAATGATCCCAACCGTTTGAAAATATTTATGGGGAAGGCAAACCTTTCCCTTTCTTTCCTCTGTCTTGGAGATATGAAAAGGTCTGGCTACGAGAATGAATGTAGCAACTTTTGTTCTTACTCTGAGACTTGTGATGGAGAACCGGGTTTTAGTCTGGAATTTTTATTTAATGGGGTGCAAATTCCCCTCTATTGTGTCACACCCTGCCACTTCTGACAAACCACAGCCCAAACCTGCCCCTCAGGATTGCTTATGGAGGTATTTCTGCTGAAAAACCAATCCCGAGCCGCAGTTTGGAAGGTGGTCGGCCCCATATTTAGCCAGCAAAACTCCCCGCAGGCACTGCCGTCGCAAGGATGTGATTTTTCAGAAATGCAGAGCTCCTGTTAGGGAATCAACACTGTCTAAATTTTCCTCATAAGCTGCATCATCCCAGTGTCTAACGTGGATTTGGGACTCAGCTGCCAGCTGTATCTCCCCTCTGAAGGAGCTCCGGGGGAGGTTTCCAGGCTGCACTGGAGAGCTCAAGGTCCTTCAGAGGTCTCTGGCTCAGCCTCCTCCATTGTATGTCTTGGCTCCCTGGAGCCAGCAGAGCATCTGCCCCGACTTCTGCGAGCCCCACACAGAGCTGGCAGTTTCCACCACGGCTTTCACCCTTTCTGCATGTTTTTTCAGCTCATCCATTCACGGGGCTGTCCCCCCTCCCGTGCCAAAGGTGATGAAGGTCTCCCACTGCAGTGGAGATGCATCTCTAAACCAGCTCATCAGGTGGTGTTCTTCTGGAAGGTGGTGTTTTGGGTCCTGGTCTTATTCATTTGGGTGGAAGAAGCAACTGGCGGGTGCTTTTATGGGAGAGTGTCTGAGGGAGCGTGACACATGGGGCATCGCCAGTGCCCTGGGTGAGTCTCCCATGGGAACGGGTGCTCCTGGCTGGCCTGGGGATGCCAAGTGGACACAGCAGAGCCACGCTCCGGGGTTCGTGCTGCAGGGCAGGCCCCCACCCAGCAAGATGCTCTGTGGTTTACATCCAGATGACTTCCCAGCCTGTTCAGAGACGTGTCAGAAGTCCCTTCCTCACCTTCCATAAACCAAATCTGTTTCAAATCTGCCTTTAAATGCAAGTTAGTCTCTGCTGATTCAGCAAAGCCCAAAAGATGCTCTGAGAAGAGAGGGGAGCTTTGCCAAAAAGGGCTCTGGAAGTGCCAGTGTGGCTTCTGGGAGAAGAACGGGGGGCCCAGGCTGAGAAGCAGCCCCCCTCCCTTGGCACTGCTGCGGGGCTGGGTGCACAGGGTCAGCCCAGCCCAGCGCCCCAAGGGTCTGAGCTTGCAGAGGAGTCAAATCAGGCAGCAAAACATGGTGGGTAGGAGCAATGTGTGCAATTTTTGACTTCCCTGGAGCTTGAAGACAGCTGCAGCTCAAGGAAACTTTTGGCATGGAGGTGATGTTGCTCTGATCTTATCACCAGGCACAGACAAACATGTCTCTATTATTTTTTCCCTCTCTTTTTTTTTTCTTTTGGTTAATGACCTTCTAAGCCAACTTCTGGAGACCAGCAGATGTGGCTGGCAGACCCTCCTTGCCCACGGTGATGCCCCTGGGGTAGGGGTCTCCTGCCAGTCCTCCGTGCTCTCTCCAAGCAACCAGGTGTCGATCCCAGACTGCCTGAAATATATTCCACTGAAAGCAAATACCTGTTTAAATGCTGCTGTATCGAGGGAGGTGGCTCTGATTCTAAGCCAGAGAGAGGAGAAAGTCAGCGATGAGTTTCTGAAAAGACCAGACGGCAGGATTTTACCCTCATCCCAGTTAATTTGCACCAAAATGGAAAACCAATCCCAATACTGGAGCTGTTCCAGGGACACATACTCAGAGGAGCAAAAAGTGTCACTGCTTCAGATCACCAGTGGCTACAAACACGACACTGGAACCTGGTATCTGGGGTCCCTAAATGTGCGCCCCGTTGTGTGGTATCATCCCCGTGCACTGCGTGGAGGTGGTGGAGCTGCCCTGGGCTGGGGGAAAGGGCTGTGCATGGCTCCGACATTTGGGTTGTTCCTCGCTGATGGCTCACACAGATCAGACTTAATGAGAAAGTCCTTGGAATTGGAAGGCTCGTGTGGAAGGGAGAGCAGGATGAAGGCTGGCGCTTGGAGCCCCATCTGGCTTGAAACAATTAGAAAGTGTTTCAGTCACTGGGTTTGCCACAGGAATATTCCACTGCTGTGACACAGCAAACTCGTCCCGCTCCAGCTCGCATAGAAGCAGCTGCTTAATTTGCTGTAGCTGCTCATATGTCATGAAGATCGTGGCTGTTTAAAAGCTGATGGCCAGGTAGATGTCTGGCATTGAGCTCAAGTTGGTTTCTTTTAAATCACCCCTTTTCCAGGTTTTCATACCCCAAACTCAAAACACTCTAAGAGTTTCTGTAATACCCATGTCCCGTCTCTGCTTTGGGACCCTTCCAGCCCAAGGTGCAGCTCTGCCCTGGGTCCTGAAGGTGCCGTGGAGGTGGTGGCACTTGGTGGCAGTGCCACTCGAGCCTCCTGCCCTGCCCCAGGACACTTCTGCACAGCAATCTGTGTGCATGGGACAGCCAAAGGCTGCATTTCTATAAACTTTCTCTGACTGGTTTGTGTGTGCCTGGTGGTTGCTGATGACAAGTTTTAGAAGTAGAAACCATAAATCAATGCTCAGCACTTGGAATAATATCGATATAAAGAATTATGGGGCCTTGGGGAAGGGCGTGAGTAAGGCATAGCCGCTAACAAACGCAGTGTAGAAATAGGGCTAGACAATGGTTCTCACAGCAGTGGAAGAGCAGGCGCTATGGAGAAAATAAAATCTGTGTTCGGCACCTCAGGGCCTTGAAAGTTTGGACTTTCTCCAGGGATGTGATTTCTCGGAGGTGACCCAGCCTTGATTCAAGGACTCGACCCGAGCCCTGCCAGTGCTACGAGTTGGCTCATCTCTTATCTAAACAGTAGCTCCAGCTGGTCTTCAAAGAGGAAGAAAAGGAGAAAAGGAAGGGAGGGAAGGCTGATAATTGAGGGCAGCTCCTTGGGGGAATTCACAGAAAGTATTGCCTTGGACTTCGCCCTGTGAAACCACAAACGAGCTGGGCTAGAGATTGGCATCACAATGAAGTTGCTCTGGGGAGTGGAGCATCTCTCTTAGGATGCACTTCACCTCCTCCTAAGGTAGACACCAAGGGTAGATCTACACTGATGCCCAGCAGTGACAGGGTCCCTTCAGTGATGGGAGGGAGCCTGGGGGAGCTGATGCTGCAGACAAGGCAAAGCTGGGGACAGAGGCTCTGCCAGGAGCCACCACTGGTGACCCTGCTGCCCAGGGAGACCTGCTTTAGGGATTTCAGACAGGCCAACCCTATGTCTTGGGATGTGTTAGCTGTGAACTTGCCTAGCAGTGGATTGGGGACCATGGTGGCAGGAGACATCACTGAGGCTGGAGGTTGACCACAACTGAAAGCTGCACAAATGCACCATGGACAGTCTGATCTTCCTGTCCTACCTCAGGACATGGCCTGTGGGACACCAACGGTGGGACCCAGTATGCTGCCAGTGGCAGCAAGCCCGTACTCAGACTCCGCCATCCAATGCGGGTTTTACCCCGGCTGCCTCCTGCACCCCAACATCTCAGCGGGGCTCCAGGCAGCAGGAAGAAGTTGCATCTCCCCTGGCTTCAGCTGTATGGAAGTGAGCTCTGCTCTAAGCTGGTCAAGCAGCTCCCTCTATAGTCAGTGGAGAGAGGCGGGGGACTCGTCCCACTGTCCCTGTCACCAGGGGCTTTGCTCTCAGCTCCAGGCAGCACAAGGAGCCAAAGGGGTTCAGCTGCATTTGTCCCCCCTCAACTAAATGCCTGAAGAAAACCCGCATCTGCACCCACGGACCTGAGGACCAGCGGCTGAGCCCGTGGGGCTGGCACTCACGTCTCCGAGCTTGAACCCAAACTCTCTCCAAAAAGCAAATGTCAAAGTCTCGAGCCTTTGTGGGTACAAGCCAGGAGGGGCAGGTAGGCTGCGAGAGCTTCTCTCTTTTTTTTTTTTTGCACAAGCCGTTAAAAAATCCTCCAACGCAGATGGAACGTGGGGGAAGGCAGGGGAGCCCCTTTTTGACCAGAACACCGAGTCCTAATGAACGTGGCCTCTCCAGGCTGAATCCTGCCCCTCCACGAGGGGTTTGCCCTGGCAGCCTCTGCACAAGTGCGCTCATGACGCGTATCATTTGTCATCTTTTCATCACAGAGTGTGTAAATCCTTTCCCCGAAGTGCAGAGCGGTTTTACGGCCAGGCTATAAAATCCTGCAGAGTCTCTGTTCCAATAGAATTACGTTAGTGCCAATAATCTGGCAAATATCAGGAGCGATTTTAATCAAAAGGACTAACACCAGGGCCCTGGTTTAGAGTTGCCCGTGATGGAGCAGAGCGGATGGAGGTTTGCAGGACCCAGATGTGGAATTTTACTTGCAACATCATTTGGAGCAGAGGGAAAGCTGGCGGAATGGGAAGCAGGGCTTCAGGGCTTTGGGAGCTCTTCTTGCTCTCATCAAAACCAGTGAGAAAATAGGAACGGTTTGCCCTTGTTCTGTATTTTAAGAAAGGAACGTGCGCAATCTCCTGTATCTGGGGTTTTGTTGTTTCTCAGGAAAGCCCCCACACCTAACGGGCATGTGCAGGACCAGGGGTTTGATGTATCTGGCGGAGCAAAGGGCGCCCGCTGGGCTGAGCCCATCCATCGCCCACGGCATGGACCAGCACTACCATTGGACTCCTCCAGCCCCAGAGCCCCCGTGCGGGGCCACGCAGAGATCAGTTGTGCAGCCTGACCTCAAAACACCGAGGGAGCCTGAGCCCTTGCTTGAGTAACCGGTGTCCCTGGGCTTGCCTGGCCACCCACCCACAGCGGTCGCAGTCCTTCAGCTCCCGGCTCCAGCCTGGCAGGCTTTGGCGTGCACCCAGCCTTGCCACTTCATGCAAGAGCCCCGCTCCATCTGTCACCAATTCCTTCACCTGTGGTTTGCAGACTTCACGCCACGCTCTGCCTGTTGCGTGGCTCTGCCACAAGGCAGCTCTGATCGCTGTCAGCTTTTCTGTTTTTATCGTTTTTGCAAGAAAATAACTGGAAGCAAACGCACAGGCACGGAACGCGGCACGGCCGCGTCGCCGTTAACCACCAGGGTCAAAGTCATCCTTAAAGCCCAACTTAGGCCTTCGCTTGTGCTGCTAAGAAAAACTCAGGTCATGAAAAAAATCTTTTATTTAAGAATTATTGTAGGTTTGGCCATTAGAAAACCAGCCAGCCTTCCTCCCATGCAGGAGGATGCTGCCCAGCTCCGCTTTTTGCTCACTTTTTGCTGCCTGAGCCTCACACTCTGCCCTGCAACACGTGCAACAGTTTGTGGCATTTTCTTTTTCTCCACGTTAAAAAAAATAGACCTTGTGCAAACCTGTCAGCAATGCGACTTTTGCTTTAATACCAAACCCGCCCATGTAAAATGATGCGACTCCTGTTTTTCCGACTTGAGGTGCGTTATGAATTGAGGTCCATAACCCCAAGCAGAGGATGGGGTGAGAGATGAGACACACAAGCGAGAAGAAAGGAGGTTTAGCTGGAGGTGTCTGATAGGCTGAATTAGTGAAGTTGAATTAATACAAAAATTCTTTTCAGCAGCTCTTTCACGGGACGTTTGTGGTGAGTTTGCCCGAGCTCACGCTCACTTGTCACGGGGCTTGAACCTGCTGCTGGAGATTTTTATATGCGTTTGTTTAAATGTGTTACGTGTAGGACATGAACGGTGCAAGGAGATGGGTGGAAGAACCGAGTCTTGCAGAAGAAACGCAATCTGCAGGGTGAGATGAGAGGTGAGGCGGTTGTAAGGGAGATGGGAGAGGCTATGGGATGGTTAATTCCTTAATTCTAAACACATTCGGCTGAGATGAGGCTCCGTGAGAGCTTTGCCCATTGGCGGATGGCTGGGGGAGATGATCAATTAATACCGTTATCAATGGAGTTGTTAGATGGCGGGGTTTGGTTTTCCAAAACGCCTCATTTCAACAATAGGTTCAGACCAGTCCCTGCATCAGGGAAGAAAAACAGAGGGAGCATAAAATCCCCCGTGTCATAACCAGAGCTCAGGAAAACCCGTTCTCAAAGGAATGCCTTTGCTGTAGGAAACTTCATTTCTCCTGCTTTTGCATCGGCCGATGGATTACGCCGACAATAAACCCTTCCAGCTACTGTGAAATGGTGCTAATAGCCCGCGGGCCGGGGAGCTGGTCAGGCACCAGCATTTTTATGACATACCTTCATAACTGTTAGCTCCAATAGCCACATTTTTGTTATAAACCGCGGGGGGTTGGAGAAGTATTGAAATTTGTCGATCTCAGATTTCAAGAGGAGGAGCGGCTCGAGAAGGCAGGGGATGAGAAAAGGATATTTGCAAAGAGAATTTAATAGAGCGAATGACCCAGCGACTGAGAAACTCAGCCTTAAAACATTGTGGAGTGCCTCGCGAAGGCCAGCGTGCATCTTCCCAGGTGCTCACCTGGGGAAACTGAGGCACAGCATGGCTCTGAGGTTTCTCACGTGCAGGTACTACCCTCCATCCAGCTGCGCTTTTTAGGTGAGACCACTGTGCTATCAGCCACGGAGAGGTTAGCCAGAGTGGGGGGCCAGGGGACAGCAAGGATGAATGGGCAGGAGAGGGGGAGCAGGCTGCCTGGCCGAGGAGGAGAGCTGGGAAAAGCAGGGGTGAGGAAGGTCCTGGGAAACGCCAGGATTGATGAGACAGAGAGGGTTAAACATGGACATCACTGTCAACACAGGGCAGGGCTTGCCTTCTCCCGGGATGGAAAAGCCTGGGCTGGACAGGGGATGGGATCTGCCCTCCCCTGCCCTCCAGCTGAGCATCCCTCCCTGCTCCGTGCATCCTGTGCTGACCCAAGAGGACTGGAATCCCTAGGGATGCACAGTGGCTCCATGGCTGGGAAAAAGAGCACTCCTCTGCCCCAAATCCCAAATCCCACTGCGTCCCCAGGAGCCCCCATGCTGGGGAGGCAACTGGGGTAACCAGAGCCCTGGGAAGGAGTTAACTGTGCTTGGGGAGGGGTGGGAATTCCCCCCACCATCCCAGCACCCCAAACACCTTCCTGGGGAGCAGGAAGGTAAATGATAACCGGGCTCTGGACATCAGCCTCTTTGGGGATGACACTGCCCGGGGCTGACGGATGCCTGCCTCGCTGCCCGCCCTGCTTGAGGAGAGCCCACGCCATCACAATTCCCCTTTGTTTGCCTCAACCTAACGTGCTGTTACTTCAGCTGCCACCCGGCCCTGGAAGCAGAAATATGAACTTCATTACGACACGTATCCACTCGGGACCGGAGGGCAAGACATGGCCGCGTGCAGCAGGCAGCTCGCTGCCAGAGCGGAGCCGGAGTCCGGCTGGGATGCTGGGCGTTGGGGCTGGCTCAGCCCAACTGCATGCCTGCCTTCTGGCTCCTCGGACCCCGAAATGGCAGATCCTGTCCCCCTCAGAGGCACGGGCTGGGTTCACATCCCACCAACCCTTGTGTCAGCCGAAGCTGCAGCTTGTTACGCAGGGTGGGTCAAAAATGTGTCGTTGGAATAGTTTTTACAAGGTGAAAAAGCGGGGAGTACGGCCATCTAAAAAAGTGATTTCTTCTTCTACTTTGGCAAAGAGTGTCTGTTTTCAGTGGAAAAAAACCCCCAGATCCATGAAGAAGCATTTTCATTAAAAAATTGAAAACGCTTTCCAGCCAAAATTACCCAGCTCGGGCCAAACAGCTTTCCATTTCTTGTTGAAACGAGTCTTTAGAGAGAAAAGAGCTGAAGCTTTCTGTGGGAAAGCCCAGCATCTTCTAATCTGGTTTTTGCATGTGTGCTTGATTCCTTTAGCTGCCTCAGGTTCAGGATTTGTATTGCTTCCAGCAGATAGCTGAGAGTTAAAGAAGTTCGTTTGCAGGATTTGCTCTTATTGCTGCTCCTGCCCCAGCTGACGCCCTGCTCACCTCCACGTCTGCCGCAGAAAAGGAAACCTCCAAAAAACTCCATTTGCTGAGCTCAAAATAAAATTGTTTTACTGGTCTTGCCTCGTTCCGAGGAGTGGAATGTTCTGTGCGTGGGTTAAACGCTGCCTGTGCCCCCAGCAGCGCCGGGAGTGAGGGTGGAGGGTGGGAGCAGGAGATGGGCGTTGGGAGGAGGCTGATTTACAGATGCTACACCTAACCCGGTACCTGGGCTTCTGTGCAGCTCTGCCCTTACATGCGTGAGGACCAAGTTAGCTGTGGCTAGTGGAACAGATGAAACACATCTATAAGTGATAAAACCTGAAATAATTTAAAGTCATCCTCAGCAGTGAGGAGTTTTTGTATTTTGGTGGCCTCATCCTCACCAGGAGGCTGGAGAGACCAAGGAGAGGTGACGGCAGAGAACATGGGGGGCAAGAAAAGTCATTTCAAGGGCTTGGTTTGGGAGAAGGAGAAGCAGGAGATCAAGAGCTGTGGAAGCAGGGGCAGCAGGAAGGGGTCAGAGGAAAAGGAGCTGCGTGGCCCCAGCCATCCCACCCCTGACCCGGTACCTTTGCAGGCCTTGCGGTGGGAGATGGGCTTGCTGAGGTCGCGGTAGAAGCCCTCCTTGCAGTAGTGGCAGTGCCGGCCAGCGGTGTTGTGCCGGCAGTTCAGGCAGACGCCGCCGCTCTTGCGCCCCGACAGCTTGTAGAGCTCCATGTTGAAGCGGCAGCGCCGAGCGTGGAGGTTGCAGTTGCAGGCTGCGAGAGGCAAAGAGTGGAGACCATCAGCATCTGCGCCTGGCCACAGAGGTGCCAACCCCGGGGGAGCCTGTGTGCATGGGGCCAGGCACCCTCGTGGTCCTGCCCAGGAGTCTGGCTGCAGCGGGGGGTCACAGGGTGGGGTGCTCTGGTGGCACCTCTGGCTCTGGGAATCCAGCTGCTAACTGACATCCCTCCCAGACCAGCGCTGTGTGGTGAGTCCAGCTTTTTGGAGGAGAAGCTGAGGTCACCGAGACCTCGTTTCACTATCGTGACTTGCAGCAAACACACCTTTCGCCTCCCCCTGCTCTCAATGTGAACGGAAAGCTGGGTGCAGGCAGGGCTGCGAGGGCAGGGAGCCCATCCGTGGTTAGGAACCAGCAAGGCACAACCCCCCGGCTGCTCCTCCAGCTTTGTCACAAGCGCTTTGCCCCATGCGAGCGCTGCTCGTCTCCTCGTCTGCTCTCGCACTCCGGTGCTTCCTATCGTGCTACTGCTCAGTATGAAGCTCCCCCCCCCCAAACTCCTGTGAACCCCCTTCCTGCTTCCCAACCCCACGGGAGCCCCCTCTGTCTGCCCCCAGGGGAAAGGGGGTTCCTGACCGACCTTCCCAGTGCGCCCACTCTCACCAGTCCTAATGTACATGTGTGTTTGAGCTCCAAACATCATTTCTAGACCTTCCCAGCTACCTTCTTCCCTGGCTTTCCTTCCCGTGCTTGGACATAACCTCACCTCTGCCTCCACACCTCTCACCCTGCTGCCGGGACAGGGCCGGCCTGATGCCCAGTCGGTCAAACACCCGCACGTCCCCCTCTGCTTTGATTGCACGTGCTGTGACGGGACCTGCCGGGAGACGTCCAATTCCTCCACCATATGCAGCCAAATGTCAACACAGGGACTATTTTAACAGGGGGCCTTTGCAAAGGACAACTTCAGGACTTCAAAAGCTCGACCCCTCGCCTGCCTCTCCCCAGCGCTGTCACGAGAACATCAAGAGGCAGTTGCTGGGGCTCTGCGCTTTGCCGAGAATTTTATAGCTTGTTTTCTTTTCCCTTGGCTTTTATTTGCTCTTCAGCCCTGAACAATACATCTGTGCAATGCCAGCCCACAGCTGGGCCTCCCGGCTCAGCACGAAGGTGTCACGGCTCTGGGCTTGTCACCTTCCTTTAGAGCAGAGACGTCTTAATCCCTCATTCCTTCCTGTTTACCTTATGGTGCTTGCTCAGGACAAAGCCACGCCGTATTTGCTTAATTATCAAATTTCAGCCCAGAACATCACAGCGCAGTTCCGGATTATCTATCAGGAACAATCCTCAGCGAACTCATGGCGTGAAAGCAAAGGGGAGAGCAAAACCCTCTGGAAGCGTCCGACCGGCGGGACGGGGACGGCTCGTTTTGCGCTTTGTGATCTGAATTCCTCTGGCTGCCGTGGCAAGGCCTAACCTCGCGTCCCCACCGAACGGTGCCGGAGCAGGGGAAGCAGCTACCACCGTGCTCCTGGTGAGAAAAGCGGCCCGAGAGCAGGCTGCCAGCCGTGAGAAAGTGAGATTCCCCACACCGCGCGAGGCCATGACTTGGAACTGCCTTTTGCCTCTGCTGCGATGAGCCCACCAGCCTGCGGCTGCGTTTGTCCTATCCCAAACCAGGACGACCCCATCACGGAGACTGGAAACACTGCTCCTGCCTGCTGAGGGAATTGCTGCTGGTCCCACAGACACATTTGCTGACGCCACAAGCACGTTCAACAGCCTGTTTGTATCTAAAAGAAGCGTGGGAACCTGCACCAGACCCCTTCTGCCTCCACTCCTGTAGGTTTTTCCCCTCCCACCTTCATCTCAAGAAGATTCGCACCTTGTGCTTTGCTGAGACCCCCCAGCAGCCGCTCAGCTCTGGTGTTTGGCTTTTGTCGCGGCGTGCTGAGCAGCCCCTGCCACAATGACGGCTCCGCCGCAGTCACCACTGTACTAATAACAGGGGGTCAGAGGTGATTCTTGCCCTGCAGAAGGCACGAGCTCTCAGGTTTTGGGAGGGAGGTGGCAGTTTTAAAGTCCCAATCCTTGTTTTAGAGAGAGGCGACGGAGCTGCTGAGATTAAACCCGTTTCCCAGGCACGCAGGAGGCACAGGGCTGAGGGCTGGTTCCTCTGCTCAGGGACAGGCTGAGAGGTGCACCAGGGCTGCAACACGAAGGATGTCCTCTGGGATGCAGCTGGCCACCAAGGCAACACCTATGTCAACGGCATGGCCTCAGGACTTGCCTCAGACAGAGGAAACCAAGATTTCAGCCCCTCAGCCTGAGGGTCTGTCCTCCCTGCTGTAGCCTGTGGCCATGCAGGCACATCTCCTCCATTCAAAGCCCTGAGACTCTGGCAGCTCTGCCTTTGGTGTGACAAACCACAGGATTTAGTCCCTGTTGACCAAGATGAGGAGACATTTCTCCAAGGGATGGCGTGACCTCACAGAAGACTTAGTTTTTCCTTGAATCTGGCAGAAATCTGTGTTTTCCAAAACTCACCTCCTCCTAAAACTTGTATTTTAGGAGAACTGGACTTGGTACTCAAATATTTTTGCAAGATTGCGTTGGCAAATCCCTTTTTGAAATTCAAGGCTGAGCCCACCCGAAGAGCGAGTGAAAACCTTTGCATTTCTTTGGTTGCTTGATAAGCAGAAACGTTTTTACAAAGCCAGGAAAGAAGAATTCCTGGGATTTTCTCAAGATCTTTGCAAATATTTCCGTTGGTCCCATCAGGTCAGAGCTGCGCAGGAATGTGGAGGAATAAGAGGATTGTGTGGAGCCGCTCATAGCCCTGCTCTCGAGATCAATTTTAGGTTGATCTTCCAGGGATGGGAAAATCCAGTTAGAGAAAATCCCGGGAAAGGAATCTGGGAAAATCCCGGAGAAAGGAAGAAGCTGAACCCCACAAGAAGCCACAAGGTGCTCCCCAAAACAGCCATCCCTGTCCTCATCCAGAGCAAACAAGCTAAAAATTGTGTATGCCTTGGGGTATAAACCCTCCCAGAAGGGGGTGAATGAGCTGGGAGGAGGTGTGGGCTGGTCGAGCTCCTCTCCATGACCAGCACTTGACGTCCCTCTGAGCTCCCGGCAAGCACCGCCAGCAGCCAGGGAGCAATGGCCACCCCTCCACCGTTACTTCTCGGCTCTTTTGGGGTCTGTCAGGTTAGCCTTGGCCCTGTCCCTCCTTCCACCTGCACTCCCAGGGCACTCCCAGCGCACTGGGGACATCCACTGGGTGCTGACTGCCTCCTAACCCCATGAACATGGATGATTTCCATCATCTACCCACCCCAATCCACCTGTTTGTGCAGACAGAAGGGGCCAAACTGACCCAAGGAGAGTGGTTTTAACCGAAATGACTGTCTCCTGTGCTCGCCCTGAGTGCCTGGGTCCTGAGTGGCCAGCGCTGTGCACTGCTGGCCGCCAGCCAGGGCTAGCTATCAGCTCCGTCTGTAGCCTGATGTGTTTGCAGACGCCCAACGGGAGAGGCTTGGTCTGACTGAAGGAAAATAGCCATCTGAATTCTTCCTGACAATAGTGCATAAGGACAGAAGAATTAGGGAAATGCAATAAATGACCTATCTAGGCGCCAGAAAGTCCTCGCCGGCGACGAGGCTGGGACACGTCGTGATGGGATCCATCACACTGATGCTACAGCCTCAGAGAAAACTGGCTGTGGGGGCCCGGAGATGCTGAGTGCGGGCAATGCCTGGGCACATCGCTTCCGCTGGGAGCTGGCTGTTAGGACTGACAGGGCGCAGCAGCTGGTCGTAATGCTTTTGGATCCCAGCACCGAATCTGTGCGCGGTCCCTGGGTTGCTGTGGGCAGGGCGTGCGGCTCGCCCGGCCACGTTTTCCCTGGACAGAGACGGCCAGGAAGCGCGGCTGCCGCCCACCCTTTCCCTCGACCTGACAGTTAATCCCCTGCTGTGCTAAAGCATTTTGCCTGTTCCTAGCATGAATTGGCCTGGCTTTAATTTCCAGCCAGTGCTTCTTGGTTTGAATTTCCCTGCCACAGTAAGCGGCTCTTTAGGAACCCATCTTTTCTTTCTATGAATGCCTTCGCTAGCTGTAATAAAAATCACCTCCCCATCCTGGCATCACCTATGCTCCCCACGCTTTGCTTTTCACCTGGTGAAGAAGACACCCCTGCATGGGCTGCAGACCCAGCTATGGGCAAAGGTGCTGAGACCTCTCCGATGAAAGGTTTTGGCTCAAGTTGCTCGACTAAGCTCAGTGCTGCTGTCTCCTACTCTCTTCTTTCTCTTTATTTTGCCAAGGACCTCACAAGCCTTTTGTTTGCGGACTTTATTGCACACAGATGTACAGAGCTTCATCAAACCGCCTCTACCTGGGCTGCCAGGCTCCGATATGAATAACCAGATATCACTTAAAAGCAGATGTCTGGAAACCTGGAAGAGGTCTGAGAGGAAAGGAGGAGAGCTGTGGTTTGGAGTCAGGTAAAGAAAGTACAGCAGAAGCGTCTCCACATCAAAAACAGTGACTTGGTCAAATGAATCTGTCCAAGAAGGTCACGGGGGGGCAGGATTTTCCATTTGGGAGAAAGAAAGGAGGTGCATGAACAGGAGGCGCCGGCTGGAGCCGTGCAGTGGGAGCTGTGGATGTAGTCTTTTGTGCTGCCACCGTATCCCCCGGGACCCGCGTCCCAGCACCCGGCATCCCCCAGGACACATTCCTCTACGCGGTTTTCATTCAGCCACGACAATGTTGCCCTTTCAAAAGACCCCACCCTTCCAAAACTTATATTTTGGCAATTTTCAAAATGCAAATTGCTTTTTAAACAAACGAAAACCCCAAAACATTTTGTTCTCATTTTTGCAAACAATAATACGTGAGGGCGGGGGGAAGGGAAAGGGGAGGATAAAGCCAAGGGCTGAAAGTAATCTCTAAATTTGACTTGAATTTCTGAGTAGTCTCAGTCTCCTTAAAATTGTCATTTTCCCAGATAAGATTTTTGCCAGAAAATCGCTAGCTCAGCCTGAGCAATTATTTCTCCTCTGCAGGAGCGAGCCTTGCATGCATCGTCCCGGTCACTGAGAGGGGCACCCTCTCCGTGCCCAACTGAGAAGGGGTTTTGCTCCCAGGAGACCCCTGGAGATATCTTCAGGGATATTATTTTTGAGGGTCATATTGGTCAAGGAAACAGCAACCCTTAAATCAGAGGGGACAACAGAGATGGGCCAGCCAGAGCCAGCGGAGACCTCCCTGCTTCCTGGACTGGGAGGAAAAGAGGAAGCCTCCATGGAGACAGTGGGAGGGTGTCTCTGGTTCCCTACACTGGAGCTGCTGGATGAGCTCCCGCATGGCTGCATGATGCTGGACCCCACTGGTCCAGCACGGGCTGCTGGGGCTGTGCCTGGTGATGATGCCAGGATCCCTGAAGGACATCCCCTGGGGGAAATGGATGCTGCCCCAGCTGGGGAGGAGGTTTCTGTCCATGCTTGCTGCAGCAAAATGGCAAAGCACGGATGAACACCAGCTGGGGTGGCAGCGAAGGCCTGCACAGCCCAACCACCGCGCGTGCCTTCGGGAGCTTGGAGGCGTCAGAACTGAGCAGCTGGATCCAGCTCAGCTTGCAGGGCAAGCGGCCCCGCGCCCTCCCGTGTGGCTCGGTGCCACCCACCACAACCCCAGTTGGCCAACACTAAACAAAACCGTTTGCTTGGGAAAATTCATTTGCGTGCGCTGTTGAGCCTGAGTAAGAAGGAGGATCGGAAATTGGTTTGGTTTCCTCGAGCTAATCCACCGAAGGGGAAATCCTTTGGGGTGTGGTGGCTGCAAGGGGGAGACACAGGGACTCCACCAGGCCCCAGGTTTTCCTGACAGTCGGAGCAAAAAGACGGAGGAAAGTGTGTGAACACACCACAAAATATGCAGCTATGGCTGGCATTGCCCACGAAACCAGAGCCACAAACCGGGCTTGCAGCAAAAGCAAGCACGCACTAGTGGAGAGGGAATTAAAACCCCACTGCCACTGATCTATCCCAGAGACCCCCCACAGCTGGGCCTGAAGGCTTTTGGGCAGCTTCTCACACTCTGACCTGCTCCCCACGATGCCAAACACCTCTCACCCCTCTCCACCCCCGAGAAACACCCCTGAGAGCAAGGAAAGACCAAACTGCAAATGTAAGTGATGCAGGAGAGAGGGGTCCTGGGGAGAAACGCACTGAGAAAATCTTCCCGGTGGCACAAAAAGGGGTTGGGGAACAGAAGACTTTTCCATTCATTAAAAAGCTGAGAAAGGGTAATTCTGCAGAAAAGCTCTAGACAATAAGTCATTAGAGTAATGCAGGACCTTCCCTGGGGATGCTGCACATCCCCAAGTGCCCTTCACCTCCCACTTTGCCCGGTTCCCAAAGCCCTGTGTGCCCCAGGGACTGTGCAGCCTGGAGGTGTCCCCCTGTCAAAGTCTGTACAACAACGCTCCCCAGTGCTGAAGCCCAAGCTGGTAACAGCAACATTTACGCTTGCTTGAGATTTCCAATCGTAAGACCCTCATTTTCTTTTACGTAAAAAAATGCCAAACTCACTGTTTGGGCTGAAATGTTTGAGACCGGGTGTTTGAATCAGGCCGAATCTTTCTGGAAGAGTTCCTGCTAAAATGATTCAGCTGCTAATGAGAAACAAGGCCAGTGAAAAATAGAGTGTTGTGCCAACACTAACAAATTTGGGGGGTTCTTTCCTTAAAGAAAATCTATTGCCCTTGTATTTGAGGCCAAGGTTTAAAAAGAAAAACATTGCTCCCTGGTAGGGATGTGTCTTTTGCTGTCTCTAAGAAGAATGGCTCAAGCTTGGCTGAGTTTCGAAGTCTCTGAAAAATGGGGCACATGTTTGGTTGAAGTTGATGGAGTTTTGCAGCTAAACTCCCCGAAGATCTTATTTTCACTGGCCAAACCGAGCTCAAAACCAAGCCTGTGGAGATGGGGCAGTAGATGCTTGTCCTGCCAGTGGACTCTCGGGTGCTGAGGACGGCAGTGCCAACCCGTCTACCTCCGTGCATCACATCTCCCCACCAGCGATGGTCACTGGCAGGCCCGCCAGCAGAAGGGTGAATTTTCAATAGATGCCGGGGCGTGGGTAGGAGAAGCAAATGCTACACAGCAAAGCTTGACGGATTCAACTCATCAAAGTGTTTTGGGGATTGCCCTCACCCCAGCAGACAGTAGGGGTAAACCAGGCATGTCCATGGTAAACCAGTTGTCCATCGGCACCCGTAGCCAGCTCAAGTACCGGCCATCAAAACTGGGCAGCAGACAGCTTGGCAAAGCCAACAACCCATCTGTGGTCTCTGGTGTGTGGTTTGGAGAACGGTTACAGGGAGGAGGTCCAGAGCTGCTCATAGGTCAAACCCAAAAGAGGAGAGAACAAGTCCCACCAGATCAGCTACTGAGGGTTACTTTGTCAACACTCACGCAATTATCAACTTTTCTCCGGCACTGTGAGACCAAAGTTCTTCCCAATAGCACGAGATCCCTTTGGAGAGCGCCCGGCAGCTGCTGCAAACCAGACGTGGTGGCTGTCTGTCCTCCCCTCCAGCCCCTCGTGCCATGGCAGCTGGTTCCAACAGCGACAGACAGTACCCGTGACTTTTAACCTGTGACGTGAGCCCGACTGTGGTCTGATATATGTTTTTATTAATTTCAGGGAGGGAGACATTTTCATAACTGCTTCCACATTTATTAGTTCCAGACTGGACCAGAGCACTGAAATCTCACGAGGTATTTCCTGGCTGTCCACGTGGTATTTCTGGCCCTGCAGGAAGCATCAGGGAAGCAAGAGCAAGACTTATTCCTGGGAGATTTACAGCTCTGAGATGTTCAGATTATGAGCCAGATTTTAACAATCTCTGAGCACTGGAGATCTCCCCAGCACACATGGCAAACAGCTGCTCACAGCCAGCCAGGTCCCACTGATTTGTGTATTTCTGCATTGAACCCTGGGGGACATCTCCAGTGACCTTTGGTGGCTCCTTCAAAGCCACCAGGAAGCTGACTGTCTATCAACGGGCAATGAGGATGGATGAGAAACCACGTGTGGAGGTGGTGCTGAGGGACAGGGGTTAGCGGGGATCTGGCAGTGCTGGGGGAACGGGGGGACTCGATGACCTTAAGGGTCTTTTCCAACCCAACCTATTCTGTGGCTCTATGATCACAAGTGTGCCTCATCAAGGACTGGAGGAACAATCGCTGAGGGGTGGGATGAGAGCTCCAGGGGCACCTCCCCTGGGGGCTGACCTGTGTCTGGGAAGGACATGGGCAGAGTGTGTGCCAGGCTCTCCTGTCCTGCGCTGAAACTGCCAGCACATTGCACCCACATTCAGGTCCCAGCGCGGCCAGTGAAGTGATGGCACTTGCAGGAATGTTCTAGGAGATCGAACAAGAGCTCCGTGTTCTTCAGTAGCTGTGGGATGTGACCAGGAGATTTTTCTCTGCGAATCAGGTATTGTGCAGGAAGTTTGCAGATAAGCTTCAGCCTGGAAAGAGCTCTAAGTTGGGGGGGTGGGGGGCAAAAGGAAAATCAAGAAGTGATCTCTTTATTCCAGTTCTGGGAGGTGATACCAGGCTGTCCTAATTGCAACACCCAAATCCAGGCTCCTGAGGTTCCAAATACTTTGAAAGGAATTGTTTGCATCCAGGAATTTACCCAGACGCCATCCGAAGGCAGGAGCTCACCCGACAACCTGCAGGTTATCAGTGAAAGGACACAGCCACCAGCCCCTGCTCTGCCCGCCCCAGCCCAGCCCGGAGCTCCGAGGTGCTGGTTTAGCGTCGACGTTTATTTAGAGTCCAGGGGAATCCACTTGGGAACAATTTACCCACTTAGGCTCTGGCCTTGTGGTTTCCCTCTTATCGGGTACAGATCTCAGCAGCTTTCCTCCCACCACCACCGGGGCTGTGGTGCTTTGCCGGAAGACCTTTATACCCCACGCCGTGGTGCTTATCTCCTACCTGCCCAGTCTGCTGACCTCAGCGGGCACTTAGGAACTGCTGCGGGAGGAGCAGATGCCTTTCATGGTGCCAAAATCCTCATCCCAGCCCCCAAGCGCTTGGTCTCATCAATATTTTGTGTTTCAGTGAAAGCAGAGCCCCGCAGCTCAAAAGGAGTACACGCAGTGATGGGGATCTGAGCAACACAAACCTCAAAGTGCTGCTCCAGCCCAGAGCCAGGGGCAGGAGCCAGCACTCACGAGGCGCAGGCCACCACTGCCCCAGCCCAAGACACCGTCCTGAAAGCTTTTCCACATTTCTGATGCTGGAGTAGACCAGCCACTTGAGGGTTAATGCCACAGCAGAAACAGATACTGAAAGAATTTGCACATTCAGAGCAAAGTTTACTCCCAATGCGAAAGGGCTGATAATGAAACCAACCCAGCAGAGGGTCAAAAGATCGGAAAAACTGTATTAAAACTGCTCAGCCTGAAAGGACGAGGGACATCAGCAGCCCCAGCTCTGCTTCCACCACTGCCCCAAGGAGCCAGGAAACTTGGTGGTGGTTCCCCGACAGCCGAGGGGTGAAAGCATTGCAGAGGGGGTTTAAACCAGCTCGTGCTGAGACTTCTCCAGGGCAGACCCAGCTTAGAATGATGCCACCTGTGTGCCCAGTCACTGCCTCTCCGCTAGCGCTCATCCAGCCGCCCCTGAGGTCGGGCTTTGCCGGGCTCTGGTTTAAAAACAAACGAAGCGTGTTGAGGGACAAGTTGTGTTTTTTTAACCCTAGATCATTTCCCAATCTCGTCTGGAGCGGGGCCAAGGGGGTTGTTCAACTGGCCCCAGACAGACCCGCTACCGAAGGGACCCTGCGGCTGGAGCTACGGCTGCCGCCAGAGCCCGTCACGAAGCCGTGCGTGACCGTGGCCAGTCATCTCCCTCCAAACCCAGCAGCAGTCCCCCCGAGGTGACACCTCGGAGGAGTGTTGTACAAGAAACACCTCTCTGATGACCAGCTCTCTCAGGGTGTCCCTGTGCAGGCTCAGTCGGCACCGCTTTCTCCTTTGAATGACCCTTCCCCGGCCATCGGATTGATGCTGCCCTCCCTCCTTTCTGCCAGGGTCACATCGCCTCGTCACTCCAGGCAGTGCCAGTGGCTGCATCTGTGCATTTACACACCCTCAGACCCCCGTGCTCCTGTGCCAGCAAGGAAAAGGGGACCCCTGCCCAGAAGGCAGCATCCTTGTCCGAGCTGGGAAAGGATGCTACGCCGCAGGCAGCTCCCACGAGTGACCTACAGAGCTGCTGTGCATGGACAAAAGCCCCAGGGAGAGGGACCCACCAAGGGGACGGTCCCCTCCACTCTGTCCCACATCGTGGGCCTGTTTGGCAGATGGTCCTGCCTGTGCTGCAGATGCTGCTCCAGTCCTTGCCTTGCACTGGGAGATGGAGCACGGGGTGGCTTCGGGCTTCCTCCTCTTCCCCATGAATTACAAACCTCAGCTTGGCCACTTGACGTGCCAGACAGTAACACAAGCTTGACAGATGACGGCTCTCGGGAAGGGTTTTGGTTTCTCTCTGAGGCTGAGCTGGCTCAGGGGAACAGTTGGCAGCTCAACGCATTCGTTTCCAGCCGGCAGAGCGGGGCTGAGCATCTGTGCTGCTGTGGGCTGTCCCCGCTCCACGCAACCCAGCCTGGACTCGGCCACTTGGGCTGGGCAGCCCTTTCCCTGGAGACGAGCTGATCCTGAGCCCAGCCCTCCTTCCCAGCCTGGAGGCCAGAGCAGGAGGGGCAGAAACACTCGTCTCCACCCATGGCATCCCCAACCACAAAGCCAGAAAGGACACACGGGTCCAGAGAAGAGGCCAAAGCCTTGAGCCACTCTCAGCTGCTGGAGCTGAGATTGAGAGTCACCCATTATTTGAAAGTATTTTCCACCCCTGTTATATTAATCAATGATTTAAAAATAGATGAGTGCTTTGTAGGAGTGGTTTATCTCATCGGCTGTTGTGCAGTGAAGAACCAGTGTCTTCAAAAGCAGAGACCAAGCACCACTGGTCCAAAATAAGTCTTGATCTTCCCTGCATGGTGGGTCTCCCTCCTGTTTTCTGGCAATGAGGTTCCCTAATCACTTGGGGCTGGTTCGGTTCACCAACAAACCACCCTGAGAAGAGCCTGAGCCCCTGGAAATCTTCGAAGTGCTCTGCTGAGGCAGGTGTGTACACGGGAAACAGCATTCCAGGAGCCTGGGGCTAGTAGGCACCAACGCAACCTTCCTGTTATGCTAATGAAATGCAGAGATTGCTGCAAATTAATCCCCATTCCATCAGTCCTGTGAAAACAGGGGCCAGCCATCCCCCCGTGCAGGGCTGCAGGAAGGTGGGAAGCCAGTCACTGGCACACGCCCTTGTTCCTGCTCTACGAACACCCCAAAATTCAGTCGCCGTCACGCCAAGGCATCCAGCAGAGTCAGCTCTCCCCTCTTCCAAGCCCGTTCCTGCCCACCACGGCCTCTCCCAAGGCACGTTCTGTCGGTGCAGGGGCACACACTTGCCTGGGCCATCACGGCTGGTGACAAACACAACCGCACCATCTCCTTCCCTGCACGCTGGCACACCAGCCAACTCCACCAGGCGCACAGAAGGTCCTGCCATGGCTCTGCTACTGAGCCCAGCATGATCCTGGCCAAGCTGCCTAACACCGCTGTGCCTCAGTTTCCCTTTCTGGAAGCAGGCATGTGCCTCAGAGGTGCTCTGGGAGGTCTTGTTGTGGGAAATGCTGAGAGCTCTGGGTAACAGGGGCCAGAATTGTCTGTGGGTCTGCAGGAAGATGTTAGATGAGTTACAGAAATTCAGCTCTAGCTGGGAGACCTCAACACAGGTGGATTTTAATTCTGCTTCCAAGACTTCCAAAACCCGAGCTAGTCCTGCAACCACAGTCCCGCAGACGGATCGCAGCAGATGATGGGGCAAGCAGCCACCACCCACCCCACATGAACCTGGACCCCGAGCTGGCTGCGGGCAGGTGTGAGGAGCCGGGGAGGCCTGTGTTTGCTCAGCGATATTCGCACCTTTGGGGCTGTGGACAGAGCTCTCCTTTGTGGCCGCGGCTGAGCCCGGGTAAACAGAGCTATCTTATCGCCGGGACGTTATCGGGGGATCTGAGAAAGGAGGAAAACTCCGGCTTATGTGGCTGACCTCCCAATCAGCGTTATCATCGGCAGGGACATGAAAGTATTTTGCGGAGGTGTTGGGACAAGCTTGTCTGCTCTGCTACTCCCTCCGCTGCGGGATGGTGGCTTTCAGCTCGGTGCTCCCCGGGCAGGCTGGGCAGTCCCGGGACTCCCCTGCAAGGCACCGGGGTATTTTGTTTTCCTGGAGATTGAGGTTTTATCAAAAGCTGACAGGCTTATCCCACCTTATCAGGGGAGCGGTGCTACTGTTAATGGTTTTCTGTAACAGGCTCTGGGCAAAAATGTGGATTGCTGCCTGGGCTGGAGTAGGGCAGGGAGGGCGGGCGGCCGGCATGGACGAGCAGAGCATCCTCTGCCTACTGAGGAGGTCGCTGCGAAAGGCAGCGCTGCGATCCCATGCACGAACCGGACTGTCCTGCGCTGTCCTGCAGTGTTCAACACTGAGACCTCGGCACCTGTGAACGTTAGAAGGTCATATCCCACCTCTGCCAGGGAGCAGCTGTCAGCTCGGGTGTCCCACACGTGCGTCCATCTGGAACGGGGTATTTCACCTTCTCACTTTCCCTCTGATTGCCAAGGGATACGGTATTTTTCCTTTCGCCTGCTTCGCAGCTGACTAGTGGTACTCTGTGCCGGCTGACAGCTCACCCCGGAGACGGGACCGGGCTGCTGTAAGTGATGGGCTGTGACCTGATCGTTCAGCAGCCCTGGTGCTCCTTAGGTGCCACCATCTCAAGGAGCCTCATGGTCTGCGTGGGCTCATCCTCACGAGCAGCTATTAGAAACTTCTATAAACAGCAAAACTGAGATAGTGCAGGATCGTAGAGGAGTTGGTCTCCTTACAGAAAGAATTGATGAGTATCTTTGAGAACATGGGACCTCATGTAGGACAGGGACTTCAAGCTAAGTCTACTCTACCTTAAGCCAGTGCTTGAACACAGTCCTGAGGGCACAGATGGCAAAACTGCTTGGTGGCGCAGGACAAGGGGAATGGGTACATTTGGACACACGCTGCCAGCACCAGAGGACACCCCCTGAAGGATGCTCAGCTCCTGGCTCTGCCCAGCTTAGCCCAGCCCTGAGGTGGTGAGGAGCTGGGAGTGATCCCACTGACCCAGCATCACCAGGGATGGAGCAGGCAGACATCTACTCAGTCCTGATGCAAAGCCACCAAATCTGGTCCCACAGCCCCGCCTCGGGCAAGGACGATGCACCTGGAAATGCAGCAACGCTTCACTGCCCAGCCCGGAGCCTGCAGCTACCTGCACGCTTTTAAGGGTCGCTTAGGGCAAACTTTGATGGCATAAAGTCAAAACACAGAGCCTCAGCCTTCCTGGGGCTGCTCCTCTGTTTCTCTCCGAGGGATTTAATCCAGATCAAAGCTAGTCAAACACAGGGATTTCCCAGCTTTTCTGCTGGGGTGAACCTCCACGCATGCCACAGCCCTGGGACACTGCCTTGGCCGGCCTGACCCGCGCTGCTCCTTTCACTCAGGCAGGGGGGCCAGGAAAGACCCGAATTGTTTGAAGAGGATGGTTAATCCCCAGATGTGACAGCATTCATGACAGCCGGGCAGGTCTTTGGAGAAGAGCGTGACACGAACACCCAAACACACAAAGCTGCCTGTGCTCCGGGGCTTCGGGGCAGCAAAGGCTGGTTTCAGCTGTGCAAACTCTGTGCTTTTCATTCGAGGCAAGACTTGAGGAATGGATGTGCCCAGGGGTGGGTTCCCTGGTGGTAGGAGGATGCTGGGGTGTCCCTTTCCTAATGTCACATTACCTCCCTTTTCCAAGTTCCCTGCTCTCCACTGGGCTGTCGCTCTGAACCCCCGCCAACATCCAGCGCTAACCCCCCGGGTCACTGCCAAAAACCATCCCGGGGCAGAGAAGGGAACGAGCAATGACAACGAGGGTGCCCAGGCCCAAGCAGAGGTGTTGACAAGCTCTTAAGGGCAGGGGATGAGGAGGGGGGTCGGTGCAGGGGGTCTAATGGAGCCCTGGGTGTCCTAGCAGCTGCCTTTTCCCCTGCCCTGGGGGAGACCGGGGCCACCACAGCTCCTGCCTGCCAGGCAGATTTTATCAGAACCCTTTAATTAACTTATCACGGGCAATTAGCTCCACCGCTCAGAGTGCCCCTGGCACAGTCTGCAGGTCTGGATCGTTTCAAATGAGGGCTGAGGAGGTGTAGACATCCAGGGGGAAACCTGGGGCAGAGCAGCAACTCTGGCGATGGCAGGGAGGATGCTCTGAGAGGGGCTTGTGCCACTGGAGCCAAGGGATGGGCCATTTTGGCCCTAAGATTGCCCGTCCCACCACCTTGAGAGAAAGCTTCATCCTGTCCTGGATCTGAGCCTGGCCCACGACCATCCCTGTGGTGACAGCAAGGATCAGGTGTTTATGTGGACAGAGGGCAGCCTGGGCACAGGCAGGAATTGAGCCACGTCCCCGTAAATTCTGAAACCAGCCGTTAACATATTCCCATCCAAAAATACCCTCAAGTTATGCCTGTGGCTTAAATCTCTCAGAGACACTTCTCAGCTCATGTCCTGGCTGCTCTCCCTCCTCTCTATCACAAGAGTCCCGTGGCAAGGGGCTCCGGAGGTATGACCCCACGTTGTGTCTGGAAACTCAGGGAAAGCTGGGCCAGGCCATCCCTGTGCTAGACGCCACGTCACGCTAATGGCACAGAGGGTGGCCGCAGTGTGACGGTGCCACGTGAGGCAGCTGCTTCTTGGGTCACACTTGGAGTAACATCGTACTGCTGCGGGATGGGGTTGGAAAAGCCACTTGCCCCGGGCTGGAAGATTAACGATGTGGAGGGCAGGGTGACAGGTCTAATCCCTTCAACTTGGATGGTTTTCTATTTCCGTTTTTAAAGTGATCCCCACTTCCCTGCAGCCCCAGCTGCTGCGCTGGACTTAGAGTCTGTCTCAGCGGGAGACCTGATCCGGGCTTCAGCTGAAGTTCGTGAATTTTGCCCCTGTTTCAGAGGAGATTGCATTTCTTTTAAGGAAACTGCATTTCCTCCAGCTACAGCAACTGGCTGGGAGCGAGGAGTCCTGTGTTTTAATCCGCTTTCGAGTCTTGAACGTTGCTCTGAACCGAGCCTCTGATCCTGCTGGGGTTCATTTTCAGGCGTGTGTGCCCCAGCAACTTGTTCTTAAATTAATTTTTCATACAGATCTCTTTTGCTTGATGGATGCAGTGAGAAACTATTTCCCAAACAGGAAAGAGGACCTTCCTCCCCCCTCCTCTCTCTTGTGGATGTTTTTATAACAACATCAATTGTCTGCAAAAGGCTTATTCCTTTCTGACCTCAAAACAACTCCTGGTTAGTGCATTCCAGCATGGCCACAAAACGAGTCCGAATGACTTCACAGGGCCTGGCAAGAGGCTTCCCGTGACCATACATAGCGAAGGGCCTGATCCCGGCAGATGGGAACCGTCTTGGCTTTGCTGGGGGCTGAGGATGCTGAGCGCCTTGGGAGCGGACCCCAAGCGCTGGGGCTGTGGTGCTGCTGTGCCAGTGATTTCTCCGGCATCTCTAACTTCAGCTACTCCCTTTTTCCCCAAAGTTTCCATCCATGAGGATATTCCTGCTTATCCTTTGTCCCGAAGCCCCATGAGCAGTTTGGGCTGAGAAACTTCTCTGGTGTGAGTGATGAGCTCCTTGTGGCTCGAGCCAGCTGTATGTGGCAAGAGCAGGAGGATGCCTCCCAGATGTCTTGCTGATGAACCATGCAGATCAAGGAGGGTTTATGGTGGGACGACAAAGGGAAGGGGAGCCTGAAGCCCTCCAGTGCCACCCCCAAGGGTGGACGTGTCCTCCACCATGCAGCAAGCTATGCCACCCGCAGCCCAAGGCTCCACCATGACAGAGGTTTAATGTACTGGTGCAGATGCAGACCAGCATCTAAACCCAGGTCTGACCTGGGAAGTGGACATTTTGGGGTTGTGTTCCATTTCTATCCCTGACTTCAACAGAAAGCACCGTGCAGTGGTGATATCACCACCACAGCACTGGCTGGCTGGGGATGGGGGAGATGATGCGTCTCCCAGCCACCTTCCACGGTGGCACATCTGGTCCTGCCCTTTGCTAGGTAAAAAAATCTGCCATACCTCTGAAGTAGCCAGACTTGCTCAGTCCCAGAAGCCTTGCGAGTGCTCCTGCTTAACAAGCTCTTCACATGCGTCGCACATTCACAGCTGTTACAGCCCAATTTTCACATTCGCAGTCCTGCATGGCTGGACCGCAGCGATCAGCACAGGACCCGGATCCACCGAGACTGCGGGATCCCAGCCCGGCCGGGGGGCATTTTCCAGACAAGCAAATTATCAACTGACTAAAGCAGCTTGGGACCAGCTGGAGCTGCTCACCCAGTTGTGGTGATTGAGCTGTAAAGAACCGCTGGTTTTCCTGTTAGGTCATTGGAAATACCCGTCTGGGCACTTTTGAAGTGCAGCGTTTTGGATTTCCGCTGCAAAGGGCACTGCAAAGCCAAAGTCACCTCAAGGCAACCAGAGGAGGGATATCAAGCCACAGGCAATCAAACCAAAGGGTCTTCTAGGGTGGGGGATCAGATAAAACATTTCTACGGCCTGAAATCCTGGAGGGAAGGGGGAAGGGAAGTGTGCAGGACAGCAGATGCTTTGGCAAGAAAAAGCAAACAAGCTTGAGCTCAAGCCCATTGCCAGACAGAAAAGTTTTTGCAGTTTGCAGTTTGGCCCGAGCTGCAGCCGCTCACCCACTCTCAGCTCCTCTCCCCACGCGTGCGGGGCCGCACAGCTACTCCCTGGGATGGGAGATCCCTCTGGACCAGACACGACCACCTGAAGCCCACCCTTTGCACCCAGCCAGATAAGCCAGAGCTGCCTGAAGCAAACCCCTGCCTCTGCCTTTGCTCACCCCAAAGAAAACCTGGAGGTCGTGGGGAGACCCAGACACATATTAGCTCCGAAGAGCCTGACTGCGGCAGGGCCTGATGTGTAAAATCCCTCCCACAGAAGTTTTTTTGGCTGAGTTTCTGGGCCAACTGCTCTGTGGACCACCAGCCATCTCCATGGGGAATCCCAGCCATGTCCCCAGGAGTAACGGTTGCCACTGTCCTACCTGGGCCAGGTACCATGCCACCCACTGCTGCCTCAGAGCCAAGCGGGACGGACATCCCCACCCTGCACCCGTCACCAGAGAAGCTCGGGGTGCTCCTGGGCACATCAGTTCTCTTGCCTTCCTTTGGGCGACCGGTTTCCCAAGCCAAACCTCTGCAGTGTCTGCGGTTTCCCCATTGCTGAGCACAAGGCTTTTAAGTACTTGTTTGCCACAGTTTGTGTCTCTGGCACAAAGCTCACCGCAGCCCTGGAAATAACCCTGAGCTGAAGCCTGATCCCCACGGCAGGAAATAAACATAATTTTGTAAGCGTTAACAGACAGCAGAGTACCGGCAGGAATACGCAGCATTTCCGAGGAACCCAGATGTTTGTAAAGCGACGGGCTGTGCGGCGCTCGCGCTGATGTCAGGGAACGCTCAGGGCCTAAAGGGATGTTCCTACATTAGGAAACAATGTCTTCAAAAACCACAAAAACAGGCACTCCAGGGATGAGATGAGGAAAATGAACCCGTGACACCCGCCAAAGTGTCACCTTGCTGCCAGACCCAGAGGAGCAGGAGCCTAGCAAGGGTGGTAGGGCAGGGAGAGGCTGAGATGCGACGTGGCTCTCAGCCCTGTGTTAGTGGGTGAAGCTCTTTTATGTTCTTATGGGCTTGAATTTGGCCCTTAACATTTTCTGGCTGCCATGAGGAGTGTTGGACTGAGGTCCTGGCAGCCAGCAGCTGGGTGGTTGTTGGAAAACAGACGTGTTTTCACCTGAAAGACCTGGGACCGTTCAATCACGAGCAGAGAAACAAACTTATCTTCACCAGGACAAACAGTGTTTCTTTTAAACCAGGCTTGGACAATGAGCCTAAAGCTCTCTCTGATGTTCCCCCCCACAGAGCTCAAGTCTTCCTCACCTAGGGCAAAGCACGTTCCCCCCGCCCCGAGGGAGAAACCCCTTCTTCTCCCTTTGAAAGCAGCAGAGCAGATTTGTTCCAGCTGCGCCATCTCGGGGAGTGCAAGTGAGAGAGAGATATTTATTGCTTTTGTTGACAAGCTAAACTAAACTGACACTTGTAATCTGGAATTGGAGTATCTACCGCAGCCTCACACGGAGAGGTCTATGGGTGAGAGCTGAACTGGTGCCATCAGATGGGCGCTGGGCACAGCTCAGTCGTGTTGCACATCCAGCCCTTCCCCACCTCCCTGGGCCAGCCGGAGCTGGCAGCACACACGAGGTCCTTTGAGCTGTGTTTGCCAGCGAAGAGGAAACATAAAAATTGAGTTTTTCAAGTGATGTTTCAAATACAACTTCAGACAGGGCACGTTTCTGCCTGGGGACCAGCAATGGGTGGCGGGGAGTGCCGCGGCACAGTTACTCACTGCTGGCTGCTGCTTGGGCAGGATCCCAAACTGCTGGTCTCTGGGGCGCAGTTTTCCCTGGATTAAAATTGATGGCCCACAGTAGACCTCTCCAGCCACACAGTTCATCCCAGAAGCTGCTCCTGCAGATGGACCAGACCGCTGTGGGGGCAGCACGGTGCTGGCACAGGCAGAGGGTCTGGAGTAGCCTGAGTGTCCTGGGAATGTGACACCCCCATTGTACACAGGAGACTGAGCAGGAATCCTGCCCACGCCCCTGGTGTCTTCCTGGGTGATGGAGAGTATTTCTGCAGCAGCAGCATGGACACAGGCAGGTCCTTTCCCCTCTGTTTGGACAGCTGCATGGAGAGCATCCCAGCTGAGAAACAAGATTTTGGTCTCTTTTTGTTTTTTTAAACTTCTGGGTCATTTATCACTGGTTCCAGTCCTGGATCTGTTCGCTGTGTGGCTGTGGCCAGCAGCGCGTGGGCAGGAGAAACGCCCCAGGGGCTGTGAAACCACAGCCTGTGCAGCTCTGGCTAGGGAGGGGAGCACGAGCCTCCGGTCGCTGCGAGCAGGCAGCTGCCCTCCATCGTCACCCGCTCGACACAAACCTCGAGCAAAACACATTGCCTCAAACAGACCATTTTATTGGGACCCCTTTGAAGGGACTGGGGACTAAGGAGCACCAGCCCAGGGGGAGGTGGTGGTGCCTGCCCTGCGTCCTGTCTCATCTGCTCTCCACAGCAGAGTGGCAAGGACTTTGCAAGCGTATCGCCGTAAGGACATAGGATGAGTGGTTCTAGTGAGGCTTCGTCAAATAAACCCTTGAAGACAACCTTTGTATTCGCTGACACTCAGCTCACACTTTTAATACACCCAACAGCCTGTTCTTTCAGGCAAAACAGCCCCAAATAAGCATTCTTCAAACTGAAGCTCAGGGAATCCTTCTGGATGGAAAAACCATTGCTTTCAGAATGGCTGGAGGTGAGAAGGATGGCCATGAGTCTGAGATGCAGCTGCTCTACGAGAGGGGGCTTCAAGTTTCCACTCTGTGATGGCCCTTTGGGATGCTCTGTCAGCTCCAGCAACACAGGGAATGGAGGAGCACTGCCTGCTCCCCCCACCCGAAGGCGTGTGGGGCAACATCCCGCCTGGTAGGACACGGAGACACTGCATCTGGGGACACATCAACAGGAAGAAGAGACATGGTCCATAACACCTGGCTGTACACCCTGATACCCGCCAGCTTTATCCCGTCAGCCATAGTAATACCCACATCAGGAAACCAGGGCAGAGGGGTTTTTTGCCCCGACCACACAGGTCCTTAACTCAACGCCTTCAACCTTCAACCTTACTGCTTATGCAATTCTCTTTTCCTTCAAAAATGCAAGAGGAAGTTCCCTTTAGAGAGCCTTAAGCTCGGTTTCATGGCTGCATCCCACTCAGGGCCTCGCTGCAGCGAGCTGCCCCTCGACTGTCTGCAGCCGAGGACTCCAAACCCTTTGCTAACAAACCCAGGCAGTGCTGGCCAGCATCCCCGCGCGCCCAACACGTCCCCCTGCTCTGGGCGATTGTTCGGCCCGGATCCCGCCTGGATCATTTTTAACCTTTGCAACTTTGGCTCTGGCAGAATTAAGGCTGCTCGGTGGGTAGCCTATTCGAACCAGCGCTCCCTTGTATTTGCCTCTCCAGGTGGTAACAGGCTGAAAAGCGCTTGTAATCCCTCTGAATGAACCGCACGGCACAGAAACAAAGTCGAACTCTATTGTATTATGTTCATCCCCTTTTAACATGGGCTGGTTCAGCCACCCAAGATAAAGCAGGCGAGGATCTCACAGCTCGCTGTGCTGGCACCCTGAAGGAAGAGGTAGGAAAGGTCCACCAGACCCCCACCATGGCCCTGGGGGGTTTGTCTGCAAAGCTGCCAGAGCTCTTGCCACCCTTTTTCAACTACATCAAGAAAAAAAAGTCTCCTGTCCCATCCCCTCCCACAACTGGTGCCTTCCATCACTTTTTTTGGCAAAGTTCGATCTGATTTTTTCCTCCCGCCTCGGTTCCATTCCCCATCTAACTATAAAAGCTCTCTTTAGGACAGTAATGCATCTCCATGGCTCTAAATGGGAGACACCTTCTAGGCTTCACCTGAAAGATTTTGGCACCCGGCTCTGAGCTCGACTGCCCTGCCAAGACAGCGTCTCTCTGCAGTTTCAAGGTAAGAGGTGAGTCTGTTGAAACAGTTCACTCAGCAGTGAGTGCAACGTGTTCCCTATGCCAAGCATCACATTTATGCCTTGTTTCTTCAGTTCAAGTTTTCTACAAAGATTTTAGACAGCAAACTCTCAATACTCCTTTGCAGGTTGATCTGGTTTGTGGATCCGCTGCTCTGCACTCTCCCAGGACCCCCGACATGACTGAAAGCCTCGAGGCTGAGAGGCTGTACCACCACTCCCAGCTTGGGCAGAGGATGCAGAGGCAGAGCTGAGCTCCAGCCCCGAGAGCTACCTCGTAGAAAGGTGATGCTACATCTGGAGGTGGCCGCACACCCACCGAATTCAGCTCCTGCTGCATTCAGCTGCCCCGCGTGGATAGAGACTCTGCAGTGTGGCAGCCAAAAAAGAGCTATACGCACCCTTCTAGTGTGCCTCTGTGTTAGGGGTGATCCCTTCTCGCTGCCCCGATGCTGGGCGGTGTGAACCCCCTGCCCACTCACCTGACCATGCTCAAGAGGACTCATTGTGCTGAGCAGCCAAGCCAGGGATGCTCCACCACCTCCATGCCCAGCTCCTACTCATTTCCAACACCTTCAACTGGTGAAAGCCCTGATGTAGTAAAATTGGCTCCAGAACATCCTCTCTGCGCTGGAGCACAAATTCAGCTGAAACTCATACCAGGGCAGTGCTGGGAATGCTCCAGCTTGGCTTGTCTGCAAGGGGTTCTTTGAAATTCCAACCAAGAGTGACTGGGATCCAGAGGGAGAAGATGAGGGCAGCTGCTGGAACCAATGCCGGCTGGAATTGTCCTGCATTGGCCCTGACTGGACCCTGCGTTGGCAGCTCGGGAGCCTGCAAGGGGCCGTACCTGCTCATGCCAGATGAGTCTCTGGCTCCAGCAACATGGACCGCTCTGTCCTGCCTTTAGCACCTCTCCCCTTCTCCCACCTCCCCCACGGATGGACCGCAGCTTTGCCTCCCTGACCCAGAGCTGCTCGGGCCAAAATGAACAAGACCTCACCGAAGAAGAAGCCACGAGCTATGTTGTGCGCATAGCTCTGTTTAAGTGAAAACAACTGCCCTGTGCCAGTTTAAATACAACTCCCCTTTTCTTACTTATATAACATGGTAAACTTCTTTCAACAAATTCACTTTATTCCTGGACCAACAAAGCGTTAGAGAGCCCTTATGTTTCTTGGCCACAATGGCCAAGACCCTCCAAAAAATCAAAGGTGTTCGGAGTCAGCGCCGGGTACATCTCACTGGTACATGTCAAGACTTAGGTGAAACGCTCTGTGCGTTCAGGACTGGATGTTTGTTCAGGGCAAGGGAGGCTGGCAGGAGGCGAGAGCTTTCTTCTGAAGGTTTTCTGCCTTGTGTCACTGTGGCGCTGGGTCCAAGAGGAGAAATGTCAGCACGGCTCAGGCTGCTCGACATTTCCTGAGCAGGGTCTGCTCTTCATCCAGCACACCTTGGGTGGCCCCAGGCATGTCCTTGACCCGGTCTGGGAACATCCCTGGTTCTTCCTTTCTCCAGCTGGACAGGGGTCTTGGTTTCCAACAGGAAGAGGCAGAATAAGATTTCAACTTTGGGTTCTTACAACACTTAAACTGGACCTGCATCCCAGGAGCTGCACAAGAAGTCAGGTTTGGTTTCTAATGAAAGTAGTGGAGAATGGTTTGGAGTAAAGGTAGACCTCCTCATTGCCAAACCCAGGCAGTGATGAGGAGAGGGAATGACATGAGATCCGAGGAGATCCACCTCACTCCTGTTTGCTGGGCATCAGTGCCTGCTGAGCCAACGGCCAGCCGGTTCGTAAAGTCAACTGTTGTTTTGGAAAGGCATCTCATTAGCCTGGTGTTTTCCAAGAACATCAGAGCTTTGGCAGGGGCCAAGCAGCAGTCTGAGGTTAACAAAACAACCTGGTGTAGACAGGCGCTCCGGTGCCTTGGAGAAGTCCTCAGTCAGCAGCTCGATATGTGCCGCAAGGATCTGTGCAGGTTCCAGGCATACCCGTTCCTCATCTTCCCCAGCCCTTCCCGAGGCCGGGAACAGCCTGTGTCCACAGGACGGTCCATGAGATGCATCTGGAGAACAAAGTCTCCTAGGCCTGCCGGAGAGACTATGATTGCCTGGCTCCCGCAGGCGTTTCTCCACTACAAATGAACGCTGCAGCCAAGAGCAACCTTTCCGACGTCCAACACCCGGTACTCGGCCTGCAATAGCAGCAGGCGTCTCAGGGGACAAGCCCGGCTGGAAATGTCATTAGCATGTGTCACCTCTGCCTGCTTGGAAGGATTAATCAGAACGAGGAGCTCACTTTTTAATGAGCCTTTTCATGGTGCGTTACTGGGGGAGAAAAAAAATAAAAACCCCCGAAGCGAAACAGATTTTCCAATAAAGTTTATAGAGCATGAAAAGGGCTTCTGGCGCTGGGGTTCAGAGGTGGCTGGCCCAGTCCGTGTGGAGGCACCGCCCTCCTCGTCCTCCTCGGAGGATGAAAACAAAACAAACAAGCAGAAAAATCCTGGGAGCAGATAAGTGAAGTCACGTCCTTCGCTGGAACAAGTGAGTCGCCGTTGTTGGCCTGTGACCCTTGGATGGATAAACTGTGCTCTGTGGGGTGGGCACAGTCCCACCACCACGGCCACAGGGGCTCAGCTCCTCCAGGAGCCCCCCGGGACATCCCTGTACACCAGGAGCAGACCCACAGCTTGTCCTATCATTGAAGTAGCACTTAGAAACCTCAGCCCAAGCTGGGCCACACTGTTCATGGCACTGTGTGTGTATTTAGGAGATGCTCATCATGGAGAGCTTGCAGGATGTGCACTAAGTGGACAAGCAAACTGTGGATGTGGTGAAAGCCTACACACCTTACAGTCCGTGTTTCGGTAGCCATGCGGGTTACACCTGAGCTGGGCTTACCAAATTCAGGGTCACAGGGGAGCAGCGGCCACCTCCTGGTGCACGTCACCCTTAGCATGTGTCTAAGGGGTGCAATGAGCTGCTGTCTGCACGATCCGATCTCCACCACTCTGGGTGAGATGCTCAGACTCGATACCCCCCTTTCAGCCCTGAGCAAGGGACGGGGGTGTCCCAGGTTATCACTCCCTGGCAGTGCGAGGGGAAGGGGGTCACGGGGCCAGCAGGAGGCAGAGCCAGGTCTGGCCATCCTCAGGGCAGAGCTGCAGCGTGCAGGACCTTGGGAGCCAGCATCCCCTTGTGGGTGAGGGACAGGGGGACGGAAAGCAGGGAAGGGGGAGCGGGATTTCCACGTCCAGTCAAGAGAACAAATTATTCTTGCATAGTCCACCCTTCCCTCCAGTAGCGAGTAATCCTTGCAACCATGACAGCCACTTCTCTCTGCCCCGGAGAACCGTATAAATCAGAGCAGAACAAAAGTCTTTTGCTGGGAGCCGGGCATGTGTGCTGCTTTTCAAAGAGTCGGCACATTTCTCTGTAGATCTGCCTTCTCCGAGGACTGCAACTCTGACAGCAGAGAGATTAAGCAAAACAACCCACTCAACCTACCCTTCTCCAAGATCTCTCCATGGGTGGAACAAACCCATCACAGTCAAACCACGGGGCAGAGCCATAATTCACACTTGTTACTTTGCTCCTTAGTTGTTTAAATGGCCTCTTTTTCCTACTTAATGTTTTCAAAGTTTTGAGTAATAATTACATAGAATACAGGCTCCTTTGGCGTTAGAGCTGGAAAACTTAGAAATAATGAGGAAAAGCAAACCAAATGTACCAATTATTAGAGTCCTCGGGGAACCTGCGGAGCTCTAGTGAGCTGTATCCAACCCTTCAGAGAAGCCATTCAAATTACATTCCTCGCCGGACTGGTAAACACGCACACACCAACCCTCGCCCACACACCCCGGGTGAAAAGCTTTAAATCAACGCGGCGATACCGGGCGAACTTTTTCAGTTAAAGCAACCGCAGCCTCTTTTGTTAGGAGCAATACCACGCGCGGCGTATCTCCCGCAGGACAGTGCTGCTGACGGGGTCTGTCGCTCACATCAGCAAGAGTTGGGTAAGAGGAGAGAGCGAGTGCTGATTTCCTCCTGCGCTCTTACAGACCCCGATGTGTTTTCTCGCAACTAAGCCGACAGGGCAGCAAACCCATGCCTTTTTCCAGTTGTATTTGCACCGGTGGAGACCTGGGCTCACGCCAGCTGAAAACGAGAGTCGTGGGGAGTTTAAGCCCTTCTGCTCCTCAGGGGTTTCTTGGGAACGGGCTGTTTTTTCTGTGAGCTCCTAATTACACAGCTATTTGCATGGACTAGTTTTGGCTTCTGGGTGGTTGTGCCCCGCGTGCCTGCTTCAACGCTTGGATATTGGTGAGGTGTGGGACCTCTGTCAGCTGCTGTGTCTCTCCGCCTGCCCCAGTGCCAGCAGGAGAAGCTTTTGGTGCAGCCAGCGCTTGTTACCCCATCCCTAACCTCCTCCACATCTCCTGCATTAGACTGTCCTGGAGCTGGGGACCAGTCCCCACCTTGCTGGAGAGGAGATGAATATCTCTTAGCTGGCAGCTCTCTGCAGAGCGGACATGGCATTGTGGGTGAGGAACCCCCAAAATGTCCCTTCGGCCATCTTGGAGCCACCCAGAACCTCCATCAACCTCCAGGCACAGCAGAAGCAAGGGCAATAACTGCTCTGCAGACAGCCTCTTCCTCCATCTCAGATGAGCTGAAAACCTGGCCTGGAAAGGTCTTTGAAGGAAAAGGAAGTATTAAAGAGTAAAGGATGAACAACAACCACATGTAAACACCATTATTCGTCAAAGAAATGCCATCCCCAAAGCCCGTGCCAAGAAACCTACTGCCATGAAGTTCCTTTGCAAAGGAAATAACAAGGAATTGTGCAACTGCGGTTGTTGTCAGAGCACACAACCAGAGCCGGGAGGCTGAGCTGTGGCTTTTGCCAGCCTGCCTGGGTGTCAAACCTAGAACCCATTACACAGGGTATGTGCTTCAGACAGAAATCACGGGGGTGACCTTCTCATTGGAGACTCCTGGAGGAAGCCTTCTCGTTTTTCCAATGAAAAACATTTAAATGTAGTAGAAACATTTTTGGGTCTATTTCAGATTGAGATGGTTTCATTTGGGGTTTTGAAAGCCACGCCAAGCCAAGCCAAAAGTTTGGATTTAAAACAAAAAAGGGAAATATTTCTGTCCTGTTTTGAATTGCCTTCATCAGATAATCAAAAACTTCATGGAAAGGGAAGAGATTCCTCCAAACATTCGCATCCAATTTTTAAACAATAAATTAAAAGAAGTTGAATGTTTTTAAACAGCTCCCTTATTAGCAGCAACGTAACCTCCTTCCCACCAGCACCGGGACACAACCTCCCTGCTTTGCCTGTCCGTTCCACTAATGGGTGGGTTAGTTTTAGGGTGTCTGGTTTGAAGCTGAATTGTCCCCAGCTGGTTTCCAGGGGGATTAAGCACCCCCTTTCCCTGCCCACCCTGCCTGCGGTCTTGGCATCGCTGGGTCAGGGGCACCCAGCTGGTATTTGCCTGGCAGGGCTTTGCTTTCCCTCTCCCGGCTGCATCTGACGATAGCTGCCCCACACACAGCAGCCTGGCTCGGGGTCTGGATCCCGAAAATTTGGGTACATACACAAAGAGTAAAAGAGATCCCTTTCCAGACTGCCTCCATCCTGCAAAACTGGGATAAATACTGTTTACTCTCTGCAAGCTCTGCATGAAAAATGATAAAACAAGGTTAAATCTCTGCTTTCTCTACTTTTCCTCTTTTTAATGTAGGGAAAGTAAGACTCCCGAGCCCTGGGGATTGCCTTTATTTTCTCTTTTATGATATTTACTAAAGACTTAAAGATGGGAAGAGGCAGAAGCCTATGGAGTGTATGGTCTGAGATGAAAAGGTCCTGGATCCCCAGCGGGATAGGAAGGCTTCCAACAGGAGGCACAAGCTGCTCGGCTTTGTTTCTCGATTCAAACATGGTACCATGCACAAAAGGAGGCGAATAATATCGCTCTCCCAGGCGGCGAGCCCACGCCTTGCTGCTGGCCATAATAATAATAATTCAAAACAAAAAAAGGATGCCAGCAAGAAAAATGATTCAGGATTAAGGGTTCCCGTGTCCCACCTGCTGGCTTGGAGTATTCTTCAGCTGAATAGATCTTCAGATCCCCCAGACCTCAGGCTCCCCGGGGCAAGGACCATCCCTTTCCGGGCCACCATTGACATGCTGTGGGATCAAAATGCCTACGGAAAGATTCCTGGGGAGCTGATCGTGTGAATAAAAGGGCAATTTGTCAATGACTCCATGCCGGCACAAACGCTGGGGTTATGGGGAAGGGGCAGCTCAGGTTTTCCTGTGAGGCAGAGGTTGGGGGGAATGGGCAGCACAATGCACGCTAATGCCTGAGCTGACCAGGGCTGGGCAACTCAATGCCACCCCAGGAACTCCCTGTAATCTGCCATTATATCCCCGCTTTGACATGGCTTTCCTCTGCTTAATGGTCCTCTTTGGGCTTTGCTCCAGAGACACAAGGCTGAGCTGACTGGCCCCTTCCCCAATCCCAAGGTGTGTGGACAATGCTCGATTTTCTCCTAACAGCACAAATACAATGAGAGAGCCAAACCAGCCTTAGAGCATCTAAACCCACCCCTTTTTACCCACAGTCTCCCCTTGAGGTCACAGAAACCTCTAGCATCCACTGTGTCCAAGGGTGACGAGCTCCACAGCTTGTCCACAATGCTGGAGCAATCATCTCCTTCCGTTTGACTTGGATTGAGATCCTACCAGCTTCCTTTGTTCCCTCCTGCATGAAGTCCCACACGATCCCACAGAGCATCCTGCCCCATCAGCATCCACCCATTCCAGTGTCCCACTCCAAGTGGTGGTAGAGGACGTGGCTCAAAGGCTCAGAACTGAGCTCCCAGCCACAGACTGTCCCTGCCCCATTCGCTGCACAAGTCAGGCTTTGCTGACTCTGTTCAGGGCTCTGAATCCCTCCCACCCATGGCCAGGTTCAAGTCCCGCTGCAAGGGCAGGACAAGCAGCTGCTCCTGAGCCTCCACCATAGCCACTGGAGAAGCATCATCAGCTGCATTATCCAGGCTGGAGTAACATCACCACCTGCCTTGGTTAGTTGGAGGAACATCACCACCTATGCTGACTTGGACTGGAGAAGCATCACCACCCACACTGGCTGGGCTGGAGGAACATCACAACCCGTCTTGGTGGAGCACTGCCACCTGCCTCAGCTTGGCTGGAGAAGCGTTGCTGCCCTCCTTGGCTGGCCCCGGAGCACCTTGGCAGGCTCTGAATGAAGGTCCTTGCTGTCCTCACCAAGCCAGGAGGTCAGTGGTGCTGACAAGGCGCCACGGCGGTACGGAGAGTAAAAGCTAAAACTGAAGCTGGAGGGAACTGAGCTCTGACTAAGACTTCCTCGGAAAATAAAACCACTCTGTCGAGTCTTTCAGCTGGCTCGGAAACCTCTGCAGCCCCTCTGGAGATCTGTGCCCTGTGTGGTTTGCAGAGCAGGCACTGCTCGGACACGTCGCTCTGTTTGTCCTTGGCACATTGGGAGCAGCACAGGTGACCCAGCGCTGGCATTTTCCCTTCGGGGCTCTGTCCTGCTCCCGCTGCGATCAGTGAGGATGCTTCCAGAAAGGACACTGCCATCAGCTCTCCCATCAGCAAGGAACAAGCCCTTAGAGGCTCGTAAATAAATAACGGCATTTCCGTATTGTTTTGCATCAAAGCTGGCAGGATTTTTAACTCATTAACAAGATGTGCCGTGCCCTTCGTTTGCCCGGCGCATCGCATGGGTATCGAGCTCTTAATGGCAAACAACTAAATTAATCCTCCTGCAGCTTTACACGGTGAGATGCCACTTCTGCATGTGGGAAGCTGTGCGTGACCCCCACGAAGAGACCGTGCAGAGGGGAGGCCCCCTTTGTCCTTTCAGCGATGGGAAGCTTCAGCCCTGCCCAGTGCACAGGGGTTATGGGGCACTTAGAGAAAAATCTCCTCTGAGGCACCTTCAACGCCCAGCTTGGTCCCCGTTTGGGTGTTCGGGCTGCACAGCCCCAGGCAGCTCCTGGAGCCCAGGCTGGTGAAGAGCTGGTACAAGGAGGAGTAAGCCTTTATTTATGGGAACATATATAGAGATCTGTAGGGAGCCTTGAGGTCCTGCTGGGACTCAAAGAGATGTAAAGCAGCAAAGGGAAGAGCTGAGGAAACACCCTGTGGAAGGAGCAGTGCTGGGAACAGGAGAGCCTCAAGACAGAGGGAGGGAGCTAAGGAACACGAGTCTCTCCCAGCCTCTGCCCAGTGCCTGCGGCGCAGACGGACCTGACGGACACACTGACAGACGCTGCACTGAGAGGTGCTCTCAGCTGGGCTGCTGTTTGCTTCCCTTGGAAGGATGTGGCCACGGGGCTCAGCAATCCAGGAAGGGGTGGGAAACAACACAGCTATGTCACCCGTTGTGGACGGACACGCAACGATACTGATATCAGATTGCTTGATCCTGCCCCTACCACCATCGCTTTCCTCCAGCTCCAGTGGGAACAGTCACCGTTTCTCACAGACGAGTTACGTCAATCAAACCAACCTCACCCAATATAAACCAAGAACGTTTGCTCAGAGTGGAGCATGGCTGGAGGAAGCAAAGACCCTCGAAAGTCCCCGGGGGCTGTCAAACACCGTCGGCAGCTTCCTGACACACTGCGCTGGGGTACAGGAGAGTCCATGCTTTGGCTGTTGATATTTTAGGGGAGGAAACCTGTCCTGCTTTCGGCTGGGACAGGGTTAATTTTCTTCCCAGTAGCTGGTGCAGTGCTGTGTTTTGGATCAAGTATGAGAATAAAGATGATAACACACTGACGGCACAGGGCCACAAGAAGTTGGGAGAGGACGTAGCCAGGACAACTGACCCAAAGGAGTATTCCATATCATATGACATCATGCCCAGTATATAAACTGGGGGGAGTTGGCTGGGAGGGGCAGATCACTGCTCAGGGACTGGCTGGACATCAGTCAGTGGGTGGCGAACAATTTCATTTGCATCCCTTGTCTTTCCTGGGGTTGATTTCACTCTCCTTTTGTTATCTTCCACTCCATTACTATTATTATAATTACTAGTATTATCATTATATTTTATTATAATTTCAATTATTGAACTGTTCTTATCTCAAGCCACAAGTTTTACTTCTTTTTGATTCTCCTCCCCATCCCACGGCGGGGGGAGTGGCGCTTAGTTGCCAGCTGGAGTTACACCCCGGCAGAACCTCACCTGCCCTGTGCTTTGCACAGGTATTCAGCACGCAGAATTGCCCCCATTTCAGAGGTATTTGTTTCTTCCGAGGCTGTTTCAGGGTGAATGCTCAATGGTGCTGGTGGTAGCACCAAGATACTGCTCTCCTGGCAGAAACCTGTGAACCAGCTCCGGGGATACAGAGTGGGAGGGTGTGACCCACTGGTCTAACCCTGCTAAGTCTTGTCCTTCCACCTGCTGAGGGCTTTTGCACCGATCCGCAGACTGTTAAACACCGAAGGGGACTCTAAGACTAAATCAAAAGGCAGAATCCCCCCCTCTCCAACATCTGCATCAACCCCCCGAGGTCAAACCCCATCACCTGCCTCAGTTTAGAGACTCGGGATGAAGGAGAATCAGCCACAACCCTAGAGGCTCTGTCTTTGTATCTGCAAAGACTTTCCCGGTTACCGCTTCACATGGGGAAGGGCAGGATTTGCCGCACTCCTCTGCAGAGGTACATCAAAAAGCGTTGCCAAAGACGACGATTGGGAGGCCTTACAGCCACGATACACCGTCGTATCATCCATCCATGACGTGTCAAAGCCCACCTGAAACACAGCTTTCCGGACGAGACTGTGACCGCGTGATGATCTCGCCCACATCTGTGAAAAAAGTCTGCACCACATTTATCTCAGTGAGAACTGGGAGCCCGCGGAAATTTTGCTTAATCTTTTATATGAGGTTCTGAATTTACAAGAGTTTCAGACTGGGTATCTGGCCAGCGAGGGAAACCCTGGCATCAGGGTCCTTGTGTTCTGTGGTGGTGCGATAATCTCCACAGCATCTCCCTGGACCGGTAATTTTGGTGCCCGACAGGGTGTTGAATTTGGAATTGTCTAAGAAGTTTCAGTTCTCTGCCTAGCATTATTCCCTCCTGCAGGGCTGGGAATTGCTGTGAATTTTATTTTGTTTTGAAAAAGGGAAGTTCTTGAATCCTGTTTGCTTCAGCCTCCAGCTTCTTTTCTTGTGGCTTATGGCACATGACTTCTACAGGCTTGTGGCACCAAACCCAGGACCTGCTGAGACCTGGTCATGCTTGGTGATTGCAATCCCCGCCCTGCCTAAATCCAGCCTGGAAAGGAGAGACCCAGACCAGAGAGGGGAGAGGGGCAGGATGGCCTCTTGCAGGGCACTCCCTGTTCCTGCTCTCCCAGTGTTTCTCCTCTAATAGGGCGCCTGCACTTGAGGTTCTGCACTTCATCTTGTTCATAAAACTGATGCTAGGCAGGACACTTGGCTCAGCTGGAGCGTGACCCACAGCTATAAATCTGCGCTGCTCCCCCTGCTTACGCCCCCACGGAGCTGCTGTCACTGCCCCTTCTGAGCTGAAAAACCAAACATGACATTTCCCAGGTGCACATGTGTTTGTCTCCCCTTCCTCCCAGACTTCCTTGGCTTCTCTCTCTTTTTGAAGAGAAAGAGATTTAGCAGGCTCTCCTCCGGGACGGAAACGTTGAGGCAACAGCTGGGCTGGGCCAGAGGGACTGGTCTGAACACCCAGAGTGCTGTGGCACTCCAGCCACCCATCCACTGTCCAGGCTGAGGAGCAAGGCTGGAGGTCTTGCCTTGCCCCAGGAGGACTCCAGAGAAAATGAGTTTTCCCTATCCCAGCACCGAGGTGGTGAAGAAGGTGGGGAAGGTTTCCTGGTGCGCACTGGTGGCAAAAAGAGCTTCACGGAGCCAAGAAATTGGTTGTGAGAGGAGAAGAGTGGGGAGAAGATCAGACGAGGTGGAAATCTGACCTTGTGGCAAGACACTGACCTGAGCTTCAGTGCTTCTGCCCTTCCTGCAAGCACCCCATGCAACCACACAGCCCTGTGGGAGGTCACTCTTAAGGGAGGTAATGTGCTGGGGCCGCAGCGTATATGGAGCCTAGGAGAACTTAGAGTCTTCCAACCATTACGAAAGGCTACCCAAAATGCAGCAGAACTGAGGATCAACTTTTTGGACTCCAAATGGACCCAACCACTTGTAAGCCCCTATCCCATACCAGTTAATTCATATAAAGAACTTGAAAGTGTCCCAGACGTGTGAGCCATAGAAGCCAAAGCCACTAAACTACTATTACTATTAATGCTGCTAAAGCATTAGGAGGATGTCATCTTTGGTTCAGAAACACCTGAACTACAGAGAATACACCAGCCAGATACTGCCACATGGTTGCCCCATACTCAAACACCTCCCAAGGAGTCAGGTTCTGCTCCGGTTGGAAACAGAGTCCTGTACCAACAGGTCCTTTCTTCTGACCAGTATGACCAGTCTAAGGGCCAATTACAGAGCCTTAGGCTGGGATTCATCCCCACTTCTTGCTGGTATTTTAACTGATGCCCATTTTAGGTGCCTGGCTGCTCTGGCCTTCATTAGCAACCGTGAAGGGAAGAAGGCTTTCCAAGAAGGAAATTCAGAGTGACTTCCCAACCAACATGCACGTGATTCTGCAGCCACATCACCTTCAGCACAGGTCAAGGACTGCAGCAGTCGTTTAAGCGAGTATTACCTGGAGATGATGAGCCCTGACAACACACCACTATGAGCTTTCTAGAAGAGCATAAACTAAGAGCTTTCAGCTGCAACCTGGGGACTGCATGTTCTGGGTGAAGGCAGCAGTACTAAGCAACCACATCCTGGAGAAGTGCCCACACACCGTACTCTGGCTGGCCATGTGCCCCCCTGATCATTTCATGGGGACAGAAGTATTCCCAAACCCTGCTCCTGAGGCAGCCCTGTGTGACTTTTATAGCTTATCGTCTGCTTGAGCATCAGGTTTTCTCCTACCTCAGTGCAATGTGGAGGTGGGTTTTATTTCTGCAGCTGGTGCTAGAAGACTCCTCTTCAGATTGCACGGCGATAAGAGGAGACTGGGGCTCTTTATGACATTGCTTAATGATCTGATGACGTTTTTACGAATGAAGAAAGTCCCAAGACAATTAGACTTGTTGATTCTTTCGAGATGCAAAGACTTTCCCCTGACTAACAAACCCCGCTCGCATTCTTCTCAGTAGATGAGATCTTTGCAGTACACTTTCTCTTCCTGCCCCACTCCAAAATTGTCCTCTCCTTCTGACCAGCCAGAACTCAGATGGAGTAATGACCTTGGTATCCTTTTGTTGGGAACCTTTGGCTTCTCCCGCAGCAGATGGGATGGAGGCTCCCATCAGCGGTGTCCGTGGCACTGCGGAGTGGAGCCTCCCAGGCTGGGGTGGGAGAGCGAGTCTGGGTAGTGGTTGATCTTTCATTAAGGACAGGAGAGGGATGCAGGATGAGGTGTGCACAAAGGCACTACTGCCTGTGGTTCTGCAAGAGCCAATCCCGCCTCCTTAACGGATAAGACGGCTTTGAAAGAGCAAGTTAAGTGTGCCAGAGTGTATGAAGAGTTTGCGAGGGGCTTTTCTAAAATCTCACACAAGAGGCTGTTAAGGAAACCTGGTCACCAGAGGATAAGAGGCGAATTCCCTCCTTAAAACCAGCCTGGGGTAGCAGAGACAAAGGGTTTGAACCCTGTAAGGCTTGGCATGCGGGAGGTGAGCAGCGCCCGCGGCACCCTCATAATTAAAAAAATAACATTGAGCACTTCCAAGGCACTTGGTAAACATGATTAACTAATTAGTCAACTCTTCACTAATTAACCAGTCACAGGACTGGTGTTGCTCAATATGTTTAATGATCCGGAGAGCGTTGAATAGCTGGGGGCAACGTCCGCAGAGGAAGCGGTAGCTGCGCAGGGGATTGATGGGGAGGCCGAGATGAGCTCACAGTCGGAACGGGGCTTGGACGGCAGGGGATGCTCACCCTGGGCATGGGCACGGGCTAGACCCTCTGACTGTGCCACGGACAGAGCTGTCCTCTACTCCTCTTCCCCCGGCAGTCCCCTCCCCACCTCTCGCCCTCCTCTCGGGGTAGGGGACTCACCCGTGGTCAACATTTATAGTTGTTTAGGCACAGCAAGGGGCAGGTGGGAATTTTCAGATAATATTCAGAATTTTTCTGCATTCAGTCCAGTCTGAGACCAGGCTGCACCACCTGTGAGCCCCCCATACTGCCACGGACCTCAAGCTTCATGTTCGTGTTCCCCAGCACAGAGGGGATGAGTCTCCTCTCTCTTCCCTTCCACTAAACCAAGAATTGGAGTAACACCAGTGCAGGCTTGGGGAAAAGAAGAGATAAGTAGGAGTGGGGAGCCTCTCTGGTTGCCACTGCATTAATTGGTCAGTTCCCCCACCCGTGCCTCAGTTTCCCCAGGACAGGTACTGTATTTGTGGCGCAATGTCACACCAGATATCCTGCTCAGACACTCCAGCAGCAATTTGGTTTTTAATCAGGGCTGCAGTTGGATGCTTCCCCACAAACCGAGCAAAAAATATCTCCCCAAAATACATGTGGGGCCATTTTTAACCCTTCTGCTCCTGATCACCCAGCACCTTTCTCCCTTTGCGGGAGCCATCCCTTCTGCCTGCACCCACTAATCCCAGCAGGTTGTTCACAGAGATGCTTCTGGTGGCACCAGGCTGCCTGTCTATTGCCTGTCACAAGTAGCACACCTGAGGGAAAACTGTTTCTGGCTGGCAGATCCAGCCCATCCCAGAGCCCTGCAGGGCACCTTCACGCCTCTGCCACGATCCCGCCAGTGGATGGCACCTTTTGGGGCTGAGTTTAAGTATGTCCTAGTGTAATTTGGGCATTTACTGTCCAGGAGTCTCAGAATCCAAGTCGTCGTGTAATTAAATGTGGCATTTCACAGCATCTCAGGAGCATCTAGAACAGACCTGCATGGCTGTGCCCATGTTATTAAAACATGTCATCACACCGCTCCTTCTCCCTGGCACCAGCAGGGATTCTGGGGAGGGATCTGCCAGGACCGAGGGAGCACTGTGCAGTCCCAGAGGGTGCTGAGCCGGGCTGAGCCCTCAGTTTCCCAGTGCCATCTTTCCTGGAGTAGCTGGGAAGCGTTGAGGTTTCCATGGGACCTGCAAACCTGTGGCCCCCACGCGCTTCACCCAGCACTGATGGGACCACGCGGACAGACAGCATTTCAGCCACTGCTGCAGCCTCTTACAGCACGCCTGCAAGAGAAACCAGGCTCTGGAGAAGGTCTGACCTTGGGACTATTCTCTTGGAGCTCCACTGACTGGGTGGGCTTTTCCCATCAGACATCCCTAGGGGAAGGGCAACCAGTGCTTTGCAGGGAAGACAGAGGTCTGGGGCAAGACCTGCATGATGTGATGGTGCTGGGCGCTCTGCTCACGGTGATGGATCATCCCACCTTGCTGGAGTCATCACAGAATGCCTGAAAAAGGCATCCTCTCCGCTTTCTCCTAGCTAGCCCCTGGACCTTGAGAATGAAGTCCCACCACTGAGCAAGCATCTCCCAGCTGAATTACCAGCTTGCCGTTGTGGTAGTGAAAGTTTCCAACTGCAAACACTTGATTCTGCAGTTACCAAGAGAGAAAGAAAGAAAATTCTCCCGTGCAGAACAGTGTTTCAAGGTCAATAGAGAAAACCCTGTGGCCTGAATACCCAATCTGGGGACTGGGAGCCTGGCAGGGAGGCTGGGGTCTGGGTGTCTGCGTTGTCACACTTGTAGCCAGGTTACCATGGCTCATCCGCAGTGCATCCACACCCCGGGGGGCTGCTTCTTGCCTGCATTCAATGGGCTCTGCTCTTCCAGCATTGAGAAGGACAGTTGATTTGCAGCAGAAAAGCCAGTCCTTAGTGGTCCTGTCATGTCATCGCCCAGGGGGTTCACAAAGGACTCTGGGTGCTGCCCAGAAAGGGGCTGACTGGGCTGCCCCGCAGCCCCCAGCACAGCCGAGGGACCAGCTGCCCGTGGGCACGGTGCCCGCTTCCCTCCCCAGGAAGGGGTGCTGCATCGAGGGGCAGCCTGGCACCCACCTCCCCGTGCTCAGCCAGGCTCAAACGCAGCTTGGTCCCCTGGGTGGCCTCTCTGGGCGTCTGGGACCTGAAGCGCGGCAGTAAGTGGTGAGGATGCAGAAACGGCCACTTTGCCTTGAATTCATGGGTTCAGTTGGCATCACTGTGTGCACGGGAGCATCTGGGTGTCTGGTGCCTGGGCAAAGGGAGGGCTGGGACCTCGGGTCAGAGACACGGGTCAAAAGCCACTGAAGAAGCCAGGAGGCACTTGTGGACCTTTTTTGGGGGGGTTTTCTTCCCAAACAATATAGCTGAGACCCAGAGCAGGGTATCCAATGGGGATGCTTGGGCCACGGATGCTGCTTGGTGTTCACAGGACACTCTGGCTGCCCCGACTGTCCATCTCACGGACGGGGACCCTTGCTCAGCTCTCTTTCGGGGCTCCCCTCCACCAAGCCCTGATGGCATTTGCAATTGCAGGGCTGCTGTTGGGGGAGGGGAGTTGGGTGCTTCGGCCGCGTCTGCCCACTCCCCCTCCCCTCCTCCCGGGGAATGAGAACTGAAATAAAAGGTCCATTTCTTTAGAAAGCCAGACCTGACTATGGGAAGGGTCCCTGTATCCATGCAGCTCACCCGGCCTCCCGCTCCCCTTTTTAGTAATCTCACTTCTGGGCCTGAATTCATTCAGACGTTGTGAAGGATTAGCTGACCTTTCTTTCAGCGCTTGGTAAGCTGGGGATGTTAAAGCTTCCCAAAAATTAAACTCTCAGGAGGCTGCCTCTGAGACTGGGAGCCTGGCGAGCGGCTCAGCGGCTGCGGCTGCTTCCTCGGCTTCCATGCCAGGGCAGGGACAGGGACAGACCTGGGACTGTCCTTTTGTCCCCCCCAAAAGCGCCCAGATCCACACACAGCCTTAGAATTCAGCTGCAACCTCCTGGTGCGGGGTGAAACCAGCTGGTTTTCTCTCCTAGGAGGTGGTCTGGCAGTTTTTCCTCTTTGCCATACATGGCTTTAAGCGCCACCTTTTCCTGGCTTCTCTCTGCCACCACGAGAGGATGGATAAGGGAACAGTGAGCCTGGGAGCCTGGGAGCTGAGGTCTGGGGAGGTGGGTGAAAGCTGTCTGAGAACGGACAATGCTGGCACAGGTAACGGGCGGCACAAGCTGCTGTCACCTTTGTGAGTGAGCGTTCACTCTGAAACCTAACAACTTGTGCCTTGGGTAGCATTTTGCTCCCTTAGGTCTCAAGCTGGGACTGAGCATGAGGATTCACTTCAAGCTCCCTAGCGCAGAAGTGATGGAGTGACAGGCAAAGCACTTCCCACAGAGGTGGAATCGGGCATACAGCGAGGCGGCGCTCCCCTGACCAAGGGAATCGGAGTCTCTGAGCATCTCTTTGCTGGGTGCATGGGAGATGCAGGCAAATTCCTGCCCTTCTGCAGATTCTTGCTATGAATTTTCCCCTGGCAGCGACTCCCAGAGCTGGAGGGCTATACCTGGGCACAGGCAGAGAGGGCACCACGATCAGAGCGCATCTGGTCTCCCTGCAGCCTGGGACACAGAGCTGGCCCCAGACACCAGCAAGGGAGGCGAAATTGCTGCTTCTCCCCTTCAAGGACCGTGAGGGAGCTGGTGGCTGCGTGGTCTGTGCCCCACCACCCTGCACAATGCTGCAGGCTGCCTTTGGGGGGTCCTTCCTGCTGCCAGGACGACCCTGCACCCCGGCAGTCAGGGCAGCCAAACTCCTGGAGGCAGCACCTTCCCGGTTTGGTTTCAGACTCGCCCGTTCAGGGTTATGTTGTTGCATCTGGCAGAACAGAGGCAAATTCATCAGCGCGAGCAAAACCTGCGCGCAGCCAAGCCCGACCTTCTGCCCAAACCCAGCTGGGGAGGACAAATTGCACAGAGGGAGAGCGGGGCTCCGTCCAAAGCCCACGGAAACCAGTGGTGAAACCAGAATGATTTCTCCTCCTCCCACTTGCTTTCGCTCTCCGTCTCGTTTGAGCTGAAGTCGTTTGCAGGCAGAAAGAAGCAAACAAATCCCAACGCCGCTGCAACAGCAGCATCCGAGCCGCGCTGGAGCCTGACTCAAGCAAACCCATCGCTGTTCTCCTCCCCTTCCCATCCACTTAAGCTCGGTTATTTTACAGAAGCTGCGAGGGGGGCGAGGGGATGCCTTTGTTATCCGTTTAAATTGCTTGTTTAAATGGGCAGCCGGCTTCTAACGGGGCTAATTTTATAGGCACCATAACCCGATCCGAGAAGTTTCTTTTACGACTCTCCACTCCCCCTGTCTCAAGCAGGAGCAAGGGCTGCGGCCGAAGCCCCGGGGAGTTTGCAGAGATCTGCCGCTTCGCTGGCGGAAAGCGGCGTTGGTAATTCGCAAAAATAAAACTGTCGTCTGAGATCTAAATTAGATTATTGCTGCGGGGAGAGGAGCCGCTCCACTCGCCCGCGGGGCGGCCGCCGTCGGATAGCATCTGGTGCAATGACAGGTTCCTCCAGCCTGCTCGGCAGAAACGACCTCCCGAATCTTTCAGCAGCAGCTGGAGCACGCACAAACGCTCGATGTTCTTTCTACGGCTGAACAGCAAGTGCTTGGTCTGCGCTAAATTGCGAGCTGGTGGCTCCATCTCCTTTGAGGACTCTGGGGGGGGAGGTCCAGAGTCCCCTCGCTGACGGTAACCGGGTCCAGATTGTCACCTTGCGGCGGGCGCTGGAGGCTGAGCTCGTCTCTCTCCAAGGGTTTGTAGACGGCAAAGCGCACCCTTGGCACTAGATCAGCAATATTAATTGCCCATGAGAGGAAGCATATAATCAGCCTTCAATGCTGTGTAATTACACAGAAATTACCAGAAGAAATTAATTCCAAAAGGTGAACATATGGGCCACAACGCTGGGTTTTGCCTCTGTTACTGCCACTCATAACTGAGGGCAGAATCTAGGCCAGAAGTGTGTTTTCTAGTTCGTGATTTATTGTACCAAAATGGAGCTGGTAATGAAAACCGTGCTCCACTTAATACGCAGCCGACTTCCAACACAAACGCCAGCAGGAACTCTTTCTTCTCCTTTTTGCGTTACGGCTGCCCGTCAGCAGAGGATCTACGAGCTTGGCTCTCCTGCCGCCACCACGGCGAGAGGCGCCGCCGCCGCATGAAACCCCAACGCTCGCTGGCACCAGGCTCAGCGGACGGGCACCCCGCCGTGCCCCAGCCAGCCCTGGACCCTCCTCTCCCTCTGCCCCATCCTCTCACGCTTTTCCCCACCTGAGCAAGGCTAAGCCTGACCTGCAGGTTATTTCAGCAAGCAAATCAAAATCAGGTTCTATGTTTTTCAATGCACCGGTCTCCAAAATAGTCCCCGCCGGCTGGCTCTGTCCTCCCGAACCTGCCCTGCTTCGCTGCAGCTTTGACCCACTCAACCCAAACCGTGTGGGTGCTGAGCACCTACGGCAGCACCCAAACCCAATAGAGCTGTATGGATGGGAGATTTTCTCCTTCCTGGCCCAACCTGCTGCTTCCCAGCCTTAAAAAAGCCTTTTTTTCCCTGTGTGCATGAAAGAGCAGGACACGTCCCCACTCCTTGCTGAGAGGAGCAGGTGGAGAAAGCTCTGAGGAAGCCCAACAGTGGCAAAGGGACACTTCAGCCCTTCCAACCCCCCCTTGCAAACATGGGTCAACCTGTGGGAAACCATTGGGAGATGGCCGAGTGCCACGGCTGAGCCCCTCCGCCGCGAACAGGAACTCATTTGCATGCCAAAGTTGTAGTCGGGCGCTTTACAACACGGTGAGAGCATATAAATGTATTTGAATCTTCAATATCCCCGGCCATCGCCCGGCAGCGCGGTCCCCTTGGAGAAAATCCCTCTGGGGATGGGGGGGGGGGCTGGTGGAAAAGGATCCCAAATAAAAGCCATCCAAATGAAACCCCTGGTCCCGAGGGCAGCAAAATGATGGAGAGCTGAAACGCACCGAATTCGGGCACACGGCGTATCTGCGGCAGAGTTTTCCCAGCCAAAACCGTGCGTGCCAGCGACAACAGGAAACTCGCGGGCTGTGTGACAAGTGTTGTGGCCTCTCCTTAGCTCTCTGACTGCCTCAATGGGTCCCGGGTGACTCTGCAATCAAGGTCCCATTCAAGCCAGGAAGAGTCGGATCCCGGGGATATGTGTTAGGCCAGCATTTTCCACTTCTCTTTCAGTCCATGGACACCTATAAATTTTCCAGGGACAGCGGTACAGTACATGCCTCCGCTGCAGCCACTTCCAGAGACTCCTTAAAAGTAGTCCAGGACCCTGAGAAATTCATTACCGACAGCAATTAACGGTGATGCCGGTGAGTTCATGGACCTTCTCGCTGCCGAGGACCGGACTACAAACTACATCACTCCTCGCCAAGGCAAACGAGTGGAATGATTGGCGATAAATACATTTATTCCAAATGTCGCCCCGCTTTCCATCCCTTTATTTAGCACGGCTGCTCTGACGGGGTGCTGGAATAAAGGGAAAATAAAGTCTGCGCGTCTTCCTGCCTCCCTGGTTCTCTCAGCAGAGCTGGCGGAATTCTTGTTGCTATTATTAGTGTCGCAACTGTTGTTGTTATTATTATTGTTATGATTATATGCATTTCATTCTCTTTCGGGTAATGAATAATTTATGACTCCGTCTCGATCCCCTTTCAATGGATTCACTATCCAGGGAGACTCGCTGAATAATTTGGATCATTCGTTTTCAAGTGCGTGGGCTGCCGACAAATTGTTCGCTTTTCATTCCTGGGGACATTCATTGGTCACCCAAATCAGGGGATTTCTTTGGGCGCCCCAAGCACGTGAGGAGCCGTCTGGGGTTTTGTCAGGATTTCTTTTTTTTCTTTTTTTCTTTTATTTTCCGATTGGGTGAAACTTTGTGGAGACAAACAAATAGCTCATTTGGGGGGGGGGTGGGGCTGGATTTCTGGAGAAATCGGTTTGCCAAATTTTTGTGAACATCGGGTGGTTTCGCAAAAATGCTTCGGAGCATACGCAACCTTATTTAATGTTTTAAAGGCATTGCTATTTTTGCCGCTTCGTTTGAGCAAAGCTCTTATGCAGCTGATTATTAAGCTTTTGCTTACTCAGAGCTAACGAGAGACATAGTGCGGTGTTAGACCTGCTTCTTTGCCTAAAACCCTGGGGGCAAGTGAATTTTCAAGGTGCTGGCGTTTGGGGATCTTTTTGCCTTAAAGAGGATCTTTTGGGGATCCTTTTGCCTGTATGAACCCGGCTGTGTCCCCCAGGGCTGGTTTTGGGACCCATCCCAGGAAAGCAGCATCCCCCCAGCCCTGGGTGGGCACCGAGCTCAACAGAGACACAGCCCCGGGCACGGACATGAGGGTGAGCACTGCTCTGGGTCAGAGGGTGGAGACGGGTGACGTATCACCGCTGGTACCTGCAGGGCGTCTGGGGCATCCCCACTGGGGCAAAACTCAGCAGATTTGCTGCCAGATCTATGAAAATCATCAAGAGGTGCCATGCTCAGCCGCAGAGTGAGCCGCTCGCAGAGCTGAGTTGGTCCACAGCCCTCCTTGATCCTCCCTCTGTGCCCCCAAATGCCACGGGCTAAATCCAGGTTCTGCTGGCAATGAACCAAGCTCTGCACCCATGCTCCGGCTCAGACCTTCCTGGGACAGCACGGTGCGATTGCGACCCCATCGATGCACAGTGTCCAACCTCCCTGCACAACAGCGGCCACAGAGGACAACCTCGGGGTCCCCAGAGCCCCGAGCAGAGCAGCTCGTCCCCTCCCTGCCCCGCACCGCCCGCTGCCCGCGCTGCCGCTTAGCCCCGATTTACGAGCAGCGTGTGAAGGACAGACACTGGGCTGCTGGGCTGAACAATGCGGGAATATTAGCCGAGTTACAAAAACAAACAAACCAAACCCCGCCGGGAGCCCGTTTCATTTATCTTCTTTTGTCCAGTTTTGCTTCAGCGTGAAAGTCGCCCTTTCAAGTCCAGCAGTCGTGTTCCAGCCCCGGCGGGTAGCTGATCCAAAGCGTTACACTGCGAGCTTCCCAATGGCCTGTTTGCACAGTTCAATTCATTTCTAAATATTCAGCAGAGTTTCCCTCCCTCCTACCCTCCCAAGACTTTTTTGCCCAAGAGCCGAGGGTGTAAAGCACGGGGCCGGGGATGCTGGTGCACGGAGCCTTTGTGTGCAAACACAAGCTGCTGTTTGTATTTGCCTTCACACTGTCAGAGTTCAATTGTGCGCGATGCAATACTGGCTACCAGTCTGCTTTCAATATCCGCTCGGCCATCCCCGCTGCCAGAGGGACGCTCCCCCTCCCCGGCCGCTTTGAAGCAAAGTGATTTAATTTCATGAGACTTGCGGTAATCACGTTACAATCTCCAACATTAACCAGAACTGACTCCCTATTGCAAAAGGGCGGGCGGACGACCGAGTAAACAGCCTGGCTCGGGACAGCCCGCTACGCCAGAGGAAGGCAAAATCTACGGCTGCCGCCCGGTTCTGCACCGCTTATCAGATGAGGCTGCAAAACAACAGCCTCTTGCCAGCACCGGGAGGGAGCAGCCGCTTTGGCCATCCCGAGGATGCTCTACAAGCTGTTCTGCCCATCTCAAGCACCGCGATGGCTGAGTTTTGAAACCAGACCTCTTTCTCCCATCCATAGCTCTACCCATCACTTACTTTCCTTCTTCCCTGTTTCATTTAGTGTCCTGATAGCTCCTGCACTTGTCCCAGCACTGGATTTGTTTCTTTGGGACAGGCTCCTTCTGGTTGTGCATTAATACGTGCTGCAGTGGCCAGTGGCACGGGAACAGCCAGGGCGTCCCTGGATGGGGAGCGGGGTCTAGGGAAGGTCTAGCATGAAGAGGAGGAGGCTGAGAACAGGGAGATTCAGGTCTCGCCTGCCCACGCTGCCTCCCTCACCCCTTCCCACCTCCCTCCCTTTCCCAGAGCATCTCCTGATCATATGCTAGACCCCAAAGGAAAGTAATTCTGGGGCTGTGAGAGCAAACCAAGGTGCTGCACCAGGCTGCCAGGCACAAGGCAATCCCCAGTGCGTGCAAAAAAATCTCTTTTTCCCATCAGATGCGCTGCCCTTGCTCTCTCCGTTCACTGTGGTCTGACTGCCTAAGACTGGACCCTGAATTCCCAGACGGCTGACACTGAGGGTCATTAATTCACCCCACGGAGCTGCCATGAAAATAGTCAGACTTGGGAATAGTGATGCACAGATCACAACGACCCAGGCTGCACCGCCGAGCAGGGATCTGGGTGATGGATGGCTCCAAAATATCACGGGGAAGATGACACGGACTCCTCATCCATCTTTCCATCCAAACCTGAGAACTCGTTGGCGGAAAGATGGTGATCCGGGACAGAGCAGCTGGGCTTCACCTCATGCACGCTGGGAGCTCACAGACCCAGCACGGATGTGGCACGCAGCCCGGACAGCGAGCGCGTGGAGCGGGGACTGCTGAGCCAGCAGCTCTCCTCCGCGTTTCTTCTCTAATTCTCACCTGGGATGTGGAGGGAAAGAATCCCCCTGTTCCCCGTGGCCCTGAGAAACTGGGGGATGCTCTTCCCACTCCATCACACACCACTGGCAACTATGCATCCACTTCGCTGCCGGCAGAAAGCATTTCCCATACCAGCAGCTCCCCGTGGCAGGTCAGAAAGAAGAAATTTGCTGTAAAACAAACGCACAGAGCCCGGCTGCTCATGGCCGGTGTCAGTGCCTCTGCTGCTCCTGCCCCTCATGCCACTTTTGCCCTTTTCCAGGTGAATTTAGGGGTGCTGGGTGTAGGCTCCTGGCTCGCCACCCTCCTCTCCCCAAACCGGGGAGATGCAGGGAAAAGGTTTGTCTCTGAGCCATCCCTGAGGCGGCTCACCCCGATCTGTGCCGGCATTCCCACTCGCCTGCCCACATGATCTCACTGCTCATTTTTGGCAGAAGATGGCAAAGGTCTCCTGGGCTCATCTTTTACCTTTGCCACCCCCAGGGGCACAGCACGGGAGCGGGGCTGGGGACTGCAGCTCCCCACACAGCACCCCGGGGCACCCTGCTCCTGCACAAGAGGGGATCCCCCTCTGGGTGACACCACAACGGCTGGTGGGCAAAGCCAGAGGTCCCTGCCAGCCCATAACCCTCCATGAAATAATTTCGGAAGACCCTGAGCTCCCAGGAGAGCGTGAAATGGAGCTTTTTTCCTTCCCCAGTCCCTAACCCTCTATCAAGCAGACAGATGCAGATGCGATTTTCAACCCTTCCGTCATCCACAAGACACTTTGAAAGAGTTTGAAAGGAAAACCCCTGCCTGCACCCTCCCTGCTCTCGCAGCACTACGTGGGGCATGAAACAGGGCTCTTTCGCCGCCGCTGTCTCTGCTTGCTGCTCTCCCCGGCGATGCGGCGGTCGCTTTGCACAGGAGACGCACGTCGTGAGCAGCAGCAATTTTGGCTGAGTTTGCGCCGTCGACGCAGCAGTCCCTCCAGTGCCAGCTGAGAACTCGGGGCGCCCAGCGCCATCCCCACTGACCCCCGTGACGAAGCCGTCTCTCTGGCCATATCACTCCATCCATTTTTAAAAAACCAGTGCTGTTCAAAATAAACCCACAAATCAAGCTCCCAACTGAGCTGCACGCATCCTCCATCCCTGCCCCGCCACCGACATGGGTACCTGTGCTCTGCCAGGTCAGAACTTGTTTCTTCACTATCTCCCAATAAAAGGCAGTATTTTTGCCTCCCCACTAGTTAATCCTCTGCCTTCTGCTGAGCCTAACGCAAACTCCCTGCCGGCGTGTGGCTGAGCCCCTTCGTGCCACTGATCTCTGCCGCAAACAGGCTGCTCCCGCCTGGGAAGGAGCAGGAGCAGCCGAGCACCCCTCTCCCCCCAACAGCTTCCCCGGCTGCACCGGCTCCGAGCAGGAAAAGCCGCCCTGTCTCCTTATCAGTCCCCAGGGCATCCTAATCCCCCTATAAATGAAAGCTATTATACAGATATCTTTTTAAAAGCCTGCCTGTCACTTCAGCCAGGCAGCCCCGTTGCAGCCGTCAGGGGATTTTTTGGAGCGTGGTTAGCGGAGCTGAGACAGTGCCACTGGATGGAGCCGGCTTTGCACCAGGTGAGGATGTGGCCCGTTTCTTCCCGAGCGTCGCTTTGATTCGCGCTCAGGCACAGAGCCCTCTGCCCGTAACGCCGGGCTGCAGAGCCAGGCTGAGCCCCGCTGCTGTGCCAGGCTCCCCGGCTCTGCCTTGTGGGAAGCAGCGGGGATCTGGCAGGGACGCTCGGGCAGGGGAGCTGGGGTCATGCAAAGGAAATGTCCCCTGCTGATGGCAGCGGCAAAGGCCAAACGGCAGCCACCGCTCCGGAGACACCCTGGGGACGAAGCAGATGTGATGCCACTGCCAAACCCTTTCCCTGGGTCTAAGGCGTCTGCGCAGGCTGATCCTGGCAGCAAAACCTCTACCTCCCCTGCTGCTGCTTGAAAAATCGGGGGGACTTGTTAGGTACAATCATGAGCATACCACAAATAAATGATCTGGGTGGGGTCGAGTCTGGGGGCTGTGAAGCCCCCGCGCGCGTTGAGGGCTCAGCCCTGCCGTGGCGAGAGCTGCTGTGTCCTGCGCTGCGGGCAGCTGTGTCAGTGCTTTCTAGGGAAGGCTGGACGTGGTATTCGATGGGTCCTGGGGCTGGTCTGGGTTTATTTCTGCTGTTTGACGGCAACACGGGGTGAGATGCTGTACTACCGCTGCACTGAAGGGAACCAGCTGGTTCCAGTTGCACTGACCCAAGATCTCCTTCACCCTGCACGTCTCCCAAGGCAAAACTGGCTGGGGAAGAAACACACTGCAGCACCCCAAAATCCTCCAAAAGGACCCAAGAAAACTCTGCTTGCACAGCCTGACCCCAGCACACAGTAGCCCGTAAGAAGCGCAAGAGCCTCCAAAAACACTGGACCAAAAAGCAGGGCAGGAGAGACCCAGGGCCGAAGAAGGCAGCACCCCTCCGCGGTCAGAAAATCCATCCCGCACCCCCGAGAATGAAGGGGAGATACCATAAGAACATAAAGACAGGCTCACGTGTCCCAGCTGCCCCCGCTTCACGGGAAAACCAGAACCCCGGCAGCGTTTTTACCAGCAGGATCCCTACAGACAGCGGAGACTCAAGAGCCTTCCCGTGCTTCTCGCTCCATCCTCGGCGAGGCAGCACGTCCCCCCGGGCGGTCACAGGGAGTTTGCCGCAGCGAGGACAGCGTAGGCTGAATAAGGATGACATGCTTTGGCCCAGAAAGAGGAGGGCAGAGATTAGCCGTGGACAAGCTCAAGGGAAGGCAAGTGTCCAACCCGGAGTGCCAAGCCTGGTTTTGTTTTAGCCTTAACTGCGCTTTTTTGTTTGTTTGTTTGTTGGTGTAAAAACCTTTCTGTTGGAAATCAGTTTAACTTTAAGCTTCCTGAGAATAAAAGCCTGTGAGAAAGCTCTGCCCATGCAAGGCCCGCTCGGGAGCCTACAATGGGAGTCTCAGCAGCTTACGGGTCCATATTTCTATGGCTACAGCACCCATCTGCTCAGCAATACAGCGGTTTTATACCCACGGCTCCTCCAGTTCCCCACGCAGAACAACCCGCCGGGAGCGGAACCAGGGCTGGGGAGCCACGGACCTGCAGCTCCGTGGATGGCACGTGGTGCCACGAGAGGTCCAGCCCGCACAGGTCCTGTTCCAGTTTCTGGCTGGCGAAGTTGCTGGTGAAGCAGTCCCTGTTGCAGCATTTCCCCAGACACTACGATACTGCTTCGCTCCGTTCTTACCCCAAGTCAAAAGTATTCTACACAGTATTTTACACAGTCCTCCTTCACCCTCTTTAAATGGGGAAACCGAGGCACAGGGGAACAAGACAAGCCTGGCTATCAGATGATGACTCTTCCTAACATCCTCAGAAGGTGATGGGTCGTGTCAGCACACAGCAGCTCCAAAAACCCCCCATCAGCCTGGCCTCAGGCTCAAGCCAGGGACATAATCGCGGTGTGCTGCCCAGTCCCAGGCAGCAGCACCCGTCTCAGATGGGTGGAGGGTGCTACACCCTGGGCATCCTTCTTGGGCACCATGGGGATCCTATATGGGCACCTTGGACATCCTGTTTACAGCCTCTTTGGTCGGATAAGAAATGCTGCTGCTTTCCGAGGTGAGGAAGGTGCTTGCAACCTTCCCCACCCCTCTGGAATTGATGAGCCAGGAACACTCAGACCCCCTTCTCAGAGAGGGATTTACAAAGCCACTGAAGTCCTCTGCCTGACTCCCATCCCACCACGGTACCAGGAACTGAAGGGAAGAGGGTGCCATGGGTGTGCCCTGCTCGAGCAGGTCGCTGCCAGCTCTGCTGGTCCTACCTCCCCCTCCACTCACCGTAGACAGTGCCCTCTCTTCCTCTGTCCCTATCTGAGACAGACCATTTGCACAGCCCTGAAGCACCACAGGAGAGAAAAGACAGAAAGGGCATCTCCCACCAGCCCAGTCCTTCCTGATCCGATGGGTCTCAGCCACTGTGAACCATTGTCCACCCTCCGTGGAGAAGAAAAACACTGGCTAAAGGAAAGAGATCACCTAAATTTAATAAGGGACACCAGGAACTCCCCAAGAGGGAATCCCACAGTCCCTACGTGCCTCTGCAGGGCCAGAGCGCGAAGGGCTCACTGTGCTGGAGGGATTTGATTTCCCTGGTTGCGATGAGCGTAGAGGGGAGCTCCCTGGCTCTGCAGACACCTCCCTGGACCACCACGGAGATGAAAAAGCCCCAGGTTTGTCTGGAAGTGTTTGGCAGGCGCTTCTCTGGTAGCTCCTGGTCCCCTCTGCGTCTGAGATAAGTTTCCTCTCAGCTGAAGGAGACCTTGCAGATTGCTCTGCCATGAGACACATCCCAGCCTGGGAACCGGACCGCAGCGCGGAGCAGAGCCTGTCTAACACCAGGCTTCGCGCGGGGCTTGTGCCAAATCCCGTATCTGAAAACACAACACGCTTCCTTTCTCCCACTGCAGCCGCACTTGTTATTGTTAAACGCTCTCTAAGCATCACACAGGGCCAAAATCCGGGAGGCGCCCGGCACCTGCAAACCCCACTGACGTCAGACAGACGTGCAGGTGCCGGGCGCATCTCCCAGCCCCGCGGGGGAAAGGGCTGCGAAGTTCCAGAGCCGGCACTGGGAACGGAGTCTGGAGGTCGTTCTCAACGTGCCTGTCAGCGCGCTGCAGCCTGGGTTTGTCTAGTCACGCTTTCGCCGGCCAAGGCAAATGCAAAGGTATTTTACGCCAGCTAAAGGGATCGTTCAAAAGCAGCGCTTGTTGTCCGTGTTCAATTCTGGCAGTCAGAATAACGCCCCAGCTCGTGAGAAATCGTGCAATGGTGTTAATTGCATTTTACTGATGTCGCTAAATCTGCCTGAAGCCCCTGTCTGCATTTTCGTGTGTCCACACATGCTCCCCAGAGGTTAAACTCTGACAACATTTTAGTTCAGGCCTTTTCCAGCTGCAATCTCCTCTCACAGGGGAGCTGGAAGCTTCATCTAGGACAAACTGGGATGGAGATGCGGGGCTTAGGCTGGACCAATGCTGAGCCAATGGAGCCAGCCCGACGGCACTGGAGAGAGGGAGGATGGAGAACAGACCTCCAAGCTTGTCTCCAAGCTGTGTCCTCCCTGGAGCACGTTAGCTCCCAGGCGCCCGGCCAAATCCTGGCTGTAAGGCCAAGCTCTACGAGGATGAGCTATTTGCCAGGTAAAGTTGATGGGAACCTGAATCCGTGAAAAGTTCTGCTGGCTGGGCTCCTTCTGCAGGAGCAGGTCCCCAGGGAGCATCTCCTTGGGCCGGGCCCTGTCCTCTCCGTGTGAGGTGCCCGGGCTCTTGCAGACAGCACAAAGTGATAAAGAAAAATCAGATCTGGCTGGCAAAAAATGTTCCCGTGGGAAATTTTGACTTTTTATGAGAAACTCCAGTGTGTTTCTTTTTCAGCCCCAAATAAGCATGAATAGGAACAAAGATTCGATTTTGGCAGGGGGAATGGGCTTATCAAAGCAAACACCCGAATTTTTAAGCAAAGCAGACACATTCTATCATTTTTCTCCCTCATTAAAAAACCCCCCAATTTTCCAGAATTTTTCCAGAGCAAATTCAGGTCTCACAAATTCAGCCGAGGTGGCTAATTCACCTACCCCTCACCACTGCTGCTCAGGAGGGTCTGGCCTCCTCTTGCTTCCCTCTCCAGCAGTTGCAGATCCCTCCAACCTGCCGCCAGCAGCATCGCCACCAACCCACTGCTCGTCCCCTGGCTCTGCCCGGCCGAGGCCGAGACCGCAGCCCCTCGGCTGACCCCAACGCCTGACTTTCTCTCTGGATTTAGGAGAGAAACCAGGGTGGGCCGATGGTCATGAGCAAGTGGGTAGGAGCTGAATGGGGTTATTGTGACCTTTATCTAGGGGGATTATTCCAGGCAGTGCGGGCTTGGCAGGGCAGGGCTGTTGTTTGGCCGTGGTTGGTTTTGCAGACCGATAGGTATGGCCACGGGGAACGTGCAGCAGAAACGGCCGGGGAAAATGATTTTACAGTAGCTTCATCCTTGTAAAATACTCACTTCCCAGCAAAGCTGGAGGAAAAGGAAAAGAATGAGTGAATTTCGTTTGCAGGAGTCTGACGCGTCTGTGCGTGGTCTGAAATGCAAAGCCTGGCACAAAAATTACACGTTTCACTGGAAACTGGGAACTCGTTTCCTTTTTATTGGAAATAAATTGGAAGGGAGAAGGACGGTAAGTGCACGGAGCCAGCACAATAACTGCACAGAAGCATTTTCAGGAGCACTTCAGGACCCTGCAGAGTAGCGCGAGGGTCCAACAGCACCCCGGGATCGCACCAAATCTTACGGCATCGCCACGAATTCTCTTTCCATGCGCACGGAACTCGTCCCTGCCTGTGAGACAAGACTGAAGCCTGGGGGGAGCTGAGGCTCCCCCCTGCTCCCCTGGATCTGCTGCTGAGGAAGAGGCAGCGCTGGGCCCGCCCTGGGAAATAACCAAGCCGTGGAGACCCGTCCCCGAGCGCCGCCGGGCAGAGGGAGCCCGCCGGGACAGCAGAAAAACAACCCGAGATAAACCCCGGCTCAGCGCTGTCGGCACATCCGAGCGGCACCCACCGCCTTCCTCTCCGGGAAACGGCATCTCCCCGCCGCTTCCCGCCGCCCCGGGGCCGCGCGCGCTCCGCCCCGACGGGAGCCGCAGCCCGGCGGGGAGCGGAGGCTGCGGACCGGGCCGGGCCGGGGCAAAGCATCTCCCCCCCCGGGGCAGGCACCGCCGCCGGGACTCCCGCACCTTCCACCGCCGCCGCCACCCCGTCTGCTCCGGTGCCACAGAACCGGCCCCGTTCTTCCCCGCCAGACAACCCGGGCTTGGCCGGGCTTCGGCGCTGAAGGCGCCGGCGAAGAAATCGCGCTCTCTGCGAGGGACACATCTGATTGTGATTTGGGGCAAAAAAAAGCAGAAGAAGAAAAAAAAAAAAGAGAGCCCAACCCAGGCCGCTCGGCGAGGGTTTTTTTTTTTCCTATCGTCGGAGCTGCAAATATTTTGGAAGACGCAGCCGTGTTTTCCGTGTAAACAAGGCGGCGGCGAGTGCCGGGGACGCGGTCCGTGGGGCCGGGGGTTCCCGGCGCGGGGAGCCGAGCCGAGCCGAACCGAGCCTGGGGCGCGAACCAGGCCCCGGGGCTGGTCACCCTCAGCCGCCAGCACACGGCTGATCCCGGGGGCTGGCACCGGCCCCCCAAACGGCGGCGAGGAGGCGGGAGGCAGGGCACGGCGATCCCGCTGGGGAGCGGGGGCTGGGGGTCGGGGGGAGCCGTCGGCGGGATGTGCGGGGGACTTAAGGGGAAGAGCATCCCGAACCCTTTACCCTCGGCCACCCCAGGCAGAGGCGACCACCGTCCCGTCTCCCCTCGGGCACAGCCCGAAGCCTGGGGCTCGCTTACAGCCAGGACGGCGCGGGTTTCTCGCCCGAGACGGAGGGAGCCGACTGCTCCAGGGTTCCCATCCGGCCCTGGGGATCGTCCCCGTTTCCGTTCCCGCCGACACGCCACCGCCCCCCGAGGCCGGCGAAACCCCCTGAGGATGCAGCGACGGGAGCCGCAGGCTTCGCCGAGCCGCCTGCCTCAGCGCCCGGCCGCCTTCGCCCTCCGGCGAGGACCGGAGCCTGTCCCCGTCCCGTCCGGGCACGGAGCCTCTCGGACGAGCTGAAGGCTTTGCGGCGGGGCTCTGAGCCGGCGTACCGGCAAGGGAGCAGGGCTGCCGGCGAGCTCCGCAATTCCCGGATCGGACCCCGCTCGGTGCGCTGCGGGACGGCCGCCCGGGAGCTGCCGGGGACAGGAGCCCCTTCCCAGCAAGCCAGGGCTCCTCAGCGCTTCTCCGAGCACGGACGGTGTTTTCCCGGTCCCCTGAGCGTCCCTTCTCCCCTCTCCTGAGCTCCTCGGTGCTTCCCTCCCCGAGTTTCTTCCGAGTTCCGCCGTTCCCTGCTCTGAGCTCCAGAGTCCCCCCGGGCACCGCGTCCTGCCCTCCCGAGCGTCTCCGGTGTCCCTCGCCCCACTTCGGGGCTCTCGGTATCCCCGTGCCTCGCTGTCCCCTGCCTAGTGGTCCCCAGTTGCCCGTGTCCCCTATTCTGCACTTGGGGGTCCCTCGGCGATGTCACCAGTGCTCTCCCGGGTGCCTGGCTGTCCTCTGCCTTGCGCTGCCGGGCGCCTCCGTGTCCCATCCTCTGCGCTTCCGAGTGCCTTCATATCCCCCGCTCCGCGCTTCTGGGTCCCCCGGTGTCCCTTCCTTTGCCCTACGCTCCCGGGTACCTCAGTGTCCTCGCTCTGTCCTGCTCTCCATCTCCCTGCGCGTCCTTGCCCCGCTCCCCGTGTCCCTGATGTCCCCGCGCTGCTCGCCGTGTCCCTGGATGTCCCCATGCGTCTTTCTCTCCCCGGCCCTGAAGGTCCCTTGCCGAGTCTTGGATGTCCCCATGCCTTTCGCTCCCCCTTCCTGAAGGTCCCTCGCCGTGTCCCCGGGTGTCCCCACGCCTTCCCCTCCCCGTCCCCCGCCGGGTCCTCCGCTCTCCCCTCCCTCTCCCTGCCCTTCCCGGGACCTCAGCGCCCTCTCCCCGTCCGTCCCCCCGCCTCTCCCGCAGTGTCGGTGCCCGCGGCGCGGGACTCACCCACGCACTCGTTGGCCTCCCGGGCCGTCGCTCTCTGCCAGGGCCGGTCGTAGTGGAAGGGTTTGCAGCGGTCGCACTCGGGGCCGGCCGTGTTGTGCTTGCAGTCGCACACCAAGCTGTCGTCGCGGTCCCGGACGCAGCGCGACGCGTGGCCGTTGCACTTGCACCGCCCGCCGACCTGCAAGTCGGAGACGGCGTAAAAGTAGGAATCGCGGGCCAGCTCGGAGTCATCCTCGCTCTCGTCGCCGAAGGTGTGGAGGCGGCTGAAGGTCACCCTGATGTCGGTGGCCGTCACCCAGTCCTGCAGCACGGGCGAGTTGTCGAAGTCGTGGGCGGTGGGGCGGCCGTCCAGGGTGCTGAAGGCGATGAGCCCGCCGGAGAGGGGCCGCACGTCGGTGTGCGAGTCGGTGCACACCGCCTCCTGCTCGTTCTGCTTGGTGATGGCGGCGCGGCTCGGCTTGTTGTACATCTTGCGGCACTGCGTGGAGTAGAACTGGAAGGGCACCCAGGTCTTGCCGTAGTCCATGGACTTGTGGATGGCCATGGACTCGGGGCGCGGCGAGCAGAACTGCAGGCTGACGTAGGTCACCTCGAATTTCTTACCGAGGGAGAGGGTGAGCGTGACGTTATGGGGGTACTGGACGTAGCTGTCGGACTGCCAGCAGGTCAGGTTGTGCGGGTTGTTGAGGTCGGTGAGGAAGGAGGGCGGGTGGGCGCGCTTGGGGTCGGAGGCGTTGCAGAGGTGGCAGGAGCGGACCAGCTCCTCGCCCTTCTCCGTCACCACGCAGTACCGCGACGGCGGCTTCCCGCAGGTGCTCGACACCTTCACCTCCTTCCCGAAGGCCGAGTTGACGAAGTCGGGGATGCAGCGGCGGGGCAGCCCGTGCTCGTCGTAGCAGGGGTCGGGCTGAGCCGTCTGCACGGCGAACATGCTCCCGCCGTGGTAGCCGCCGCGCAGCGGCCGCGCCAGCCACGCCGCCGCCAGCAGCAGGGCCAGCGCCGCCTCCGCGCCCCTCCGCGCCATCCTGCGCAACCTCCGCGCTGCGCGGGCACAGGAGGAGGAGGAGGAGGAGAAGGAGGAGGAGGGGAGGGCGGGGGGGGAGCCGCCGCTCTGGCCCGCAGCAGCTCCGCGGGGCGACTTGGCCGACGGGACGCGGTGCAGCGGCTCAGGCAGCGCGGAGCATCGCCCGCCCCGCGGCCAGCCCCGCGGAGAAAGGGGAGGCGGCGGCGGCGGCGGCACCACAAAAGTGCGGCGGGCGGCGGGGCTGGGTCCCGCCTGCCTCCCGCCCCGGCTCTCGCACGGAGAATGACTGGCGGTCCCAGCCCCCGCCGCGTTTGAGGTCATGCTAAAGGAGTGACATCGCGCTCAAGGAACAGAACAACGACATCCACTGGCGGTTCAGCCAGAGACACGCACAGGCCGCGGGGAGGGCGGGGGGAGAGGGACGGAGCCCGCCCGACGCCGCGGCGATGGGCGCGGGGCTCCGAGGAGCCGGGGAAAGGACCTCCTTCTCCCCCCTCCCCCCCATCCCTCTGTGCCCCCTCCGTGCCAGCGCCCCAGCAGCTGGGGATGCTCCGCGGGCATGGGGCGGGGAGAGGGGAGGGGGCGGCCGGGAGGAGCCCCCGCCTACCTACGAGAAGGCCAGGATCGGGCCCTCTCCCAGCTGGTCGCTGCTGACCTCCCCTGCTTTACCAGGCCTGACCCCCTCAGATGGATTGGGAGGGGGGTCCAGTACAGGAGCCCGGAGCCCGTCTGGGCACCGGCCCGCTCCGAGGGGGCTCCCGGTGGGTCTCGGCCCGGAGTCTTTGCCCCTGGGAAAGAAAACCTGATGCCGGGGAATTTTATCTCGAGTCTTGGGCGCGACACGGGAACTAAGGGGGCTGGCGACCCCCGGAGGGGTTGTTTTAAGGGGCTGATCTCGGTGAAGGGGCAGTTTCCCGGCACGGTCAAGGACAGCCTGGGGCAGAGGGGCTGCGCCGCCCCTCTCACCGCTCCCCCTCGGTGTGCAGCGACGAAGTGGTTGAAGGGCGGCACTTGTCCCGCACCGGGCCGTGTCCCAGCGCCGGGCTCCCCTTCCCGCCCGCCCCAGCAGACCCCCGGTGCCGGGCGGGCCGCCCTCCGACGGCTGCCTCCCTCGAATCCGCTCTCGTTCGGTTCTTCCCCGGTGATACCGGCCGGGGACACCCCGCTGCCTCGGGGGACGGTACCGAGATCCCGGAGAAATGGTCCCGGGAGGGAGCGGAGATGTTTCCCTCCGGTGGTTCCCGGCCGCCCTGCTCACCCCCCCTTCCCTCCCTCCTTCATTAAAAGGGCACTTTTATTTCTCCAACGGAGATGCCCTCTCCCGGAGCGCTGCCCACGCCGTGTCACTCAAGCGGTCGGGCCCTGGCACGGCGGCTCGGTCCCCTCCTCGGCGAGCCCCGGCGAGGCGGCCCGAGGGGACGGGGTCTGCCCGGGCAGCGGCGAGCCCCAGGCCGGCCTCCGCCCCTTCCCCTCCGCCCGCCCCTCTCCCCGCTTTGAATTCTTTGCCACCGAGCTGAATAAAAGTGGTTGTTGTAAATTGAATTAGTGCCTGATTAATCTGCTCCCGGGCCTGCTAGCCCAGCGGGGCGTCTTTGGCAATGCAACCGCCTTCCCTGCAGGGCAGCGGGGCTCCGCAGCCTCCCTGCCCCCACCGCTCCCCCCGGAGCCCCCCACCCGCTCCCCTAGCCCCGCCGCTGCCGGGATTTGTTAACTCTTCCCCGGGAAACAGCCCCCTCCCCGTCCTGCTCCCAACGCCCTTGCTGCTCCTTCGCGGGAGGAAGAGGGGGGGGTGTGTGGATGAGGATGCTGTTAGCGCCGGGCTGGGGGGGTCCTAGTCCTGCTGGTCCCACCCGAGCCGTCTAGGGACGCAGTCCGGCACACCCAGGACACACACACGCACAAAACCGATGTCTCTCAGCCCCGGATAGATTTTTCTCCCCGCTCTTGAGTGGCAGCTCGATTTGCGGGGTAGGGGGGTCCCGGTGATACCGTCCAGCTCCGGAGGAGCTCTAAGGAGCGAGTGGGGGAATTCAGATCAAACTGTCCCGGGCCTTCGAGGACAGGCCGGGGGAACGGCTGCGGGAGACCCGCGGGGACACCGCCGCCCTGTGCGGGCTCTCCCCGTCTCGGCCCCGACTGTGCGGACGCTCCCGGGCTGTGTCCCCCGCGAGCTCCCGACGTCCGCTGTGCCCAGCCAGGCACCCCAAATCCGGACCCTTGAAGCCCGCGGGTGCCTGCTATGACCGTCCCCGCTCTGCCCGCCCGGTGCTTCTCCCCCGGCCACGCGTGTCCGAGACCCGCGGGGGTTCCGTCCCTCCGTGTCCGGGCCGTGCCGGGGCTGCGCAGGGTCCCTGTGCCGCGGAGGGGGACAGGCGGGGGCCGGCTCGGAGCAGCAGCAGGTGCCGCTGCGAGACACCGGCGTTTCCCCCGGGGGGAGATGCTGCTTTTGGCTCCGGTTGGACCCTCTCGCCGGCCCCGGGCGCAGGGCAGGCCTGAAATTTCGGCCTTTCTTTAAAACCCGGGAGGGATTTTAAAGCGCATCCCCGGCCCCTCCAGCCCCAGCCTTCACGGTCTCACAGCAATAAAGGGAGGGGGGGAGTATTCGAAGAAAACCTGGCCCGCGCTAAACTCCCTCGCAAACCCGAGGTGCTGCTTAATCCCATTAGCAGGGTGTTAATTTAACAACGCTCCGACGGTGCCGAGCCCGGGGGGACCGGGCTGCCCCGCGGCCGGGCGCAGGCGGCGGCTCTCGCCTCTCTCCTGCCCTCCTCGCTGGGTTTCTTCGGTGTTCCACAACCCCCGGGGTTTGTAATGGCTCTTGCGGTCATTAACGTGATTTACTGAGGCTTTCCTCTAATTACCTCGCCCTCGAGCTATTAAATGCGTGTAAGCAGCTCGGCGGGGACCGAGGCGCGGCTCACCGGGGCCCGGGCCCGACTCTGTCCGCCTCCTCCGGGGCAAGGGGGGCCTGGAACCGTCCCGGGAGGATGGAATAGGAGGGATGCGGGGGGCACCAGGCCGTGTCCCCCACCCCGGCTCGCCCCCCGCTTCGGATTTGATTTTCCTACCATTAAGCACCAGATAGTCCCGGACCTGCCCTGGCTCGGGGTGGACCGATCCTCGCCCGCTCCAGCCCCGGTGCGACACCGCTGCGCTCTCGCTCCTACCGGCACCGAAGCATCTCCGGTACCTACATCAGGAGCGGAGCATCTCCGGTATCTCCTGTAGCTGCAGCGTGGCCGGAGCATCTCCGGTACCTGCACCGGGAGCGGTGAATCTCCGGTATCTGCACCGGGAGCGGTGAATCTCCGATACCTACACCGGGAGCGGTGAATCTCCGATACCTACACCGGGAGCGGTGAATCTCCGGTATCTCCGGTACTGCACCAGGAGCGGAACCTCTCCGCTATCACCAGTACCTGCACCGGGGCGGAAGCATCTCCGGCACCGACAGCGCGGCCGGAGCATCGCCGTTACCAGCACTAGGAGCAGAGTCTCTCCGGTACCTACACCGGGAGCGGAGCTTCTCCGGTATCTCCGGTACCTGCACCGGAGCCGGGGCAGACCCGGGCTGAGCGGCCGCGGGGCACGGCCGGACCGGCCCAGGGCAAAGCGGAGCGGCCGTTTCCCCCGGGTTTGGCCGGGGAGAAGCCCCGCTGAAGCAAGAGGGAGAAGGGCTTTATTTCAGCCCCACCGGGGACGGCCGCGAAAGGCGGCCCCGGCGCTCGGAGCCTGTTTTAAAAGTCAAATCGCTTCGGATGCCGGAGCTCGTCCACCTCCCTGGGAACAATGCGCTGCCTCGGGCCCACCTCCCCCTGCCATCGCCCGGCCTTGGGTTTTGGAGAAGGGAGGGGGAAAACCCAACCAGATCTTCCCCTCCTCAAATATCTGGGGGCCGTCCTCGCGGCGGGGACCGGGAGCGGCTGGAAAAGCAGAGAAGACCCGGGTTGAAATAATCAGGAGCGATTTATTCCCCTGGAGTGACAGTTCTTTTGAGCAGTTGCCGAATGGCAGTTTCTGTCTTTCTGAAAGCTTTTCTTCCAGATTCTGTTCAGATTAGGCTGGGGAGATGAATGAGGCCATTATCCAGCCCAGTAGCTATTCTGAAATGCCAAATTAATTACCAAGGGCTAAATCAAGGCGATGGGGGCTGGAGGGGAGCGATGGGGGCGGCGATTTGAGGTGTGAAAATATCTCCGCGATCTTTTAAACCCGGGCACCGGGGGCGGCCCGGGGGGGGTGTGTCCACCTCCTCAGCCTCACTCCGCAGGTGCGGGGGGCAGCGGCGGTTGGAGCGGACGAGGAGACCCCGCGGGGTCCCGCTCCGGCTGTCCCCTCCCCGGCTGCCGCATCTCTTACCTCCGGCGGGACGGGGAGCACCGGGGTCTTCGGGCCCCGTCGGGGCTCCGGGCCGGGCTGAGCCGCAGCCGCAGCCGCGGGTCCTGGCTCGGATGCACACACGGGTCTGGCCGTTCCCTTCCGGGCGCTGCCGGCAGAAGCCCGCCGGTCCCCGGGGCGGGGGAAGCCCGGGGGGTTTCGTGATTCCCCGAGTTCCGAAGGGCCGGCTCGGGGATGCAAAAAGGGATCAACCGGTCCCTTCTTGCGGGTCGGTGTTTGTGGCGAGAGGGGGAAGGAGGAGGGAGCGTGTGTATGCAGGGATGCTCTTCCCTAACTTGCCGGCACGGTTCGCATTGCCTGGCTTGGAGGGTGACAAAAGCACCGCGGAGAAAAGGGGGGAAAGACTGGCCGGTCCCCCAAGATGTCCCTGGGGAACAGGGCAAGGAGGCACCACTGGCTCTTCCCCGCCCGACGTCTCTCTGCCAGCACAGATCACACCGTTTGTACATGACATTTCATCTCCCCTATTTAATCTCTCTCTTCGGCTTTCGGCAGGCAGATACCAGTTTTATTGTTGCTCTAATATTTACGTTGTGCTTCGTGCAAGTGTAATTTGCACGTAAGCCCCCGATCGCTTTGGCGCGTAATCCGGTTTTCTCTTCAGTTCCAGGACAAGCACCTCTGGCTCCTCTCACTTATACAAAAAGCTTGTGCAAATTTTATGCAAAAAAAAAAAAAAAAATTGTTTAGGGAATGGTGGGTAAAGAGTGCCTATCACTTTTTGGTGGGGATGTGGCTGATGCTGAATCTTCTGCAGCAAATGCACATGGCCGGTGACACCCCGGTTCAGGCTGCTGGCAGCAGTGAGAGGAGAGCTCGGCACGACTTCTCCTTGCGCTAGACAGTCCTTGCAAAGGAGGAATAAGCAACGAGGCGATTTCCCAGGGGCTGAGAAGTGGGCTGTAGAAGGAATCAAGCCTTTAATGTAAATTGGCCGTGGCTGGCAGAGACCACCGAACACTGGGCTATTCAGCATCTCTGTGAACCTCTAATGATCAACTCCGTTTTCAATTATACACCCAGAATTGCCACCAAGTGAGATAAGCCTCTGGAATACTATATTTTCTCTTGCAAAATGTTTTGTTTAGGGCAGGCAGACTAGAAAGCTCTGTGGGTAATATTTATTTTGAGCAGACCAGCCTGACATGCAGCAGCCTGGAGAGCTCCTGGCCGTACCAAATGGGTACCCAAACGGCTCCCACACTCCTGGGGACACGCAGGTGGGTTTGGCCGCTGCAGGGAGCTACGGCAGCATGGGGGCCAAGTAAACTGGAGAACACAGGGTCACTACTTGATGGTCAAATTGTTAAACCCTGTGATTTATTTGTGTGCTTCTCTGCAGAAACAGTGGTTTAATTTGGATGGGTGCAGATGTAGCAGAACAAAAAAAATAAGAGCAGCTTAGCCTGGAAAATGCTGCAATTTTCCTTACACTGGTCATATTGCTGGGGTGTCATCAGAGTGAAAGAGTGGATGGTACAGGGCATGGACCCTCCAGACTCCAGCTGCTCGTGCATCCCAAAGGCGGCTGATTCTTTCAAGCTATTTCCAGGGCAAAATCACTTTTCTGAGCAGTATACTACAGGGAGTGGGACAAGAGGAGCACAGCGACATCACGACAACGGGAAAAAAATCCCAGAAGCGAATTGGGAGCTCGGTCTGCTGGGAGCGTCCCGGCCCAGTTGGAGTAACCTGGCTGCTGGCAGGTCCACCAGCACCAGTGGAGGGAATAAACCCTGCGCGGTTCTGGTCACCCGCGGTGTAACCCCAGTTTCAGGGACCTGGAGGACTCTTTTGCCAGGCTGAGATATGGGAGATAATGAGGTGAAGAAAACAGGTTTTGGGTCGGGGAAGGCAGATTCTTGTACAAACTTTGTTGGAGAACTGCATAAGGAAGAAGGGATGGGGACATCCTATCTATACAGTAAAATGTTTAATCCAGAGGGATTTCTGCTGAGTTTGAGGGGCTCTGGGAAGACACGGTGTAGTGAGCTGTGGGACAAAAATGAGCGGTGTTAGTCCTGCACCTCTTCAGTGGTGAAGCAGAAGTCATCTGCAGATCTTATTTTCAGATGATCAAAGCATCCACCTGGATCTCAGGGGACCTGGGAGCAAGTTCACCCTGAGCAGAGGACTTTATACTGGTTTTAGGACTGTTCTGTTCCTATCAAGTATTTGCGAGCCTGACTTACAGAAGGACATCAGAGCAATTCACAAATCCCCGCTGTCCCTGTTCTCTGGAGACAGACCTTCCTGAGGGCCTGAGGCTCTGCACCCAGCTAAAAGACCACCCAGCTCAGCTCCCGTCCCCTGCCTTGAGGCTGTTTGGGGCTCAGGGTGAGCATCCCTGCCCCGATGTCCCCAGCTCTGACTGCACACCGCAGTGTGCACAGGCTTTAGCTGTCCCTCTGCTCCCCATGGAAGGGGGCTCTGGGGTTTGTTGACTTTCCCATCTCTGTTGTTGGAGACAGCCCGGGATTGATGGACTCGAGCGCTTCTGCAGCAGCTGCTGACCCTGGCTGGCCCTCGGGCAGAGGGATGCCACCACCCGGGCACCGGCTGCCCATGGTGGCCACTGCGCTGCGGAAGAGCCTGGCAGGGATCCCCACGCTCCTTTACGGGCAATTGGCAGCAAACGGAGCAGAAGGGAAGACACTCAGAGTGGGCTCCTTGGGTGCAATCTGACTTCCGCTGCCATCAATCGTCCTTGACATCTTTTTTACTATTATTTTTACTTTTTCTCGCAAGTGCTGTGGCGCTGCAGGGAGCAAAGAAAAGTTTCTTTACTTCCTGCAGAGAAGGAGGAAAGCCAGGCCAAGAGCCGAGCAGGAGCTTCCCTGCCTGACACAGCAGCTCGGAGTCGTCCCCGGTGCCGTGAGCAGTGTCTGTTCCTTTGAAAGGAAACCAGCCCTGGCTCAGGAGCATCCACCCCTGGGCCCCGTGCAGGGAGGATAACAGCAAAATCTCTTCCTCTTGAATTTAGACCAATATTACTCAAAGAAAATTGATCCTTTTTCTTGCAAAATCCGAGCAGCAGCTCAAACACAAGCGTTCTGGGGCCAAGGGAACCCAGATGGAGAGAGAAGTTGGTCAGCGTTATGGCAGCGGCCATAGGAAAGAGCAGCCAGGACAGTGACACCACAGCCTTGCTAAGGGCGGGGAGGTTGCAGTGAGCCACGGGCAGTGGGCAGTGTTCCTTTACAATAACTGACGAGCCTTTAAAATACTCAGCTGGAGCAGAGACGCTTGCGCACCTACATCACAGAAGTGTTTGCAGGGCACCGTGAACACTGTTGACACCAGTCCAGCGTGGCGGTTTCTTTGGCTCCGGCATAAGAAAATGAGCCACGTAGAGACTTTCTGCCTCGACGGAGACTGTTTAGGAGAACCCAAGATCATAATATTATACCTGAGAAAGGCTGGGCAGCTGAAACGCTGATCTTGCTGGAGATTTTCCTCCCTGCCGATTCAGAATAGAGCTATGAAAAGGAATTTGATCTTCTTAAGCCGGTGTAAGGTAAAGATGGAACGTGGGCAGAGCTTCAGGGGGAGCGGGAGGGTACGTGGCTGAGGCTGGGGCCAGGGCAGGCAGGACTGGGCGTATTTCAGCTACCTAAGGAGCAGGAGTATTGAAACGTGGGTCTCCAGAGCTCCTGAATTCCCACCATCCCTTTGCCAGATAATTAACTCTTCTCCAGCATTTGCTTTGCAGAGTTGAGTGGGCTCACGGGGCTCAGCTCCCTTTCCAGCCGTGGCAGTTCTGGGGCAGGCTGGGGCAGGCTCCATTTCCGCACTGTAGACAAAGTGGGTGTCTTAATGCATTCTTTGTTTAAAAATAAATTAAAAAAATAATCTGGAAAGCATCTTGTTCCGTTAGAAAATAAGCGGGGGATCTGTAGGGACTGAGCCAGCAAGGCTGGGTTTATCCATGGGTTTGGGCAAAGAGGGTCATGCAAACGTCCATCCAGGTTTTGGGGTTATACCTTCCTTGAGAAGAGTGTCCTCTTGACAGGAGACAGGGCACGGTGAGGGCTGGGGGTTTTCCTGGCACCCCCAACCCACCTCTGCAAACGGAAGCTGCTGTGACCGTGCCCAGTCCCGTGCGAAGGCACAACACCCAGCAGGACAGTGGGAAACATGTTTCACCCAGAGCACTTTGCAGCATTCGGTCTCCTTTTGGCAGCCGTCCTAACCTAATTATAATTAAGTATGTATTAAGCTGGGATGAAGTGGCCTTCGAGTGGCTATAACCTTTTAATAGGGGAACTTGCGGTAAAGCAGTGGGAACGCGGCTCAGGCCGGGCAGCAAGACGTCGTGTGAGCCCTGGAAGCAGCGTGTCGGGGATGGGGCCAACAGGTCCCTTCGGTGGAACCTGCTTGCTTCTCCCTCCTTAGGACACAGAGCTCTGCCCCTCTCTGTCCTGGGGCTGGGGTATGCAGAGACCCCATGGGTGCTGGGGCAGAGCTCCAGAGCCTTCTCTAGGGCTGCCTCCACACTTCCAGCCATTATCGTGTCATCAGTCGGTGGTGTGCCCATGCGAGGGTTGACGATGGGGACCGGATGCATCAGAGTGAGCCCAGCCAACAAGCACAGAGCCTTGGCACGGCTCGCCCTGCGCATCATCCCTGTGCTTTCAGGGGGTCCACACTACCCGAAACCCATCTGGGAGCCCCCCTGCCCCAGTATGGCGGGTGCCAGGGCCCTGTGGTGGGCACCGCCCTGTTTCATCCGTCTCCCTCGCAAAGCAGCAGGGGAGCGCTTGTTTGCCGAGCCAAATTCCTCGCTGTCGACTGCTGCTCAGCGGCACCGTCGCCCGCCTGCAAGCCGACCCCTGCCGCACAGTTGAGTGTTGTTGCCTCCCCGATTGAGGCAATGGCGAGCGAAGGCAAGCGGACAGCTCTGGGTTGGCCTCAGTTTCCCTGGATATTAAGCGGGGAAGTGATGCTCGCGCCCTCTATAAGATTTTTGCTGTCCGCAGCAGCAAAGGCTGCTATAAGCTGATGCCAGGTGGTGGTTGCCGTTCTCATGCCTGCTCCCAGATGCCTCAGTAACAACGAAAAGGAGATAAAAGCTTCTTTTTCTGTCCTGGCATGCGAAAGCCCCATCCTACCCTCTGTGGCTTCAGTAATCCCCTATTGTTCTTCAGTGTTGGTCATAAGTTAGAGAAAAGCAAAGCCCTTCTCCCGGCGCACCGCCTGGTTTCGATTCTGCTGGAAACCTGCGGGGCGCTGCCTGCCCCCAGCACCCCAACCGATGCACGCGGACGTTGCCCGTAAGAGGGGGGATTCCGGCTGTGACCAACTCACACCCACCAAACAGACCGCATGGCCTGTGTCACTGCTCCCTCCCGTCCCTGACACAGGTCTCCTGGTCACTTGGTGGCATCGGTAGGTGCGTGGTGACAGATGAAGTAAAATGTTCCTGCTGCGAGAGTTAATACATGGCGTAAGCTCTTCCTGCGCCACCCCAAAATGCATCGATGGAGGAATATGAGTCTGCACCGCCGGAGACCTGGAGAGCACGGAGACATCTGTAACACACCCACCCTTGCTGGCCTCTGACAGACCGGTGGTTGTGGTTTTACAATAACCTCTTTTAAACGCGTAAATTTGCAAATCTGAGCCTAGAAACACTGACGAGACCTCGGAGGATTTCCCGAGCATGGTGTGGCTTTACTATAAATGAGAATTAGAGCATCAGGATGAAACTGGCCCCTGGGGGCATGAGAAGCTGACTGAAGTTTAAGGATTTAAGGACACCAGAGTGTCCTCTGGGGTTTCCTGCCTGGAGGGTCCCTGCATTTGCTCTGGTCCTTGCTCAGGGATATGTGGTTACGGGTTTCTTGCTCCAGGCAGTGAGCTGTCTCTGGGAGAGTCTTGCTGTGGCCACCACCAGCTTGCAGGCAGCTGCCCGGTTTGGAGACTGGCTTGCTGAACCCAGACTGGCCGTGGCATCTCTCGGGCATCCTTCGCTGCCAGCTTCCCCATTGACCCATCTTCCTTTTCCCACCTCAGGAGCTGCAAATCACTGTCCACAGGGGACCCAACTGCCTGCCTCGTCCCCTTCCCTTCACTCCCTCCCCGGGAATTATTCCAGCCTGGGGTCCGGAGGTAAGCAGGCTGGGGGAGTGGATGTCTGAAGGTTTATGAGGTGCTGTTACTATCACAGTTTGCTTTCCCCAAAGCTCCCAGCCTCCTTTCACCTGCACCCCCCCAGGAAAGCCCTTAAAGCCCATGTTTAACATTAAGTACATGATCAAAGGCGTGTTGAAGTCTAAGACTTCAGCAGTGGCTCGTGTGCTGGAGTGGGAGCTGAATTCCCAGCATGGGAAGGGCTTGAGATGGGCACTGGCATTTCCCTGCCTCCTGCAACCTCTGTGTGTTCCCAGGAGGTCAGGCCAGGTTGTCCCCAGACCTTTCCTGAAAGCATCTCTGTCTGATGCTGGCACCAGGACTTTGTCCTACTGAATGAAGCGACGTGGCCCCAAACCTTTCCCATCGAAGACAGCAGTGACCTCAAATGGCATCGCTGCTACCTTGATATCTCCTTTACCTGGCTCTGAGCAGCCAACTCTCTCTTGAAGGTAGGCAGAGCTATCCCTGCGCATCAGAGACCTCCCCTGGCTGGCCCAGGCCGGCTCTGCCCTGGTTTGGACCTCTTTTGGGTGGATTGGATGGGGTCAGGTGTCCAGAAGGTGAGATCTTTGTCCCATTTTTGCCATCTACCTGAGGGCGAGATTAACCCTGCTGACAAACACCGTTTTCTCCTCACCCCTAAGCTGGGCACGCAACTCAGGTGCCTGCAGAGGAGGTTGAGTTTGTCACCTCGGGTCACTCCGTCACAGCCGACCAAGGCAAATGTCCCACTTCCTGATTGGCTTATCCCAACTGCATCTGCAGTGGATTTACACGGGGTGTCGATTTTTATTTAAAACAAACAGAAAAGAAGAAATTCATGGAAGAAACCTCACCCTGAGGCCCTGCTGCCATCTACCGGGGTCTGAGCACTGAGCTACCGGTGCCAGCCCCGGGATGGGGACGGGGCCGGGGTCTGCCTGGGATGGGGCCGAAGGCTAACCGAACGCTGCTAAGCGGGGGAAACCCCCGTCCTTGCTGTTCTAGAGCCGTCCCTCTCCTGCCCCCGGCTCATTTGGGAGCAAAACCACTGCAGAGCCCCAACAATGCCCAGCATCCCAGTTTGGCTGGTCCCTGCTCCTCCAGGTGGGACCTGCAGAAGTATTTTGGCACCTGTATTTGGGGAGGCAGAGCGCAGCTCCTGAGGGACGCAGGAACCTGTGGTTTCTGCTGGCGGCTCTGCTTTTCAGATTTACACCTGATGTCTCGCTTGTCCAGCATGAAAGATGCCTCTCCCTTTGGGCAACGGGGATGACAGGGAGGCGGGCACAGCTGGGTGGGTGCTGCCTGCAGGACCTCGTGGCTGCCCTGAGTGGCAGGGCTGTGAGCCAGGGAAGGAGCAAAGACTGCAGGTGCTCCAGGCTCACAGCATCCTTCAACTGCTGTCACCTCCACCTCGGGACGCGTGGGCTGCCCAGGAGCCTGGCTGGCTTCTTCCAGGCCTGTGGGTAGCACAGCACATTGCCCATGCTCTGGTGGTTTCTCGGAAGGTTTAGTCAGCCCCATCATGACATGGAGCAAGGCCAGCTGGTTACGGCCACGTCTTCAACTTGCAGTGCCCCAGAACAAGCTCCCAGATCCCGACTTTTGCACCTGAACTCATCGATCGCTGCTGAGGGGTTCACCAGGAGCTGCGATGCTCTGGTATGTGAAGGGTGGTGGTGGCCCTGGATGCTCAGAGGTGGCTGGGACTGAGGGTCACCAGGGTCACAGCTATGCTAGTACCCACCGACTCTCAGCGGCCTCACATCCCCTCTCCTCCAAAAAGCCCACGGAAGGCTGCAGAAGGCAGAGCCCTCCCTGGGGAGCTGCTTCCCGGGGGTGCCTGTCCCAGCCGGGAGCAGCCAGGGGTGGCTGCGCTGCACCCACCGAGCCGAGCTCAGCCCCATCCAGCACTGCAGTTCTCCGGCAGGACACGGGGTGGAAACCTCGGCCCATGTGAGAGCCGCTCGCAGCGCCCGGCTCCTTCCCAGGGCTCTGCCCCTTCCCGGCGCCACCTCCCACTGACCCCGGGGCGCGGTCCAGCCCCGGCATCACCTCGCTGCAGAGCCCTGGGGAAACTGAGGCACCGCAGCGAGAGCCAAAATGTGAGGAGCAGCGTATTGCAACTTCGGGAGGGAGGTTTTTCCTCAGGCAAGGTTGGGGCAAGGCCAGTTCTCTGCATGAAAGGGGAGAGTTTGCAGCAGCATGGTACCTGCAGGGTCATTGAGCAGAGCCGGGCTGCAGCTCCTGCAGCAGCTGAGCACCTTGGCCCGCTGAAGAGTGCTCTTGTGCAAGAGAGGAGCTGCGCACCGAGCTGGAAGGAGAGGAACGGCGAGGAGAGATGGTGCAAACCGCCCCTCTGCTCAGCCTGGCGCTGGGGCAGCATCCCCGCGGTGCTGCATCCCCACTCGGGGAGCAACGGGCTGGGAAAGGCAGCAGCTCCGGGGCTGTGCGCTGGCAGGAGGGCTGAGCCGAGGCGAGGTGTTGCCACATAAAGAAACGGTCACGGGGTGCGACGAAGCCATCTCCTCCCTAAGCCAGTAAGAGAAGTCATGGGGAGGTCCGGGCTGCACTGGGAGAGGCCTTCGAGGAGCAAGGACAGAGCCGTGCTGGCACCGGTGGGCTGCTGTGGTCCAGCTGCCTCCTCGCTTTCCATGCCAGTCAGATTTCTGCACCCCTTTCTTGTCCTTGCCTGTTTCTCCTGTAGGAAAAGAACACCCTGTCCTCTTCCACAGCTCCACCTCACCCAGGGCCACGACAAACCGGGTCCTGGGAAGAGCACAGCAATGTGCAGCTTGCTTGGAAACCCAGACGACAGCGTGATGTGGCCGTGGGGGCAGGAGGGTGTGTGGCTCCTTCTCTTGCGCTTCCCACCATAATCATTCATATTACAGTGCAGAAAATGTTTGTACGTAGACTTTTGCTCCTCTTCCTTCTCCCTGTGACAAGCGTGGATGGCTTCCAGCAAGCACTGTGTGGCTTTGAGCACGCAAAAGGCAGAGACTAAACTAGGAATGGCTCTGAGAGCTGCAGAACAGCTAGAGCAAGACCTACTGCATCACAGATGGGAAACTGAGGCACAGAGGGCTGACTGACCTGCTCATGTCCCCCAGGTATCAGCGGCAGAGTGGGGAGCTGAGTCATGATCTCCTCAGACCAGGATCAGACTCTGTGTGGAAGGAGGCACCTGAGAAAGGAGGTGGAGGAGAGCCAGGAGCCCGCGTGGGTTTGCTCCAGGCACCCTGAGCACTTGCACAGGGCAGGAGAACAAGAAAATGGGGGTCAGACCAGTGGTCACCTGTGAAAGAGTGGCAGCTCTGGAGCGCTTCCACCCCAGAGCCAGCCAGGAAACCTTGGGCACGTCACTGAGTTGGGTCATCTAAGGTTGTATTTTCACCTCCTACATGGAAGGAGGAAGGGGAACATCTGGGGTCAGATCCGACACCACTGAAGCCCACAGCTCATTTTCGTTTCTCAAGGGTCGGACTCAGGTGGTGTGGAGCAATCTGTCAGTATCCTTTGAGTTGCAGCAGAGAAATGAAAATCACAAGTCGTGGGGGGAAGCAGAGAGAAAAAGCAGGTTCCCTTTTGAGTGGATCCTGCTTCCCCTTCCCTCTGAAGCTGTGCAGGCAGCGGTGAAAGACCGCAGAGCCGCTTGGCCGGGGCTGTGAAGCTCCTTCATTACGTGAACGTGGGGAGAAGGAAGTAACGAGCACACCTAGAGCCGCGGTGGCTGAGCTTCTGCAGCCACGGGCACAGCAGCACACGATGGCCTCGGTGTCTGTGCAAGGACAGGGTTATCCATCCCACATCTGGTGGGGACCCTCCGTCTGGACAGCAGTGGAAGCATCCGAGAGAGATGCACTGGCTGTGCTCCGCAGCCGTTGGCCAGCGCCTAGAGCTGATGATTTATGGCATTGTTGGGGAGCTGGGTTATTTGATTTCCAGCGTGTGTCTTGGTCTGAGCCCAGCAAGGACACCCCAGCACCCCTCTGGCAGAAAGGGCAGCCTGTAGCTGACCTCCGCCCTTCCTTCTTCCTGCCCGTTCCCTGGGTGATGTTCAGCTGAGTCCTGCATCCCGCTGCCTGCTGCATCCCAGGAGATGCTGCCGGGCTCTGGCTCTGGTTTCTGTGCCTCCTGGCCAGGGCTCCAGCCAGCAGCATACCCATGGGGAGGGCAGCGGGCTGGGGTGGATTTGGGCTGGGAGAGAGGTTTCAGGGCAGGCATGGAGGGGTGGAAATTTCACCCAGGGAGACCATAGCCTGGGGAGGGAGAGTTTCTCCTCACAGCTGCCTTTGCAGAGGTGCTGCCCTGGCAGAAGGGACCTTCCTCTGGGCTTCTTGAGAAGGGTCAGCAGGGACAGAGGCACAGCACCTGCCTGCAGAAACCCGGTGGAAAGCTGCTGCAGGGGAGGAGGATGAGGGGGAAGCCTGCCTGGGATTTTTTGGGCACTTCCCAGGTCCTGAGCTTGCTGCTTCCCCCTTGTTTAGACATAGGGACCCCTTAGCCGGGGACAGATGAGGGAGGGACATCGACTGGGGCAATGAGGCACTGTGAGGGGGTTGCCCTGAGTCGGTCTTGCCCCACGGCCTCCCAGCACACGAGCAGGGCCCAGGGAGGGCAGAGCTGGTGCTTGTGCAAATCCCTGGGGAGATGGGAGGTTGCGAAAGGAGCTTCCTCCACACTGGCTCAAACCCAGCAGAGAGGCAGGGTCGCCACCGCAGCCTCAGCTCTCTTTCGAGGCAGCATCCCCGTCCCTGCGGTCCCTGAGCCTCTGTCCACTGGCTGCTGGAGGGGGTGAGGAAGAAAACCCTGTCTTTGAAAAGATGCATTTGGAGAAAGCGGTAGTTGCTCGGTTTGCAACCTCACGATGTTAAAACCTTTCCTGGTTTTGCTGTGGAGGTCGTGGAGATGGAGAGCGGGAGTCTGGGAGCCCTCCACAAGGGGTGACGATGAGTCTTTACCCACAGACTGTTTTTTCTGCCTGGATTTTGAGTGGTTTTGTCAATAGGACAATCCCACGAGAGATAAATACTCTGCCCGATGGTCCCCACACCCTGAGCAACATTCTTCTGTTTGGCCTATAAATACTGTCTCCAAGCAGAAATCCGGATTGTGAGACAGAACAACCATCTTCGAGGCATTTCTCGTAGAAATCTGGAGGTGCTCCGCTCTGCTAAGCCTGACTCAGAGACATGGTATCGTTTCAGGAAAGTGTGTGCGTGTGTGTGTGTGGTACAAATACAGGTTTTAGAAATGCGTTGAGTAGAGAGGAATGGGACCAGGACCCTGAGGAATGGCCAGGCACCTCTGCAAGTTAGGTGTAAGTCCCACCTTCAGCAGCCATCTGAGAGGTACCTTTGCGCCGATTTGGAGGATGACGAGCCAAAATAGGAGCCTGGCAAAGGCGATTTCATGTTCCTGGAAAAGGAAAAGGATCCGACCAGAGCAGGATGACGGACTTAGTGGGAAATGTTTAAATCCCGCCGACCCTCACGTATCCCAGTCCCTTTGCATACGTCAGAAACCTGATTTGCTTAGAAATGTTCTCTATGGAAATCACTTTCTATGACCAAAGGGGCTTTGTGTGGCAATTACTCGGCCCTTCTCCCAGCCAAGCGTTTCCATGAGTTGCTTCGGAGTCACTTGATGAAAAATTACATTTCAGCGCTTTCCCCTTAGCCCCGTTTCGGCTGTTTGAGCATCCTTCGGAGCTGAGGTGGTGTCCCCTGGGCATCGAAGCAGTGGTGCGGCCAGATCTCTGCCCTCTGAATTTGCATCGCCTCTGAATTTGGGCTTTTCTGCCGAGTTAGCTGGAACTCGCCGTTTGGTATTTGGGTCTTTTTATTTTGCCACATCAGCTCGGGAAGGACAAACAAGCCCGGCTGAGCGCAGAGGCAGAGCAGCGCTGACAGCTTGCGTGTCTCCAGCGTGAAGCTTGGCCGTCGGAGCCGACTGGTCCCACATTCTCCCTGGCGGAGGAAGTTTACCCCAGGTCAGTGTTTCACATCACATGCCACTGTCATGTTTGTTCTGCTACCGAGAAACCAAAGGTCTAAATAAGTGTGTTGTCAGAGCGCAGCCTCGGCTTCCTCCTCCCTGGCCGGGGCTGGTCGGGCAGCGCGAGGGGAAGGAACCGAGCTCCGGAGCCATGTGGCTGAGAGGCACCCAGCGTGCTGCCGGCGTCTTCCAGAGCACCGCGCTGGCCGGAGCTCGTTCAGCTTTGGCACCGCTGCCGGTGTCACCACAGCCACCCAGGTGCGACCCCGCTGCATGGTTGGGGGTGGCTTGGGCTGCCCGCCCTGCTCTCCGTGCGGCCCCTAAAAGGCACCTGGGATCCCTTCCTGTCCCCAGCATCTCCCGAACTCAAACGAGAGAAACTCAGGGATAAGGAGCAGCGCAGCGCCCCGCTCCCAGCAGCTCCTGTGAGCACGCTGGTGCCGGCACCCCTCGGAGGCGCCTCTCCTCTGGAGCCCTTTCCCCGGGGTGGCTGCTCCAGCCCGGTGGCCACCACGGCTGCTGTCTGTCATGCTGGTCCCCGCAAGGTGCAGCAGCCTCCTCGGCGGTGGCTGGGGTACGGCGCAGCAGCTCCCTGCTCTCCTCCGCTTCCTTCCGCCGGCGTGAGCCCCCTGGGCCACCATTTTTGGTAACTTCCTCAGGCGGCAGCATGCCCCGAGGAGCAAAACAAGCAGCTCACAGAGCTTCAGGTGGGGAGGGCATGGGACGTGCCGCAGCTCCGACACCCGGAGAAGTTTGGCCTCGGCAGATTTAGCCCCTCTGACGCATTCCAAACCCTCTGTTTCAGGGAATAAGGCAGAAGGAGGGAGAAAGCTCAGGTTGGCATCCCCAAAACTGAGCCCAGCTTGCGTGAAGAGCTCAAGCCGAGAGCAGGCTGCAGCACAAATACCTGGGTGTCCGGCTGTTTTGCAGAGTAGTGCCTTGGGGCAGGTGGCATCATGACTTCGACACGAGACTTTCCCCTTCCTGCTATTTTTGCTGCCGGAGGATTTCTTCTGAAGCGCTGGCGGCCGCTCAGCTGGTGAAGGTCGAGCCCACATCCCCCCTCTGCGGGTTTTCACCTGGCGCAGGGCGACGCCGCGGCACTGCAGCCGGAGCGGGGGCAGCCAGGGCTCAGCACCGGTGTCCCACGCACTTTGCACGGTGGGTGGTTGTCTCGATGGGTCACCGGTTAAAGGGGATCTTGGCTCTGACTGAGACTGCTTTTTTTAAAATTCTCTGGAATCTCACTGCGAAACCCACATCTGTTTCGGCTCCTGAGCAGCTTTCGAGTCTCGGAGTGTCGGTAGCAATGGTCACTCTCTTCTGAAAACACGAAACCCGCAAGGAAACCCGAAGCCAGACTCTTGCCCCTGCACAAGATACCAGCTGGGCAGGATCCGGCCGCAAGCCCCGTGCAGCAGATGGGCCCGTGGGAAGGCATGGGGGGCGAGTGTTGCCAGTGGCCGGGGTGGCGTGGGCCCTTTTTCAGGAGCAACCTTGAAGGCAGAAGGAAAAGGCCATTCCCAGGTGCCACCTAGGCAGAAATCAACAGCATGTCCCCAGGCTGGTGTCACCCAGCCTGGGCCGTGAGTGGCTTTGTGCGGTCAGGGAGGTGCTGAGGGCTCTTCCAGCAGAGATGGGGTCAAGGGCTGTGCAGGGAGGGGAGGAAAACAAGCTCACGTTGTACATAGGATGGAGGCGTGGAGGCGGGGGACAGAGGGATGGAACGGTGGATGGCTGGAGGGATGGACAGATGGCTGAATGGAGGGAAGGATGGAGTGGAGGATGGAGGGCTGGAAAAGTGCATGGATGGAAAGAAAGGAGAGGTTGATGGAGGGAAGGGTAGATGGATGAATAGCAGGACAGAAGAACGGAGGGTGGATGGACAGATGTATGGCAGGAGGAAGGGACGGATGGAGGGGTGGATGAATGGAAGAGTGAAGGGTGGAAGGGAAAGCGGTGGGGAGACAGATGGGTGTCAGGATGGAGGGAGGGAGGGCTGGCTGAGGGGATGGCTAGCTGGATGGACAGCAGGGTGGTGGGAGGGAGGGATGGATGGATGGAGGGATGGAGGAAGGGGTGGATGGAGGGATGGAGGAAGGGGCGGAGGGATGGATGGAGGGATGAAGGAAGGGATGGATGGAGGGATGGAGGAAGGGGTGGATGGAGGGATGGAGGAAGGGGTGGATGGAAAGCGGGTGCAGAGGGCTGGGTGTCGGGGGTACGGACGGACGGCGGGGCGGAGCGCTCGGGACCCGGCCCGTGGCCGGCGGGCCGGGGCAGGGCGGGGCGGGCGGTGCCCGGGGCCGGTCGGCGCCCACGTGCGGGGCGGGTCCCGGCGGCAGCCCCGCCCTGGCGCCGCCGGTGCCGCCCGCCGGGGAGCGGAGCGGAGCGGAGCGGGGGGAAGCGCAGCCCGGCGTGGAGCCCGGCGGGGCGCGCCGAGGATGGGCAGGGAGCCCCGGCGGCAGCCGCCCTCCAGGTAGGATGAGTCGGGAGCGGGGACGGGACCGGGACCGGCGGTTGCTGCAGCCCGCGGCCGCCCCGGGAGCCGGCCGTGCGGGTAGCTCGGAGGTGTCGGTGTAAGCGTGGCACCCGCCGTGCCCGGTGTGAGCGGGGAGCTCCGTGTAACCGGGTTGGCCGTGCGAGCGGGGGGGTCTGTGCTCCCGGTGCCGGTGGAGCGGGGCGGGCGGGCGGGCAGCGGGTTCCCTATCCCCGGGGTGTCCGTGTAACCCCGGGGGGTCCGGGGGGTGGGAGGTCACTGTGCACCCAGCGGGCACGGAGGCTGCTGTGGGACCTGGGGGGGTAGTTCTGAACGGGGTGTCCGAGTAACGGGAGACGGAGTGAAGCTGGTGCGCTGGGGGGTTCCCTGTATCTGGGACCTCCACTTGAAATCCACCAGTGGGCTGTCACCAGCCCCGGGGTGAGGAGGTTCACTTGCAACCTTGGAAGGGGTCACCCTGCACCGTGTGTCCCTTGGGGTCCCTTTGTAGCCCAGGGGGGGTCCGAGACACCCCGTGCTGCCGGTGTCACCCCGCGGGTGGGGACGGGCCCCGCTGTCGTGACTCATTTCTGGACTGGGTGCTTGTTTTCCTCCGCGCCGCCCCACAGAGTCGCTGCTCGGGACCCAGGTGTGGGGCCCCGCCCGGCCCCAGGGGACCACCCGGCCGTGCCTGGGTCCCCGGGAAATCCCGGGGGCTCTCCGGCACCCGCCTGGAGTTTTGGCAGGGCGGCTGGCGGGGGTGGCAGCGGGAGCTCTCCTCGCTGGGCTGGAGGGACCCAAGGGCTACAAGTCGCCTGTTGCACCCGTCAGCCTCGGCCGGGTCCCCACAGCTCAAGGAGGGGGTTGGAGGTGCAACCCCTGGGAGGGCTCAGCTTTGGCAACAGGATGTGGTTTGGGATGTGCCAAACCAGCAGCGTGTCATCCCGCCTGCGTCGGGGTCTGGACACGCGCCAGCCCTGAGATGTCCCCGTGCTGCTTCATGCGCCAGCCTGCGCCCATAGTTGTGCCTGCAAAGGAGCGTCTTCCATCAGGTTTTTTCGTGGCCTTACGGTGTCACCAGAGTGGCCAGCACCGACCTGGAGGTGCCCAGACCCAGCCCGGCCTCCCGCTACGCTCAGTCCTGCAAGAACCTCCCCGAAAGGATGTTTAGCTGCTTTGCACGGTGAGAGCCCTCAGGGAGGAAAAGGCCAGGCTGATTCACATCACTAACGAAAGCGGGAGAAAAGAGATTTCAGAGCTTTGTTTTCATGTTTATTACAACCTCGCTGCTGTCACCCCAGCACCCGGGAGCTTTGCTAATGGCTTGTTTTCGGTGCTGCTGCCGCTCTAATTGCAGCGAAAACGTGCTCAGGCAGCTGCAGGCTGGTGCCGCTTTACCCTGCTGGGGAAGGGGCTGATGCTCAACAGCTGCAATTTATTTAGTTCTTCCCTTTAGCACTTCAATTTCTGTGTGTGTTGGAGGGGTCTGGGTTTGTTGCGGGTTTTTTTTTGCCCAGAGCAAAAACTTGGATGGAGTTGCAAGTTGTTTCCAAAACGTGATTGCAAAGTGTGTTGGAGCTCTGGGTGTTGCTCAGATTAGAGTTTAAACCTAGAAAGATGAGAAGATAAAGAGGGAGAGGTGGTGGTTGCAGCGGTTACATCTCTCACAGCAGCGGCGTGAGGTCGGAGGGTTCGGGCGACGGCTGGGCGCGTCCTTTGGGGCCGGACTGGGTGGTGCGCTGCACGTCTGCGGGCAGCGCAGACCCTGGGCTGTGTTGGGTCTGAGGTCGGCTCCAGCCCCTGGAAGCTGTCCTGCAGAATTGAAGCGGGGGGGAGCTCCTCGGTCTGCCTTCCGCAGCCCCGTGTGGCCATCGCTCTGCGGCTCCCTGCAGCTCTGCAGCCTGGTCGGGGCGAGAGGAAAGGGGGTGAAAAGCGTTGGGGGTGCTCGTGCAGAGCGAGAAGCTGCGGTGCCACATGCATCGATTTGGGGTGGGGGTTTGGGCTCCTCACCGGCAGCCCCGCGGCTCTGGAGCTGCAGGACGGTGCAGCTGACCAGTCCGTCCTTCCCGCTGGAGATCGGGGCACCCCAGTTTGGAGAAAACCAAACCAAATCCGTCACCTTGCGCCTTTCGCTGAATGGGGAGATGAAGACGTGAATTTTTGCATCGAGAAATTGCTGAATCCAGACGATAGCATTGGCAGAGAGGTCCCGCTCGCCACTCTGCGCCGCTCTGCTCTGCTCCGGCGGGGTGCTCCCCTCGGGGCTGAGGGATGCCGAACGTGGCAGCCGCTTTGCTGTCAGTTTGGCGGGGGACCAGGCTGTGATACCCACTTGGTGGCCTGGGCACCGCTGTGGCCTTGCCATGCTGCAGGTAGTTTCAACTTCTCTTTTTTTGGGTGCCCGCTGAGCTGCTCCTGGCACGACGGGGCTGCCCGTTTTTTTTGCATTATTATTTTGCGAGTGGAAAATTGTGCGTGAGTTTGCAGGGGCAGAGCCACTCAGGTGAGTGCCCTGAGGTTTGGGGGCAACACGAGGCTCCTGCTGCCAACTCTGCTCCCGTCAGCACTTTGAACTTGCACTGGTGAGAGGATGGGGAGGAGGGACAAGGTTCCTACGGAAACTATGCACCCCCCCCCCCAGCACCACGGGCATCACGCTGCAGCCTGGCAGGTCTTCCCTCGCTGCAGCTCTGCGCTTTGCAGCCGTGCTCAGCCGGGGAGGTGGTTTGGGCTGGAAATGTCACTCCTGACTGCAGCGAAGGGAAATGTGACCTGTGGGTGCAATCCAGGCTCCGTCGCTGCAGCTCACGCCTTTCCCTCCTCTCTGCAAGACTTCCCTTCCCTCAGAGGCTCAGTACCGTGGGACTCCCCGTGTCATGGCCAGAGGTGGTGTGGGCACATTTTTGTCACCACTCCTCTGCCAGCCCTTTCTTTGCGAGGGTCCCACCCGTCCACGTGCGTCGGGGGGGTTCCAGGTGACCTCTGCAAACCGCTCAAGGTTGCATCCACCTCACGCTGCATGCGTTGGGTCGGGGTTGTTCACCTTCCTGCAAGCGCAGCTGGTGCCGTGGGCGTGCTACGCGTGAGGACGCGGCGAGCATCGCCCTGTGCTGCGGCCCGCAGGGGTGGACAGGACCTCTCGCAGCAGCGCTCGCTGCTGGCACCGAGCCCTCTTCACCGACCTCCTGGGTGGGACCCTGGGGAGCGGCCGCAGCTCCCGAGCGCCTTTCCCGGCGTGGAGACCCAAACCCGATGTTCCCATTTTTCTGATCTCGTCTTTGGTTGCCAATTAGCACGACGTGAGAACTTGTCTCCCCGATGACGCGCCTGCGTGACTCCTCGGAGGCTTTAATTGCAGGGTTTTCAGCAGCCAGGGTGCGATGAAATGGGAATTGTTGTGATTGTGTGCCGTGCGGCAACTAAAAGACGCGGCTCTTTGGCGAAGCTTAATTAGGAAAGAGGGACGCTGTTGGGAATGGCTCCGCGATGGGATTTTCCTAATGAAAGCCGCTGAATGGGCAGCCTTGTAGTGAAGAACGGGCTGGTGAGGGGCACTGCCAATTGCTCTTCTCTGGCGTTCATTTTGTATTTCCTCCCCATTGTTTCTAATACCCTCTTGGAAAAGCCTGAAGATAAAACGCTTTATTTTCTTACGCCTCGTATCCTGTTTGGCAAGCGGCGATTCTAGCATGTGCATCTGGAATACATGAGTGGCCAGGCATGAGCTCCTTCAGACTTGTTAATCTCTGATTTCAAGCTCTGCCATTGAAAGAAAAAAAAAAAATGCAAAAACTTTGGCTTGCGGTGGGATGATCCGCTGCCTCGCCGGCGTGGCGCAGCGGGAGACGCTCGGCTGAGCCCGCAGATGCGTGGCTGGAAGAGAGCTGGCTCCGTGGGGTGTGAAGGCAGCGCGATGCTGCGGGAAGCGCGGTTTGTTTGGCAACAGCGTGGCGGGGTTTCGTGTTCGAGGCTTGGCTGTTTTTGTCTCGGCTGACCTCTCCTTGCGAGCGCGATTGCTGTATTTAACCGTAACCTGCCCCATCTGAGAGTTCACCCAGGTTCCAGTCTGCTGCTGGTCAGACAGAGCCCGGAGGTCGGGTGCTGCCCGGGGCAGCTGGGGCTCAGCGCTCCCACCTGCGCCGCACCGTTCCCGTAACGGGGCCGGCGAACCCGCCGGCGGGTGCCGGGGGAGAGCGAGCTCCAGCGCTCCCTGCCCAGCTGTGCCGGGCTGGCCGGACAGTGAAAAGGGCTGCAGATGTTTTTAGCCAACAGATGTGAGCATGACCCTCGTGCTGAGTTAAAAGGGGAATAGGAAAACACTACCTGGCTGGGTGACGCGGTCATGTGCTGCTGTGACGATGATTAATGACTCTCCCTGCTGCAGGGGGACCGGCCGTGTTTGTAAGCGAGGCGGGGATGGAGTTTGGCTTTCCCTCGAATGCTTTGTTTCATTGCCCGAAATTCCCGCAGCGCCGGCGGGGTGAGAGCAGCTCGGGAGCTCCTGAAATGCCGCCGGTCCTTATTTTGGGGTGGGTTTAAGCAGAAGCGAGATCCTGGCGTGAGCAGGACGCGGTGCCTGGGAATGGAAGGGCACGCTGAGCATCGTCCCCCCGCTCACGCCGCTTGTGGCTGCTCCGGCCGAGCAGGGGGGGGCTCAGCTTCACCACCACCCCGCGACTGTCCTCCGCAGCTGCTGCTGCTGCTGCTGCTGCAGGGAATTCGTCACCTTTTTTCTGCTGCCATGGAGGGTTTTGTGCCGTAACATCAAGGTGTTTTGAACACGGCGTTAACGTCTGTCGCATGGGTGTACGGCTGGTGCGTTGCCTTGAGCTTGCAGAAGTGTTTTTCATCCCTTCCACAAAGGCCCATTCTTTGTCTCAAATTAGGATGAAATGCTTCCCCTTTCAGCTGCTTCCCCCATCGCTCTATGTCTATTTAAACCCTCGGCTCAGAGGCTTCTCTGCAAACAACCTCTCATCCTTTCAGGTGGCATTTCCCTTTTCTCATTGTTTCTGGCAATCTGTACATGTGAAACTCCACAAACGCCGCTTCGGTCTCAGTGTCTTTGTGTCGGTGACTCTTGCAAATCCGTACCCGCGGCTGCGTGATGGAGCTACGGCGGCCCTCAGGCGTGGAGGCTTCGCAGCCCGAGCAAACTGCAGCCTCACAGACCCTGGCTGGGTGACGTCCCTGCTGCTCCTCATCCCGAGTGTGAATCCTGCTCATCTGGGAGGGCTCCTGCCCGAGGCTCGTCTCCCTGGATCAATTAGCTGGCTGCAATCAAAGCCAACCTGAGGTCCCCGAAGGACTCCTGTTAAATGTGAATTGTTCCCCGGTTGATCTGGTCCGAGTGCTGGTGGGGGTCTAGCCCTGCAGGGAACTCAGGTGGTGTGAGGGAATGGCTATGTGGGTCTAAATCCACTTTTGCTGCTACAGAGCACACCCGGAGCCTGGGGACCTCCTTCACGGTGGGTCCCGAGCTGCTGGACCGCGGCACTGGTTTAGAAGTGATGGCAGGTTAGCAGGTATTTAACGGCATCCCGTCTACTCCCTGTGGTCTGCAACCAGAAGAGCACCGTGAGTGTGATGCTTTAGGATGAAGGGAGTAGCCTTTGACTCTGTGGAAACCGAGCACTTGCGGATACCGTCATGCCAGTTCCCAGGAGCTTGGCTCCTGTTGAAGAGATGACTAAGGGGACCAGCCCTGTGTGCCGTGATGCTCCTGCCCATCATGGGAGAACCGAGGGCTGGGTGGGGTTCAGGCTCCGTGAGCTTTTGCACCCCTTGCTCCTGTGATGAGTGACTGGGGGGATTTGGGAACTTGCTCTGCATGTGGCAGACCAGCTGGTCAGGGCTGTGCCAGCCTGGCTGCAGGCACTTGTGGGATGGGGTACTCTCAGTGTCCCTTGCAGCTGTCATGTCACCATCAAATATGGTCACTGTGCCAGGGAGAAGGGATAGAGAGTGGCAGATAGGGCCTTCACGAGAAGAGGGTACCTTTCAGCTTGTCTTCTCCATGGCTTTTTGGGCTGATAGGGATGTAGCTCTGGTGACTGTATTAGGCCAGGCCAAAGCTCAAGGTCCAGCTCAAGGTCCTGCCCTCAGCCAGGGGGAGCCTGGGGGTTTGGACCTCAGTTGTTGTGACGAGATGTCCTCAAGCTCTCCAGTCCCAGCATTTTCCTTTTGTGCAGCCCGCCCTTCTCCACATCTGGAGGGTTTGGTACATCTTGGATGCAGCAGCGGCCTCCAGCACAGCTTGAGCCTGAGCTTTAGCTTGAGCCTGCTTCTTCCCAGAGGTGACCACAGGCTTTGGAAAGGTTTCATGCACTAGGCTTGTCATTCTCCTCTCAAAAGGCAAGTGCAGATGCTGCTGTGGTGTTTCAGTGCTGTAGGCTGTTTGAAGATGCTTGGGGGCTGAACAGCGTGGTGGAGTTGGCCACTGCTGGTCATCCACCGTTGGATGGATGCCCACCTCTCTTGGTCTGCTTTCTTGTTTGGAGACTTCCTTTCTTCTCATCAATTATGATGATGGTGCTGCAGTTGTAACGAGTCCTCTGGTCAAAGTGGGGCTCGTGCCCTTCTGTGAGCCTTGGAAACGTGTGTGAATCACAATCCCACTTGCCCTTGGCCTGAGGGTGGTGGGGAACAGCCAAAAAAGTCCTCGCCACCATCTGTGTTTTGTGGCGCTGCAGCCAGCGGTGCTGCAAGCAAATTGAGGGTTTTGGGCAACCAAGCCAGGGACTGAAAAGGCTCCTGGGTTCCCAGCAGAGCCTCCACAATGGCAGGAAGCAACTTCTAAAGCTTCCTTTGGATACACAGGGCCTTGGGGGAAAGATTTACTTGCTTGTTTATGCTGTAAGTTAATCTATTTAGTAGGTTTGGCATTAAAGCTCACAAAAAGCCCTCTGAAATGGTCACGCTGCTTGTTTGTAGGGCTTTGTCTCTCGCTTACTTTGTTTCACAGCTGGAGTAGTTAAGCAGAGACGGAGCCAACTGAGATCTCCCGTGTAAACTTGTTTTTCCGAATAGGCTGAAGAATGAACGAGAAGCAGCTCTCGCTGTCCTTCATCGCGAGGGAGCTGCGGGGGAAAGGCAGCGTGGGGCAGAGGTTGGAGTCTCCTCCGGGAGGGACCCGTGTTTGCGTGTGCTCTGTGCCGCTTCGCTCGGTTGCAGGATGGCGATGCTCCCAGGCCCTGTGGAGGCTAATAGATGACTTTGCAATAGAAAAAACCCAAAACCGAACCCCCCCAATCCATCACCCGTCCCTGTGAGAGAGCGTAGCAGAGTAGGGAGCAGCATGACGTGTTTGTGGGGGGCAAGAAGTCTTAGGAGGAGTTTGGAGAGGCACAGGAAAGTGCTGGGTCAGTGGAACAAAGAAGAGCTGATGAGGATTTTTCGTGGTATCACGGTATCGCTGTTCCCCTTTGTGTTCGATGCTATCCTAGATATGGTAGTACCACCCACGTGTAACCTTGCGCAGTAAAAATGGATTTTCCCCAAGGGCCGTGTCCAAAGAGGCCCCCTGTACGCAGCAACTGCTGTGTGGGACAGCTGGGGTTGAGGTCCGTGCCCAGAGGTAGTAGGTGCTGGGCTCCCTCCCAAGCTGAAAACTTCGTTGCAGCATCTTCAGCCTCAGTGAAGTCTTCAGCCTGGGAGGGGGCTCAGTGCCTGCTGCCTCTGGGCATGGACCTCAACCCCAGGTGTCCCCCATGCTTTTGGGAGGGTGTCTCCTGCTAAGCAGGGAGATGCCTGGAGTCTCGTCCCTTTTCCCCGTGTGAGGGGCTGTAAGACCCTTCCAACAGGGATGTCTCCTTTCTGTCTATTCCACCAGGTTGAACAGAGAGTGTTGGGAGGAAGCGTTTGACAATGTGTCATGTCCTTCACTTCCTTCTTGGTGGGGGCAGCCTTTATTTGGGGAAACACCTTTTTTTTTTTTTTACACCCCCCCCCCTCTGAATTATGCATTTGCTGAATTTTTAATTTTTTCCCCCGGTCCTCTCCCGTGACACAACAGCCAATTCTCTGCTGAACTTCCACCTTCCCTGAAGAGCAGCCCTGGAGTTTCCATTACGTACCGCTGACGGCAGCGGGCACCCAGCCAGGCTGTGCCAAACCCCATCGCTATCTCCAGCCTAAATCTTCTTGGGGCTCGACACTGAGCTTGTAATTGACGGAGATGTTGGGTAAAACTTTAACATTCACTGTGTGATAAAAGACTGATACAAGCTAAAATTAACTCTTGCATCATGTGGGGAGGGGTTTTCATAATTGGTGCCAGTAACAAGTGCATTTCCTCTCTGAAAAGTGAGTGTATGTAACCGGCCTTTGCTTACTGAGATCTGATCTGTGTCCTTTCTGCTGTTTTTCGAGGAGAAAAATAGAGGCTTTTCTTTCTGTGCCAAACCCACGCAGCCCATCGAGCGGTCGTGGATGGGGCTGGGGTTCCCGCTGTCCCGGGTCATCTCTCCGCACCCCTCGCAGGCTGGCTGGGAGCGGTGTTTGGCTGCCAGGGAGGTGCGGAGGTGATGCTGGCTGCGTGGCGCTGCCGGCGGAGCTGCTGCTGCCGAGGAGAGCAGAGGAGATGGGCCTGTCTCTGCGCTCCTGGCCAGACAGCGAAGCACGGGCTGCTGGAACCTGCCAGCCTTGGTCTGGAGTGTTGGAAGGTGAGCAAAGCGTTAGTAGAGGGGAGATGAAAAGGAGCACAGGGTAGGGCTGGAATTTTTTTTTTTTCCTTCGTTTGGTTTTTCTAGGAAGTTACTGTTCAGTGTCAAGATGTACTTTACAGCGGTGAAATCCAAGAAATTCCCAGAGAACTCTGTAGCTGCTCGTCTGCCTCGAGGCAGGAGGATTGGAAAGGCAGCGGGCACTCGAGCGCAGACTGGAAGGGACTGGAAGGGCTGCTGAGGGTCTCTCCTTGGCCTTGGGACAGGGACCACTCTCCCTCTGTCATTCCATTTGACTCTGCTGCTTGTTCTGCCTTCAAGGAGGTGGGCACAGATAAGCCTCCTCCTCTTTACCGCAGCCTTTCTGTGATCGAGTTTATCCCATCTCCCACCCCCAGCAGAGCAGGGCGTGTTTCCTCCCCGTCCTTCAACCTGAAGCTTGTCCTTCAGCATCTCCAGGAATGGGACTTGCGCAGCTTCCTTCAGAAACCCCTGCAGAGAGCAATAGACCTTGTTCTGACAGCATCGGGGAGACACGTTCCTCCCTGCGCCTTTCACTTCCCAAAGCTGATACTTGCATAATTCAAGAGCGTTGCATTACAGGAGCTGAAAATAAGCGAATATGGAGGTGGAGGGTGCAGCCCGTGTTTTTAGATGGAGGTGAAGGCAGCGTCTTGCCAATGGTAAGAGCATCCCTGACTGGAAGGACATGCAGTGAGTCACTGGGGCTGTGTACAGAGAAATGTCCTCTGGAGCGAGAGAGAAGGTACCACCACAACCGTTCTTCTCGGTGGTGGCTCGGTGGGACTAATTTAGAGATGTGTGTTTCTCGGCACCAAGATACATCATGGCTGTAAAGGGGTAGCGAGTGGAATTCCCCCTTATCGGGTTGTCGAGAGTATGCTAGATCCTGTCCTGAAAAATGGTAATTGTAAAAAAGGACATTTTAAAAATAAGTCAAGAGGAAGTCTCAGTTTGCAGGATGGGTGGTAGGGAGGCTCGCAGGCAACGCTGCGCTGGACACTATCGTGCTGCTGTGGTTTCAGTTTCCCGTAAGCGTTGCTGCTGGGGTCTACTGCTGGTCGTGGTCTCTACATACTGCCCCGATCACGTTGCTCACCTCGCAGCGAGGGAATCGCTCCCTTACAGAAAGTCCCAGAATAGTCTGCAAGCGTCTTCGGCTTGTACGAGCCCACGGTGCATCGCGGGCTGCTTTTGTTCCTCAGCGAAATGCGTAGTTAGTCTGAAATTCAGGCCTGAATGTGGAAGCAACAAACCTTCAGCTGACTGGTTTGAGCTCAGGTTGGTCAAGATGCAAAGCTGATGCAAAATGTCGTAAGCCCCGCTCAGTTACTGTTGAATGTCTGTCTCTGGGAGGTCCCCCGCCTTCCTGACATCTACTGCTGCTCTTCTCGGTGTCCACCACAAATCGGGGACCCAAAAGGCTGAACCCGGCACCTGCAACCGATGAGCTGCTGCTGTCCTCATTCTCTCCCACCAGTTCCTATGAGACCCCTGAACTGCAAGAGGGGTCTCCTTTGTTTTGACCCCACGCCTTCACTTGCTGCCAGCACTGCTGATGAGGAGGGTGGTAGCGATGGCTTTAACCAGCCTGTACTTGTTTTCACTCCAGCGCCTGTTGAACTTGGCTGGATTGCAGTCTCCAGATTGCTCTTATTACACATGGCTGAGACTCCTTTCCTGTTACTTTATCCAGCCACAGCTGTTACTGCACAGGGACAGGCTCTGGAAGGATCCGAGGGTTTTCCCGGGAGCAGCAGGTGGTCTCCATGAAGCTGACTCCATGGTATTCCCTGCAAATGATGGAGCCGGTGGCTCATACACATCATGCCAGGTGCACGTCCCCTCATTTCTGTGATCACTTTGTTCCTCTTCGGTAGCTAAGAACTGCCTGGGGGTTGCTGGTACTGCCCTCAGCCCTGAGGCTGCTGGTCCACGTTCAGGTTTTGGCTACCTGCTGTGATTTCCTTGCTAAATCCAGAACCAGTGCGTTGCTCTGGACTGCTCCTGGTGGGACCAGAAGTTGAGCTTGGCTGCAAACTCATCCCTGGGTGCTGTGTGTCTCCTTCCAGCTCTTGCACTGGGTTTTGCAGTGTGCTTCACCTCGGTATCTTGGGTCAGGCTTAGGAAGAGGCTGTCTTTCCTGCTTCATAAAGTAGAAGTAAACTCCTGGAGCAGGTCCCTGGAGCTGCAGTCTAGCCAGTAATAGTGTGACGAGAAGTTCCTTACCAGGATGATAACATGATGGTGGTTTCACTCTGAAATCACTAAAATTTTGTCTTGGTTGCGTTTTGTACATTTTAGGGGCAGTCCCACCTGCTTGTCTAACTTTTTCTTACTAAAAAATGACTGAAGAAAATTAACTTGACAGATGAGAGCCAGAGAGAGCCCCAAACCACAGCAATCAGCAGTGATCCTCCCGTGGGCAGTTGGATGTTGGAGCCTTCCTCGCTCCTCTGCCCTCGCTTCAAATCCTGTTTGTGTTGGCCAGCCGTAGCAGGTTGGGTCAGAGACCGCACCCTCCCTCCGGGAGCGATGGGGGGTCTTTGGCTGTAGGCACAGCTCAGTAGATTTCTTCAATGACCTCAAGTGAGGGACCTTGACTGGTCCTGCCACAGTTGATGGGGATTTTACTGGCTGAAAGAGCTAATGGAGCTTTGGTTTGGCAATGAGACCTCTGCTGCCTTGTCCCACACGCGCTGGACTGTTGGTGTCCAGGACTATCTGTGCTAGCCCTCATGTGCTCCAAATAACTTAAGATGCATTTACTTTCTCTTATTTGTCTGTGGTTTCTGGATTATCAGTACTCTGATGTAGTTCATCTCTGAAGTAGCCCCATAAAATTGCCCTTGGGCAGTTTTGAAGTGCTCGCTCCATCTTCAGAGGTGGAAATAACTCTCTGTTTTTACAGCAGAGACTTCAAAGTGGCGCTTGTAAAGCTTTCTTGGACTGGTGGTTTATTGAGAGCTGCCTGCTCCAGCCCCTGGCGCTCCTCCTCGGAGCTTACGCCTGGCTGTCCGGCAGTGGAAGTCTAGCGAGGAGTCCTGGGGACCTTGAGCAGATAAAATCACTTGCAGAAATGTTTGCTTCTGCTTTTGTTTGTCATGAATCAAATCTGGGGGTGAAAGAAATGAAAGTTAAATTGAGTCTAGTGCAGTGCCCATGTTCCCATTATTGCGCTATCTGAGCTTCTTACAGGCTTTGAAAAATTTGGTTGTGCAATGCCTGGCTAAGGAAGGAAGTGTGATTATTCCTGCTTTGCATGTGGGAAGCGGCTTAGGAGGATAAGGACGGGAGTTGGCTTGCGTAAGGATGCCTGCCTAAAAATTTAGACCTCTAATTTAACTTAGTCTGCAGGCTCCCTCTGAAGAGAGGTTCCAGCTGGGTGGGACGAGCTGACCTCCATCCCAGGTGCTCTCTTTGTCGGTGTCGATTTGCTTAGAGATTCACCTCATTTTTGCATAGGTAAAGTTGGAGGCAATGAGTCCTGCCCCTGGGATAGACCCAGTGTCACCGCTGAGCTTTACAGCAGAGCCAATTAGTTGATGTGGGTTCTTCAAAGTCATCGGATGATTTTTTGCTGCTACCTTGCTTTGGACTCCATACTTTTTTTTTGGCTCTGGATGGAGTCGCCAGCCTTAATTATGTTGCAAGAAACCAGATACCAAGCGTTCTGGCTGATCTTCGTTGCCTGGATATATTTTTGGCTGTGCAGCAGGTTCACAAAGGTATTTGGGGTGTTAGAGGCTTGCCTTGTTTCACCATCACTTTGGTGTACTGTAAGAGCCTTCGTGGGGATGCCAGCAGGGCTGCGGGTGGTCCAGGGTGTTGAGAGGAGAAGGTGTAAACCACCCTGGCAGAAAGTCTAACTGAACAGGCGTCGTGCACGTGAATAAGCCCTGACCTAGCCATCAACCACCTCTGGATGGCTTAATTTCATCTGAGTCCTTGCCATGATCAAGCATTTTGGAGGCAAGTAATGGCCCAGTTTTCTTTCTTTCTTCTTCATCTTTAGATGGTGGTGAGTATCCTCTTGCTGCCTGTCTGGCATCCCACAGCCGTTCTCTCCCCCTCTCTGAGCAGCTGCGCTTTGGGGATTTTTTTGGAGGGGAACTGAGTTATCCTGCTTAATCCACTCATCTAGCAGGGTTTTCCTGCCCAGCAGTGGTGAAACCAGAGCGATGCCTTCTCTTGGCCCGTTGCTCTGAGGTCGCAGCTGGTTGGTGCTGTCTGTACATGCAGTGGGAAGTGCGGGGAGTCCTGTCACAGCCTGACTTACTCTGACACTTCCTTGCCAATAAGTTCTACCCAGGGGAGGAAGCTCTGCTTGTTAGGGTGGGCTCAGGGTATGAACTTCTTGAGGAATGATCTAGATGGCTCCAGAAAGTCAATCTGCCCATTGTAAGGCCAATCAGCAGAATTCTCTAGTCTTGAGGAGCCATTAAAAAAGGCAGCTCCATCTCTCAGATTCAAAGTACCCCCTTCATCTGAAAGGCTGAGGCTCTGTCTGGCTGTTGAGGCGCAGGAGTAGCCACTGATACCAAAATGCAGACAAGTTTTCTTAGTGGTTTATCCCAGAAGAGCAAATGTTGACTACCTTTTTTTTTTTTTAAAAAAAAAATTTTTTTCCCCCAAGCCATCACACTGCTGGACAAGAGCCTTGCAAACCCGTGAGTTACCGTCTAGGGACCGACTCAACGTGCCCGTAGAGCCCTCACTGAGTTTTGCTGTGCGCCGGGATTTGGTGCACCTGAGAAAGGAACTTTTCCCTGTTTGTTCGGGAGAGATGCGAGCCTCTGTGCTCAGAGCCCTTAAAGATGGCACATCTTGTGATGGCTCTTGTATGCTCTGTTTTCTCAGTAAGTCCCAACGAGGTGCAAATTATGGATGTTGTGTTTTGACCTTGTGACTGTATGCGTCTCTGCTAATTAATGCACTGTAATTCCTGTGCTAGCAGATATTACTTCTAAAAATACCTAGAGGTGCCTCGCTGTTGATAAGGCTCCAGCAGAAAGTTCTAAGCAGGGAATATGTTAAGACCTGAGCCATCCTTTAGCTGGGTTGTAGGAAGCCTCTGGTAACGGGGCTTATCAAACTCCCTCGGGGAAGCGAGGCAGGAGGTTTTGCCCTCTAAATGGGATGACATTTCTGTTGGTGTCAGCAGAAACCCAAGCTACTGTGACTGTAAGGAAAGCTGCCTGCCATCCAGGCTCGAAGATAGACCCAAGCTGCTTGGAGGGAGGTTAAGTCCTGGCCGCCATGCCCATGCTGAGCAAACTGGGGAAACCCTGGTGATAAATGGTGCAAAGAGTCTTTCCTTCAGACGTGTGTCAGCGGTCGGTTGGTACGTAGCTGCTCCAAGGTGGGAAGAGTCCAGCTCCATGAGTGTGTGGGCAGGAGCGGATCTCTTGGCTGCTTTGGATCTGCTCTTCCCCCATCGCTAGATGGTCCTGGGTGGCCGTGGGAAGGGGCCAAAGGAACTGGCCCCCTTCAAACAAGGAGGGGGCTCCAGGATTGCTTGAGCCCAACCTAGCCGTGCATGTCATCATTTAGAGGAGCACAGAAAGTCGTTGCTTGGACCTGGACTGCTGCTTTCACAAGTACAAGTCTTTCCTTCCCCAGCCTCTCCATTGCTGAGCCACATGCCCCATTTGGTATCTTGCAGCCTTGCGAGCGCCAAGGGACAGCACGGTTATTTCTGACCAGATCATTTGTCTGCGGTCTTTATTTTTGCATTTTCTTGAACACAACTGTTGAGTTTCCTGGAACTGCTCAGCCCAAACCAGAGCCCTTTGCATGTTAACAGCCTCACAGCTTGTTTGCGCAGCGTGGTGGGTGCCACGTGTGGCTCTCGGATGTGGCAGGAGAGTGAAATCATTGTCCAGAATAGGAAATGGTGGCACAACTTCCCCCCAAGCTCCAGAGCACTTCTCCTTTTGGAACCAGCACGCGGGAAGGTGAAGTAAGAAGATCTCTGTCGAAAATGCAGAAGTGCAGGTTGCTCTTGGAAACCATCTCAATGAGCGAGCCCGTGGTGGAGCCCTCGGCTTTGGCCAGCGGGGAGGGGTATGGTTTTGTGTGGATGGATTCAGCCGCCTGGCTTGTGGCTTCCTCCTCAGACGGGAAGTCTGCTCGGTGCGTAATGAGAGGCAGAGGACGGGTGGGCTGCAGGCTCTGCTGTCTTTGTCCTGGAACGTTGCCTTCTCCTGTTCTTCTGCCCTTGGGAACTAGCAGTCCGTGTCATGCTGGCCTGCGCGTTGTCTTAGATGTCAACCCTGCTCGTGGCACGTGGCTTAGTGCCACAGGATTATTCCCACTTTCCGTGATGGTTCGTCTTGTGCTGACGGAGAGGGAGAGATGTCGTCCAAGCCTGGGCTGTGCTGGTTCGGGTGCTGTTGGCTGTTCACAGCGGCTGCTGCTGGGGAGGGGCTGAGGCTGCCGGGGTTTTGGCTGGAATTTTCTTTGATCTCATTTGATTAGAGTCCTATGGGCTCAGCGGTACAGCAAAAACACCACAGGGAAAGTCGCTTATGCAAAAATACCCAGAGCCAATACATTTCCAGATACACAAATGACTTCCCAAGGTCACACGGTGGATCCTGCAGTAGACCCCGAGTCTCACCCACAAAATCCTTGAGCCATGGCATAAGGCGGCTGATGGGCTGCGCGAGGCCGTGGGGGGAAAGTAGGTGTGGTTAAGGACCCGCTATGGATGAAGATGGCTGAGGGTAAGTCACCTTGCCTCTGCGGGCTCCTGGTCCCACGTGCAGCCGGAGCAGATCTCTCCTCCTCCAGAGTGTTCTGGGCACAGCGTTGCTGCTGCTGCGGCTCCAGGGGTTTTGGTGTCTGGGTGGGAGGGGTCTGGTGGGAGGAAGAGCATGCAGACCCACCGAGGAGAGCAGCCTTTTACCCCAGCTCTGCTGTCTGCTGGAGCATGATGTTCGCAGTCCTTTTAGAGAGAGGGTGAGGTTGGGAGGGGCTGGAAGAAAAGCTGTTGTGGGGAGCGCTGTCTAGAGAGGAGGTGCCGTCACGGGGGAAGTGTTTGTGGCAGTGAGAACGGGCAGAGCGGAGCGGTTGTGAATCCTGCCTGACAGCTGGTGCAGGACCTTCATGGTCTCTTCCCAGATCTACCGGAGGTTTGTCCTGACACCTTGGGTGAGTTGCTTTTTCTCCTCCTGGCTCTTAACCCTTCTTTCCTGCCAAGGGCACGTAGGAGCAGGGAGTCCACATCCTCTGGGCTGTGGCACAGGCTGCCACCAGCATTTCTGCTGCTGAGGGATGTGAAGGTGGGAAATCCATAACCGACAGTGCTGGGCTGCAAGATGTCCTGGTGCAGATGTGTTATCCCTCTAAATTGTGCTTCCTCTGCTGGAGCTTTTCTGCGAGAGGAGGACTAGGTGTAAGATTATGGACTATGCAGAGATAGAGAAAAGCTTACGGAACATATACGTACGCGTGCACCAGATGTAAGAAGTTAGTAGCCCTGGTTAGAAGCGTCTGGCCAGTCCTGTGCGTATTGTTGACGTCTTCCAGCATGCAGAAGGTCCTTCTGTAGACCGGCTGCTGCTGGAGGACTGAACTACAAGCAGGGCTGTTTGCTCTGCTCCAAGCTGAAATGGCCAAGCCCGGGGTATGAGCTAAACCAGGTTTGATTTGGGCAGATCGCAGAGTGTTTTCTGGTTTTGCCTGTCGTGGGGCTGCAAATATGAGAAGCTGTGGTTCGGCTCCCGTCATTTGCTTGGTTGGGTTGTGAATCTTCAGCCAAGCTTTCTGAGAGGGTGGGGGTAAACTGCAGCATAGAGAGCATCTCCCCAGTGATGTTTCACCTTGAACTGGAGCTTTTGTCTTTGAAAGTCAAAGCAAAACCAGAAGAGCCACCTCCATCCCGTGGTGACCGTGAATTCCACGCGAGCGTTGCTGTAGGTGTGTCTGCGGGGCCAGATTTCCCAGCTCCCGGTGTAGCTGCAGCGATGTCCATGTCGGGCTCTTGAGCTGCTGTGGTGCGTGTTTGATCGCAAACAAGCAGAGCAGCTCGGCCACGCTGCAAACCCGGTTATTCGGACTGGGGAGACACTGTTTATTAGTATCCAGATGACTGCCGAAACGGCTGAACTTTTGAAGAGGTCGTCTTCATTTGTGGTGGTATGAAGGATCGTGGTCTGTACCACTGGGTGACAAACGCTGGATCTCTTTGACAGTAGATTTCAACCCAAATCTCTCGTATCCCAGCAGACAGCCCCGCCTGCAAAGCCGTTCTGTCCCTGCCGCAGTGGTCCCGGGAGTGGAGAACATCAAAGAGATGAAGCAAAGCCTTTGTGTGACACCAAAATTTTCAGCAGGGAAAAGTTTCAGCTACGCAGGATGGAACTTTCTTCCCGAAACCAAGGGCAGGAGTTAAGTGCACGCAGACTGTGTGCAGCCTCCTACCAGCCTGGGGCACCCTGGCGAAGGCACCGGTGGGGCAGGTGGATGCATGGAGCTGGTCCTGGTTGGGTCCCCTTCGGCGTGAGCTCTGTGTCTGCCAGGTGACGCGTGGTTATGGGAGCGAGAAGCTCTTCCAGCCTGGGGGGTATCTGAAAGCTCGATGTCTCAAAGGTTTTTCTTCCCCAGCTCTCATTTGAACGGCTGCGCTTGGGATAAGGGCTTTGAAGCCTTAATTGCAATTATGAATCTTCCTCTGTTCCCAGGTTTCCCCCTAATTGGCTTCCTGTGAGAATTTACAAAGCTGGTTAAAACCAAAACCGCTGGTTTTGTGAGGGAGCTGGTGGCGTGAGATTCCTGAGCCCAAATAAAGCTCAGCTCAGCCGAGACCTCGCGCGCTGCTCCGTGATGCCGTGCCCAGCCCGTGGCCAGACGCTCACAAGGGTGCCATTATATCAAACGTAAGCTGATTTACATGCTCGCGTTTTGGAAGTGCTAATCTATTTTGATTTTCTTTTTTCCGCCCCCCCTCTCTTTTTTCTTTTCAGCCCTCTCTAATCTTCTGCGATCTCTGCCAGGTTCCCAGCTCCTTCGGCTGGAATAGACCCCAGCTAAATCCTTTATCTGTCTATTTGGCAACGCTGGGCGAAGCAGTTAGCAAACGAATGACACTTTTCCTGGCTCATTAATTAGATTTACCGAGCTGAGTGGCTGCCGCTGCTGCGATAGTTTGGACAAGGCGGTTCTGTATTTTGTTTCTTAGGAATTTGCGTTTTTCCTCCAAGGCAGTTGTGGTCGTCGCGGTCGAGCCCAGGGCTCCCCTGTGTGCGCTGCTGTGGAGGACACGTGTTTTTTTTCATGCGTAGCTTTATTTCTGCAATTCGCTGCTGGCTGAGCTGTTCCGTCCGTGTCTCATCGTTTTACTGCTCAACAAATTTAAGGGTGGGTATCTGGGTACTCTTGAGGTGCCCGGGGCAGGATATCTTGGTTAAAGCAAGTGGTTCTTGTGGGTTAGAAATAACCTCTGTGAAATATTAATATGTTTTTCTGGATTATAAAGGTGTTTTTTGACGTGTCCTGCTCTGCCAGCCTTACCTGCCAGGGTTATAAATGGGATTGTGAAATCTGCATTAGGAGATAAAAATAATAGGGTGGAAGGCATTTCTGCTTTCACCTTTATCTGCCTCTGCTTTGTAGCCAGTGGCTAATGGAGCCCACTGGAGCTGGTGCTCCTGCCTTTGCTTTTGGAGGAGGAAACTGAGGCACAGAGAGGTCACTCACCATGCCATGGCACCGGAGCTCTTGGTTTCTATTGCGGACTTTCGGTTCCCTTTGTAACCGCGAGACAACACTGCCTGTTTCTCGGCCCCAGGTCTGAGCAGTCCGGGAAGGACGCAAGTGTTGGGGGTCTTGTCTTCTATGGCACCGGGGAACCCAGTGCCAGGGCGTTGGGGCACCTGGTAGAGCCTGATGGATGCTCGTGATGTTGATGCGCTGTTGTTGCTGTCATCCCATTTCCAAATGGGCAACTCGGACATGGAGGGGCCAAAGGGGGGGTCACTCAGGCTGTGTTGGGGACAAGAGGAGGAGGGTCTCCAGAGAACGAGCAGCGGTGCTAAACTGGGCAGTATTTAAGCTCCTTGCGTATAAAGCGCGTCGTTTTTTGGTATAGACTTCTAAGACTAAAGTTACTTGCCCATTATGGGATGGGGTGATGCAAAGGCCTGAGAGATGTGTCGTGCTGGCTTGTCCTCCTCCAGTCCTGCACATCTGCAGCGAGTGGCTCTGCTTCGGTCTCCCATTCCTTGAGGTTGCCAAGGCTTCTCTTAGAGGAGGGGACACACAGGAGAAGACCCGGAGTCCCTTTGCCCATGTGTCAGCTGAGCATTTGACGCAGGAAGGTTTTCAGCGGCTGCTATGGCAGCGGTGCTGCATGCGGTGAAGTGCCATCTTGGCAGGTTGATCCTGCTCCTCCTGGGCACAACGTGCAGAGGTGGAGGCTCAGTGGAGACCTGGGGCTGCTCCAGGGCTGGTGATCTGCCCCGTCAGCTGGTGTCACTGAACATGTGAGGGTCTGGACCTCCTTTCCTGGTCATTGCATCCCACCGCTGGGTGGGAGCAGTGGGGCGCAGCGCTGCAGAGCCCATGATCGCGGAGAGGAGCTCAGCGCAGGCTTCCTGAAGTGACTATGTGTTAACTTCGATTGTGTCGTGTCCGATGGGAGACAACTATCGAAAGGCTCTGAAGGGAGGAGGACGGTTGGCAATTTTTAAAAGCCAGGGTTGGTGCCAGCTTCAGCAGACAGACCCAAACAGGTCGTCAGGGCATCGCTGCCTTGAGGAAAAGGCTGGTTTGATGTTGTACCCCTTGGCTCCTGGAGCCACTTTGCCCCTGCAGCTCCAGGGAATCAGAGGGTAGCTGCAGGCAAAACCGACCCAGGGTGCTCCATGTCCTGCCTAATCTCGTTACCCTGCCTGCTAACTCATTTCAAACTGGGCTGGGTTGCGCCTCGGCAAAGAGCAAAACCCGTTGGTGATGGGGGGCTGGTGCTCGTAAAGAGGATCACAGTGTTTAGAGAGAATCACAGAATCATCTGGTTGGCAGAGACCTTTAAGATCATCGGGTCCAACCGTTCACCCTGCGCTGCCAGGGTCCCTAAACCATGTCCCTCAGCACCACCTCGACACGTCTGGGAAACCCCTCCAGGGATGGGGACTCCACCACTGCCCTGGGCAGCCTCTCCCAATGCCTCACAGCCCTCTCTGTAAAGAAGAGAACTGCTGCAGTTACTGGAAGGAGTTTCGTAGGCAGAGAGCTGGGGGAGGAGAGCAGAAATAGCTGCAAAGTGTCAGAAAGCTGTGACCAAGAGCAATTTGCACTTAACCCGCCTGAGAGTTGCTCTCCCAGAAAAGTAGCAACTGTTTATCTGCCGAGGACCCACCGCCGCTAGAGGCAAATTGCCTGTTAATTGGCCTTTCTGCTCAAGGCAGAGGGGTCAGGCGGGCTAATTAGACAGGTCTTTACACCTCCCTGGTTAATTTGGAGAGTGGAGCATATTCCCAAAGAGCGGTGGGCTTCCCCGGGAGGTGACCTGATCGGTTCTCTGGGTCTTTTGATCCCTCCCAGGGGCGAGCTGGGAGCTGGCAGATGTGAGACACGAGCTCCAACTCTGTCAAAGTAACCTCACAGTTCTGATAACAGTCAAAATAACCTCCCAGCTGGTTTGAGTTAACATTTGGAAGTTAAAAGCAAAGAAACAGCTTGAGGTCTCCCTGGAGGTACGAGAGGAGAGGAATAGGTTGCCGCCAGCCCAGGAGCGCTGATTTGGGAAGGAAGCCCTCAGCTCTCCGAGGCTGCTGAAGGCAGAGCAGCCTCACTTTGCTAAACCTGTGGTGTTTCTTTAAAAAAAAACAAAACCAAACAAACCATCTAGGCACTTCTTAGAAAGAAGAAACGGTCCCTGAGTGACCAGCTAAACTCTGGTGTGACCTGAGCTGTGAGTGGTGCAGATGAACGGGTGGAAAAGCCGAGAAAAGCACAGAATAAATATGGTGACCTGATTTTATAGGGTGAAATGCCCTGATTTTAGGGTGCTGTTGGGATGCTGGTGTGGCTCCCATCCTGCCAGTCTTCCCGGGAGACGTGGGCAAAGTCACTTTGCCTTTCCCCGTCAGCCTCGGTTCCCCATCGCTGCGTGGATCGTAGTGCATTTTTCTTCCTCGGAGGAGCGATTTGAGGATAAGGGCATTAAATAAGGTCCAAACCTTGTGCTGAGGGAATAGGGGGTGTATAATTCCCAAAGGTGGCGCTTGGGAGAAGCTGGTGCTAATCTGGGCTTTGGGAATCGAGCGTGTTTCAGCCTCGGGGCTGGGACACATGGTTTCTCAAGCGCAGCCTGGAAACTGTAAATTTTTTAAACTCCAAAAGCGATGCAAACATTGGGACAGTTTTTCTGCAGGATGTGTCCTACGTCCCATTGGAGGGTCCTGCCCAAACCTATACCCCTCACAGGGCTTTAACTCATCACCCCGATCTGCAGGAGTCGGCTGTGGCGAGGAGGGCTATGGAGACCACCAGGCATGGAGCTGGGAATGGAGGACAAAATGATGGGAATGGAGAAGTCTGAGGCTGACACCCACACCGTGTGGGTGCAGGGTGGAAGAGGGGGACCCGCAGGCTTGAAACCCAGGTCAGAGTCTTCAGCGCCAGGCAGGGACTGCATGGAGAGGAGTACAATTGGGCCATCGTGGGTTTTTGGGGCTCAGTCCTGGTTTGCTAAAAATACAGCTTGTCGCAGCCCGGCCCCTCCTCGGCGAGCGGCAGGATGGGTGTTTGTGAGCTGCAGCTGGAGTGTAACTCGCTCCCATCTGGGCTTGTGGCTTGGGGCTGCAAAGGCTTGTTCTTTCAGTAGCTGAGAGCTGCTGCTGTCGCAGGGTGCGGCCGGTGTCACCCCGCGCCCAGGCTGCCCAAAACGCTCCGAGGGGATGCGGCTGGCCCTGCTCAAGGGTGTCAGTGCTCTAAGGGGAACGCAGCGGAAACAAGGGGGAGGCTGTTGCATCAGTGTCCCCATGTCCTTTAGGGGTGTTGCTGTCTCCAGCGGCTAAAGGGGCATCAAATCCCGAAGCTGCCCACGGGCCACCTCTCTGACCACTGTTTGTCCCTTAGTGAGAGGAGAAGGACCCTGGTGGTGAGCCCATGAGGGGCGTGACCAAGAGGTCTTTGCTAGCTGCATCTTCCTGATGAAGCCCATTCACATCCATCTTGCGCTTGAGACTCGCGGGAAGCCCTGGCAAGAGAGGCTGCTGGAGGATTTGGGTGCCCATCAGCAGCAGACCCTGCGGCAGCTCCAGCGATGCCCCTTTTGCAATGAGGATGCACTTGGATGACGCTTTGCTGATTGTCTCCTTACCCCCAAGGAGATGCTGGTGACAAATCCCATCATCACTTGAACTGGTCTTCCAGTGTGGAGCGCTGGTGGCAGCCCTGCTTCATCCCAGGAGATGCATCTGGGCTGACAGCCCCAGGTTTGGGAGGGTCGGGCATGCACGGGGTGTGCCTTCATACCAGGGGCTCCAATTCGGGTTAAAAACGAAGGGTGTGTGGGTTAATCTGACCATGGTTTGCTTTGGGGTTGGGCCCTCTGTTCTTTTATTAGATAAGAAAATTCAAGGGCATGAAGCGTTGGGCTGGTTCTTACTTCAAAGCAATCCCCGTGTCACTCAGAGCAGGTATCGCCATTGCAACACAATTTGAGAACAAAGAAAGAAAATAGAGACAAAACTAAAAACAGGAACCAGCAGATAAACAATACTCGGGTGCTGCTGGCGCTGAGCTGAGCTCCTTCCTGCTCTCAACCATATGGCGAGTCAGGGGAGCCCAGCTCTTCCCAGCAGGGAGACTGGCTGGGAAACGACTGAAAAGCTTTTCCATTCATAAAAAGATTTGTCAGGGTGTGAGCAGAGCACCCGGCTCTTCTCCTCCGAGCATGCTCAGCCAGGGTGCCCCAAGGGCACGGCTCTGACCCAGGTGAGACCTTTTGCCTGCCCATGCTGTGGGGTTAATGGCTTGCTCCATCTCCGAGGAAGCCACAAGTGTTTCCTCAGAGGGTGAAGAATTTGGTGGCAGTGGCTGGGGAGCTCTAGATGTGCAGGAGTGCTGTTGGCACTTGGGGATGCTGGAGGTGGGTGAACCAGCATAGCAGCACCCTTGGTGGCAGCTGCCCGCCTGGGTACCAGTTTTCCCAGGCACTGTCATTGAAAACTGGTGTGATACTGGTCCCAGGGAGGGCCAGCTTGGTGAAAGCTTGCTCATTGCAAGGCGAACCTGAACACTGGTGTGGAGAGGAAAATGTCTCATTTGATCAGAAATGAGAAGTTTCATTTTTTTCTGGCTTGATTTTTACTTTTTGAATCACAGTCAGATGAGTGCAAACACTCTTTTGAGATGATGAGTCAAAAGGTTTCGTTCTGAGTCCTTGAGATCCCCCTCTCTCCGCTCTCTCACCTTGCACACTCTCCGAGCCGATGCATTTGCTGAAATCCAGTCCAATTCACGGGGGAATTTGCTCGTCTCGAAACAATTTCTCTGGATGTTTTGTTCTTTTTGCTCAGTTGATTATTTTGCTCCTACTGTGGTTTAATTTGCTGCTTTCGTTGCATGCCCTTCTGAGAGCTTGACCCTAAAGCAGCATCTAAGGCCACACCACATGCTGACCTGCAGGTGGGACATGGCAAAGCTGCATCCTGACAGCTGTTACACATCTGTCATGACGTGTACACATCTGTCATGACAAGGCTGGAGCACGTCCAAATGCTGGAGCGTGTCCAGAGAAGGGCAACGAAGCTGGAGCAGGGTCTGGAGCACAATGCGCTGAGGAGCGGCTGAGGGACCTGGGGGGGTTGAGCCTGGAGCAAAGGAGGCTCAGGGGAGACCTTCTGGCTCTGACAACTCCCTGACAGGAGGTTGGAGCAAGGTGGGGGTCAGTCTCTCCTTCCCAGGAACAAGTGACAGGATGAGAGGAACTGGCCTCAAGTTGCACCAGGGGAGGTTGAGGTTGTCCCTGAGGAACAATTTCTTCCCCGTTGGGGTTGTGCAGGCGTGTCCCAGGCTGCCCAGGGCAGTGGTGGAGTTCCCATCCCTGGCGGGGTTTCCCAGCCGTGTGGAGGTGGTGCTGCGGGACAGGGGTCAGTGGGGACCTGGTGGTGCTGGGGGCGCTCAATGATCTTCAAAGCCTCTTCCAACCAAAATGATTCGGTAGTTCTATGATGTGTGGGCTTGCTTCTAGCTGGCTGCCAGCGAGTGGTTTGAGTTCTGCTCCTGATGCCGTAAAACGTGTCTGAGACTTTATCAGCTCAAGGACAGCAGATCCCAGAGCACACCAAGGCGTGCAGTATTAGGACCCCGCTTCTGATATTTTAAATTTTTTTCTTTCTTTCCGTGGAGCCTCTACCTCTGAGTCTCTGAAGCAAAAAGCTGTTGCAACTTGGACTTGGTGTTTGTTTGCACCTCTTGGTTTTATTTTTCACAGCTTCTTCATCTCATAAACATTAGCCTTAAGCTCTGGCTGCTAATGCAGGTAATCTTGGGGGTGGAATTTGGGAAATCCCATGAATAATTCCCATTCACAGCAACGTGAAGGGCTTGGATGGAGGCGTTTGTGTGGAGCTGACGTGTTCTTAGGCATTTCTCAGCTTCCTGTTGGCTTTCTCTTCTGATCCCCTGAGCTGGATGAAGCAAAGCTGAACCGGCGGGAGCTGGGGTGATAAACCACTTGTGATTACCACTGAAAAGCGCCGGGCCTGCGGGTTCTACAGCCCAAACCCCAGTTGCCCTACTTCACCGGAGGTTCAAAATATTTATCCCCAGCTGCTCCGGAAGCCTCTCCTCCCGCTGTGGCTCTGCAGAGAGGTGTTGCTGGTGCGGCCGTGCAGACCTGCACCCCGGCTAACCTGCTTCCCGTGACGGTGGCTCCGCTGCTTTCTATGCACGGGGCGTCGTGTTGCTTTTCTTTTTTGGTGGCGTCGCCTGGGGCTACGTGATGCTGAGCGCTGCCGGCTCCGACGTCACCCGTGTGTGTGGAGGTTCGTGGTTGTTCTGTTCTCCTCTCCTTCTCTCGCTCTCCCCCAGGTCTTGCTCCTGCCTCACGGCGCAGCCTCGCAGCTCGCTGCGCTCCCCGCTCCTGTGGGTTTTCCCTTCCGTGAGAGCCAAGCACCAGCGTGACCTGCGGTGCCAGGCTGGGAAAGTCACGCTGAGCCATACGAAGTCCCTGCTGCCCTGTGTGAGGGAGAGTCCCCGTCCAGATTGGCAGTCTCTGCCCCTCTTGGCTCCCCTGCCCGCAGCTTTGCCCGGCAGCGCGGCCCCGGGGCTCGCAGTGCTCCGTATCACCGGTTTGTAGCTATTCTGTGACACCCGTGACACTTTCTCTGTGGGTTTGCCGTGGCAGGCCAAGCACTAGACACCACGTTGGTGACCAGAGGCTGCTTATTACATGGACGCGGCAGAGCGCTTTCCCCATGTTTCTGCCTCTCCTGGATGGTTTTTTTTCTCTCAGCCGCTCCATCCTTTGGTTGCAGTATGGTTTTAAGCTCTTTTCTAAGCTGGAGACCTTTCCCCTTTGACCACAGACATTTCCTTCTGCGTGTGTCCGTGGTCAGCAGCAGTGGTGACCGCACAGCCGTGCCGTTGTTAGGTGAGACCGAACTTTCTAGCTGTCTCACGGGCTGCTGTTTAGGGTGCTCTCTGCGTCCTGGCTGTGGGCTATATGATGGCCACCACCGTGCCTTCCCCTAGAGCCATTTTCTTCTGTGAAAGCCTATTGTGAATTAATTTGGGCTTCTTTCCGTGAAGAAACATCTCATGATCTTAAGTCTATGGCTGGGCTCGTCCAGTCCAGCTCTGCATGGCCACGAGCTGGGTGACTGCGTTTAGTGGGCGGACTGGCAGGACACTTGCACACCCCTTGGCCCCAGCCGAGCAGCCCCAGGTAAGGAGCTCACGAAGAGATGTCTGAATTTAGCTGTTGGCAGTTTGGTGAGATGAATCACATCTCACGTTTCGATTTCTCGGGCTGATCTGAGCCCCCCTTCCTGCACTGCTGCCAAGAACGCCACCGGCCCCCAGCCCCGCCAAAGGTCCCGTGCCCGCTGCGGAGCTGCCCGGCCGGCACTCAGAGGCGAGCAGGCAGCCAAGCCTGGATGGAGAACCAGGGTGCTGCTTTGCCCTTTTTGTGTTACCTTCTGTAGGTGCTGTTTGAGATTAAAAAGACTCTGAAACTGTTTTTGCACGTTAGGTGCTTTCCCTGCTCTGTGGTGGGAGTCTCTCATTCAGGCGGGTTCTCAGGCACAGTGAGAACAAGGAGCGATCTCCGCGTCTTAGTAAGCTTTCCAGTTCTCACATTTTCAGGTGTAAATGAGGCTTTGCAGTTCAGCAAGACAACATTGCCCTGCTGCTCCAGGAGGTCTCGAGCCCCCTAGTTCTGCTGTGGACTGAAGATCCTTATCTCAGGGGAGCTGCCGGGCTGGTACCTCTCTTCTTCCCGAGGCAGCATTTACCACTAATAAATGAGATCTTCATTCCCTACTGTCGGCATGTAGGGATGTCCTACGTTGAGATGTTCTGCTTCTCCAGCCATCCCAGAGTAGGGGACTAATTGCTCTGGAAATCTTCCTTCCAGAGCAGTTCAAGAGGCAGGTTGCATCAGTTGCTGGTGGGATCTCCCAGCAGACAGTCCCATCCTTCCCAGCAGAGATGCATCCCTGGAGCTGGACACCTCAAATGTGGAGTTTGCCAGTGATAGGCAGGGCGGCTCATTCCTGGCTGTAGTTCTGCACAGCGATGTGATTGCTGAACCCCCCAGCCACCCTGTGTGTCCAGGAGGCCAAATGCTTTAGTGTGTTTCTTGCTCAAACCTATACCAAATTGACCTTTTGGTGGTTTTGGTCTTCTGAAAACCCACTTTGGTCTCAATGGCTTTCTCACGAGTGTGCCGCTCGGTGCCTTTCTGTCCCAACAACTTCTCCTTGGCATGTGTTGCTTCCTGCACGCTTCTATTGTGGATCTTCACCACCAACCCCCTGAGTCTGCACTGCTCCTTGGAGTGTGCTTCATTCGTTCATTGGTACCCTGATGACAGCAAATATTCACAGCACTGGCCCCAGCTGCATTTGCTCACCCCTCAGCCTGCCCCATGCTGGGTGATCCTGTCCTGCTGCCCCTTCCCAACAGCCTGTGTGATTTGTTTACCCCCTAAATCCTGCTCTCGACATGCCTCACCCAGAGCCCCATCACTGAGGTCTTCATGTCCCACCTTGGAGTAGAGCATGAAGATGTCCACGTGCCCTTCTGCATCTCCTGTGCTCACTGTCAAACCAGATGGTACAAGGTGATTGAGCTGGGCTTGTGCAGACAGCCTTAAATTACGGCTTTTAATTCCAGATTCTCCTTTATGTCCTGGAAGAAGATGCTTAATTTCTGATGTCCTCTTTGTTTCCTCCCTCCACACCCCAAGAAACAGAGGAAGGTAACAGTGGGACTTAACATCTTTTCTCCCGTTTTTGTTTGCCTGTTGGCTGTATTTTGCTATGTGTCAGCACAGCAGATAGCATCACGGGGACCTCGCTGTGGTTCACGTTTGCAATCTGTCCTGTTCCAAGCAATGTGGCTCCTCGCTTTATAGAGGAGAAGAGGGGGCAGCCACGCAGGGTGCCCAGGCGCTGCTGTAACAGACTTCTCAAGAAATCAGACCTGGTACATAATCTTTCAGTCCTATCCCTTGCTCTCAAGCCTGTACCACTACCTGGCAGCGGTCATGGGGATGATCTCGGCCAGCCAACGTGGCTTCAGTGGGTGGGTAGGTGTACGGGAGGATTTGCAGAGATGTGGGTGCTGACACCTCAGTGGATTTCTCTTGCGTTTGCCCTCCATGGCCTCATCAGTGGTTGGTTTTGGTCAGTTCTTCCACGGCCAGGATTCAGTAAGGGCTTGGTCTGGGTTTTACCAGCTGGGTTTAGGAAAAGATTCTCCATGTCGCTTCTCTGCTTCCTGTTCCTCTGTTGGTTTGGGGAGCAGAGACTCCCTGGAGGTGAGGTTTTGCAGTCTAAGAAGCGAAGGTCGCTGATGGTCCCTGCCATAGCTCGATGTGCTCTTACTGTTTGAGGTAAGAGCAACTTTCATCCTTGCTCAGCAGGACAGGAACCCGAGGCCCTATAAGGAAGTCCTGTGGTGCCGGGGTGTTTGGATGGTATGCGCTCCTTTGCGAGCACCTCGAAAGGATGTTTGTCAAACCAGTTGCCTCCTGGATCTTTTGATATGCTGCTTTTGTGTGGTTTGAACGAACATCTTATCTCCCTCATCTCCCTGCTCTTGCAGAGCAGTTACTTGGGTAGTAAACACATGAAGAGCGCTTACTTGAGTGTAAACACACGAAGGCTGAAGTTTGAATCTTAAAAATTGCAGGTTCCTCCCCTCGTTGCCCCCATTTCTACAAAGACTTCCTCCAGCTGCTCCCTCTCTCAGCTCTGGGTTTCTATGTTTGGCTCCCATATGGGGTGTAGAGGAAGCAGTAAAATCTTGCAAGCTAAGGATAGTTAAACCCCAAAATTTCTTCTGTAATCTAAGAAAACAGACACTTTCATTGGAGGAGCAGGTACCACACGTGTGCTTGCTCCACTGCTTGGCACAGCTGCGTGTCCAGCTCCTCCGCTGTGATGAGGATGCGTCTCCCGGAGCTCCCGTGCTGCTTGTTGCTGACTGCCCGTTTTGAGGATGAAACGGAGGAGGCAGCAAGCAGCAGTGTAGCCCAAGGGAGATGATGACCTTGCTGGGTTGCTTGAACGAGAATCTTGCCCTGATTAGAATCCATTTGCTTGAATTCCCAATTAATTGCGTTTCCTTCCATTGCAGCGTCAGCCCAAGCTCCTTTTTTCTGTAGCCTCATCAGGCTCCTTGCCCTAAGCCCTACCGCAGCAGTGAGCCACCTCCTCGCGCTACTCCGTGAATTAGCATCTCTGCGAGGCAGACCGTGTCCCTCCACCCATCGTGATTGCCAGCAAACCTGAGCACGTGTTCATGAGCTGATCCCGTGGGTGAAGGGGCTTGTTTTTCCTCTCCTGTTTCCTGCCCGGGATGCTCAGCCAGCAGCCTCAGAACAATCGGGGCAGGAAAGGGCGTTATCCTGCTGTGAAGGTACCCGGGGGCTTTCTCTGGTGCCGGTGGAGCAGTGCCTTGCTTCCCTGCTGCAGGGTTCCCTCTGGGAAAGTAGAAGACTTTCAGCCAAGTCCTTTCCTGCCCATGGGCGTCTTGAGGAGATGCTGCTGGGATTTGCTGTCATGGAAGGGCAAGTCCTTTGGGTGTTGAAGATAGGACTCATGTGGACCTTAATGCAAGAAAAGTGCTTCTCCTTGCAGAAAAACCTGTGTGACCCCTGATTTGGCTTCCCGTGTGCCCCGTCCTGACCATGTGGGAGCTACTAATGGCCTCAGTCATCTCCTTGACTTGGCTGCTGTGTGCAGGGAGCTCCTGGGGCAGCAGCATCCTGGGCATGACGGAGTTGAGGTGTTCTTTGCTCTGCTACTGAGCAGGAGAAAAGCCATGGAAGGGAAAGGTCCCAGGGTGGTGAAGGCAACTGGGGGAACCACAGTCTGTCCCAGCTGAGTGGAAAGCCCCTGTCGTGGAGCTGTGATACCCTGAGGGTGACCTTGGGCTTCCCAAACCAGCAGGAAAGTATATTCTTTTTTGGAGGTGGTGGGGTTTTTTCATATTCTTTGAAACCTTTGGGATTTTTGCAAACCTTGTGCCTCAAAACAGGATGAGTGAAAACCTAAAAACAATAATCAGCAAATTTTCACTTTCCACTGTGTTTGCCTGTTCGATGTTAGTTAACAGGAACGCTGTAATTTATCTGTCCACCTTTTTACTGGGAGAAACAGAGATGGATGAAGACTTCTAAGAGACCTCAGATGGAAATTCTCCAAAGATCTTGCCTCCATGCAAGGTGCAGGAACAATTTCACAACTACTCTTAAGACACTTCCCAGACTGAGCTGGGCTGTGCTCTGCCTTTTGGGCAATCAGGGCTTCTGAGGCAGTAGGTTCAACTTTGCCCCGTGACATTGCTAATTACTGGCTCTTTGTGGAAAACAGGTCAAAACCTCAAGGCAAATTGGTTTCCCTCCAATGGGACATGGGATTCGTCAAAGCAGAAGGCTTCAACCTTGTCAGCGCTGTGGCCAAGAGTGCCGTAACATCACCAGCATGATGTAATATTAAGGAGAGCTCTCTGTTCTTCTCCTTCTTCTTCCTGGGGTTGTTCGTGAGCCAGCCGCCTCCCTGCGCCCTGATCGGGGCGTTGCGGTTCCCAGGTTCCCAGTTCCACTCTCGGTCTCTGTCAGTTCCTCTTGCCACCTCCGTCAGGGCGGTCTGCAGATGCACCTCACTGATGGTAATGATAGTACCGCTGGTGGGCAGCTGTCCTGCGTGCGAGAGACAGAAATGAAGGTTTTTCTTGGGATGCGTGACGGCAGATGTTTGTCTTGGTCAGCTACGTGTAGGAGCCGGAGCAGTGTGAGGCAATGGGGACCATCTAGGTGAGATCGAGCTGTCTTCTTGCAAGAAATCTAGTCACTTTGGACGGTGCTGGTAGTGCGGGTGGCGGGAGGATGGCACAGAGAGTAAGGAATGTATGTGCCTGGAGAGCTGCAGCATTGTCTTCTGCTCCCAGCTGTGCCACAAGTCACTGTGGGACGGCAGAAAAATAGCTTAATTTTTCCAAACGTTGGCTTCTTTGCTTCTTAAATGATGACTGTATGGTTTGCATGGTGCTTTTAGGGTGCAAAGTTACTGGAGGAGGGAAACTAATCTCAGAGAATATCTAGGGCAAGTCCCGTAGGTTGGTTTTGTCAGGCTGGGGTCTGATGCCTGAGTGAGATGTGGCCGGATAAAGCCCTTCTGTTTGCTTTGCTCAGCGATTGCTGTCTGTGCAGGGCAGGAGTGGCAGTCGATCCGGACACACTTTTCCGTCCCCTCTGAAGACAGGTGGTTAATGCCTTGTCCAAGGGTGATTCTCAGTCGTTGTCTGAGGATGTTCCCCACAACTGTTCCTGCCTCCTAGGAGCGATATCTCTAGGTGCTTCACGCAGGGGCTGATCAGATGTGTGGGCACCGTGTCGTGTTGCCAGCAGAGCTGCTGTCAGGAGAATCCTGACAATCTGATGTCGGAAGGTCTCTTGTTGTCCTTCCCACTGTTCTGTCTCAATTGGTCCATCAAAACCCTTCTCCCTTCCCTGGGTGGTGGTTGAGTCTCTCTTTAAACATTGTCGACACCTGAGGAGAAGGCAGGGAAACCCACATCTTTTGCAACATGCTGCTCTGCTTGGAAATGAGCAAAGCAGCAGCCAGCCTCGGTGACGAAGGTGTCCCCAAAGGGTACAGAGCATGACTGGCCGTGTTGTGAAACGTGACCGCAAGCCGTTCACCACGCAGCGACTGCATGGTCCCTTCCACCTGCTCCTAACACCTTGCAGTTTGCCAGAGCAGCTCTTGGTTTAGCAGCTCTGCTTCTGGGAGTTCAGCTGGAGGGAGGGGATGAAGGACAGATTTTTTTTTTTTTTCCTGCAGAGTTGCTCAACACCCTCATCAACCATGGCAAAGTGGTGATTAAAATCCTCGACCTCAACACTTGTTTTTCTTACTGTTCTTGAGATGCTTAACAGAGCTCCTTGGAAAGTCTGATTACATCCTCCAGAACTGTCCCCTGCCTTGTCATTTTGTTCAGTGTTGGTTGGAAGGAAGGGAGAGTTTGGGGAAAAAACAGTAGAAGTGGTTTGAAAATTTTCTGCTCGATTGTGGTGGGCAAACTAAGTCCTCTCCCATGAAAAATGCTTCCATAAGCACTGCCTTGGGAGAAGAGGTTTAGATTCATGTGTGGTCCAGAGCACACCAGGAAAAAAAAAACAAACAACCAAAGACTGTGTTTTGTGGTTTGAAAGTTACGGTAATATCTTTGTCCTGTTTTGTCCTTAAATTCCCTGCCTGTTCCCTGCTGGGATACCAGAGGCATCGGGAAGGGCTGGCTGGGCTGGTGTGGGGCTCTCTCCGAGCGGGCAGTGGGGAGCGCGCTCCCCTCCCGAGGACCGAGCTGTGCTCTACGACAAGGCGACGTGCGGGGAGGTGTATTTTGGTGAGCTGGGTGTTGTAAAGGGTGCTTATGAGTCACGCTGCGCTCTTAGTCGCTGCTTTCCTCTCGCCACAAGTCATGACTAAGGTGCTGGGGCACAGATTCCCCGCTCATTCAGTCCCTGGCACCGTGGCGGAGCGTTTCTTGGGTGTTCCGCGCACATGCACGATGGATGGATGAAACTTTTGGAGAAGCCCGTAATAACAGGCTGTGGCAGCGGGACACAAGAGGCAGGAGCCCACGAGCCTCCTGGGGTGAAGGAAAGAGCTTGCATTTGGCAGGTCAGTGGTTCCTCGGTGTGTGTTGTTTGGAGCTGTTGGTGGCTTCTCTCCAGCGTAGGAAGGACCGAGCGGCAGGGCTGGAGCTGGCCTTACCGCTCCCTTGGCTCTTGGGGAGCCCCCACAGCTGGGTGTGGCTTTACTGAGCCCCTGGGGTGGAATTTCTGGGAATGAAGCGTGGGTGGAGGTGGCCATGCTGAGTGTACCAAGCAGGGGGCACCGGGTGGATCCTCTGCCAGGATCACAGCGGCTTTTGCTCCTGCCAGGGTGGAGGTGGGGAGCTGTGATGGGGGCAGCCACCCCTGAATACTGAGAGTCAAACATTGACCAAATAAACAGAGAATCGAGCATCTTGGGGTAGCTTTGGGCATAGGTACAGGAAGGTGCTGTCTGGGATGAAAGCAAAGGCTTCCTTGGCAGGTGGTTCTTGTAGTATTGGCAGGTTTTATTTTTACTTCCTGGATTATTTTTTCTGTTGCCTATATCAAAAGGCAAAGAGTCTGTGAGAAGGACCCATCTCTGTGCTCTGGGAGAGGAGTGTCTCCTGCCCCAGGGTCTCTCTGGACTCCCGGGCTGGTGCTGCAGGGGATGGGGGCAATCTCTACCCTGGCACCTCTTCGATTGCTCACGGTCGGGGCAGATCTGAGAAGTAAACCTGCTGGGCAAGTTGCTTTTATTTTCATGGTGTCTCAGACAGATGCATATGAATTGGGTGGGATAAAATCTTCCTCCTCCCAGCACAGTCTCTGCCAGCCCAAGGTTTAGGTTTGCCCCCTGAGCCGTGGAGGAGAGGTGAGATGCACAGAGCTGGGTTGTGAAAAGGTTGCAGCCGGGCATGCAATCCGCAGTTTCACAACGTCCTCAGACGTTGAGGATGAGGTCCCCTCTGTGTTTTCCTGCATTGCCACAAGGGCACGTGGACCTTTTCTTCATGTGGTCTGTGTGGCAGCAAGGTGACAGTGCTGGAGGCATTCCTGGCTGGTACAAGGTTGGCACTCGGGAGCAGGTTTGTGACCATCACCAGTGGACACTAGAGCTGTCAAGGACAAGCATGCCTACCACCAGGAGAAGGAGCTTGGGCTCTGCTGTCACTATTCCAAGTTGGACCAGATGATGTTTTGAGATCCCTTCCAGCCTGGGCTGCTCTTGGATTCCTGCCCGAGTCCATTGCAAGGTGCTGCAGCTGTAATCTCTTGCAGCGTTATCTTCAGTGGAGGCTAACCCAAGATTACCTCCTTGCCACAAACACGTGAGCGAGACTTGATCTGTCCCGCAGACGGAAATCGTGAGAAGGCAGATATGCCCAGAGCAGGTCAGGGGGAGGGTGCCCTGGCCCCACAGCCTCTCGCGATCGTGTTGTGGACGTGTGCGTCTCCTTTTCTTTGCTGAGGTTGGGAGGGATTGGGGGAGGAGGGGGGAAGACGACAGCTAGCAGAGCGGGGTGAATCATTGGCTCTGGGGTTGACAAGGGAGACAGGAGCCCGTACCAGGGTGGGGTTTCACCAGAAGCATCTCATCTGCAGACGGTAGAAGTGCTGCAGTGCTCTCTTCCTTGCACTTAACTAAGCGTATAACCATATACTAACGTTCTTCCTTCTTTCTCTGTAGGAGATGAATTAAAATGCAGCACACCACGTGCACAGAGGACAGGATCTACCATGCACTGGAAAGATGTCTACATGGGCTTAGCAGAGATGCTGTCTCCAGCAGATGGGCTGGTAGGTGTCCTGTTAACCGGGAACTTGTTTTTCTGTCTCTGCATGCTCTGCTGACCTACCTGGGCACCTGGGTAAGAGAGAGCTGCTGGTGCTAGTGGGGGCTTGGAGGCCTTTTCTTCATTCCAGTGCTCAGTGTTAGAGGCGAGATCCCACCTAGTCAGTCTTCCTGAACCTCTTGTTGCAGTGGGAGCACGTACCAAGATGCTGAACAAGTCAGCAGAGAAGTTGTGCATCTTGACAGTTAGGTAGGTGAGCTGGAGAGAGGAGTCGTCTTCATTCACCACGAGGAAAGACCCTTTGTGTAATCAGCCAGCCCTGCCTTGCTTTGATGCATATAGTCCTCAAAACCTCCGGGCGTAATCTCTGCCGCATTGTCAGGAGCAAGTGTGGAGATATTGTTATCGACGTTATTGAAATCTAGACCAGATACCACGGTGGCCATAAAGATGTGAGCCGTGTCCAGAAGGGATTGGGGATGGTGGTGGTGAGGACGGAGCGGCAGCGAGCAGAAGTAATTTTTGGATGTCATTTTGACCTCTCTTCCTCATAGTCACACTCGCAGGCTGCAATTAAATCGCTCCCAAATCCTCCTGTGGATAAAAGAAATGAAATTATTTTTGTCAAGTTCAGATTGCTTTTTGTCTGGGCTGTTCTTCGACCCCCTCTGCTTGTCTGACTACCTGTAAGTCAACAAAGAGATGCAAACCGTATCCTACCCGCTGCCAAATATTGGAGTAATTCCTTTCTCCGTGCCCCTTTCCTCACCCCCACCAGCATGACACCAGCTCCCCATGCTCTAGCATCACCCTGGGTCTTGGTCCGTGCAGTTATGACCAGGTTTGGTCTCCCCATGTTCTGGGAAACAGGCCCTGAAGTGTGACCTACATTCCTGGTTTCTGGAAGCGCGACCTCGCGTCTGGCACCGTTACAGCGCGTGTCCGAAGGGGTCCGTCTCGCCAAGCAGTTCATTGTGCGCTGCGTACCTCGCCGCCTCCTGTAATTATAATTAATCAGTTCCTGTGTCACTCACCAGCTCTGCCCTTCTCTAATCCCAGCCCCTCAGCGCTGGTGTTTGTGTTAGGGAAGCCTTTAAAAAACGACTTCATAATTTTTCCGGCTCATTAGCAAAGACCAGACTGTACGGGGCAGGGGTCAGGCGGTGGTGGGCTCTGCTGGAAGCGGCGGTGCTGCCCAGTGATTCCTCTTTTCTAACGATTTCCCCCCATCTCTCCGCCCGCTGGCTTTCAGTCCCCTTCATGTGGGTTTCGTGGGGTTTGGCAGAATGACCCGGCATTCCTGGGAGAATCTCAGGCGTTTTACACATCAGAAAGTTCCCTTTCATCAAAAGCATTTGTGCTGTTGCCAAAAATCTTCAGCGTGACCGGCAAACCCCGGTTCCGCCGTGTGATGTTAATGGCTTTGCTGTGCCCTGGCCCCGGGTACCGCTCCGGCCAGCCCCCGGGGCAGCGCTTCTTGGCCAACGCCTTTAGTCCTCTTCCCCGCGGGCTCTCCAGCCCCGCTGGCCTTCCCCACGCCTGCTTGGAAGAGCGGCTACCCGCATCCTACCCCTTGCCGTCGGAGTATTTTGTTACTGCAGTAACACGGTCGACTTAGGGAAAACAGAGCGTGAAGCCCAGATGCGCCTCCACCCCTTAACGCATCCTATTTCTTCTCTTACCAGAAATGTTTTCGCGTTCTTCTGCCTTCCCCACGTTACAGCAACGGTTTAGTTGTTGCTGTCCTGTGTCAGACGTGGGCTGTCATTAGGGCTCTGGTCCTCATACAGTTGATGAATCCCTCCAGCTTGTTCCTAACGGTGCCGGAGCCTTTTCCTTTCTCATTTTTAACTTCTTATATCTCTCCTATATCCCAATTTATTTCCCTCCCCCTCCTTTTTACCGTTTCCATGCACCAAAACGACACGCACCACGTGGCCCCTTTCTGGGCTGAGACCTTGCTAGAGTTTTGTTCGGTTTTAAATTATTTAATACTTTATTTTTACATGATAATTTTACAGGAAGTTGCTCCAGAGTGGGTGAGTAATTGCTCTGGATGCTTTGTTTCCATCCCTGCATAAGTGACTGAATAGCTGAGGTCTGTGAAGTCAGCAAAAAGGAGGAGTGAGGGTGCTTTGGCCGTCACAGATTTATTCCCTGGATGAGCCGGTGCCTGGCTCTGGGGTCTAAACAGAAAGTCTTTACTGAACTGCCACATTTATCCGAGGAACCAAATGAAAATTAATTGTCTCTGACTCACAAAACACCCTGTTAGAAAAGCACTAGGAACCTCCTTTTCCTTGTGAGACCTTCTTCAGAGAGTGTGCCTTCCTCTGTGTCGCTGGAGAGAGAAGATAGTAAAATCAGAGTGTGCTGAAGGAAGGGAAGTCTTTTATTTCTTGCTGGTGAGCAGTGAAATGGGGAGTCTTTAGTGTTGGCCAAAGCAGCTGATAGCATCCTGGCTTGTACTAGCACTGGTGTGGCCAGCAGGACCAGGGCAGGGATCGTCCCCCTGGACTGGGGGCACTGGTGAGGCTGCCCCTCGAATCCTGGGTTCAGTTTGGGCCCCTCACTCCAAGAAGGACATTGAGGGGCTGGAGCGTGTCCAGAGAAGGGCAGCGGAGCTGGTGCAGGGTCTGGAGCACAATGCGCTGAGGAGCGGCTGGGGGACCTGGGTGGGGGTTGAGCCTGGAGCAAAGGAGGCTCAGGGGAGACCTTCTGGCTCTGACAACTCCCTGACAGGAGGTTGGAGTGAGGGGAGTGATCAGTCTCTTCTCCCCAGGAACAAGTGACAGGATGAGAGGAACCGGCCTCAAGTTGCACCAGGGGAGGTTGAGGTTGTCCCTGAGGAACAATTTCTTGCCCGTTGGGGTTGTGCAGGCGTGTCCCAGGCTGCCCAGGGCAGTGGTGGAGTCCCCATCCCTGGAGGGGTTTCCCAGCCGTGTGGAGTTGGTGCTGAGGGACAGGGGTCAGTGGGGACCTGGCGGTGCTGGGGGAACAGGGGGACTCGAGGAGCTTAAAGGTCTTTTCCAACCCAAGTGGTTCTGTGTAGGAGTGTCCTGGGCTGGGCTCTGCTGCTGGTGCTGCTGGGGATGTTGTACTGGTGCAGAGTCAGAGATGGGAGAGGGGCTGGAGGATCACGGTCAATGGGAAGCTGCTGGAGAGGCTGTAGGGCAGCGCCGTGCCTGAAACATCCCAGGGAGGGGAAGGAGCTGTGTGTCTCTACCACGGGGCTGCACATCAGGCGGAGAGGATGAAGGATGATGGTGAGGGAGGATGGGTGAAAGTCACTGGTGAGCCGTGGAAGGAGAGGAGCGTTTGATGATACGGCCCATGTGGCACCCAGGCAGTTCAGTCTGCTCAGCTCTAATGAAGAAAAACTTAAAATCCTGCTCAGCTGCAGTCACCTGAACACCCTCCTGGGGAATGAACCAAAGTCTCGTGTGGGGATCACCAAGTAGCGAAGTGCAACCTCTGAAATGCTTCCTGCTCTGAGCGCAGAATTCAGGTGTGCTGGTTACCCAGCCTTGCAAACTGGAACCTTTGAACTGGTTTCTCCAGGCTTGTGGTGGGTTCTGTGGCTGAAATCACTGCCCGGGCTGGCTGGCAGCGCTTGGGGTGGCCCCAGGAGGTGCCACTGTGCCCCGCTCCGGGGCTTTGGAAGCTGCAGGTTGGGCTGCTGAGCAGCGCGGGATGCGTCCCATGGGGATGCTGTGACCGAGGGCGTTTTGCTGTCCCCGGTGCTTCGGGCACCTCCTGAACAACCGCTGCGAGTGGCCCTTCCTCTGGGCAGCCCCTTGGAGAAAACCAGCTTATTCTGGTGAGGACGTAGTGGAAACGGTGGGAGCGGGTCTGGGGGAGGAAGGAAACGGAGACATCTGCTTTTTACCCCTCCGACTGCATCGCTTCTGACGGCACCGGGAGCTGATGCCCAACCCAAGCCCGTGGGCGAAGGCAGCCTGGGCACGTGGTGTTTCTGCTTTCTGGTTTTTTCCGACTTGACAGTTGCCCCCTCCGAAGAGAGGCGGAGGGGAAATAGCAACCGCTGGGGTCAGGAAGGAGCCGCTCTGGGAGGAGGGTGTCTTGGTGCACTTCTCAGAAAAGCAATGGCAAAGCCTCATCCTTCCGAGGCCGCCCACGGGGCCGCGGGTGCCCGGCTCCCCGCACGCTGTGGCATCTTCTTCAATGCCGATAGCGATCAAAGCGAGAGCGTGCGCTGTGCCCCAGCTCCCTCCCGCCGCGGGGGTCTCGGTGCAACCTCTGCCCAGCCCTGGGTCCCTGCTCGGAGGGCTTTTTTCTTCCAAAGGGAGACTTTTGGGGTCTGTGTCAGGTTGGGCTTGGTCTAAGGGTGCTGTGCGGGATGCTGGGATAAGCTCAGCTTAGTCCTGCTTCTGCTGCGGCTCCACGCGTCGCAGCCCCAGCGTCCTGCAGCCGCGATGTGCTCTGGGCTGCCTGTGCTGCTGGCAGATAAATCTCACTCGTTCTCCATGTATAAAGAAAAAATAAATAGCGCTGGGTTAGTTTAGTGGAGCTAAACCGGCTGGGCGAGCGTGCGGGCAGGGTGGGTGTAAGCAGGTTTTTTAGCTGTGGGGCTTCCCACTGCCCTTCCCGGAGGTCTCCAGTGCCTCTTGTGAAAATTCCTAGGATTTAGGGGCTGGAAGGTGAAGTCCTGGTTTATGCCAGCTGCTCAAGGCGCATCTTTAAAAGCTGATCTTGACCTCCAGAGCTGGAGCTTGCCCTGCAGCTCCTGGACCGCTCTCCTTCAAGGCATCGAGCGGTTTGCGTGCGTGATTTTACTTGCTGCTTCCCTCAGCCGAGAGGCACCTGCCCGAGCTCTGCAAACCCTGCCTTGCTGTGGACTCAGGTGAGGGAGGTGAGGATTCTCCACCACACAGGACTTTCCAGCACCCAAACTGCTCAACAGAGAGGGGATGACAGGGAGCACAGCTCCTGCTTGCAGTGATGGCCAGGAGCATCCCTCTGCATCCCAGGGCATCCTACCCTCATCCATCCCAGAGCGGGTGCCTGGCGTGGGCTGGTGCTGCTGGTTCTGAGCATACCTGGCACAGTGGAACAAATCCAGGCCGGACTGCACGCCTTCGGCTGCTCTGACCTGGAGCGAAACGCTGCTCCGGAGTTGTCCCTGTGATGCGTGGCCTGACCTGGTGTGGTGGCACCGTTCACCACCACACCAAAGCAGCGACGGACCATCTGCTCGGGGGCACTGAGGAGGAGGAGTGGCTGCAAATGCAACGTTCTGGAGCTGGTTCCTCACCTGTCTGCAGCCTCTCCCTGCCCTGGGAGTGAACCAAGTGCTGCTCTGCACTTCATAAAAGGCCCTGGGTGCTACCGCAGCACCCAGCTGTGTCCCAGGCGGACGCAGGACATCTGTGGAGGGACGGGGAGGGCACTGGTGGGCAGGTGGCTCCTTCCTGGCCTTCATGTCACTTGGGGCTTTTGTTCCTGACTCGTGTGCGTTAGGAGCATCATCCATAGTGCCCAAACAACCTTTTCAGTCTGGATGCAGGGAATATGGCTGCAGGGACTAACTCTGCTCCCACTGCTTGGAAAGTGGATGCTCGTGACCCGGACTGTGCGCAGGGGAGGGAGTTCCCACCCCAGTCTGGATCCGCTGTCCTGACCCATGCCTGGTGGTGCCAGACCCTTTGCTTTTCGGCGTGGTCTTTGTTTATTGTGTCCAGGGTTTCCAAGCTGGGTTTTGTGCTCGAGACTATTTTTAGCAAGGATGCAGCTGGTTTGGTGTGTCTTTGCTTAGTGCTGCTTTGCCAAATTTAGGAGCTCCGACCCTGGCAACCGGCTGCCTCCCAGCACCATTGGGCTTCATCCCAGGGTAATGCCAGTGCCTTGCCATGACCATCAGTGAAACAGCAATTCTGCTTATAGGGATGTTATGGGAACATCCGTATGGATGCATCCTGGTGCTTCAGCTCGTGGTTCCTGTAGAAGACCCCAAACTGGGTCAGAAGACCCCAAACTGGGTCAGAAGACCGCAAACTGGGTCAGAAGACCCCAGGTCTGAGTTATATTTGTAAGACCCTTCCCTCGAGCCCTCGTCTCTGCTACCTGCCCGTGCCCCCAGCCCGTTCCCAGCGGGTTTGCCCCAGCTCCTCCCCAGGGAAGCAGCCCAGCGCCTCTCCCTCCGCCCCATTCAGCGCAGAATAACGCAGCGAGCCGCTGCCGCCGCAGTTTCCTCCTCTCTCTCTAGAAGTGAGAGGAAGGAAAGAGCCTGCGTCGCGCTGGGCTATTTGTATTCGTGGTTACGCTTGCGCAGGAAGCAGGTTCTCCTCACCTGGCAATGCACCCGCTGGAGCTCAGCCCCGCCGCTCGTGTGGATCCTGCTCCCCACGGCCCTGGGCAGCAGCAGCGCGGCCGGGCTCTCACGGGAGAAATAACCCTCCCCGGTTGTTCCGTGGCACCACGTGAGCCCAGCCGCTTCTTGCCGAGGTCAGCAAAGCTCTCGGCAGCTCTGACCACTTCTGCTGGGCTGGTTGCCCTTCCTTGACCATCTCGCAGGTGCTGGGGCTTTCCCTGCGCTCTGGGACGATGTTGATTTATTTGAGCGATGCGCCAGGGTCACCCTGGCCGTGGCTTCGTGCTGCTGCGCTGGCTTATGAAAGCGGCTTGCAGGAAAACGGGAGCATCGCCGAATTACCGGGTCGCTGCAGCTGTGCCCTGGCTGACAAGACATCGCGGTCCGCGGTTGTGCTCTGGGTGTCAGCAAAGGTGCTGGGAGTACCAGCGGCTAATTAAAAATTGTGACTGTAATTAACAGTGAGTGCAGCTGAGCTTCCTGAGAACTTCCCAGCAGAATCTTTCTCCGCTGGATAATGTTGATTCATTGAAAGTGAAAAGTTGTGTGGCAGCGGGGGGAGCTTTTCTCCGGGGGAAGGCTCCTGCCCTGTTAGTTCGGTGTGTCCTGGTGAGCAAACGCCTCTCCGTGGGGCAGGGGATGTATCTGCAGCCTTAGCACTTGTTTTGTTAGGTGTGTAAAGGTGGTTTTATGGCATGTCTGATGAATTTGCAGCTTCTGCTTTTTTTTGAGGGACCTGTGGATTTGTGATGAATACCGCTGGCCCCTCGCCAGCTCACGGCGTTGTTTCTTCCTTGTTAGCTCCAACAGGCACGGGTTGGTGTTTGTGCTTCTGTGCCACTTAAGAGACTGTGGGAGTGAAAAGCAGCTGGATTTATATTTATTTTTCCTCTCTGATTATCAGCCCCACTTCCCTGCAGTGAGAGGTGCTCTGTTCCTCTTGGTTTTGCTTTTGGACTGAGGTGGGAAGAGCCCCAGTGCCAGCACTCCCTGAACCGTGCCACGGGCTGTAGCCGGGCTGTGAGGTGCATCCACTCCTGGTGAAAAAATCCACGGCAATGTGGGATAGGGGAGATGCAAACATGGACCTCTCTCAGATATTTATTAGGCTGTTTCCTTGAAATTCCCCCGTAACATTCCTCCACCGGGCTGTGTCTGGTGCCCAGATCCCTGGGGAGAAGGAGGAAGAGGAGGAGGAGGTGCTGCTCCCACCTTGGTCTGCAGATCCTGGTCTGCGGAGCTGGCGAGCACCACCTGCCCCCTGGGACGAGGGCCAGGATGAATGGAGGCGCCCGGCAGCCTTCGCACAGATCATTTCCTCTAAGACCATCTGGGAGGTGGCCCTGACCGCCAAGAAAAGCGACGGCCTCGGGAAACACCTTGGGCCATTGACTGGTCGGGTCCCAGCAGCAGAGGCAGCTGTCTGGGGAGAGAGGCCACGGGGGTTTCAGTGTCCTGGGATGGAGGGCCCTCCATCCCTCAATTTGGCCATGTTCCTGGTGGGGTTTTAATACATTTAATGAAGATTTGAAGGTACTAAGAGATGGGATAAACGTTGGGCAGGCTTAACAGCGATGCTGCCGTGAGCCCTGACCGCCGCGATGCTGATGTGACGCATCTCCAGGGCGTGGGGAAGCTGGTCAAGGGGATGCAGCATCTTCCCTCAGGCGCGATGCAGGTGGAGGGGGTTGGATGTGCCAGATGAGGAGCTGAATTTTGCAGGGTTTGAGTGAGTTGATAGTTAGGATCATGCATCTGGGGCATTTGAGCAACGGGTCAAACGGGTCAAGCCCTGCGGCAGGGCGAAGGGTCACTCTAGTGGGTTTTCGGTGCGGGGGCAGAATGAAGGTGGGCATCCACCCGTGCCATGCGCATCCTCTGGCCTCCGCAGCAGGCACGTGGCAGCGCAGGCATGTCAGCCGGCCCAGAGGCAGCCACCCCAGCTGAGTGCTTTGGGCTGTGTGAGCAAGAGCACGGAGGAACATGGGTATGGAGCGATGCTGCTGAGGTAAGCACCAGTGGTGAGATTAGATCTGTCCAGAACAAGGGTGGGAGGTTTCTTCCTCTGCTGTGACCCGATGCAGGCAGCGAACACCTTCACCCTGACTTCTTCCAGTTGTTCATCCTTCCTGTGACCTCTTTGAATGGTGCTGTGAGTGACAGCGCCTCTGTCTCCCCCGCAGCCGGGCTGTGCCTGAATTGCTGGAGCCTGCAGGAGCTGGTGAGCCGAGACGCCGGCAACTACCTCATCCTCGTGGAGAAGATCCTCGGCAAGGCCAAAGAGGTGAGTTGGGGGGCTGCCGGGGAGGTTTTGCGGGCTTTGGGGTGGTGTCAGCAGCAGGGCTGGCCCAAAATGGAGTTTTGTAGAGCTTGGCAGGTGATGTTGGTTATTGCTGGAGCACCGGAGCCCGGGGTTGGGTGATGCTGGGTCGGCAGCTCTGAAATGCTGGTGGGAACAGCCCTGCGTGTCCTGCCAGCTTTCAGCACATGGGAACTGCCAGAGAAAAACCCAGCTCTGGTATCTCTTCTCTGGGCAGCACTGGGGATCCCCAGGGAAGGGGTTTGATTTCCCAGAGCGTTGCCCGGTGCCGTGCAGGGGCAGCCTGGCTTGCAGGGCTGCGTGGATGGAGCCAGCCTTCCCCAGACCGTCCCCTGCGTAAGCCAGGAGCAACTAGTCCACATCAGAGCAAATCGAAGGTTTCCTGTTGGTTTTGATGGGACCTTTGCTGCGGCTCTGCTGGGCTTCCTGCAGCCCCAGGAGCGTTGCCGGGACGCTGGGGACCGCGGGCAGGGTTTGCACCGCGGCAGGTGACAGTCGGGTCAGGCACAGCGGGGAGGCAAAACGGCAGTGGGGCCGATCGTATCAGCCTGCCGCGGTCCCGTCATGTGCTGGAGAACCTCGAGGCATCGACGGTCGAGCCAAGTCACACCGGGCTGCGGCCGGGAGGACCTCAGAGGAATCCCTTGATGTGGCAGGAAGCGGTGATGTGTTTCCTAAATCCTCAGCTCTGGGATTCATGTGATGGGGTAAATGTGCCTTTCATTTTTGGGGAAAGAAAAGCTGTCTAGCTGCCAGGCTGCGGAGCCGGTACCAGTTCAGAGTAGCAAAATTCGGTTTAACCCATTTATTTTTTTGGTGAATGCCTGGAATTGATGTAGTTGCACGGAGTGTTTTGTTACATTAGGGTTTACGTAAGGGGTTATTGCGCTTTGCGCTGTGCTCGTGGACAAGGGGAGATGGTGTCTGCAAGCATATCCCTGAGCCATCGTTAAGTCCCTCGGCGAAATAATTCTGCTGGCTATTCACTGGCAAAGCCTGGGACAAAACCACATGGTTTGCACCGTACTGCCAAGATTTACAAGCCACTTCCAAGGGCTGGGCTGCCCGCTTGCCTCTCCAAACCGCCTGCTGCGAGCCACGTTTGTAGAATTTCATGCAACTCTGCACGAATCGGGAGCATCGGCGGGCCGGGAGCTTGGCCAAATCCAGCTTCTCGAGGGTAGAGGCAGAGCGGAACCCAGGCTGATCTGCCTGTCCCATGGGTGGGGGCTACTGGGGCTTCAGGGGTTATTCTCCTGTGGAGGCAAGGGAATCTGCTGGGGACAGTGCTGCGATGGTGTGGGCTGGGCACACGGCTGCGCTGTCGGGGGGTCCCCCGGCACCTCCAAGGATGCTTTGGGGTACGTGATGAACAACCCAGCTCACCCTTGTGCCCTGGGGCTCTTCCCTACAGGTGCAGGAGAAGTGCGACTACGACCTCGTCACCCCCCTGGCGCTGCTCTTCTACTACGCCGTCCTGTATGTAAGTCCTGAGGCTGCTGCACGTAGCTTGGTCCCAGCCCGCGGGGAGGCACCGGGTCGGGGGCCCTGCGGAGCCACGCGGAACCATCACCGCATCGGGGTGGCTTTTGTCTGGAACGCCTGGTCTGCTTGGATCAGTTCATCCCGGAAAAAGATCCTGTGTGAATCTGCAGGGGTGAACACCAGGCAGCCATTGCACAAGCTGAGAGATGAGAAAAAACCGAGCTTCAGGGGGTTTAAGCGTTTTATTTAAAGATGGGCTAATCAGAAAGGGAGACGGACAATACCTCTGTGCAGAGAAGGAAAATTTTTGTCATTACCCTTTATACTGGTGCAAAACATATAGGCAGCGCTAATGAAAAGGAGCGGAGCCCTCACAGGAAATACTTTTTTTTATTATTATTATTAGCACAATGCATCATTATCCCAAGGAAATCACTGCTGCCAGGTCTTGCTAATGCGATTCCTCTGTATGGATCCATGGCTCTTAAATTTATATATAGGCTTTGGCACGTGAGCTGCAGCCAGGAGGTTGGGAAGGGGCGGGACGGATGGGGCTTTCTCTGAGCTGTTCTCAGTGGGGACCCTTTGACCCTTCCTTGGGAGAGGACGGGGTGAACCTCTGCTCCGAGCTGCTGCTTCTCCCACTTCCAGCCTAAACCCGCGAGTTTTTACGCAGCGCTCAAGGCCAGCGTCCCTGTGCCCTTTCTAACCGTGTCTCCCCATCACCCGCAGGCTCCCCACTTCCCACCGGGCTCTGACCTGCTCCTGAAAGCTGCCAGCATATACCACAGCTTCCTGACCTGGCCCGTGCCCTACTGCGACATCTTCCGCGAGCTGCTCACCTTCATCAGCAATGAGCTCAAGGCCCCTGGTAAGCGCTCGTGCCCTGCCGTGGGGTTTCCACGTGCTGCTTGTTCCCGAGACTCTCCTGGTGTTGCTGTCTCATACCCCACTTGCTCCATGAATCCCTTGAGCATGGTGTCCACATTCACCTTGTGCATCCCAACTTCAGCTCTTCCAGAAGGTGAGGACCTCTGCCCTCCGCCCTCTGGATGATCTCTCTGGTGGTCCAGCACAGGGTGAGACCAGATTGCTCTGGAGGAGCAGGGCAGGGCTGTGTTTTTGGTGGCTGCCTTGCATGCAAGGTGGTGGGAGCATCCCAGGGACTCTCAGCTCTGGACCGGTGTGACCGAGCAGATTTCCTGGCTGCCTTTCAGTCTAGTGGGTCTTTTCCGTGGCAAAGCATGTGCTGGCTGGTCCTGCCCAACCCTGGGCTTTGTTTGAGACGCTCAGTGGTGTCACTGGGGTGGTAACAGTGAGTCCATTCATTGTCATCAAGGTGGCCGGACCCTTCCAGCCTACCCTTGCGTGGAGGTTTCCATAGGGCTGAGGGACTCCCCGGCTCTTTCTTTACAGCCAAAACACTACCTTGTGATACGGCTTTGGGCACATATATAGGTCGCAGCAGCAGCGCTCCTCTTAATTAAGGACTCCTCATAGATGTCCTGTGGTTCCCAACGGAGCAGCTCTTCCAATTATCTCTAAAAGGCCCTTTCTTCCAGTCTCCGCGTCTTTTGGTGGTTTATGGAGAGCTGTTATTGCACAGAGCAGATTTCAGCCCTTGTTTAATCCTGCACAGGGCCATGGCAGCAAGACCGGCTCTGAGCAGGACTTGGGAGGCCTTGGGTGGGTACATGGGCTGGGGCTGGAGCTGGGGGGGGGCTTCCTCACCTCCTCAAACCAGGCAGCTGCTTTGGGGAGCCCTGATGGGGATGTGAAATGCGGGGTCTCCGTCACGGCAGCAATGTCCTGTGGAGTTGGGAGCTTGTAGGTGCAGATGGCATGAAAGATGCTTTCAAAAGAACAAAAAGATTAAAAAAAAAACCCAAACCATTTGCAGTGTTGGCACTGGACTGGCTGATTTACCCCCCGCTCAAGCCTCCACCAGGATAAACGGCCATGGCCACCAGGCAAGGCCTGACTGGGCTGTCGCGCTGCGTCCAGCTTAGAGCTGCAGGGCTGCCGTGGAGGTGGGACGCTCATCCCACGCTGCTGCAGCCACGGACTTCCCCAGCTCCATCCCGGTCATTTACTGCTGTGATAGCAGTCAGGGCCGTGTTTTAGACCGCTGGGAAAGCCCCAGTGCTGGCTGGGGTGAGGGTTTGCTGCATCCTGCTCCTCTGCTATCACCGCCCTCACCAGTGCCTGGGGCTGTGTGAGCTGGGGACTTCGGTCCAAAGGCTCTTCCCCTCCTACAAGCATATGAGATTCCCCCACCCCTGCCAAAAGATGCCGTGTGGGAAGTGCGGCAGCCCAGTGCTGGTGACCAACCCCAGCGGGAGCTGAGAACAGTCAAAACGTGTCCTCTGCTGGTAAGCTGGCCAGGACCTCGTACGCTTGTTGCACACCCTCCGTGACCTGCCGTGAGGCTGAAGCAAAAGCTTTTTATTGAGGTGAGGGTAAATATTAACTGAGAACAAGCTGCTGTCCGTATTTGCCAAGAACGCAATAGCTTTGATCTGCAGACTGGGGCTGGTGCCTCTGCAAGAGGGGTGAACGCTGCCGTAACCGAGGGGCCCCTGTGGATCAACGTGAGGTGCCCTGGGGGTGCTGGGTCCCCACCCCGGGGGTGCTGCTCCTGGCCAGCTGAGCAGCAGCTGGGTGGGGCTGGGGCTGCCTGCAGCGAGGAGGCTGCTGGATCTTGTCGATGATGTACCCCAGTCCTGCTCTTTGGGGGTGACACGGGCTTTGCTCTTGCCACCCAGTCCAGGTCCATCTGATGTCTCCTGACTGGGGTTTCTGATGGCATCCTGGAGACAGTCCCAGGGAGGCATCCAGGGACGTGGGCTGCCCGCAGCAGGCTCTCCTCTGCTGGGGCCAGTCTGGGCTCCATCTCTGTGGGAGGGAAGGTGGCAGTGATCTGCTGCCTGTAAGTGAGATCCAGGGGCTGGGGCGCTAAAGCAAGTGGCAGAAGCTGCTAAATACCATCCACACAACTCACGTCCTGCATCAGCGGTTGGGCAGAAGGGACTGGGGCTGGAGCAGCTCTCCCGTCCCATCTTTGGTTGCTTTCCCATCGCTCTGGTCTTTTACCCTTTACATCCCAAGGCCCCCTTGCTCCTGGGCTGGCCTCCTTACACTGGACTGTGTCTTGTTCCCATAAGGGGACCTCATAATGGTGCTGCCATGCCCACTCTGGGCAGCGGCTCAGCCAGGTCAGCACCACGTTAGGAGACAAAGTCCACATGCTCCTGAGGCCGAGCCGTCTGCAGTGGTGCCGTGTCTCATGTCCTCTGCTCTCTCTTCCCCCAGGGATCTCTTTCCAGAGGCTGGTGAGGACAGAGCAGGGGCTGCCTGTGAAGAACTACCAGAGCTCCACTGTGTAAGTGTGGCCATGGGCACTGCTGGTGCCACTCTGTAGATCCTCACGCTGCTTGAGCAGCATCTCACAGGTGTAGTGGTGGTGCTGGGGAGAAGAGCTGGATAGCTGGGCTGAGCAGTGGGAAGGGACGAGGAAAGCGGCTGTGGCGTTTCCACAGCCATGGGTCAGGGGGTGTGGGATCCCCATGTCGGTTATCCGACAGTGCAGATCCAGTGCAGATCTGGGTGAGAACATCCCAGGAAGGCAAAGCCTTCTCCCCAGGGAGCTGCTGATCTTGGCACACACTGGAGAACAGCCAGGAGACGCTTTGATCTGTGTGTTTGGGAGCTGCCACCCCGAAGAGGGTCAAACTCGAGTCTGTCCCGGTACAACAATTAATGACAGCCTGTGGCTCAGCGCAGGCAGACTTTGCACCTTGTTTGAAGGCTGAACCTTTCCTCCTGCCTGGGCATCTCATTTGTAAATAGGAAAATGAGCCCGGGTGGTGGGCGCCCATCCTGGCCACAGTGCCAACCCAGCTCCAGGGACAGTCCTTCGTGCACAGCCACCTCCCTTCTGTGCAGGGGGTTGTCCACTCATGCCATGCAGCTCTGGATCTGGATCTGGATCTGGATCCCACCCAGCCGCACTGGGGCTGCTCTGTTGCTTTCCCAGTACAGCTTTGCTGCTCTGCATGCTTATACTGGTGCACGTACAACCACTGATGACTTACAGCAGGGTGGCTGTATTTGCATAAGAAGCCCTGAAAACCTGGCACAAAGCTGTACACAAGCTGAACCTTGGGCGTACTGAAAGCCTGTACCCATTGCCTGAGCTTTCTAGAACTGAGCACCCAGAGCATGTCCTTAATTCAGAGCCACTTTTGCCCAGTGAGGTGAGCTGCTCTCGTCCGAGAATGGAAGGACGTGCCCTCTGGGCTGCAGGTTTGGGACTTCAAAGCCTGTGGATATTCATGTTGTGGTCCAGAGCAGAAATAGAGCTGAAGGATGTGGCTTTTCTCCTTAAAGCCCAGGAGGGATGCTCTGACCTGCAGCTTGCAGGGGGAACATGTTTCTCATCTTCTACCCCTCCTTCATTGCGTGTGCTGGGTGTCCAGTTAGGACAACTGGCTGCTGGACCGGAGCCCGTCTGGGATTGATTGAACAATTATCGGGCTGGTGATATTGCAGATGTGTCAGGAGAGATGGTGCCAGGGATGGTGCTGAGGAGCGGGATGGAGGATGCTCATCTGTTGCCTCTTCCCTGCCCACAGCTGGCACCCCTGGCGTGGGCAGACACTGCCATCTAGTGTGAACTTGTCCAGTTTTCCATCCCTGGAACCATCCCAGGTCAGGTTGTTTGGGGCTCTGGGCAACCTGCTCTGGCTGCAGATGTCCCTGCTCCCTGCAGGGGGTTGGATGGAATGAGCTTTGAAGGTCCCTTCAACCCAAACCAGCCTGTGATTCTGTGATAACAGTTCATGTGCCACCAGCATCTGAGCCTGGCTGCCCGGTCTAACCGCTGTCCCCTTCTCCCCAGGACGGTGCTGCTGCTCAACCGCTCCGAGGTGCAGAGCGAGTTCCTCTCCATCGCTGAGAAGCTGAGCGCCAGCGAGCACTCGCAGCACGCCACGCTCGTCATGCTCCTCGAGCACCTCTACCAGGCCAACTTCGGCACCCGCTGTGACCTGGACAGCCTGCGCCACCTCCTGAAGGTAGGCTCAGAGAGCTTCGGCTTTGGTGATGCCACCAGGCCGCTGGGTGCTGTTTCATGCAGTCGGCTGGTGGATTTCCTGACCCAAATACTACTTGACTGGCAAAAGAAAAGTGTTTTGGTGACACTTCCTGCAGGAAGAATACGTGTCTTTCCCTTCCCTGAGGTCTGCGCTTCTCTTTTGTGAAGTGTGTGTGGAGGTCACTTGGCTTTTACCCTTTTACTCCTTTCCTCATCCCTAAGTGGAGAGAGGAAGTGCCGTGGATTTGAACCGCAGCAGAAGTGTGTGTTTGACCAGAAAACGCTTTGCTTTGGTGTTTGGGGAAGGATGGGCAACAAATTGTGAAGAAAACCCCTTAGGTGTTTTCAAACACTTTTTTTTTTTTTTTTTTCTTGCAAAAGTTTTGGGGGACTCAAAGCGGGTAGAAGGTAGTGGAGGGATGGAGTTACCCAGTGGCAGGTAATGATCCTGCCCCAAGAGCTGTGTGTGGCTTCCGCGGAGGACCCCCCTTCATCTCTCGCCTTGGCTCTGCTCCCCCCAGTCCAAGACGCTGGAAGAGCTCTCGGAGATCTACGCCAGCGCCGTCGATGCCCAGGAGATTGCCGCCACCAGCAGTGACCCTGTCCTGGCCCGGGAGCGGCTGCAGTCCATGCTGTGGGACATCGCCGGGGCCGCCTCCTTTCCTGCCATCACGGGTGAGAAATTCCCCCAAGCCCCGCTTCCCTCCAGGGTTTTCTGCTGGCTCAGCCCCCGCAGCAGCGACGAGCGGTTTTACACAAAGTTTAGACATAGCACAACAACTACAGCAAAAAACCCACCAATCCAGGTCCTGTTTCATAACCACATGATGAGCCAGAAATGGTTTCTGATCTTTCATTAAAAAGCTATAAAAAAAATAATTCTCCAGCTTTTGTGAGTGAGATGAAAGCGTTAAATCGGAAACCAATGTTTGCAGTGATGTCTGATGGCTCTTAGAGGTGGGAAATGTCCCCTTGTCCCAACTGCGTGTGACTTCATGGGGATAATGGCAGCAGCAGGAGTGTTCTGCATGACCTGGGCTGCCCACAGGGTGTCCATGGGGTGGGTGGCATCTCCCAGTGTGCAGGAGAGCTGTCAGGAGCAGTACTGGGGGTCCCTGCAAACTAACTCCTCTCCCTCCTCTCTTCCCAGGCGAGGCTCAGCCCCGCAAGCTCCACGCCATCCCCATCCCCACCGCTCGCTGCTACACTTACAGTTGGGACCAGGATAACTTTGGTAAGCGGAGGGGATCCCCCATCCCTCCTAGCGAGACCACAGCTCTCTGCTCCCGTTGCAGCCCCTTGACTGGGGCTTCCACGAGCAGCCGGGTGCGTGACACAAGCTGTGGCTGGAGCCTGAAAGAGCCGATAACAAATTGTTGGTGTTGGAGGGAGAGGTGACCCAGTAATGCCAGTAGCCCCTAGGTGGGAGAGGATGTGGGTGTCAGCTCAGGCACGATGCCTGCTGTGATCCCAGGCAAAGCCCTCCCCTGAGTGATGGGCACAAGACACCGGTGGCCCCAAAACGTGTGTTGGCAGAGACAAATCATGCAGGTCTGACTCTCCTGGGCAAAGTTGTGCCTTGTGTTAGGGTGGAAGAAGTTCGTCACACCATCCATGGGGATTTTGGTAGGATGGAGATGTTGTTTAGTAGAAGCAACTCTGCAAGAAGTAAACCTTGCTTGTGCCCTGGAAATAATTTTTGGTAGAAAAGCCTGACTGTGCTGAGATGTCAGGTCTTTGTGGGGTTGAGTCTGCTTGGATGTTACAGCTCTTGCCCCACCCACAGCAGAGATGGCCGGGGAGTGGGTGCTGTTGCTGGGCTCTCAGCCCGGCCGCAGCAGTTTTGTAGGGGAAGCAGTGGCTTCCCCTTCTGCTGAGCTGATCTCTCCAGCTTCCCCATTTCTGGAAGACCTTTTTAGTTCCTGTGAAGGTTTAGTGTTCGTTGCCGCTGGCCCCAGCGAGCTGGGCCAGAGCTCTGGCTTGCGCTTTGCAGTGAGTCCAGCCTTGCCTGGAGGCCACCCGCAGTGGGGCGATTTGGGGTTTGATTAGTCAATACCTTGCTTTTCTCTTGCCCTCCAGTTAAACCCGGATTGGACGCGAGTATGTTGTGAAATCTGTGTAGGAAGGAAGCAAAACCCCAACTGGTGTTTGCCTTTCGAGAGCCCAAACAGAACGTGACCTCAAGGAGAGACACACATTTTGTTTTCCGTGGCATCTGAGGGCCTTATGGAAATCTGAAAACCTTCAGTAGGAAGTTTTCAGCTCCTCGTTTGAAACCGGGCAGGATCAAAGAGGATGTTGGCCACACTGTAGTGGTGGTGTTGTCCGGGGTCATCACATTTCCAGAGGTTATGATGGAGCCCGTGCCAGACGTGATCTCCCTCTGGTTGCCTTTCAGATATCCTCAATGATGTCCTCAGCAAAGAGTGCAATGTGGTTGAGCCCATGGCCTCGGAGAATGAGGATGATGATGAAGAGGAGGAGGAAGAGGTGGAAACCGATGGCTGTTCCCCTGAGCGGGACTCACTGCTTTCCCCCATATGTGACATTTCCAAAGACTCTGTGTACTCGGCGCTCTCGGAGGAGGGATCTAAGCCCTCGCGATTGTCCCTCTTCACCACCTCCAAGGACTCCATCTCGGAGCTGACGGTCGTCTCCAGAAAGTCCCTGAAGTCCTTTGTCTCCAGCCTGAAGGACTGCATGGACAGTGGGTACGCGGAGGACAGCGATGAGAGCTCCCTGGACACGATGGGGAGGCCGGAGCTGAAGGTAGAGAAGACCCACCACAAATATAGACACACGCTGACCAACAAGCTCTACAAACTGTTCAAGAGCAAAAGCCAGCTGGTCTTGAGGAGGGACCTGAAGGACTGTCTGGACATGGGCTCGCTCTCGCTGCCCCTGCGTCGAGCCGAGAGCCTGTGCACCCCCCAGGCCAAGCACCGTATTCTGGCACGCTCTCGGCGCGCTCACTCGCTGCCGCAGCACGTCCTGAGTCAGCGGCTGCCATCCCCGTCCCCGCTCGCCCCGCGGCACCTCAGCCTCCACCGACGGCCCTTCCTCAGCTATGATGAGGATGCCAAGGTGTCCACGCTGCGCGTCGTGGTCTTCGGCTCTGACCGCATCTCGGGCAAAGTGGCCCGAGCCTACAGCAACCTCAGGTGAGCTGGGCGGTGTGAGGGACCTGACTGCAGGTACCTGGCCCTGCTGGGACGTGCTGTGGATGGCTTTGCTCACCCAGCCCTCTCCCACCTTCTCCTAGGCTCAAGGAGAGCGCCTGCCCCTCACTGACAAGGTACTTCAAGCTGCAGTTTTTCTACATCCCCGTGAAGAGGAGCTGTTTGGCTCCATCAACCCCACTGCTGCACCCCTCCCTGTCCCCGGGGGACCCACAGCTCCGGTCCTCGGCACAGGTGGTAGGTGTCCTGCTCGCCGTGGCTCCTGTGGTGCCACCAGTGCTCTGCTTGGCCCCAAGAACGGTGTGTGAGGAGGCTGGCAGGGCAGGCTGAGGGGAGCACTGGTGTCTCTTCCACCAGCCCCGTGTGTGGGTTGAGGAGGCTGGGGGGACCCCCAGAGTGACCCCCGTGTGTCTGGTTTCAGGATTCTGCCTTGACTAGGACGGAGAGCAGCACCAACGACATCTCCCACTACATTGGCATGCTGGACCCGTGGTACGAGCGCAACGTTCTTGGGCTGATGAACCTGCCCATGGATGTCCTGTGTCAGGTACGTGCACTCGGCCTCCCCCTTCCCTGAGGTACAGGGTGGCTGAGTGGAGAGCTTCCGCTTAGCGCTGGGCCACCACGACCCCGTGCAGGAGGCCATGCTACAGGGACGCAGGATGGAGGTGGGGGTTTCTGGTGGTCAGGAGAAGGGTTTCTGTGCCCAGTGGGGTGGGACGGGCAGTTCCTGGCACCAGGCTTGTGGGTACCACACACCCCGTCAGGCTTGTGACTTATTCTCTCACCCCAGTGTGCCAAGGCGGAGGCTGAGCCGCAGGAGGACTCCCAGGAGCAGCTGCCCATCCTGGCAGACATGATCCTCTACTACTGCCGCTTTGCCACGCGCCCTGTCCTGCTGCAGCTCTACCAGACAGAGGTAGGCAAAGGGGCGAGGGGGAAAGGTGGGTCTTCTGCCTGTGCCACCAACTCGGGACCTGCCTGTGGAGCCGTGGGGGTGTGGCCCAGGCGCCATGTGCTGGTGAGGCAGAGCTCTGTCTCCTCTCACTGCCCAGGTGCCCGTGGTGCTTTGGCAGATGCCTCCGGCTCAGCGACCGAGAGCACGCGGGTCCTGCCCACACAATCCTTAAGTCACACGAGCAGTTTTCCATCCCAATACCTTTCCCCATGACACAAAGCGACTGTCGTCAGAGCCGACAGGTTATTCACCTTGCTGGAAATCCCTCCAGTTCTCCGCTTTCCAAACCAAGCCCCTCCACAAGGCTTATTTTCCTCGCCCCACTCTCTGCAGGGGGCAGACGTGGTGGGAAAGGTTGAAGCAATGCCCAGACCCTGCCGTTAGGCTCATCATGGGTTTTCTTTCCAGAAAATCAGGTTTTTGGGGTGTTTTATTTGCTGGAGGTCTGTTAAAACAGTCCGAAGTACAGCTAAAGGCAAGTGTCACCCAAGGCAGTTGAAAATGTGGAAGGATTTTCCCAAACTGACCCGTTTCCTGTAGCAAGGAACGAGGAGTGAACGTTGCCCGGCGCGGGCTGGGTCACCTCCTCACCACGTCTTTGCTCTTCTTCCCTGGCAGCTCACCTTCATCGGGGGAGAAAAGATGACCGAGGTCTTCATCCATTCCCTCGAGCTGGGCCACTCGGCGGCCACACGGGCCATCAAGGCGTCAGGTCTGTAGCTGCTGCTGCACCCGCAGCCTGGGGTGGGAGATAAATGGAGAGAGGGGCTGGAGGGAGCGTGGGCTGCAAGAGTGGCTGAGCCCAGGCGGCATCACGAGCAAAGATCCAGACGTCTTTTCGCAAACCTGGAAGTGAAGCATCAGAGCTCCTGCAGTCCTCCTCGGGAGCGAGGCCGTGGCAGTGCCTTGTTCTTGCTGCTAAAATGTATTTGCAGTAAACCAGCTTCAAGGCCGTTCCCTTATCTCATGAAGAGCTGGCGAAATGCAGCTCTTCATCTTTTTTGCTGCTTTCTCTTGTTTGTCCTTTGTCCGGGAGCATCGTTTATAAAATCCCTTTCTCCGTTTCCTTAGTTCAGTGGGCAAAGCAAGCGGTGTGCACGTGCTTGGAGCCTTCCTGCAAGGGAGAGCCAGGAGCTTTTACACTGGGCATTGAGATCATTAGAGAGGGGAAGAAGCGGCAGGAGCATCTGCTTGCAGCGTGGTCTCAGTACCGAGGACAGCATGCTGCCTGGCACGGTGCAGCTGGCAGAGACATCTCATGGCCAACCAATAATACTGCATTTAAACATGTTGCTTCATTTTTTTTTTTTTTTTTCAGCCAGCTGCTTTCCTGTGATCTCGCCTTGTCTTTCTAAACAGAGCTCAGAAAACATCCTCCATATGAAGTGTCACCACCCCACTCCTCCCGAACACAGGCTTGGCCAAGCTCAATAACTCGTGAAACCACCAATCCTTCTGACTTTGATTTTTTTTTTTAACTTGGGTTGTCTGGCAGCCCCCCCCCCCCACTTAACATCTGCAAAAAATTATCCAGGGGTTAAAAAAAAAGTTAGTAAGTGTTTGGCCCAGGATTTCAAGGCTAATTTAATGTGGGCAGAAATATGCCTGGAAAAACAGGAGCCGGGTTAGCGATGTGGCCTTTTATTGCCTCGTGGAGCGCTGACCCCTCTGCACCGGCTCTGCCGGCACCGCTTTCAGTCTTGCAGAGCTGCTTGTTGGGCTTCGTGGTGAAGTTTCCGCGCTGGATTAATCGCTCTCTGGCAGCTTTTAAGCCACCTTTTCATTTTGCCGCCTTTGCCCCACAGTTGTGGAGCGAAAACCCGTTCTGCAGTGGGCACTGGGTGTGCTGCGGTGCCAGTAGCTGAAGAGCGGGGGTCAAAAGCCCTCGTGTGACGTTTGCTCCTTGTTCTGGGCAGGTCCGGGCAGCAAGAGGCTGGGCATAGACGGAGACAGAGAAGCAATCCCGCTCACACTACAGATCGCCTACAGCAAGGTGAGCGCGCGGGGCTGGTGCAGAAAATGGAGCCAAAACCGCTTCGGTGCTGGGCAAGCACGTCCCTCAGCGGGGGGCTGACCGTCTGGGGTGAGCCCCAACCCAAACCCAGACGCTCAAGCTAATGGTCTAATTACCGGCTAATGGAGGGTGGCTTTCCACTCCTGTTCAGCCCAGTAAAACAGGGAAGGTGCAGCCAGTTCCATAGACTGGATGTACTCGGTACCGCTTTACACTGGTGAAATTTGCTTTCAGGGATTGATCTTCTGCTGGTCACATTTTGTTGGTTCCTCTGCAGTTATTCAGTGTTAACCTGGGCAATTTTTGGTAAATACGAGGTTAAGTGAATTTTAATGTCTATCAAACCTTGTCCGTGCAGCTCCAGGTAAATCCAGATGTGAGCTAGCCCAGGCAGCGGGGTCGGGGTGGGAGGTAGGGTAACATCACCTGGAATGTGGCATCTGCACTTGGGTTACAACAACCCCCTGCAGCGCTCCAGGCTGAGGGAGAGCGGCTGGAAACTGCCTGGGGAAAGGGACCTGGGGCGGGGTTGGTCACCAGCAGCTGAAGAGGAGCCAGCAGAGTGCCCAGGTGGCCAAGGAGGCCAACGGCATCCTGGCTTGTACCAGCACTGGTGTGGCCAGCAGGAGCAGGGCAGGGATTGTCCCCCTGGACTGGGCATTGGTGAGGCTGCACCTCGAATCCTGGGTTCAGTTTGGGCCCCTCACTCCCAGAAGGACATTGAGGGGCTGGAGCGTGTCCAGAGAAGGGCAATGAAGCTAGTGCAGGGTCTGGAGCACAAGTGCGCTGAGGAGCAGCTGAGGGACCTGGGGGGGTTGAGCGTGGAGCAAAGGAGGCTCAGGGGAGACCTTCTGGCTCTGACAACTCCCTGACAGGAGGTGGGAGCAAGGGGGGTGGTCAGTCTCTTCTAGGAGCAAGCGACAGAATGAGAGGAACCGGCCTCCAGTTGCACCAGGGGAGGTTGAGGTTGTCCCTGAGGAACCATTTCTGTCCCGTTGGGGTTGTGCAGGCGTGTCCCAGGGTGCCCAGGGCAGTGGTGGAGTCCCCATCCCTGGAGGGGTTTCCCAGCCGTGTCGAGGTGGTGCTGAGGGACAGGGGTCAGTGGGGACCTGGCAGTGCTGGGGGAACGGGGGGACTCGATGACTGTAAGGGTCTTTTCCAACCAAATGATTCTGTGATTCTATCTGATGTGTTTCGGTTGGTCCCTGCAGACAGCCATCAGTGGAAGAAGTCACTGGAATGATGTCGAGAAGGTCTGCACATCTGTCAACCTTAGCAAAGCCTGCAAGAAGTATGAAGAACTAGGTGGGTTGAGATGGTCTTTGTGGCTTTGCATAGGGGACAATGGAAGCGACTGGTGGAGCAAGAGGACGGTGTGGATCTTCCAGCTGGAGTAAATGAGGCGTGTGTGAATGCAGGAGCTACATCGGAGGTGCTGTCGCTCCCTGGGGCTTACTGTAGTCCTTGGCGGTCCTTAGCACCACATCAGGCGTGCAGGACATTTGGTGTCCCGCTGTCCTAAAGCTTCTAGCCAGGGAAATGAGGTGTCCATTAGGGCTGGGGTAGCCCGAAGAGCAGGATGGTCGCTGGAGAGTGGTGATGTCCAGAACAACACTTGTTTAGTAAGGAGAGACGGGTAGAACTTGTTAAATGAAGTGGGACCAAGGGGAGGGTGCTCGTCCTGCCACCCGCAGCAGCCGTGCCTTGCAGCCGGCTCTCAGCTAAGCTGGTGCTTCAGCCCGGTTTCCTTCCCGCAGCTCAGAGATAATTGGCTGCCACTTTGTTTTGCTTCAAATTTTTTCTTCTAATCAGGTTTCCGATAGAGTATTAATACAGCTTTGTGCCTTTTAAAAGCAGCAAGACTTTCAGTCTGTGTGTTTAGCAGCGATACATGTTCATTCTTGCTTAAGAACTTCTGGTTTGGCAACCAAACACCCAGGTCTGAGTAAACCGAGGGGGTTTTGGTTCCTCTTTCCTCGTGTGCTTTGTGAGTGGAGTAGTCAGGGCAAATGGGTGATCTTCCAAATAGGGGACACCTCCTGCATGCCCCATGGAGGTCAACCTAAGCCTCTGTCCCTCCTGTCCCTGCTGTTGCTGGCCCGTCCCTGAAGCCATGCAGACAACCCTAGGGAAAAAACCAGCAGGCATGATTTTCTCACCACCTCTGTACTTCAGGTTGGGTGTTTCTGCGCTAGTTCAAGAGCTTCACTGGTGCTGCCAGCGCTGTGGGTTTGCTTTAGGGGGTGTCCTCAGCTCCACACTGAGGAGAAACTCCTTGGTGGATGTCCTTCCTTCCAGGAGAAACCCGGTGCCCTTGATGGTCTCCGTTGGTTTTCACATTCAGCAGTTTGACCACAGGATGTCACTGTAATTCCAGACACGAAAAAGCGTCTCTTGGGGGGCTGCAGGGAAGGCCAAGTTAGGCGAGCTAGAACTTCCTCAGGATGATGGGGCAACGTTTTTTTCCCCTCCTGTTAGGTCCTAAGATAGTGAAGTGTCCTTTTCTGCTACGTTTGGAAAGCGGTTGGAAATCAGAGAGGACCTTTACCTCTGTGTCTCTGGCTCTTGCTTTCCGCGTGGGTTAGCGTGAGGGAAGGAAACCTAAACCTGTACCTTTGCCCCAACAGTGGGGTCCTGCTGAGAGCCACTGGCTCTGGGGTGCTTCGAGGGGTGGTGGGACCACTTGGCTTCCCACTAGTGGCCCAGAAGCCCCAGTGACAAAAGTTTCCTTTTGTTACAGCCTCCAAGACAGAGTGTCTCAACCTAACCATGATGGAGGTGGTCAAGAGGCAAAACTCCAAATCCAAAAAAAGTTTCAATCAGGTAACTCAAATCATGGTGCTCTTACGTTTGGTAACAGGAGGTGGCCTGGCTCAGCTGGAAGGAAAGCGGGGAGGAAGGAGTAGCTCTTTGGGGGATCTGTTTGCTCTTGGCCGCCCGGCCTGCCCGAGGGGTGCCCGGCTCCCCTGCTCCCCTTCCCTGCGCAGGGACACGCACTGAGCCGGGCACCTCCCTCACTCAGGCTCTTCTCTATCAGCAGATCAGCGTGTCCCAGATAAAAGTAGACAAGGTCCAGATTATCGGTGTCCAGTCCTCCTTTGCCGTGTGCCTGGATCAGGATGAGCAGAAGATCTTGCAGAGTGTAACCAGGTAGGAACTGCAATGTGGTCTGCTGCAGCCAGCGCTTCTGGCATGGTGCATCCTGTGTGTAAGGACTTGTCCATGAAGCCCATGGGGTGGCTGAGGTCCCGAGCACCATGGTGGGTCTATGCCAGATGCTCAAGCTCTGTAGTGCAGCTGAGCTCAGGTAGCATGGATGGTCCTGCTCAGATCCCAGCAGCAGGTTACGTTCATGACTGTCACAGTCTAAAGGGTGGTCCCCAGTCAACTGTTAACTCTGCAGACAGCTCTTCCAGCAAGACCAGTCATAAACCAGCGGGAAGGTGTGCAACGTAAATAGGCGTTTGAAGAGCGCTGGGCGTATGAGCAGAGCCTTCAACTGCTGAACCTCATTTGGGTTCTCTGCCACCCTTGACCTTACCCATTACAGCTGGAACCCATGACCTTCATGGGAGAGCACAGGGCAGAGCAAGTGTTGTTCGTTTGACTGTTCATCCATCAGTCGTGTCCCCAGAGCACCGAGCTGGCTCCCCAGGTGATGGAATTTGAAAACTCGCTGTAGACAACATGCTTCCGTGAGCACAAAGAGTTCCAACGAGTTGATCCACGGGTCTTAAAAATGTGCACGCATTTTGATTTCCCCTCAGGGAGAGCAGAACTCCACAAGGTTTTGCTGCCTCCAATGGAAAAAGATTTCAGATCTTATTTCTTAAATAATCCCGAAGAGAAGTGTTTGACTTAATTTGTTTGTTGTGTAACTCGGGGCTTGTGGGAGAGCTCAATGCGTGGAATGGAAAAGAAGCTACTTCCCTCTGCCCAAAACTTGGGGGATGCAAAAGTTCTCGTTTTCCCTGATGAGTTTTGGAAATGACTCTTCATGGATGCTTCTGCTCTAGGTCCCAACCTGAGCTGTCTTCAACTCTCAGCGCTCCAATTCCAGACCTGTTAAAAACTGCACTGATTCCAGTTTGCAGATATTTCTGTTGCATCTGAGGACCGTGAGTCTCAGCCCCACGCCTTCGTTATACCTTGGTTTCCTTTTGTTCCCCTGCAGGTGTGAGATCTCTGTGTGCTACAAACCCAGGGACAGCGATCTCTTTGCACTGAGAAGGTCCTCTTTGCCTCCCCAGGACTCCTCCGAGTTTCATTCTCTCCTGTGTTTACCCATTGCCACCTTCAGTGGAGCACTGCCATAGAAGAACCCTGTGTCCTCTCAGGCCAGACTCCCATCCAACACCAGGGTAGGCTCAGGAGGAGGAAGCTGTCTGTCCTCCTTTGGGCTGGAGACCCAGCTGTTTTTGTCCGAGACATCCTGCAGCCAAAGGGTTAGCGTGGAGGCTGAGCCACTCCTGGTCTGGGCTTAGCCTGACCTTGGGAAGTGGGAACATCGGTGTTGTGCTCTGGTATCTCTCAGGGTTCCTCAGCAATGGGAGGAAAGTGGTTTCCTTGAGCTCTCCACCTGGTCCAGTGGGCTGGATTCAGAGGGTAAGGCAAGGACGGTGGTATTTTCCTGCCAGCAAGTGGTGCTGTGGCTGTATTTGACACCTGCAAGGCCAGTGGGATCTGGGGGTAGCTCATGAGGGGACGCTTTGGAGAACGAATGTCCTTGGCTGAATGGTGGTGGGTGGCCTTCAGTGCACGCTGAGCTGCAGTTCACCCAACCGATGTCCTGATGGCATTTCACCCGTGACAGGCTGGGGATGCTCAGGACAGTCTCCTCCAGGTTTCCTTTAAATGATGAAGGTTGGGTGTCTCGCAGAGAAACGGTGCAGGGCAGAGCAACCCAGCGGAGGCCCAGAAAGCCCCCAGCAGGGGTTGTAGGCTGCTGCTTGTGTTCCAGCGAATGGAGCGCGACAGGCCATGCCAGGGCACGGACAGCTTGTCGTGTATACGTGTATTTACCGTAAATCCAAGCCCTGCAGGGGATGAACTTCCAATTTCTGCGGAATTTCAGCGTTCACCCATGAGGCGTACTCCCTGTTCAGCCCATGTTCTTGTGTCCTGCTCCCCAGCACTGTACGCTAGAGGCATCGCAGAGGCTGAACCCTCAGTAGTTGTTTGAAATACAGCAGGAACCATGGTCACACTCCTAGGAGGGAGGGAAGAACGAGGGGAACCACTAGGATTGCCTCACGCTCACCTGAAGCAGCAGCTTTGCCAGAGAAGGACCCAGCACCAAAAACACTAGTGACACCTGCAAGCGATGACAGGATTTGACGTCCCCCCCTTCCCCTGCAAAGAGGCTTTCCACCCTCTTCCTTCTCTCTGCAAGGCTGTAGGTACAGAAAGGTGCAATATTTGGGGGTGTTTAGAGGTAGTCTGACCCCATGAGCAAAAAAAAATGAGACTGGAAAAGCCTTGCCTGGTTTCATAGCCCTCGAGCTGTTTGTCAGTAGTTGTTGGTGATTGCACTAATGATAACGGGCAGAAGAGGATGCTGCCTGCTGCAGGCTAGAAGGGTCTGCTTCATGGAAACATCTGGAAGGGACCCCTGATACTGCTGGAGGGTGCAGGGCTCAGCCACCGTGTGGTCAGTTCAGAGCGGACCCCTTGATCCTCCAGAGAACGGGAGCTGGTCAGCCCTTAGCACCAGTTAGAGCGAGGCTGGGCTCTGTCCCCAAGGGCTGCTGGCCCAGCAGCAGTGTCGTTTGAGGTTGAATCTGCCAGGAAAAGGGCCAGAGCCCCTGGGGGCTTCAGTTGTCTTGGAGCAGCGTGGGTCAGGTTTGTCTGCTGGCTTCCTCCACATCCCTCCTGGAAGTGTTCGGGGGGACCCTCCTGTGGCATCGGTTCTGATCCTGGCCCCACTGGCTGCTGGACTTGCCTTCTGTTCCCACTGCCTCTGTTGCTTGGGGGCAGCTTGGTCTGGGCCCAGTGGTGAACATCTGGGGTTAAGGAGGTGCTAGGTGGCTCTTTCGTGTCCTCAGCAGCTCTGGATGTAGCTTCTGCCAGTGACCAGAAATGAGAAAAACAAGACATGAACCTGCTCCTGAGGCCTCTGCGCTTCATCCTTCTACTTGAATAAACCATCCCAAGGATGGTGCTGCCTTGCGGGCTCCAAGAAAAGACCCTCGTGCAGGGCGAAGCATCATTTGAACATAAGCCGGCGCTCTGGCAAAGCCAGCTTGGACTCCTGGCAAGGACCCACCTTCCTCAGCCATGCACCAGCTCCAGGAGCACCCATTTCCCTACATGCGTGGAGCAGCGTCTGTACCTCGCTGCAGCATGGACTTGGCAGGGACACCAAGACACCGCCAGGTCGCCGTGGGCTGTCCCTGCTCTCCCAGGGTGCCTGTGGGGCCACATGGGAGTGCGCGCGCTGGGGTCGCTGCTGTGCCCTTCTGCACACCAGTATTTTAAGTCCAATAGGCTCAATGGATCAGAAGATTTTAATAGCTCTTTCCATGCACTTGGAAAAAGTTTTCCCCCTGACTCTTCATTTCCCAAACCGGTTTGTGTGCGTCTTCTCCAACGGGGCTGAAATTCGTCAACTGGTTTTTTTTGTTCGATACTTTAAAATAGCACCTTATCCTGTCAAAACATCGCTATTGTGATGGTGATATCCGCGGCCAAATATATCCCTGTTAATGATAGAAACCTGGTTTCAGCTGGCCCTACAGAAATACCAGAGAAGAGGATTTCCATCGCGGAGAAAAACAAGCACGAACTCTAGGGACTCATAATCCTGGCGAAGGTTTTGACCTCTGATGCTTTCTGGAAATGAAAGAAGTCCGAGGTTCTTTCAGGTCGTCCTTGTACATATGTGGCAGCCTCACCAAATCTGGGTAATGTCTGTGCTGATCTGTAAAATACTGTGCAAAGAACTTTTCAACTGTAAAATATTAAATGGTGATTTATTTCGAGTACGAGTGCAGCGTTCGAGTCAAGTCATTCCTCCGTGTCTCCGTGCGGAGAGCAGGGAGCACCCGGGTCCTTCGCAGAGCCGCTGCCCCCAGAGCGGGAAAAGGCTCATGAAGTCATTATGTTCGTGAGCTCGGTCCCAGAGGGCCCGACGCGGAGAGCTGCAGAGGTTAACTGAGCTGCTTCTGTTCTGTGAGTAAAAAGCAGGTTTTGATGCTGTAAATCCAAGACTGATTTCAGGGTGGCCTAAGGAGGAGAGGAGCTAGCAGAGCTTGTGTGTGCAAGGTGAGACCTACGCACACCCTTCCCTTCCAGGGGGCTCCTTGACCTTTTTCCTGTCACTTGGCAGAGAAATACGGGTTACGCTGAAAGCGGGGTGCCCAGCAGCTCCTGGGGCTGTGGGCGAGCTCCAGCCCTGGGTGCACAGCAGAGCCCTGGGACTCTTGGGCTGCTTCGGGTCAGTTGTTGCCCAGCAGCCAGGGATTGGGCTATTTTTGACTTGGAAACCTCTTCTCCATCTTTGGGGATGCAGACGGAGCTGTTGCCACTGAAAGGACTCCAAATTTCATAATGACACTTACAAGTGTTTAACTGCCCAAGTGTCGCCTTCTCTTCCCGTGGATCTTCAAGGAAAGAGGCTTAGCTTGGAGGTGTGAGGGCCGATGTGTCGTAGTCAAATAAACAACATGGGAAAAGTCGTTCCAGCTCAGATGAGCCACAAACCACATGAGAATAACTTGTTAATCAGCACTTTGTTATGTATTAACCATCAATTTTTTTTTTTCACTCTGATTAGAGAATAACAAAAGGTGGTTTTTAAATAAGAAGAAAAGGGTCTTTTGAAAAGGCAAATAAGGAAAATACTTTATTTTCCGAGCTGGAATGATAATCTGCTTTGATCTGTTCTCATCAACAAAACCCGCCAAACCCCAAACCACACATCCCACCACACACGCTTAAACCCAAAGCAGAAAGCACTTTGTTCTAGAAACGTGCGTGACGAGAAGTTGAGGATCAGGCTCGAGCCTGATGCTGAGCTGCTGCATAGCTGAGGGGTTTGTTCTGAGTACCAAAGATGTAGCCAACGGCTGCTGATGGAAGAAGCGAGGCTGGGTTAAGGCTGGACTCTCTAACAAAACTAGTTTTGCCTCTTGTAGGTACGGTCAAATCAACTCAACGGAGCTTTTTGCAACTCTCGCAGCATCAAAGCTGAGCTGGTCTGTGGCTCGTCTGCGGCTGTGAGGGATGGAAGACAGCGCGTAAGGTGTGTTTGGTGTTTCAGGGAACACCAGCTTGCGTTGGCTTCCCAGATGAGTTTGGTTTCCCCCCCAAAAAAGTGCCTTGGAGTTGTGGAATGTGTTAGTTTATCATGGGGCAGTGGCAGTTTCAGATGGTTTCCTGCTCTGTCAGGGGTTGTCGCCCCACAGCCACCTCCAAACAAGCTGCTGGACTGGGCACAGCGGGAGTGGGACATGCTGCACTGCTGGTGAGGTGGGACATGGAGATGTGGGGTGGGGTGACTTCTCGCCACCCATCATCGGTGGTGACCCTCCATCCTCCGCTTTTCTCCAATGGCATGTCCTTACTCGTGTGATCCCCATGGCTTCTCTCTGCCAGCTCTGCAAGGAGCCATCTTGGCCTGGATGCTTGCGTCAGATACCAGTGTGCCTCAGGAGTTGTTTGAGAGCCAAGTCTGCCACCCCAGAGCCACCATGGCTCAGTGCTGGCAGAAAGCAAAGAGTTTATCCCATGCAGGCAATGTCAATCTGGTTGCTCAGGGTCTAGGCAACATTTGAATAGCTTCAGAGATGAGATGTTCATGTGCATGAGGTGAAGAACAACATGGGCCAATGCTCAACCAAAGAGGTCCCTGAGTGGCCATTCCTGGTCTGGTGGCTCGTTAAAAATACAGAAAGAATTAGCATCAATAGGCGGGATTGAGATTGCCTGTCCTGGATGCACTTTTTCAGGAGTTAAGATACTCCCCTGAAAGTTAGGAAACACAGGGGCCTCCTCTTCTGGCAGGTGGAGCATTTGAACCCACCTTCCATGGTCTGTGTAGGTCATCATCAGGTTGTTTGAATGGTGGCATTGCTGCGGGACATGACGAATGCTCCCAAACCATGACAGTTGTATCTTGAAGCATGCTTGGGTGAGGGAAAAACAACATTCATTCCCAAACAGGGTATTCATAGTCTGATTTTTCTTTAGTCTTACTGTCACGTTGAGGAAGAAGTTTGTTGCAAAGTTCACGTGGTCTGCTGGAGGTGAGCAGAGGTCTGCCAGGCCCCGGGTCAGGACGGCTGCCTGGGTAAAGCTGGAACCTGAGCCTGGGCTTGGTGTGCTGGGACAAAACTGGCCCAAGCATTTGGTTGGCGATGGGGCACTTCACCTGGGTGCAGGGACCTGCCCACAGGTCTGTGCAGCTCGGCACCTCTGATCCCTTCCTCGTGCTCAACTAGTCATTTGCCAGAATTGCTGGGGCAAAGCTTCCTCTTGTACTTTTGTTTCCTGGTAGACAAATGTGTGGTTTTGTGGGTGGCATTTCTAGGTGCCCTGCAGCAGATGGGGTACAACATGGGCTGTAGAAGCCCACAGCGACCTGGGGATTTGGGTTATGGGACCTCAACTGAGCTGTTCCCAGGAGATCTCTTACAAGGGGATATTTCAAAGGTGCTCATCTGCTCTCTCAGCTGTAGCAAGAAATAGCAGAGAGCAGAGTCAGGCTTCCTGGCAGCTCCCGGTCCCCACGTACCATTACAGGATTAACGTGCCCAGGGTGTCTCCTCAGTTAGAGGTCACAGCCCCACAAGCACCATCCCCTCCTTTCTGGCTGACTCTCTGCTCCCATCACTCCATCTCCAGTTACCTTCAGCCAGAGCAGAGGTACCTGGGGACGGCTCAGGTCCTGCTGGCAGAGAGCCCCGAGCTCGGCTCCCTGCCTGCGGGCTGGTGACGGGCTAACCCAGCCACGGCACGATGGCCACACTCACCCCTGTGCCAGGGACAGGGTCTGCCGGACACAGAGGGGTTTATCGAGAGACCCACCCATAATCCAGCACTTTCAGAAGAGAAGGGAGAAGCGGAAAAAAATCCAGGGAATGTCTTTTCTGGCCAAATTCCCCGCCTTAGTTCCCTCTTCTGGGCTGGGAGAGCTGCCTCTTCCCCACGTGCGTGATTTAGCTGCTCTCACAGGCAGCTCGAAAAGACTGGAAAGGTCTGTGAATTTTTTTGCTGATTTCTCAAGGGTTTTGACCAGTGCCCATGACTGAAAAGGGCGTCTGACTCCCAGTTTGTCCTGGGACTGACCTTTGCTCAGGGCTAAGAGAGCGAAGCTGGACGAGGGGAACATTTCTGGGCTGCAGGCGGCTGTACGTCTCTCCTGGCAATGCCTGCTGCTCCACTGTCCTTATCTTATTTGTGCTAATCAGCGGTCAATTAAAAGTTAACGAGGTTCCCTGGCCTGCGTGAGGAGCAGAGTTCTTCCTAGCAGGGAAAATTCACTGGAGAACCGTAAGGGTGCAAAGTCGCACAATTACCAGCATGTTCCGGTGCGGCACATCTCCCACAGCCTGCGTGCCTGTGCCGGATGGTGCAGACAGCTGATTGCATGAAGAACGGGGTGGGCTCTTCTGTGCCAATCTGAAACTCACCTTCCAACGTTCACCTCTATGCCCTTGTAATCCCCTCGCCCCTCCACAGGCGCCTCCTGTGCAGCACTCACGGAAAAAAATGCCAAGGCTGAGGATTTTCAGCCAGGGCAAACATACCCCAAAATTGAAATCCAAATCAAGACAAGCATGAAAAATACTTGGTGGTGTTTACCCACCTCTAGGATGACCTGGACTTGGGTTTGCCTGCAGAAAACCTTCTGGCCAGTGTATTTAACTGATGTTTCCATCTGCAGAAGGTCCTCAAGCAGGGTGGCTCAGCCAGTCGAACACTCTGTCCTCACAAGGGCTGGTCCGGCTTCTGCCCGTGTTCCCTCTTGCATCGGGTCTCCTGTCTGATGACTCTATGGCCACAGCGATTCAATTCTTGTTGGTTCAGTCTCCCACTGGCTTAGGAAGCTGAATGACTTGTGGAAAAGTCCAGACCTGGTGTGTCTGGGACCAGAGAGAGTACGCAAACATCATTCTCAGTGGTGATGAGAGGTAGATTGGCTCAATCCCCCTTGACTGTGCATTGATGAGTGCAGTGACTTTCTAGGAGACACCTCTGAACTGCAGCTCAGAAATCTGGGGAGGATCTGTCAGGGTACCCAGGACCTGGGTCCTGCACACTCTGGTCTTCTGGGACATCTCTGGTGATGGCAGGCTCTGTCACGTCTGCCAGGGATGGGCGCACAGTGCTGCCCCTCTGCACTGTCTGGGGGCATCAGCTGGGTGCTGTCACGCAGGGGAAGATGAGACCCGGAGTAATCAGACCTTCCCCTGTGTGACAGTGCATGGTTTTTCCAGTAGTTGGTCTCTGTTCTGATTTACTGTCGACTGTGGTCCAAGCTAAACCGCTTGAGGACAAAATGCTCTTGTAGAGGTTCCTAGAAGAAAGTTCAGCTCATTGAGGGGTTTCCTGCCCAGGAACTCAGCTGAACCGGAATACTAAAGCCATTGATTAACTTTTTGCTGCTGTTATATGGCTAGTTTTAATGGTGCGCTGGGTACAGTGCTGGGGAACGGCAGATGGAAACTGCCTGGGGAAAAGGAGCTGGGGGTGTTGGTCACCAGCAGCTGCAGAGGAGCCAGCAGAGTGCCCAGGTGGCCAAGGAGGCCAACAGCTTCCTGGTGTGGCCAGCAGGGCCAGGGCAGGGATCGTCCCCCTGGACTGGGGGCACTGGGGAGGCCGCCCCTCGAATCCTGGGTTCAGTTTGGGCCCCTCACTCCCAGAAGGACATTGAGGGGCTGGAGCGTGTCCAGAGAAGGGCAATGAAGCTGGTGCAGGGTCTGGAGTACAAGGTGGGGTTGAGCGTGGAGCAAAGGAGGCTCAGGGGAGACCTTCTGGCTCTGACAGCTCCCTGACAGGAGGTGGGAGTGAGGGGGGTGGTCAGTCTCTTCTAGGAGCAAGCAACAGGATGAGAGGAACTGGCCTCAAGTTGCACCAGGGGAGGTTGAGGTTGTCCCTGAGGAACAATTTCTTCCCCATTGGGGTTGTGCAGGCGTGTCCCAGGCTGCCCAGGGCAGTGGTGGAGTCCCCATCCCTGGAGGGGTTTCCCAGCCGTGTGGAGGTGGTGCTGCAGGACAGGGGTCAGTGGGGACCTGGCAGTGCTGGGGGAACGGGGGGACTCGATGACCTTAAGGGTCTTTTCCAACCTAAATGATTCTGTCATTCTGTGACCACCTGAACCCCTTCCTGCCACAGACTGGGTGACTGAGAGGCGTGGAGTTCCTCCGAGATGTGACACATTGGAACCAGCACGAGCAATCTGATGGCGCGATAGCTGAGATTTCTCCTCTGTTTAACTTCACAGCCATCACAAAAGGAACTACATGTTACTCTGTAGTTGGAAGCCAACCTCTTCCCGTCCTAAGGGGCCATCGGTACTTTAACACGTGACTCAACTTGTGCGTAACCAGGACCGCGAGGGAATTGTGCCAGTTCTGCAGACCAAAGACTGCCCAGATGGGGGTAGAGTTGAAGCCTTAAAAATCAGGAGGCTTATTGGTGTTCATGATGCTCTCTGCTTGCTTGCTGGAGGAGGAGCAGAAGAGGCATCTCTTCTGATCGGAAACTGCCCAAGGAAGGCAAGGAGAACTGGCGCCTGGCGCCTGGGCTGGGCTGTGGCAGTGCAGACACCCTGGTTGCTTGCACAGAGCTTGCACAAAGGCTGGGGCCTGCACAAGAACCTAATAACGATCAGGTCGAGGCCCCAAGGCTATTTGGTGCCTCAGAGTCCAGACTCCTGGCCCGCCTCTGTGCTGACTGACTGCAGTGCCCACAGCTCACACTGGACCAGGGGATGAAGGAGACCTGCAGAGCACCAGTTTGAGTCAGTCCTCTTTGGAGCAGCAGGTGATGGAGTCGGGGTCACTCCCCTCGGATCAGGACACTATCTGAGGATACTTTCCGGGACTCTGCTTGGATCAGGACACCCTCCGAGAATAATTCCCGGTATTGAGTGAGCCCTCACCCCCGTTGGTGAGTGACCCGTTTGTTTCGGTACCCTTGAGTGGGAGATTTCCGGTGTATGGGTGAGGGAGTACACGTTGTGGTTCATCCTCCTTGAAGAGCACGCTTTGCTGTTCAGGCATCTGCTGTGCGGTGATCCATTCCCAACTGACAGCTGAACTTGTAATTAAATTTTGGTCGGTTGGAGCACCTAGCAACTTTGATTGCAATAAATCCCCAGTTCTTGGACAGCTGCTGCTGTCTGTTTTGTGGGTGCCTCCGCGACATGGGTGCAAGCAAGGATGGGGATGTCTGGCTTCTAACTTGTCTCTTCTCTTCTGTTTCCTGGAAGCCATCAGTAAGAAGTGACTTCCCTCATGCACTGTGATAGTTTTTGTGGGACCAAGCGAAGGAGCTCTGGCAGCCTTCCCATGCTCTCCTCTGCTCACGGGATGCTCAGGACAAATGACCTCCATTGCAGTGAGTGAGTAGCCTGGTGGGGTGTGAGTTGAGGACTGGAGCCCATTCCTGTGGCTGGACTACACGTTCCCTTGTCCCTTTCCCCGCCCAGCTTGGCCGTGGTGGCAGGGTTGAGCAGTTGGCTCCTTCCCCCGTGACATGGAGGGTGCCCAGTGCAGGATGGAGGAACAGACTCATCCTGTGTTGCCCTCCTTCCCTTGCTCCCCAGATACAGCGCTCTGCAACCACATGAATCTTCAGCTGGAGCCTGGAGGTCCCTTGGTGGAGATGGGGTCCACCATCACAGGGGTGGGTGCAGCCCTAAGTCACACTCTTCACTGGCGGGCAGAGTGGGCATAGATAATGGCTGTGGATTGGCGATTGCAAAACACAGCTGAAGGAGGTTGTGATATTTTTTATTTCTAATCCTTTCTACTAGAATGTGTTTACAATTAATTTAAGATAGTGAGAGATGTTTTCTGCACTCTTCCGGTTGGACTCGGGTGGGCAGGAACTGAATCGTCTGTTAGTCATTTCAAAGCCTTTGACCACCCCTTGTGCGTACAACCATGCCAGGAAACGCACCCAACCGTATTTATCCGTCTACCTGCCCATCTCCGTGTACCTGTCAATGAATCATTTGCATAACACCCGTATTCCACTGGGGTGTCTATATGCATATGCGTGCTGTGGTATAAATGACACACCGCATGTTTCTTTTTAGCGTGTAAAATAGTTCCACGCAGTAAGTAAAAAAAGTAGAGGTGTGTGGTGGGGTCTGAGGGCAGTGTGGATCCGGGTTACTTGAACAGCGCCAGTGCTGCCGGGTGCGTTATTAAGTACGATATATAGTGCAGTACAGGTAGAAGTGGTTTGGTTATTAATTTCTGGTGGCCAGGTACAGTGGGTGGGTGCACGTGCTTTGCTTTACATAAAGCTTCTCTTTCAAAAGACACAGGAAAACAAAGAGGAGACAGCGAAGCAGCCCCTTGCTCTGCGAGCAGCCGCAAAACCTCGAGCCGAGACGGTTCTGTTCCAGCACACGCTCAGCTCTCCCCGCAGGTGGGACGTGGGTGGGGGCCACGCTCGCCCCGTGGGTGCTCGGGGGAAGAGACGCCTGCACCCGCTGCGCCGCCGCCAGCCCACGCGCCCGGGGCTCGGCGCTTCCTCACCCCGCAGAGACGCCCGGGAGGAGCTGTCTCCTCTGCCCTCGCCGAGACTGCTGGGGTGTTCCCACCGCCCAGGGGAAGAGGAATTCTGGCTGCCAGCAAAGTAACTGGGAAAGTAACTTGTGAGTAAATGCACGATCGTGACATTGCAGGGTGCTGGGAGAGATGCTTCAGCTATTCCTCCCTAATTCTGGGTTGGTTTTTTTTTTTCTCTGGGGAATTTTTAAGCTTCATTTGTCACGATTTTTCATTTCTCCTTCTTGTCTTGGCTCTCCGTCCCTGGCTTTAAAAAGGGAAATAAAATCCCGAAGGTGCTGAGCTTTAGGAAAAAGAGCCCCAACAGTGAGAAAATGGGAAGAGAAAAAGGGAATAGGAAATCAATAAAATAGTTTGTCACGTTCTTGATGCATTTAAAACAACCTGTTTCACCTAGTTGTGATGTCCCTGCTTAAGAAACGTGGAGATGATCTGTGAACCAGAGACAGACCGAGCAGGGATGAGTCGAGGCCGATGAAGGGACTCCAGTGGGGAAATTCTTCATGACTACAAAGGTAAGAGAAAGTGGTTGGTATCAACATGCACTTTTGCTTCTTCAGGAATCAACTTTCTACGTCTCTGAGACCATCGGCAAGCCCTTGCTTTCACTGGGTGACGCCAGGAGATCTCCCCATGCCTCACCTGAGAGGACAGCATCGTTTTATCCTGCACGTATGGATCATCCTACTGTGGAGGGAAGGGAGGATACGCATTGCCAGACCCACCTGGCTTAGCTGGAGGCTCCTCGCCGACCTGGCACAAGGAGAACATGGTGGCAGTTGGGCTGAAAGCAGGTGACAAACAGCAAACAGGAGCATCTCAAGGGAGACACTGGTGTTCAGGAGCACGACTGCCCTGTGTGAGCTCTGTGAGCATGTTAGTGGTGGGGGATAGACAAGGAGAGGCTGGAGAGGGAAACTGGGAAGAGCCCAGCTGGGAGCTGGTGGCTTCAGTGCGACTGTTGTCTAGAGGCCCAGGTCCCCTCATGCAAGGCAGGTGCGCTCAGGAATGTTAAATGCTTTAAATCACCTGATATTAAGGAATTCCTGCCAAGGTGCTCCGGGACTCGGCTAAGGGCTCCCCTTTGCAGTGACTTTTGGGAATGGGAGGAGAAAAACCGAGGTTGCGAGACTGGAGAAGGACAAGTGACGGTCCAGCCTTTAGAAGGGGAAGGAGCTGGAGCTCTTTCAGCTGAGATCAGCTGCCAGAAAAATGCCAGCGCAAAGAAACCAACTCTTTGCAAGTACCTGGAAACAACAGGGAGTGGGGGGCTTACCAAAACCAAACGGGGGGTTTATCAGAACCAAACTGAGATGAAACCAGTGTGGTTTTGCTCCTACGGCAGCACGATGAACACCCAGGACGGTGAGGGACCGTCTAAGCGTGGTGGAGTTCCCGCCGCCACCTCTCCTGCGCTGTCTGTCAGGGAACTGGGGAACACGGACCTGGCGCAGCCACCGCAAGGTGGGTGGGACGTCACGTCCACGGTCTGAGCACGGGTTCGCTGCCAGGCTGGGAGGATGGAGGAAGGTGGCTGTGCAGAGCCTGTCCCGCCGCTGGGGCTTTCCAATCTCTGTGTTAATGAGGTGGGAGATGGGGAATTTAACTACCTTCGTGGGAAGTGGAGCATTTAATTACTTCCGCAGGCCAAGCAGGGTGGTGGCTGCACTGGAGAACTGGAATTTAAGATGAACTGAGCTGCGTCCATGCAGTTCACCTCTCCATGAGTTGCTGTTCAACAGGAACAAGCACCAAGTTTCCCCTCGGGGCAGTAGTGCAGGGGTAGGGACCAGGGAGCGGCTGGGGAGGCGGCGGTTCTGCTGGAAGAGCTGTGGTGATGCCGGGGGTCACAGGCTGGCTCTGAGCTGCCGTATCCCACCCGGGTGCCACAGCTCAGGCTTTACCAGCACAAAGAGGAACACCACGGGCATGAAACAGCCCGGTCCACCCTCTGCGAGCGCCCAAGTGATGGACAACGTGGGCTCTGAGGGGAGATGTTTAGATCCAGCTGGAGAAGGCTGGTGATGGGGTTAGGTGGGGTGAACGGGCAGGGATGTCCACCCAGGGGGAGCAGAGAAGGTCACTGTGCCTGGGGCGTGCGCTGGGGGCTGGTTTCTGGGTCCAGCTCGGTGCTGCCATTCTCTGAAGAAGCAAACCTTGGGATCAAGCACCAACCTGCCCTCTTCTCTGCCTTTCACAGCAGGTTGGAAGCTCAAGCAGTGTTTTGAAAGCTCTGCTCGTCCATCCTGAAAAACAACTGCAGAAACAGCTTCTCCACTCAGCTTATCTCAACGAGCGAAGTGGAGCAGAGTGACTGTGATTAAAAAGAGCTGTTTCCTGCGGCACGCTATTGCTGGCAGAGCCGATAAGCTCGAGGATTTGATCTCATTCCAAACCTGTCACCTTGGTACCTGCGGGAGAGCCGTAAATCCTGGGGGAAAGATCCTGGGAGGTGTGAGCAGCGGGCAGCAGAAACCTAGAGCCCGGGGCGTACGTGTGTGCAGACTGGGGCAAAAATCGATCTCGCACCATCTCAAGCAGCTGGTCTCTTCCTCGGTGCTGGCAAGTCACCGACACCCCTGTGCGAGCACTGGTGTGTCCAGCTCATCGGCATGAGACGGCTGCAACACCCACCAGCGGCGCCGGACCCGCTTCCTCCTGCTGCCTCAAAGTTTCCTGTTCACCAGTAACGGGGAACCTCGACTCGCAGCGGGTTTTCCGTCGCCTGCGCTGCTGGGCAGTTGTGCGATACCCGGCGTGTAACTGCAGCCCAGAGAATGGTGGGACGAGATGACAAGACAAAGCTTGCTGGTGTCTTGTCTGCTGTTTGCTCAGGCTTATCAGTCGATTGGCTTGGATTTCCAAAGCTGCAGTTACCCTGTAGGTGAGCAGTCGTGTCTCCTGGTGCTGGTACCTGTACATCTTTATCAAATAAAAGACCATTTTCCACCCTTTCACGACATACCGAGGAGCTGCTCAGACTTGAAAAGTCCGTGATTTATTACTGTTGTCTTCTGCTTGCTGCTCTCTCCTTATTAAGGGTATTTTCAAGACCAAAAAAATAGTGTTGGAGATGGCTTCGTTTGGAGAAATGAAAAAAGCAACTTCAAGACCATCAAACTCACTGTTTGCTTGGCTTTCCCTCTCCCCCCAATCCTCCCATCGTCTGTATTTGCTAAAGCTGGAGCTAAACTAGGATTTGGTTGAACTTCAGGGTGGTTTGTGACCTGTTCCTTTATAAACTGTAAGAAAATCACCCACTGATGAAAGCGTTGGGGATTTGGACATCTGCCGGCAGGAGGTTTCTCAGCGGGTGGGTGGTTTAGGAGGAGCGGTACTGACACAGCATCGTCTTCTTCATGCAAATACCTTTGCTTCCCTCAGAGACTCGGTTGACTTCTTAGGTATGGGATTAAAGGAGCCACATAACGATGGGAAATTAAAGCAGAGAAGACTGAAGCATCCATGAACAGAAACCGAGGCAGGAGGAGAGGTGTACAGAGCTCCCCTTCAACAGGAACATTTGGATATTTGTGGGGTGTGAAGCCACGGCCAAAGTGGGGGATGAACACCAGCGCTGTGATGGAGAGGAGGAGCAGCCCCATCTCTGCTGGCCCCTCTTGCTGCCAGCCCCAGCATCGCCACTGGGGCTCCTTCAGCCCCACTGGTGCCGGTGTCGAGTGGGGGCTACAAGGCGCCGGGGGCCTCATGTGCAGCTGCGAGGTGCTGGAGCGTGACCCCAGGAGGGAGCCGGCCCGGCTGGTATCGGAGCGTCATGTCACAGCCCGGCGCTTGTGCAATGTGCTCTCTGGCGGGGAGCTGCTGCTGGCACCAGTTCAGGTGCTGGCGGCTGCGGTATCTGGAGAGGAGAGAGGGCTGCGTGCTGCTCCCGTGGAGGAAAGCCCCTTTCTGGGCAGTAAGTTTCTCTCCAGGCTGGAAAGCCCCTCCTGAATTAGTGCTTCAGGTGAGCTCTTTCTGTTTATTTTGGGAGACAGACTCGTCCACATGAGGGGGTTTCAGACCAGTTCGAAACTGTCGTGTACCCCATTCATGCACAGAACCGTACAGGCAGGGCCCTTTATGGTGCTCCTGCAGTACCTGCAGGTCAGGGAGGACAGCGTTTGCAGGGACAAAGAGCTGTTCTGTACCTGGTCCCCGCTGCTGGCCACACAAGACGTTCTCTCTCTACTTTATTTCGGTTCTTTTCTATTTTTTTCTGGTCTTCTGACTGAAGCCTTTGTTTGAGCAGGGCTCTTCCTCTCGCCGTTGCCGGCACAGGTTGGCAAAGCATGATGTTATCTGGGGTGATTTGGCAGTTCCCCATCCTGTTCCCAGGGTGACAGTGTGTTTTGGGGTCTAATGACACCAGCTGCTAAGTGGCAGCTCTTTACAGAAGACATGGAGGACCAACCCCTGTGTCCCCATTACGTGTGTTACCACCGGAGAATACGACCCTACACGCGGAGGAGGGCTGATGCTGAAATCCAGCTGCCACCACGACTAGGGGTGGTGTGTTCAGAAAAGACAGGAGGGGAAGGTCTCCAGCATGGCCCTTTAGCTAAATGAATTTTGGGTTGGGATCCCAAAGTTGATGGCAATGAGGGGGGTGCGGGGTGTGTGCTGCAGGAACCGGCGGAGGAGACTCACCAGCCTCCTCCTGTAGCTGTGCAGCGGGAGAGAATCTGGGTGAAGGTTTGGGACCTGCAGTGGCCAGCTGAGAGGCCAGGAGTGAAAATATTCAGTAGCAAGTGGGAAACCCCAGCCTTGAAAGACGGTGGTGAAGCATCACCACAGCAAGAGCACATCCGACAAAGTGGTGCCATGTAGCCGGTGCCACCATTTGCCCCTCCTTATGCAACCACGTGGGGCTCAGACCCCCACTGGTGTCAGTGCGTTGGCTTCACAGCTCACTTTCCGCTGGCATTTGCATGGGAAACAGTGTCTGTGTGGTGGTTCCTGCCTGTGGCAGGAGCTCCTGCACACAGAGTAACTCCTGCTGAGGAAGGACGGACGCCACGCGGCATCAGGGCTGACGGACAGGCGCGAGACAATGAGCTATTGAACAGCCTTAGCCCGGGCATGCTGGAAGAGCTAATTTTGATGCTCTCAGGGACAAAGCTTTTGCAAACAGGATCCCACGTGTGTCTGTCACAGCCGTGCTGTCCACAGGGCTGGTCCGGGGGCCACCGGCGCCGCCACACTCTGCCGTGGTCCTGTACCGCGGCCAGGACACGTGCGTGTGTCCTTCATGAATGGGAGCAAACGTGAATGAAAACAAGACAGGGGAAACAAGGACGTTCTCACCCGCTGCTGGGTGCCGCTGCCGGTTCCCTGGAGCCTTCCTGCCCGCAGGACGGCTGCTTGGGGCGTAAGCCTGCGGGGGAAAGGGGATGCTGCTCCGCGCAACAACTTGGCACCAGCGCAGCGAGTGGGAATTGAATGCGAGTAACGCTGACAGCCAGTCAAACTGCCTCCTCCTGCCTTTCTCTCCCAGTCAGGAAGGAAGTAGGTTATTTTTAAACCTGGGGCCCAGGTATGTAACTATACCTAATGCTTTTTCTCATGTAAAACAACATGGGAAGTGATACGGTGTCAGCTGCGGTTCCCACGGTGCCCTCTGAATACTTTTGCCCCCCACCCCACTTACTCCAAAAAGGCCCAGAGCCTCCAGTGTTGCTCTAGGTCACATGTGGGGTGCTGAGCTGATCGAGCAGGACCCTGGCCATAAGCGGGGATGCCCCTGCTTGTGGCAGTCCCCTGCTGGAGGGGTCGGCCAGTGCCGTTGAGCTTTCCTGAGCGCATAGCGCAACGTGGGGCGTGTGCACGTGCTCCACCAGCTGGCTGGGCTGACAGAGCTGGTGGGCTCACCCCAGCCCCGCACCCACATCCCACAGGGATGAACATTTATCTCCAGACTCGGGCTGGGTCTGCCCGGTCTGCGTGTTCCTCCCGTGTGCCAGCCTGGGCTTACGCCAATGTGCCCTAACGGAGTGTCAGAGTGCTGATGGACCGCGGCAGCCCTGAGCAGCCTCACCTGGGGCCTCATTTGGGTTCACCCTGAGAGCTGCACTGCTGACACCAAGTCACGAGCGATGACAAGGTGATGCTCTGCAGAGCACAGCCAGACCTGCTCAGACCAGAGCACAGCCAGACCTGCTCAGACCAGCGCACGGCCAACACCTCTGCCAACACGACGACAAATTTCTCTGCCAATACGTTCCAGAAGGGGCTGAGCATCCCCTGGCCAGGCTGTGTCCCTGTCTGTGCTGGCAGCAGGCAGGCGCCGCTCCGGGCAGCTGCAGGGGCTGGCATTGAGCAAAAGCAGATGTGCGCGAGATGCTCCGGGCAGGAGGCGCTGGCAGAGGCACAGAACGCCGTGCTTGGAACGGAGAGCTGGAAAAGTCTCTCCTCGGACAGACTCCTCCTTGTCTCTCGTAGCAACACTGTTTGTTTCGAGGTGCTGGGTGTGCAGCCTCAGGCACTCTCTCTGGCTTGGCTGGGAGGCGGCCGCACCGCAGGAGTTGTCCCTGTGCAGGATGGTTGGTGGCACCGTGGAGGCTGTGCCAGCAGCAGGGCTCACCGCGTCTGCCCTGGGACTGGCTCATCCCCGAGCAGCCTGACCTGCGTGGCTGGTTTTTGGGGATTAGAGGCAGGGCACGGCTGAGCCCTCTTTCTCCTGCTCCTGTACGTCCGATGAGAGCCGGGCGAGTGCGACCCGCCTGGGGACAGCTTTCTCCTTGAGGGACTTGTCTATGAAAGAGGAAGTTGTCTTGAAATAACTCCAGCGCTTCCCTTTTCGCTTTGCAGACTTCGAAGTGTGCTGCAGAGCCTGGCAGCCGCCCCAGCGCTCTCCCAGCACCCGCCGACCTCCTCACCGGGCAGAGCAGACCCGGCGATGGCTCCTCCAGGACCCCGCTCTGTCCCCCTGCGCTGGACGGGACCTCGGGTGCACGTGTGACTCGCTGGGCTCCGCGGTGCCTGCCCCGAAGAAGCAGGTAGAGTCCTGGAGGGCGCGTTGCTCCTGGGTCTGTGCATGGGAATTGCAGCGCTCACCCTCCATCCTGTCTTCGCTCTGCTCTTTGGAGAGGGACCTGCTGCTCTGCTGGTGCCCAGTGCTGCGCTTTTACTGGGGAGTGCTCTGTGTCCTAGAGATTGGCAGGGTGCGTGAGTGCTGCATTGCTGTGGATGAGAGACCTGGAAAGCTGTTGAGTGGTTGGGCTGGTTTCCTTTCTCAGGCTGAGTTAGGGTATGGGGCACCGATGGTGCCGGAGACAAGGAACGTGATGCTTCTCTGCAGGAAGGGTCTGTTTGTGCCACCTTCCCCTCTGCACCCCGCCAGCGAGCGGGATCCTGGTGGGAAACACAAGGTTGTCCCAGGGAGGCGCGTGGGGACTTTCTGCCTGCGCCCCCGGGAAGACGCGGTGGTTCTGATGGTGTTACTGCTCTGGCACTTGTTCAAGTCCCCCCCAGCCGCTTGCTGCACGTGCAGCCCTCATGCATGTCCCGCTGCCAGCCAGCAACTGCTGGCCGCTCAGCCCAGATGGGGTGAGCGAATTACATCACTGGCTTGGGGCTGTTTCAGCACTAGCTCATCCTTATTCATTTTGTTTTGTGTGAAACAACTCCCAGTTGCAAGGAACAGAGTCACCTGCCTGGAGCCGCTCCTGGCCAGTGCTGGGGCTCCCCACTCCCAGCTCCTTGCCCCACAGGGCAGGCAGCGCTCATGCACCCAGCCCCAGGGGAGGTTGTGCTCCGGATTTCGCTGCAGCCCAGGGGTGCCCAGGGCGGTGCACGCTCCAGCACTGGCTGTTGGTGCAGTCGTGTGGCTCCTGGCTTCCCCTCCCCTTGGCTTGGGGCCTCATCGGTCCCTTGGGGGCTCTGAGCGCTGCAGCAGTGACGTGGCAATAAACAGCGATGGTAGCGGCGATAAGGAGGAGAGCGCAGCAGCCCCGGCCAGAGAGGAAACAAAAAGGGGGGTGTTTGGGGCCTGAGCTTCAAAGAAATGTAAATGAGCCAACTCGGTGCAACAGGCAGGTTTTAGTCCTCCTCCCCACTGTGCCCTGCTGAGTATTTTCCTCTGCATCCTCCAGCAGCATCAAGGCACCGAGCCTGAGCCATCGCCCCGTGGCCGCTCACCTCCCTGGGATGCTGTTGGCCTCCCATGGGAGCTCTCGGAGCATCTATACAACTTAGCAGCAGTTTTTCTTTCTGTCTCTTGACTAAGCTGAACACAGAAACAAATTCCTCTGGGCTTCAAGGATTGATTTATCTCCTCTGAGTATTACACAAACTTTTAGGTGTAGACTTGTTTGGTGCTTTGGTCATGGAGTGAGGATGTGCCTCCCACGGCTTTCTCAACCAGTGCCCAAGTTCCTCTGTGGATGGCCCAAATCCACAAGATCTTTGTTTCCTGGAAGGACTGAGGGGGAGACGACCGGCCACCGTTCCCCAGTGCCAGGCACCAACTTGCACAACCCTGTTGGAGTAGTTTCCACTTTCTCTTTCGTGCCCGCTTCCCTCTGGGAGTCCTGTGAACACTATCTCAGAGCAGCCCTGCTTGTGCTGGACATGGTCTTGCTTCCACTGGTGACGGGAACCTTGAGGTGAAACCTGCCTGTGGCCCCTTTGACAGGGGTTGCCCTGCGCGCCGTCTCACTGGGGTACACTGAATTCCCACCTCCCCACCACCTCCTGATAGATGGGGTGGGCTGCTGTTGTGGCAGGGCCGTAATGTCCTTTTATCTGTCACCTTCATTTGGGGGTGTTCCAGCAGCAGCTGTTGGGATGTGGGCAGCAGCAGCCCCCGTGTGCCCAGCCTCGGTGGGGATTGACAGAGGGGAGCTCTGAGTTTCACAAGAAATGGGAGCTCCTCTGCTCTAAGCATCTGGGAAAGAGCTGACCCAGGAGGACTCTTGGTTTGCTTGTGTCCAGCCTTCCTAACGCTGACCTCATCTCTTACCCAGACGTGGGGCTCTCTGGAATTGCTTTCCCAGTTGCTTTCTTGCTTTCGTGAGCTTTGCTGGTGTTAATGGCTGTTCTGAAGGCAGATGCCATGTTGGCTGAGTCACGGCTTTCTATTTTGAGGTGTGACATGCCTTGAAGACAGCACCGTCCATCAAACATGGTTTGGGCTGGAGCTCTTCAAGGGAGCTGCTGTTGTGAGTGATCTGTGCTGGGATGGGTTTTGCTTGTGAGTCTCTAGTGTGGCTTTTCAGTCCAGACTGGGGGCCATTCATGGTCCCCCATTACTGGGGGGTGTTCATGGTCCTACTGAAAGCAGTGGTTTCTGTTGTGGCCCATAGTGTGTAATTAAATCTCGTTATAGACCTTATCCTCCTGGTGCAACATTATATACTCACCCCTTCCCTGCTAATCTGCCTCTCTGTGCTCTGAGTTAGGCCTGGCAGCAGCTGTCACATTGGTTCCCCACTGCCAGAGCAGTGCCAAGAGCACATCGCCAGCCTGGTCATCTGCCACAGCAGGGGAAGATGCCATGCTGGGGTCATCCTGGCTCTGGTCACCCTCCTCCTGTCACCCCCAAGCCCATGGGCAATTGCTCTGTGCCCTCCCTGAGCCCTGGTGACCTCCCCTCTGCTGCTGGGCAGATGTGGCATCTGAGTGCGGCTTCCAGCAGAAGCTGGGTGGAAGCTCCTCTGCTATGGAAGGGAACAGCGCCGTGTCCCTGCACAGAGCTGAGCACTGAGACACCGTCACATCGCCTAGGGAGAAAAGATCCGAGTGATAAACAGCACTGGAGTCACCACTGAGGCTTCTGGATGCAGGTACCCCATGGTGGTCCTTTATGGTCTGGTCTCTAGGTGGTGGCTGTGGTCAGGTGAGACAGATGGGTACTGAGGTGCTGCTGCCGGCCACGCTGCTGGAACGCTGCAGGGGACAGCAACGCGATGTCGTGGCACCAGCTCAGCCGTGTTCGTGAGCTCCTGCCTGAGCACACCTCACTGCAGCCCGGTGGGAGCTGCTCCGCTGCCCGAGATGCTGAGCACACCCCGGAACTGCTGTTTAAACCTCAAATTTTTCTGTGAGGGGTAAAGGATTTGCTATGAAGACAAAACCACCTTCTCCCAGCTGGTGACACAGAGTGTGGCTGCAGAGCGCGGGGTCTCTACCACCAGTGACCGTGCTGGTGAAGGTGCTGTACCAGCGGGGTGTTGCTCAGGGAACGGGGCTGTAGGGAGGCAGGGAGCAGCTGTGCCATCCCACAGCCCCTTCCAAGCCAGCTCCCTGCCTGGCCTCTCCCAGCCTGGCCACGTTTGGGAGCCTGAGCTCTGCTCCTTCCATTTCCCCCTCAGGTGGACAGCACTTGCCTGGGCTGTTTGTGCGAGCAAAACCTGGCAGCGGTTTCCAAAACGCCCTTATTTTTTCCCTCTGATTGTTTTTTCCAGCGCCGACTCTGGGAATGGAGAGATGCTAAATCTAAAAAGCTGATGCTTCCGGAAAATTTGTTCCTTTCCTTAGAAAGAATGAAAAGTGACGTTGGCGAGGAAGTCTCCAAAGAGCCGTTAGTGTCCAGGAAGCCGCTCAACTTCCACGCCAGCTTTAGCAAAGGGCTTTGGGGCTCATTCGGTCCTGATGGGCAGGTGAACGTCCGCTGCGGTGTGAGCTGCCAAGGTGTTTCATTAGTGAAATGGCTGTAAGAGCCTTTCTCGCCTTCTCCCTCCACGGGCATGAGTCTGCTGGCAGGGATGTGCCTTGCTGGAGCAGCCAGCAGGCAAGCGGCACAGCAAAGTGTTGCTGGAAAGCAGGTTCGGAGCTTAAGATGCGTTTCCTTGGCAGTGAGAGCCTGAGGGAGAGCATCTGGTTTCATATCAGAGCCGCCTGAAACCACAAACCCTGCCAGGTTTTGAGCTGAAACTGAAAATCAGGCCAGAAGGGGAGCTCCAGGCTGGTCCACAGCACGCGTGGTTCCCCCCGCCTCTTCTGCCGGGCTCCTCCACCCCAGCAACCTGTCCGAACGGGGCCAGAAATGATGCAGGTGACCTTTATGTGGGTTTGGAATTTCGTTAACGGAAGTTTTGCTTGGTTTTTGTTTAGCTGAGCACCTTGCTCTGGGGCAGCGGATGCAAGGTGAGATGGATACAGAGCCTGCCCTCAGCGTTTATCCCTGGCTGTGGTTCAGGTCCTCAGGGGAGCTGGGGGCTGCTGTTACCTGGTCAGTGAGGAGGGGCTGGAGGCTGGAAAGCTGCGTTTGTCCCCCTCTCCCACCTGAGCTGTGCAGCTGGAGGTCAGGATCAGGGCCAAAACCAGCGGCTGTTCCCCTGGCAGACAGACATGGCTTGAGGGTGCGAACAGGACGTCAAACCTGCCTCTGATGGGCTCCCCTGGGTGATTTTGCTGCAGCATCAGTTTGTCTGGGCGTAAGTGGTGGTGCTGGGTCCAGAGGAGCAATGGCACAACGTTCCGGGAGCTGCCAGCGGCAGTTTGGAGCAGCCCAATGTCACCTCCTCAGGTTGGCTTGGGGGAAACAGCCCTTCGACCCCCGCAGTGAAGAAATCCCCCTTTAGCTACATCCAACACTTGTGCTCCAGCCGCTTGCGACAGAGCTAAAAGGAAATGCGGGCTGGGCAGCCGCCCCGGCGCTTGGTAACGTTAGACGAAGCCTCCGATGTGCTACTTTCATAACTGATCTCGCTCGACTCTCACTCAACTGCAGGGAGAAGGGGGAGGGCGCACGAGGGGGTGGTAAATTCTGGTCTGCTCGGCAGGACATCTGTCATCTGGTGACGAGACACCGTGAGCACACGTGCTCGTGCGTGTCCCCTACGGCTGAGCACTTGGCGCATCTACCTGCAGGACACCTCGGCGCAGAACAGCTCGCTCTCCGCTGCCCATGGTATTTGTACGGTCCTTCCTCACGCTGGGAGCAAGATGGGGTGTCCGCTGCCGGAATGGGAAGAGTTGGGACTGGGTTGGTGACTGCTGGTGGGACGGGGGGAGAAGGGAAAGGAGGAGGGCGGCGGGGGGGACAGCGTTCCATGCTTTGCTCCTGTGCAATAGGCGGGTTTTTCTTTGCCAGCGTCTGTACTTGAGCTGATAAACAACCACAGGAAACCTCAGACGTACCCGTGTAGTGAATTTGTAACTAAATACAGGGCTGCAGACGGCGTGGAGAGGCTGGCTTTGGAGAGGGACTAAATATAACCCGGGGAAAGCAAACACGTGCACACCATGGGCTGCTGTGTCACTGCTGTCCTTGGGCGAAGCGGGGAGGTGGGAGAGGAGACATCCCTTGGGGCTGGCCGTGGTCAGCACAGCTCCGGGCAATGGCATTTGGGACCCAAGCCAGGGCGCGCTGGGCAGCAGAGGATGCCCAGGATGGGCAGGACAGAAGGATGGGCAGGACGGCGTGATCAGGCTTCCACGGGAGCCCGCCCATTGGCTACTAGCCCAGCTCCCACCACCAAAGGGTTCGGGTTTAGGTTTTCTTTCATGGCTTCAGGTATTTCTGCACTGCTCGGTCTGCATCTCACATGTTTCACCTGAGCTAGGGGTTTTGGTAATTTCTGCCAGCTTTTGATAACCTGTGAGACAGGGTTTCAATCCCACACCAGCATCCTCACGTACTGAGGGTTTAAAAAGGACTGAGCTTCAATTCTTGTCACGGATCAGAGGGAAATACCATTTTCCTGGGACAGGGACATGCTTTCCTGCAGGTCTGGGCTGTTTCTCCAGCGGGTACCCCAGGCTGTGCAGTCAATCCCATCGCCGTGCCACGTGCTCACTGGGAAGTTTGCCTGGCTGGGCTTTGTTGTAATGGTCGGCAGAATGGAACAGGCTGGGCGATCATGGCTGCTGGGGTGAGGGACGTGGCCCAGGTGGCCTTTGGGACTCAGCTCTGGTCTGGTTCAGGCTGGATTCTCCCACACCTCATAGAGGCTCTTGGGAGTCTGTTGGCAGTGTTGAAAATCCCCCAGCTCCCTTGGTGGCGAGGCTGGTTCTGTGCCGTGTCTTGCTCTGACTGTCTCTGCTCAGGGGGGCTTGGAGGCTGGTGGTCAGGTGAGCCCTCCCCTGGCATGGGACCACTAGTGCTGAGCCTGAACCAGGCCCCTTGGGGCTGCCGGTGATGTATCCTGACACCCATAAAGGTGCCAGCCCATGTTACAGTTAAACTGATCTGACAATGGCGGAGTGTCCATGGGTCCTCCTTCACGGAGGACAAGAGCAGCTGACGCAGCCCAGCCTGGCCTCTCTGTGCGGTAGGGACTGATGACCGTACAGGGACCAATGACCTGTCTGTCCAACCTGGTGGAGCCAACCCAGCCATAGCATCCAACAAGCAAACAGGGTAATGTGACATCTTCTGAAACCCACCTCATCACGGTGTCTTTGATGTCTGTGCTGCTCGTGACCAGCCCTCAGAGAAGGGAAAGGGCATTGGTGTGGTCTCCCCACCATGCCTCCCTGGCTGCACGCCCCAGGGAGGGGACAACCCTGGAGGAAGGTGACTATTTCCTTGTGCAGTCCTGAGCCAGAGCACGATGCAAATGGGGAACCCCTGCTCAGGAGGAAGATGGGTCAACAGGACGAGCATTGGGAGGACGGAGAGGTGAGGAGGGAGGAAAACTGGAGGATGCCAGCCCTCACCTCCGCATGGGACTGCTCTTCATCTTCTATTAGCTTCGCCAAAATAGAGCAGCCATCACAAACTGTTCCCCTCCACTGGGTCCCTCTTAACTGCTGCCCTGCAGAGGAGGGACACCGAGGTTGGGTTTAGGGGGTGCTCAGCACCCGACGCTCAGCCAGGTCCTGCTCACGCGCTCTACAGCACCTTGGCAGTTTGGAAAGGAGGATGAGGCTACAAAGCCCTTTGAACCATGGTATTATCTGCCAGTTCCCGGGGTGACCTGTGCTTTCACTGCAAAGTTCTTCATTTTTAAGAATATATCCAGATGGTTCCCATAACTACCCCAAACTCTTGGGAGAGGTGGCTTTCGCGTCGCTAAGGTTTTTTCACAAAAAACCTCACAGTTATTGAAAACTGGAGGGAAGAATGTGACTTCCCTTCTCGCCCTTCCTTTTAATTTTTTTCTTGAAAATGGAATAAAATACAGCTGATGCCACGGGTATTTTAAGAATTGCGGAGAGGAAGCGGGGATTTGCAGCTCTGCAAAGAAGTGGGATGAATGCAGAGAAGACTCTGGTCTTGCTGAGCTGGCAGACAGCAAAATAACCAGTTACGGGATGAAATGTGTCTCGTGTCTGCTGCAGGGAAGGGAAGAGATCCAAGGGGGGAGGAGGGGGACAGAAAGCAGAAAAGCCCTCACGGGAGCGCATCAGGGAACCGAGCAGCTTCTGCCTCTCGCCAGCACTTTTGCAGGGCTCGCTTTTACGCCCTGCACCGTCATATTTCCCCTCGACTCGTCTATCATCTCCCCGCAGTCTTGTGTGTTGGCTGGGGCCTGTGAGCCCTTCCTGTTCCTGGGTAGAAAGCTTATGGTCACCGGTGAGCTCAGCCACATGCTCACAGAGCAGAAGCGAGCCCCATCCGTGCTCCGCGGCGTTGAGCCTGGGCGCCGGTGCCGATGCCGCGGGGATCGCTGCTTCGCCGTCTAGCTCCCACCTGCCGCACTTTGGCCGAGGAACCGGTGGTGCCCTTCGGCTGCACCTGAGCCACCGCTGCCTCCTCCCTCCTCTTGCGATGCGCCTGCTGGGACGGTCCTGTGCCCCGAAGGGAGCTGCGACCCTGGGAGCTGGGAGGACGCAAGGGAAGGTGAGTGCAGCCCAGAGCTGAGCAGGTTTGGGACAGGATCCTGCCTTGCATGGTCCTTCTGCACCCACTCGCAGCAGAGATGGTGCAGGGACAGACCGTGGTAGGGGATATGATATGATATAATATATAATATGATATGATAGATGATGTGATGTATGATGTGATATGACATGATACGATATGATATCCCCAGCCTTCGAGGGAGTGGGGCAGGGGTTCCCCATCGAAAGCCTGTGACCCTCTTGCAGGTCTGAGTTAGTCCACCGGGCACTGGGACCAGTGCAGAGTCCATCCCCAGCAACGGGGATGATATCCCCCTGCTTTCTCCAGAGACCAGTCATGGGGAGAGATGGGGCAGGCCGAGAGGGCTCTCTGGAGTGGGGGGCTGTGGTGTCTGGTGCTCCCCTTCCTCTGGGGATGGTGTGACACTTGTGGCACTGCTGTCACCAGCAGCCCCGTTCTGCTGCTGGGGATGTGGGATGCGGCACAGTTAATGGGGAGGGTCTGGTCCTAGAGACACAGGATGCTCTTGGCTGAGAGCATCCCTGCATGAGACACCAGTGCAAAAACTGGGAGAGGGACCTGACTCGCCTGGATCCCGGATGAGCAGGGGGGCTGCAGTGCAGCTCAGACATGGGTGTCTGTGCCTGCCACCCCCACGCAGCGCCTGGGCAAGTCGTGGGCACGGGGGGGCCCGGCTGGCTCACGGCACGTGGTGGATCAGGGCTCGATGGGCACAAGGTGCAGAGCTGGCTGTAACCAGGGTGTTTAGCCCCAGGGTCTGTGACCAGAGAGGGTGGCAGTGACAAGGGAGCCGGCAGGAAGAGACTTGTCCCCCTGCTTTTTCACCCAAATCAGCAGCTCTAAGCTTGTCCTTGGCGCTTCAGATGGTTGCTGTGTCCCTGCAGTGACACACAGCTTCTAGGTGGTGGTTAAGGAATCCCTCCTGCCGGGTGGTGGGCTTCATCCCTTACGGTCAGCCTCCTCCCAGAGCAGTGTCACGGCCGGGCTGACCGTCCCCTTCCCAGGTGCACAGCTTGGGTCTGTGCTCCCTGCCGCTCTCCGCTGGACCAAAGAGGTGCCACGGTCAGATCCTCTGGCATAAACCAGCCTGGCGTCATTAATGCCACCCCAAAACCAGCCCAGGCACCTCGGCTGGGGAGCAGCCTCCATCTCCGTGGGCAAGGAACTGTCGGTAAACGCTCTGCGCAAAGGCTGAATTTAGTCCTTGGTTACAGCACAGCCTCTTGCATCTTCAGAGCCTTCCTCACCCTGTTACCGGGTTCGGAGCTGTGTCGGCGTGACTGCAGGGCTGGCTGCTGTTGGGAAAGTCCCGAGGAAGCCCAGGAGGGAGGGGCAGGCAGCATCCCTGTCTATCACGGCTGGGGACGTTTAGTGTGGTCCTGCTGTCTGAACTGCTCCGAACTGGGGCTGATGCCAGTGAAAACGGGTGATTTTACGCTCGTTTAGGTCCCTGTGCTGGTTGTGGTCAGGCCAAGTGAGAAGCAGCAGCTGTTGCTTGGCAGGAACCAGACTGACCCCAGTCCTCCTCACCAGCCTTCCTATGTATGTCCTTTCATGCCTCTTTTCAGACAATGTTTACCTGCAGACAGCGTGACTGAACTCTGAACACGATGAGGACCAGGTTTTGTCCCTTCATGTTGAGTTTTCTTGGGAGACCCAAGCACTCGGATCAGGCAGGTGGACTATGGGATCAACCTCAGCTCCGCTTTGCCGACAGTGAGGAAAACCGGCACTATTTAAGCAGGCAGATGAACCGAGAGCTGACGTTTCTCAGGCAGGAGCAGCTCGCGTCGCTCTGGCCCTGTTGAGTCCTTGTCTGAAGCAGGAAACCGAGTGCCGGCGAGCAGGTTCCACGCTGGGTCACCAGCTCCCCTCCCACGCGCAGGCAGGTGGGATGCGGATGTGGAAAACCACGGCTGCATTTAGCAGCGGGCTGTTCCGTTTCGGCAGGCGGCCGCTCGGAGCCCTAAGGCAGGCGTGCCGAGGAGCCCAATGTGCAGCCCCGGCTCTGCTGCTCGGAGCAGGCACCGTGGGTCCCCCGCGGCGTCGGGGACCATAGCGCTTTTCCCAGCGTTTTGAGAACCGCAGTGGCAAGCAGCTCGCCAGCTGGGTAACGCTGCTGTGTGGAATTCGGTGCGCTTGGGCATGCGGGGGATTAGGAGAATCATTCACTTTCCTTCTGTAGCCAGTGATTCCAGGGGATGATGTGTAATTTTTGAGGCTAGGAGGATTAATTGATGTTCTCTGGCCCAGACCCCGGCATATCAAGGGGCGCATCCCATTTTTGCCTGTAGAAGCAAAGCCCTGTTTGTCTGCAGACGTATGGCTGGTGCTTGTTGCAGGCTGTGCTCAGCTGAGCTGGGGTGCAAGAGCATCCCTCCCTCCCTCACCGCTCTGCACCAGGGGTCTGAGCACCTTCAGGAGCACCCAGGGCCCGGCCAGGGGTGTCAGTGTGGGTGCAGGGGGGAAGGCAGGCGGCTGCGCCCTGCAGGCAACGCCGCTGCCGTCAGCATGGGGTGTGGAGGGGCAAATGGTTTGCTGACCTTAATAGACACCCTCTGCCCTGCTACACAGCCTGGTGCACCCCAGGGCATTCACCTTGGAGGAAAGGGCACGTCCATCACCACAGATGGACATCCACGTGCCACAGAGATGCAATTTCGAGGTTGGTATCAGGCATTTGGGCCCCTCACTCCCAGAAGGACATTGAGGGGCTGGAGCGTGTCCAGAGAAGGGCAACGGAGCTGGAGCAGGGTCTGGAGCACAAGTGCACTGAGGAGCGGCTGAGGGACCTGGGGGGGGTTGAACCTGGAGAAGAGGAGGCTCAGGGGAGACCTTCTGGCTCTGACAACTCCCTGACAGGAGGGTGGAGCAAGGTGGGGGTCGGTCTCTTCTCCCCAGGAGCAAGCGACAGCACAAGAGGAACCGGCCTCAAGTTGCACCAGGGGAGGTTGAGGTTGTCCGTGAGGAACAATTTCTTTCCCGTTGGGGTTGTCCAGGCATGTCCCAGGCTGCCCAGGGCAGTGGTGGAGTCCCCATCCCTGGAGGGGTTTCCCAGCCGTGTGGAGGTGGTGCTGAGGGACAGGGGTCAGTGGGGACCTGGCAGTGCTGGGGGAACGGGGGGACTCGATGAGCTTAAGGGTCTTTTCCAACCCAGACGGTTCTGTGATGTACTAAGCCCCTGGGCTGCAGCAGGACCCCTGTCCTCACCTCCCTCATCCTCTCTGCGTTCACCCACGGCAGGAGCTGCCCCCGCGGCACTGCTGCTCGGCGGGCGGTGGAAATGCGCCGCGGTGGCTCGGCGCCAGGCCTTATATCCAGCCCTGGGGCCAGAGTGAAAGGCCACATGGGTCTGGGGTGGGTTTTGATCGCGTGCTGCAGGAACCCTTTCATGAGCTGCTGAGCTCATGAGCGTGGCCGGGGCACCTCTGCGCAGGTCCATCCATCTCTCCCTGCAGCTGCAGAGCCATGGGGTTTGGTGGTGGATATTTAAATGTTTAGGACCTACCTGGGTAGAGGTAGGTCGTAAATCTACAAATTAAATAGTGACCCTTAAACAGAGCAAAGTCGTGGGCTGATGGCCTGGCTCTGCTTGGAGGGACGCGGAGGAGTGACAGGATTGCGTTGTCATTGCTGCCGGTGCTGGTTTGGGGGGCGCTGGAGGTGGGCTCCCTGTTATCAGCCGTAAACGGGGGTGTTTCAGGGAAATCATAGAATTCAGAGCTGTGGGCTGCAGTTTTTCCATCCCTAAAGGCAAAACCTGCGGGCTGGGAAAGCCTCGATCCAGAAATGCTGGAAGCGGTGTTGCAGCTCAGTCGGGCTGTAAATACCGGCAGCACAGTCCTGCGGCTGCTGCGGATGGGGAGAGCCTGCTGTGCCGTGGGCATTGGAGGGGCAGGACCCCGAGGTGCTGGGGCCGTGGGCTGGGAGGGACCCGGCCGTGGGGTCCATCGCTACAGCGGAGCATCTCAGAGGTGCTGTTTTGCCGACAAGCTGCCGGCGTGTCCTCTGCCCCATGTCGGCTCCCCGGCCTGCCTGCAGTCGTGTCGCAGGCAAATCTCCCTTCCTTCCTCCTCAGCTCGTAAGATTTTTATTTTTTTTCCTCTTTCTTTGGAGAGAACAATGCTTGATGCTAGGGGAAGACGTCCGGCTCCAGGCCGGCTTCCCTCTGCAGCGTAACCATCTCCTGAGCTTTCCTCAGGGTTTGTTTTTCTGGGATGCTGGATCAGGATGGCAGCGGATCAGCACCAAGCGTAGAAACCTCACTGAAATTTGGGCTCTTTTTTTTTTTTTTTTCTTTTTCCGGTTAGATGTTGCATTTCAGACTCAGTTTGACTTAACCTGAACATTTCTTCTTTAATCCTGGGGGGGATGAGTTTCCCAGTCCTGCCCTTGGTGATGCTGATGCTCATCCCTGGGACCCTCCTTGCTGCAAGAGGCTTTGGGGGCCAAGACTGGGTCATCTTCAAGCTGAAGCTTTCTCCAGCAAAACACAGCCCCTGAGACACGCTGTGCTCACCCTTAGTGCTCTGCCTCCCTGCCAGACCCCCTCCTCGCTGGGGTCCCATGCCCACGGTGACCCGGTGGCTTTGTGCTGATCCTGATCTCCACCAGCAGCCTGAGCCAAGCACGTCCCGTTTCTTCGCAGGCGAGACGCAGGATCGAAGGCCATGCCCGTGTGGAGTGAGGAGCAGCTGCACACCCACCCCATTGCTGCAGACGCCCCGCGGCCGCTGAGCCTGCCCCGTGCTGCAGCCTCAGCTCAGCCATGGAGAGTACAGGTGGGTGATGCTGGGGGGGATCCCAACCAAATGGACCCCCCTCATCCACCTTCTTGGGCCTCGATTACCCTCTGATAAAGTATGGAGGTATCTAAGGAGGGTTCGTTGCTGCTGGGCAGACCTTGCTCTTTGCAAGGTGTTGGCAGATCGTGCTGGATGGATGGGAAATGAGGCACGAAGCAACTGAGGGGCAGCCAAAAGATTTGCTGGAGAGGGGCACTTCGACAGCACCAGGTCTGGCAGCCATCCGCATCTGAATTTTAAAACAGCTTTATGTTTTATTTATTGTATTTTTTTGTGTGTCCATTTTTATCCCCGTGTTTTATTTTCACGCTGTTTCACAAGGGGGTGTTGGTGTCCCGGCACCCCGAGGTCAGGATATCACTACTGAAATGTTTTATTTAATTTCTAAGCCACTACTGTTTGTTGCTGGTGGGTCGAGGCTGATTTTAGATCAAAGTGCCTCTTGTTTGGGTTGGAACGAGTGCCTTGATGCTCTGCTCCCCGTGAAGAAACCTCCGTGCAGCATGACTGTAGGTGCTTTGATTTAGCGGACAGTGTTTATATCAGCGCTCAGGAAAAACTTACCCTGGTGATTGAAAACATACACAAATGAAAAGAATAGGAAGTCTCAAATAGTCGATTATTGCGTAATTCCCAAGTGCAAAACCAGCGAACGTAGCAGTGGAACGGAGGAGCTTTACAAAATCACTGGAGACAAAACACAAACGGAGAGAAAATGCAGATTCCCAAGACATTGCCCCAAATGACACTTCCAAAAGGAGAAAAATCCCATTTCCCAGGACATTCTCACACTGTATTTCTTGCCATGGGAATAATTGTGAACCCCAGCGTGAGGCTGGTTTCTCGCACGGCTTTGACTGTGGCCGCAGCAGTGAGGGCTCTGCAGAAGGCACCTGGACTGACCAGATCCTTAAGGATCTCCTTAAGGAATGCACTTCCCTGCGGTCAGAACTGCTTTGGCCGTCGGGGTGTACTCAGGAATCAGCCAGCCCCAATCCTCTAAATTTTACATTACATGCATCAGGACACGTCTTGATGGTCCTCCGCCCACAGGGCCCCTCACTGGAGATGCTCCTCTTGGTCTGACCCTCCAGCTGAGCTGTAAAATCCATTCCCCGTATTTTCCTCTCTCACCCTTGTGGCTCCCAACCAGCCAGCTCCCAACCCACCTCCCCCAGTCACCGTTCCTTGTAAAGCCCAGGGCACTGCCTGCCCCACGAAGCGGAGCCAGCCCAGTTGGCGTTATCTCCTTCCAGAGCCAAGGCAGGTGGTTTGGAGGCTGTCCTCCTTGAGCACGGCTCTGAAATAGTGTCACCGAGGCTGCCGCCTCGGTTTCTTGGAGGTAAAGACGAGTGCCCACCGCTGCCCTCCCGCCGTCTCGCTGGTGTTAGGGAAGATGGAGCTGTGGCAGAAGAGTCTGTGGAGGGAATGAGAAAATTCAGGAGCAAAACTGGGCAGGAAATGTGGTGGTAATGGCACCAGTCCCATGGGGATGAGACAACTCAGAGCAGGCAGCGTGTGTCTGGAGCTCCCTTAGCGCCTGGATGAATTGCTCCTTGCTGGTGTCCTCGCCACCCAGGCAAGACCTGCTCAGCCACTGCTGGCAGTGCTCTGGATCCCACCAGGGACCGGGAAAGGGCCCAGGGATACACCTGGGCCCCTCCCCTGCATCAGGCCACGTTCTGGTGGCTCCAGCCTCCCACAGAATCACAGAATCATCTGGTTGGAAGAGACCTTTAAGATCATTGGGTCCAACTTCCTACAGAGGGAGAACATCACCGCATAATAGCCAACTTTTTTATAATGCTTTTTTTTATTATTATAAAGGAACAAGAATTGTTTTGCCAATAGGGCAAGAGTAGCCCAGTGTGAGGAGGGAAACAGAGACAGCCCATTGTGGAGTAAAGGGACCTTGCAGCTTCCCCACGTGCTTTTGGGGCTGACTTTTATTTCACATCTGTGATGTGCTGGTGTGAGCGGCCAGACAGCTGTCTTGTGAGCTCGGTCATGATCATGAGCCCTGGCCCCACCTTCGAGACATACTCCGAAGTGAGTCTGAGGTTGTCAGACCTATTTTTGGCCAAGAGCAGGATGCAGTTTGGTTTTGATGTGTACGAGGCATGTGTGGGCCCTGCCTGGGGGAGCAGAAGGTGCTCGGGGCCCATGGCTGGGTGGTTGCACGTAGAGGACCTGGGGGAGCAGAAGGTGCTTGGGGCCCATGGCTGGGTGGTTGCACGTAGAGGACCTGGGGGAGCAGAAGGTGCCCGGGGCCCATGGCTGGGTGGTTGCACGTAGAGGAGAGGCTGTGAGGGGTCTCAGGAGGTGACCTGCCAGCCTGGTGGCTCTGCCTGGGTTTCCCACGAGGAGTGAGCTGCTGGCTCGGGCAGCAGACTGAGTGCTCCTTGTGACGGCTGAGAGGTTGAAGCCGAATCAATGCAGTGCGGAAAGGCAGAGGTGCTCCTGCTCTTTCATGGTGCCTTGACGTGCTTTTATTTGTTAGCTTCTATATTTAATGTGTGATTTTTTTGTTGAACAAGAGCAGGGAGGGGCTCTGCAGGGCTCATGCATGAGCAGTCCTCTGCAGAGCTTCTCTACCACCACGTCCCTGCAGGAGCGCTTTGCTCTCCAGTATGGCCACCAGCCCGTGGGGTGGGATTCGCCCCCAGCTCCGGTGACCCCGGGGAGACTCTGCCCTGTTTCCATTGAGGCTCCTCCAAGCCTAAAACCTGCTGAGACAACCATCCTGAGGGACGCGGTGAGGGTGCAGTCCCCACACTCACCCAAACCAGTGCCCTCCTTCCCCAGGCTTGTCTCTGGGTGCCGGTCTCCCAGGGGTGCTGTCCTGGCTGCTCACATCCTCTTTGTCCCCACAGAGGTGGAGTCGGACATCCTGCGCCGTGTCCGCACGCTGCTGCGAGAGCTGGACGGGCACCACCCCACCTGCCAGTGCGACCGAGGTGAGACAGACCCCTGGCGTGGCTCCCATGGGTCTGCACCCCCCACCCCCCACCTTGCCTTGCTCCCCATGGAAGAATCAGTTGAAATCCCTCTTACAAAACTCCAGCTGACCCAGCAACTGACTTGCTGCAGCCTTAGGAAACTTAATTAATTTGGAAAAATTGATTTTACTTGGAGTGCATGGAATATTTTACAGTTAATTAAATTTGATTTTGTCTGGAGTGAGCCTTGACATCTCCAGGACTGAGATGCTCTGAGTGGGAGCTACCAGCAGCCAGTGTTCAGGTGCTGTGTGCTGGCACCAGCAGGAACCCGAATTCCTCGAGGCAGGCAGTGAAACCATCAGTCATAAACAGAGCAACAGCGGCAACAGGACACCACTTTCACAAGCACTGCCCTCCTTGCTCTTCTCCAGCCTCCCCATCCTCACAGCTCTAGGACCTTGTCCCAAAGGTTTCCCAGTGTTGGAGGTACGATGAGCAGCGTGACTCGCCCCTTGCCGAGGGTCAGGGATTGAAGCGGGGGCAGAGGAGCTTGGTTTAGCTCTGCTAGAGATGTCAGCGTAGCATCGCCGTGGGTGGGTTTCGCAGCAACAGTGCCCAGGTCTCCTGATTCCTCTGTGAAACGCTGCCCCTCGTCCGCCGCAGCTCTGCTTGGCCAGCTGACCTCTTCCTTGGCTTCTGTGGGTTTTTTGCAGGGATGCTGCGCTGGACCCTGCATAAAAAAATCGACCAGAATCCCAGTAACAGCCCTGTCCTGGTCAAGATCCTGGTGAAGGAGCTGGAAAGGGTGAGTGCCGCCTCAGAAAGGTCCCCTGAGCACCAGGCTCAGCCCCTCCACCACATGTGCCCTGCTGCAGGGCCCAGGGAGCAGAGGGAGGGATGGGCACTCAACTCCACCTCAGACTGGTGGTGTTAGGGGACTGTGGCTCACAGCACAGAGTGAAAAACTGTGGGTCACTGTCGGAGAACGAAAATGACGGACTGCACGCGCTTTCTGAAAGTGATAACGCAGACCTCTATTTAGTGCCACAGCAAGCCTTATATACCTTCTCACTCTTAAGCAGTGATTTTCCACTAAAAAGCACCTTCCCTTTATCTTATCAGTTCAGCCTCTACTCCCTGTACTTCCCAGCGCTTGCCTGCCATTTTGCAGCTGTTCTGCCTGCTATTTTTTAACTCGTTGTTTTCTTTCTCCCGTGTCTTCTGTAGCTGCTCACTGATCCCACGGCTTCTTGCATGATGTTTTTTCTCCCGTGTCTTCTGCAGCTGCTCACGGGTCCCACGGCAAAGCGATTATATTTTGTATTTCTGGTGATCCTTAAATTTCTGTCCATGATCGATCGCCGGCTGTTCCCACAGGTCACCAGGGCAGAGCTGTATCTCATCCCCAGCTGATGGCTGCAGGGACCAGGGTTTGCCCCCAAAGCGATGGAGAGCCAGGGAACCTTCCCGGGCTCCTCGAGGCTGCAGCAGCCAAAGGCAACCGGCCTCTGCAGCTTGCAAATCGCACAGTGCAAAACACTTCCGACCACCCCCAAACCTCCCTCATCCTACCCCAGCCAGCTGCAAGTTGCAGGTAGAGTGGAAATTTCTCCTCCATGTCACTCATTTCCACCCCAGAGGGTGTCAGAGCTGAAACATCTAACCCAAGATCCTGTCCCGAGAGCATCGGACGGAAACTTTGTCATGGATTTTTTTGTTTCATTGATTTATCTTGTCATTTTCTGCCCTCGAGTAGCACCCGCGGCATCCTGGCATGACCTGGTTTGTGGTTTGGTGAGATGTCGTGTAGAGGTAGCACCTTCTCCCTACGAGCCTGCCCTCTTGTTCCGGTGCAGGGACGAACAGCCCACATCCCCCCTTCCCCTTCTCCTCCTCACCCTGCCGATGAGCCCCTGCAAGTTGTCCTTTGTGGAAACCCATTTTCTCTACATCTTTGCTATTTCGCCTTTTGAGCTGGAAGGATGGAGCTGCCTCACTCGGCGTTGCTCAGCTCCCGTGTCTCAGCCAGTGCTGCTCAGCCCCGGGGCGGGGGGTCCAAGCACCCTCTGCAGAGGCTCTCGCCCCCCTCCACCAACACCCCCGTACCACCGCGTCAGCCCAGCTCACGTCCCTGCACTGCAAACATCCCGCCGCTCCTCCTCCCCGTGTCTCCTGCCTTCGAAGCAGCGCTGAGGCTGTTCCAGGCGGTCTCGCTCATGCCGGGGCGGCTCAGCTCCTGTCGGTCCCGTGGGGAGGGATCTTACCGAGTGGCTTCTGCAAATCTGGGCAGACAGGAGCACCCACCTCCCCTGGGCTGTGGATGCAGAGGGTCTCCCAGAGCTTTCCTCTGCAAAAGCCGTGTCAGATCCTCCCCGTTACACCCATTCTGGCGCTGCTGCTCTCCTCTCTCCTGGTCTGTGATGCCCTTCACCTCCCTGAAGCTCTTCTTGGAAATCGGTGTCGCTTTTATTATTTTTTCCATTTTTCTGGTTCTGCAGCAGCTCTGAGCAGTTGGTACCAACCACCAATGATAATTTAGCAATTTCACGCTTGAGTTTCTCCCGGGCCCTGGACCAATAACAGACGGTCTCGGCAATTCAGTATTATTCATTTTATTGATCACTTCTAAAGCTTTGCTGCCATCAGCTCCGTTTAACTCATCAGCGCAGCAGCCCTGAAGAAAGGTGCTGGAAATATCTTTGGGGTGGAAATATCTTTCCCAGGTTTATCCAGGGGCATTCCTGTGGTGAAGTTGTTGTTAGAGCCAGACCAGGCTGCAGGGAGGGTGGGAGCTGGGTCAGCGTGGGCATCCTTCTGGCTTCCCATGTGCCAGGATGGGGACTGGAGCATCTCTCCTCCCTGCTCACTCTGGTCCCACACCCGTCAAATGTAAGACAGGCTTTTCCCAGAGGTTTTGTATTTCCAAGTGAGTTTTTGCAATGGAAAGAAGCTCCTTAATGGGCTCAGTTAGAAAGTGTTGTTCGCCCTCTCCCGCCATGGCTGCTGCGTCTGCACTGCACAGCTCTCGCTGTGCAAACCGCCCTCTCAAAACATCTCCTGGAGCCTTCCCATCCCCACAGCAATCTCCAGCTCTGTGATGAGGCAGTGGCCACAGCAGCGTGGTCCGTTCCCCCACGCCTCTCCCCAGGGCTTGGCTTGCATGGGGTGCCCACCAGGCAGGACCTGCCTGCCCCAGGGACATCCTGCCCTCTCTGATGGCCTGTGGAGGGATCCCAAACCCCACCTTGACCCAGGGAGCATCACCCCTAAACCAGGGCGAATGCCCGTGCTCACTCTGCGTGTCTGAGCAGGCAGAACCCAGCACACACTGGGGCTCTGGCGGCTCCCCCAGCCCTGGTCTCTGCTGCCACCAGTGCTGCTGCTGCATGTCCCAGCATCCTGCTAGGCGCTGCCTGTCCTGACTCTGTCTTTTGGTTCACAGGCAGAGCGAGGTGACTTCAGACATTACATCATCCCCTTGCTGCACACGCTGATGTACACCTTGATAAAGGTAACCTGCCACGGGCTTTGCTGGGGCATGACCCAGGGAAACCAGAAGCCGCGGGAGGGGCCACCTGAAGTCACTCAGCACCTATTCCTGTGCTGAAATAGCCCAGTACCTGCCCAGCAGAGCCATGGAAGTACCATGGGTGGACTCAACTCTGCATTCCCCAGTGTGCTGTTTGATGGCTGAGACACTGTCCCCTGTGCCATGTACAGGAGTGACAGGTCCTTCTGCCTGACCCCCTTGTCTGGAGGTGTTTTGGTGCCTGATGGTGCAGAAAGCCACAACCTGGCAAAAACACGTGCCCAGAGCCCTTCAGTGGGTCTTGCTGGAGGATTCCAAACCATTGCAGGACCTGCTTCTGCATCATATATTGCATTTAACTCCATTTTGAATTTGGTGTAGCTCTGTGTGCTCCCGCCCTGGGGTCTGTTGTGGGGAGAGCACCGTCAGGGGTCACTACCTGTGGCCCCTCCTCACCCACCCCTTTCTCGCCCCAGGATCCCTGCATCCCCGATGAGCTCTGCGGCAGAGTGTATGATTTCTGTAAGAAGCTGCTGACGCTGCCCAAGCCGTTCTGCACCATCGGTTTGGACTATGCCATCAGGCTGAAGATGGAGAGGACAGCACCAGGTATGAGGGCTTCTCCATGCATGGCACCTCGTGCTTGGCTCCTCGAGGCAGTGGTAGTGGGGGCTTGGAGGCACTCCCATACCTGAGCTGGCCTTTGCCTAACACAGCGAGCCATGGCGGGTGTTTCTGCAGGGCTTGGCCACATGCTTGGGGTTCTTTGGGATATATTTGGATGGGAGGGTTCTCCTCTTCTGATTTCAGCCTTAGTTACTAGCAAAAATCCTTGGGGTCCTCCTGCTGTCAGTGTAGGCACCACCAGAGTCCAGTCCAGCCCATGTAAGGCCAGGTACATAAACACCCTCTGTCTATTTGGGAAACCGGGTGCTTATTCTCCCAGCCTTGGCATCTCCGTACCTTTTGGGGAGGTCTCCTTTCTGCAAAGTGAAGTCTCCATCTAGGACTGTCCAGCATGGGCTCTACCTCCCCTACCTGGGCATCAGTTTTTAGACACTAAAACACCATTGGTTTCTGCAGAGAACAGTCCCTTTTAGAAGGCAAGCCAGAGGACAACTCCTTTGTCCTTTTTTCTATGTTACTCATTAAAGTTCATGTTAAAGTTTTCTTTAGTAAGTGTCTTTCAAAGCAATCCTTTAAATGGTGCAGGCTGCAGACACCTGGTGAGGTGGAAGCAAAATATGAGCAACCTGGTGGGATATCAGAGAGAAAGTGCCATTCTTGGCAGCCTCAGCGCATCACCATCACCCCAATCACTCTTCCCCTGCACCGCTTTGTCTGGAGCTCCAAGTCCACCTTTATCTTACCTGACTTCGGGTAGAAGAACGATTCGGTGGAGGATCTCTAGTGGGGCTTCTCTCAGAGCACCCCAAAGTTCACAAGATGATTGCACCTGAGCAGTGCAGGGTGGATGTACCCTCCCCACCCAGAACTGGGTGAGGGCAAAGAACATCTCTCCTGATGCAGAAACACATTGTGCTCTTCCTATCCTCCCAAGCGCTGTCCCCCGGTGTGGCCCCGGGCATCGAGGCTGGGAGTAAGACTCCTTCCTCCCGCTTTCGACTCCCAAGCTCATAATCCGCTAAACAAAGGAAGGGAAACACAGGAAACTGTCCCTGAATAGAAGGAGTTTTCTTTTTATGTAGCGTGGCCCATCTTCGTCCTTGACTATTTTTAACTCCGGGCCTGATCCTTGGCTCTTTGCCCTCATCTCTCCAGCAACGGGTGTTCGCCGTCTTGGCAGACCCACCGTCAGCCTCGACAACGGGGCAGCGCTGAGCTGCTCCGGTGAGTCGCGTGCTTATTGCTCGTGCTCTGACTCCTGCGTGTTTCTCTTCTTGCATTCTCCAGGCATGTTGTACCAACGGATGGTCATTTCCGAACAAAGTCTCAAAAGCGACCCGTACCCTTACCAGGAAAAGTGAGTCGCGCCTCTTCACCTGTGTCGTTATTTTTATTTCATTTGTGGTCTCGTAGTGAAACCTGTCCTTTTTCTGCGCTCTGAATGGATGTCGGATGGAACAGACAGTTTGGACATAAACCAGGTGGCAGTACGTGGGTCTGGGGGACGTGATTTGGTAGTGTCCTCACCAAAATTAGCTTTGCATTGGAAGGAAGCATGTTCCTCCCCTGCATCCAAATTTATTTCTGTGATCCTGGGAGGCAGAGAGCCCCCCCTTGGTGGGGAGACAGGGCAGAGCAGGGGAATATCAGCAGCCACTCTTTTTCTCTGCATGGGGTAGTGGAGACGTGAGCTGCTCGTGCCAGCCCTGATGTCGGTAACGGGGAGTCCTCACCTCATCTCATCCCCCTCTTTGCTCATCCTCCTGCCCCACGCAGGATTTTCATCTTTGCTGATCCCGAGCTGCTCTCTGAAGCCATCTGCAACGCGCTGGTCACCGACACGGAGGCAGCTCGGCTCTCTCGGAGCCCCCGGGTGTGCATGGGCTACGTGATCATCCACGCCATGCAGGCAGCCCTGGGCGAGGGCTGCAACGTCAGCGGCTTGAAGGCAATGCTCCAGGTAACAGGCAGCACCTCCGCAGCACCATGTATCATTTTTCAACAGTCCTGCTCTTGCCAGGCACCTCGGAGCAGTTTTTCGCCAAGTAGAGAGACCCCTCCCAGTCTCCGTCCTGAGCAGCCCCAGTCTTACTTGCAAGACTGGACTATGAGCAGAAACTGAAAAATTCTTCAAATAGAAGAGCTGCTGCAGCATGAGCCAGAGGTTTTGAATCCTCAGTCTGAGTCTTTAGTTTTGCACAGCAAAGCTGGGCTCTGTGGCTCCTCTGTCATTGCAAAAACATCTCAGCAGAAATGGTTTAACCCGTTGTCTCCAAATCCTCCTTCAAGGAGCTGTGGAGTCACAGCAAGACCAATGGCTCGTTCAGAAAAGCAGCTTTGCAGGGGCTCTCGGTGATTTCCACTCCAAGGACACCTTTGTGTCTGCTGTCCCCATCTCCTGAGGGTCACTTGAGCTGCCAGCTCTCCCCCAGCTCATGGCAGCTGGGAGCACAGTGGTATCAGCTGCAAACCTGCCAGAGAAGACTGGAAGCAGTCAGTACAGCCGGCATCTCTCCTCCTCCAGCCTTCCCCAGGGACAGGAGGACACTCCTGTCCTCTGCTGCGCAACTGCATTTTCGCAGGATTCATTTGCCCTCTTTCTGCCCCCTCCCGCGGCCCTGCCCATGGAGCATCTCCTCTTTTCACACCTCTGGGTGTTAATAGCTGCTCCTCTCGACAGGATATGCCCACGAGTGACGTCGAGAGCTGGTTCCGGCAAGTGGTGGCGGCAGTCGAGTGCGCGGGAAACGAGGCGAGCACGGACCGCGGCCAGCACGCAGCGAGGCTGGAGGAGATTTACCACGCCGTCCTCAGCTCCTGGCAAGCAGGTGAGGCCCTGGCCAGCCGTGCACGGTGGGGTGAGGGAGCCGTGCGAGCTGGCAGGCCCCTGCAGCCCCACTGCTTGCAGTGACCTGATGTCCAGGGTGGCAAACTCCCCGTGGCAGTGGAAGGCAGATTTGTCACCCAAGGAGAGGGACTGTGGCACTCTCTGCTGCCAGTTCAGCTGCCCTCAGGCCCGGAGACACGTCTCCATCATTTGCAATGGGTGCCGTAGATGTCAACCAGGGCAGGTTGGACAGATTCTCCAGTGCTCTGCTAGTGTAAGGTTCACCCTGCCATGGCTAGACTGGGGAGACACTGGGCACCACTCCCTGAAACCTCCTTGTACTGGCGTGGTGGACAGTGGTACTGCCATCTCCCTCCCTCCCTGGCAGTGCTCTGTTCCAGCCTGGTGCCATCAGGGCTACACGGACTGTAACAAATGTCCCCAGGCATCGCAGCTCCTCACACAAACCTGACGTAGACCGGAGGGAAATGGGGGTCGTGTTTCCCTCTTTCTGGATACTCCTTGTGGAAGGTCCCTGCACCCCAAGCCCCTCTGGAAAGAGGTGGAGTCTGTACCAGTGCAAGATGTGGGGAGGAACAGACAGTGGTTGGGAGAGGAGTGGGACCATCTCCTTATTTGGTGGCAGTGAGTTATTAAATGCTCTCACAGAGCCAGAATGGGTTGAAAATAGCCAGCGATGGTGGGGTCAGAGGGCTCCTGAGCATCTCAGCTGAGATCGCCAAGGGAGGTCCTGGCACAGGCATGGGAAGCCTGGTGCTAGAAGATTGTTTCATTTATTCTGCAATCCCTCACTTCCTTCCCTTGCCCATGCCTCAGTTTCCCCATCTTCATTTCTCCCTTCCACTGACGGTGTAGGTACCTTCTCGTGGCTCAGTTTGTGAGAGCAGAGGTCTGTGATTACAGCCTCACTTCTGGCCAGAAGGCAGCCAGGGTGGGAGAGCCCTTGGGGGTCAGCACGGGCCATCTCAGCCGGTGCCTGGAGCGCAGCACCAGTGGGGGTTCATGCATCTGTGGGGGAAAACTGCTCCTGGGTGTTACATGCTTCCTTGTTTCCCCAGGCGATGCTCCCCCGGGAGGGCCACAGGGTACCCCTCTGCCCCATCCCAACATCAGCTTTCACCTCTGGACAGAAGACGACCAGCTCTGTGAGTGCCCGGGACTGGGGGCTGTGGGGAGTTCGGGTGGTGCCTGAGGCTGGGCAGCCTGTGCGAAACCTGTCGTGTAGCCCTGATTCTTGGGCAGTGAGTTCCATAACCATCGCCCAAGGGCCAAGCTCGTGAAGCAGCCTTCATTCGTGTGGGGTGTCGGGGTCAGATCGGGGGATTAGGGGCGGGAGAGGGGTGAAGGAGATGAGGAGAGGACCCCTGTGGGATAGGCTGCAGCAGGACATGCCCAAAGTCCTCATCTGAGTGATACTGAGCTCTCTGTCTGAAATGGGACTGAAAGAGCGACTCCTCTTGGACCCACTGCTGGAGACACTGGCCCTACAGTTTGCATGAGAAGAGCAGAGCTGGGGCAGGACTAGGGCTTGGGCTGGCTTCAGTTGTACGTCCCTCCTTGAGCTCCTTCTGCCCGCAGGGAAGGAACTGGTGCTCTTCATCCGCCCGCTGTCTCAGAGCTGCGAGCCTGACTGCCTGAGCCAGGACCTGGACAACTTCGAGATCCAGGACATCATTTCGGACTGCGAGTGCTGCGAGCAGACGCGCTTCTCCGTCCTCTCCACCGACAGCGGCATCGAACGGGACCTGCCCGTGGCTGTTGAGGATTCCTTCACCCCTTGCAGTGCTGAAACGGAGCAATCCCGGCTGCACAGGAAGGGTGGCATCAAAAAAAAGCCGTCACCGCTGGAGAGCGTGGCTTTCCTGCAGGCTGGCTGCAACGGTCCCACGGCGAAGTCCCCAGCGAAGCTGCAGAGGAGACCGGGCATCCCCCTGGATCCCGCAGCCCCGCTCCAGAGGCTGCACACTGCCCGCATCGTGCTGCTGGGGGACGACCGGATCCTGGGGCGCCTGGCCCAAGCCTACCACTCTTTGAGGTAGCCGGTGGCCACAGCCTCTTTGGCTCTGGGGGCTTGGGGGAAAGGAGGACAGAGTGGGGGCTTTGCTCTTCAGCCTGTTGAAGCAGCCAGGGTGACTGGGGCTGGGGCTGGGCTCCAGCGTTGCCTGGGACAGGACGGGACCCAGGTGTTCTGCACCCACATGCGCCTGACTTGGCTGGCTGCGCGGCATTGTTTGGCTTTGTTGGCCCAAATGATGCACACAGCGAGTTCTTCCCTTCTGTCCATGGAATGGGTTAAATGAAAAATAAACGAGGCAAGACGGTTTCCTGTGCAAAAGGGAAAAATCCTAAAGAAAAGCTGTTTTCCAGCTGGCTCTTCCCAGGTGGTTCACCTGGGCCAGGAGAGCAGCGTGGGCTGGGGCTGGGTCGTGGTGCAGGCATCAGCCTGGGGAGCATTGCTGGGCGCAGGGGAGACCACCGGTCCCAGCCAAGAGCCCCTTACCCTCATCATCTTGCATCCCCTTGCTCGATTTGGGAACCAGGGGCATTACTGCATCCTGTCACCCTGGAGAAAGGAGGTGTGCGAGGAGGACGTGCGTTCCTGCTGCCAAGCAGCTGCAGTCTCCTGGCACCGCCCAGCCTTGGCCAAGAGCCATGTTCTTCCACCTTCCCCTTGGAACACGGCTATTTATTTTTCCATTTAAAGGAAACGAGAGACACGGCGAGTTTTCCTGACTCCCAGACTGAACCTGCAGTTCTACTACATCCCGGTTGTGACAGGGCAGCCAGACACCTTGGCCGTTACGGTGAGTCTGGGCTCAGCAGCTCCGGGCGCTGCCGCCAGCCGGCAGCACCTGACGGTGGTTTTGGGGGCAGAGCAGGGGCGTTACAGGAATTCACATCCTTGGTGCTAGAACAGGAAGGATGAGAGCCAAGACAGGGTGGCTGGGCTCACGTTGGGGGCTGGCTTTGGGAGTCCATCAGCCCCAGAGACATTCGGGTTGGCCCAACCACCCCGATGGGTGATAACCCACATCCTAGGTGTGATATTCAGGTTTGCTTCTGTGCCGTGGCTGAGGAAGGACTGAGGGAGCTTTAGCAAAGGGCTGATGCTTTTCTCACCTCCCAAACACTTAGAGGAAGCAGACGCCCCTCACCGAGGGTTTTGCCTGCTTGGTCACAGCCCTAGTCTTTGTTCTACTTTGCAGTTTGTCTTGGGCACATCTCTTCGCCCCGACAGCCTTGAGACAGCAAGAAATAAATGCTTGTGCTTCTCACAATGTTTTAAGCTGGCCCAGAGCTGGCTGCGAGTCCTGACAAGCGTGCCATTAGAAAAATGAGTATTTCTTCTTTTCATTTGTCACTTGATGTTTGTTCTTGAGCACCTGCTCAACAAATGCTACGTATAAGATTTTGCCCTTTTCTCTGGACCAAGCAGGGAAGGGGGAGGGATGGGGGAGCTGCTCATGGGGTGTTCGTGCCCCAGCTCCCTCTGCCTCCTCTGTGGTTCCTGGTATTGTGAGCCATGATCGTACTGAGCTGCGTGTTTCTCCCACAGGACCACAGTGCCGCGGGCCAAGAGGGGCTCTGCGAGGTGGCCGGGTACCTGGGCAGAGCCGACCCGTGGTACGAGAGCAACATCAACACGCTGTGCCACGTGATTCCCAAGCTGGCCACCATGGTACGAGGGAAAGTTTCCCACCTCCCCATTTCCCAGACAGCTCCGCTGTAGCTGAGGATGCTCATGCCCCGCAGGTCTCCTCCATGCCCCACATAGATGCTTTCTCCCTGCAAGCCCGCCCCAGGGCCCCCACAGCTGGGAAGGTGCTTGAGGTTGACACTGCCCCAGCCCACAAGACCCATTTGCTTCAGTGGGTTTTTTCAGCCAAGGGGCAGGAAGTGGCAGATTTCAAGAAAGAAAATGTAAATGAGGCGTTTGCTGAAATACCCCGGCTCTCCTTTCCCGGCAGTTTGAGCCACCATCGATAGCCTATAAAAAAGGCTGGTAGTGGGCGCTCGCTTTGACCAGTTATGGCAGAGCAGCTCAGCGCTGCCCTGGGCGGCGGCTCGTTGCTCATTATTTCTCTAGAAGGTGTGAAGGTTTGTGGCAGCGTTTTTGAGAAATGACTGTGGCTGATCCATAATGTGATTTGCGCCCCCCCAGCCTTCCTCTCCGAGCAAACATCTGGTGACTGATCTGTTCATCACTGATGTGATCTCCTACTACGTCCGCATGGGCATCCAGCCCGTCTGCTTCCAGGTCTACGCTGTGAAGGTGGGTGACGCGCCTCTTGTGCCTTCGCGCGGTCCTGCCAGGGCTTGCGGAGCCCCACGGCTGGTGGAGCTGTGCAGAGCCAGCGGGGTCGGGGGGCTTTCAGCAGACCTGAGCCTGGCTCTCCGTGCTCCCCAGCCTGTTCCCAGCCAGGCTCCCGGATCCAGTGACTCCGTGTGGCACAGCTCGGCCGGAGTCAGTGATCCCGGGAAGGCTATTTTGGGATCAGATGTGTCTGCAAAGTGAGCCTTGAAATTACCCTGTAAGGACACAGATTTCTTGCACAGGAGCTCTGGCACCTCCTGCTGCTTTAGATGCTGTGAGCAAACCGTTTTCTGAGGGGCTTTGCCAAGACCTTCCTGTACCTTGCAGGGGTTTTGCAGGGCTTCCTGAAACACGGTTTTATTTATTTCCTGCCGGCTTATCTCTGAAACGGTATCAGAGCGAGACCTGGCATTTGATATGAGGGCGAAGAACTGCTGTATTCGGTCGCGTAACATCAACCCCCGTCTGCTCCTCTGGCAGTTTTCCTTCTTCAAAGCTCAGGGTGGCTCTGATGCACGTATCTCCTTTTAATCTACTCGTAGCCAATGTGGTAACCTACTGCAGCGTGTGGCTTCCAAAGAGCTCTGAGAGCTTCGGTAATTACTGGCAGAGCATCACCAGGACTTGAACTAATAACATGGAGCTTGGGAACTCTTGGAGCGCCTGCTCCTCAGCTCGTGTGGCTGGTGATTTTGATTTGTGGGTGAATTTTTAGTCCACTCATTTCTCCTCCAAGACAAAAATCAAAAGCAAGCGAGAAAGTGAGTGACTCAAGCAGGGGAGGAGGAACTGACTCCAGATGTGGTTTTCAGATAGAGGCAGCTAACCCACCCTGTTGTCACACAGGGAGTGCTGGTGCTTCAGCTGGAAATCCTGAGCCTGGGTTGCCTTTGCGTTAAGACCACACTGTTCCTCTTTGGCTGTGGAGTTTTCCTGGAAGTGGGGGTCAAGTCCCACAGGAGTTGGCCTCAGGGCTGGGAGTGGCTAGGAGAGGTTCTCCAGGACCTTATCTTCACACTTTCCTCAGAATGAGACCGTGAAAAGGCGATAATTAATAGGTCTGAAGTGATAGAAACTACGTGCCTTGAAGACAAACCAGCATCTGCACTCAGACTGGGAAGCTGATCCCCTTGGCCTGGGTTGCCTCTGGTGGGGGCTGGCTCATCTGTGAGTGCGCAGTGACACCCAGTGGCAGGGGACACTGGCCTCCTGGCAAGGTCTGCCATGCTCCTGGGCTGCAGAAAGCAGAGCAAAAGCGGTTCTCCCCATCCCATAGGCCCGCTGGCTGCCATGATGAGGACCTGGGTGTGCTGGAGAACCTTTTGATGTCTCAAGCCCAGTGTGATGCCACAGGGTGACTGGGGAGGAGCTGGTCTTAAGAGATTTTTCCTTTCTTTCAGATTTTCTTCAATGACCCGGCGCAGGATCCAGCCGAGGACGTGTTCCTCACGGAGCTGCGCACCCAGGTGCAGGAGAGCATCTCCCACAGAGGTGCGTGCGTCCCCCCACCTTGAGCCCTGCAGCAGGGGCTGCCATCCTGGGCGGGGGTCTGGCTCCCCCAGCTCCCCCTCACCCTGTCCCTCAGCCCACAGCGGTCAAGGCCATGCCATAGGGCCATACCTTGTTCTCTGATGAGCAGGAGGCTCCCCTAAACATCTCCAACTCCCTCTCAGGCATGTGACACAAGGCTACATGAGAGACCTTATGGTCACTGGCGCCTGGTCTCAACCAGATGGTGTAGCCTGTGCCTTTGGTTGGCTCCAGGCCCGTCTGGAGTTGGACCAGCACTGTGTTTTTCTTGAGGAAGGAAGCTGGGCTTTACAGCCATCCCCTTTGCCAGATGTTTTCCCCATTAGAAATTCAGCTTCCTTGAGTTGCCAGTGAGGTCCCATCCAGCCCTTCCACCAGTGCACCCCACAGTCTGATCCAATGGATGTGGCCGTGGCAGTTGGGCACAGACCCTCAAGTGAGACCATCTCCCTGGACCTGTTGAGTGCAGAGTCTCAGCTCCCATTGGCCAGGAGAGAAGGGCCAGGGTGCCAGACCACGACTGCTGTGTGATGGAGTGGGTGGCTCATCCCGTGGGAGGACCCCTCTCTGCTGACCACAGACAGGTGGGATGGGTGACAACTCAATCTGACCCGGTCACCTCCTTGCAGAGTTGAGCATGATCAAGAAGAAAACGCCCCTGGATGGCCCTGGCCTAGATTTCACAGTGACATACAGAAAGGTAAGCGGGGCTGTCGGCAGCCCAAAATGTGTCCTGCTCACAGGGATCCCCAGCATGGCACAGATCTCCCAAAAGGAGTGCTCCGGCCCTCCTTCATTCCTCTGGGAATGTACTCCAGGACTGGACAGAGAGGTCGGGGTGAACTTTAACCCTTTGGATAATCTTGCATTTGTGAAAAACCGCCCTCAGACGTTTCCGTGTCTGACCTCTCTGCCAGGGTGAATTAACAGAGCCCTTCCCGCAGGTTGTGGTGAGCGACCGGGCGAAGGAGCTGGCTATGTCCCTGCGCTCCACAGGTCTGGTGATGAAAGCCATCCCTGCCGATGAGACTGAAGGTGGGTTCTTCCTGCTTGGAACCGTGTGAGGAAGGTTTGCTGAGTTTTCTGATGCTCGATAGGGTAAATCTGACCATGGTACTCGGAGCCAGTTGTGCCTGGGCTGTGGGGGTTGAATCAGTGACGTGCATCTACCAGTGTCACTGCAGTCTGTGGTTGTGTATTTTCTTGTGAATGATGTGCCTGGGGCTGCCTGTAACGTGGGGTTCAGCATAACCATATCCTAGGCTTGGCAGCATCTTCCTCTTTCACCTTGCCCTTAGTATAGCCTCTGTGTTTTCCACCCTGAGCATGTTCGCACCCTTAGGGACCTTGTGAGAGCCCTTCTTTTCTGCTGTCCTGCGTATCCCATGGACCTCTGGCACTGCACCCAAATGTGGGATCTGGCACCAGCCCCACTCAAAGCCACGCTGAGCTGGTGCCATGGCCTAAGGCTAACGCGCTGCTTCCCTTGCAGACCTGGTGTGCCTGAACGTGAACATCACCGAAATCGTTAGGATCAACAACCTGTCGGGACGATCGTTCTCGGTGAGTAGCTGTGGGTGCTCACAGCCCTCACGGGTTGGCCAATGCGTGGGAATCCCTCACGACAGTGGTGAAAGGGGAAATGTTCTGTGTGGGGGAGAAGCCTTTGGGACCACCCTGCTCAGAGAGTGGTCTGCAATTACTATCCATGGAAAAGTCTACATTTTTGAGCCAAAGCCCCAGATGCCATCCCCACCCTCCCCAGACCCCCTGTGTCAATCCCCACAGAGCTCATGAGAAGAGAGGCCGTGGGAGGAGTATTTTAACAAAGCATTTTTAGCTATCCAGCACACTTCTGCTTATTTTCACCCGGCTTTTGGAAACACCAAAGTACTGCAGCCCATGCTTCCCACCATGGCCCTGGAGAACAGACCATGGCCCACATCAGACACCCCAAACCTGGCAACCTGTGCAAGCAGTGCCGGTTTGGAAAGTTCGCCCTTGCAAAATTGGACCAGGTTGTGATTACAGAAAAAGGACAAGAGAGACGCTTCCCTCCTTAAAGAAATCACCTTGTGTCACCTCTGAGGTTCAAAATAAAAAGAGAAATGTCCTCATTTGTCCCTTTCATGGACTCTCACTGGGCTCTTCCTCCTCTCTCACCCCAGGCTGTCGCAAACAGGCTGAAAACACGCGATATCAAAATCAGGAGCACAGAGCAGAGACCCTTCACCGTGTATCTGGACAAGGACAGCAGAAGAGCCTACAGGAATGTGATCAGGTGAGAATGCCACGTGTGCATGTCTTACCAGTGACCCTTCATCCCTGGAAGGGCTCCCAAGGAGGCAGAGCTGTTTCCCAGGGAGTCCTAGTCCCGATCCTCACACATGGCAGAAGACCCGTGGGCAAATCCAGGGAAAGCAGGGCAGAGTGGGGCTCTCTGACCTTTGTGGGTTTGGGTGATGGTGGGTAAGGTGCTGTCACTGAGGCAGCAGCAGAATAGGTACCTGCAGGGACAAACGGAGATCTTAGATCTCCTTAGTTATGTCGTGGAGCTGATGCTCTCTCCACTGACTGCATTCCTCGCTGGGGTAGCTCAGGCATATGAAAGTAGGGTGAGAGAATTCAGCCCTGTGCACGCAGCAGAGATCAAAGTGCCCACAGTAGCTGCAGTGGTGCAGACAGGTGGTTCAAGGGCCACGCGCCATGTGGACCAGACATAAAATGTGGATTTCTGAGAATCGAACAGAGCTGGGCTAAGGACGCTGGTTTTGTGGTCAATCACCAATACACACAGCTCATCTTTCCAGCCAGAACCAGCTGAAAAAGCATAGAAGCAGCTGCCACCGCAGTGTGACAGCCCTCCCGCAGCAGCCACTGGAGAGACCCCACGTTTGGTCTGAGATCAGCCTCTGACATGGGTGGTAAACCTGTTCTTGTGCCCTTGCAGCGTGGAGGTGTCTCCTTGCCTAGAGCCCAGCTACTGCCTGCAGAAGACAAGGACAATGAAATTCAGCCTGCACGAAACAGAAGATGTGGGGCTTGTGAAATACATGCCCAAGTCTCTGCTGTTGCCTATCAACACATTCGCAGGTGTCATCCAGTGAAGAAAGCAAGAAAAAGCTGGTGTGCGAGACGTGACATGGGGTCATAACAGGAGAGACGGAAGAAGAAAACACACTAAAAGCCACCAACGGTGATTTTACAACGGCAATGGTGTAAAAAGCTGCAACAGCAGAGGTGGGTATGGCTCGGGGGACAGCGACGACCACGGCTAACACCCCCTGCCATGGGGCGGAGCGTTGCTGAGAACTGAGTTTTAACTGTTTGCACAAGTCAGGGAAAACCTTCAAGCATCTTCATTTCAGGAAGGCTGGGGAAAACCCAGCTGAGGTGCTGGTGCTGGCTCTGCTCGTCACGGTGATGTCCACAGCCCTGCGGGCTCTGCCCAGCAAACCCTTCCGTCTGGCACAGGGTGGTGCGTTTGGGCAAAGCAGCGGTTATTCGCCCGCCTGATTTCGGAAACCTCATCGTAAGCCTAGCCATGACAGGGAGAGCATGTGGGTTTAACGCAGCTTCTGTGGAAAACCTGCTGTTGTTTCCAAGGGGCCTCGCAAAGTCACGATGAATGGTGTGAAACAGGGACCTGGGACATCCAGTGCAATACTTGGCAGTGACCAACAGCGCAAGCCGCCGAGGCCACGCTGTGGGACACGGTATCGATCTGCTTGAGGAGGAAACTGCCATTGAGCAGAGAATGGAGTCTGCCCAGTGACGTCTGAGCTGTACCTTTGAGCCCCCCTGGGATTTCACTGTGGTTTCACTACACAACCTCTCCACGTCTGGTCTGGAGCCTCAGGAGTGCCGGTTGTGTTCCTCCAGCTGTACATCCCGGGAACAACCACCTACAGCCCCAGCAGCAGTGGACCTCCCCCACGAGGTCAGCCAGCAACACCCCTGCATCCCCGTCCTGGTTTGGTCTGGGTCTGCTGTGCGGGCGAGAGGTGCACAAGAGTGGAGGAGCGCTCCTGGGATGGGCGGGGGGGCACGATGCCTGCAAGCCTTCTCCACTCCTTCCTCCTGCTGCTACCACGGCGTAGAACCCCTCCCCGGTCTGCAGATGGGCCAGGCTGAGCAGCGACAGCACAGCTTCTGCTTTCACCCAGGCTCAGGCTGGTCTGGAGTTGAGGCTGGTGGTGCAGGAGGACCCTCTCTCTTCATCCCAGTTTGTGGCTGACTGAAATAGCAGAAGAACCACGGTGTGTATTTCCTGACTTTCTGAATGCGCCCTGTGCTTTCTGGAGTGTCTGCGGGGAGTCTTCCCTAAATTCACGTTGGAGGGGATTTGGGGACGTTCCTCCTATGACACTGTCAGTGTTTTATTCTCCTGGCTCCCAGAGGGCTCATTACCAGGGTTGCCTTCGCTCAGGGCTGCTTGCTTGGATTGGCAGCCCCAAGAAGTTTCCTTTAGCTCTGCATATGTGCACCGCAGCTATTCCCGGTCATCTCTGGCCATCACTGATGAGGAGTCCCTGGAGCCACCTCTGTGCTATGAGGTGATGCTGACCCAGCTGCCGTGGCACTGGCAAACCCCAACGTTAGCCCTGATGGCCAGGGATAAACCCACCCCTCTGTCCCCTCTGTGCAGGGTCTGCCCAGCCCTGGGGATCTGCACCTCTGGAAAGTCATTTCTGTTTAACCACTCGCACCCGGGACAAGGAGCCCACCTCCACGTATCCCAGTCTGGGGTACTGGAGAGTTTCCCTTCCACAGAACTGCTCTCAGCTTGTGGGCCATCTTGGCTGGTTGGGTCACAGGGGACTCTCCACGTGCACAGGGCTTTAGGGCTTCAACCCTCAGACCTCCCTGGTCCCTCTCTTCGGCAGCAAGCGCAGGGCTGCCGTATCCCCGCTCCTGTCCTGCGCTGTCACCGGGCACAGCGAGCATCGTTGCTTCCCGTTCCCAAGCTGAAGGTTTAATTCTCCCTCACTTTGCACCGTGCCGTCCAAACCACCCGCTGAGATACACTACCCGGGGCACAGCATCTCCGGAGCTGTCGGCGGGCCAGGGGTTGTTTATCATCCCAGACCAGCACTAACTGTTGGAACATCACGTTGGGCAGCAGCAACACGACCGTTTCCCTTGAAATGCTGGCAGTGTAGCCCTTCCCTCCCGGGTGAGCCCAGCACAGACCCCAAGCCTTGACGTCCCTCCACGGGAGGCACAAGGTTGCAAGATCTTGGTTCTTCAGCACTGTTTTTCACCTCACAGGTCAAAAATTGTTCACGTACCCCGGCACGCGAGGCAAATCCTCACGAAGCCAAGAGGCCGCGTGCCGGGTTGGAGCGTGGTCTGTGGTGTCCAGTCCTCTGTACAGTTGTAAATGATGTAGATGGACTCTAAGTTATTTGTATAGGTGTCAGAGAGGACCTGTATGAAGGTGCAATCCTTTTAATGGCAATTAAAAGAAAAAAAATAACAGAGAAAACCGAGCAGAACCTGTCAGTTTGGTCGGTGTTTTTATGTTTGGGGTGGGTGGGGAATGAGCTGATGGAAGACATCGGCGTCACTCGGCCCCTTATGGCCGATGTCTTCTCCTGCCCACCTCGGGCCAAGCAGCCCTGGGCACCCCCCGGTCCTGCTGACGGCAGCAGCTGCTCGTTGATGGAGCAGGAACGGTTCCGGATCTCGAGTTTTAGTGCGTTAGCGGAGCTGCGGGGGAGAGAATTGCACAGGCCGGTTTATCCGCCCCTGGACGCCGCTCTACCCCGGGGAGGTCGGGACTGAGGGGACCCGGGGCTGACAGGAGCGGGCTGACAGGACGGGGCGAGCTCTGCCGTTCCCCTCCCGGCCGGCAGGCGACGCTGTCCCCCCGCCCGCCGTCTCCTGGCAACGGGGCGGTCCCGGGGCGCCTCTCCGCGGGCGGCAGGTGCGGCCGGGCCGGGCCGGGGCGGTTGACGGCGGAGGCCCGCGCCGGGCAGGTACGGTCACCGCGGCCCCGAGGGGTGGTGGGGGGAGCTCCGGAGGTGCGTTGCCGCCTGGCCGTTGCCCGCGGGAAGAGCATGCGGCGGCGCCATGAGCGAGCAGTGGGACGTCGGCCGGGCCCTGGCCCTCTCCGGCCTGTTCCGGCTCCTGCAGGGCGCGGGCAGGGCCTGCGCGGCGCCGTTCCTGACGCTGTACCTGCGGCACCTGGGGCTGCCGGCCCCGCTGGTGGGCGTCGTGGCCGGAGCCCGGTACCTGGTGGCAGCTCTCTGGGCTCCCCTCTGCTCCCGCTGCCCCAAGGGCCGCAGGAAGCGGCGACTGCTGGTTGCCGGCTCCTTGCTGGGCTCGGCGGGGGCCAGCCTGCTGCTCACCCTCATCCCGCCCGCCGGCGGGGCCGCGGGGTTCCAGTACTGTAACGCCAGCCAGCAGCCGGGGGACCGCGGGGCCGCCACCGCCGGGCCCGGCCCGGCCCCCGGCAGCTACAGTGTCTTAAGCACGAGTGCTCCTGACAACGCGAAAGCTGTGTCAAAAGAAGCGATGAAAACAACCGCTGGCGTTTGGATAGCGAGCAGAAAGCCAGCGCTAACCAGTGAAGCCTTCCAGGGATTGTTTGGCCTGACAGGTACACCTGAGGAAAAAGGCAGAGGAGTTGGTGAAGGTGATACAAGGACAGATGGCTATGTGGATGGTCCTTCTGGCTGGACAACTTCTGTGAAAGGAGTTAACTGGGAGATTCAAGAACCAGCAATGCCAGATTCGTACAGTCCTCCTGCAGCTGGACCAGAGAAAGAAACGAGGAGTCTGGGTTCTGCTGCAATAGGTCGTGCTGATGATGCTGAAGAAAACCTTTATGCTACTGAAAATAACGAGCTGTCTGCATTTAAACCAACTCTTCCTACTGTTGGAGTTCCGTATGTGGCTGGAAACCTTTCAGACCACCAGAAGGATGCTGAAGATACGGGCTTTGAGGCAGCGCGAAATGTCTTTCAGGACAGAGTGCACTGGATTTTTCTTATGGTTCTGGGGGCTGTCGTGATTTGGGAGCTGTTGGCTACTTCTCTCGAGTGGGCAGTGGACGAGAATCTCTATGAGTATCTCGACTTCGTTGACGCCACTGACAGGTACAGCAAGCTGTGGATTTGGGGTTACCTGGGTGCTTCGATAGGTGCCTGCAGCATTGCCGTGCTGGTGGATCAACTGAACTGCCTCCTCAGCAGCACAGCCACCCACCTTGCTGTCCATTTCTATGGCTACGCTCTCCTGACAATGCTCTCGTTGCTTGTCACTGTCTTTTTCCCTGTCCACGTTCCCAAGAAAACCACCGGTGTTAACAAAACCGCCAAAGCCCTGGCGCTGCTGTGGAGCGACAGCCGAGCCATCCTGTACGCCGTCACTGTCCTTCTCGCCGGTGCGGCCGGCTCTGCCGTGCACAACTTTCTTTTCTGGCAGATGCAGGACCGAGGCAGCAGCGAGCTGTACATGGGGTCCTCTGTGACCGTGGGGCTGCTTGCTGAAATTTTGCTTTATTTCTTCAAAGGGAAGTTGCTGAGGACTTTCTCGAGCAGCAAAATCGTTGCGGTCAGTCTGAGCCTCCTGGCAGCGCAGCTGCTGTGCTACTCCTTCTTGTGGACGGCGTGGTCGGTTCTCCTTGTCCAGGTTTTGTCCGCCTTCAGTAGCGGTGCTTTGTGGTGGATGGTTAACGAGATGGTGGAGGACGTGGCCACTCCAGGCATGGCGAGGTCCCTGCTTACCATTCTCCAGGGCCTCTGCCACGGCGGAGGGGCGAGCTTGGGCAGCTTTGCCGGAGGATTCGTGGTGAAGCACTTTGGCCTGGCGGTTCTGTTCAGGGCGTGCTGCCTGTGCCTGGTGCTGTGGCTCTTATTCTTCTCAATCATCCAGTCTAAACTGCCGCGGCGGAAGAAAATTAATTATTCTCGTCTCCTAGCTGCCGATTCCAGTGATGTGAGTGACACTGACAGGGACAACGAGAGGGACTGGCTGGTGACAGCTATGAAGGATGAAAGCTTTAACAGAGATTGGCCACAACAGCGTGGGATCATCTAATCGGTGCTGGAATGTTGGGGGTGGAGTGATAATGCGGTGTAATGGTGATACCCAGAAGTGACCATTAATTCTGAAGTGCTAAATATATACCTGACAGGACAGATTTTTATTACAGAGATTTTATAAATCTTTTTATTTTGTTAATTTATAGCATTCTGGTAGTAATTTTTCCTTTTTAACATAATGATTTTGCTTCCAAAATCATAGCAGGGGATATTTCAGGTACACATGCTGAAATGAATGTAGCAAAGTTTTTAGTCTCAAAGCAGACTTGAGGTGAATTCTTGCTCCCCAGAGCTGCCGCTGTGGGAGCTGTGAGCGAAAGTTGTGACCTCTGCTTCGATTGAGCCATAGTGTGATGTCAAAGGCACGCTCCACTTCCTCGAGGTGCTGTGTCTGTGAGCTCCTTTTGCTGAATAAGGAACACGAATAAAAAAAAATGGTTCATTTGCTCTGCTTTGATTTGTAAACTCATGATTTGCTGCAGACTATCTGGCTTCTCATGCTGTGGGGTGTAAGTCTGCATCTGTTGGTGTCTATTGGACCAAACCTGCCATGTCTGCTCGTGCTCAGCCCCGCTGGCCGTCCAAATCCAGCCCAGCAGCCCGCAGACTTCCTGGTGTGTATTTACGTAGGGTGGCACCCAGTGTTCAGGGTGACCAGGAAGGTGCCTGCGTTCCTGTCACGCGTCGCCAGGGCAGTAGCATTCAGAAGGTGCTTGGCACTGGCCCAGTTGATCTGGTGGAGGCGGGTGATCCTCCCTGGGTCAGTTTGGCCTGAGGGCAGCTCTTCTTCTCACTAAAGCTATGTCCTCAAGGGCCTGCTAAGTCTGGGAGGATCCTCCAGCTGTCTCCTCTGCCCCAACCTCGAAAGCACACAGATTTCAACACCTCCTCGATGGGAAATGTTTGCTTACAGCTGGATAAATCCCTGTCAGGCATGAAATGGGGCTGGTGGAGAAGCTTTCAGCCTTACAGTCCTTTCAGCTGCCACCAAAAGCTGCTGTCAGTTTATGAGGTGCTTGGTCAAGCGACTACGTCATTCCTTTGCAGAGGGACAGATTTCATAACACATTTCCTGGTGTTTTACGAGCCATGATCAGGCAGCTGCAAACAACATAATAGTTATTTAAATGCATAGTTAATAGGTACTATCTGTCACCTGGCTGCCTTCTGGACTCGCTGGAAAGCGACAAGGAAAAGCAGCACCGTTGAGGGTAATCTTTCTCGGTGCATCGATTCCAGACTATCGGTACGTTGGGTGCTGTCCGGGCAATTAGCTCTGTGTTTTCCTGGCATGAACCACTCTGCCATACAGAACACTCTGCTGGAGTGACTCTGTAGATGGAATTGTTCTTGTGCCAAGAGTAGCTGGAACTTTTCATTGAGATGTTCCCTCCTTCCAGGAATTCAAACTCCAGTTGAGAACAGCTTTATCATCAAGGATTTATCCCAGCCTTATCATCCTGGCTTGTACCAGCACTGGTGTGGCCAGCAGGACCAGGGCAGGGATCATCCCCCTGGACTGGGGGCACTGGTGAGGCTGCCCCTCGAATCCTGGGTTCAGTTTGGGCCCCTCACTCCAAGAAGGACATTGAGGAGCTGGAGCGTGTCCAGAGAAGGGCAGCGGAGCTGTTGCAGGGTCTGGAGCACAATGCGCTGAGGAGCGGCTGAGGGACCTGGGGGGGTTGAGCCTGGAGCAAAGGAGGCTCAGGGGAGACCTTCTGGCTCTGACAACTCCCTGACAGGAGGTTGGAGTGAGGGGAGTGATCAGTCTCTTCTCCCCAGGAACAAGTGACAGGATGAGAGGAACTGGCCTCAAGTTGTTCCAGGGCAGGTTGAGGTTGTCCCTGAGGAACAATCTCTTCCCTGTTGGGGTTGTCCAGGCGTGTCCCAGGCTGCCCAGGGCAGTGGTGCAGTCCCCATCCCTGGAGGGGTTTCCCAGCCGTGTGGAGGTGGTGCTGAGGGACAGGGGTCAGTGGGGACCTGGCAGTGCTGGGGGAATGGGGGGACTCGATGACCTTAAAGGTCTTTGCCAACCAAATGATTTGGTGATCATATACCACCTCAGGAACACTAATTACTTGTTAATGAAATATCTGACTTCAGCCCTGAGCAGCTCATCACCGAGCTCATCACCGAGCCGTGTGTGCTCTGGGGAGACGAACACTGCAGAAATGGCTGCAGTGGTTTGAAATGCGGTGGCTGCTTCAGCTGGAAGTGATGGCCCTCACTTAAATGGGTGCTTCGTGCTCATTTTATCCTCTTCAGCACAAAACCAGCTGCTGTAATTCCAGTTTTACAAAGAGAAACCTTGAAATGAGAAGAGCTTGTGCAAAGTGTCCTGTGACTGCGGCGTCGCTCCCCTGGACTCTTGCCTCTCTCGTCGTTGTGGCCACGGATGTTTCGATGTGCTCAGTCACTGCTGCTGGGAGCAGGGAGGATTTCAGGTATGGCCCAAAGCTTAACTTCAGCATCATAATCCTGCATAATACGTTTTTTTTTTTAAAAGTAATTAATCCAGTAAACACAGTCGGTGCTGATTCGGGAGAGAATCATATTGGTACAGTTTGAAATATGGTCTGAATTACAAATCCTGATGGAAGTGGACGTGGCGGAGAGCTCATTCGCTGAAGATGTCACACCAGTCTGGTTAAATCATTTTCCACGGAGGTTTATACGGGTTCTGTGCGCGAGCTGTACGTCGGTGCCTCACATCCCTCCTCTCTGATGGTCACAGACCCTGCAGGCCAAAAGGTAAGGAAGGAGGTGACTCCTGTGTGAGACTTCTTCACTCGGTGCGTGGCTTTATTGTTCTTGCAGCAGTAAGAACGTGCCAAGACAGTGAATGCTGCTGGGAATAAGATGTAACTGAGAAGAACCAAACTGCCTGTGGGGAAAATGGGATTCTCGTGATGTATTTCCAACCGCATCGGCAGTTATTTTTGCAGGGGTTAAAACTGATGATAAAATCCCTTCAGATTTTACTGTTTGCCTACTTCACAGTGAACTTTCAGAGGCTTAAAGGTAGAAATTTTTTTTCCCCCTGTATGTCAGTCCAGGGTCTAAGTCTAGAGCCGTGTCCTCGGAATGCAGTGAGGTTTAACTGAGCACAGGAGGTAAACCAGAGGGAGGGCTGAGGAGCAAGTTCCACCTTTGTCACTCTCGCATTTTAACTTCCCTGTAGCTCAAGGTACTTTGTGAGAGGTTTCAAAGGATCGAAGTAAATCAGTTTTATTAGACCATTTGCCTCTTTGCTTGTTGTGGAACAACTGATGGGCCCTGCAGGGAGTTTTGGTGAACAGCTGATGTGGCTGCGCTGGGATCTGAGCATCTCATTGCTCCTTATCTTGCTTTTTAAAAATCCGTCCCCGAGTTATAAGGGAACTAAAATGGCAGGTTCTGTCTTCCTGGCAGTTGTTTTATGATGGGATGTTGCAGATGTTCCCTGCAGCTCCTCCCTGTGTGCACCTCACATCTGCGGTTGACTCAGTGAGACACTTCCAGAACGTGAAAGCAGGTGGAACGCGGTGGCCACTGATCTCTCATGGCCATTTTCTCTTGGATCTGGTCAGCGCAGTAAGAGCCTTTCCGGTGTTCCCCAAAGATTTCCATAATTCAGCAAACAACCGCAGCGTGTTTCGTTGTGAAATCTATCCGGAGGGATTCTATTTTCTATTTTTTCTATTTTTCTATTTTTTTCTATTTTTGTGAGGAGCCGTTGCCCAAGATGGCAGATCTGGTCCGTTTAAGGTAAGTCCATTGAGCTGGAGTTTCACCAGGAGGGGAGTGATGCTGCTGAGAGCCATGGAGTTACTCTGCCTGTGCTGAACCTCACAACCAAGAGCTCTTGAATTGGCTTGTCTTCGGTGCCGGGGCGTAATGCCGCTAAGGCACGATCCCTGCTGCCTTCGCTGCTGCTTGGAAAAGAGGTTCTCATTTTGTTCATCTTTAAAGGACAGACAAGACATTCCTGCTCTGATCTGAACTCGTAGGTAAGTTGGGATTGCAGCACGATACCGAAACCCCGTGCCTGTCTAATGCGGGTCCTATGCAGACTTCTTACAAGTATTAGGCAGCTCCTGACCATTGCTGTTGTCAGCACTAAACAGTACTAATGTGGGGGAAAAACCAGTCTATGCTGAAGGATCTTGACACTCAGCTCAGCATCCGTGTTGTCTTTATTGAGAGGGAGCCCGGCTAAAGGAATCTCTGCTAATTTACTGTACATTTCTTAGGCAACAGATACATTTTTTTCCTTGGTTTCTCCCTGGGGCCTGGTTTTGCTGTAATATAACTGACTTTTCTGGCCAAGGGCAATTTTTCACTTTAAATTGGGTATGTTGAGACCATAAACTGTGAATGCAAATGTAGAGGTGTCCTGGTTTGAGCTGGAACAGAACTGACTCCGTTCGGTGGTTCCACTGCCCAGCTCGGTCTCTGCTCAGTGACGGCTCTTTCTGAAGGTCACGGCAGGTTCGTGCAGACAGTGGCTGCTCCTGGCAGTGACAGCGCTGGATGGTCACAGTCACGGCCAGGGGTTGGGGTGCAGAAAGGCTCTTCCTTGTACTTGCTCCTGTGCAGACCAAGGTCACTGCTGAACCCTGTGTCCCACGGTGGGGTGCAGGAGGGGAGAGGCTGCAGCTGCGGGGAGGAGCGGACAGGACAGGTGACCCTGCCCTGACCAACCAGGGGTTCCATCCCATAAATGTCATGTTCGGTATAAAGCTGAGGGGTCACAAGGGTTAAGATCCCTCTTCTCCAATGGCCGGTGTCTGAGGAGGACTCTGTCCGTTCTGCCTTCGACCTCAGTCCGTGCATCCCTGAATCCAATTCCAGTATCCAGCTCCCGCATCCAGTTCCCGTCTGCTGCCGAGCCCAGCCTGGGCCTTCCCAGTGCCTGCCCCCAGCACCAGTGGGGACGGGGACGTGATTGCTATTGGGGGGGTGTCAGATTTGGTGTTGTTTGTCTACATTTGTATCTAATTCATTTTATTATTATTATTCTTGTTAAAGCAGTTTTAGTTTTCTTTTCCAACCCATCAATATCTCTTCCTTGTTCCCTTCCTCTTCCCCTTTGGGGAGCGAGAGGGGTTCAGAGAGAGCATCTTCCATGGGTCTAGTGGCCGGCACAGCCCTAACCCGTGATGGATTTATTAGTTCCCAAAGTGGGGTAAATCAGGGCTCTGACAGATTCTGGTGCACTTGATTTACATTGACCTCTGCGAAGTGGGCGTGCTGTAGTGGTGACATCAGTACCCAGCAGCGGGTGCGGATGGGATCACAACTCTGTGTAGGACCCTGGACTGTCTGACTTAATCCTGTGGTTTTATTCATGAAGCAAGCGTATAGAATGAGTTGAGTTCAAGCTGCAGCCCACAGCAGATGTGGCTACTCAGGGCAAAAATAATCCGGTGGAGTATTCGACTGAACTAAAATATTTACACGTTCAACTTCTCTGCGTTGTGGAGCGATCACAACAAGGTGAGTCGCTTCAGACCTGAGTTCATAATTGTCGTGACGGCGGATGCTCGTCATGAACGAGCTGAGGAGCAGCCAGTTGGTGGCTGTTCTTGCCTTTCACCTAGAAAGAACCAAACCACAAAGTCCTGAGGTGGCCGCGTCCCTCAGCTGGGCTTCACCTTCTAACCGGGAGCCTGGCGGGTGAGCCCACAAAACTCAGGCCATTCCTGAACAATTCATTCCAATAGTGAAACTGTGTTTTTTGAGGAGCACCGTCCAGCTCCGGGGTGGGTTACAGCACATTTCCATGGCCCTGGGCCTTTGTGTTGCTCCTGTCCGAGAGGCTCTGTGGTTTCAGAGCGTTGCTGGAGCGAGCTGCTGCTGCGGCTGCTCACAGCTCACCAGCGCTCAGACGCTGCTGCTGCATTTCTAACCCAGAGCAGCAGTTCCCATGTCTGTCTTTTTTTTTTTTTCCCCATTTGCTATGCATAGACTCTTAATTTGTCACCTCGTTTTGTCTAGATGCCACGGTTATCCTCACTGAATGAAGCACTGTCTCCCTTGCACGTGTTCTGGACCGGATCAAAAGGCAGCAGCTCCCCTCTGGCTTTTGGAGGATAACCAAGATTTTCCTCAGATTTACGTCCATTCCAGTAAGGACATTTCACAGGGATTAGCTCGGCAGCCTGTGTCACCGGGGAGGGGAGCAGCTAGAGATGAGGATGCTGCGAGGTTCTGACAGCAGATCCCACAGCCTGGTATTTCTCTGCAGGGGGTGACCCTCTGGACCCATCCCTCGTGTTGTCACGCCTCGGTTTTGGTCACCGATAGCTTCCTCCCCCTGGCCTGGCTCTCACCTCTCCGCTACCCTCGCCCCTGCTGCTCTCCAGCCCAGTCACTTTGTGTGGCACTTCCCCAAACGTGCTGGAGGCTGTCCCTGAGCCCCCTCAAGAAGGTGGTGTGTGTCCCTCAGCCTCACCCTCGCCTTGGACCTGTGCTCTTGGGTAAAGCCACCGTTGGGACAGCTGTGCCACCTGCGGGCATGTCCTGGCAGAGAAACGCATCCTAGCAGAGGACGTGGGTCCCCTCTGCGTGTTTTGGGGAAGGTGGTGTTGAGGTGTGGAGGACAGCAGGCTGTGAATCCTCAGTGGAGTGAGCGCTTCTGGTATCAGTGAGTGAGAAGTGTAAAACCCTGCGAGCGGGAGGGTTTACGGTCCGCACCCCATCCTCACCTTCCCCATACCGGTTTGCTGGGACAAGCCTTCAGGATGGTGGGACTGGTTGTGGTCCGCACAGGATCTGCAAAACCTGGTCACCCTTAGTGTCAGGAGCAACGTGTGTGCCCCAACAGCTATACCCACCCTCCAGGACGTGTTTTAGAACCACAGCCTGGTTGGGCTGGAAGGGTCCTCAAAGATCATCCAGTCCAACCCCTCTGCCATGGGCAGGGACACCTTCCACTGGAGCAGGTTGCTCCGAGCCCCGTCCAGCCTGGCCTTGAGCACTGCCAGGGATGGGGCATCCACAGCCTCTCTGGACAACCTGGGCCGGTGCCTCACCCCCCTCACAGGGAAGAATTTCTTCCTAATATCTGATGTGAATCTCCCCTCTTTCAGTTTAAAACCGCTCCCCCTCATCCTATCACTGCATCCCTGATAAAGGATGTAGTAGCCCCCTTTAAGCACTGGAAGGCTGCGCTAAGGTCTCTCCGGTGCGGGGGGAGCAGGGGCGGAGCGGCGGGAGCCCCCGCCCGCCCCGGCGGAGCGGAGCGGAACGGAACGGAGCGGTCAGGGCTGCGGCATGGAGGGGAGCCGGACCCCGCCCCGGTACGGCTCGCTGGAGTCCACCCGGTGGCCGCCGGCCGGCTCGGGGCCAGGTGAGCGCGGCGGCACCGGGACGGGGCAGGGGTGCGGCCGGATCCAAACTTTGCCCCCCTCCACCCCGACCCCCGGTGGCTCCGGGACTCCCCGAGCATCCGAGCCCCGGGAGCTGCCGGGGAACAGGAGGCTTCATCCCCGGGGGTGCTTCCCGTACCGGCACCGGCACCGGCGGAGCCCCCGCGCCGCGGCCAGCGGGAGCGGGGCAGGAGGGGTGGGGAGGGAGGACGGAAAAGGGGGTGGAGGGAGGGAAGGGCTGGATGGAAGAGGAGAAGGACAGAGAGAAGGGACTGGATGGGAGGAGGGATGGCGGGAGAGGAGGAAGGCTGGAGGGAAGGGCGGATGGCGGGAGGGGAGGAACGGGGGCCGGGGGGATGCAGCCCGGCAGCCGGCTGCTGCTGCCCGGAGAGCCGCGGAGCCGCTGTGCCCGGCTGTGAGCACGGCTGTGCCCGGCAGCCCGGGCTGCCCGCCCTGTCCTTCACCGCCTTTCCCCATCTCTGACCAGTTCCCCCAGTATGAAACGGGATGGGCAGAGGTGGGAAACGCCGACCGGGGGGATTGTCCTGGGCAGAGTCCCCAGCCTTGGGGTGGGTGGGAGGAAGGGGCCCAGTGCTGGGCTGTGGGCAACACCCTGGGGAGGGAAGGCTGCTGCAGCCCCTCTGCCACGCCATCCCTCCGACCTCTCCCCTTGCCCCCCTTTCTGCTCCCCCCTAGCCCCTCGCACCCAGCGGGACAGGGACAGGCAGCGATGGCACCATAGAGCACGCTCCAGCTTGGCACGACTGCGGGGGGCAGCTGCCCGGGGAGCTGCTCAGCTCCTTGGGGAGCTGCCTGAAGTTTTAGTCCTTCTTCTTTGCACCTTTCAGCATGGCTATGTGTATCCTGCCCCCCGGCTGGGAAGGGTGTCTGTGCGGAGACCCTGCCCTTGGGGGAGTCTGAGCACTTCCATCCGCTGGACCCTCTGCTCTCAGCAGCTGGCTGACATCAGGGTGGGCCAGGGAAGGGTCGAACGCTTGCTGGGCTCAGGGTGCTGGGTATGGCCTGGGCATCCCCCCCCACCCCCGGGTGCCTGCAAGCAGGACTGTGGTGGCTGCGCTGTTTGCTGGTTCAGTGCAGGTCTGTGAACTCCCAGCTCCCGGGGGACGCTCAGGGTGGGCAGGACCGTGGCAATGGTCGGTGTCTGGGTTTTGAATGCTGCTCTGCTCTTTGCCACTGTCCCGGGAAACCTCAGGCCAACCTCCCTCCTGCTTGTGCTCAGGAGGGGACCCAGGGGAGTGTGCTCACAGCAGCGGGGCGTTGCGGAGGGGCTGCACCCCTGGTGATACCTCCTGTAAGTCATCCCGGGCTACCTCACCCGTGGTCTTATTTCTCTCTCTCTTTATAACTCTGGTCTTATTTCTGTCTGTCTAACATGGCCCCAGTGGTGCTGATGGTGCCAGGGGCACAGTCAGAGAGATCCCTCCTGGCTGCAATGGGCCAAGACTGCACGTTTCTCCCAGGTTTACTGGAGGGGGCAGCTGAGGCACTGGCAGGGAAATGGTCCCGTGGTTGTAGGCTGCTGGGAGCTGAGATCCCTCCTGTCTGATGTTGTCCTCTGGGACTGGCATGCTCAGCCGTGTTTTGGCCGTCCTGGAGGCTCGTGTCCCTCCTGCCAGGCAGCGGGGGTGGTGGGGACTGCACCCCCCCCCAACAAGGCTACCCCAGAGCCGGGCAGTGGGTTACCATCGCTTTTCTTACCGAGCTTGTGGAGCAAGGGCTGATTGTGGTGGGCTGGATGCCCCCTGCCCGGGCTGCTTTCCACAACAGAGAAAAGCACACGGCTGAGTTAAAGGCATCTTGGGATGGAGTCCAAGTAAAGAGCTCTGACCCCCTCCCCGGGGTGCGGGGGGATGTCAATCAATCACCCAACTTTAATCATGAAGTAAATCACTTGAAACTCAACCCCGCGCCGGTTGCTGCTGTGACTCACCCCAGGCTGGCTGCTGCCTGTCTAAATGTTTTCACCGAAGCCAGATGGAGTGGAAGTCTCTGGCTATCACACTGCTCATTAGCGGCACTCGCTTCCTCTGGACCATGTGTGATGATTAGAGCATCTCCAAGTTTAAATCAAAGCTTTCTGCCCTTCCTCGGTTTGCCAGACGGAAATGGTGCCAGCTGGGGGTCCTTCGGCTCGGGCAGCGCAGGGTCCGATTCTGGCTCTGCTGGTGTGTGTGGAGCTGTGGGAGCACAGGGACAACTGGGCAGCGTGGCTTCACATGGGCATCGTCCCTGTCCACCCCCAAAGGGAGTCTCAGGGCTGTGAGCTTGATCACAGCTTTAATAACATTTACATCCCTGCTTAGGGCCTTGCTCGTGCCTGGTGCTTAGGGAGGGGGTCACAAACCCATTCTCAGCTTTGGCAAAACCATCTCCAGTGAGATCTGTTGCCCAGCTCTCTGCTTGCAGGGTGTCCCGGCTTTTAACTCCTCGTGAGCTTCGAGTGCCTGTACTTGCCATTTGCGACTGCTGTGTGGTGTCGCTGCCATCACACAGGTTCTTGGGTGCAGGATGCCCTTTGGTCTCACCACTGTCCCAGGAGCACTGTGGTCTCGCCCATGCCTGTAGCTGCTGGGGTCTGGGATCTCAGTACCGCCCCGTATCTTCCTGGAGAAAGCATCTCCTGCCCTAGCAGGATGATCCTTGCACATCCCCATTGGTTGTCACAGACTGATCTCATTACATGGGATTGCAGAGGAATTTGGATTGGGAGGGACCTCTGGAGATAGATACTGAGTTCAACCCCTTGCTCAAAGCAGGCTTAGTAGATCAGGTTGCTCACAGCCTTGTCCAGGAGGTGTTCTGGACCAAAAGTGGAGATCCCACAACCTCCCTGATGCCTGTTCCTGTGTCTGAACAACTCAGATGCTCAGGTCGTGGCATGATGACCTGTGGCCCTGGGCAGATGCTGGCAGATGGAAAGAGTCTCCATCAGCAAGTTCATCTTCCCAGCCTGTCAGTTGCCTGTTAGTCACCTGTACAGATTCCTTGGTTTCTCATGAGGCTTAGTGGACAGTTTTGGTGCAGAAGTCTAGCACTGTGTCCCCTTGTCCAGGTGCTCCCTCCTGTCCATGGGCTTCATTTGGCAGGAGCATTCTCCTGGGACTGTCCTCCCTCTGCTTCTGCCCTGAATTAAGCAGCTCCAGGCACATGACTGCCCTCTTAGAGCTTCTTCTGCTCTGGTGAGCAGTTCCCTGACACACCTGAGGACACGTCTTGCCTGAAGGACACAGAGCACCATGACCCTGACCACACCACCTGAAAGCACAGCCAAGGGCTGAGGACCTTCCAGCTTGAGTCCTGCAGCCATTGCTCTGCTGTGGGTGTAGACCAGTCTGCTGTCCCTGTTTCACAGGACACTCTTGACCTGCAGCTGGAGGCTGATGGAAAGTGTCCTACAGAAAGGTGACTTTGATGCAGTGTGTGAAGGCCCCTCCTCTTGGCCAGGATGGTCCCAGCCACAATCTATTCCCTGTCTCTGATGGGATCCCACCCAGAGCTAAGCCAGGAGCTTTCTCACTCTTGTGGGCAGCTGCCTACGGGCTGAAATTTTGTCCCAACCTCCTGCCCAGATGGGGGAGAGCAACCCAGCACTGCCCCCTCCTCCCTTCATTGAGGGGAGACGATTCGCCTCTCCCATTTGGGATGGCTCCTTCTAAGGAGCTTCTGGGAGGAGAAGGGAGAAGCAGCGATGCTGGCACCAGTTTCAAAGCCTTGCGCCCACCTCCTGGGAAACAGCCACTGATAACCTCCAGAGATCAAAGATATTCAGGGTTATTCACCCACCCACCTGTGCCAGGAGTGACAGTCCCCCTCCCCCTGAGCCACCCCCGTGCTCCTGGGGGAGGTTGGGATTGTCCTTGGCTAACGAAGGCTGCGATAAGCTCATATCTTTGTTTGTTGGCGCATCTGTAAAATAATCAGCCTTGTCATTTCAGTCTGGTCACAGAAGCGACACTTAGAGCAATGCAGCTTTTTCCTGACATGTCTACAGCTGCGCTGAAGCACGGCCGAACCCCAGGGAGCGGCTGCCTACGAGCACACGCTGGCTGCACCGTCGGCTCCTCACGTGTGGCGTTACCTGCCGTCAGCTGCAGGGAGACCCTGCCTGTCCCCGGCGCAGGGTCCCAGCTGCTCAGCCGTGGTAAAATATCCTGGGCAAGAGGAGCTCTGGGGTGGCGGAGCAGCAGGATGCATCCTGGTCCCCTAGCAACCGCATCCTCATCCCTTAGCAACCGCATCCTGGTCCTGTAGCAACCACAGTGCGGTCCCCTAGCAACCCCCTTCAGACCCATGGAAACAAGGCTAAGGGAGGGGGGTTGTGCAAATTTGTAGCAGAGCCATTGAGCATGAGCTGATGGAGGCAGCGTGGCCAACCCCGCGCTTTGTCCAATCCATGTATTCATCAGCCTGTCCTGAGCCGGCGCTGGCTCCTGAGAGCATCCCAATGGCTTAGAACGGGGAGCGATGGAGGGTTCAGCAGGCTGGCAGTAGCTGAACTTAGCCTTCGTGGCTGGGGGAAGAGGGACATCATCTCCAAGTAGTCCTCATGAGTTTTTAAGCCAGAAACAGCAGAAAACTACAGTCACACTAACCCAAACCACTCGTATTCCACTAAAGCCCTTCCCTGCCAGCAGCCTTGGAAACCCGCCTCACTCTGGGAATGATTTCTCAAGCAGTTTTACTGACGGGTGGTGGATGAGTGAGCACAGACTGTTTTGCCTTGTGCCTCACTGCTGGTATCTTCCTGCCCCGTAACCCCCAGCACTGGCCTGGGTCCCGTCTGGGATCCCTGAGCCACCTGCTCCAGCTTTGACCTCTCCAGTTCCCAGGAAAATCCTGCTCCCGGAGCTGGTGCTCCCTGGCCTTCCCCTCTCCCTGCATGGGGAAGGTCGCAGGGCTGCAGGAAGGCAAAGTCTGGGAGGGGACATCCAGAGGAAGCAGAATTTGCCCCTGGTGTTTGGTTTCTAATGTTTCCTGGCTTTGCTGTTGCAAAGCCTGTGCTGTGTGCCCATCACGGGAGAGCCAGATGAGCCGCCAGTGGTAAATGTGCTGCTGAGAACGAGCTCGGAGACGTGTCTCTGAGAACCGGAGCCGGCTGGGAGGTGGGAGCTGGCCTGGGAGCAAAGCCTCAGCTACCCCCACAAAAGAGGCTGGGAGCGCTGCGGGACGAGCAGGGTCACACGTGAATCACCTTGTGTGAATCAGTGCGGCGGTCTTGTGCAAACCGGTGGGACGTCAGGGGGGCATCGGGGTGTGAATCAGTGGAGGGAGGAGGCAGAGCAATGGGTCAAGGTTGCTGGGCTCTCATCCTGTCCATCCCTGGGCTTGCCACTGCGCTCTTCTAAAATAGAAATTACAGCCCCTTTTCCCTGCGTTTTGCTGTGAAACTCCTGCCTCTTGCCCTGAGCAAGTGACATCCCCTTTCCCTGCCTCAGTTTCCCCAAGTGGGTTATTGAGGTGACGCTTAGCACTCCAGAGGATGAGGAAGCCGGACTGGCCTGCTGGGTACCACGGGGGCTTTTCGCCCAGTGGGTTGGGAAGGGTGGGGGGGTCTTCACCCAGCCTGTGATGGAAGGGGAGCAGCTGAGGAACTGCACCTCCAAGACTCTTTAGCTGGACCCAGTTAGTTTCTGGACCCAGCATTTGTTCCTGGCATGTTCTGGAGGAGGGTGCACAGACAGGCTCACGTCTCTGCGCTGGAGGTGTCTGAGGCTTACGTGAGTCTGGAAAAAGAGATGTTCCTGTCCTTCCCTCCAGCAGGTTTTAGCTCCCTTGGTCTCCCGCTGTTCAGCAGGGGATTTTGGGGCTTTCTCAGCAGCGCAGAGCCCGGCACAGCATCGCTGTGAGCAGGGTGTGCTGCAAAGCCAGCACAAGCAGCAGAAACGGTGCTTGTTTCTAATGCTCGGAGAGCTGCGGGCTCAGCCGAGGTGGCCTCCTGGCCTCTGCGGTCCTGTGTCATGCAGACACTTCATGCATATTGCATGTGTGATCAGAGCTGGCACGCAGAAATGAGCAGACCCGTCCCAGTGCCCAGCCTAAACAGCAGAAATAAAGGCAAGACGCGGCCACCGGCAGCTCGGTGCTCCTGCGTATCTCGGTGACTTTCCACGTGTCCGTTGGGCCGTCTCCTCGTGCAGCACCCAGCAGAGGAGCAGGTCTGGAAATGAGTTTAAAACTGTGCACGTGCTTAGTGGTTATGCTGGTCTGGTGTTTGCAGGGGGGTCCCTGTGACAGCCCCGTGGTCCCTCGTGTCCTCAGCACCCAGCTGATGTCTCCTGCTGGCTAACGTGGCTCCCGTTTCATTTGCAGAGGACGAGATAGTTTCCATGGCTGACTCCACCACCACCATCGATGACATCGAAGGGGAGCTCTTCAAAATCGAGCGAATCAGGGAGATCCTGGTGAGGAGGGAGTCAGAGCTGCGGTACATGTGAGTACCCGCCCTCCTCCGGCGCTCTGCCCCATTCCCAGGGTCACCCCAGCGTTTTTGGCCAGCACCGATCGCCCCTGGGGATGGGCAGAGCTGCGGCCACTTTCCGCCTCGTTTCCCACCTGGAAGCGCAGCCTCTCCCACCGCTCTGGCCTTGCTCTCTGAACGGGTCCCTGTCAGGAAGCTGCCACTGGCGCTGTGGTGATTTGAACCAGCCTGTTTCCATGCAAACAGAATTGCTGACACGGGTTTAACTACGAGAAGTGTTGCCATACTCAGCCACAAGCTCTCCCCAGCGGGTCCATACTCTCCCTCAGTGCTGGCCTTGGGAAGGCACCTGAGGTTTGGCGGCTCATTGCTGCTCTCTGGAGATACCACTTTGCCCCAGCGCACAGATCTGTGGCTGTGGAACAGCCGCATGACCACAATTTACTGTCCCCGTATCGAAGTACTACACATCCACCCAGCTCCTCCTTTCCTCCTCCATCCCCTGGCTGCTGGGGTCACATCGGACCGGCCTTGGGGCTGGAGCAGCACCAGTGCCTGGCGCCTGTCTGCACTGCATCCTGCTCTCCGCTCCCGGCACAGACAGATGGCGAGGGAAGGGTTTTCTCCAGGGTCCGTTTCAATAATTGAAGCAGTTTTTGAGTAAAAATCCAGGGCTTTTCGCATCCAAGGCAGTCCAAGAGCCGCTGTGCTGCAGTGGTACCCGCCAACGGCTGGGGTGATGAAGAACATTTTCCCTGGGTGTATCGGGAGATTTTATGGTTTGGGAGGAAATGGACTGACTCGCATTCATAGTCTGGCTTGATTAAGCTTTTTAATTCCACTAAATTGCTATAGTCAGGCTGTCTGGAGAGCCCACGCTGTCAGGTCAACCCAAACCCGGAGGTTTTTTACTGGCAAAGCTCATGTTTACTGGGCTGCCGCACATGATGTGCTGCTTTTGGAATGTGTCTGAGTCCCCCCCGGTACCTGGCACTCCTCTGCAAACCCGCTGGCTGGGGAGCTGTGAGCCGGACGGTGGTTCGGACTGGGAGCAATGAGCTCTTTGAGGCACGGTTCCTGCCGAATAGATTGTCGAAAAGGAGTTTTAGAAACCATAAAAAGTGTTGTTCTTGAATGTTTTCCATGGCAACCGGCACCTAAACCTCACCGGCGCTGTCAAAACTCACATCTCTGGCTTTTCCTTAACCCTTTATTTGTTTTCTTCCTTGACTTGCACTTGGAAAACAAAAGGAAATCCCCTACAGAAACGACATGCCGGGGTGGGCATGGCTGGAAAAGTGCCGCTGGGCAGCCTGGCTGGTGGTGTGTCTGAGCGGTGCCGAGGTGCTGTGGGAACCTGAGCTCTGCCGGGCGCAGCAGCGGGGAGCAGCGCGGCACTGCGAGGCAGGGAAAGCCGAGGGCTTCCCCGAGCATCGCTGCTGGAGAAGAGGGATCCACACTGGGGTTCTGCAGGATGGGGTTAAGAAGGATGTGGGGTCCTGGGCTGCAAGGGCTCTTTTTTTTTTCCCAATGGGGTAAAACATGATATTCGAGGTGGTTGGACTATGGGGCTCAGGGAGGTGGACATCTCCATCGATGTGCTGCCAAATGAGGAGTGACCTGTCTGGCCAGTCAGGGTTTTTGTCCTGGTGGAAATGTCAAACTGAAACGTTCCAGCACTTCTGAGATGTCTGTGCTCTGGAACACCATGAAGCTCCCGATATATCTCCTTTTATAGGGCAAAAAGAAAGGTCTGAAATTTCTGGGGGAGATCTGAGGATCTCCGCACGTCACCCGCTCAGTGCTCTGACCGGCTCCCCGGGGTCAGGCAGGAGTGGCGTGGCTCTGACTGAGGCCCCAATCAATTTTATCAGCAGCAGTGGAAGTAATCTCAGCTCCAGCAGCAGCCTTCTGGGTGCTTATCCTTCCAATCTCTCCCAAGTTTTATTGAAACGAGAATTTTTATTATTGCCCGTTTGTGCTTGTCCTTATCATTTTTTACGGCATTAAATTCCAATTTAATTTTAAGAATATTTCAGTTACCATTTGACTGTTTATTTTTATTTTAATAAGGGTATCTCTAGCAATCAGCCTGTTGCCCATGTTCCATGCAGACCTCCCCGCTGGTGTTTTTTGCATAAGCTCAGGGCTTACCACTGCAGGACCACGAGCTGGCCACAAATGGACAAACAGCGCTCCCTGTTCTCCACGTGCAGCTCCCAGACACTGGCACAGGTGGCCCTGCTCAGTGCAAGCAAAGAAGGATGCTGTCAGATGGAGCAAAAACCTGGCAGAGCCAAGAGGAAGTCTTCTTCTCCGCCTGAGATGATCTCCTCCTACAGCAATGTCTCACAGAGTCCCTCTTCATCAGTCTGTTTATTTTCCCTTCCCTTATTAATGTTTCGGGTGTCCTCGGCTCAGTTGACAAAGCTGCATCTTCAAGTAGCTCCAGCAAATATGACTCATCCAGAAGGGGTGGACGGCACGACTCAGTGGGAGGACCAGCAGGGTTATTGAAGATGCGGACAGGGCTCTCAGTAACGCATACTTCAAAAGGCACATCTGTTCAAGGTGGCACCAGCTCAAAAGTCAATCCTATTATCTGTGGACACAGATCATGTCTTTCAGGGTTTCACATCACTCATGTCCATGGAGCTTGCTAGAAATCTCAGCTGTGCTCTTCCAAGTTGGATGATTTCCCATGTGCCCTGCAAAGCATCCAAGAAGTCCTTCCGCATCAAAGGCTTGGACAACCTTGGGAAGCTCATGCTAAGTTGCTGGGCTGCTTGGTAGGGCTTAGGAGGATGTGTGGTGCCTCTGCCTGGGTGAAAAATGGGTTGGCTGATTCCTCATAGTCAACATTTGGATACGCTGCTCCTCTTGGAGGCTCAGTCCAGAGAGGTTGACCACTGTGCCCTGCAGCGTTGGTGCTTACTAGCTTCTTCATGAAACTGGTGAGCAAACATGGTGTTTAATGGGGGCAAATGCTTCCCACCCAAATGCTGGCATGAGACAGATCGGGAGGCGGGGAGCATGGCGTGCAGACCAGAGGCAGCACTGGGGTTTATTGGACTTCTCATCTTCCATGGTGTCACCTACCCAGGAGAGATCCTCAAGGATGGCTGGAGAGATGGTGGAGAGAGGTCTCAGCCCTGAGCATTGTTTGCTTTAGGGCTTTCCCTCAGCATGGGTGAGTGCATGAAGCTCTTCAAACTGAAGCACTGATGATCGTCCTGGCCAGGTGCCATCGTTCCTTGGTCTTGTCCAAACAAGGGCATAGGCATGAGATTTTTTCAAAGAAATCAATAAATAAATCGGGTTAAGTCTTCTCTGCCAGCCCCAGGGAGCAGCACTTGAGCTGGCACACCCATGGAGGGGGCTGAGTGTCTGTGGTGCTTCTGAGACATCATCAATCTGCGTCCAGCACAGACAGGGCCGCGCATCCCCCGTCCGCTCCATCACCAGCTGCCGCTGACGCTTGAGTTGAGCCCATCCTCACCGGTATCTTGCTGCTGTCCCGTGGTTTGTGCCAGAGATGATTTCATTGCCCGCGGCTTCGTCAGGCTCCATTTCTCCTGACGAAATGACCTTGTTTCTCAGCGGACACCTGCAAAGTTTGCACATTTCCCCCTTCCGTTGCGTTTCATTTTTCTCCTGTTTTTTCATTCTGCAGGAGGGCAGTATAAAAATGTCAGATCTTTTTAGGTGGCAGCAGCTGCCATTTGGTTTTGGATTTTTGGTTTTGAATTTTACGGTTTGGGGATTATTTTTTGGGAGCAGGAGAACCTCAGCTGCATGGAGGATGTGCCAGGTTTTAATAAGGATTCATGGACATTAGAGCGATGAAACTTTGCCAACAACCAGTGACACAACTCATGGAGCTCCAACAAAAGCTCTGAGATGAAGTGTGCAGCTGTTTCTGGTGGGAAGGCAGGTAAACCTGCGCTCCCTGCTGTGGGCGCTGAGTGCTTCGCCTTCCAGTGTTGGTTGGGTGTTGTGCTGGAGGTTTGGAACCTTTCATCTCCCGGTCTTCCCCTCAGTGGTTTTGTTCGTGTCTCTGCAGGATGGATGACATTCAGCTGTGTAAAGAAATCAGCCGGCTGAAGAAGGAGCTTCAAAAACTCATAGCTCTTCCAGGTAAGGCTTTGTAAAGCTTCAGGGAGCTGCGCCCTGACAGCAGCAGAAAGGTTTCCATGAAATACCAGAAGCTCTTGAACAGCTCCCACACTGGCAAGCTCTGGAGATGCTGCTGCTGAAGGCAGTGTGTGAGCATTAAGACGCATGTCTCCCTGAGTCTGACCTGAGATCTTTCTCGGGAGCTTTGCAGCTTGCAGTACTGCCAGGGAGTCCTTGTCCAAGCCGGGGCTGCAGGGGAGAGGAAACAGAAAAGGAGAAAAAAACCAAGTCCTTTGAGGAGGAGCATCAGCCTGGTACAGCAGGAGGACAGGAGTTGAGTGAGGTGGCAATGAGTGCCAACTCAGTGGGACATGCCACGTACACCGAGGAGGATCTCCAAATGGGTTGAAAGGACAAGCAGAGGACGTTGTCAGACCACACTGTGGAGGGGCCCCTTTGGAGGCAGCAGGAGAGGAGATGCCTTCAAAGGCATCAAGTACTTGAAAGGCAATGAATTCTTGCTGTGGCCATGTCAGAGCATGTCAGTGACAGGGCAGATGACAGCTGTGGCCAGGGAAGGGTTCCTGGTTGCAGCCAGGGTAGGATGGGTGCCAGGGGGATGTCATGCCAAAGGCGCTTGGCGTTGTCCCTGGTGTAGGTGATTTCATCCTTCTGGATGTTGAAAAGAGGCAAACAGTCCAGTGGAAACTTCAGCTGGGAGGAAATGCTGCTTTTGTCACCCCCTCTTACATGACCAGTGACCCTCCACGTCACTGTCACAGCCAGAGCCACCCTTGTCCCTTCACAGCCCAGGAAAGGCCAAACCTCCTTTCTCCAAAGGATCCCCCTCAGCCAAAGCATTCGAATGAAGCTCCCACCAAACAGCTCAGGGTTCGAGTGAGAACGAGCAAGAGAGGCTTCCCCACCAGCTGTGTCCATCACTGCGCCCAGGACATCCTCCTTCATTGCCCAGTAAGGGGTTTAGGGCTGTTTTCAGAACCAGGCAGGAGACGTATCCCTGCCTATTTGTACCCATCCAAGCATTAAGGCTTGGACCTCAGTTATCTTCACCACGAGTATCCCTCCAAAGACGCCGCGCTCACTGAGACCAGCGAGTGTGTAGCAGGGGGCGATGCCTGGATGCAGACGAGGGACCAGCTGTGCACATCTGTCTCCCAGAGCGGCAGCTCAGCTCCTCGGTTCTGTACCCGAGGTTATCTCAGGGCCAAGGGGGACAAGAACTCTCGACCCTTTCTGGTGCCACATTGACACTATGTGCTTGTGAATCCTCAGAAGGCAGAGCCCAACTGCTGCTCGATGCGCAGGTCTTGATCAGTTCAATACGTCCTGGCTGCACCCAGAGGGAGGTTCAGACAGCGGAGGGGAGGATTCTGCCATAAAACCGGGAGCTGCTTGCGACATATAGACCTGAATCTCCCGTGGGCTTTTAACTCAAACGCCTTCTAGGTCATAAAACAAGACTTAACCTAAACGGTGGCTCAGGACCAGAGATAAGCTTGGCCTTTTCTGAAGCTGGAGAAATGTGGCTGGTTTTGTTTCATCTGCTTTGGTCTTTCGTTTCCAGCCTTTTCAGCATTCAGCTGAGAGCAGAAGTGCTACTTGCATCAGGGATGCTCCTCTTGTCTTCTTTATAGCTTGACTCGAATCAGACTGTGCTGGAAAAATCCTGTGAATCACTGGTCTGGTGAGCCTCTCGCAGCGGATCATTCGTAAAAATGGGCATTGAACTTTGGTTGGGATAAAGATTCAAACGCGTCAGTGCTTACTCAGAGCTCAGCCAGACCCGTGGCTCGAAATCTCACCAGACCAAGGTGCCCGCAGTAACTCAGACGGATATCGTGATGCGCTCTGACATCAGCGAGTTGGGAAAAAAGGGGCAGTGTTTATACAGCGGCTTTGTTAATTCTGCCAGGCTCTAACTCAGGATTGCAGATTGTTAATGAGCCCCGAGTCGCTGGTGCTGATGTACGGCACCCCAATGACACCGCAGCGTGCTCCTGTGCACACAAGGCAGGCGGGAGCTGCTGCACAGAGACGGTGCCCACGGCCAGGTGACTTTGCGTTAACTCTTTGTGGTAGAAGACCAGCAGCTGTGGCCCAGACCCCAGCCCAGGTCAGATTTCTCTGCCAGGGAGCTCGAGCTCCCTCCCTGCACAAGACCGCAGTTGCAGGACAAACCTTTGTTTGCTGGGGATGTTTCAAACACCACGATGATTATGAGAGGTTCCGCCTGCTCCGACGCCCGCGGCGGCACCTTGGCTCAATACGCATCAGCTTTTAAACTACAGATCGATACACAGCGTAGGTAACTGCTGAGGCCCAGCCCACGGGGTTTGCTCCATACGGTGAATTTCGCTGCATTTTTCTTTAGCTGAAGGAAGCCGGTGGAGATTGATCCACCCTGCGTTGGACTGATGTTGGAGCTGGCTGCTGAATTCAGAAATAGTATTAAATAGCTGCAGCACAGACATAGTTTCCACCTAAGGAGGTATATTTAACCCTCCTTAGCCCCATCTCTATCATCTTCACATATCCCACTTACCATCGTGTACCCATTTATGTAGGACATGACTTCACAGTGGTGTGAGAGTTTCCCAGGTCTTCACTAACACACTGCCCAAAGATATGTGGCGCAAGTGGGTCCCACCGTGCTCAAGGTAGGTCAGTCAGGGGGTTCAAGTGACAACCAAGGCAAACGCATTCAAAACAGCCTGGCAGACACTTGTGGTCATTCCTGTGGCTGGGGTGGGAATGGAGCTGACAGCGGTTAGAAAGGTCAGATGTGGAAGGTGAGATCACTGGGACTGTTCAGCAAGGGAACAAGGCTACAAAGCCAGTGGATCGTATTGGTTTTCATGTCTCTGTACATATGGGATTAATGGTGGTGTGAGGTGTTCCCAAGGCACCTGGGCGCTGTTGATAATTCCCTATACCCTGAAGCCCTGGCTGGTTTCTCAGCCACATGGAGGACCTGGCTCAGAGGTCTCAGGGCCAGGCTGAGACTGGTTGGGTGTGCTGGCGTGGGAAGTGTGGGTTAAGAACCTCCTGGCTGAAGGATGACATCTGAGTCTGACATTTCTGAGCTCGTTGAGGTTCGGTACCCAGCCCCTTCAGCAGTGCAGGGTGAAGTCCCCAGGAGAGCCGTGGTCATCTCCCACCAGAGAGGTCACCTTGTTGAGGGGCCCTTTCTCTTCTCTGCAAAGCTCACAGTTGTATCTTGCAGTGTTCAACCCCATGAAAAGTTTGTGGAGAAGCTGGAAATTCTAAGTCTGATAACACCAGACCTGTCTCCTCCCAGCCAGGGTGGTTTGGGATGAGGTTGTTGCTTATTTAGCGGTCTGTACGTGGATCCAAGTCCTTACTTTGGGTTGGCTTTTACCCCCACTCTCATATCTGCTCCTGGGTCGAGCAGAAGCAGAGCAAGCTTGGCCTTGGCATGAGTGGGATGTCCCCTGTTGGTGTCTTAAATGTTTCTCCCTGTGCTGCAGAGAACGAGAAGTCCAACGAGGAGAAGCAGAAGGAAGAGGAGCTGGTACAGCAGATACATAAGCTGGTGGAAACACGGGATTTCCTGGTGGACGATGTGGAGTTTGAGAGGCTCAGGTAGCTGAGTGCAACTTAGTCCTTGCACCGAGGACAGCGCAGTCTGTCCTCTGATCTGGATCAGGCCTTGCCAGGTGCTCCTGGATGCCTTGCTGCTCCATTCCTGAGTGGGAACCAATCTCTTTGTCACAGGGAAAGGGAAGAAGACAAGGAAATGGCAGAGTTCCTGCAAAGTAAGATCTCCAAAAGCTACCTCCAGAAAGCAAGTAGGTGGTCGATGAGGTTTATTTCTTGCACTGAACCTCCTTGGCAGTTTCTCCCCTTTCCCAAGCACTCTGTCTCCAGGATTTCATTGCTCTGCATGGGGCTAGCTTACCTGGAGGAGGGTCTGGGGAAATGGCAACCGGGGGATGCTGGTGCTTGAGGTCACATGGTGGAAACATCCCGAATCAATACAGATGTTATGCTTCCATTTCCCTCCTGGCATTTCCCAGCCACCAAGCCCTATGAGAATGGGGACGGGTAGGTGTCCTTTTATGGCTGACGTGCTTCATATGCCCTTTTCCAACCAGCTCCTTGCATTTCATCACACTGTTACCTAAGGTCACAAGCTGTGGTATCCATCCAGTCCTCCTCTCCTCATGGCCTCTGACAGCAGGCCACCCCCTTCCCCATGCCTCCACCATTGCTGGAGGAACACCTCCCCAGTGTGCTGGGAGGCATTTCCAGCCCAGGGTCCCCTGTGTCCTGCCTGTGGATACCCACAAAGCACACATGGAGATGTGCCTCCTGGATACAGGAGCTCATGCCCAGCTGTCTGAGAAGGGTCAGCACCTTAGCCCTGGAAGGAGCGCTAAGGAGCAGCAATGGGGCTGTGCCCCTATCACCAGGCAGACACCGATTCCTCTTTCCATAGCTCCTGTCAAAGAGAAGAAAATGACTTCCAGAGGACAGCAAACCTCAGCGCCGTACATGACCAAAACGGGCCTCACCCTGCTCAAGGAGTGCTGCGGCTTCACCTGCTCCATCATGTAGAGCAGCCCTCAGCTCCTCTGCACAGGACATGACCATGGTAGCGTACACATCCCGGGAAGCTGGGACGGGCAGGAGGGGCTTCCTTGGTGTGCTGAAACGGCCAAGTGCCTGTGTGGGGTGGGTGAGCGTCGATGTCTGGGGCACACAGAGCTCCTGGTGCTGCAGGCGTGGGGCGTGAGGGACCAGCAGAGCCCTGCTCTGGAGGAGCTGCCATCAGGGAGAAGTGCTGGGGCCGCACTGAGTCCTGAGAGAGGAGCTGTAAGGGACATGGCTGTGGTCATGGCTGGGAGGAGGACAAGGAGATGGAGGGAGCTGAGTGGAGGGAGAGGAGGGATGGAGGGCAGGGGGGAGCGGGGCCAGGCACACTGCAGGTAGCATACCCCACCAAGGCATCTCCTTGTAAGCACGTACAGGAGAGGTTGTCGGTCAAACACACCGTGCTGTGCGCACTGGGTGCTCATAGAGTTACACCACCAATGCCTTTGGCTTCCCGTAGTATCTCCTCTGAAAACTTAAGAAGCCATCAGGCCTTTTTGTCCCTGAAGGTCTTCACGTGTGTTCTCAGGTGCCTTTTCCCACCTGCTCCTTTTCAGCAGGTTGCAGTTACATCCCTGGCACCTGCTGACAGCCACAGGCACCCGGCCGTAAAGTGATGCACCCATTGCTTTTAAAACAGAGTTTACTAAGGGCCAGGACTACCCGCTGGTTGCCGAGGGACAACCAGACAGTCCTCATCCATTTGCCAATGGTTCAGGACATAAACTCATTCTGTCACACAAGTCTTGGAGAGCGGCAGATCCGTAGATAGGTGCTTCTTGCCAGTGCAGCCTGGTGTGAGCTTCCCCACCTTATCCCAGGAGGAGGCTGAAGTGACTAGGCTCACAGAGGTGGGTGGTTGGATCCCCACTGGACCAGCTCTGCCTGGCTCAAGCTGCTTCCATAGCCTTGGGCTTATGCATGATGCTGCTTCTCAGCACACGCTGCCAAAACTGGTGTTTGCAGGGTGCAGATAAGTCAAGCAAAGCCTCAACAGCTTGGTGTGGGATGGAGTAAAGGCTGAACTGATGATAGCTGGTGAGCTGAGCTCAGTCCTGCCAGAGTGTGGAGAGGATGCACATGAAGCAAGTCACAGCTGAGATGAAGTTATGTCTATAAGAATGTGCTTTAATACAGCTGAAGTGAAATTCCATGTTCCAGCACCACAAATCGGAGTCCAAACCTTACAGCTCATCACAGGACAGCTGGCAAGGAGATGAAACCACCCACCTTGCTCTATGCCTGGGCTTCAGCCAGTAGGTGATGAGCATGGCCAAAGCTGAGTGCTAGGTCCCACCTGACAGCATGTGTGACAAGTACTGTGTAAGAGGAAGATGATGGTAATGGAGGTCCAGTGGCTTGGACCTCTGTGGGAGGATACAACTCGATATTGCTGGAGATTTCCGTTGTGGCGGGTGGCCTGACACCCAAGAGTTAGTCGCGTTGGCGTTAGGGGCTCTATAAAGCAGGGCTGGCTCTCTAGCTGTTGGAGAAAGGAGGCACCAAGGGGATCCCATATTAGCCACCTGTGGTTTCCTGTCTCTTGCCTTTCCTCCCCAGGTCTCCAGCCAGAGTCCACAACCTGCTCTCCTCTGAGAGTTTCAACTTCCCGTCATTGTTCATGCTTCCCACTGCAGCACCACCACCAAAGAGACTTACCAAGCAGGCTGGTGCAAGCTTGAATGATGGCATGTGTCCTTGGTACCATGTCAATGGTCGTCTCCTCCATGACATCAACAAACACTGAATTCCATCTGAGCTCAGCTTGGAAGATGCGTGTGCAGCGGTGGCAAGTGAGTCCATGACAAAGAAGACCACTGCAGTCCTTCACCTGGATGGAGTAATAAAAAAGCACTGGGAGCTAATGTTTGGAGAACGTTGTGCTCCACCATCCAAGATATACTGTGGCCACAGATGATGTCTCATCCTTGTAGCAACTTGTGAGTGTTTATGGGACGACTCCTGAGGACTCTTGTTGGGAACGTCTCTGGTCTGGGTTTCGTTGTGTTTGCCTCGGTTTTATTGCAAGGCTCTGGGTAAAGCTGAGCAAAGTGTGAAGGGCAGCCCCCAGAGCCGCCTGATGAAGGGCTAATCCCTGTGAAGTGACCACCTGAGCACAGACCCGCTGTGTTGAACTCCGAGCAGATGAGTTGCTTTCCCCACCTCACCATCACTGGATTCATTTTTCAGCTCCGAGAAAATGGAGGAAATTAGAGCAAAAGAGAAAATGAGGAAGATTCAGAAGAACAGGGCAACGTGCAGAAGAAAATGAAAACCAAAGAGGAGACTGGAAAAGTGGGAGGGGAAGGTGGAGACAGCAGGTGAGACACTGTCACTGCCAAGAGGGCATTCAGTCCTGCCCTCCAGTGCCCCAGCCAGCGCCTCTGGGCTCAGCACCATGAGCTGGACGTAAAGTCCTGTGCAAAAGACTTGTGGCACTCTGAGATCACCCAGTGTCTCTGTTCCTGTTGTCCCTTCTGAGCATCCACCCGTGTTGAGGTGGCACGGCCAGAGCTGCTAATGCCCATCGCAGCGGGACAGGGGCTCTCCTTCTTGCTGGGTGTGAAGGTCTCTCCCATCTTCCCCCTGCCCTTCTGCCCTATGGGCTGCTACTCGTGTGTCCTGGGGTGGCCTCCCATTGGGTGGCTGTCCAAGAGCTCTGGCTGCCTGCTAGCCAAAGTGCTGCTTCCTCCAGCTCAGTCCTGCTGCAGCTTGCTGTAGAGTCTTGAGATGCTGCTCCTGCTTGGGTCACTGTACGACATGCTCAAGCCACTGAGATGGTCACAACCTGTTTGGCTCTCTCCGTTGCACCTAATAGCTCATTCACCCTTATAAAACACAATGCAGGTGGGATCCTTCCTAGTGCAATGCCGTAAGCAGGTCCAGGTTCCTCCTGCATTTCCTTATCAGCACTGCCAGAAAACCGAGTGTGTGGGAACCTGTTCTCTAACCTTTGCAAGGGGGTTTCCACTCACTCGTCCTTCCTCAGCAATCTCCTCCCCATATGGATCTTGCCAGCAGCCAGAAAAGTCCACAAACCAAACCAGACCCTCTGCCTGCTCACAGACCAGGTGCGAGGCCCAAGTGGGCCAACATGACACTTGGTCATCTCGAGCAAACTTGACCCTGCTTTGGTTCATGTCACCTCTGAGTTGACTTCAACGGTCTCAGTTTGAAGCCTGCTTATTGTTGATGTCCTACAGCCTCCTACAACCACCTCCTGCCAGCTTCTCGTGCTCTCCTTGCTTGAGGGAAGCTTCAGTGTGGTCTGGAGGGAGGACCCTGTAGATCACAGGGGCAAGTTAAGTGGCAGAGAGCTCCTCTCTGCTTTGCCAGCCCTGTGTAACGAAGTGAGGTGCAGTACACAGCTGGGGCAGGTGTCCAAACGGGGATGACAGGCCATCATTGGTAGCATCCATCCTGGAGCTGATGGGACAGATTGGGCCACTCCCTGCTCTTCCAGAAGCTGCCCAGTGGCTGCTTTGCTCGGTCACTCTGCAGTCACACATGTGGTGCATGATCCACATAGACCAAAGGCTCAAGACCTGGAAGGTTCCCTCACCATCCTTGCCTTCCCCAGAGTCTTCTTGGGAAGGATAAGTGACTAAACCAGTTTGGTTGGTTGGACCAAGAGGGAGCCAAAGGCAAGGAAGAGCCCTCGATTCAAAACCTGCTCCCCTAATTCATCCCTACCTCCACCCCACAAGGCCCCAGGACCCAGACTTCAGCTGCTGGGCAGTGCTGGGGCACGGAGGATGGCCAGGTGAGATGGGTAAGGTCCTGGCCTGTTTGGTTCTGTGTTTGCTGGCTGTGTTTGTGTGTCTGGTCATGGAGAAGGAGACCGGCTGCTGTCCTGGTCGTACGATACTGTTTGGCCTCTCTTCTAACTGATGGCAAAGTTGCGCAGCACGCGGGAGCGACACCGTTTCATGTGCATCGATTTCAACCCAAACAAATAAATGTCTGTTGCAAGTTTGGTTCGTAGATATTTTCCCCGCCTGGGACCTTTGCAGAGAGATGTCTCAGATGGCATCACAGCAGCATGGTTGAAGTGGAACAGAAACAAGATCCTGTGGAGTTAAGCTGGACTTTGGGGTTCCTGGTACTGCACGAGTACGGAGCAGCTCCTGCTGCTGCAGCAGGATACCCAACCTTCCCATTTCTGGCTCTCAACTGAGCATTTCACTTTTGGGCCAGGCTGAAAAATCTTTGGAGAGGCAAGAAACTGCCTCCCTGGGTGCTCAGAGCCCTGTACTCTTTTGATATATCTGTTCACTAATATCCGCCCTCTGTCTTCACCAAGCCTCAATGGTACTAGTTATAGAGGGGTTGTGGAACGTGAAATGTCTTCTATAGGTGGCACTTTGCTTAACGGAGCACTGAAGAGGGTCTGGCTGCACTTCTCTTCTCTTGGCCCCTCGACGCTCCACCTCCTGTACCCCACCCCTCAGTTGCCCTCAGGAGGAGTAACAGGACCTACAACTGTAGACTCTCATGGGTTTTGGTGTTTCTTGTCCTTGGGATTGGTGCTTAAAGAACATACTCATGGTCCTCATGGTGGACATGCTGGAGAAGACAAGGAGGTGGGAGATGGGCTGAGTAGGAGTAGAGAGGCAGGACAGAGTCTGTGCTTTGCTGGGTCTTGTCAGTTGGGTAGGACCAGGGAAGCTTGCAGCCACTCACCAATGTGATGTGAAGGAACCAGGAAGCTCTGACACCCACATCCTCTCTTGGGTCAGGTGGCTGGAAACTGCATGTGCAAAACCAGTGCTCTGATTATGGTTCAACGACCTTCCTGTCTTTGCCGTCTGGCACCCAATGGTGCTTGGCATGCCAAGTCTCGGGTAATCGCTAATCCTGGGGTTAACAAGCCAGCAATGTCTTCTGAAATCACTACTGGAGACAGTGGTCTGTGCTAGCACAGGGTTGTCCCTGTGCCTCCTTGGAGTGCCTAAGAGGGGAAGTAGCAGGTCTCCAGGTGAGAGCACCCTAAGGGACCTGGGGCTGGCCGTGCCTTTCCGCACAGCCGTGCTCCGTGTCAGAGCATGTCCCTGTCACTTGCACTGCATGGTGGCCTCTCAGGGGCACAAGCCCTGCTGGGAATCCACCATGGGTGCTGGGGCAGAGCTGCCCCGGAGAGCAGCGAGCACAGCAGTGAGTTGTGAGCTCTTGCCCACGCTGATGGAAGAGCAGGCTGCTCTGCAGGAGATGTTGACAGAGTCCAGATTAAACCAATAACAACATCTCAATGCGCTGGGGATTTTCGATCAACAGGAGGCAAAACAGACTGCAGGTTTAGCCAATACTTTAACCGTCTCTTCTCTGTGCCAAGAGAAAGAAATCTTACAGAAAAGCCCACCTAAACCCCCCAAACACAAAGCAAACAAACCCAAACCCTGCAGTTCCCCAAGGAGAAGGCAAGTATCAACACCAACCCCCCTTGTTTATTATCGCACCATCACAGAACTGAAGCCCTGACACCTGATGAGGTAATTTTAGTCTTTGTTTCCATATCCCATGGCATCATGACTCACGCTGGTTTTGCTTTGCCCAAGGAAGCAAATAGAACTGCTAAGATCCGCATTTTTGCGATGCTCAGCACGCTGTGCTCAGGCAGTGGGTCCCACCATCTCCTCTGCTGGTGCTGAGGTCCCCTGAGCCAGCAGGATGGCTCCAGCAGGCCGGAGAAGGGGAGCATGGTGGATGGTCCAGGAAACCCTGGCAACCCTGACAGTCCCCTCTCTGGACCAGCACAGCTCCAGCTTGGCATCTTCTCGCATCCCACAAGTGATGTGAGTAGAGCTTGTCTTTCTGCTAGGCTGGGCATGCGTTGGCTGGCTTTGTCTTAGCTTAGCTGGGAGGGTTCTCCTCCTTTCCAGTGTCTGTCCCCCCACCTCTATAACCCCTGGTTCCCCTTCCAGGCAAGCCTGACCAAGGATCCCTTCACCCCAGTCATTACACTGTCAGTGCACACCTGGGGTACCACCTTGTACCCTTTTTCCCTCAGATCCCATCTCTTGCCAAGGCTTCTTGAAGAGGCATCTTTAGGGACTCCTAGTCATGTGAGGAACGGGGAGGAACTGGGGTTATTTAGGCATCTTAAGCCATCCAGGGCTCAACCGTAAGCTGTCGAAGCCTCTCCAGTAGACTCTTGCACAAGGACACTGAATCATTTGGGTTGGAAAGTCATAAAGTGCTGTTGAGGTGGTCACATCTCTCTGAGTGTGCTGCTATGAAGGCCACTAGACGTGGCTCAGATACAAATCCAATCTCCTCCGGAGCAGTCAGGAAACACCACCTTGTCATGCCTTCCCACCTGGGAGAAGGCTGGAGACACATGTCTTCTGGTCATCCTCCTCTGTCCTTCCAGCAGCTTGGCTGGGCCTAATCCAGACTGGTGTCCCACCACCCTGCTCACGACAACATCTGGCAGCTCTCTGGGTCTCTTTCTAAAACCAGGCGTTTCACTGTGTGGGGACATGGACGGGGCCACAGCACAAGCAGTTCCAGCAAATGATGCTGCAGAGCGGTGTCCACACGTGCTGTGGCTTCATGTTCAGGATGGAGAGAGGTGCTGGGGCTGAGCAGGAGCAGACAGGACATCAGGACCACTCAGGAGCGCAGGTCCTCAGCTTGGCCTTTGAGCAGAGCTCTAAGCGACATGCTGAGTTTGCTGTAAGGGCTGACAGCTGGTCAGTGCCAGGCCCAGCTGCTGGAAGGAAGAAAGTACATTGAAACATCAGAATGTGCTTGGTTGGACCCATGTGTCTCATCTTTCTGTCCCGTTCTGAAGGTTCCTCAGAAGAGCTCAGCTCAGGCATCCAGATAAGAGACAAGTCTCTGAACTGGCTGGTACTCAGCGTCCAAAGGACTTCAGAAAACCTGGCCCATCAGTCTGTCCTCTCCATAAGCCCAGCCTGGAGACAGCCGTGTCCTCAGACATTGCTCACAGAGTGGCAGGCTCAGAGCTGCAGTCCCCCAGTCTTCCTCAGCGGCTGGGCAGAGCCGCCCCTGTCCCATTAGCTCCCATCAGCTGCCCCCAGTGAGGGGCATCAAAGTGGGTGAGGAGGTGGACGTGGGTGGAAGGAGAGGGGACAGCTGAGTCACCTCTCAGGATGGGTGTAAACGCTCCTGATCCAGTTGGATACGTCACTGCTGAGATGAGATGCAAGGGCACAAACGCACAATGTCGTCTCTGCTCAGATGAGTCATGAGTTGACTTTTCCAGTGCAGGCAGCAGCTCTTGGTATCATCACCAGTGCCTCTATGAGACATTTACCAGTCTCTGGGACCCCTGAGGGCCTCAGCAAGGTTCACTCTCTCCTGCTTGTTTTTTTCTCTCCGGCTGTCCAACCAGGCACATTCTGTCTCACAGAACAGCACATTCTGCCTCTCAGAAGGCCAGCATCTGAGGATGCTGCTGACTGTGAGGCAAAAGGTCTCAGATCCAGCCCTGAGCCAGAGAGCTGCTGTCTCCAAAGATGCTCATTATGAGGCCCAGTGCCAGAGCCGAGTGCTGGATCACTCCATGCAAACAAGAATAAATATATTTGCTTCCCATTGAGAGATTGATTTTCACCAGCCTGAAGTGCTCTGCACCACCTGCCTCACCTCACCTTACCTCCACAGTCACAGCCATGGTGGAGAGCGCAGAAGGTGTCTGCTTGCTGGGGAAGGAGGCCCAGGCACGGCAGCAGGGAGCATGGTGTGCCTTTCGGATTCGTAGGAAGTTCTGCCCATGCAAGGAATCACTGCAGACCCACGGACCCATGTAGGGTCTTTACTGAAGGCAAGGGGAAGTCTCTCATTTACCCTTACCCCATCTCTTCTTCATCCCTCTTGTCCCCCAGAGCATCCCCCCACAACCCTCAGCTCCTGTCCCTAAGCCATGGTCCACTCAATTGCTGTGGCAACTAAATACCCCTCCTCCTGGATGGCCAATGGTTAAGAAACCAACCTCCTCCCATCGCTGGCATTCACCCCCTGGGTGACTCTGGGCTCCTCTCGCTGCTTCTGCTCCCAGACTGGGCATCTCTTTCTTCCTTGCACCCAGTGGTCCTTGGAGTGAAGACTGTGGACGAACACACCAAACAGAGCAGCGCCCTCACCACAGTACAGGTTTCACCATGACTTCAGCAGGACACGAGTCTGGGCTCCTGCCACAAGAAGTAACACAGCTCTGCACTGTGGGGCTTCCAGCACACTGCAAGGAGATGTTAATGCCAGGGCTCTCAGTGCACCCACGGGCTCTGCAACCCCTTCCCCTCCTGCCAGGGGTCTGGTCGACTGTGCTCAAGGCCAGCCCTGGATGTGAAACCTGGGGTCACACTGCTGGGAAAGCAGATGAGGCGTTCAGAAGGAGCGGTGTGAAGCCACCACTGGAGCTTCTCGCGCTTTTCTCAGGAGCTGCATTTGTGCTTAGATCCCTGCCCTTGGTCCTTGCCTTGCAGGTAAGCCTGTGCCCACCCTTGGACCTGGCTGGTTCTCACCTTGCCCCTGCTGACTTGACTTTCTGGCTTCACCTTGGACCTACCTGCCTCATCACTGCAGACTAGTGTGGGAGTCACTGGACACAGCCATGAAGCTCTGCTCTCGCTCATGTACCCTGGGGCTGCACTCTGCCCATGAGGAGATCTTCCCGCCTGCTTTGCTGTCCCCGTGGCTCCTTCCCTGGAGGAGCAGCCCACTCTCACCCCTCCCTGGCAGTTATTATCCCTGCTTTACAGAATGAACATCGCAGAATCATTGCAGCGTAGGCACGTGGCGGCTGCACTAAGTTCCAACAGCTGTTACTTTTCCTTGCCAGCTGAAACACCAACTGCCACTCACCTCCCACTGCTCTGGGCGTCTATTAGAAGAAGACATTGTGGCCTACACAGCATTTACATGTCAAGGTTTCCAGAAGAAATGAGCCTTTCTTCCACCTATAGCAGCTGAGAAGCAATCCCTCCCCAAAAGACTCTGAGCCTGGCCTCAACTCCACGGTGTCTCTCCAGAGCCATTTTTCTCCTCTCGTTTGGTGTGCACCCTGTTAGCACTCACCAGGAACAGCTAAAGGCTCGGTGCAACAGTTCTGGCTGGTTCATCCTTCACCTCTAGCCATTCTCCACACTTTCCTTCACAGCTTGAGGGGAGACGTGGGTTTTAGTGTGTAGCACATGGCTGTGCAGAGAAATCCACACCCAGGATGTGCTGGATGTGGTGGTGGAAAATCTCTGAAGCTCTCCCGAAGCATAGTCCCCCCACCCCCTTGTGACATCCCTCTCAGATACCTCAGAGCTTTGGGCTGAGTGGAACGTCCAAATGTGAACACAAGCACTAATCCCGATGTGGGACTGTATCCCCATCCCAGCTTGCGCTGCCTTATCTCGTACACTTTGCTGGGACACTGTCTCCTGCAACCACCATCCCATCTGCCAGACAAGGGGGTGAGGTTGTGGGATGGAGCTGCTCTGATGTTTCCAATCCTCCCAGGAAATGAAGAGACACCTTAAAATATTTTGTTATTTTTAATAGTGTGAAAGATGTCAGCAACTGTGCAGAAGAGCCAGAAAGGTATGAAACTTCACTGGTGAAACGATTCTGTAGGGCCCCCTGTCCTCCTCTTTGCCTTCCCACCCTGCTGAGCCCTTGCTGGCAGAGCAGGTCACGTTGGCACGTCCCTTAGAGGTCCACAGGTAGAGCTGCTCACTGGCGGTTCTGCAGGTCCTTCTGCTTCACCTCCGCAGAGATGTCTGCGAGGTCTTCGATAAACTGCTGAATCTAGAGTGGGGAAGGGAGACAGCGGAGCTCAGAGCAGGGATGGGAACAGGAGGCAGCGCTTGTTGGCCCTTTCGGAGGGCAGATTTCACCAACCAAACTGTGCAGAGTAAAGCATTTGCCTTGCTGGATCTGTACCACCAGAACGGGCTTTTGTGGGTAAGTCCGAGTTCAGGCCAAGGGTGAATGAAACCAAACCTCAGCCATGGGCTGATCTGCATCCCCTGCACCCGCTGCCCCAGCCTGCCTGGCTCCCACTCCTTCTGCTCTCACAGGAACCCACACCCTGCTCCACCTCCTCGGTTAAGACAGGTTTGCCTGGTGTCCCCGTGTCCAGTCCCCGTGCCCAAGAGAGAGCTCCGGTGAAAAGGAAGGTGTCTGCTAGGCACATTGATTTTTCTGGGCTCTCTTCTCCCTTTGGGCAGCTGAGAGTCATCACTGCTGCACTTTCTGGGCAAGGAGAAGGGGTTTGGCTTGGCTCTACCATGCTCAGCTGTCCGTGGCTGTCATCCGCTGACACCTTCAGGTCGGCTTTCAGCTGCAGGCCCAAGCACCGGAAGAGGTTGAAGATGGCCATCTTAATGGTCCCCAGCTGCATAGTTTTCTCAGCAGTTGTGCTCTGGATGTCAGACCAGCAAGTCTCCTGAGAGGAGAGGACACAGGCAGCATGGAGACATGCACCAGCAAAGGTGCTGCTTCAGTTCTGGAGATCCTACCTTGGAGACCCTAACTTGCACACTCATCTGTTTTGCTGGGCAGAACCCATCCTTGCCCAGGGCTGTGCTGGAGGTGGTTCAGCTTGTGGTGGAAGAGGATCCAGGAACAACCACAGCTGCTCCTTGCCCCATCTGTCTGCCAGCTCCTGCAGTCCTCACTCTGGTGGGTCCTCCCTGCAGGCCCCATTTGCACTCCCCACAGCAGAACTGGCTGATACCCTGAGACCAGCTCGTCCCACTGCCACCCCTGGTGCTTTCCAGCTTTGTCCCATGGGACCCAACTCCTGGAGCCTGGAGTATCCAACAAAGGAATTTGGCAAGGACCCCCCAGAGTGATGCAAAGGGAGCAGAGGCCAGCAGAGCCGAGGGCATTTCTGCACCCTGAGAACTGGCAACACATCGATGTGCCTCATTACAGCCCAGTTTACCCCCAGTACGGTCACTTTTGAACTGATAAGGAAGGAGGAGAAGGGTTGAGCCCTGGTGAGCAGATGCTGTGCAAACGATAAAACAGATAATAAAAATCAGCAAACCCAGCTCTACTCTGAGGTCTGAGCCATGAACAGGAGACCACGAGACACACGCTGAAGCCCCATCACAGGGGTGATACTGCAAGGAATGGTGACTGGAAATGAGTTTGACCAGGCTAAAACCCAACGGGCGCATGGTTTGGTGCCAAGGCAGACCTCTCCAAAACCTGGTTAGCGGATCCCTTTTGACTATGAATTCAAGCAAGAAATGGAAGATCACGATGGCTTTGCGAGGGCCTGGTTTTAACCCCTGATGGAACCTGCGCCAGACCTGGTCTGTCATTCTTTGTTCTACAACCCCTTGGAGAGGTGAAATTAGGAATCTCCTCCAATCACAAAGGCTACTACTGGGCCTTGCCATGACCCCACAACTTAGGGTTGAGCCATCAGCTGGTATTGACCCAACCAGACCTTGGAGATCTTCCCCTGCCCGCCCCACATTTCCTCACCCAGAGGATGATGTCCTTTTGAGCCTGGTCCAAACGCAGTTGAAGCTGCACCAGCTCATCTTTGCGCTGCAGGATCTCAGCTTCTTTCTCCACCGTGTACTGGTCCAGGAGCACCTTGGCTTGTTCAGACATTTCCTTGTTCCCCTGTTGTGCCTGCAGCAGGTCCTTGAGCATCCTCACCAGCGTCCTGTAGCGCCAAATGACTTCCTGGATCTCCTCAAACTGCAGCACAGGGATCCTGGTGTTAGTAATCCCCCTGCCCTCCCCTCATCACGGTTGCAAGTCTCGTGCTGTTAGGCACCCTGCCCTGACCAGGGACTACACTTCCCCCAGCCCAAAGTTCTTCCCTTCTCAACAAGACTATTGCCACAGTTGGTTTGCGAGCCTCGCCACATTCCCAGTTTGACGAATCCCACTGTGCCACCCCAGAGCTGCCACTGCCCTAAGCCAGGTAAAACACAACGCACAGCTGCAACCGCCAGCGCTGTCACCTAGACGTGGGAGGGGGCAGCTGGGACTGCAGGAGTGTGAGGGATCTATGGAGTGATGCCCTGGCATCCTTGGGAGAGGGCACGGCTTTTTTGACAGCTGCCTGGGTTCCCATTCCCAGGAAGTTTTTCACTTCTCCCAAACCATCAATGAGACAGGAAACAGCGACGCAAAGAGGTGCCCAATACCCTCGGCCCTGTGTTTTTCCCCCTTCTAACAGTTTTTCTTTGGTTTTCTCAAGCCTTCACCTCCTTTGCTGGTTCTCCTCCCCCAGCTCTGGTCCCCTTGGCTCACCTTGGTTGCAGGGAACCTCTTCCCATCCCATCTGAGGTCTCTGGGTTTGACCAAGTGTTACGCTTTCCCTGGAGTCCCCTTATCTCCTCTAGGTTTAACCCCCATGTAAGGCCCTCCTCGAGGCCGTGTTCTGTCTCTCTCATGTCCAAACTCACCTGTGAGATCTCCACCACATCCTCCAGGTATTTGTTGAAGATGGAGTACTTCTGCACTTTGCTGCGGAGTTTCTGGTGCTTATTTCTCAGGGCTTCCAGTTTCTTCTTATCTTTCACAAGCTCATTCTCCTTTTGCATTGTCCTCTCTCTATCTTTGCTGGCTTTCTTCAGAGCTTGGATTGGCATCTGATCATTTTCCTGGTGATGTTTGCCCCACCAACACACACACATGTGCGCGTGCACACACACGCACATGCAAACATAGAGGGAAGATGGAGCTGGGTCACTCAACAGCATTGGGAGGAGATACCTCCACAGAGGAGAGGCCAGCACTGGAGCACCCCCGGGAGCGTTTTCACTCTCTGGTTAACAGGGCCATCCCTCTTGCATTGACACTTTGGTGCTGGAGACGGGCACCTGAGACAGCCCTCTGATTTTCAGACCTTCTGGTTTCTGTCCCTGGAAGTCACCTGGGTGTCAGTAGTGGGGACAGGCTGAGACCCTTCCTGGGGGATGCCCTCAGGAGGCCACACTTGGTGCAGGACAAGCTCCTTCCTGCCCAAGCCCCACCAGTGCTTTCCACACCCGTGGTACAAAACCTCGTGCCCTGCCAACCCTGTTCCTCACACCTCCAGTCACAAGGGAGGCCTGGACACCTGCAGTGGCCCAAGACTGTCTCTCCAAGGGAGGGGAGGAGGTGGTGCTGCAGCTCAGGGTCACATCAGCCCAGCTGGTCAGGGGTGGGTGTACCTTTAAAATCTTCTCGGAATTCTCCATGTAGCTTTTCAGCTGAGCCTCCTTGGCATAGAGGTCCCTCCAGCGGCAGTTTATGACTTTCATCCTCTCCCTGAAGGCCTGGCAGCGACCAGAGACAGTGTGACTTGGCTGCCCACACCCAGAGCTGCTGCCCTCCAAAAAACCACGGGAACTCCCAGCCATGCCCCAGCACCCTCCCATCTTTCTCACCTCTTCTTTCACTTCCAGAGACTTTTGCATCAGTTTAGCTTGTTTCTTCTTCTCCTGGAGGCGAATAAATGGAGACAGGGAGCCCTCCTCCATCAGTCTGAGTTTCCTGCCACAGAAGTTTCCTTGAGGTCACACACCGGGTCCTGTACCTTGGCAGAGTGTTGGGTTGCTCTGCCAGTCCCAGGTGGAGTGACAGGGCAGAGTAACCCAACACCATCCCAGATCCCATCTGGCAGCATGGCATCCCCACCCCTCCCCAGCGGGGATCCCACTGACCCACTGCAAGGGGGTGTTACAGGGAGGAAAGGGCTGGGAAGGGAGGTACAAGAGGTGAATGAAATGCTCAGAGAATGGAGGAGACAGGAGAAGAGGAGGGAGGAGATGGAGGCAGGTGGAGGAGCCCCCTCATCTGAGCAAGGGCAGAAGGTTCTGCCTGTACTGCAAGAGGAAATAGGCTGACTTGTCCTCATTGCTCATGGTGGCCACTGCTCCAGCCACCAGCAGGGCCCAGAGAGCCCAGGTCCTCGCGGCACTGGAGCTGCCCTGCAAGCCTGAGGGTTTGGTGGTGCGTGAGAGAGGCAGCTGGGCAGGGGACGAGCCCCTGGGTGCCTCTTGGCTCTGCTTTCCCAGGACCTTCCTTGCCCCTGTAATGCCTGTGGCCACCAGCTGTTGGTGGCCAGTTGGTGTGGAACGGTTGCCGGGGGCAGCTGGAAGATGCTTGGGTGGTTCCTTGGCAACAGAAGCAGGGTGAGGCCCCCAGGCCAGCGAGGGGGACTGACCACTGTGCCCAGGACCAGGACTCCTCAGCACTAAAGGAAAGCTGAACGAATGCAGATTGCTTTCCTCTCCTTTTCCCTGGTTCTTCCTCTGCTAAAAATCAGCCCCCGTGCCCCGTGGCCTCTGCTGTCCTGGGCTGGTAGTTCAGTGCCCCCGACAGCCACATCCCACTGTCTCAGAGCTCAGGGCAGGAGCTTGCTCCTTCCCTCCCAAAACACCAGATGGAAAGACAGGTAAACTGAGGCACATCCTCAGGAAGGCTTCATCACTGTCCTGCCTGTGGATTTAGGATTTTAAAATTCTACTAAAGATTCTACTAAACATTCTACTAAAAATCAATGTGATTTTAAAAAATTATTTTATTTTTATATATATTTTTATATTTATTAAAATTATATCTGTATTACATATATTAAACAATTTTAATATATGAAAAAATTATTAGATTTTTTTCACCAGAACAAGACATTTGAACAAGGTTCATTGCCCAAAATAAGGGGCGGTATTCCTGGGTCAGGGAGGGGAAAACCTACAGACGATGGTGATCTTGGGGTCTGCTCCTTCCACAGGAGGTTTCACCCCCTAATGTTTGCTTCTGTCAGTCTCTGCCTTCCTCACTGCCTTAACATATACAAGCGCGTTTCTGCGAGCTGCTGAGACACCCCTGGCTTGGTGGGAAACGGTCTGACTCTCTAGGGGGAGAAGTCTTCCTGTCTGCTGCAACCCTGACTTGCATCAGGGACGTTGTTTTCAGACAAACGTCACCCCTTGCTCATTATAAACCAGTAGGAGCTGGGGGAAGTCTGCCAGACCCGTCTGGCACTTCAAACAGCAAGAAGATGTATGGCCCAGGAAGGCACCGTTGGTTATGTGAGAGATGTTTCGTTTAGAGAAAAATGACCCCGGGCTTAGCGGTGACTACGCCTGGCTTTCATTACCGAGGTTCAAAGTGGTCCCGTCAGTGACAGGTGACTTCCCCTCTGTCCATCCCGAGGTCATCAGGGGGCTGATCCCATCCTGACAGCTCAGGCAGATTAAACCTGGTCCTCTGGGGCAGTTTCTGGACCTCGGTAGGGACGAGTCTTGCCTGGGAGCAGGGCACGTGCCTGCCTGCGAGGTGGGGGGGATCATCCCATGGGCTGGAGGACCTGCTGGTCCCCGGCAGAGCACAGGAACCCACTGGACAAGCAAGCAAGAAGGTCTCAGCGTGTCTGAATTTCAAGTACTCGCTGCAGAGCCACGAGATGGGGCAGGGTCTGTCTGGGAAGCGACGGCGTCCTGCTCTCTCACACAAGCAGAGCTGCGGAGCCGTCTGTATTCTTGTCCTGCAGAGGTGGAACTGTGCTGTCTGAATCCTACGACTGTGGGGAGCACTCTCAGAGGCAGGTGCTGGGCACCAGGATCGGCACTTCAGGCAATTAAAGTTCATCATCATTAGGAATAATTGGAGACAGGCATTTCCAAGGGGAAGCACTGGCGGGCTTCCCAGTCGGACGGAGAATTCCCCATTACAAGGCAATGACAGACGGGCTCCAGGGAGCAAGTGATGTCACCAGCCACCTTCCTGCTTCTTGGGCACGTCTATCACCCAGGGGCTGCCTCTGCCCCTTCGGCTTCACGGCGTTCCGAGGTTCCTGAGGAGCAGGAGGTGCTGCCCGCCCGCAGTAAGGACAGGAAGCGTGTCCCATGATGAAATCGCTGGGGTTTTACCTTCCCCCATGGGTAGCTGTGGGATTCTCACTGTGGAAGGGAATTCTCTGAATTCTCTGAATGTTCTGAGCAAAACCACTGCTGCCCGCAGGCTTATGAATGGAGTCGTCACCACTGGGTTTTACTCTTATGGAGCAGCAGAAGTTGTGGCTGAGTCCACGGAGGGTCAATCAAATGGTAGAGGGTCCAGGGGGGTTTGGGGATCTCCCAAGACTCGTGTGCCCAGGGAAAGCCCTTCCTGTGCATCCTTTTCGCCACGTGTTGGCACTGGGGAGCTGCAGTGCCCACTGGTTTAGCGCCGCAGAGAGCCAAGCTCAAACGCAGCCTTTTTTGTGTGGCATCTCAAAGACCAGCCATCACCCACGTTATCTCCTGGATTCCCTCTGCTCCTGCCTCCACCTCCCCTTTTTTTTGGCTGCTTGGACTGGAGATCATTGTGTGCCCCATCTGTACAGCACCTTGTGACATTCGCTCCTTGTCACCACCGCAATGTCGTAATGACAAGCATAAAATACGTGCATGGCAGCAAACGGCTCTGATGTCATAGAGGCCAGGAGTCCCCAGAGCTTTATTCAGGGGGGCCGCCTTCTGTGTGAGGCAGTGAGCTGGCTGAGGACAGGACTGCTAAGTCCAGAAGATGTTGTATGGGACGCCCTGTCATTACCAGGGTTCCAGTGATGACTGCTGCGGTGCTGGGAAGGTGCTCTGGAGAGCAACTCCCATGGACTCACTTTGATGGGTTTCCCTTGTGGCACACGGGGCTGAGCATTTCCTGGGACAGCCCCAGGGAAAGCCTGCACGGGGTGGCCAGGTCTGTCTGGGTACATTACTGAGGATCTCTGGTCTCCTCTTTTCTGAGTTCCTCCACGTTGGTACTATTGAAGCTTGTATGCGCTCACGGCTTTCTCCGGTGGTCCTCAGCACAGCTGGGCCAAAGTCACTCTGGGGACCCCTCTGCCAGAGTTTCTCTGGGCTCTTTCACGTTTGCGAGGGTGATCCCTTTCCCATATTACCCAGCAGTCAGCTCCAGTGCATCCAGGCTCTGATGGAGCCCTTGGTGCTTGCATTGCCCACCACAGCTCTGCCCAGAACAGTTGTCTGCTGAGGAGAAGACACTCGGGTCCACCGTCTGTCAGAAGATTAGTATGGAATCAAAAGGGGGGCTACCTGAGGACACGGGGACCGCCTAAGCTGGGAGAGGTGATCTCAGCCCTCGTGGTTGGAAGGGGAGGAGGAGGAGAAAGCAGTTCTTGGAGGAGAGAGAAGAAAAGCTGGGACCCTGCATTTCACAGCCTGGGGAAAGTGCTTGCAGACAGCTTTTTTTTTTAATGTTCCTAATCACCATTTGCTGCTTTTATCCCCGCTCCGAGGTTTTATCTTTGACAAACTCTTTCCTCCTCACACCCCAAGCATTAAAAAAAGAGCTGCTGCTTCTGACACTCTCCATAGCAACTGCATCATCTTGCCATGAATAAATTACCTCTGACTTGACATCCCTTATCAGAATCTAGCAAATGCCATTTCTGAGTCATAGCTACCCAGGAGAAACCTTTTCTGTTCATCTCTAGGTGCATCCCCCACCTTTCTACTCTTTGAAGGAAACTGCATTATTTTTTTTCTTTTACATCTCCTCTGCTTTTGAAGCCTCTGGAGTTGAAGGCTGATGGGAAGCTCACACAGACTTTCCATTCTGGCCTTCAGAAGTTCCCAGCGTGGTACAAAACACCCTTGGTGATAACTGATTCCTCTAAATCACGTTGAGTTCTCTATTGGCATGATTTTGAACGGCTAAATCTCTTCCCAGCATCTTTCCCCAGTTCTTAGGTCCCCAAGGGACAGGCTTAAGGGTGAAGGTGAGCTTCCATCCAGGGAGAGCACAACGCCGTGTCTCGGTGGGCATGGACAGCAGGGATGTTCAAACACGGTGTCTTCATGGAGCGCCCAGGGCTTTTTGGAATTGGGGAGCAGTACCCGTGTGGAACTGGGACCATCTGGAGCCAAGGGAAGGTTCCTGTCCTGCCCCAGGAGTCTGTCGAGCCTGAGATACCTCCCGGTTTGCCAAAGCACTTGAATTTTCTCTGGGACAGCGTGGCCAGGGCCCGGGAGAGGGAGCACTTATTAAACAAGTGTGCAGTCCCAGTCCTGCCTGTCTCCTTGCCCTGGGATGACTGCAGTGGTCTTTCTGGTGCACCCCCTTCCTCTGCCCTGTCCCACCCCAGCCAGCCCCTTCAACGCGGACGCAGCTGATGGTAACGCAGGATAAATGTGCTGATGTGAAAGGGAGAAGGGCTGGGGGAGCCTGAGTCACTGCTGGGTGCCTGTCCCCCCCGCCATCCTCACCGCTTCGCCACTTCCCTCCCCTGCTACCTTCTCTCTGAGTCACCCGGCACAGCAGGATTTTGCCTTAACCCCCAGAAAGCCAAGGCTGTCGGAGATGCCCATCTCCTCTGAGCACCTCAGCGCCTCTTGGGCAGGCTGGGAGCAGATGTTTCCCCTCTCCCCAGATTCCCTGACATGGATTTGTCCCAACATCTGGTCCCGCACCCCAAGCCAAAGGGCACCTCAGGGTGCACCTTCTGCATTGTGGCCTGGGGGAGGAGGAGGCTCAGGCTTGGCGGCTGATGCAGGCAGTAGGAGGAGAAGGAGCTAAGAAGTGGTTCAAACACCAGATTCTCCACCTATTTGCAAAAAAGTGTGCTACACCCTTAAATTCACTTTGTCATTTCCAGGCACCTGAGATACAGCATGGGCTGATGGGAAAGCACAGGGCAGGTCTGCTCCACCACCAGACAGCGTGTGGCCGCAGGAGAGCCTCTGTGTCTGCCATTCAGGTCAGGGTGAGCCCTTCTGCCACGTGGCCTCAGCTTCCCTTGGGGCTCCTGCAGAGCAGCCACTGCCTATTGCTTCCTCCAAGTGCAGGTGACATGCCGAAGACGAGACCGAGTTGGGAGCACCAACCTTACCAGCATGGTGTTATGTGAAGGTTTCACTACCAGTCCCTGACCTCCTGGAGCTGTGGGATTGTGTGAGGCTCTTCCATCTCCATTAAACAGAAGTTTCCAGGTAAAGAACCACCCCCTGAAAACTCATAACCCCAAGGGTAAGTGCGTAGGTAGGCAGGATGCAGTACGTTGTGATTGACTTTTTGCCTGGGTTTTTTTGTTCTATAAGACCCAAATCTCAAGCTTAGGGGTCAGTCGGCCCCAAACACTATTGTTATGCCACCGGTTTTGTGGTGCCTCCTGAAACCCCACTTTATGGTGTGGCTTTGAGCAGAGCTGCCTGCTCTTCCCACACGCATCAGCGGGAGAGGTTGGTTTGGGCTTCCCTGGCTGCTACGGTGGGTTTCTGTGTGCACCAGGCTCCGCCGTCAGGGCAGCATCTTCTCCAGCTTCTTTCTTCCAGTAAGTTATCTCTGTTCTCACTGAGCTGGGCCGCAAAAAGGAAACAGGCTGGTGAGCCCACTGATGAAATCGGGGGGTAGGCACTGTTGAAAAGGGTCATTCCACTCCTCCCTGCCACCCCTGGTGCCTCAGGTCCTTGTCCCCGTGCTGCTGGGGTTCAGTCTGTTCAGAAGAAGGGGATCTGCATGTGGCAGTGAAACAAGGAGATGGCGAGCGTTTGCTTAGAGCAAGAGAACGGCAGCCGGGATATTTGAGTGAATAAGAGAAAAAGGGAGCACTCTCTGATTGGAGAAGATCAACTCAACAAAGGTGCCCAGGGATATTTCCATTTTAAGGCCTCATTGGTTGAGTAAATCTTTACAGCAAGCAAAAGAGATCGAAAAGGACAGCTTGCTCTTGCAGGCGCAGCGCGGTCCCTGAATCAAAAAATAAGGATGATGCAGCAGGAACAAGACACAACCTATGACACAGTGTCCAGACGTCCCCGTGGCAGGAGCAATCACTTACACTGGTGTGGTCAGAGCTCAGGGACCGTAACAGAGGGATTTCTGGGTATCTCAGCTGTGATCAGGGCTTCTGAAGAGGACCAGACCTGAGGAACGGGAAATCCCTGTGGGGAGGCTCAAAGCGGCAAGGCCCCAGAGCATGGATGAAGGCCAGGGCTCACTCCTGCTCCTCGCACCGGGCAGTGGCCATGCCAGCCTGCAGCCGGGGCAGAGCCTCCCAGCCCTCAGTGCTGCAGCGAGGACCAGGCTCAGAAACGAGCCACACCACCTAATCACAGACGGGCCGGGCAGGGTATCTCCTGCTGAAAGGCTCCGCTGCTGCTCCCAGTTGCCGAGGAGGGAACATTTTTGCGCACAGTTGGGGCTTTTCCGAGCGCTGACCCAGCAGGCATCGCAATGCCATTTCCATGGGATTGCCTCATCCTTAGTTGCAGCCCAGCGTAGGTCTGGCTCCGTCCCACCGTGCAGGAGGTGACCTCAGGGAAAGGCTGATGCAATGAGACGGGAGCTGCTCGCCGGCTGGGATCACGCCTGCGAAGGGGATGCTCAGGCGTTTGTTACCCTCTGGGAGACGAGGCTTTTCACCCTGCCGCCCTGCCGCAGTGCAGAAGCCTTCTCAAGTCCTTTCCTACCCCTCCGTAGCGGTGCACCAGATCGTCCCTTGCTCCACACGCAAACAAGTCCTGCTGAAATCAGTGCTGAGTGAATGGCAGGAAGATTTCAGGATTAGATCTGCCCTAGATTTGTCCAGTTTTGCTTTTGGGCACTGCAGACTCCTCTTGAGCCTGTGACCGCCCCCCACCCCCAGCACCCCCCTACACACACAGAGCCTGGACCCGCTCTAGCTGTGCCACTCTCCCCACGCTGTGTTCATGCAGCCGATGTCTCCTCCAGACCTGCATCTCACCCCCTGAGCGCTTGCAACCCTGTAAAGCCCAAATTCATGCTGTGACTCGTACATCAGAGCCAACCACCTTCATCAGGAGGGAAAATACAGTCCAGAAACCCAGGAGAGAGCCCCAACAACGTCCCTTGGACCACTCCTGCAGCCTGGCAGCCCCCCGGGGGGACAGGGTTTTAATGAACGTGTTAAGCTGCCATAATCCGTCCGTACCTCCTGGAGACACAGCTGGGTCCCTCGTCCCCAGCTGCTCATTCCCAGCCCTTCACACCCCCGGTGCTGGCACAAGTGTCTGGGTAGCCCTGGCCTGGCTGAGTTCGGGGAAACAACTGCCTGGAAAACAGGGACAACAGAGGCCCCTTCCAGAGCCCACGGAGCACTTGTGTGGATGCAAACTTGTGCCCAGGAAAGGGAGGGTGTTTGAGAAGCGGGGCAGCGCGTGGGGAAGGGGAGGACATGGCTTGTCTCTTGGTGGCAACGCTTTACACCGATCCCCCCAGCCTCAAGAAGAACCCCCTCAGCAGGGCTGAGGTTGGGGCTGAGGTCCCCTTTGGAGACACAGGGCAGCCCAAAGTGTCGGCTTATACCCTCATAGCGTCACTTCTTCATTTCCATCAGGCCATCACTCCCGTGACAAGAGGACATGAGGCTTATTTGGGGTGAATTGATCATATTAGTGTTTAGAAACCATTTAATAATTCACCCCTATTTGGCCCAATATCACTCTGATGATGGGTTGATAATCCCATCGCTTTTCCTCTCTGCCCCATCTTCCTGTTCTCTCCAGCACCCCCATGAGCTCTCCCAGACTCTCCCACTGAACACATCCCATGCCCCTCTGTGCTCCTTTATCCCACCTCTCCTGTTCTGGCCTGTTTTCTCACTTCCCCTTTCATTAACTCTCTGGTCACATCTAGATTTCCATGAAGATTAAAGCTACAAAAAGAAACCACCAAACTCCTCTGTGTTCCCTGCGTCCTCCTCTGTTCTTCTTCCCCACTGTGCAGTGAGCTAAAGCTCTTCTTCCTCCCTGCAGTTGCTCTGAATTCTGACTGTGGTGCCCCTGCATGCAGCAGCCTCTGCCTTCCCATCAACATCCCCCTCATTCATGTTACCCCTCCAGGTTCAGCCTTGCTCACGTGCTCTTCTCTTCAACATTCCAGTGTTCGAGGGCTCCCACCCCTCTCCTGCATTTTTCTCTGTGCTGCCAACATCTCCCCTGGAGCTGAGATACAGCCCTGCTCAGGAGCTACCAGCTTTCCTGCCGTCCTTGCCCTCAACGATCCCCTGCCAAGAAGGTCCCTGTGGGCTGATACCTACTTTTTCATTGATGCCCCTACCCCACAGCTTTTGTCTTGTGTTTTGAACCCTCACGTTCCAGCTGCACCCCCTCTGAAATTTGCATTTGTACCTTTTCCTTGGTCATCCCTTACCTGCAGCTGAAAATGAGTGAGGAGCTCTGATTTACATGTGCTCTCTGTTTTCCACCAAAACAAGCCTCATCCACACACTCTTGGTCTGTGCCCGGTATAAGCGGGTCCAGTTCCGAGGCTGCGGGAAAGCCAGGCACCTCCAGCTCCTCACCACACATCCAGAAAAATGAGGAGGTGATGCCATCCCCAGGCTCTGCGAAAAATAGCAGAGGGTTTGAACAGCGACAAGGAGGTGGCCAGCTAGGGTGCTCGCCCAGGGGTGGCGAGCACCTAGGGGTGAGGAACCACCACTGGTTTCTGTGGCTGTCTTCTCCATCGCACAGCCCTGGGTCTCAGCATCCCCCAGCACCTCGCACGCTCTCTGCAGAGCTGCCGAGTGCCCTTCAGGGAGACTGGCTGGGCTGCAGGGACACGCAGCTTCCCTTGCGCTGCCTGCTCCAGGCTTGTACCCTCCCAGCAGACACTGGTGTGTCACTGGAAGACCCCAAAACTCTCAGCAGGTCTGTGAGACTGTGCAGAGCCTTTGAGGACAGGTCTTGAGTTCAAGCTGCCAGGCTGCAGCGTGACCTGGAGGACTTTGTCCTGCCCTGAAGATGGGCAGGTGGGCTGATGCCCTGTGGTCCACGGAGACCAGGGGATTCAGGGCTGCCCAGGCTGAGCCAGGGCATGGGTTTGGCCCACAGATCTGGGGTCTCAAAGCCCATCAGGGAGGAATGTGTCCCAGATGAGACAATTTGGGTGTTCTTAACTGTTGTGAACGGGGCTCTGATGGATGGAGCTCAGCTGAGCGGGTCACTGGGCACAGGTGTCTCCACCTTCCTTTGATGGAGCTGAGGAAACTGTGGTCAGAGCAGGATGCTGGTTTGATGTAGGGCTGCAGCCCCCCTACCCTTCTGTCCCCTTCCTTCCCTTCCTCCACTTCTGAGCTCCCCAGACCTTGCAGGCCCCACCCAGGGACATTGGCAGTGAGGTGGCCAGGCTGGCATTTGGGAAGTTTCCTGGGACTGTGCTCCACAGGTTCTGGAGGTCTCTTCCCTCTCCTGGTGCTTAGGCATCCTTTATCTCAGTCTCCTTTATCCCGAGGTCCTGAACCCACACTGGCAGGTGATTTCTCCAGTTATTGGCAGGTACAGCCAGTAACTCCCACTGCAATATCCCTTCATCGGCTGTTAAAGACCCCGCTGGAGCGTTTAAAGGGGGAAGGACTCCTAGGGTGAGGGTGGGGTGGGGTTTTCCTCCCGTTTAAAGACACATGGACCAGTCTTTTTCGCAAGTGTACAGCTGGAAGTCTGTTCAGGCAGTTTTATGGGAGCTCACACTGAGTGCTGAGATTAATTAGCTGGCAGTATTGCTAATGATCTCTGCTGCAACGAGCGGTGCTGGCAAATGTACAACTCTGAGGGCTTCAGGGAAGTGGTAGGGCATGGTCCCTCTCCAGACAGGCTGTCTCTCCTTGCACAGACAGAGCTGCAGATGTGTCTGGCTCTGTCTGGACTCCCCTATTTGTGCCTCCTCCATCCCACCAATCTCTTGAGATCCTGCAGCAAGCAGCTCCAGTCCTTAAATAGGCTGGGTGGACCTTCCCTGCTCACTGGCCCTGTGGTGCCACCAAGACCAGAGATTTCCAGGATGGTCCAAACTGGAGCAGGACTTGGCTACGGGCAGAGTAAAGTGGGGGGTGATTGTCAGCCCTTGGTTTGCCCACGCCGGTGCTGGATTGTGGGCTCGTGGCACTGGGACGTCACACTGGCAAGCCTGTGGGACACAGAAAGCAGCGACTCTCGCAGGAGATCAGACGCTGGGGACAGTGTCACCAAACAGCTGGCAGCCACCAAGCCCTTCACACATCTCATTGGCTCCCCATTTCCAGCCCAGGTCTCCGTGGCTGGGACCAAGGACACCATCAACTCCTAGGGTGAAAACTTGGCTGACATGTTTAAGAGCATCACTGGTCTGGGGTGTGCAGGCTTCTTTCTTGCCTCCAAATTCACGCTTGCCCTCTGGGGCACCACTGCTCCCCTCGGGCCACCTTCTCATCATAAAGGTGTCTGGAAAAAAGAAAAGTTTCACTGGGACCAAGAGTTTTGTGCTGCTGCCTCGGGAAAGGAAAGATGACAGAAAAGCTCAGAAAGCCCCAATGTTGGCTGATGCAGAGCCCCCATTACTCTCCCTCCCCACGGCCCCCAAGCCCTGGGGCCTCCGAAATAAGCAGTCCCCAGGCTGCTGGAGAGGAGGTGAAGGTGCCTGAGCCTGAATCCTGGGGACAGGAGGGCAGGGAAGGAGGCGTGCTCAGGAAGGGTGCCCGTCCCTGCTGAGCATCCCTGGGCAGAGAGAGAAACTGCAGCAAGTCCCCGGTGACTGGCAAATCCCCTGCTCATCATCTTGGGAGGCTGGATGACTGTGTACAGCTTGTCTGGGCTCTGTGGAGTGTTTCATCCTCATCTCAGCTCGATCAGGCATTGGGGTCCCATGGGGCTAGAGCTGTGAGGATGCCGGGCCTTCGCTGGCAGCTGCCTCTGCGTTTCTGATCCCTGCTCACACAAATAAACCAGGGGCCACCCTCAATGCCCCTGGTCAGGGGCTCTCCATGTCTCCTCAGCAGCAATCCACTGGGAGGATGGGCGTGTCTGGGAGATGCGAGCGCTTGAAATCCTGTCCAAAACCAAAACATTTCCCATGTTAGGGAGCCAAAAGAGGTGAAATGGCCAGTGCTGTCCTGGGACCAGCCAGCTCTGAGAGCTAGTCCTGAGAGGGGCAGAAAAGGCAAGGCTGGGGGAGACACCCAGCCTGGATGGTGTTCCAGAGTTCACGTGGATGCAGGTGAGCTAGGGGAGGCTGGGAGGGGGAACCAGTGCTTGGTCCATGTCCAGCGTTCTGTCTTCCATCTCCCCCAGGCACATCCTCTCCATCACAGCTGCTTTGTGCAGGAGCTGCTCTGGTCCGAGCTGGCCTGGGGACAGGGGGTTCTCAGTGTCTGTGACTCCCATCCCGTGTGAGGGGTGAGGGGGTATCACGACAGCTACCTGTGCTGGGGAAGGGCTGCACCCCCTGGTGGGTAGGTGAGGGGAGCAATGGGGGATGGATCAGGCACCCCCCACCCAGGGCTGCTGCCACCACCCTGGAGGAGGGGGTGCTGTCCCCTGCCACTGCCTGGGCAGTAGGCAGGGATGTGCCTGCAACCCCCCAAAGTCCTGCTATGGTCTCTCTGGGTTGGCAGCTGAAGGCTGCAAGGAATGTGGGGCTACGTATGGCCCCAGGTCACTTTATGCAAGTGCTTTTCTGTGGGACCAGCTGCCCACTGTGTGACCCTCTGACTTCAAGGGGCCCTGGGGAAGACCTGCAGGCACCCAGCCAACCGTGGAGGTGTCAGCGCTGCTCGTGGAAGTGAGGAGTGCACAGAGGTGCCATCCCCCAGCTTCCAGAGAGTTCAGCATGTCCCCTGAATCACAACAAGGAAATTCAAACTATGTGCGGGGCACGGGAGTTCAGAACAAGCCCAAGTCCCCAGCTGGCCATAAAAGTCTGGCCAAGATGAGACAATGCAAAAACTAAACATTCAGGCGAGCAACAGATCCCGAGGAGCACAGCGGCTCTGGGAGAGGGTGTCAGCTCACTTCTGCTGCCCTGGCGAGCTGCAGTCTGGGGGCAGCCCATGATGGATCTGCACAGGGTCATGTAAGGGAACTTCAGCTCTCGGGGTGGTGCAAGCAGCTGAGAACCCTCTGCACCCTGCAGGACTGGCTGGTCAAGGCAAGGATAGGGCCAGGGGAAGGGCAGGGGCCTGGCCCTGATCTGCTGAGCTCTGGAAGAGCCAGATGCTGAGATGCAGCCAGCGTTTTCACCTCCAAATTTTACCAAGTCTGGGACATATGGAGAGCCCTGACCTGATGCTGCTTATATCCCGTTGGCTTTCAATCCACAGGGCTGCTGGAGGGGCTATAGGGGAATTATTCCCAGGATACAGGGACAGAGGTCACCCAGGGAAAGGGCCCAGGAGAGCACAAGCAGGGCAGCTGGCTGCAGTCAGGTCCGGGGCAGAGAATGGGCAGCACGAGGTGCCCCCACGCTCCTCACTGTCCTGCTGCCGGCTGAGCAGTTTGCTCCCCATCCTGCCTCTCCCGGCTGCCTCTCTCTCTGCCCCTCTTGCTGTTGAGATCCCTTCTAGCTGCTTGGGATTGCCCCAGGCTTGGGGAATCTCCCTTCCTCTAAAACTGTGCAACCTGCAGCAGCAGGTGCAATGGGTGGAGCGGTGCTGGCAGAGCCCCGATGCCGTATCGGATCCTTCCCCAGGGCCTGTGATCCTGATCCTCGTGGGAACTCCCTGCCACCCACCAATTCCTCTTCTTATCTATGTACAGCTGCTGCTCACAAATGGGCTTCCTGGGTTGGAAACCTCCGGCAGCTTTTCGGAGCGGAAAAGCATGTGAAAACCTGCCATGATGGGCTGCCTGCAAGGCAAACGCCTGCTTCTCCAAGGCTCATCCCATCCCTGGCTCACCACCCGGATCAAGTGCAGCGGGAGAGGAGGGCTCTGCCTGGCCCGCGGGAGCCTGGGGCTGGACGGTTGCTGACTGGAGCAAAGCTGTTCCCAGGGCTCCTCTCTGGCCACGGGCACCAGGGTCTGGGACACATTTGAAGCCAGACTCAGCCCGAACATCACGATGGGCCGTGGTGGAGCAGGAGGCACAGCTCTGCGCATCCACAGCTCAGCTGTGCCCACTGGGTCCCCTCCACCCTCCCGTTTGTGGCTGGTTTCCCCCGTCCTGAGCAGCAAGAAGCAGTGCAAAGAGTTTGGCAGTCCCCTACTCCCGAGCCTAGGAGCAGGGTTAGGCTCAGCAACCCAGCACGAGATCCCCCAAGCCCACTGAATCCTTCAAGCAACCTTGCAAAGCCAGTCAAGAAAGGACTTGCCTACGAACGAAGAGTGGTTCATGCCTCTCCCTGCCTTTAAATGGAGAAGCAAGACCTGCGTGGTGATGTTGCCCGTGGTGATGTTGCCCGTGGTTTCCCGGCAGCTGGTTCACGGCCAGGCTGCCTGCGGGCAGTGTGGCCGGGCAGATCTGCTGAAAAACCTTCAGCCACCCCGGGAGGCTGTGCACGTACCGAGGTGGGACCTTTTGCAAGAAAGCAAACCAACCCTTCCCTGAGCACACGGGCTGCCAGGGGCCATCCGGGAGGTCAGCAGCAGAAGGAGCCCAGGAATTCAGGAGAAGAATGTGTTTGTTGACTGATTTTTCAATAATACCTTCTGGGTTGTGGCTAAATCCTGTTTGCAAAGTGCTGAGCCTGTTGTGAGAGCTGGGAGCAGCCCGCGCAGGGAGGCAGGCAGGGGAAAACCTGCAGCGTGTTCCCGCTCTCCGGGGCAGGCAGCTCTGTGCCCCTCCTGCCCAGCAGCGCTGGCTCCCCCAGCTCGGACGGGAATTGCTCCAGAGACACGCGGTGGGCATGCGGTCCCAGCAGGTCCCCTTGAACACTGGGGAAGAGCCCACAGCAGGAGCAGAGCCCATTCCCACCTGAGACATCTCCCCAGCATCACCCCTGGGACGGGGTGAAGCACGCTGGAGCCCGAGCTCCCGAGATCACACTTCCAGCAAACACCCACTGATTTGGGGAGCTCGGCTGCAGGCACGGGAACTCCCTCCACAATTTTCAGAGGGTACCGAGCCAAAACACCTGCAAAACCAGCCCTACTGCGGCCGGGATCGGGCACCCGCGAGCCCCACTGCTCCCAGGGGGGTGGGAGCGGGAGGTGCCAGCAGGGGTGTGTCACTTATAGCCTGAATCAATGCTCTCATTTCCCCGGGGACCCCAGTAGGGACCTTTTCCTGCACGTTTTTCGGAAGGGGCCCAAGCAGCCAGGAGGATGGCAGCCAGCGCAAGGCCCCTGCGGGAAGGCGGCCAGGCTGCTGGGCTGGTCCCAGTCATGTGCCGCAGGGCCCCTGGGAGGAGGACAGCCCTGCCCAGCCTTGTCCGGCAGCCAGCGGCACATGGCAACACCGTCCCATTGCTGTGATGTCCTGGCTGGACAGCTGAAGCGAATCACGCTCCCTTTGCTGCCGAGAAGCACCTCTGAGGGCCACGGAGGAGTCTCCGTGCAGCCGTGGCTTCATCCCAGCACATCTCAGCCTCCAGGGGGATGTGTGACATGATGGAATGGGCAGGAGATGACCCAAGTTCAGGATGGGGCTGCCGTGGTTCTCCCTGCACAGTAGCCGTGTCTCCAAGGAGGGTTGCAAGGAGCTCGGATAGTCACACCACAGTGCTCCCCAGGTTGGGATAGCTGGGCACTGGCAGGGCATGCTGGCTGCCACAGCTCCAGCAAGCCAAGGAACAGCGTGGCTGCTGCCCCACCTGCCCGCTTCTGGAATTCCCCACCACAAGTGGCTGGTTGGCTTTTGCAGATGCTTTTCCCACCCATTGCGGGGTGCTGGGTCCCCACTCAGGCTGCAGCACAGGGCAGCTCCAAGGCTCCCGCTCCACGTGTCCCCACACCCCCTCTGCTCCGTCACGCAGAAAATGCCCTGCGCAAAAGTTTCAGAGAGCAGCTGCTGCTTAGAAACCCTCTTCAGGGCCCTGTTTCCCTCTTTCCTCAAGCTGCCAGACTTCTCGCAATAAATCAGAGGATTTTCCCAGCACGGCATTCCCCCTGCCAGACCTCAGCGCTCTGCTTGTGCTTTTGTCTCTCCCCTCCTGTTTGCTTCACCATGGCCTTTGCTCTGCAGTTAACCCCCCTTTTCCTTGGGGATGCATCAGCAGTGCTTGCTCAGAGCCCTGGCCCCCACATCTCCCATCCCTGCGTGCGGATTTGCACGGCCGAGGGTGGGAAATGCAGGTGGGGGACAAAGCTGTGCCCACCGGCACGGAGGCCAGGCTCTGAGTAAGCATTTCCAGGAACAGTGGCTAAATTGTCCAGTTTTGGCTTCAATCCCGCTGAGTTTTTCACCTTCTCCGGTTTTGAGGCATTCGAGGCATCCTCCACATCCATCCTGATGTGCCTGACAGCACCCGGGCCGGTTGCCGGCGCTCTGCTCCTCCAGGCAGGGTGACTGGCAGGCAGGGAGGGCTGGAGATCACTGAGGTTGTCCCACAGCTTGGTAGGCAAATGAACGATGTGGGGTACAATGCTTGACCCCTTCCATCTTCAACCATGCAGCATCTAAGCAGAGTTTGCAACTCCACAGCTCCAGATGCACAGCACAGGTCCACGGGTTCCCAAGGTGGGGCACATCACCCCAGGACACTAAGGGACAGAGCAGTCTGGACCAGCCAGGATCCTGGATGCCCTTCAGAGACAGAGGGACACAAGGTGAGGATCTCTGGTCTCAACCATGGCTTGAAACTGTCCACCAAGTACCCAACGTGCCTCCTCTGGGACTGCTGGAGGGGATTCATCCTGCTTTGAATCTTGTGAACTCCTAGAGAAGCCAGGCATGGAGAATTGGAAGGGCTGTCCCAGGTGACACCTGGGTCCACTGGTGACAAGCCAGCCTTCCCTGTGGTCCCCAGACCAGTCTGGCCTGCTGGTTACCTGCTCCTGACTGGGGCTGGGCAGGACTGAGAGAGCATTTCTGCTCCGTGCAGACCAATTCACTTGTTCAGCCTGTGGGGAGGGAATTTACCTCCCTGTCCCCATGCTGGTAGGCAGAGAAGTCACCTGCAAAAGTGCAGGAGGAATCCTCACTGAGGGTGACATCCTCACCCAGAACCCGCTCCAGCGTGAGACATCAGAAGAAATATTTGCTCCTGGGCATTGACTTAGGAAAAGTGTAGAGGTCAGCCCAGGTGAGGACTTGGTCATGCCCAGACACTCCCTGCTCCAGCCGTTTGTCACTGGAGAGAGAAACCAAAGAGTCAGGAAGGGAATCACTGTAGCTCAGGAGGCACAAGAGGAAAACTTGGAACTAAAAGCCCTCCAGCTCAGAGCCTACCGTGCCCTCCAAAAGCTGAGCTTTGTTAGCAGCGAAGCGGTGCAGATAAGAAAAGACGGTTGGCTCCAGCAGTTCCTCTGGAGGACAGCAGCTTCGCAAAGCAAAGGCTGGCCAGGAGGGCCCCACCAGCTGCGCTCTGCTCTGACCAGGAGCCGTTCCCAGTATCTGCCTGGGTTCGTGATGAGAGGAGGCAAAGAAACCATGACAGAAGCAAAACAATCTGCTGTCCAAGGTTCCTCCCACGTGAGGGATGGGAGAGAGATGTCTCTTGGCACTGCGTTTCATTTTTGTCCTTTGGGAAGGGCTCTGACATGGCGTGATAGAAGCCAGAGCGGTCCCAAGTCCTACATGGGTGGGTGGGAGCAGGCTTGGTGCTCGCTCTGCCCCAGCAAATAGGCACCATGCTCAGTAGAGGAGAGGATTTGGCTCTCCCATTCCATGGACCAATAAAATCCCTTCTGGGGAGGTAGCTCGCATGTGCCCTGGGTTTTCGTGCCTTCTCCTCTCACAGTGGGTCAACTTAACCTGGGCAGTCCGACCCAGCTCACACAGCACCGCTTGACGTGTCCATGAGGGGATCTGGTACCCCCTTCCCTTCCCCTGGGGCTTGTAGGGGTCCCTCTCACCAGCATTTCTGAGGTAGCTGATGAAAAAGGACCTCCTCACCCTGCACAGGGCCTCTCCCTTGCTGCAGCTCAGCAATTTGAATGAATTCCAGGTGGCAACAGCCCAAGAAACTCAGCCATCTGGAGGGACACACAACACTGTGCAATGAGTGGTGGACATGGTGGTGAGCACCTTCAGCAGAGAGAGGAAAATCCACCGCAGGCTCCAAAACGGCTCCAGCTTCTTCGAAAGCTGGAGAGATGGGAAAGGAAAAGGACATGCAGGTGAATAGGGAGTACTGGAGTTTTCACCATGAAATAGCAAAGCAAAGCAAAACAGCCAGGGTTTCCGTGGCACTCGGTGTCCTGCTCGTTTGGCCTGGCTTTTCATCACAAACTACGGTGAAAACAGGATTTTTTTGCTGCAAGACGTCTCGCACTTTTCCATTTAGAGAAAATTGATGAGATTCTTGATGCTGGACTGGTCAAAAGCAAACCATCCCTGATGCCCTTCCTCGGAGAAGGTGGCTTCTGCATGGTGTGTGCATCGTCCCACCATGGTGCTCTGCACTCCTGTGGTTCCCACACATGTAATTGAGGAAGACTGGAGAGCATCAAGAGGGGGAAGTAATTGTTTCCCTCTGTATGGCCCTTGCGCGACCACTTCTGAATTAACTGTGTCCAATTTTGGGGCTCCAGTACAAGAATGGCACTGACAAACTGGAGGAAGCCCAGTGGGAGGCTCTGAGATGGTTAGGAACCTGAAGCATGGGGCATACGGGGAGAGGTTGAGGAAGGTGGGTTTTTTCAGCCTGGAGAAGGCCAAGAGGGGGTCTGGTAGCCAGCTGCCTTCAAATCCCTGCGGTAGCGACGGTCTCTTTTCGGAGGTGCACAGCGAACGGACCAGCAGCAACAGACACAAACAGGGAAATTCTGAGGAGATTTAACAAAAAGTCCCCTCCAGCATGAGGGTGGCCAGACCCTGGAATAGAGGCTGGGGGATCTCCATCCCTGGGGGTACCCTGACCTCAGTCCTGAGCTAACCGATCTATCTTGGTCCCACTCAGAGCAGGGGTCAGACCAGAGACCTCCGGAGGTGCCTCTGAACCTCAGATCTTGTGCTTTGAGAGCACCAGCCTTGCTCTGGGGACTGCTAAAAGGACCTGCCTCTCCTCATGAATTCTGTGGCCCGTGAATCTCCCAGGGGCCAGGACTTGCAAGTGGCACAGCAAGAAGTCCTCTCCAGGAGCTTCCCACCAACAGCCTTTGGGTGGAAAAGTCCAGACTGATGTCCCCTTGCCTGGAGATTTGGGCCACGACTCCCTGCCCGTGGATCTGGCTACCCAGAGCTGCAGCCCCAGAGCAGATCCTGGCCCTGAGGCGAGAAGAACAGCTGAATTTGTTCACATGACTCATCCTAGAGAAAAGGGACCAATGCCCAGGAGTCCCATTTATCAAAGTGTTCTTGATGCTGGGCTACAGCCGAGCCCTTCCTCAGTTTCCCAACACCTTCGCCTTGTGTGTTTACAGCTGCTCGTTGGTGTCTTTGCTGCACAGTGGTTTGTTCAGGCAAAGACAGGGAGAGGGTTTCCACCCAGCCTTGCCAGGAGGTTGTCCTCAAGACAGAAAAGACATTGAGCCTGGCTTTTATCTGCTTCCTAGTCGCAGCCTTTAACCAGAAGACGTGGCAGCACTTGACTCCGGGTTGTGGGGGGCAGACAAGGAAAGGACAGAGACTCAGCACGGGTGGGTGGTAAATACGGTCACATCCTCCCGTCCTGCTCATATGCGAGATCTTCCTGCCTACCTGCAGAGCAGCACGTCCTGCCCAGGGCCAGCTGCACTCTGCATGGCCCCATCCCTCCCTGGGAGGGCTCGCGTCACGCCACCAGGCAGCCCAGCCCGCGCCCACCTTTGAGCTCAGCTTTCCTCCCGGGAGGCGCAGCATCAGGCCGGCCACACTCGGGCACTAACCCCTGGAGAGGGTGAGACGGTCACTGCCCGGACACATCCCGCTGGCTGGGGGTCAGCCGCTGTGTGCGATCGCAGGAGCGAAGCCCGAATGTGCAGCTTCGTGGTAGGAACTGTTTTCAGCCAGCAAATGGCTGTTTGCAGATGTAACGAGACAGGAAACATCTGCATTGTCAGTGCTGGCGGGTCCTCCATAAACACAGGATATGTTCATTAAACAGCCTATTTCCCTTCGCCCCGATGGTGGGTGCCAAGTTGGCCTTTGCTCAGGTGGGACGAGTGAAGCTCCACGAGCTCCCCTTCAGCGTCGCGCCACGGGGCCACACACACCTCAGCCAGTGCCACATGGGCAGCCGCAGGCCAGGACCAGCACCTCACTGTGCCACTGCAGGGCGTGGGGGTGCTGGGGCTCAGGGTGCTCCAACTCCCTGCCCTGGCACACCCAAAATTGGGCAAGGTTGGGCTCTGCAGCTGGTTCCTTCCATGGGGGACACGGTTCCTGATGCATGGTGAGCGGACAGATGGGACAGAGGTCCCCGCTGCTCCTGGGCACAGGCTTCACCTTTGGTGTCCCACAGTACCGAAACCCCCACGCAGGCTGTTTTGGGCAGCCAATCACAAAGGAGACAGCAAATGCTGGTACAACCCCCACAGCTGGGCAGGAAATGCCACACCAGGAGGAGGTCTTAACTCTTGATGTCTTCCTTGGTCTTGCTTTTACTCTGCAAGGGAGCAGAAAATGATTCCAGCATCAAGCACCGTCGCAGTCCCAGCAAATGTCTCTTTCCCCCCCAAGACAGTTCCTGCTATCTTCAATACCACCCGGGAGTCCCTCAGACAGGGACACCTGCTCAACCCCTCTGGGCAAGAAACTGTTCCTCAGGGCCAACCTCAACCTCCCCTGGTGTATCTTGAGGCTGTTTTCTCTCATCCTGTTGCTTGTCTCAAGACAAAGCAAAGCTAATGCCTGCATCAAGCACAGACCAAGCGGTCTTGTAGGTCCCCCTGCCCTCGTGGTACCAATGCTTGGCATCCTCGGGGCTGGGTTTCCCCCCCACAGCTCAGTGTGAGGACGCTCCAGATTTGAACTCGCCATCCCGGCCAGTCTGTGCACAGAGGAGCGATGAGGCAGAGGGGTGGCTGTGCGGCGGGTGTGGTTCATCCTCTTCGGAGAGAAATGGAGGACTCTCAGTGCTAAACTAAATTAACCTTGAAAAATTCATGTCACAACTGACTGCAGCAATTAGTTGCTTTTAATGAGCTGCTTCACCCAGGCTGATGTGTGGAGGTCCTGGAGGAAATCAGTATCTACCGCACATGCCCCCGACATCTGATGGCTGATAGGAGCTGGCAGCCACCTCCCAATGCTTCCCAGTAAGAAATTCCCAATTTACGGCTCCAGTTTCCTGCACAGAGGTTTATGTGCCCAAGTGCTCAGATGAAGCTCCCAAGCCCAGTGCTTTGCTGGTGTGTCACCGATTTTCAGGAGAACAGGACAGACAGTCATCTTTTAACAGATGTTGGAGAAGGACAACACATAACAGCATTTTGGTGTCAAATCCCCAGGAAAAGAGCAAAGAAATAGTGTTGGAGCTGCTGCTCGATGCAGGGATGTGCAACAGCTCCCTGACCCTGCAGGACCCGGCGCTGTGACCCTCCAAGGGACTTTCCTGGGGAAGGGGAGTGTAGCCTCGCTGTCCCCAGTGTGGACTGGCTCAGAGCAGGCTCCCTGCGCTGCTGCACACTCCAGCTCTCTCAGCCTTTAGCTCCTGCTGAGGTGGATCAGCTGCCCTGGGACACCCCATAGCACTCTGTCCCGGGGTCTCTGCCCTGCTGGGAGATCCCTCCCACCATCCAGCAAAGCCTGTGTTGGAAACAAAGCAGCAGCCTTGACCCTGGAGGTATGGAGAGACCGCCGGCAGGGCTGGCTCTATACGCAGCGCTCTGCAGAAGACAGAACCCTTTGCCCTTGTTCCCGTCCCTGTGCCTCCACTGTGCCCCAGCGAGAGGAGCCCAGAGCTCATGCATTCATTAGGGACTTGTGACGGTTGGGGAATGCCAGGCTGTCCTGCCACCCTCCCAGCGGGGCATCACATCTGCGGGCCTCAAGCACCTCTGACGTTCCTCCTCCCTGCGAGGAGCCGGTGCAAGAACACCACCTTGGTTCGGGGAATTCAGAAGCCGTGCAGCCCGCTGGCCTGGCGCGGCGGGTAGTCTGAACCCACCCGCAGGCTGCAGAGCAGCTTGAATGGATGCTGGACCAGATGTTTGGCTCACCTCCCCCTGCCTGGGTCTGCAGTTCATGGCTCCCACGCTGCGTTTCCCTGCCTGCTCTGTCTCTGCGCCCCATCAGGGGCCTCACGCACCCCGCAGAAGGCTGTTCCTCGCCGCGTCCCTCACAGGCAGAGCTCCTCTGATTCAGATCCTACCTCAGACATGCCTCAGCTCTGCAGGGCTCCTGTCCCTGGCTTTTGCTGTGGGCTCAGACAGGCAGCAGCGATGCTGTTCAGGTGCCTGCTCACGGATCTGCCAGGTTTGCTTTCACAAAAACACCGCAGAACCCCAAACCTCGCACAGTGCTGTCTGCAGGGCCAGTCGAGAACAAACTCGTTTCTAGAGATGCCTCTGGTTTTTTCCCCTGGCTCTCCCTTCTCACTACGGCTTAAAGTAAATACTAATAAATCTAGCGCGGATTTATTTCAAGTGTAACCTCCTCTCCAGCGTGCCCGTGACATAGCACAAAGACTCCCAATTCTCTGTTTTAAAAGTTATAAACCTGTAAAACATCTCCTGTACCAAAAATTCAGCACAGATTAATATTTACTCATTAACCACTGGAAGAACACCAATGTTTTCTTTCCTTTTCCCCAGCGCAGTTCACTCAGCTCCGAGGAGTCCCTGCTCTGCGCTTGCACCTACGACGGTCCATAGGGCGTACTGGAAACCCACCTCTTTCTGCTGGGTGCTCCATCAACAGTGGGTACACGTGGTGAAGGTGTTTAGACAAAGCGTTTCACAGCGAAAATGTCCCTGTCCTGCAGCCTCCCCGGTGGGGTCCATCCACAGGTATCAGGAGAGCACTGCAGAAGCAGCAGCGGACACGGCCCCAGGGCCAAAGCACGATGTGCCAGGGGGAGCTTCTGCCTAAAATCACCGTGGAGCTGTCACCTTAAACTGGGAATTAATGCCATCGAAACCAGAGTCCTCTCTGTGGGGCAAACCGGGATGGAGCTGAGCCTTGGAATCTGCTGCAGCGTCCAACTGTGGTGCCAGAAGTGTCAGAGAAACAAGGAAAGCTGTGGCAGGATGTCGTATGGTTTTGCCGTGATTCAGCAAACCGCATGAAAAAAAATCTGCGCAACGATTTGCAATGGACCGGGCCAGAATCCAGCCCGCTTGTTTTTCACAAGCTTTGTCATTTCCTGGACACTGTCATTAAAGAGGGATTGAAGAGTTCAAAACCTTCTCCAAATGTGGTAGGTTTTCGCGATGCTCCCTGGAGCTCTTTCGAAGTATGCACGTGCTTCGTAAGCAGAATGCTCTGAAAAAGGACAAATCCTCCTAGCTTTGGCCTTATTTGCTCAGATCTGCTTCCTCAGGAGCTGCTTGCCCACCACACATACCTGTTTGGTTGCTGCTACCTGGCGGTTGAACCCAAAAGGGATTTGTCTGTGCAATGGTGAAGCCACGAAGGCTGGAGCACCCACTTCTGAAAATTTCTGTTAGCCCCCCCGAGCCCTGGAGGCATCTCAGCTCCTGCGCTTTGATAACCCCAGACCTACAAGTCTCCTCCTTCTGCCCCAAAGCGCTGCTGGACTGGAAATGAGTAAGCCAAGTCTCGATCAAGACTTGGTCCAGCATAACTTTCTCACAGTTTTGACTTGCTTTGAGTCCAGGGAGGTTCTTAGAGTGGTCGAGACGTGCTGGTGACACAGCTGGGAGGCTTACACATGCACACACATGAGGAACAGCTCCTCAAAACCAACCCCTCCCCAACGCCCCCGCAGTGCTAGAGCCTGACCCAGGGGTTAGGGCTCCTCTCCAGGCCAGGCTTTTCTGCTCGGGGCCGCAAAGCCCTTCTCTTCCGTGGGGACCCACACGTCTCACCTCACACGTCCCACTATGACTTGACTGCTGCAGTCCCACCAGCTCGCAGCCCTGCCGATCCCAAGGGCTTCACGCCCGCAAGGAGCCCTCCTGCGCCGCATTCCTGCACCGCGCTCGTACCTCAGATAGCCTGTGGTACGTGATTTTCATAAATTATTGTTGTGTCTCTTCGGTGGCTGGCACTGGGGTGAGCTCACGCTGAAGACTTTCTCTTGATGACAGCCCAAGTGCGGGTCTCTCTCTCCTTTCCCAGATTTTCTTGTGAGAATAAAACATTTCTGACATGTTGAGGCTGGTAGGAAGTGGTCAGCGTATTCCAGCTGACGAGAGGCAGCGCACAGGCAGGCAGAGAGACAGCAGAGCAGTTTAAGCCTCAGTGATAAAAGTGTCTCTTGTAAACATTTATGAAGCAATTCTCCCTTACTCACATTTTTTTTCCTGGATCATGTATTTTTATACTATAAAAAAAAGTAATAAAAATCTGGGCCCTTTGTGACAATAAATAATGGATTTATTGATGATTTAGACTTTAAGCTCCTTGAGGCAGAACGTGTTTCCTCTTCGGGGAGTTTAGCACCAGGAAAAGCCAATAAATCCCTTTCTTTGAATTCCCGTGGTTCTTTTGGTCCTGTATTGGGCTTGCAGCATCTCTAATGGCTAAATGACACCTCCATGGGGTATTCGGAGGTGGGGACACCACAAGATGGAGCACCTGCCCTTCCCCCGGCCAGTTGTGCCTGGCTTCATCCACCCAGACCCATGACCCCTTTCTACAGGGGCTTCACCTCAGCCTGTTTCTCCCAGGACCGTCCTTCTCCAGGGCTTCTGCTGCCCCATGACCCAGGGACAAGACCTGGCTTAATGACATGGAGTTTGTCATCAGTGGTGCTGCCTCCGGGTACTGCCTCCAGCCCTTTACCCTCCTCAGGCCACTGCGGGTCCAGCCCAGCCAGAGGTATGAGGAGCATCCAGCTGGGATGGGTGTGACCCAGGGAGGTGGGTATCTGCTTGGCAGCACTCTGTGACTCTGGAGCTTGCACCACCTGGACTGATACAGTGGAGTGACCCAGAGGTGAATTCTTCCGGTAGCAGACTCACACCATGCTGGAGACCCGCCAGCCCTGTCCATGCAGTGTGAATCGCTCCTGGAGACTGTTTCTCTGGCTTTGTCCCAGGCTTTCCCACCGACTTTTCTGGTTGGGGTGGCCCCTCATTCAGGCAACTGAGACACCCTGCTCTAGCCTAGACAGCTCCAGCTATAAAAACAAGTTACTTTGTCCTGGATTATCCCAAAACATCGCCTCCAAGCCTCCTGGCAGCCTGGATGTCCATGAGACCTCGTTTGCTCAGTGTTCCCTGGGCTCTCCCAGGGGCAGGCAGCTCCACGATGTGCTTCTCCCTCTTCACTGCAGATCCCAGCCTGCCTATCTGAAGGCCACCCATGGCTCATCCATCAGGATCTCAACTGTTCTGTATCTATCTGGTTTAGGTCTCCGCCTTCCGGTGTGGGCTCCTGCTCTGCCCATATCAGCAGAGGAACCAGGGCTGGGAAGGTCCTTGGCTCCTTGCAGATAGGACACCTTTGACCTGGCCAGGAGGGGAGCAGAGGGGCTGGAAACAGGGTCACAACCAGGCAAAGCTTTTGCTCCTGGGGCAGCACAGGGCTTATGTGCCGTTTAATTCCCCCCAGTGCTGTGAGCATTGCCAGGCTCTGCCGAAGCAGACACTGCAGGCACCCCAGGCAAAGAGGATGGGATGGGATGGGATGGGAGTGGGATGGGATGGGATGGGATGGGATGGGATGGGATGGGAGTGGGATGGGAGTGGGATGGGATGGGATGGGATGGGATGGGATGGGATGGGATGGGATGGGATGGGATGGGAGTGGGATGGGATGGGATGGGATGGGATGGGATGGGAGTGGGATGGGATGGGATGGGATGGGATGGGATGGGAGTGGGATGGGCTCTCCTTGTGCCTGAGTTACACAGTCTGGAGATAAGCCCTCTCTGGAATGCTGGCTCTTTGGAACCTTCACACCATGTGTGCCCTGTCAGCCGGCTCCGCCTTGGTGCCTGCAGAGCCCCAAGCACATTCTTCAGGATTTAATCATCCTGATGGGGAGGGGGGGGGTCAGGTTCCTAGGGCAGTGAGGGAGCCAAGCAGGCTGAGTAGAGGAAGAGGAGAGGGTGAGGAAGAGGAGAGGAGAGGATGACGATGACTGCTTTGGGAGCAGAGGAGCCAAACTGTTTTGGATACTCTGCACGGCCCCGGTCGGGTTATTTATAAGGGCTGAGGTCAGGATCTCTGGATCGAACACACTCATTTCTGCTGCACGCGCCAATGGATCCAGGGCTCCAGGGCCCTGAGATCAGCTTCCAAATACAGCCTGGTCCCTGGAGGCACCGAGCCACTCAGCAGCCCGGGCTCACAACCTGCTGTTCGCCGGGACTGGTACACAAAGGGGCCTTAGAGACAGCGCTGGATTAGAGCAGCTCGCGGGGCAGTGGGACAGGAGCCAGGGCCTCGGCCCCAGCTGCCCTATTCTCAGCACCGACATGATCCGGCCCGCAGGGATGGAAATCCCATTCCCCACATGATTTTCTGGATGGTTCCCTCCCCGGAGGAGAGGAAAGGAGATCTGCCACCCCTTCAACCCAGTTGGGCCTTGGCCATCCAGCAAGGAGCCGCTCTCCATCACCTCCCCAGTGTGAAGGGCGCCCGCTGCCCTCCTCCGGGTCAGGCTGCCGCAACCTCGGCTTGAGGGTATCAGGGCTGGGGGCTGAACCAGCCTCCCCCAGCAGCGCCACGGCCCCAGGCAGATCCCCTCGGCGCATCCCGACCACACCGGGCAGCAAGACCCCCGGCTCCTGCTCGCCCAGCCATTTGCTCTGCCCGGGAAGGGGCAGGTGTGGGGTGAGGAGAAGCAGAACGCAGGCTGGTGCTAATCAAAAGCTGATGTGGCAGAGCCCGATCGGCAAACATGGCTGGGGATCGGTGGGAAAAACAGGATCCACACGGCAATTCGCACTCCAGCTGCCGCCTTATCTCCTGGAAACGTTATCTCACGCACACTGGAGCTGGAGCTATTTTATTTTCAGCTAAGTAAAAATGTGTCAGTTTTATATTTATATATTAGGCCACAATCCCATGGGAAATTAATTTGCCCAACAGCAGAAATTCTGTCATCGCCCGCATCAGTCAGTCTGGGAACGGGGATCTCCAGACCAGGGCTCTGAAATCAGGGGAACGGCTTAAAATAATGACACGGGAGGATGCAGGAGACTGAGCAGATCATGAGAGCCCCTTCCCAGCCGCTGATGTCTTTAGTGGAGATTTCATGGCTGATATATAAACACAGAGCCAGAGGATCAGCACAACCCCCGGCTCCGTGGGTTCCACCATGGGGAGGAAGGGGCTTAGCCCACGCACGCTGCAGCCTGCGGAGGGATCGCTCTGGCCGAGGCAGCCCCTGCACTGCTCCCCATCTCAGCGGCAGAAACCAGCCCGGGGACTGTGCCCCTGGACATCGCTGCATCCCTCCCACTTGCAGGACGGCAGCTGTGGGTGTCAGCTGTGCCTTCCTGGGTGCTTGGTGGTCCCAGGGGTGCAGGGCAGAAGCAGAGCCAAGCCCCCACCTCCGCAGGGTGCTCCGGTGGGCACCCCGCCTGGCAGCCATCACTGGGGCTGGGATGAGCCTGGTCCTAGAAGGTCCTTCTCCTGCAGATGTTGTGCAGCACCGAACGCAGAGCATCCCCCAGTCCACCAGCACCACCTCAGACCTCCAGCACCATGCCTGCCCCAGGCTGGGAGCTGGAAAGTAGCCCAGGGGCTGCTGGGACTGTGCCCCTCTGAACCAGGGAGGCTCTGCTGGCTGGGTGGACACGCGTTTGCCACTCTCCAGCCCTGCTCCCTGTGCCCAGCAGGTCCCCGTGGGGTGACGCACGCATGCAGGGAGCCCGTCCAAGCCGGGGGGTGTTGAGCCCTGGTCATGGAGCCGCCTCGTTGGACTTTGGCAGCCTGGACAGACGGTGTGACGGCTGCCAAGTCACATGGAGGCATTTGCTACCCAGACGGGTATGTGCGTGTGGAGGGAGCAATGGGACAGCCGAGGGCCCGGAGTGGCTGAGGAAATAGCCTAGGGGATGAACGGGACATTTTAAGGTGTTTCTCCTGTTTTTTTCCAGGGAAGGGAAGGGAAGGGAAGGGAAGGGAAGGGAAGGGAAGGGAAGGGAAGGGAAGGGAAGGGAAGGGAAGGGAAGGGAAGGGAAGGGAAGGGAAGGGAAGGGAAGGGAAGGGAAGGGAAGGGAAGGGAAGGGAAGGGAAGGGAAGGAAGGGAAGGGAAGGGAAGGGAAGGGAAGGGAAGGGAAGGGAAGGGAAGGGAAGGGAAGGGAAGGGAAGGGAAGGGAAGGGAAGGGAAAACATGGGCTTGGGTCCTAGCAGTGTGTTCCCTAAGCAGGATGGGAAGGGAGCCCCGTTACAGGGCTGCTGTTTGCTGTGGTGCTGAGCCAGTGAAGGACACCACGGAGCATCCCAGGCACGAGGAGCCGCCTCAGCCAGGAGCAGATCGGGCTCAGGCTGCACCTCAGAAAGTGCCTGCATGGGGGCAGGCTGGGTCCTGGCAGCACTGTGCCCCTGTGACGGGGGGATGGCACCCACTTTGCCATGATGGGCAGGGCTGGGAGCTCGGCAGCAGATGGGAGCTCAGGAGGAGGTGGTGGTCTGGTGGGGTGATGGGCAGGGGTGGATGGTGATGGGTCACAGCAGCACTGTGGCTACGTGAGGTGCCCAGGAAGAGCCAGGGAGGGGCCATGGCTCCAGATAGGTGAAGAACTGCAAAACCGAAGGTGTGCTGGCACATCCTTGGACTGGAAAAGACGGAGGTGCCACTAGGTGCTGACAGGGTTACAGCCCACTGAGACTCCTCATCACAACCACACCCCAGTGAGATCGGTTTGCTTTTTTTGGGACACAGTGTCCAAAGTCCATTGGGCAGCGGAGGTCCTGGGGACGGTCCAGAGAGCGCTGCTCCCCAGGCAGAGCCCATGGCAGAGGGGCAGAGTCCAGGTTATTTGTGGCCCAGCTAGTGATGGAGCGGCTGGACCCTGCCTGGCCCTCAACTCCCACAGCCAGCACCAGCGCTGCGACAAAAATGAGTGAGCGCAGTAGCCGGCACCTCCCCAGAGCCACGTCCCCATGCCACAGGTCCTCCAGCAAAGTCCCTGCAACCCAGCCAGCCCTGCTTTCCCCAGATTAAGCCCCATTTTTTATTCAACAAGCCACCTCCAAGCTCAGGACCTCCCTTCCTCAGCAGCCATGCAACCCCGGGTGCCTCCGTCACTCTCTCCATCCTGCTCTTCCCTTTTTACCCACCCTGAAGCCCAATAAAGGTCTCTGAAGTAAGGGTGGCTCATCCTACTCTTTGCTGGGGGCTCCCACCCCCAGTCCAGCTGGGTCCGGGAGCTGGACGGATTATCTGGCCCTGCTGGGATCAGCTCGACAAGGGAGATGGAGAACCCCCTTCCCTTTAGGGGCAGCTCTCCCACAGCACCCTCGCTGCTTTTCTGAATTTCCCAGCTCTGCAAACAAATTGCGCTTCTTTCTTCAAAGCCACAGGCTTCGTTTAAACCTCAAAATGCTCCTGGGCGCTTCGACCCTTCCCTCCCCGCTCCAGCCGTGCAGAGCGCACGGGCTGGGCTCGGGTGCTATTATCTAGCCAGCTAATAACGCAGCCGAATCCCCCGAGGTTTAACGAATAAATCCAGCCTGTTTTCCCATGGAGACACTCCCACCATTGAAAGCGCCCGGGCTGTGTTGGCGGCAGCCTGATTTATAGCCGAAACCACCAAGGCCACGCCAGCCTCTTCTTCTCCCCTTGTTGTTTCTTTTTGGTTTTTTTTTTTTTGAAGAGCAAAACCAGCGGCTGAATTGCCAGGGATTGACACAGAGGGAGGCTGAGCCAGGCAGATGCTCCTGTAAATAACGGGGCTTTGTGGGACGCAGAAGTTCACGTTTCACATGGTAAATAGAGACTGGCAGGAGCGCGAGGCCGGAGCAGAGCTGGGACGCGCGCTCCCGAGCGGCTCCAAGGGTGACGTCAGAGCAGCCCTGGAGCTGGCTCGCTCACCACATACCTAATTTTCCCATATAAGGCCAAAGAGAGCAATAACTCTCCTGGCAAGCAGATCAATAAAAACAGATGGTGGGCTTACAATTAGAGATTAAGCACATACCAATCCAGAACAAACAGGCCATAAATCATACGTGAAGGAGGGTATTTATAGTTTAGATCGCATTCCTTAATTAATTCAAAATGGCCCAGAAAAGAAAATATTACAAAACTGCTCTTTTCTGCTTTGTTCCTGCCTTGCTTTTGCAAAGCCACATTCTTTTCTCGCGGGGTGCAGGGGACAGGGCAGCCGCAGGGAAGACGCCTGCGGGATGATCCAGCCGGGCCGCTGGCGGGGAAAGTGGAGGCTGCGGGTCTTGGGAAGAGCTGTGGAGTGGGCAGGGAAGCAGGGTGAGCGCCCGGGGCTTGATGGCAAGTGGGGAGCGGGCTGGCGCATGGCCCTGGATTCCTCTGTGCACCCCTGGGTTCATGGTACACCTTCCCCCACGAGCACGTCACCAGCAGCCAGTCCCCGGGGTGGGCCGGTGGGACAGAAGATGGACCCATGGGATGAAGATGCAGCATCTTCCCGCAAGCTGTAGCTCTGGGGGCATTTCCGGGGGGGGGATGCTCCCAGGCCATAGATGGGATCTCCTGGAGGACACCACAACAGACCATCCATTAGCACGGGTCCTGCTAACAGGGCATTTGTCCCTTAGAGCTGTGGCCAAGCACGTTTGTCATGGAGGGAATCGCTGCACTGAATTAAGTTGCTCTATAAAATGATAACAAGCTCCTCGCTCTGAAGGGGGCTGCCACGCTGGAGGCAAATACAATAGGACAGAGAGAAAAAACCAGCCAAAATTGATTAGCTCTGAAAATATACCTGGGCCTGAACTGGGGATGAGGGGTCCCAGGCTTTCCACAGCACCTCTGTGAGTCCAGTCCAGACCTCTATGAGAGTCAGGAATTATTAATTTTAATGGGAACGAGGTACCTAAGGCTCCCGAGCAGTCCAGACCTCAGGAAGCCCCATCCGGCTGCAAGTCTTGCTCTGAACTCCCACAGCTCTGTCAGGAGGATGGAGAGGTTTCCTCTCCGTGATCACAAAGGACTTCACTCGACTGCGGGAAGAGCCGTGTTGAGCAGCGGGTGGTACAGGGGTGGCAGGCTGAGTGCTGCCTGTCTCCCCTGTGCCCAGAGAGGGGTGGGTCCCCTCCCTGCCTCCTCCTTCTCGTCCCCTCTGCTCTCCACCCTCTCTCCCAGTGCATCCCCATCATTCCAGCTCCCCTGCTCATCACATCCCACCAGCCGACCCTGCAGCAAACTCTCCACATCTTTGCTGGCAGGATTAGTCTTCTGTCAGGTCCATGATTTGAATTGGTCTGCAGAGGGATCTGGTGGGTCCCCGTGCTGACCTGTGCCGCTTTCAGCCACATCCTGAAGCCCCACTGAGTGGCAGAAGATTCCAGAACCCCCATCAAGCCCCATCGCCACTGCCTGCCCCAGCCCAGGGGGAGCAGGGCCGTCTGCACCCCGAGGACACAGTGCAGAGGGAGCAACTCTTGCTCTGTTCCAGGCAGGAGAGCAGAGCCAGGACAGCCGTAATTATAAACCAAGCCCTTTGAAGCTGGTCCTCCCCTCCCTCCTCTCTGGAGCGTTGCCAAACAAGTGGGGCATGAAAGAGATTGCTTATCTTTTGGAGCTGGAGACCCTCCAGGACAAGGAGCAAAGGAGGGACCCAAAGCACAGCGGAGCAGAAAGCACCCGGATGTCTGCCAGGTGCCCCAGCATCACCAGTACCTCCTTCTCTCAGCAGCCTCTGCCTTGTAAACTGGGAAACTGGGTTAAGGGGGCTGTGCCGGCTGGAGCCGAAAACCGTCACTTGTTGACCAGAGGTGATTTGGGAAGAGATCCTGGCCCTGGAGCAGCAGTACGGGGTGGGAATCCACACTTGTTGACAAGAAGCCACCTCATTAGTGCTGCCCAAACCAGGGACATCACAAGCGGTCACCCTCAGAGGCCAAACGGGCCTCTCTCCAGCACAGCAGGTTGTGCAGAGCAGATCCAAACACCTCAGCCCCATTTAAAGTCCCCCGTTGGACGGGGCTATTTGAAAATCTCATCTGCACCCTCTTCCCACTTTTTCCCACGTGCGAGGGCTGCTGGTGGGCACCGTGCCCGTCCCCCCGACACGAACGATGGCTTTGCAGATTGCCCCAGCACCACGCTATTTGTGGTCTTGCCACAGGTCTGCATTTTGTGGGTTTGGGGGGGTTTTGCAGACTCTAAAGATATGAGACGCAATCCCAGCCATGACGCACTCCTCGTGATAGCAGTCGTGCAGGCATTCACTGACAGGCAAGTCTAATCAGCATGCGGAACAGCCTGTTAGCTGCCCGCGATCATAACCAATCTGTTGACAACCTGGGCTCGGGTAATAAATCAGACCGTGAGGCTGTAACAGCCCTCTGCAAACTGCTGCTGTGGCGTTCAAGGCAGCCCGGCTACAGTGTGGTGACATTCCAGACCCGCAGCGGCGGCGGGGTCAAGGCGGGCTGTGTGCGTGCCATCGGGTGCCATGGAGGTGACTTCCTCTCGGAGACACGTTTTGGCTCTGTACTGCATCTCAGAGGGCTGCAGGGTGAAGAGGCTCCACCACAGAGGAGGCAGAGGATCCCCAAAGCAGTGCTGGGCGCTATTTCATGGGGAGCCAAGATGCAAGGACCAGGGTCTTCCACAAGAACCATTTAATTTACCAGCAAGGCTGTAGCCCATGCTCCTCCTGCTCCACGTACTGATACTTTCTGGGGCTTTCTTCCTGCAGAGACAAGGCCCAGAATTGCCACCGTTGTCCTGATGCAGACACCATTTGCTGCGTGCAGGACAGTGGACCCCCGACTGTCCCCAGCCCCTCCATCAGTCAGCCACCACCGCCCTCCCCTCTCTCACACACATACAACTGCTCCACCCTTTGCACATGACATGCGGCAAAAGATGCCTCTATGTTTTTGTTGGATCGAGGTGGAAGCGACAACTGTTTGAGGGAAAAATGGTTTAACTTCTTTTTTTTTTGGGCTCTTACCAAACCTTTCACATTTCAACCCTGTTTCATGCCCTGAACCATATTTTCATCATTTCCATTCTTCTAGTCAAAGCAAAAGCTACATTGAAATCTTTTATACAAAGCACTCCTGTGAATCAGAGGAGATGCAGAGGGACAAAGTCCTTGCAGCCTTGAAGCAAAAGTCACCTCTAGTTGTGCTTGATGCTGTGCTCTGCCCCAAGGAGCCTCTGTCAGAGGGAATAAGGAAAACCATGGTGCAATTTATTGCAGGAAGGCGATGCTGAAGAAGGTGTCCATGGTTTCGTGGTGTCACGCTCTGCTGTGACCCGGCAGAAGCACTTTGGATGGAGCTGGACAGCAGGTGGGATGGACTGACGGACAGACACACCCGCCCAGGTCTTTGCAAGCCTGCTGCCATCCCAGCCCCATCCCTGCTGTCTGCGGGGGTGGCTAAGTGCAGAGTGAGGAGCTGTCGGCAATCCCTCCAGGCAATATTTAGCAATCCCCGGTACCGGGGATGCAGATGAGGTGTGAAACGTTGAGGTGGTGTCTCCTCCCACACCTCTGGAGGGATCCAGGCCCTGATGGTGCCTCAGCTCTGGACCTGCTCCCTGCAAGCAGGTGAACCTCTCCGTTTTCAGCCTCCCCTGCCTCCACAGAACTGCCCTGCGCTGGCTTTCACCCAGGCAAGCGTTGCTGATGGAAATGCCACCCATCCCATCGTCATTAGTCACAGCCTTTCTGCACTGTTCTGGGCATCTGCAGGCTCAGCCGAATTTCCCCTGGGGACTTCTGGCAAGGGGAGGATGTCCTCTGGTCTGACAGCGGCTGTGGAGGGCTCGCACTGGGCCGGGTCCAGACCGCGGTGGAGGAACCACCTCCCCACCAGGCAGTTGCACTGGTGTGAACCGTGCTGCAAAGCCCATCTCCCTCCTGGCGCGGGCCAGCGCAGGGTTATTTCCAGGCTGTGTTAATACGACGGACACCAGCCAGCCAACGCATGGGGATTAAACCAAAGCCCTTCAAAAGAACCGTGCGAACTGCTGCGGCAGGAGGAGGATGCCAGCCCTCCTCGCCGGGCTGCCGGTGCCCAGAGCTGCCATGGAGCTGGACACACTCTGTGGCATCTCCAAGCAGACAGACAGACCTATCAAATGCATCCCAATCGACTGGGATCGTAAGCTCATCCATGTTCAACACACCTGCTGATGGTGGCTGTCCACTTGCTCCCGGGGAGCAGCAGCTCCTATCTGGCTGCTTTCATCTGGTATTAAACCACTCCAGGAATCCTCCTCTAGCAGTTAGTCAGCCTCCTCCACCCTCCCGGAAAAAAAAAAAAAAAAAAAAAGCTGTTTTGTCAGTAAATGCGATAAAAATCTGCCCTTCATCTAGATTCAAGGAGAAGTTAATCAAAATATTTACACAATCCCCACGATACTGCACTCGCCAGGGTTTTTGTGGTGTCCTGATTGCAGCAGGTCCCCCTCAAGCATCGCCCAGCCCAGAGGAGGAAATCCCAGGCTGGCCGCCGCAGCCCTGGTGCCCAGGGGCATCTCACATTGCCCCCGTGGCCACTTTCCCAGGCTCGCTGTCCCCGTCCCACCCTGCGCTCCTGGCCGCAAGGAACCGCGCCTGTCAAGCAGCTGAAAGGCCTGCACATCCGCAGGAGCGGGGCTAGGGAGGGTGTTCATCGCTGATCTGGAGCAATTCACAGAAAAGCACGTTCAAACCTGCAGTTCTGCACAGCACCGGACAGGAGACAGCGTCTCGGGGGAATCCTGGCTATGGCCTGGCCAGCCGAGCATGGGGCTGAGCTGCCATGAGCGTGCAGATCTGCCTTTGCACATAGACCCATAGAATGGTTCGAGTTGGAAGGGTCCTCAAAGATCATCCAGTCCAACCCCTCTGCCATGGGCAGGGACACCTTCCACTGGAGCAGGTTGCTCCGAGCCCCGTCCAGCCTGGCCTTGAGCACTGCCAGGGATGGGGCATCCACAGCCTCTCTGGACAACCCGGGCCAGTGTCTCACCACAGCCACGGTGAAGAAATTCATTCTAAAGTTTAATCCAAATTTCCCCTCTTTCAGTTTGAAACCACCACCCCTCACCCTATCACCACAGTCCCTGATAAAGGTCCCTCCCTATCTTCTCTACAGGCCCCTTTAAGGGTGAACACCCCCAACTCTCTCCCCTGCCCTCACAGCAGAGGGGTTCCAGCCCCCTGATCATTTCCATGGCCCTTTTCTGGACCTGCTTGAGCAGGTCCATGTCTTTCTCACGCTGAGGGCCCCAGAGCTGAACATCCTGAAGCCTGAGCCTCCCTTGCCCTGCTGAGCCCCTGCCCATCCTGCTCAGGGTGTGGGGACACCCGGCAGCCAGCACCCGTCTCGGTGGATGTTGAAATTTGGCGTTGAAGCGTTCCTTGGGCAGGCGCGTGGGTGTTTCTGCCACCGTTGTTCACACTGCGAGATTAGAGTGATGAAAAGAGCCACATCTCGGCCAGAGATGCTGACAAGCAGCCCTCCCCATGTCCCCGCTCAGGATCACCACTCATGTAGCAGTGAACCACAGTCATATCAACCCATGTCCCCTCTGGGCCACCAGCCCTCCTGTGGTCCAGCAACTCTGTCCATCCTGCCTCATCCCACCATACCTAACAGCTCTCTGTCTATCTCAACTCACCCCACCATACCCAATGGCTCTCTGTCCACCCCGCCTTGTCCTACCCAAACATGCAGCTACTCCCACTGGCTGCGTTCCTTGCCAAAGACCTTCCTGGATAAAATGCCCGATCTGGTGGCTCCTTCCTCAACAGAAGGGCTTGGTAATTTTCTGGGTCATCCATCTAGAGAAGTGAACATGGGCTGCCTTCTGCAACATCCTCCAGATGGACATCATTGTCGCCAGGTAGAGGTGATCAGAGATGTTTTCATGAAGGATTAGCAAATCCTAACCAAGATAAGACCGAGCCCTTGGTTTGCTTTCGTGGACAGTTCACACGCCTCTGTGCCCCCCATGGCACCGGGTTCTGACAACACTTGTCAGGAGAGAGGAGCTGCCGTCACTGGTACCAGTACGTGGTTTCACCATGCGAGCTGCAGCCTGGCTCCTCATTTTGCATCCATTTATGAAGCTGCAGTAATGACAAATTAGATGGTATGTTTCTATTTCCACCTTTCTCTGCAATTCATTTAAACATATTAGCACCGACGCGTGGCCCAGCCCCTCCTTGGCCAGGTGAGCCACATCCGCCAGCAATGCATTTCATTTGCATCCTTAGTAGCTGTGGTGGATCTGGGGAGGCTGTCTTAGACATCTGAGAAGAACGATCTAGAACAAGGTCATCTCTTTGGTTTGTTGGGTTGGTTTTTTTTTCCGGGCAGTATAAAGAAACTTGTGCTACTTTGCTCGGGGAGAGAAGCTTTTCCTGCACCGTTGTTACAGGCTGTTTTCCTTGATGGTCTCTATTTTTGGCACGTGAAATAAGCCCAAACATCCTTCCCTATCTCTGTGTTCGCTGAAGTCCAGTTTAAAATATTTGTGGCCTTTATCTTAGATTTTCCAGTGCTGAAGTGATACTACATATCCTTTAGACCTTATTTTTGTCTGATGAATCACCCACCTTTAAACAAGACCCTACTGGGTATAAAGAGCCCCTGCTACACAACAGACGGTGCCGGGGTAATAACGCGGCCGCTCCCTGTGGTTTCCACTCCAGCAGTAGCTCTGGCACTCGCTTTGCATCCTGCCGGAGTCTAGACAAGTGGTTTTGATCCAGCAGAGAGTATTAGTTCAAGCTCTGGACTTTGCTCCCACGCACTTTTATCAAATGCTCTTGAAGTGCATTTGAAACCACTAAATCTTCTCCCATTAACAGCCCGTTTGCAGATGGAAAAGGTATTTCTGCGGTCTTGTGGGGGCCGTTTGTCAGGCAGGTTTCACTAATATTGGCTTCCTGTAAATAAAGACATGAAATATTTGTGCTGGTTTCTCCTTCTCTGGGGATTTCGGTGCTCCAGCACCAAGCTGGTCTCTGGGTTCAACCACGGTGTTGCAAAGATCGGTATTGTGGTGTCCTCCTGGGGTCTCATCGATTGATGGTTCCTGGAGGTGTCTGGCCCCGCCTTGCAGAAGAACAAAAAGGTATGAACTGGCCATGGAGAAATTCCCACTGGGAAGTTAGAGGGAGTCCCAGCTATGAGGGCTCTCATGCACAGTAAGTCTTCCTGGCCCAGGAGGTGCCCCCAGTCTCACATTCCTTGGTGGTTCTAAGCTTGTCTTCTCTCTCCTGGGGAATGAGACATGGATAACACACTTTGTGGGCAGGCTGGACCTCACTCCTCCCGCACGTCTGCATGATTCAAGCTGCTGGACTGGGGACACAGTTCCTAACACCACCCACCCCATCATGGGAGGAGGCGGCTGCCATACCCTCATCCTTATCTTTCACACCTTGTTGCAATAACTTCCCACTCAGGCATATTATTTCCATTACAGATGATTTATTCTGCTGTCTTCGGTTTTTTGACTGAGCCTTAGTCCAGCAGCTCTGGCTCTTCAAGAGTGGCTCAGCCCCATGAATCATGTTCCTCTACTCTTTCCAACTCCACACATCACCTGTAGAAAATGAGAGTCCCAAACCATCACTATAAATGGCTTTATTTTTCTGTGCTACCCCCCAGTGCTGCCTACCACCCAGACGGCGGTGAGGTCAGTGTATCCTAAAGGAGAGCTCATTGCACGTGAGATTACTCCTGTTTTTCCAAGCCTACCTGCCAGAGCCCTGCTAACGCATGCAACATAGAAATATTTGGCGTGAGTCACCTCCCCCAGAATTTTCCCCTTGAAAGAGGTGGAAATATTCCTCCTACATACGTAGTGCTCTGGGTCTGAGTGTGAGGGGGGAGTTCCCTCAGCTCTTTCCTGCGGTGATCACTGCACACCTCAGTCCCAGCCTGGTCTTCAATTCCTCGCACTTTCTGCTTTAAAAGCACCTCCCCAGGACTCATTTGCCCGCTGAGTGCAGGGTACCAGAGACTCCTCGAGCAGCGTTGTTGTTGGCTTTCACTGAGATACACCGAAGCCATTAGGGGGGTCAAGAGCTGAAGTCAGGCTGCCTCAACGTCTCCCTTCTGGTTGGTCTCCACAACCTGCACAGGCAGAGCGAAGGGGTGTTTAAACCCTCTCTCCACACTCACAGATTTTCTTCTCTGAACTTTAACTGCTCCACTCTTCCACTCCATATATTTTCTCAGCTCATTTTCTCCTGATCCCGTGGGATGCTCAGCAGCTTGAGAGCCCAGGGCTGTGTTGGAGACCTGCTTTGCTCTGATGGTTCTGCTCTGATGTATCAGTATGAAGTAGGGAGCCTCTCCAGCAGCCCTGGGCACCATTTGTCCACCACGCAGTCCCGCGTGAGGAGGGAGTCAATGTGCATGGGCATCTCTCCACCACGACCACAGCGGGAGCAGCCTAGTAGCACCCAGGGGCCTGGGGCTGGGTGAGACCCCAGACCTGATGGGAGTTGCACCCTATCAGCCTTTGCCTGGAGATAGTGGTCAGCAACACAAACGTCCCTTTGGCATAACATCAGGGTCAAGCTGCCTCCTCCAAAAGCTCCTGGATACCCCACAACACTGTGGTCTGTCCCACCCACTCACGGGGCTCACACCCAACACCTCTGTGTCCTGTGGCCACAGAGCAGAGGACACCAGCGGCACAGCCAGACCTTGCTCTGCACCTCCTGGGAGCATGGTGGATTGGCTGGACCCTCCCCAGCAGCATCTCTGACCTTTGGCAGCAGCACAGCCACCAGCAGAGCAGCCCCCACGAACAGCCTTTGCTCCCAAATGCCCCACGCCAGGATCTGGCTGGGACTCAGCTCAGATTCCCAGACTAAACCCTTCCCGCCTGGCGATGAAATCACCCATCAAAAGGCGCGCAGCGGTGCTCCCACTGTCAGCCAGACGACTGCCGTGGGCTGCAGGGGAAGGAGCTGGAAAAATAAACACATCTTCCTGCGCACGTCCCCCGCTGCTGGGAGGATGCGGTCACTGAAACCAAACCTGTCCTCAATGCCCCGGCTATGAGCAGGGCCAGCTTGGCTCCTGGGCCATCAAATCAGCACGTGTCCCTGCTCAGCAGGTGCCAGATTCACCTCCCGGTCAGGGACTTTGAGGGCCACTGGCAGAACCTGCTTTGCCTGATTTTGAACACACCTGAAACTGAAGGTTGTCAAGGGATGGGAAGGGAGAGAGGAATTCCTGGGAAATCCTGGGTGAGGGTGGCTGGAAAATCACCAGCTACCAGATCACCAGATCACAGGAAGATGACTGGCAGAAAGAGAGGAGAATGAGGGCAAAGGAAGTATAAGATTTGGTCCATCGCCATGTGGACATCCACTGCCGGTGAGGACCAGAGCAAGGTATCGCCTTCATCGGCACTGCTCCCAGCAGCACAGGGACCCCTCACACCGCCCCCGAGCACCACTGGGGTCACTTCACCCTGGAGCCATGTCACAGCAGCATCAGAGGGATGCTGCGTTTCACCAGCAAAAGCTCAGCCCCAGTGTCCATCTCCAGGGCTGACCTGGACGAGATGCTCTCTGCCAGGATGCTGTAGAGATGAGAGGAAGCTGAGAGCAGAGGGACAAAGACAGCACTGGGCAAACACCAGAAATAAAGAGAAAAACCTGTGAGGAACCCACCTTCCCCACCTAAATAAGGCTGCTACTCTCATCCTGGCCCAGCCTTCAGACTGCAGCTCTGCCCAAAGGCCACCCAGATCACAGCACTCAGGAAGGCCCCTCACATCCCATGATGTCTCTTTGTTCAAGGAAGAGTTTCAGCTCCTGTAAGATGTGAGTTGGCTCCTTCTTAATGTATTACAACTTAACAAGCTTGGACAAAGCACACTCAGCCCCGGGGGGGGATTCAGCGAAAGCTGTGATCTATCAGGTTTTGCATGCAGTGTTTCCCCAGCCCTGGCTCCCATCCCGTGTCGAGCGTTGGCCCGGAATGAAGCTCAAAAGGCTCCTCTCCCCCATGGTCGCTGCGCCGAGGGTGATTCAGCGGGCAGGAGGAGCACAGCATTTCACAGGAATCTTACCCCTTCATGCAAGAACGCCAAAGCTCTGTGCAAATACCCGTCACCCCTTCGAGGCAGGGAAACACCGCGGCCGTTTTAGAGAAGGAGAAAATGAGGTGTGGGACAAGGACACGACTTGTCCGTGCTCATACTGGAATGGGTCCAGCCAGCCCCGCGATACGGGAATTATGGGGGGGCCTCACTTTTGGGGTAGGAAATGAAATTTGAGGATTTGGCCACAGTTCCCAAAGTGTTTGCAGTAACGGAGTAGTTCTGATGAGGTGGACAGCAACAGTCCAGTTGGCTTTTCAAGCCAGAGAGTTACCTGAAATCCCTGCCATCGCTTCCAGATATTTTTCTTGCTGATCCCGTACTTGTTTCTGAGCTCCCAGGATGCACCTGCGATGCACAGTGAAACACTAATTACTAACCTGGAACTGGTTTTGTTTAGGATCATGAATTTATGCTGCAGGATCCTTTCAAGTTAACTGTAACAGCCTTGATTAATTCTTTATTTATGAGGAGCCAACCCCGGTGGAAACAAACGGAGGGGAGGAGGAGTCGGGACGCCTGGGTTCGATTCCTCGCTCTTTAGCTCTGCCCCTGACCCTAGACGTGACTTGGCAGAAGGCGGTAGGCCTGGTGGCGAAGGTATCAAGTGACATGTAGGAGATCTGCATCCAACTCCTGGCTTTGTCACAGATTCCCCGGGTGACCTCAAGTAAGACGCCTGCTTAAACCTCAAGCCACGCAGCAGCATTTCCAGGATCCGGGTGATGTCTCTGGTCAAGGGTGAGGCTGATGCTTGGCCTTCCTGGCATTAGGACAAGGGCATTTTGGCCATGCCAGCACAGAGAGCCTGTGGCTGCCAAGTCCCCACGGCCAGTGCAGATGCTCTTTGATTGAGCACCCCGTGTCCAGCCATGGGAAGCAGAGCAGAGTTGAGCTGCTGGAAGTCTCCCAGGGCTACCACGTGTAGAGGACAATGTGGATATACGGCCACCTGGACGAGGACATTCCCAGTGCCTGAGTGGTGGTTGTTACTGCTGAGAAGGTCTTGGTCCTCTCTGTGTGTGCATGGGAGCTCCTCAAGTCCCGAGCTGTGCTGGAGCTACAAGCAGATCAGCCAGCAAGATCATTCCACATTAAAGCTGCTGCAAGTAGAACCAGAAAATACAGTTGTCTCGCCAGCAACCAGCCAGGCAACAGCCAAACCAGCCGAGCTGGATAGAAACCGGTTGGGCAGCACCGCTCACCCCAGTTATGCTGGGCTGGGACTGAGGCAACGGGCAGGTTTAGGAAACACTCGTCAAGCTCCTTCTAGATGCCTTCATTTGCATGCCCAAAAGTCACTTGTGAAGGCACAGGCAAGGAGGATGGTGTGTGACCCCTCGGTGCTGGCCCCCCGCAGAACTGGCTGCAGCTCCTGGAGACACGGAAAGTCAAAGTTCCTTCATCTGAGAGCAGCCACTGCTTGAGGTGGTGGTTACTCCAGAGACTCAAAGGTGGTGGAAGAGTGAGTTTGGCTTGTAGGGCTGCAGGATGAGGAACAGAGGAATCCCCTACATGCTGGACAAGGACTGAAGGACACATACAGACCCTGTCTTAGAGGAGTGTTGGTGTTGACGGCATTACTCACAGGGCCTGCTTGAGCACCACTGGGCTAGAAGATTCCTGTTTTGGTGGATGATGACTTGGCTTTAGTTATTTGCTCCTTCACCTTCTTGGAGCTGAATTCTGCAATAGCAGCGACACCACTGGAGCCATTGAGAGGCGGCTCAGGGGTCTGGAGAAATCAGAGATCCCTCTGAAAATGGAGAGGATCTGTTGTTCACCACCTCCTCCACTGTAAAAGCTCAGTGTCATCAGACAGAGCTAGGAGAAGCCAAACATAGGCCAAACGAAGGTGTGGTTCATCCCGTGAAGGGTGGCGGATCAGGGGAATACCTTGCCAAAGATGTGATTGCAGAAGGTTTTCATGGATTCAAGGAGACACTGAGTAAGTGCTTGGAAATGAGATCTGCTGAGATCTGCTAAACCAACAAACCACATCAGGCTCAGATAATCTTGCACGCCAAAAGATGTTGGAGGCTGGGAAAATATGTAGGGGACAAACTGAACCTGCTTATCCAAATCTTACTCTTCCCTTGTCACTTAAATTCACTGTTTCCATTGGATTTCCCCCGAGAGCTGGGTGTCAGCCCCTCCAGTAACAATGAAATCCTCCTCTTTTCCCTAAAGGGGGTCTTCAGAAAGAGAAAATGATGTGATTATGGGGGATGACAAAGAAAGGGAGAAGTCAAAAGCTCAAACCACTTAAACTGAGGACCTGGGGTGGGGGGACCCGAGGCCAGGCGTAGGTAGCAGCGTTCGCTGCTGGGCTGGAAGGTGGGTGCCACCAAACACACAAGTCCACTTCTCTGCCATGAAGGGGTTGGCAAAGAACAGGCTTGTGGTGGTGGAGCAAACCACTGCGTCCTGCCCTAAGAACCTCCTGCAGGGACCTCTGGCAGGGCGTTGCCACAGTGCAGGTCCACCACAGCGGGTCTCCAGGCACAAGACAAAATACTGGGTGAGTGCTGGATGTGGACTCTTTCATCCCTAGTTTATTTGATTGTGTGACCATGGCTAATGGGAACCAACCACGAAAATGACTCCTTCCCCTCTTCAGAGGGACTGCTCGAGAAACCGTGCTGTGACCTGCAAAAACCTGCACCAGACACGATCAGCCCCACGCAGCCGTTGTGGCTGGGAAGTGGGATCCGCCTGTGCCCCCTTCCTGGGCAGGAGCGGAGGGGAGGGATTTGGGACAGCGAAAGTGCAGAAGGATGACTCTCATCCTTGGAGTTTGCAGAGCCTCCCCCGTCTGCTGGCCACAGGACAAGCTAATGCAGCCACTGAACCAAGTTTTAATCATTTATTTTCCATGTGGCAGAAAATGAGGGCAGATGCCCCAGGCTGCAGCCAAAGAAATCCCTTTCCGTTGTCTTTTCCACGAGACCGTTTCTCTTGTGTCCGATACCCTGCTGAGATGCAGGAGCTCAGCCTCTCAAAGGTCCAGTGCAGGATGCACGTAGGCACACGGGAGCTGGGGGGCTCAGGAGGGTTTCTGTTTCAACTCGAGGGATTATTTGGCTTCTTGGTGAGTTTTTTACAAAAATGTGAAACCCAGAACATTTTCCATAAAAGGAACCAAAGGAAAAACATTTGGGGACAAAACTATTTCGAGTGGAAAAGCTTTTGCTCTGCTCTGGAAACTGGAGACATGGCAGAACTGGAGGGAACGTGTGATGGGGAGTAACAGGGCAAAGGGGGGAAGGCGAAAACATCCACATCCAGGTGGAAATATGCACACCCAGGGCTCATGGCTTCACCTCTGTGGCCACGTCCACACAGCATCCATCTTCCAACCCCGTAAATGTGGACAACTGCAGAGGCTAGACCGGAGGGATGCTGCGTGCTCCTCTGCCGTCCTCTCCCTATGCAAAGCCGGTGACTTGGCCTCCTGGCTGCCAGAGCTGGGAAGACTCGAGAGCTGTTTTCAGGCCTGCAAATGAAATCAGCCCTGTTCAGCCACACGTGGCTTGCCTGACAAGTGATTCATGTTTCAGACTTGGCTACAAACGTGGTTTCTGGGAAGAAGACCCTCCAGGGCTGTAACCCATGGTGGGGAAGTGCTGAGCCACCAGGGTGGAGAAGGAGGAATGGCCTGGGAGGGAGAGAGAATCATTTACAGCCACCGTGGGACTGTCAGACTGCTGAGAAACGTCTGCTCTGTGATATCCTGCTGAAGCCTGGCCAGGAGGAGGCCTACGATCTCACCAGAGCACCAGAGGTTCCTGTCTGGAGACCCTGATCATCAGCTGAAGGCTTGGGATGAGTTGAAGCCAGCTTGGCCAGGCGATGCTCAGGTCCCCACTGTGGGGTCCCATCCCAGGAGCCAAGCACAGCCCAGCGACCTCAGCTGAGGAGATGGGGTGTGGTTCTTGGAGAGCCAAGCGTGAGTTGGCTGGAGGTAGCTCCTGGCTGGCGGCCACCATGATGTGAGGAGAGCTCAGAGGAGGCGCAGGCACGGGGTATCCAGGACCCCCCTCTTGCCAGGGTGGTCTCACTAACCACAAACATGCAAATAATCATCAGTTCAGAGTAAAAATAAACATCTTTTCTATTTGAGCCTTTTGGCTTCACCCACTTCTCATTTTCTAACTAGTTTGTTTCTGCAAAGGGCATTTTGTTGGAGGAGGGGAGAGACCAACCTCTCTCTGCACGGTGCCTCTGTGGGGGCTCAGGACAGCTGGCATCACGGTTTCTCCTGGATGACCCCGCTGGTGTTGGTCAGCAGGGCATGGGATTATCACAGCCCCAGGGTCTGTGCGAGCCCCGGGGTCATCACAAGGAGGGGGCTGCCCCGTCCCCAGAGCAAGGCATGCACTGGGGCCACATCCCAGGGAAGGCTTTTGGGGCAGGAGAAGGGGCTGTAGACTGTGAGAGGCACCAGAAGCGCCTGGTCCTGGGCAAGAGCATCAGCTGGGCTGTTTTCGAGGCTGGGCAGTGCTCAGCCTGCAGGCAGGAGCTTGGGCAAATCCTGACCCTCCCTGCTCCGAGCTGTCTCCCAGCCCACTCAGGCCTCTCCGAAGGCCCTTTGGCCATATGCAGAGAGCTGCGCGGGACCCTGCAGGGCTGCCCGCAGGCCATGGTGGCGATGGTGAGGTGCGAGGCAGAGGCAACACCGCACCCGCTCTTCTTCCATGCGCTCCTGTGCAGTGTCTGCACGTCCCCAGGGTGGGTCTGGTATAGGGCTGCTGGGTCTGCGCATCAACGTCTCCTCCTCCTCCTCCTCACCTGCGACCCTCCAGCACGTCCTCAGCAAGGACCGACACTCCAGCACATCCTCAGCAAGGACCGTCCCCGGCAGGTCAGGGGGAGCTGGGCTGCCGGCAGGGCTGCCCGTGTTGCCAGCGCAGGGGAGGCTGCTCAGACTTGCCAGCAGCAACCTCGGAGGCGAAGCGATGCCGGGGCTGATAGGAAACCGCCGAGCGAGCAGGGGCAGGTAACGCCGCGCTGTGACTCAGCCCTGGGCCCGAGCCCGCTGGTTTCCAGCCAGGCAGCCCAGCCGAGCGTGGGGCAGTGACTCGGGCTTGGGCTGAGGGCAGGACACGGCCGTGTGGTCCCGTCCCAGGGATGAAACGCAGGGCAGCCTTCACCGCCCCCACTGCTTACACCACATGCATCCTCCATCCCCATGGGCACCCGGCCAGCAAGGAGCCACCAGCCCTCTCTCGCCTGGACCAGGAGAGGAGCTGAGCCTGTGTTTGCCTTCAAGGGCCTTTCAGTTTTCTACCCTTTAGCCCACTTGTCCTGCAGTTATTACCAGGAAACACAACTTCTTCAAGCAGCAGAGGCCAGATTTCCAGCTGGTGTAAAGCGGCATCCCCAGGATGCTTTACGCCCGCTCGCCACGCGGCCCCGAGACCGGTATTTCTTGCGGGCAGAAGAGCTCTGCACCACAGCTCAGCAGCTTACGAATATTTAAGGGAATTCCTCAGTGCTGGATGGCTGCGAGTTGGCCTGGCAGGTCCTGGGGAAAGGCACAAGTGATGCAGAACCACCGTCCTGCCGAGGCATTCCCAGAAGACCCAGGGTGCCGATGCGGGAGAGCTCGTGGGCCAAGAGATCAAGGTGCTGGGTGGGGAGCTGGCCGATGCTGGGATGAGTTTCAGGTCTGCATCCCACCAGCTGCAGAGCCCGCCTGGGTGAAAGGGAGAGGTTTCTGATGAAGGCCAGTCTTCCCCACGCTGCCTCGGCCTGGGATATCAGAGGGGATTGAAGGGAAACAGAGACCCAAAACTCTCGAGGCTGCTTTGGCAGCCGTAACAAATACATATGTCACATGCGAAAAATGGCATTAAGCTGGAGTTATGGGGGGAGCTCAGATATCAGTAGTTGGGGGTGAATAATATTACAAGGTCATTGCTATTAACCTAAACCCAAATGTTATAAATCCAGGAAATTGGGAGCTGAGGTTTAAGCCTCAGGGAATTCCAGGCACGTCAGGAATGCAGCGAGCAGGCACAAAACACCTGTAGTGAAACCCCGGCTTTGAAAGCGGGTTACATCTAATCCAGCCCCAGCGGGCGTATCGTTCCTGCGAGTCACCGCTGGGCTGAGAAAGCACCTCCAGCCAAGCAGGGACCACGAGGGGAGGGGGTATGACCCTGGATTAACAGACACACTTGCCCCCGCTTCCCATGCGTGGTTTCGGGTGGTGCAGCCTGGCTGCATGTGTCCCTCCCGCCACACGGGCTGGATTTGGTTATCCTGCAGCAGAAGTGAGGATGGTTTAGAGGACCAGAGACCCAGGGGGCTGAAAACAAGAGGAAATTTCATTTTTGTGGGGATGTGAGCAACTTGTCTGAGTTGGCAGAGAGCCAGAGATGGGTGCTCTGGGCTGGCAATGGGAGGACCACCCTGCTAGGACCAAACCACGAGGCTCCAGACGGGCTAGATCCGTGCCCTCTCCCACACGCTCTCCAGCCAGGGATGCTGCCCGGCACAGGGACAAGTGTTTCTGCCCCAGGGACACATTTGGTCGCAGCAGTGTTGGCAGAGCAGGAACTGACCCAGTAAAACCATTGGGGAGCCAAGTAGCTCATGTTGGAGAGACTGGAGAAGCTGCACGGGGCTGGCCGGGCACGGGAGCTGCCAGCCATGAGCCCTGTGCCGATGGGGCGGAGGGTAGGTGGCAGCCAGGCTTGTGTCCAGGCTCCAGGGACATGGGGAAGTGAAGGGGCTGGGCTCAGTGCGCGGGACAGCCAGGCTCTGCTGCTGGGCTCCTGCCGAGCTCTTTATTCTGGGGTATTACCGACACGCACCAGTACCCCGGAGGGGATGGCAGGAGCGAGGGGCTCGGCCCTCTGGGGACAGCGTCTCCCAGCCGGCCTCGCGAAGGGGCTTCACGCGAGGACATCTCCCCGCTCCCAGCTGTCGCCAGCTGTTTGCATCCAGTCATTGCTCCCAGTGGAGCACCCCACGAAGCTGTTGGACTTGCAAGTAATCGCAGTTTGCTCCCTGGTTGTACCAGCATTAACCCCTGCAGTGCTGGTGGCCCCAGGCTGGCTCGGCGGGTGGGCGGGCGCAGAAGGGTTAAATCGGCAGAGCCGCAGCTCATGGGGCTGGGATGGGTTTGATTGCAGGTCGCCTGTGACCCTTGGTGCCGGCTCTTACAAAGTGATGGAAAATGACAAATATTTATCCTGGCCCTGGCAGCAGCCCCTTATCTTCCCCCACTGCCATCAGGCTTTTCCAGCTGGGCTTTCGGGAGGGAAGTGTGAGCAGATACTATATAAGGGTAAAAGCTGGTTTGGGCAGCTGTCAGCTTCTGCATTCGCAGCATTCCTGGGAGGAGAGGCCGGGGGAGGAGGTGCGAGACACTGAGGTAGCTCAGGAGCACGCAGGTGCTGCCGAACAGGGGGTCCCAACTGCCCAGGGACCCCACTGCCCAGGGACCCCACTGCCCAGGGACCTGACTGCCTGGGAGGAGGAGATGCCCAGTCCAGGCAGGACAGCACAGAGGGCACCTCTGACGGGGCACAAAAAAAGGGGAGTACGTGCTCCCCTGCTTGGGGAGGTAGGTGTGAACCCTGTGCTAGGTGTGGGATGACCTGGGGTTATCCTTGAGCCAGGGAAAGCTTTTCTGCTGTTGCGCAGAAATGTGGAGCGGTGAACTGTGCTGCTCACCCCCCCACACCCCCTGCACTGGGCATGCTGGGAGCACACGGGCAGGCAGAGAAAAATGCCTTGGGGAGGGCACAAGCAGGGGAAAGCAAGGCAGGCAAGCAGCTGCTTCAGATACAGTGACAATGCCACCGTGGTGGTGGCCTGGCCATGGGCTCTAATGGAGGGCTGAGCCCCCCCCAAATAAACCAGGGTTTGTCCCAGGGGAGTTGCAGTTGCAGTTGCAGTCTGTTCCCACAGCCTCAGCATGCGCTGGGGGTCCCTGGGGGCTTCTTTACGCCCCATCTCCTGGAGTCCTGTGATCGCCAGGGCATCCCAGTCCCCGTGGTGGTGAGCCTGGGAGCCCTCATTCCAAGGCAGGGGGCCAAGCGGGAACTCAGACTGCTGCCGTTCCCCAGCTCTTCTAAAAATCAAGCTGGTTCCTTCCCAGCTGCCCAAAGCTTGGGGGGCTGAGGGGCCATGCCCTGACCCCTCCGCAAAGCAGCCGCCCTCCACCTCCTCCTGGCACCACTTGCTGGGGACAGGGACGGGTGCCGGGCGAGCGGCCACGCTGCTGAACGAGGTGCTCGCAGGGCAGCCGGTCAGGCTCGGCTATACCAAACCCCCACACGCAGCCCAGGCAGAGGGTCCTCACCAGCCAGTGGGGCTGCTGGAAACCCCCTCTTTTGCAGCACTTTTACATGCCTACTTTGGAAACCCTGGGCTGGGACCACGGAGCTGTGAAACCATCTTCTGCTGAGCAGGACCTGCCCGGCCGACAGTCGGTGTGCGGCTACACCGGGCTTTCCAGAAAAGGGTTGTTTCCCTCCTCTCAAAAATAAAAAAAGAAACACCCCGGAGGATTTGAATTCTCTCCCCGCCACCCCCAGATGCCTTTGGGTAAGTGAATTTTTAAATATTAGAAACAAATAGATCGGGTTCTGTCTCCTCAGCTTCGAGGGGTCTTTCAGCTACGTGAGAGCTGCTCAGCCTCTCGCTGTTCGTGGATTAACTTGCTACCGCGGGCTGCAGTGGGTCTGTCTCCCAGACATCCTGCAATATCTGAACTCCCGTCAAGTGCTGCCTTTCTTTCCTCCGCAGCGCTGGGGGTTTGGGCAGCCGCCAGCGTCCTCTTTAAACGTTACCAGAAGGGCTGGCAGGAACTCAGCCCTAACTCATTGCAGGTCCCGCGTACGTTCGGCTGGGGGTGAGGGCTGGCCCCTTTTGGGACCCTGACAGAAAATTTAAATTGAAATGGAAGGAGGGAGGGGAAAGAGCCCTATGGAAAAATAAAATTCCCGGCAAGGATATGTATATTAAACGCCGCCACTGGCTGCATCTCCTGTTGCAAATCCATAGCCCCGTTCCCTGCGGGTTGGAAACGGCTCCGATAATCGCGCGGACGTGCTGATGACATGGTTATCCCAGGCGTGCTCGAGCTGCGGGTGGTGGGGCTTTACACTCCCTCAAAGAGTGGCTTTGCTCGCCCCCAGCTAACGGACCAGAGCTACGGGTCTCCCCTGGGTGCGGTGGCCCCAGTATTTGTCGCTGTTGATTCCTCGTTTTCCTGCTGCAGGGCTGAAATGAGGGGATTTCCTTCCACACAAAGCTCCGCTTGTCTCTTCTGTGCTGTTTCATCTCCTTTGGTGCTCTTTGCACCCTGAAAGACCAACATTGCTCAGCACTGTTTAAACACAGCCCCTGTATGACAGCTCTCCCTCCATGCTTATTTCCGCGTGGTTTTATATTGAAAAACCACTCGACTCTCTGCCCTGGAGGCACGGCAGCACCTCAGAGGCTGTTCAAGGAGAAAACGATACAAAAAAAGGGGTATTTTATTTTTCCCAGAATTAGGTTTAGTTTCCGCCCAGTGCTGAGTTCTGTTGGCGATGGATTAACATCACCCACAGAAAATTACAACGAAGAAATAATAAATAAATAATCTAATGACACAAATTTGAGCTACTGGAAGAGACACTTATTTCAGCCTCTTTAAACCCTGGGGTGTAAATACACGCGCAGGAAGTTGCCGTTAAATATTCAGCACCAAGATCCTTCAGCAGAGCTGGAGGAGGCTGCAGCGGCTTCGCCTCCCAGTTGCCTTAAATTCATTCGCCAGGCAGGTCCATTATACTGATGCGATGGGCGATGTGGACTCTCCAGTCGGGTTGCGGATGGTTAAGGGAAAGTGGTGGCAACCGCTCCTACGCTGATATGCGAATACCTGCACCAGGAGCGGCAGCTGGTTACCTGAACCCAGCAGGGTTCATCCTTTAGCAAGAGCAGCCCTTCCTACGGTGCCTTCCAGTAAAGGCAAGGACCAAGGTCAACAGGGATAATTAACAGCCTCTTTGTTTGCTCTACAAACAACCTCTCAGATGCTCAGACCAATCTCGTCCATCTTCAACAGATGAGAAAAGGCACAAGTCCAATTAAAATCACAAACATTGCACCATTTGCAAATCTCCTTTATCTTCATCCCAAAGCTCCAGCAAGCATCATCACTATGGTTCTTGGCCCTCCTCTGTCCGTGAGCTGGGAGCAGTTACCGATGAAGGGGTGTTGGTCCCTGGTTTCTCCATGCCCCTAACATGGGGCAACCACACCAGGGTGGGAAATGGGAATGCTGCTGGTGTGGGAGCAGGGTGATGATCATGGGAATGGAGAGATGATCACAGAAATGGGGAGATAATCACAGAACAGGGAGATGACCATGGGAATGGGGCGATGATCAGTGGAAGAGGGAGATGACTATGGGAACAGGGTTATGCTCATGAGAGTGGAGAGATGACGATGTTGGAAGTACCCTGCTTACCACGATGCTCTGCCCATTCAGCCCCCGATGTCTGTAGGAATGGGATTTTTGTACTCCTGAGAGCCATTTCTGCAGTACCCAAGAACTTCAAGCTTCAAGCTCTTGGTTGTCTCCCACCCTTCCCGGGCAGTACCCACATTTTCCACCCAGAGGGCTCAGAACAACGCCATTCGCAGGCTGTGAACCAGCAATGGATGTGCTTTAGAAGTCATCCCATAGCTGAGTTGTCCCTGCTGGGACTGGTGAGGGGATTCAGCACCCTGCTCTGGCCCTTCAACAATGCTGAGAAGCTTTCCCCACCCAGCTCGGGCACTCTTCTTCGGGTCCCCGTCTACCTTCACCACATCATCATTCTGCCTCAGCACCCCTTGGGGGCTGTGACTTGGGGACAAGCTACACTAGCACAGCACAGTGCCTGGAAGGGACTAGATGTTGCTGGTGGGATCCCAGTGCTCCAGCCAGCACCACAAGGGGGTGAGCCTGTGACCTGAACGGGGACATGCAAGCTCACCTTCCCTTTGGCATCAAGCGAAGCGCTGGTGCCCATCGACGATGGAGCTGGGCTCAGTGGTGTTCATGTGCCGTGTGGGCTGTGCCAGGGGTTAACCGCTCCTCACCCTGCTCATCCTCACCCGCCCGAGGGAGTTTGTTTGCTGGGACTGAGCAGAGATCGATCCCCCTGCTGTCCCCCTCCCCGGCCCAGGGAAGGTGTTGGCACATGAGTTACACACTAAACGACCAGCTGATAGCTGAGTATTGGCTTGCTAATTAAACCAACGGGGTGCAGTCAGTCATTAAATTGGATTGAATTAAACGGAGTTCGATAGTGGCTGTGGGTTAACATCCCAGGGCCAGCGCGGCTGCCCCGGCCGCAGTGGGAACTCTCTGCACAGCGTACCCGGACAGAGCCGGCACGCTGCGATACGGGTGTGCTAGGAGGATTGCTGGCTGCCTCCCCTCGCAGGAACATCCCCCAAGAATAAACCATCGCCCAGCCCATATGCCCTGCTGGGTTTCTAGGGGAGGGGGTTTCTCCAGCTGGCCCTTAACCAGCGTCAGGAAGCTGGTGTCCATGAAGCCTGACCCTCCTGCTTTCAAGGCAAAGATAAATGGCCATGGAGAAGGTTTGTAAAGACCAACTGACTGTAATATGACAGAAGAAACTGTGTGTGATAATCGATAACAGGAGGAGACCACCCTCCTCCCTTTCAGGCATACCGTCATGCCCCTTGCACAGAGGTGAACTGGACCAGGACGGGGATCCTTCATGTCTGTGAGACCAAGAAGTGAAGTATTTGCATGAACGGACAGGGCGAGCTGCAGCAGAAGACATATCCTACAGTCACAGCCTCTGCTGGACACGGGAGGGTGGGAGCAGCTGGGACATGCTCCTCTGCCCCAGCCTCTGAAACAGGGAGTGACAGGGATGTGCCTGAGGCAGGAGCAGGTCCAGCCTGGACTTTATCTCCTGTTCCACAGCAGAAGCTGCATTTTGCACCCTGGGAGAAGCACTTGCACACCCGTGGCGAAAATCTCCAGGCAAAAACTTCAAGGCCAACCTTACAGGACAGCGAAGCCCCCGATGAGCCCCGGAGCAGTGGCTGAAAAGCAGCCGTGCTGCTGGAGCCGCTGATCTGGACAAGCGGCTCCCCGACCTGCCGGGCTCAGACATGCTCGCGCTCCGGCGTTTGGGTCCACTGAGGGGTGACCGGACGGGCTCCCGCTGACCTACATGGTGAGAGTTATTTATTTAAAGACCGGAGAGGGGCTGCGGTGCCAGGCCGCTCGTGAGCAGGCAGTGGCTATAAAAAGCCCCGCAACTGCCTTCCAAGCTGGTAATTCAGTAACAAAATGCAAAAGTAATATTAAAGCTGCCTGCTGAGCCAACTGCCGGCTGTCTGCAGCAATAAAAATGCCGTAAATTGGCTCCAGTTAAAGACTGCACAGGGTCTAACAGGAGGCTCCAACTGAAGCTGGGAAAATCCCCGGTACGGTGAAATCACGGGGCAAACCCTGCATGCCATGGCTTGCCTCTGGCAGAGAACTGGAGATGGTCTGAGGGTGCATTTGGCCCTCAAAATGCACATTTCTGAAGTACGAGAGGGTTCCAAAGGCTAGGCGAGCTGGCGGTACCTGTGCCCTGTGTCCCAACACAAGGCAGGGCTCGGGAACGCTTTCCTGAAGTTTTCGAAGCAGACACAACCTCTCGGGGTCGGGTCTGAAGAAACTGAAGTTACTGCTAGCCCTGGAGACTGCTGGTGGTCTGCTGGGACCTGCTGGTGAGCTGGAGCATGTCCGTGCCTTCCTCAGGTGGACCCCGAGGAGATCGCACCTTCTCACAAGGCAGGGAGACATCCCGAATGCATTATTTGGCTTTAAAAATGGGGTGTAGGTCACCCCAGCAGCCATGGGGTCTGGTCTTGCGGGAAGGTCTGTTGGGTGCCATGCCAGCTCAGTTTTTGGCTGTTTGCTCCTCGGGGTGGGCCCTGAAGGGTTTTTCTCCTCTGTGGTGTTTTAGGGTGTTCAAAGAGCCCCTGAGGGCAGGTGGAAGGCAGGCGTGCGGAGCTGGGATGCACAAGGGCAGGCTTGGTTTCCAGTGCAGGTCCCATCCTGTTCCAGCAGTGTGGCTGGGGGACACCTGGGGCAGCCCTGGCCCAAGCAGCCCCTCAATTTGCAGTGTCCCACCCACCCTGACACGGCCCTGGCATGTCCCCCAGCCCTGCAGAAAACAGCCAGCTTCGCTGTGCCTTTGCTCCTTGTCCAACAGGGATGGTCAGGGCTTCCACGCAGGGTGCTGGATATGCCCCGATGGGAACTTTTCAGCACTGTTTCTTCCCTGATGATCCTTTAATTGGGTAAAAAATGGATGGTTTTAGTCAAATCCCTGCCAGAAAGGAGCTATTGGTTTTGGATCAAGGTTCTGGCCCAAGAGGAAGGATTTGGTTGCTTCGGCCTGGCCAAGGGCCACGGTGAGGCAGTGAGAAACGAGCCCTGGGCAGTTGCCCCTGCCCGCTCCCCAGCCACGATCAGAGCTCACCGCTCCCACTCTGGGGTTTTGGAGCACCAACCTCTTCCAGGGGCAGCCCCTCGAGTTCTGCCCAGCCCCTCCAGCACACAGCCAGCCCAGCCCCTGGGCCATGCAGAGGATTCCTGGTCCTTGGCATCGCTTTCCTCTTTGTACACATCTCAAAAATCTCAAAAAAACACTGGGTTTGCCCAGCTATAGAAGGGGCATTTCGATCAAGTCAGGAAAGCTCCTGTGAGCGCCGGCAGTGTGGGCAGAGGGACAGGGGAGGGGAGCAGTGGACTGGCGGTGCTTCCAGCCAGGGCAGCCTTTCCCATCCGGAGAGGTATGCGTGACCTGCTCATCCTGCTGGCATCCAAGCACCTAATCTCGCCGTTGTGCTGAGTAAAGGCCGGTTCTGGATGGGGCAGAGGTCCCCAGGGAAACGTGCCCTTTGCGAGCGGCTCCATGGGAAACCACCACCATTTTCTTTCTTCTTTTAAAGTCCACAGAATCCTGGCTCGGCTGAACAAGGTGATCTTCTGAGGTCCCCTCCAGCTTGAATTACCCTCTGCCTAAGAAATTTTTCTTCTGGCCTATCTGCTAGGGAATGTCTAAATCCTTTTGCCTTCAAACCAGTACAGAAGCAAGAAGTGTACAGATGCGAACTGGTGTAACTGGGATGAGAATGCGGCCCAGCTAGCCAGCAGTAAAAGGGCAGCTCCCAAACCTGCCGCACGTGGTTTTCCCGGGGACAATTTCCGATCTCAGGGTGTGGTGAGCGAGGCGGGGGAGGACAGATCTCCCAGACAAGTTCCTGCTTCAAGGGGAAAAGGGAGGTTCGGATTTCTGGCTGTTTTTAAGCAGAGACTTGTGAACGAGCCCTCTTTTTCCTCGAGGGGAGAGAAACACCTGCCAAAGCCTCGCACGAAGGGCGGAAAGTATGGTTGCAAAAATCCTGCTCTACCTTCCCAGCCTCCGCTCCTTCCCAGTGCGATGGGAAGGGTGAGAGAGAGGGAGGAGCAGGAGAGCCCAGGCGCCCCGCACGTGTCCGGGTCTGGCTCCTAGCGTGACTGCAGCAGGAGGATGCGAGACGGATCGCATCCCGGGTCCTCCGCTTCGGCTCTTCACATTCGAAGAAGCTCAAAATATTCTCTGGAGCATCTTGGCTTCCAGCATGACCTGTTAGTAACGGGCCGTGTGGCTGCCGGAGACGTGCTTGGGAGAATGCAGACCTTCCCCGCTGCTGCTCGGGTCTTGACTCATTTACTGCAGAGGTGGCTATTTTTGCTGATCTGACATCAGGTTCACAGCAGCCTGCCCAAGCAACTCTTGTGCAATCCCCCTTTGTGAGCAGGAAGCAGACTTTCCATTCCTGATTTAGTTCACTTTTTAAACTCTCCAGGACTCAAATATACGATGGGTGAGACAACGAAGCTCATATTTGGTGCTGATGCCTGCGCGGCGCCCTGGAGAACACCTCCTGTTTCAGAACGTTTCCTATTGACATAGGAGATAAAATAAACGGCGCGGTCGGGGAGGACAGCAGGCTGCAAGAAATAGGTGTAACCTCATCGCGCTGTCATGTAGTACAGCTCGGAAAGCTTTGAAACTCAAGCATTAAGCACGAGGCTTGAATTCCCAATTCCTTTCAAGCTTCTCCCATAGAAATGTTTACTGTGAAGTAATTTTATTGTGGAATAATTTTTCTTTTATTCCTCTGCGTCTCTGTGTTTTGATCCCATGCAACAAAGCAGCCAGTTTTTACACGAGCCATTCTGCCTTTTCCTTGCACCTTCCTCCTGAAGGTGTCAAAGCTCATTGTACATCAAACGAGACCTCACCTCTGACATGGCAAATGGGCAGAGCGAAGGCTCTTCCCTTTGCAGGGTGAGGGCAGGGAAAGAACCGTGGTCACCCGAAGCCGCGGCAAGTCATGATTTGAACTGGAAAGCGAATCCACACGGATTTTATTCACGTGTCCCCTGGTCAGCACTAAGCACAGACCATGTCTGAGCACAGTCAGTTCCTGCAGCTCAAGGTTTAATTCTAAACCCTGGCTCAGGATTGTTCAGTACCTGAAGTTATAGAGGAAAAATTGGACCCGGAACAGTGCCGAGATGTCCTGCTTTGGGGCTCCTGGGGGAGGCCAGACCCAGGTCTGAAAGTCTCAGAGATGTGACCAAAGCTGTCGCAGCCAGAGAGCAGGGCAGGGCGGGAGGACACTGGTCTCTACATGCAATGATGATGTGAAATAATCCAGGAACGAGGGTCGTTGGGCTTGTTGTGGGTGCTGGTAGGGACATGGGACGGAACAAAGTGCTGCTGGATGTCGGTGGTGTGTGTTCCCCTTACAGAAGTTCGTTCTGCCCAGCGGTGTCTGAGGCAGACCAGGGATGGAGGCGCACATCACCCAGTATGGAAATCAGCTCTCCAGTACAAGCCACCAGTAGAAAGGCCTCTAAGTTAGAAACAAATGGAACATTTTTTGCCTAAATCCTCCATATTGTTTTAGAAATCTCAAGCACTGCTTTAAGCTTAAATGGCTCTAATTTACCTGCTGGGGTTCCAGCTCTGGGAAACCCATGGGGACATGCTTTGCCTTATGCACATCATGTCCTGGTAGTGATGGTGTCATTAGCCTCTGCCCAAAGGTAAGGAAACAACTCTAGGATGAGGGACCAGCCGAGTTTCCATTTCAAACAAAAATCCTTCATGAAAGCTGTTTCTTTCTGCTCTTTCTGGTCTCCAGGGGCAGGTAGAAAGTTTGTCTTTCCCTCTGTGGGTTAAAGACATGGAGAGGATTTGGGGAATTCCTTCCTAACACCAGTCTGGATAAAAATAATTGTGTGATGAAAATAATAACTCAATGCTATAACCCTGACACGCTCCACATGGCATCTACAGGGTCCTCAAAGATTTTCCATGGAAATAATTCTCAAACAACCTCTCTCTAGAATCATGTTTTCTGCGTGATGTTTCTGTTTTTCTTTTACGAGATGCTGTATGCCTAAAAATGGAAGTTCTGTGACTGAAGCCCGAGGCAGCGTGACGTGGAGGTGCTGATCCGGAGCGTGAAGGTGTCGAGGGGTGGGTGCTGCACCACCCCGAGGCCTCGGCTGCCCCCACCCCGAGGGGTGACCAGCACCGGTGCACGATGCTGCCCTTCACGCACGTGTTTTTTCCAAAGGGAGCAAAACACTCCTCTGCTCTGTGGCAAAACTGTAAACGCTGGGAGAAGCGGCACGCTGGACGCCCGTGTTTCAGGAAGCCAAAGGCCGCATGGCGCTGGCCTGGCTCCGCTGCCTGCGGCTGCTCGGGGCGGCTCGCCACACAGCCCAGCCGCCCCGGCCCCGGGAGTGGCAGCCCTTGCAAAGGGAAAAACCAGCCGGGGAGTAACCAGTTTAGCCTTTCGGCTTTCATCTACCTGCGTTTGCGAGTCAACACCCTCGTTTTTCGGTGAAACAGGATGTACGAGCCCTCCCACTGAAATGGTAATTAAGAGGGAGACTTTCATATAAATCCAAGTGCCAGGAGTTGCGCATGAACCGATCTGTGTGCTGAGCTGAGCAGGGATGACCGAACCATTTCCAGCTCCGTGCCAGGAGCCTGGTTCCCCACGCTTTGCCTTATCGCTTCCCTCTGTGAACCCAGCGACCTGCCCAAACCCGCCGAGTCGTACTGAAATGGCAGGCGCTGCTTTGAAACCTGCCTGTTTGTGCAGGCAGCCCACAGCAAGTCTCGCTTCCTAAGCACAAGGGAGAGGGGAGACGTCCTGACTGCGTCCCCAGGCGCTGCCCGTCACCCACGGCCCTTCCCAGCATCCCCGTGCCAGGCTTGACGCTCTCTCCTGCTGCTTCGCTCTGCCCCTCACCCGGCTCGAAGCCTCGTTCGGAAGGATCTGACACAAATTCCCTTCTCCAAAATAGCTCTAACTCCTGAGCCACCCGCGTTTGTGTTTGGTCTGGGCAGAGAAAAGAAACTGGCAGCTCAGGCACTGGGAACCGCACGCAGGGCCGGTGCGAGCCGCGGCTGCGGCGAGGGGTTGCGCCCGTTCCCCGGAGGTTGAACACACCACGAGGAGCCTCCTGAGCCGGGGGAGAGAAACGAGGGCAAAAAACCAGGCGTAGCCATCGCAACGGTCTCCATCCGGAGATCCCGGGCAGTGGCAGCGCCGCAGCACGCGGCCCGGCACCCCCCAGCCGTTTACACCCCAAACCCACACGGCACCGGTTTTCAAAGGCCACCTGAGCCCACAGACTCGTGGAGACGCTGCAAACGGCTTTTTTTCCCCCCCACGCTGCAGCCTCCTGAGCCAGAAAAGGTGCTGGCAAACGGGCGAGGGCTCCGGAGTGCCTCACGATGGTGTTTAAGGGAGGGAGAGGGAGCGGGAGCGGGGCCAGCCCGGGGACGCGGAGACACCGGCCCGGAGCCGGGGGCTGGGAGCCCGGGTCGGACTCGCAGCGAGGGCTGGGTTTGGTTTTTAATAGCCCGGGTAATCACCCCCGGGAGCGGTTCCCGAGGGCTGCGGCGCAGTTTCGAGAAGTGGAAGTTTGGAAACCGGGTCCAGGTGCTTTTCTGCCGGCCAGGGCCTGCAAAGCGGCCCCGGCCACCGCGGACGGCACCGCCGAGGGCGGCGGGAGGCGGCCCCGCGCCCCGGGCTGGGCTTCCCGTTATCTCTCCCGCCGGTGGAAGCCGACCCGGGGGCCGGGCCCTGAAAATCGCTTCATCGACCCGAAATCCGGGGACGCCGCCGAGGAGCGGAGGGGGGGTGTGTGTGTGTGAGGGTGGATGAGGGGCAAGCGCGCTCCCGCCCCGCGATGCAGCACCTCGCGCACCGCCCGCTGCAGCGCCGGGGACGCGCCGCGCCCCCCCAGCCCGCGCCGGGCGTGCTGCAGCGCGGGGCGGAGCCAACCGCGACAGGCGTGGGGGGAACCCAGTGACAGGAGCGCTGTGGGCCGACGGGCGGGGGGAGCCCGCCAATGAGCGGTGAGGGGGCGGGGCGAAGCGGGGAGGCGGGGTTTGGAAGGTAGCGTGCAGAGGTTGCTATGGCCGTGGTTGCAGAGCGGCCGCGCCGGGGGCCAATAAGCGGGCGCGCGGTGGCGGACGGACGTGGCCGTCGCCCAATAGGAGGGCGGCGTCCCGCGGCGGCGGGGGCGGGTCCGGCGGCGGTGGCGAGCGGGGGGCGGAGGGCTCGGTGTGGCGCTAAAGGAGCGCGGCGGGCGGGGGGCGGAGCGGCGCGAGTGGTGAGCGGCCGGGCGCGCGGCGCGAGCTCTGGGCACGGCGGCGGCCGGACGCTACACGGGTGAGGCGGCGGCGACCGCGGGCTCCCGGGGCGGGTTCGGGGCTGGTGGGGGGATTCGCCGGGGACGCGCGGCCGGGCCCGCCCGCGCTGGGGGTGGGGCGGGGGCGGCGGGCCCGCCACACAAAGACCCCCTTGTGTGGGCCGCGCCGTCCGTCCCGCCCGCCCGCGCCGCCGCATCCCTCCTCCCGCGCCCCCTCTCCGCCGCATCGCCGCCGCTCCTGGCTCCGTCGGTGAGGGGAAGGTGGCCATTTTCTCCCTTTCCCGCAGCCTCCGCGCGGGCGGGGCGGCGGCTGGGCTTGGGGCGCGGGGCTGGGGCCGGGTTGCGCCGCGGCGCGCCGGGGAAGGGGCCGCTGCCGGGCCCCGCCGGGCCGAGCGGCCCCGGCCGCCTCCATTGTCCTTCAGGGCGGCGGCGGCGGGGCCAGCGGCCCGGCAAGAGGGGCTCTGCAGCCGCTCCCGCAGCAAGGACGGCGGCCAGCATCAGCCCTGGGCGCCTGGGGGCGGTGCGGCTTCTGGGGCTGCCCCTGCCCTTGAGAACGCCCGGGCTGCACCGAGGGTGCTGCTCCCCGGCCCCGCCGGGGCTAACCCCCTTTTGTTTAGAGAAGCGGAGCATGTGTAGGGTTTTTTTTTTTAACACTTCTCTGGGGAGTGCTGGATTCCTGCATGATAAACGGGCTCATTTGGGTATTTCATTTGAATGCCGTTGTTAAGAGGGGAGCCCCGGGTAGGGTGAGCCGCAATTCGCTTTGCTTCTGGGGAGGGTCTTTTGTGCTGGGCTCTGTGGGATTAAAAGGCAGAGTGGAAGAACGACCCTGAAGCTGTGTGAGATCCACCGATGCTGGGTATATTCCTCAGGAACCGGTATAAAGCCAGTCCATGTGCTCATGGCAGTCTCCAGCCTTTAATTCCGCTGGGGAACAGTAATGATTAATTTTGTGGTGTGAGTCTGGTTTGACCTCCAGGTTTCGCTACGTCTCAGCGTGCAGAACGGAGGCCGAGGTTATCAAAAATGCCTTTGGCTGTCGATCAGAGCTAGCCAGGAGCTTTCAGGGACCCGACACCGAGATGCGTTTGTGCGCGAGGGTGGCCGTGGTGTTCCAGGCCTCTGGTGGAACTTCAACTGTAGTCTAGCTCAGCAGAGACAAGCAGCTTTCTGAGCTGGGGTTGGAGGCTCGGGTGTTACATCTGTGGGCTTCTTGAGCCAAACGTACCATTCCTTGACTAGTATCTCCGTTTTCCTGGCTGAGCAGTCCAGCTATCATTTGAGGTGTCCCCTCAGCAATTCCCTCTTTGTTCATTGAATTTTTCTCTCAGAGGCTCTTCTAAAACACTTAAATGTTGAGTCATCACCTCTTGATTTGAAGTCAGCTGTCTGTGGTGAACGGTCTGCTCCTCCAGCTTCCGAAGGGTTCAGTGACCTCATGCTATTTTATGTTGGACAATGTAACAAACGTTCACACGTAGATGGAGACACAACCGTTGGATTCAGTTCCGAGGGTGGGTGTGCGGTAGACCTTCCATCGGGGAGCACACCCTTGTATGAAAGATGACAAACGCAGATTGCGAAACCTGTGCTTTTGAAGGTAACCTTTAGGTTACCTGCTGGAAAAGGCTGCCGTGACATTCCTCAGCACAAAAGATCTGGTGTGTGAAAACCCAAGGTGTTTCATGACCCCAGTACTGGGTGTCAGGCTTGACCTTGTTGCTGCTGGGGCGGTTCCAAATGAAACTGCCTGCTCCAGGAGTCCTGGATGCGGCCACAGTGTTACCTAAAGATGCAGTGGCCTCTCTTAGAGGTAAAAGGAGTGTGCAAGAGCTCCCGGCAGCAGTTTTTCTTTTCCCCTTCAAATTACCCGTGAAGGGGTTGGAAAATTTAACATCAGCCCTTGCTGCCTCTTGAGCCTCAAGGTAAACTTGAGATCCGGAGACGTTTTTTTGGAATATGGTAATGCCAGCGCTCGTGACTGAGAAGCAGGCTGCGGAAATGCAAAGGCTTATGTTTTTTGGGAAGGATATGAACAAAGTTTAGCTGCCTTAATGGCTTGCAGAGACCTCAAGTGTCTCCAGTTCTTGTCTGTAGTTGAAAATCCATGTTTTAAAACATATTCTCACCACCTCCTGGTTGCTGTACTCTGCTATCCACTGAAGCTTTTTCATATTTTTATATATATATATATCTGTATTTCTTTTTACTGCTCAACTGAAGCTGAGTTTACTTTTGTGAATTTTGCTCTTCTTCCTTTTTTAAGGGCAGAAGAGATCCTTGGTTTTCCTGCTTGTAGCTCTCACATTTGTGGCAATGTCTCTCCATAGTTGGTGCCCAATTAGAACCAGTTCATACTGCGTTCCCTGCCCTGGGTCTGGGATTACACTGGCAGATTGTTTTCACTTTTGCACGGCGGTTGGTTTACTCAGAGGCTGCTGCTTTGTGAGTGGGGGCTCTTGGTTCTACAGCAGCTCCTTTAGACTATGGGAGAAATTAATGATGCTTCACATCATTATCTCTCACAAGAGAAGATGATTAGTGATAGATCACTTAATCGATGTGCCATCACTCCAGTCATCTCATTGATGAGAATGTGGTATGTAATGTCCTCTCTTTGCTTTTTTTTTCTCTCCAATTCCCAGGGTAACTGGTAGTGGACACCTTCACCTCGGCAATGGCACAGAGATCCGGGCAGGAAGATCCGGAGAGGTACCTCTTTGTGGACAGGGCTGTCATCTACAACCCTGCCACCCAGGCTGACTGGACTGCCAAAAAGCTGGTGTGGATTCCTTCAGAGCGCCATGGGTTTGAGGCAGCCAGCATCAAGGAGGAGAAAGGGGATGAAGTGTTGGTCGAACTGGCAGAGAATGGGAAGAAAGCGCTAGTCAATAAAGATGATATCCAGAAGATGAATCCTCCTAAGTTCTCTAAAGTGGAAGACATGGCAGAATTAACCTGTTTGAATGAAGCCTCAGTATTGCACAATTTAAAGGATCGGTATTACTCCGGGCTCATCTATGTAAGTACTAATTATGAGATTCATTACAGTGCTAATTCAGCTGAATTTATCTGATTCCCATTCCTTTACTTACCTGAAGTGCAGGAAGCAGCTCTTGGCTCTGATTTCCATACCTCAAATTCTTTGTGTCCCTGACCCTAGCCTTTAGATTAATCCGGGGCCTTTTTCCATGCTGCGCAGAGGTCGAGAACTCTGTTGTCGCAAAACAAATAATAAAAAATTCTCCTATGGAAATAGTTCTGCAAGCATCTTTCAAAAATAGACTGCGAAATGGCAACTCCGCGTGCTGAGCTCATGCCGCTTGTTAGAGCGCTTGCCTCAGACGTGCTTAACTGATACAGCGAATCGTATCAAATGGCTTGTTGGAGCTGACGAGAGATTACAAAACCGAACTTTGCTGAATTACTGGTGTGTAATTGCTCGTGTGAATAAGCCTGTATCTTGTTTTAACTTGCTGCGTATTAAAAATGATAATAAGAGGCCATGCTATTATTTCAAAGCTGAGCTTGGAGAGTGCTGGGAATGCAAAATGTCATTTTGGAATCTAATACCAACTTAGTGGGCCAGGAAAGAATGTGGTCAAGTGCTTAAAATAAACCAATAAGATAAAGCTTTCTTTTTTCGGTCGTTTTAAGGCGCTGATGGGAACATCTGGCCTGTCACCATCTTTCTATAGAGTCAGGAATCACAACACCATTGATGCTGCTTCTGACCCCGTTCCTTCCTGGAGCGATGTTAAATGAGTGTCTGTGCCGGGCAGTGAAGAGCAGCTCCTTCTCTCTTGGCAAACTCATTGCATAGTGACTCGTTGAGTCAGAGGATCGTTAAGAGCTACAAGTAGACTTTCTATCTTAAAAGAAACTGGAACATCTGCTGAAATGCTTGGCTCATTTTAAGACACCCTTGTTCTAAAGCTTAAATCCATTTTATGGAGTTCTGCTGGTTACTTGGCTCACTTCCCCCTCCATCTAGATATTAACAGGGCACCTTTTTTAACTTGGCCCTTAGTAATACTTGACCTTATTAAAAATTCTTATAACTTCAAAATATCCTTCATATTTGTGCTGCTTTGTCAGTTTTCTTTGTGGGTTTTGGGTTTTTGCCCTTCCACCGGGTCCCTTACAGCAGAGCTCAGCGAAAATTAGTTCTGGAATGCTCCCTGCAAGCTTTTAAGAAAACTAATTGGATAATTAGTAAGGACTGGATTGAGAATTAAAAGTAAACACAATGATAGGTCAAAAGTTTTCAGGATGTGTATCAATCCTAATAGTGGTAGTTATGACATTCATTACCACTGTTATAACTGTATTTCATTATGGAGGTTGAAGGCCTTAAATGTCAAAGGAGGCTCTAGCCCAAGGACTCCATCCAGCAAACGCGGCCACAGATGCTGCTGGAGGGTAGCCTGGAGAACTGTTGCTCTGTTCACAGATGATTGCTATTGTGTTACTCTGGGTGAGAAATTGAGCAGCTCCACTTTGTGAAAGGTGGCTCGTCGCATACATGGAGTTTCTGTGCTATCCTGTAGCTGACTTACCCCTTTTCTTCCCCCTCGCTTTCCCAAAAGGCGTTTTCTGCTTTAACTCCTGAGGCAGGCTTTAAAACTTGGTTCCTTGTCACTCTGGTGGTGCTGTCCTGGAGAGGTTTACTGCCTCAGTATGTTACTGGTGATCCTCCTGACCTGAGCTGGGAGAAATGGGTTGGGATTGAGAAGCTGATGGATTTATTGGCCTTAACTGAAAGTCTGAGCTACAGGATCATTGCTGGAGGATGCTGCTGTTACTGAGAAGAATGTTTCTATGCAGCTGTAGTAAGGGCTTCATGCGTGAAATTAAAACTCAGCTTATTTTTTGAAAGAGGGGGGAAGCAGTTTTGAGTTCTGTTAGAAGAGAGGCTGAATGCTGGCAAAGATGAATAGGCTGTAGAGAGAAACTTCATCAAGAACTGGAGCTGGTGGGGATTTTAGTGTGGTTCTGGGAGGGATCCCTGTCTGGGATCCCTAAACCTCCTGCCTGTGGCCCTGTCGCTGCTGCTGACTGCATAGCCTCAGGCAGTTGCCATTGTCTGCGTGTTCTGCTGGTGTTGGCTTCATGTAAGGAAAAGAGCCAGTTACCTGTGCTGAAGAGCTGACTTATGGGGGTTTGGCCATGCCGAGAGTCAGTTGAAAGTCTGTTTAGATTTCCAGGTTGCTTTCCTGGAGTAACCAAATTGAGATCTTGTATCGTGCTGTTGGGCTTAAGTAGTTAAGGTGGTGATGGTGAATCTGGTTTGGATTCCTTCAGTTCGCCACAAGCAGCGCTGCCTTTTGAGGAAGCAGAAGAGGAAGGACTGTCAACTGAAGCAGATACATGTTTCCTTTCCATCCCTAGAAAGGAAACAAACATGTTGAGGGATTTGGCCAGTGGGTCTAGTCATTGGTCTGTAATCTACCTCTCCAAGATGACTCTGTTGGAGGAACAGGGAGGGCTGACTAAAGCTGGCCAGAGCCAGTTGGCATGACCTGGGCAGTGATGCTGACTTTGAGAGCTTCATGTAACATCTAAGAAGGGGTGCTGAGGAGTTCCTGGAACTTCCAGCATTTCTGATGTCTGCCAGGCAGCGTGGTCTTGGGCTCCAAGTTGCATTTTTACTGTGCTGTGGGAATTGAACACAATTAGAGAGTGTGGAAGACCAGTGGCTTGCAAAAGCATGGTGTCCATGCCTGGTCCTGGCTTTAGTTCTGGTCTCCTCATGACAGCACAGAAGATGAAAAGCAGCAGGACTTGTACAAGAGCTGCTGGGAAGAATGGTTGGGGTGTAAACTATAGCAATCCCAGTTTTGCTTTGGAGATGAAGTAACTTCATTTTGTGCTCCTCTTTTAATGTCATCTTACTCCATTTCTTGCCATGAGGTTTATGTTGAGTGGAACTGAAGAATGTGTTAAATCTTGCCTAGAGGAGCTGTACTATCTCTGCAAATTCTTTTGAGTTATACTCCATAAATAGTGACCCCTGGGAAGGGGTAAAGCTGTTGTTACCACTTCTTGTGCTTGGACTTTCCTCCTTAGCCCATCAATGACTGCACATGATCCTGCAGCATCTCGGGGTCCCTGAGGTGACCTCTGCTCATGTTTGAGGCTTAGGTTTCATCCAGCACAAGTGTTGGTTCTGTGAAGGTGCAGCCATCTATGGCAGGTTTTTTTTTCTCGTTACTTCAACCTTTGGTCGATGGAGTTTTCACTCTTGTGTTTCATAGCTGAATTCTTCCAAATTTTGTGCATTTCTTATGGCAGGGATGTATCATTTGAGTCACTCATACTCAAAATCGGTGTCTTGCTGTAGTGGCCACTTCTCACAGGTTTTGGTAACCTTAAGTGCTTGTGAACTGT